>CP136054.1:118116066-119485233 GCA_032464435.1 Aegilops umbellulata | reverse complement strand
GGCATCCGCAGTGTGCCGAGATGACGATGGACGATATTTGGGCAGCTCCTCTCTGGTTGTCTGAGGAATCATCGATGTAGCCACTCTCGAGGCGATGACATGCAGAGAAGCTTTGGCTCTGGCAGAAGACGCGATGATTCAAAATGTTATGATTGCCTTCGATTCTAAGCAGGTGGTGAACGACATTTAAAGAGGGACTAGTAGCACTTATGGTTGTATCATTAGTGAGATTAAGCAGTGAGCTGGTTTAATTAATTGCAAGTTTATTTTTGAAGGTCGGGCATCAAACACTGACGCAGATAGGTTAGCTAAGTTTTCAAACACTTTTGATCAGGGGCGACATCTTTGGTTCATCCATCCCCATGATCCTTGTTGTATACCACTTCATGTGAACTATGATCAATAAAGTTTAGCTATAGCCCTAAAAAAAAGAATTTTAGGTGATTCTCAAAATAAGAGAGATGTTCTGTATGAGGATAAATATCAAAGTCCGTTTGCTATTGCCAAGTTTATTGAAAGAGGTAATATCATCGGAAGTCATAGAACTTGCACTCCATGCTCAGTTTGGTACTAGAACTTTAAAAATACAGATTTTTGTCACCTAACTTAACATCCCGTGCAAATATGGTCACAAAATACGCATGCGGACGTATCATGGTGTATGACCCCACCTGTCAATGACTGATGTTGCTCATCTGACTAACTTTTGCACAAAACATCCTCACATTTTTTTATTTGCAAAAAAAGCCGACTGTTGTGCTGCATATAGGTACAAAAATTAACACAAAAAATGGGCGAGCAGATACTTAACCTGCGGTCAATGTTTACGACACAAGCCAACCCATCCTTCACGTTCGCATCTCATGCATGGATAGCAAACTTAGATTTATTAAACGTGGAACTTAAATGGCATTTTTTTTCGCATCTATGAGGAATTGGTGTACATTTGCAGCCCATTTAAGCTATTTTACCGGTCTTTTTTTTAACCTGAAATATGTAGAGGCACGTACTGCTACAGTGGATTCCGTTAAGCAGGACCAGTAGTCATATTCGATAGGTTGACACATTAAGATAAAATTTAATGCCATCAACATAGTACTTACAAATGGAGCAGTAAAACAATGGGAGTGATACTAATTGGCTAATTGCATATCAAGACGGTTTGACAGAGCTGTAAAACAGAGTCTTTCGGAAGGGGGTTGCCATTGCCGGCTTATTTCTGCGGATACTGTGGCCCATTTTGCACTTGCTATTTTTTAAAGATATTTGTAAAACGTAATTAACAAATTTATGTTCCAAGAATATTATACATACAAGCGATCGTTATTAGTAAATAAAAACATTTAAATATGCACATGCATATTTATATAAAAATATTTAGTTAAACTGACATTGAATTTTTTATTAAATAAATATGTTTAATGAGTCCAAGAAAAATAACACACTCAAGGCTTATATTTAAATTATGCAAAATGATGAGTTCAAACATTTACTAAATTTTCAAAATTATTCACTTGTGTATAATTTTTACTCATGACTTATATTTGAAAAATTATATAATTTCAATATTATACATGATTGAATATGCATATCAATGTTTACATTTTAAATTACACAAAAGTTGAACTCTACAAATGCGAGAACAATTATTGAAATGTTTGTAAAGTTAAATTGATATTTGTAATTTTAATTTTGGAAATATTTACATCAAATGATACAAAAATTTATAATTCATAAATTAAATTTATGAATATTTTTTAAATACATGAACAAATTTAAAAGTAGGTTATATAGTTTGTATGTACAATATTTATAACACATATTTAGACGTTATTTTTAATATTGTAATTATTGTTTACGTAGTATTTACATATTTCTAGTACATTAAGACTAGTTATTCACCGTAGATGTGTAATATGTGTAGGTTGTAGCGGCCAGAATGTCCTGTATGCCACTCTTTGGTCGCTTGTTCAAGAGCTGGGGGCCACACTTTTTCCTGTTAATTTTTAGTGTGCAGTGACAGGTAGGACCCACTGCATAGGTACGAAAAATTAAATGTCATTTAAGCTCCACTTCAATACATCTCAGTTTGTTATCCATACTTGAAATATGAACGTCAAGGGTTGGTTGGTTGGCTAGAGTGGCTTGTGTCCTTAATTTTTTTTGAGGATCTTGTGTCCTTAATTTTGGTCGTGTGTTCGAGTCCCGCCTCGCTAATATTTTAGTTCATTATTGTACCTAATTTTCGTATCAATATGCTGCTGTACAGTGGTTGGCCTTTCCCGCAAATAAATAATAGTAAGGTTGTTTTGTGCAAAAATCAGTTGGCCAAACGCCATCACTCACCGACAAGTAGGCCCATACACCTTCATATGTCCGCATGCATATTTTGTGACCGTATTTACATGTGATGTCAGTTAGATGACCACAAATCCGTATTTTTAAAATTCTACTCCCTCCGTTCCTAAATACTTGTCTTTCTAGGCATTTCAACCAGTGACTACATACGGAGCAAAATAAGTGAATCTACATTCTAAAATATGTCTACATACATCCGTATGTTGTAGTCATTTGAAATGTCTAGAAAAACAAATATTTAGGAACGGAGGGAGTAGCATCAAACTGAATATCAAGCGCAAATTCTATGACTTCTGGTGATATAAACTTCCTGAGGGAGATGGGGGACATGGAGCGTCCGCGAGCTGCTGAAGTTGGTCATCCTGTGATGCTGTCGAGGTGGATTCCACCAACTGAAGGAGTAGCCAAAGCAAATGTTCATGGTGCAATTTGGTTTCAGATAACAGGTGTACTGCAGCAGCGATATTCAGAACTGAAGGTGGAGTATTTTTGGGTGCTTCGGTCCAGGTGATCAATGTTGTGATAGACCCATCATGTGCAGAAGCTATATCTTGTAGGGAGGCACTGTTTTTAGCGTTCAGCGTGCAGATGTGACATCAGATTCCTGCTGGAATTTAGTCTATTTTGAGCAACAATAACTATTTAGAAATTCCTAATAAATCCTAAAGGCCCATTAAACCCATTTATGTAAGGCAAGGGATACTACTAAAATTTAGTCCCACATTACTAGTTTAGTGGGTTTTCTAAAAAAAAAACTAGTTTAATGGGAATTGGACCTCCTTATAAGGGAGGTTCTTTCCCCACTTGTACGAGTATGAGAACAAGAGGGATATCCACGCGTGCTCCTCCTCCGCCGCCCGCCTCGCCACGACACGACGCGGGTTGCGGGAGCGAGCCGACGTCTAAATTTTTGCCACGCACTACGGGTATACGAAAGGCCACTCGGGAGTTGGAAAGTTTTTGCTGTAGTGGATATTGAATACGAACGCAGCACCCTTCGGCTGCTGCCTCTTTGTTTCGTCTCCCTCGATCCCTTCAGCTCCCGGCGCAGCCTCTCGCTTTCTTCTCTTGCGCCCTATAGAAGGGAGGTCGCTTCTCCCAAAGAGACGCACCAGAACTCATTCTTCCTCTCGCCACCGGTTCCTGAACACTGCGCTGCTGCTACAATCTTCCTCATCCCGGCTTCCGGCGTGCATCGCACGTTGGGACAGTAGGCCTCTGAGACCGCACCTTTTGAGTCATGTACGGAAGAAGGGTGATAAGGTTTTTGGGGAGCGCTCGGCGCGACTACTGGCTGCTTCATCACGGACGATCCGGTCGCCGACGACGACTTCTTCCCCAACGTCCACGACCTCCTCGACGACATGGCAGGCGAGGACACCGACCCCAAGTCCAGCGCTTCTTCTGCTGCTATGTCGTATGTGTTCTTCTTCTTTCTTTTACAAGTCCTGCTACAGTTCTTGCCTCTAGTTTCTGCCCTACGTATGTTAAGTTCTATGTCGTATAAGTAACTTCATCTAGTGTCTGTTCTACATGTGTTTAGCTTAAGTTCATATATGCAGACGATGTTTCCTTCTCTCTGTCAGATTGCATGACTTGCTTTATATTTACTATATTAGTCATGTTTTATCTAGTATTTTCATTAGCAAAATTATTTGATAAATTACTCATATTTTCAACAATTGCATGGATGTTGTACGTGCTATGGAGAAAGGAAGCAGAGGCGGGAATTCCATAATCATTAAGGAGGTTGCGAGTTTGAGTGCTGAACTAGGAGATTTTAAGTTTAAGTTTGAGGGGAGAGTAGACGATGTTGATGCTCATAACATTGCTAAGAACTCTTCACATCTTTTGCAAGGCCGTCATCGTCATGCCTGGCTTTTGGAGCCCCCGGGCTATGTAAAATTTTCCATTTGATGAATAAATAGGCTCGGGTGTTTTCGCTAAATGAAAAGGGGATTTAAAAAATGAATTTTAGGTTTTGCTCAAGGAAAAAATATATAAGAATTTTAGGATCGAGGGAGTACTACTACTAGTTCGAAGGATGGGGAGCAAAAACAGAGCAAACAGAGGGCTCATCCGCTCGGGGACGCAGATTTGAAGCTGAAACTACACTCTGCTCCCTTTATTCATACTCACACTGTCTTATCGCAATGTACAAAACCCACAAATCCTCGGAGCGCGCCACCCACCAGTTCGGCGGCCTGGCTACCCCGGCCTCCCACCTCTCACGCGCACGAGATATGCGCCGCCTCCTCGCCGCCGACGCGCTGCAAGGCCGGGTTCGGCGCCGGAATGCACTGCGAAGCCGCGGCCGCCGCGGGAGAAGGGGTTGCTTGTGCTACTTGCGCCACTGGCATGGGCAGCTGCTGTTGCTTGACGGAGGCGGCCTTCTTGCAGGCGGCCATGGCGAAGGTCTGGTCGGCGAGCGGGACGACCGGGAGGTTGTCCCAGTTGCAGATCTCGATCATGAAGCCGTCGGGGTCGTGGAAGAAGATCTGGTCCACGTAGATGCCGCCCTCCTCCACGCACCGCTGGATGTACGGGATGCCCAGCTCCTTGAGCCGCCGCTCCACCGCCACCATGCTCTCGCACTGCACACAAAACACGCATTTTGCTCGGCCATTAGTCTCAGAAGGTTTTTGTTATTTGATGAACGAAAATTGATCGCAGAAGTGGACTTCTACATTGTTGAGCTAGTGAGACATCGTGACTCGGCATGCAACTCGTTCCTACTCCCTCCCTTCCAAAATATTTGACTTTCTAGGCATTTCAAATGAACTACAACATACAGATGTATATGGACATATTTAAAAATACAGATTCATTCATTTTGCTTCGTATATAGTCATTTGATAAAATTTTTAAAAAGACAAATATTTAGAAAGGAAGGGAGTATGTGGTGAGCGGTGACTAGACATTGTATCCATCGTGCATGCCAGAGAACCAGTGCAACACGACGGAGCAAGAAACCAACGCGTGAAATGAAAGATTTATGCGCCGTGCACCTACGTGTGCACACCAGCCCGACCCGTCGTTGTCGGCCACCGATGTAGTAAAATGAGCTGTCACCCATGCCATGATTGATCCAAAGAACCGATCGATCGCACATAAGGCCAACTCCAGCGCATGGCCTTCAAACGGACGTCCGTTTTGTCTGAATTCTGTCCGTTTGAATAGAATAATGAGGTCGTGTCTGAGCAGTAGCTGAAATGCGGTGGCCGTGTACCTAACATGCGGTGCATTCCGGTCACATCCTGTCCACGTACAATTTTTTGCAACCCATAACTTTTTTTCATCATTGATTTTTGATACATGAAATACAACACCAAATTTTGACTAGAAAAATAAGACCAAAGAAAACAAAAACCACAAGAATACATTTTAAAAGATATCCAACTTTCATAACTGCTTCCGTAAGTTGGATTAATGCATTCTCGACGAATTCATTGTTGATCTGTGGAGGCTCGATCTTGTGTGCTTCTTTTTTCTTCAAGCATAAAGAAATAGAAGTTGCTTCCTCACATCTAGTCTCATGTCTAGCCTCTATTCTATCAACAAGTGCATTATTCTCATCTGTAGCCTTCATGCTAGCTAAAAGTGCACGAACATCTACTAAATTGCGCTCTATCAATATATCCATGTATTCTTCTTCCCAATATCAAAACTTACATCCATTCTACACAAAAAATTTTAAATTAGCACAACTAGTCAAATCCGAGAGCACAACTAAAGCTACAGTAGCACATATCCCATCAGTTGAACACTTGATGAACACCCATCCGGGATATTCCGGCGTTGTAGACACGCGACGCAAGACCGTCTTTGGGCAGTCGTCGCATTTAATGAGTGACAACGATGCACCGACAAGCTTTTGGGCCAGCACCGAGCCCGGCCAACCGTCGTTCATGTATCTGTCGGCGGACATCGACGGTGTAGATCCGAGCGGCTAGACGAGGAGTCAGTACCTGCATGCGGCCTTGCGGGCTTGCCGGGACCTTCCGGCCTGGTGCCCAGTCAGTCCGTGGCGCGGCGCGGCCTCACACAACCGGGCAAGCTCAAGACTGACCGGATACGCTCCAAATCCGGCCACCGGGTGCGCAAATCAGGTGGCCATGGTTGGGTAGCTCGAGAGCGTCGAGGGGAAGAGGGTTGGGAGAGCACGCGTCCGAGCTGCACAGCTGCAATGGCAACGACGGCGAGGGGCGAGAGTGGAGAAGAGTGTAGGGGGTGCGGCTGGAGGGGGAGGGGCGGATAGAAAAATGAAAGTTGGAGAATGGCACAAGGGAAGACACGCGCACACAGCCCGTCTGTCCGCGTGCTGTTTGTTTCACCCCAAAAGTGACCCAAATTACGGTCGGGAATAGGTCAAAAGCGGACAAAAAATAAACAAAAATCCGTTTGCATCTGTGCGCTGGGCTGTCTGGTATATCAGTTTTAGCCCAAACGAACGCACCTGGATAGCATTGGGTCGCCGCTCGAGTTGGCCTAACTGCACTGTTACTCGCGGCAGACATGCGGGGCCGTCGCCGGCGACAAGACGCCGACGTCCCTTTCGTCACATCCTAATACTTCCTTGAGAGAGAGAGGAGAGGGAGAGCTGTCTTGCTGCTGGGGCCAAGCTGTGGAGGTATACCTATCTATGATCCATGTGTGCTGTGGCTGTGTTTGTGGGAAAAGCAGCCCCCTGCTCTGTTGTTGATGGAGATGCCCGAACTGCTTTTGGCCACGGGCGACCAGTTAGGAAAAGACATGCAATGCATACGTGCGTTCTAGAGACTTCCACAAGCAACCTCTTGAGGCTAGGTTTTTTTGGTGGTTCTGAATCTAGACCACATATGCATGCTGCAACATTTTGGAACACTGAACTCTGTACTTTCACTGAACTTTAATCATTTTCGCTGAATTTTGATAATAGATCTGGATCATTTTCCAAAAAAATAGAGAATACCTTTGCCTAACCTAAAAAAAAGTGAGAGATTAATTTTGCCAAACTCAAATTGCACCTACCGTTCGAGAAATGTTGGGTAGGCTTTCCTGGGTAGGCATACATAGCCTTTCCACGGAACACGGGTCCGAGGAACCTTGTGTTGCAACGTGGCCAACCAGTTCACGGTTCCTTGACACAGCATGGCTACCAACGAACGATTGAATGCCTACTTTCTACGCCCATTTCTTCATGCCTATCTACCTTTGTCACCGCGGACAGCGACCCGGTAAGTGCATGTACCGTGGGATAAAACCGCACTGTATGAACATGTGACGTGCAAGTACTGGACACACAGTCACACCCACTTCGATGTGCATGTGAACACAATTCGCCGGCTGTGTAACACATGCATCCTGCTATGTTTGTTGTCTGCCTCTGCCCCAGGGTCTGGTGCCTTTCATTAGAAGAAAATATCTCGTTTAATCATTGGCTTCTTTCAATTTTGAAGTTTGGTTAAGGGTCGGGACGAACAAGTTCCTTCCGCATAACGTTGTATCAAGTTGTGCTGAAAGCTACCCCCGCATGTGCCAACAAGGGTTGGATAAACATGACGGGCGTAAAAAGAAGGAGCTAACTACGACGGAGAACCTAACCTATCTCGCCTACGTACGGAGCAAGTTAATTTCCTTCCCTCTCATACGAAGATGACCGTTACAAATTTCTTCGGCAGGAGAAGATGGTCCCGTCGATTATAGGGATGCTAGTGTGTGCGTGTTTGTAGAGACGAGTGTATATGAGCCTATGTGATTATATGATGTTGAAATAATAAAAGGAAGGCAACCTTACCATCTTTCAGTCACGGACAATGTATCATAGCCACCTCAGTCATAGCAGCAGTGTTTGCAACCAAATCGAAATTAACTACCTACGTACCTGGAAAGAGATGTGGTTATCCTTGTGGTTGATCTCCTCCTTCGCCGGTAAGCTCTCGGGATGCTCCGACTGTAGCAGGTGGATACCGATGCCGTAGTTAAACAACCTTCATTCGTAACAACAAGAAAACCATTATCAGATATCCAGAGCAGTGCAATTAACACCGACGCTCGCACATATTGAGCTGGTCTGGTTGGATCTGTTGGGAACGCAGTATTTCAAATTTTTTACTTACGATCACGTAAGATCTATCTAGAAGATGCATAACAACGAGCAGGGAGAGTGTGTCCACGTATCCTCATAGACCGAAAGCGGAAGCGTTTAGTAACGCGGTTGATGTAGTCGAACGTCTTCACGATCCAAGTACCGAACGTACGACACCTCCGTGTTCAGCACACGTTCAGGTTGATGACGTCCCTCGATCTCTTGATCCAGCTGAGGACGAGGGAGAGTTCCGTCAGCACGACGGCGTGGCGACGGTGATGATGAAGTTATCAGTGCAAGACTTCTCCTAAGCACTATGACCATATGACCGAGGTGTTAAACTGTGGAGGGGGGCACCGCACACGGTTAAGAGATTGTTTGTTGTTCCTTTGGGGTGCCTCCTGCCCCCGTATATAAAGGAGGGGAGGAGGAGGCTGGCCAACAAGTGGCGCGCCAGGGGAGGGGAGTCTTACTAGGACTCCAGTCCTAGTAGGATTCGGCACCACCCTTTTTTCCTTCTAACGGAGGGGGGAAAGGGGAAGGAGAGGGAGTAGGAGAAGGAAGGGGGGGTGGCGTCCCCTTCCCAAGTCCAATTCGGCCTCCTCCCTTGTGGGCTGTTTAGCCTTCCTCCTATGGCCCATAAGGCCCATATCTTCCCCCCCCCGGGGGGGGGGGGGGGTTCCAGTAACCCCTCCGGTACTCCGGTATGTACCCGATACACGCCGGAACCCTTCCGGTGTCCGAATACTACCTTCTAATATATAATCATTACCTCTCGACCATTTCAAGACTCCTTGTCATATCTGTGTTCTCATCCGGGACTCCGAACAAACTTCGTTCATCAAACCACATAACTCACAATACAAATCGTCATCGAACGTTAAGCGTACGGGCCCTACGGGTTTGAGAACTATGTAGACATGACCGAGACACATCTCCGATCAATAATCAATAGCGGAACCTGGATGCTCATATTGGCTCCTACATATTCTACGAAGATCTTTATCGGTCAAACCGCATAACAACATACGTCATTCCCTTTGTCATTGATATGTTACTTTCCTGAGATTCGATCGTCGGTATCATCATACCTAGTTCAATCTCGTTACTGGCAAGTCTTTTTACTCGTTACGTAATACATCATCCCGCAACTAACTCATTAGTCACATTGCTTGCAAGGCTTATAGTGATGTGCATTACCGAGAGGGCCGAGAGATACCTCTCCGATACACGGAGTGACAAATCCTAATCTCAATCTATGCCAACCCAACAAACACCTTCGGAGATACCTGTAGAGCATCTTTATAATCACCCAGTTATGTTGTGACGTTTGATAGCACACAAAGTGTTCCTGCGGTATTCAGGAGTTGCATAATCTCATAGTCAGAGGAATATTTATAAGTCATGAAGAAAGCAATAGCAATAAAACTTAACGATCATTATGCTAAGCTAACAGATGTGTCTTGTCCATCACATCATTCTCTAATGATGTGATCCCGTTCATCAAATGACAACACATGTCTATGGTTAGGAAACTTAACCATCTTTAATTAACGAGTTAGGCAAGTAGAGGCATACTAGGGACACTCTGTTTTGTCTATGTATTCACACATGTACTAAGTTTCCGGTTAATACAATTCTAGCATGAATAATAAACATTCATCATGATATAAGGAAATATAAATAACAACTTTATTATTGCCTCTAGGGCCTATTTCCTTCAGTCTCCCACTTGCACTAGAGTCAATAATCTAGTTCACATCGTCATGTCATTTAACACTAATAGTTCACATCTTTATGTGATTAGTTCACATCTCCATGTGACTAATACCCAAAAGGTTTACTAGAGTCAATAATCTAGTTCGCATCGCTATGTGATTAACACCCAAAGAGTGATCATGTTTTGCTTTGTGAGAGAAGTTTAGTCAACGGGTCTGCCACATTCAGAGTCGTATGTATTTTGCAAATTTTCTATGTGTACAATGCTCTGCACAGAGCTACTCTAGCTAATCGCTCCCACTTTCAATATGTATCCAGATTGAGACTTAGAGTCATCCGGATCAGTGTCAAAGCTTGCATCGACGTAACCCTTTACGACGAACTCTTTATCAACTCCATAACCAAGAAACATTTCCTTAGTCCTCTTAGGTAACTAAGGATAATTTTGACCGCTGTCCAGTGATCCACTCCTGGACCACTATTGTACCCTCTTGCCATACATGGTGAGGTACACAATAGGTCTGGTACACAGCATATCATACTTTATAGAACCTATGACCGAGGCATATGGAATGACTTTCATTCTCTTTCTACTTTCTGGCGTGGTCGTGGTTTAAGTCTTACTCAAGTTCACACCTTGCAACACAGGCAAGAACTCCTTCTTTGACAGTTCCATTTTAAACTACTTCAAAATCTTGTCAAGGTATGTTCTCATGAGGCATGTTTCGCAAGCATCAAGTGATTCATAATCAAGTGATTCCAAAAGCCCACCAGCATGGAGTTTCTTCATGTGCTTTACACCAATATGGCCTAAACGGCAGTTCCACTAGTATGTAGCACTATCGTTATCAACTTTGCATCTTTTGGCATCAATATTATGAATATGTGTATCACTATGATCGAGATTCAATAAACCATTCACCTTGGGTGTATGACCACAGAAGGTTTTATTCATGTAAACAGAATAACAATTATTCTTTGACTTAAATGAATAACCGTATTGCAATAAACATGATCCAATCATATTATGCTCAACGCAAACACCAAATAACATTTATTTTAGGTTCAACACTAATCCTGAAGGTAAAGGGAGTGTGCGATGGTGATCTTATCAACCTTGGAATCATCTCCAACACACATCATCACCTTGCCCTCAACTAGTCTCTGTTCATTTTATAACTCCTATTTCAAGTTACTAACCATAGCAACTGAACCAGTATCAAATACCCAGGGGCTACTATGAATACTAGTAAAGTACACATCAATAACATGTATATCATATATACTTTAGTTCACTTTGCCATCCTTCTTATCCGCCAAGTATTTGGGGCAGTTCCGCTTCCAGTGACCATTTCCTTTGCAGTAGAAGCACTCAGTTTCAGGCTTGGGTCTAGCTTTGGGCTTCTTCATGGGAGTGGCAACTTGCTTGTCATTCTTCTTGAAGTTCCCTTTCTTTCCCTTGCCCTTTTACTTGAAACTAGTGGTCTTGTCAACCATCAACACTTGATGCTTTTCTTGATTTCTACCTTCGCCGATTTCAGCATCGCGAAGAGCTCGGGGAATCGTTTTCGTCATCCCTTGCATATTATAGGTCATCACGAAGTTCCAGTAACTTGGTGATAGTGACTAGAGAACTTTGTCAATCACTATCTTATGGAAGATTAACTTCCACTTGATTCAAGCGATTGTGTAGTACTCAGACATTCTGAGCACATGCTCACTAGTTGAGCTATTCTCCTCCATCTTGTAGGCAAAAATACTTCTTAGATGTCTCATACCTCTCGACTCGGGCATGAGTCTGAAATACCAATTTCAACTCTTGGAACATCTCATATGCTCCACGGCATTTCAAAACATTTTTGAAGTCCCGGTTCTAAGCTGTAAATCATGGTGCTAAACTATCAAGTAGTCATCATACTGAGGTTGTCAAACGTTCATAACGTCTGCATTTGCTCCTGCAATAGTTCTGTCACCTAGCGGTGCATCAAGGACATAATTCTTCTGTGCAGCAATGAGGATAATCCTCATATCACGGACCTAGTACGCATCACTGCTACTATCAACTTTCAACTTAGTTTTCTCTAGGAACATATCATAAATAAAACGGGGAAGCTATACGTGAGCAATTGATCTACAACATAGATATGCAAATACTATCAGGACTAAGTTCATGATAAATTTAAGTTCAATTAATCATATTACTTAAGAACTCCCACTTAGATAGGCATCCCTCTAGTCATCTAAATGATCACGTGATCCATATCAACTAAACCATGTCCGATCATCACATGAGATGGAGTAGCTTTCAATGGTGAACATCACTATGTTGATCATATCTACTATATGATTCACGTTCGACCTTACGGTCTCAGTGTTCCGAGGCCATATCTGCATATGCTAGGCTCGTCAAATTTAACCCGAGTATTCTTCATGTGCAAAACTGACTTGCACCCGTTGTATGTGAACGTAGAGCTTATCACACCCGATCATCATGAGTTGTCTTAGCACGAAGAACTGTTGCAACGGTGCATACTCAAGGAGAACACTTATACCTTGAAATTTTAGTAAGGGATCATCTCATAATGCTACCGCCGTACTAAGCAAAATAAGATGCATAAAAGATAAACATCACATGCAATCAAAATATGTGACATGATATGGCCATCATAATCTTGTGCCTTTGATCTCCATCTCCAAAGTACCGTCATGATCTCCATCGTCACCGACATGACACCATGATCTCGATCATCTTGATCTTTAACAACGTGTCGTCACATGGTCGTCTCGCCAACTATTGCTTTTGCAAAGTTGCTATCGCATAGCGATAAAGTAAAGCAATTATATGGCGCTTGCATCTTATGCAATAAAGAGACAACCATAAGGCTCTTGCCAGTTGCCGATAACTTTAACAAAACATGATCATCTCATACAACAATTTATATCGCATTACATCTTGACCATATCACATCACAACATGCCCTGCAAAAATAAGTTAGACGTCCTCTACTTCGTTGTTGCAAGTTTTACGTGGCTGCTACGGACTTCTAGCAAGAACCGTTCTTACCTACGCATCAAAACCACAACAATTTTTCGTCAAGTGTGTTGTTTTAACCTTCAACAAGGACCGGGCGTAGTCAAACTCGATTCAACTAAAGTTGGAGAAATAGACACCCGCCAACCACCTGTGTGCAAAGCACGTCGGTAGAACTAGTCATGTAATGTCGGTCCGGGCTGCTTCATCCAACAATACCGCCAAATCAAAGTAAGACGTTGCTGGTAAGCAGTATGACTATTATCGCCCACAACTCTTTGTGTTCTACTCGTGCGTATAACATCTACGCATAGACCTGGCTCAGATGCCACTGTTGGAGAACGCAGTATTTCAAAAAAAATACCTATGATCGCGCAAGATCTATCTAGGAGATGCATAGCAACGAGCGGGGAGAGTGTGTCCACGTACCCTCGTAGACCGAAAGCGGAAGCATTTAGTAACGCGGTTGATGTAGTCGAACGTCTTCACGATCCAACCGATCCAAGTACCGGACGTACGGCACCTCCGTGTTCAGCACACGTTCAGGTCGATGACGTCCCTTGATCTCTTGATCCAGTTGAGGATAAGGGAGAGTTCCGTCAGCACGACGGTGTCGCGACGGTGATGATGAAGTTACCGACGCATGGCTTCTCCTAAGCACTATGACGATATGACCGAGGTGTTGAACTGTGGAAGAGGGCACCGCACACGGCTAAGAGATTGTCTGTTGTTCCTTTGGGGTGCCCCCTGCCTCCGTATATAAAGGAGGGAGGAGGAGGCTGGCCAACATGGGGCGCGCCAGGGGAGGGGACACTACAGGAAATAGAAGATTTGCCGTCTGTACATGCCTGACGTCAAACTAGCTGTTTCCCGTAGTGGGAGTACTACTAGGACTCCAGTCCTAGTAGGATTCGGCCCCACCCTTTTTTCCTTCTACCGGAGGGGGAAAAGGGGAAGGGGAGGGAGTAGGAGAAGGAAAGGGGGGTGGCGCCCCCTTCCCAAGTCCAATTCGGCCTCCTCCCTTGTGGGGGGTGCACCAGCCCCTTGTGGGCTGGTTAGACTCCCTCCTATGGCCCATAAGGCCCATATGTTTCCCCGGGGGTTCCGGTAACCCCTCCGGTACTTTGGTATGTACTCGATACACTCCGGAACCCTTCCGGTGTCCGAATACTACCTTCCAGTATATTAATTTTTACCTATCGACCATTTCGAGACTCCCCGTCATGTCCGTGATCTCATTGGGGACTCCGAACAAACTTCGTTCATCAAATCACATAACTCATAATACAAATCGTCATCGAACGCTAAGCGTGCGGACCCTACGGGTTCGAGAACTATGTAGACATGACCGAGACACATCTTTAGTCAATAACTAATAGCGAAATGTGGAAGCTCATATTGGTTCCTACATATTCTACGAAGATCTTTATCGGTCAAACCGCATAACAACATACGTCATTCCCTTTGTCATCGATATGTTACTTGCCTGAGATTCGATCGTCGGTATCATCATACCTAGTTCAATCTCGTTACCGGCAAGTCTCTTTACTCGTTTCATAATACATCATCCCGCAACTAACTCATTAGTCACATTGCTTGCAAGGCTTATAATGATGTGCATTACCGTGAGGGCCCAGAGATACCTCTCCGATACACGGAGTGAGTCCTAATCTCCATCTATGCCAACCTAACAAACACCTTCGGAGACACCTGTAGAGCATCTTTATAATCACCCAGTTACGTTGTGACGTTTGATAGCACACAAAGTGTTCCTCCCGTATTCGGGAGTTGCATAATCTCATGGTCAGAGGAATATGTATAAGTCATGAAGAAAACAATAGCAATAAAACTTAACGATCATTATGCTAAGCTAACAGATGGGTCTTGTCCATCACACATTCTCTAATGATGTGATCTCGTTCATCAAATGACAACACATGTTTATGGTTAGGAAACTTAACCATCTTTGATTGACGAGCTAGTCAAGTAGAGGCATACTAGAGACACTTTATTTTGTCTATGTATTCACACATGTACTAAGTTTCGGGTTAATACAATTCTAGAGTGAATAATAAACATTCATCATGATATAAGAAAATATAAATAACAACTTTATTATTGCCTCTAGGGCATATTTTCTTCAGGATTACCATGTGCAGTCGAAGTCGAAGGAGCCGGGGCGGCGGATGGGGGTGAACCCGAGGACGTTCATGCAGAAGTCGAGCGACTCCTCCATAGACCTGCACACTATGCTGATATGGTTCAGGGACGCCAGCGACAGCACGCCGCCGCCGCCGCCGCCGCTCACCATAGCCGCCGTTGTGTTCACCATCCTCACGGATCACTTGCGGTCGTCGTCGCCGGTAGCCGACAGGAGAATTTCTCGCTAACTATATGTACCTCCGACGATGGATCGAGGCACCGATCAATCAAGCAAGAGAGAAAAGCAAACTCGAACTGCTCTACCACTCCACTCTGGTTAGCAATGGGCAATGGCTGTTGCTTCAGGCACGAATGAAAGATGCGAAGGGTGAGCTGGAGTTGTGCTCCTTTGTATAGCTACGCGGGAGAAGACACTGCTCACACGTGGCTCCATGTCATCCTCATCTGGACCGTTCGTGTTCGTCTCATCCTCCTCCGACGTCCATTCTGGCTTAGTGTCTCATGCCCAAATCTTTGGCTCAGAGACGACATTAAAACACTTTTTGGTTATGCGAAGGTTCGTCGCAGCTTCCATTAAGGGAATCTGCCATGCGTATTTTAAAAAGTCTAAACTAATAACAAGAAACAGACAATACACTTGCACCCTACTTACACACCACCACCAATGTCCTTATATGCTACCATCAAAGTTGAAAAGGAATAACAAACACTAGAATTTGCCAAAGATGCAAAAGACAATGGAACCTAAATCTTTTCTCCGCGTAATTGTGCTTACGCCTAGAGGCTCCAAAATTCCGGAGTTTGACAGTTTATTGATGATTCCCTAATACTTATGAAGGCTGATTTAATTACTGTAACCTCGTTGAGAGAAGTGTAAGATGAATATTGTACAAATTCAGCCTAGTTGGTAAGCAAAGATATATGTATGCCCTGTTTGTTTCCGGATTCTGGGACCAGATTCAGCTTTGCTAGTGAAGCTGAATCTGAAATCTGAAACAAACAACTATTTGAATTCAGCTTTGCTAGTAAAGCTGAATCTAGATTTCGGCTACTTTTAGTGCAATTTCTTGAAGCACCTCAAAGTGTACTTCGGTGGAGATGTTGATTCGCAGAATCAGCTTTGGCACTGTAGTGAATCCACATGTGATTAAAATCCAAACGAAGCTGAAACAAACACAGCCGTAGTATCATTTTTACTCAAAACGTAAATGTTGATGTTAAAGCCCAAATCTATTGAGAGCTAAATATTATGAGTGAAGTTATCTCTAATAAATACCTTGGTCCCCAACCATGATGGAACTGGATAGGAGTGATAGTTTTACTCATTGTACGGAAAGGATTGTTCAAATATGGAAGGGGTGGAAGTAGAAGCGTTGGTCTATGGGTGCAAAAAAATATTATAGGAGGCAATTATCCAATCTATCATTGTTTTTTGCCTATATATAATATATATAGGTAATACCCGGTATTACCCAATATTCACTGAACCCCTTTCGGTGACCATGAAACCCTTCCAGATCCTCTCGGAACTATTCCGAATATTCATGAATTAATTTGACAAATATATTCTCATGACTCGCAACCTACTAACACTCAGTAGATCATGATTGTCTTAAGCTTGTGACCCTGTAGGTTCGGTAACTCATAGACATGAATGAAACCATTCATTCAATGACCAGCAGCGGGACTGTGAACGTCTGTATCGGTCCCTATGAGTACACGAATGATATTCGAGTGAGCCTTAGATTATGATGTGATGTTCCCTTTGCTTCGCGATACTACACAAAACCCGAGATGCATCGTATCCTCCTGAGTCATCAATATGCTCACTATACCGAATCCTCGTTACCGGTTTTGTTCTTCTTTCTCGTCATTGTGTTCCGGCATCCCCGTGACGAAGTCACGTGTGTCTGGCCAGACGATGATCGGTGCCGTCACAAGGGACACGGTATTTGTCTATGTATCCACACATGTATCTGATTTTCCGATCAATACAATTCTAGTATGGATAGTAGATGTTTATCATGAACAGGGAAATATGATAATTACCAATTTATTATTGCCTCTAGGTCATATTTCCAACATCTCCCCCATGGCCATTCCCATCTCTTTCCCGCAATCTCGAAGCCCCCAAGAGCACCATGATGCCGGTGTCGTCTTCGAGGCAAGCGACCACCACTCGCCAAACCAACACGCCACAGAGCTCCACCTTGTCGCCCTCGACAACCCAGACAAAGGAATAGGATGCGGCTGCCCCAAGCCGGGCGAATCGGGTCGTCTTCCCCGACTACGACCACCAGAAGCCATCGAGAAATTCGACACATGTCGTGCTTCCCAGACCTCTTCGTGTGCACCAAAAGAACCGCAGTGAGCTTATGATCATTCCCCTCTCCTTTTTTTTGCTCGACATCACACCATAGTTACTGCTCCCGCAAGCTTCAGCGTCGCCAGCCACCGTGCCCACGAAGTCGTTGGATGGGGACGACGGCGGCATAGCGAGTCTATTAGGTATACACGACGGAGGTACATGGCGACAGGGCTGTCAAGTAAGGGCATGGTGTGCCAGAGCGAAGACGGCGTCGTCGATGGACCCATTGGTCAAATAACTCTTTGACTATATATAATATACATTTAGAGTTTCAAATGGAATTTTAATATTTTTTGACTACGTGGTCAATATTTGTTATATAGACAATTTACAAATACAAGTTAAACATTTTTCAAACACTTGTTTAACATTTCTTTAAATTCTTGGATTAACATTTTTTTAAGATATAATACACATTTATAGTTTCAAGTGGAATTTTAATATTTTTGACTACATGGTCAATATTTTTTATATGCACAATTTACAATAACATTTTTCAAACACTTCTTTAACATTTTTTTAAATTCTTGGATTAACATTTTTTAAGTAAGTGGTCAATATTTTTCTGTACACATTTCACGTTCTATATTTTTTGTATGCACTTTTTATTTACATGATAATTTTTTCTGTACATATTTAGTATTTTTAAATACTCCATTAACAATTTTTTAAGTGTTTTATGTAAAGTGTTCCTTTTGTAATATGGAATATCTAAAAATATAAATGAAGTAATAGAAAACAAAAAAGCAGAAAACATAAAAAGGATGAGAATATGGCGTTTAGCTTCTGGTCAGAGGCGCAATGGGCTGGCCCCATCTGGAGCTCGCCATCATCAAGCTCGTCTCGATTTAGACAAGAGATATCAGTGCCCTGTTCCTAATTTTATAAATATATAATTTTTTATAGATTTTAATATGAAGTACATACGAATCAAAATAAACGAATCTACGCCTATATACATCTGTACGTAGTTCATATTGAAATTTCTAAAAGAACTTGCATTTAGAAACGGGGGAGTAAATTCTAAGAGGAGAACTTTAGGAAGGAGTACTGCGGTGGCCTTTGTTTGAGCTGCAGCTACTGATTCCAGATTCTAGGCCTCACAAAATCAGAAACTAAAACAAACACAGAGATTCTTACCCCAGCTTTCTAGAATCGCTTCTGGAAATTAACCACCAGGCACGTCCAAGCCGGAAGCTGCAAATCTGGTGATTCTTGGCGATTCCCGAGCGGCCACTTACCAAAGTTAAAGTCTAGACCAAGTTCTCCCAGTTATTACACCAGGAATGCCACTCCTCCGGTCACCCAAATCTCTCCACGACGGGTTCTCCTCTCCCCTCGTTATTTCTCACCCGAACGAAAGCCTGTATTCCGGCCATCGAGCCCTGCTTTCGCCGCCACTTTTGCCAGCCCCGGCGGCTCCAGGACGGGCGGATCTGACGCCAACACACCCGTCCCTCCCTTTTTCCGGCCACCGAGCCGCGCCTCGGCGGCTGCCCACAAGCATCGCCAGCGACGGGCCGCCCCCGATCTCCACGTACGATAGCCACGTCGGCTCCGGGACAGGCGGATCCGGCGACACCACGTCCGCCCGCCCCGTAGTCCGGCCACCAAGCCCAGCCTCCGCCGATGCCCACGAGCACTGCCTCCGATCTCTGCGTACACCTGTTCTTGGCGTTGGGGTCGTTGGGGACATTTCACATCATTTTCAGTTTTTCTAAATCAGGTTAAACAAACGGGCAGATTCAGATTGTCAGAATCCGCAGCTGTAGCCAGCCGATTCTTAGAAATCTGTAGCCCAAACAAAGGGGGCCTGCCTATTGGTTCGAAGGATGGGGAGCAAAAACAGAGCAAACAGAGGGCTCATCCGCTCCGAGACGCAGATTTGAAGCTGAAACTACACTCTGCTCCCCTCGCTTTATTCATACGCACACTGTCATATCACAATGTACAAAAACCACAACTCCACGGAGCGCGCCACCCACCAGTTGGGCGGCCTGGCTACCCCGGCCCACCACCCCTCACGCGCACGAGATATGCGCCGCCTCCTCGCCGCCGACGCGCTGCAAGGCCGGGTTCGGCGCCGGAATGCACTGCGAAGCCGCGGCCGCCGCCGGAGCGGGGGTTGCTTGCGCTACTTGTGCGACTGGCATGGGCAGCTGCTGTTGCTTGACGGAGGCGACCCTCTTGCAGGCGGCCATGGCGAAGGTCTGGCCGGCGAGCGGGACGACCGGGAGCTTGTCGCAGTTGCAGATCTCGATCATGAAGCCGTCGGGGTCGTGGAAGAAGATCTGGTCCACGTAGATGCCGCCCTCCTCCACGCACCGCTGGATGTACGGGATGCCCAGCTCCTTGAGCCGCCGCTCCACCGCCACCATGCTCTCGCACTGCACACAAAACACAACAATTTTGCGCCGCCATTAGTCTCAGAAGCTTTTCTTATACTGTATTTGATAAACAAAGATTGATCTCAGCTAGTGAGACATTCTGACTCAGCATCCAACTTCAGTTTCTGTGTGGTGAGTGGTGTCTGACTAGACCTGGTATCCATCGTGCATGCCAGGGCAACCCGTGCATCACGACGGAACCAACGCGCGAAATGAGAGATTTATGCTCCGTGCACGTACGTTCGCACATCAGCCCGACCCGCCGTTGTCTGCCATCGATCGCACATAACGGCGCTGTTACTCGCGGAACACGTGCGGGCCGTCGCCGGCGACAGGACGCCGACGTCCCTTTCGTCACACCCTAATACTCCTTGAGAGAGAGAGAGAGAGAGAGAGAGAGAGAGAGAGAGAGAGAGAGAGAGAGAGAGAGAGAGAGAGAGCTGTTCGCAACCAAATCGAAATTAACTACCACAACGTACCTGGAAGGAGATGTGGTTATCCTTGGGGTTGATCTCCTTCTTCGCCGGTAAGCTCTCGGGATGCTCCGACTGCAGCAGGTGGATGCCGATCCCGTAGTTGAACAGCCTTCACTCACAGCAACAAGAAAACCATTAACAGAGATTCAGAGCAGTGCAATTAACACTGACGCTCCTATGTATTGAGCTGGTCCGGTATGATTACCATGCGCCGTCGAAGTCGAAAGAGCCGGGGCGGCGGATGGGGGTGAACCCGAGGACGTTCATGTAGAAGTCGAGCGACTCCTCCACCGACCTGCACACTATGCTGATGTGGTTCAGGGATGCCAGCGGCAGCACGCCGCCCTTGCCGCCGCCGCTCACCATAGCCGCCGTCGTGTTCACCATCCTCACGGATCACTTGCGGTCGTCGGTGGCCGGCCGGAGAATTCCTCGCTAACTATATGCACCTCCGACGAACGATGGATCGAGGCACCGATATATCAAGCAAGAGAGAAAAGCAAACTCGAACTGCTCTACCACTCCACTCTGGTTAGCAATGGGCAATGGCTGCTGCTTCAGGCACGAATGAAAGATGCGGAGGGTGAGCTGGAGTTGTGCTCCTTTATATAGCTGCGTGGGAGCAGACACTGCTGACACGTCGCTCCACGTCATCCTCATCTAGACCGTTCGTGTTCGTCGCATCCTCCGAGGACGTTCATTCTGGCTTAGCGTCTCATGCCCAAATATTTGGCTCAGAGACGACATTAAAACACTTTTTGGTTATGCGAAGGTTCGTCGCAGCTTCCATTAAGGGAATCTGCCATACGTATTTTAAAAGGTCTAGAGACTAGACCTGGCCATGGGAAGCCTGGCCCGGCCAGCCCGGCCCGAAAAAGCCCGACCCGGCCCGGCCCGACGCTGCTCCCAGGCCGGGCTCGGGCCTAGATTTTGAGCCCGATGGCTGGTCCGGGCCGGGCCCGGGCTCATTGTTTTTGCACTTTTTTGAAGGTTGGGCCGGGCCGGCCTGGAGCCCAACGGGCTTTTACGTGTTTGGACCGGGCTCGGGCCCAGAAAACAGGCCCGATGGTCGCGCCGGGCCGGGCCCAGGCCTCGGTTATTTGCGTCGGGCTTGGCTAGGCCCGGCCCGAGGTATGGCCAGGTATAGTCTAGACCGATGGAGAGAAACACACAATATACTTACACGCTACTTCACACTATCACAACGACCATCAAAGTTGGAAAAGAATAACAAACACTAGAATTTGCCAAAGATATAAAGGACAATGGCACCTAAATCTTTCCTCTGCGTAAAGAAAACGAAAGCTGGAAAAAGAAACGTTGTTTGTGCTTACGCCTAGAAAGCTACTAAATTCCGGAGTTTGACAGTTTGTTGATGATTCCCTAATACTTCCTCCGTTCCTAAATATTTGTCTTTCTAGGGGTTTCAACAAGTGACTACATACGGAGCAAAATGAGTGAATCTACACTTTAAAACATGTTTATATACATCCGTATGTGGTAAACATTTGAAATCTGTAGAAAGACAAATATTTAGGAACGGAGGGAGTACTTATGAAGGTTGATTTTATTACTGCAACCTTGTTCAAACAAGTGCTAGATGAATATTGTTCAAATTCAGGCTAGTTGATAAGCAAAAATAAATACAATTTATATTTTAGTCCAAACATAAATGTTGATTTAAAAGCCCAAATCGAGCTAAATATTATGACTGAATCTATCTCAGATAAATACCTTGGTCCCTAACCATGATGTAACTAGATAGGAGTAATAGTATTACCCATCTTCTGAAAAAGGATAGTTCAAATATTATGGAGGGCAGTTATCCAATATATCCCTGTTTTTTGACATGGCTATTTTTAAGCTCCGCAAGAAACTCTATGAAGAAATTAATGATGCAATGTCTACTTTCTGGTGGGTTGATACAGAAGATCAGAAAAGGATGCACTGACGCGCATGGTGGAGGATGTGTACTCAAAAAAATAGGGAGGTATAGGCTTTCAAGATTTGTATTATTTTAATCTCGCTATGTTGTCAAAGCAAACTTGGAGGCTACTAAGCAATCCTGATTCCCTCTGTGCCTAAGTGTTGAGAGTTAAATACTTCCTTGATGATAGCCTGTTAAGTGATGGACCAAAAAAGGCTCTTCATATACTTGGCGAAGTATTGTTCCTGGTTTGCAAACTTTCAGGCGTGGTCATACTTGGAGAGTGGGGTCGAATCAAACGATAAAGATTTGGGAAGATCATTGGATCCTAAATAGTAATACAAGGAAGATTCATGCTTTGAAGGGGCATGTTATCTTGTGTACGGTTGAGGAATTAATCAACCCAGACTCTGGTCTCTTTGGGATGAAAAACTTATCAGGGAGATATTTTTACCAATTGACGTGGAGAGAGTTCTTATGATCCCCTTGAGTGCTCACTTAACAGAGGATTTTGTGGCGTGGCACAAAACCAAGTCGAGCACCTTTTCAGTACGACTTGCATACTATACGGAGTGGGAGCACCAGTTTGGGTCTCAGACCAGGAGAGATGACGGACAAGGTGTTTGAAGAACTAAGTATGGAAGGAGATGGGGCTAGATGAAGTTATTGAATAGGCACTTGTCATTTTGATTGTTTTGGTTTTGTCCTACTGGAGGGCATTTTATGTAATCCGAATCAGAGCTCCCAAGTTCTCGGAATGCTTGGCATGCAAGAGTCTGTCGTTCTAGCTTGTTGGTTTCTGTGGTGGCAGTGGTGGGAATTTGTGAAGGGCGAGCCAATGGCGACACCACCCTAGACAACATTTGTGACTCATGCCCTGACCGCAAACTATGATTCGGTGACACACAACAACCACCCTCAGGAAGTTGGTTGGTCAAAGTTGAGCCGGGGCTGTTATAAGGTTAACACTGATGCATCCTTCCATGAGGACGATACCTGAGCTATGGGTGATGTCTTAGGAACAGTTTGGGAGAAGTTGTTGTGAGTGTGGCTTGTCCTCGAAATCACTTGCTTGATGCCATTACTTTGGAGGTATTCCAAAGAAATTGAGCTGTTGGATTATGTACGATGCTCACGAGTGAGTATGGCTTCCCTGGGATGCTCGTGAGTGACCATGAATTCCCTGGGATGCTAATAAGTGAGTATAGAACCCGACTCCTTGGAACTTATGAAAGTGTGCAATGGTGGGATTGATGTCTTCAGCCCCTACTCAGCAATTTTTGTAGACTGTTTTGCTCTAGCCTGCTCTATCGATGGAGTTTCATTTCAGCATTGTCTTAGGAATGCGGCCCATAAGCTAGTAAATACTCATATGATTCAAATTTTGTAGTTCCTTGGGAGGATGATCCACCCAGGTTTTTGCTGCATCATGTAATAGATGATGTAACTCTGTTGAAATAGAAATAAATTGCGTCGAAAGGCATTCCTTCAAAAAGAAACTCACTGCCACAACCAAATTCATTTTATCACTGTCGGTGTCAAAACCGGCAGACCTCGGGGCAGGGGGTCCCGAGCTGTGGATCTAGGATCGATGGGGGAACAAGGGACGACGAACACAGTGTTTACCCAGGTTCAGGCCCTCTCGAAGAGGTAGTATTCTACCTCCTGCTTGATTGTATTGGATGTATAGTATGGTTTATAGAGTATATCTACCTCGAGATTAGCATGAGCTAAACCCTAAGGAGATGAGGTGATGAATGTAGCTCTAGCCCTAAGACTAAAAACCCTCAGTTTATATAGACACCGGTAGGGTTAGGGTTACCGAAGATAGATTACAATAAGGGTTTAAAGAGATCCTGCGCATTCTTGACTTGGAGGGCACACAACGGCTTCATAGATCTCATGTCACAATACAGCTCCATCAATCCGGCCCATGTATAATGGGCCGTCGCCCCGAGGACCCCTTAGTCCGTGACTCCCTCAGTAGCCCCTGAACTTGCCTCCAACGCCAAGGCTTGTATCCGGCATCCGCTCATCCGACCAGTATTCGGCTTGCGAGGCGAGTTCTCTAGTATGTTTTACCCATGTTCGGAACCAAGTGATGTCCGGGATCTGAAACAACAGTTTTACTTAACACCGAAGGCAGTAATAAACAAATACCGTTCAAGTGTAAATGGCGTCTTCATCTGACAGCTTTTTCTCCTCCAACGAAGAGTTGCTTCCGGCCATAACACCAAGTAGTTACTATTTCTCGAAGCGTGGCTCGAGGCCGACGCCACGTCTGCCAAGTCCCCTCGAGGTGGAGACCGTGTCCCGCTTTTCGGGGGATATGGTTAATGATTTTGATTCCCCTCCCCGCACATAACGTCACGGGCTTATTAGGAAGTGGAGAAACCAACGGCGTGGAAAAAGGAGTCCCAGGCGTGTCAACAGTCTATAAAGGGGGAGCTATCACAGTCGGCAACCCACGCCTTCTTCCACCTCCCGCTCACGCAGATCCTCAGAGCTCTAGCGCCCCTTTCCTCTACTTCCACCGTGAATCCCTCTTTGCCTCCTTTGACCATGGCTGGATCCGGAGCCAATGGGAAGTGGGAGGCCTCCAGCGTCATCGAGGGGGACATCTTAAAGTTGAAGGGGGCCGGCTATTTTTTGGCGAACATCACCCATCGGGCCCCCGAAGAGGACCAGATCATCCCCACGGCCAAGCCGGGCGAAAGGGTCGTGTTCATCCCCCAATTCCTTAGGGGGCTTGATGTTCTTTTACATGCTAGATTTTCACGATCTATCCCCCAATTCCCTCCTCCACATCTCGACCTTCATCGCCTTCTGTGAAGCGCTCCTTCAAGTTCAGCCGCACTTTGGTTTATGGCTGAAGGTGTTCAACGTCAAGCGCAAGGTGGTTGGCGGTGAGCATGCGGACTGTGGAGGGACCATGATTAGTAAACTGACATGGGTTCAGTGGCCGGACGACCACTTTGTCGACACCGTCCGGATGTGGCAAAAGGAGTGGTTTTACATCACCGAGCCGAGGGAGGCCGCATGGGGGCGTCCCCCGCATTCAGGTTCGGACCCCCTACCGGATTGGCCTCATGGACCACCAAGAGCCCATACTGGGGGTGTGTCGCTCACACGAAGGTGTTGCAGAAGCGCGTCGACAGCATAATAGAGACCGGCGCGAAGCTGGTCGACGTGGTCCAGATCATGCTCCACCGCCGGCTCATCCCTTGCTAGGAGAGAGCCAAGCCTATGTGGTAGCATGAGCCCGAGGATCCGGCCACCGTGCGGCACCTTTAGGGCACGACTCCTGATAAAATATGGGGCCAACTATTCCAGCCCCAGAAGGAGTGGCCAGTCGAGGGGAAGGACATCGGCCTCGACGCCGCGAACCCCCCCAAAGGAGGAGAGCGACACTCTTCCACGAGGAGTGTCCGGATATTCATACCGTGTTTGGTTCGGCCTGACCTTGTTATGCGGAATTTGCAGGGCTGGCTTGCCAAAGCCCAGAAGATCAGCAGCCCAGCGCCACTGCGGGAAGAGCCCCGATCAAAGCAGCTGGAAAAGCTGCTGGTCGTAGTGCCTTATAAGGCGCCCGTCAAGAAGGGCAAGAAATAAGTATCGGAGGCCGGGGAGGGCCTCCGCCGCAGGGTTCGTCCAGGCAACCGGTCCGGAGACGCTGCAGCCTCATCCATACAGGATGGGGATGAGGACGAGGAGGAAAGCGCCTCCTCGGACTCAAAGAAGAGGGCGGCATCCAACAACGTCGAGGAGGTTTAACCTCCTCAAGTCCGAAAGAAATGGTGCCGGCCCAAGCTAGTTCTGTCCGACAGTTCAGACTCCGACAAGGAGTACGAAGCATCCGAGAAGGTTCCAGAGAAGGAACCCAGGGTCAAGCCCCCAACGGCCAGGTACGCACCACGACGTCTTCAATTGCTTTATGCTTTCAGTAGTTCCTGATAGAACATAGATTGATTGTTTTTCTAATGGTGCAACCATCCGCGTGGTTACCCCGTCGAGGAAACCTCTTCAGAGACGTCTTTGCCCGCCGAACTGGTGGACAATGGCTCACGCTTGGCACCCCCAATCCCCGAAGAAGTTGGGGAGGTGGTGTCATGGAAGACCCCTCCTCCTCTGAATACGAGGGAGGAGGTCGACGCCACCATGGCCGAGGCCGACGCCTTGGTTGCCAAAGACCAAGGGGATGCTTCCCTCCTGGCTAACACGGGGAGGGAGTCCGGACCATCCGGACCCCCTTAGCCGCTTGGTCCTGAACCCCCAAGGCCGTCGACGACACAGGCTCCCCCTTACAGCAACGAAGGGGTCGAGGGGCCAGCGCCAGCGCCGAACACCTCCACATGGGTGGCGGCTGGCTGGCCAGGTGTGCTGGAGGAGTTGGTGAACAATTCCGTCATCATTGATGGGCACCGCACTCATATGAGTGCGGTCATGCAAGGTGTTCGGTCCGTCCAGTCCAAACTGAATGATGCGGTTCAAGGCCTTCTTATAGGCTTTGAGGTAAGTCAAATAATGTTCCTTTCTCATAGAGCACTTGTAATTTTTAGTTTGGTTAGGTGTTGGTGTCAAAACCGGCAGATCTCGGGTAGGAGGTCCCGAACTATGCGTCTAAGGTCGATGGTAACAGGAGACGGGGGACACAATGTTTACCCAGGTTCGAGCCCTCTCTATGGAGGTAATACCCTACTTCCTGCTTGATTGATCTTGATGAATATGAGTATTACAAGAGTTGATCTACCACGAGATTGTAATGGCTAAAACCCTAGAAGTCTAGCCTGTATGACTATTATGATTATTCTTCGGACTAAGCCCTCCGGTTTATATAGACACCGGAGGGGACTAAGGTTGTACAAAGTCGGTTACAATGAAAGGAATCTTCATATTTGGACGCCAAGATTGCCTTCCACGCCAAGGAGAGTCTCATACGGACACGAGAGAGAGTCTTCGGTCTTGTATCTTCACAGCCCACTAGTCCGACCCATGCCCAATAGGCCGGACGTCCGAGGACTCCCTCAGCAGGTCATGTACGTAGCAGCCCCCAAGACTCTGCCAGGACCTCGAAGAGATCTACAGAGGATCAAATTCAACAGGCCGATTAATAATGTTGACATTTCTTTTGCTGACATAGGCATATTCTGTGGCCACGTCTGCGAATGCCACAGTGTTAGAGGAGATGGATCGGAAGCTCAAGCTTTATGATAGAGAGCTTGACCTTGTCAACAAACGGCTTGACGAGGCGCAAGGTAAGCCCATGTGATAAGATGTGTACTTGCTTCACACTGGATTGACGATCCGGACTGTATGCTAATCCTTTATCTTGATGTTCCTGTAGCTACTGCCGCCGAGGTCGAGGGCTTGAAGGAGGCCCTGAAGAAGGCTGAGGCCGAGGCAGCTGCGAAGAACACGACCGCTGAGAAGGTAGTGGCCGAGCTTGAGGAGGCAAGCTTGCTGCGGAGCAGCACGAGGCTCGAGTGACTGAAGTCCAATTGGAGCTCCAGGATGCCGCCGAGAAGTTAGAAGCCCTTGAGAAGGGGCGGAAGGAGCAGTCCTCCCGGCTATCCAAGGTAGAGAAGGAGCTCCAGGAGGTGAGGACTGACGCGCAAGGTGTCCGGGAAGAGCTCCGCCAAGTTGAGCAAATTGCAAATGGTAAGAAATACTTACTGCGGAGTGTGTTCGGAAGCAACAGGTTCACCCTGCTGACGCGGGTCTGGCGCTCCACAATCGTCTTCACCGAGCTTCCGAAGAATGTGGTGGCTGCGGTGAAGCACTACGCCACTCTTGAAGAGGACTCCACCCAACGGCTCTTCTAGCCATAGTCTCCGGACTCAGAGCGCCCCCCCTTCTAAGCGATCAAATGAAGCAGCTGATGGAGATGCATCGGATGTCGGAGCTGGCTGTGAAGGACCTCTCTATCAGCCTGTAGCCGGCCGAGCCCATTCCTGACCTACTTCAGCCTTGTGCAGAAGCTGGAGGCGTCGCTCTGGATTGATGCTATAAAGCGGTCAACGTGCCTTGAGGGGGCGAGGCTTGCATTTGCGAAGACCATGGTGCATTGGCCGAAGATTAATTCGATGGATATGGCCACTGGTCCTCCGCCCAAGGGGAAGGAGCATCGCCGCCCTGAGCAGTACTTTGCACAGGTGATGAATGGCGTGCGGGCGATAGAGGGCCAGTGTTCAAAAGATGTAATAGTTGAGTGATTGTGTTAAGTTTGTACCAAGTGGACCATGTGCTTTATAATGCACCTGCCTGACTTGTATATATTATCATGATTTAATTTTGACTCTTGTGCGGCTGTATGTTTATTTTGAAAGTTACCGGTCGTCGGCTTCAACCCCCAAGTGAATATCACGAGGGGTGTTTCGTCTCCGCACTGTTATCCTTAGCCAATGTCTTGGTACCTAGAGGCGGTAGTGCGGGAGCAAAACCAGGCAATCGGGCTATTTGGTTTTCTTGCTTTCACTTAGCCATAGGAGCTTGACAGTGGGGACTAGGGACTAGCCCTCGATGTATTGTGATGTACTTGGGGATCAAAACCTGCTCTTTCCGATCACATGGTTTGTGTTAAAGACGAACCCTTCATGTGACACGGTGAAATCGCCAATGATTTTTAGAGTCAAACCTCGTCATCGGATCGCGGACCAGTTCGCGATTACTATGACAGTCAGTTTTCAGCTTTTTCCTCCTGAGGTACTTGACCGGGCGAACCAGAAGTACAATCGCAGGGGTTCTCCCTTTGCCCTCTTAGCCGAACGTGCGGAACATAAGAGGCAAGCACAGGAGTCGAGAAACCCAACTATTTACCCAAGGCATAGTTCAGAACAGATGCATATAATGCAATATCCGAGACACCGAACACCTAGTGGAAAGCGGTGCCGGACTTGAAGACATTGAGCTGATATATAAATCAAACTTTTGATTAGTTAATATGTTTTCATGCTGGGCTGTTCGAAGAGCGAGTGGAGAATCAGAAAGGGGATAGAAACAAATCGCAGGATGCGGATATCCGAACACCTTAAAGGGTATTTTTATAATTTCTCGTAAGCTTGGGGCGTCTATCCGTACAATTCAAACTTCGAAGGCAGTACTTGTGGGAGAAAAAGAAAGTTTATAGAGTAAAGGTTGACGTAGGGCCTTGATGCGTGAGTTGAAGCCTTCACTGTGCCCTGCTGCACGTCTATGCCTTTGCTTGTGATAGGTGGGGGTTGGGACCTTCGATAAGACCTTGATGGGCGAGGACCATGCCGATGAAGCTTTATGCTTGGGGGTATCCGGAATTGGTCCCCGGGTCGTCCAAAGACGAAGTAATTCCAAAGTTCGATTTAACCGGACATGCACTTCCGATTTATTAATGTATGCCTCACAGCTGCCCATGGTATTTTGAGTGCAAAGTTGTAATGACGTGGCACGTGGAGCGTGAAGAATGTGGGCGTGCCGTGGGGTGCGTATCCCTGCTTGTGGTGAACGCATGCGGGTTCCCATGATAGGGAACGGGTTCGAACCCATTTACTATTGTCGCCGGCCTTAATGGTGGGTCGGCATCTGGGCCTATATGGGCTAGTATAGTCTTCGGCCGCTAGGGCCGCGGTGTGCTCTTCGGTTCGAAGTGAGCGTTCAGTGTTGCCGTTGATAGTTATGACGCCTGAGGGACCAGTCATCTTCAACTTGAGGTACGCGTAATGTGGAACAACATTGAATTTGGCGAACGCCGTTCGACCGAGGAGGGCGTGATAGCCCCTGCGAAAAGGTGCAATATCGAAGATCATGTCCTCGCTTTGGAAGTTATCCGGAGATCCGAACACTACTTCAAGCGTCACGGTGCCCGTGGAGCGGGCCTCCACTCCTAGAATGACCTCCTTAAAGGTGGTGTTACTAGGTTTGATCCTTGATGGATCGATCCCCATTTTCCTCACTGTATCTTCATATATGAGATTGAGGGTGCTACCTCCGCCCATGAGGACTCTGGTGAGGTGGAATCCATCAATGATAGGGTCGAGCACTAAGGCTGCAGACCCTCCATGGCGTATGCTGATCGGATGGTCCCTGCGATCAAACTTGATCAGACAGGCTGACCATGGATTGAACTTCGGCGCTACTGGCTCAACGGAATAGACGTCCCGTAGTGCTCGCTTCCTCTCCTTCTTCGGTATATGGGTTGCGTAAATCATGTTTACAGTCTTGACCTCGGAAGGGAAGGGTTTCTGGCCTCCACTATTCGGTCTGCGGGGCTCATCATCGTCCTCGCTTCGTGAGCTTTTGCCCGAGTCTTCGGCTATGAGTTTGCCGGCCTGTTTGATCACCCAATAATTTTGGTTGGAGTGGTTGGCGTGCTTCTCTGATGTGTCGTGGATCTGACAAGGCCTGTCCAGAATTGTGTCTAGTCTGGATGGGCCGTCATTGTTGCCTTTAGGGGCTTTCTTACGAGGTCCGGATTTTTTGTTTCGGAATACAGCATTTACTACCGTATCCTCACCGTCGCCGTCATTGTGGCGACATTTATTCTTGCTGCGTCGGAAATTTCCATTTCCGTCCCGAACCTCGAAGGTACTGGGTGTGTCTGGGTTGGTGTTTTTGCGAGCAAGCCAACTGTCTTCGCCTACGCAAAAGCGGGTCATGAGGGAAGTAAGGGCTGCCATAGTTCTTGGTATGTCCTGGCCGAGCTGTCGTACAAGCCATTCGTCCTTGACACAATGCTTGAAGGCAGCCAAGGCTTCGGCATCCGGACAGTCGACGATCTGTTTTTTCTTGGCCAGGAATCGGTTCCAAAATTGTCGGGCTGACTCTCCGGGTTGTTGTGTGACCGAGTGGAACAACTCGGGGGCGCGTCAACGTGTCGTCAAGGCCTGTGAGCTCCCGCACCTTCTCCCCCTCCTCCCATGCCTGCTAGCTCGCCGTAGCGCCCGTCCCCGACGAGCCCGAGAGCTTGGCTCCGCCGGCCATGTCGCCGCCGCGGCCATAGCCCCTGCCAACCGCGCCAGAGCGCGTCAACGTGTTCCTGGAGCCCCCAGGAGGCCAACGCACTACCGCACGCGCCTCGCCGTGCCCCGCAGCCCCGGTTCCACCTTCACCCGAGCCCCGGCGCCGCCAAACTCGTCGCCGGCGCCAACTCCGGCCACCCCGACCCCAACTGACTCCACCAGTAGTCGCGGTTCGTTCCCAGGAGTGCGCTGATGCCTTCCGCGCCTCATTTGGTGGCCGGAATGGCCATTTCCACTTTGCTCCGCCGCGTCTGGCCTCGCCGGCGGCTAGACGCCGGCGAGTTGACCCTAACCGTTGACTTGTGGACCCAGTTGACTCCTCTGAGTCTATGACATGTGGGCCCCGACTGCTAATTAATCCAGGTTTTAAAAAAATAACCTAATCTGTTAAGTTAATGACCCTGACACGCGGGACCCACGTGTCAGGTTTGACCTGGACCGGTCTGTTGACCTGCTGAGGTCAGCATGACCTCATGCTGACGCAATTAGTTATTTTGCTGGATTTATTTTTATACAGGAAAATCCAGAAAATAGTTCAAACTTCAAAATTTCATAAAAATTTATCTGTAGCTCCAAATGCAAAGTTCTATATATGAAAAATTATCAGAAAAATCCAATCTATCCAATGGAACTGGTTTCATGCATGTTAAAACAAGTTAAACCCACTGTTTAGGCATTATAAGGTATTGCACTAATATGATCTTATAAATGCACTACCATTTGAATCTTTGGTTCAAATAGGGTCATTTCCTTCTAGTTTAACTTGCACAAGACCAGGACACATTCATATTGCTATGTCATTGCATGCATCATATTGTTGCATATCGTCATGTATTGATTGTGTTGCAATGTGTCATTCGTGGTAGGTTCTGCCTCCGAGGATATCTCCGAGTATCCAGTTGAAGGGCAGTATCCCACCACCACTCCATCAGGCAAGCAAACCATTGATCATTCCGATACAAACCCATGTTCTCGCTTCTGCTCTCGTTTACTGCATTAAGACAACGCGTTTCAAACTGCTGTGTGTTGCGGTAGTTGAACCCACTTCCTTTGCATGACCTGTCATTGCCACAGTAACTAGATGAAACCCACTAGCATGTGTAGGAGTTATTTGAGCCAATACATGTGTGTGAGTGTTCCTACCATGCTATGCTTGCTATGCTTAGAGTTGTGTCAGGTCTGGCTCATCGGGATGATGAACTGGAGTGAAAGGTTGTGTCGGTGACAAGAGTGAGGTGTTGAACACGATTTGGTAAAGGAATCGATGAGAGGCCATGTAGGAGTACATGGTGGGTTGTTTCATTGAGGCCGACCCTAGGAACTGAGTTCTGTGTTTGTGATCCATGATACAGTTACTACCACACATTGGGATCCTTAATTGACTCTCTCGGCTTCTTGATCACGCTTGTCCTTTGTCCAGGAGTTGCAAAGTAGTTTCTGGTGTTTGTAGTATGCTGGGGGCCGCACGCGGTGCTGACCATCGGGGTGGGCTGTGTTGCGGTAGGCACGTGGCACGGTGTACCGACTCGCCCGTTTGGTGTCTCGGGAACCCTGTTCACATCGTTCGGGGCCGTTAGTGGAAACCTCGGCCGGACTCCCTGCGGATGGAACCCGAATAGGCGATAAACCTGGACTAGAGACTTGAGTGTTTAGGTAGGCCGTGGCCGACACCCTCGCTGGGCTTCCGCTTGAAGGTTGCCGAGTACATGTCGTGTAAACGGCGATAAGTGGTGAGAGCGTGTGTGAAGAAGTACACCCCTGCAGGGTTAACATCATCTATTCGAATAGCCGTGTCCGCGGTAATGGACTTCTGGGTTGCCTATATCAGTTCATAGACAAGTTAAATGGATACTTCTAAAAATCTCAAGATAAGTGTGAGTACCGCGGATGGCCCTCTCGTGGGATGGCGAGAGAGGATCCACGGTGGGGTATTGTGTTGGTGTTAGTGGACTCGTGTGCGACAAATGTTTTACAAGTGGTGTCTATCGTAGGATAGCTTAGCCAAGGGTCAAAGCTGGCTTGCTGCAATAACCCCACTACCTTCTTGAGAATGTGCATGTATAGTAGGTTCCTGTTGTAAGACTTGCTGAGTACCTCCGTACTCATGTTGCTTTAATCATGTTTTTCAGACGACTGCACCAACCCCTCTGATGGGTTCTATATAGACCTCGACGTTGACGAGTGACTTATCACCCAGGTGGTGATCCAAGACTTGTGAAGGGTCTTTGTAGATAGACAGGCTTCGTCAAGCCTTCTTCCTTTCTAGTGTCTGTACTCAGACTACTTTGCTTCCGCATGTGCTTGTATGTTTGTATGACTTGAGTGTCGGGTCATGTGACCCCTATCTGTATGAATGATATGTATGGCTCCTCGGAGCCTTCTAAATAAAGTACATTGAGTCGTAGAGTACTGTTGTGATGCCATGTTGTATTTACTCATATCGGGCATATTGTGTGTATGATTGAAATGCTTGGTATGAGTGGGATCCGACTATCTAGTTGTTTATCCTTGGCAGCCTTTCATATGGGGAAATGTAAGTCTTGTGCTTCTGAGCGATAGTAGTCCGCTACAGCCCGGTTCACCGGAGTCCTGCTAGCCCAGCACTACTGCTTGGACACTTGACTGGCCGGCATGTGTTTCACGTCGTTCCTATGTCTGTCCCTTCGGGGAAATGTCACGCGCTGATATTCGGAGTCCTGCCTAGCCTGCTACAGCCCGGGTTACCGGAGTCCTGTTAGCCTAGTGCTACAGCCCGAATAGATACGTTGATGACCGACATGTTCGATGTGATTCATGTATGCCTGTCCTCATAGGCTAGCGCCGCTTTGGGTTCACGACTAGCCATGTCGGCCCGGGTTCTCTGTCATATGGATGCTAGTGACACTATCATATACGTGAGCCAAAAGGCGCAAACGGCCCCGGGCCAGGTAAGGTGGCACCCGTGGGAGTACCGTGCGTGAGGCCGCAAAGTGATATGATGTGTTACACGCTGGATCGATGTGGCTTAGGATCGGGGTCCTGACAGCGTTGGCATCAGAGCCGGACTGCCTGTAGGTTCGCTAAGCCAAACTGGTCGATGTCGAGTCTAGAAATGCTTTAGTTATATGTAGGGGAATTGATTGTGGGAGGGAACGTAAGGCTCTTTTACTCCTTTACCTTATGCCCTCTATTCTGAGTCATTCTCTTCTCATTCTACGTGGGTTAAGGAACTAGGCTCTTTTTCTCTCTATCAGGTTCACGTGTTACTAAATCCGTAGTAACTTATAGGATTGTTGGATACAACCCAGTTCAGTTCTACTAAAGTTTAGTATGTTACCAATTGAACCAGAACCTTGATATGTTGTTGTTGAGTGGTTTCGCAAACTGTTGTGGATGTCTCAATCCTTTTTCTGAGCATTTACAGCCGTTATGCTGTCCAATTTCATCCAGAAATTCTAATGCCTTTGCACTATTTTGTGCTTTCAGATGGCTACCCGTCCCCAAAACCAAGTGGTTCGTCTGACCCGTTGCATCGGTGTATGTGGTCATACCGCCATGTTGGTTCGAGTGATGGTGGAGGCAGGATACCGATGGTACCCTGAATACACCGTCGAAGAACAGTTTAGAGATTTCAACCAGAGCCAATATCTGTGCACGGTTAGGATATATCCATCTTATCCCGGAGCCACGGAACCACTCCATTGTTCTTATGGACTCGGGATCACTATTGGGATGTCCGTTCAAGATGCAGCCTACTCGATGATGACCATTATGCGAGCTAGAACTGCCTTGTTGAGCAACACTGATTTTCGCTACATGCCAGCATCCCTCCCTGGGGCGCATGGTTACCTCCAGGGCATGTATAGTGATGCATCCCATGAGGACTCACTCCTTTGCACCACTACTGAGATGTTGGAAGATAAGGACCGTGAAAACCGGGCCTTGCGTATGGAGCTCTTTAATGCTCGTGCCGATCATTGGGCCACCTTGACGAGGTTTGCACCTGCTGTGCAAGCCGGATACATGGATACGAGAGACTTGTATCCTGTGCGGGCTAGTCTGCCAGACTTTATGGAATGGCGTGAGGTGGGAGGCATCACCCCTCCTCGTGGGCCTCTGCTACCGCCATCTGTTGGACCGAGGCCGCATCCAAGTCCCTATGGTCCACAAGCACCGCAGCACCGTCTGTTTCCAGATGACCATGTTCCGCTTCCAGGTCTGGGTGGTGACTTCTATGAGGACTTCTACGGAGCCGCCTGAGCTGGTAGTAGTCTCGCTAGTATTGTAACAGTTGTATGTCCACCGTCCTGCGTGACCCGTGGAATATGACTTAGTGTGTATCAATTCCGGAGGTGTAGAAAAATAATGTATAGGAGCTTGGAATGCTTCCGATGAGATGTAACGTCTGTCGTCTTAGTTGTACTTCAGCTTGAGCTTGTACTAAACTATGTATGACGTGTATGACCGTTGGTATATATATGGCAGTTTCTATATTACCATGTCATACGGATGATCATCTCTGCATTCCTTGTTATCCATTACATTCCGCACTTCCTTGGCCAGATTTTGCCATCCTGGTTTAAATCATTGTTTTGTTTTCCCAGGATGGTCAACACCCGCAGCAACCCTGCTGCTTCGGAGCAGGGAGAAGCTAGTGCACCTAGAGAGGAAAGTCTGCCTCAACCACCTTCTCTGGCCGAAGTGATGCTGGAGGCAGAGCGCAACAGGCGCGACACCAACCGCTTGTTAGAGCGGATTGAACAAAACACTGCACGTCAGCAAAGGGTCAATCCAGTGTCCATCAATGACTTTGTCAAGCTGTACCCGCCAAAGTTCAATCATTCCATCGAACCTCTCGATGCGGATGACTGGCTCCGCAGCATCGCCCACAAGCTACGTTCTGCCAACGTGGCTGAAGATGATAAAGTCACCTTTGCTGCCTATCACCTCGAAGGCCCTGCCAGCCTTTGGTGGGAGAATTATGAGGCTATGCGTCCGGTCGGCCAACTCACTACTTGGGCTGATTTCAGTGCCACTTTCCGTGAGCATCATATCCCGGAAGGTCTTATGGACCGCAAGAGGGAGGAGTTCTGTAACTTCACCCAGGGGAAGCTGACTGTGGATGCATACAGTCGCGAGTTTGGGAAGCTTGCACGCTATGCTCCCGAAGAGGTATCCACCGATGCAAAGAAGCAGGCAAGGTTCCGCAAGGGACTTAGCCCTGAGCTCCGACGTGACCTTCGTCTGCATGAATGCATTTCTTTTCCGAAGCTAGTCAATAAGGCCATCAGTGCCGAGACGGGGCAGAATGATTTTGAAGCTTCACGCAAGCACTCCCGTGACTATGGATCTTCATCCGGTTCTGGATCACAGAAGCGCCGGGTCTGGATTCCAAATTCTGCTATGCCACCCAGGTATACTCCGAGGCCATCCTTTGAGGCGCCTCGTTCCAATCAACAGTATGTGCCGCCCAAGACTTTTGGTGGCCCCACTGCCAATACTGCTCCACGCCCCAATATAACAACTTGCTTCAAGTGTGGTGAGCCGGGCCACTACATCCGTGAGTGTCCCCAGAACAACCCCAGCCAGTTCGGAAAGTCTGTTGGCCGTGGTAAGTCAACAGCAAAAGTGCTTGTCGCCAAGCCAGCCACCACTGCTCGTGGCCATGTCAACTACGTGTCAGCTGAAGAGACTCAAGAGGACCCCAACGTCGTTCTCGGTACGCTCCTTGTTAATTGCCATCCGGCAACTGTTCTCTTTGATACTGGAGCATCTCATTCATTTATTTCTGAGAGCTATGCTCGATTGCACAATACTACCTTTTGTGACATGCCCACCTCCATGGTAATTCAAACCCCTGGTTCTAAGTGGCAAACCTCTAGAATCAGCCATGGAAATGAAATTCTTGTCGACAGATTGGTTTTTCTCGCGTCATTAATAGCTCTCAAGTCTTCAGACATTAACATCATCTTGGGTATGGACTGGATGTCAGCTCATTACGCCAAGATTGACTGCTCAACTAGAACTGTCCAACTTACCCATCCATCGGGCAAGACAGTCAATGTTTTGACCCGAGTATCGGAGCGTCAGCTCTACTCTCTAAATGCCAATCCCCTTCCAGACCTCGAAGATATTCCGGTAGTCCGTGACTTCCCGGATGTCTTTCCAGAGGAACTGCCAGGTGTTCCACCTGACAGAGATGTCGAGTTCGTGATAGACCTTGTCCCAGGAACCGTCCCAATCTCTAGAAGACCTTATAAGATGGCACCCCTAGAACTAGCTGAGCTTAAGAAACAACTCGATGAGTCCTTGCAAAAGGGTTTCATCCGTCCTAGTTCATCTCCATGGGCTTGCCCCGTCCTCTTCGTCAAGAAGAAGGATGGAACGGATCGGATGGTTGTGGATTACTGACCTGTCAATTTGGTCACTATCAAGAACAAGTATCCGCTCCCCAGGATCAACGATCTGTATGACCAGCTCGCTGGATCCTCAATCTTTTCCAAAATGGATTTGAGGTTGGGCTACCATCAAATCAAAATCAAGAACGGGGACATTCCCAAAACGGCCTTTGTCACTCGTTACGGCCAATACGAGTACACCGTCATGTCCTTCGGTTTAACCAATGCTCCAGCCACCTTCTCTCGGTTAATGAATTCGATCTTCATGGAGTACTTGGATAAATTCGTTGTGGTTTACCTCGATGATATACTCATCTACTCCAAGAATGAGGAAGAACATGCCGAACATCTAAGGCTAGTATTGATGAAACTTCGAGAGCATCGCCTTTATGCCAAATTCTCCAAGTGCGAATTCTGGTTGCCAGAAGTGACCTATCTGGGCCATGTAATCTCTGGCAAGGGCATTGCTGTCAATCCCGAGCGAGTTCAAGCTGTCCTTGACTGGACTCCACCTGAAACTGTCAAGCAAGTTCGGAGTTTTCTTGGGTTAGCGAGCTATTGTCGCCGCTTCGTCGAGAATTTCTCCAAGGTTGCTAAGCCTCTAACTGAACTCCTCAAGAAAGATAAAAAGTTCGAGTGGACCCCACAGTGCGAGTTCAGCTTTCAGGAACTGAAAAGACGCCTGACATCTGCTCCCGTACTGGTACCACCAGATTTCTCCAAGGACTTTGTTATCTATTGCGACGCCTCGCGACAAGGACTAGGTTGCATACTCATGCAAGATCGTCATGTGATTGCCTACGCATCTCGACAGTTGCGTCCACATGAGGATAATTATCCCACTCATGATCTAGAGCTTGCAGCAGTAGTCCATGCACTCAAAACCTGGCGACATTACCTCTTGGGTAACCGTTGCGAAATCTACACTGATCACCAAAGTCTGAAATATATCTTCACCCAACCGGATTTGAATCTCAGGCAGAGACGTTGGGTCGAGTTGATCTCAGATTACGACTTAGGAATAACTTACACCCCAGGCAAAGCCAATGTCATGGCTGATGCACTAAGTCGTAAATCCTATTGTAACAATCTGATGTTACAACAAGGTCAACCACTTCTCCACGAGGAATTTCATAAACTCAACCTTCACATTGTTCCTCGAGGATTCCTTTCCACCCTGGTGGCGAAACCTAACCTTACGGATCAAATCATTACCGCCCAGCGGTATGATAGAGGGATATCTCGGATTAAGGAAAACATCGCTAGCGGAGTTGCTAAATGTTTTTCCATGGATGAACGAGGTGTTGTCTTCTTCGAGAACCGCTTGGTGGTTCCCAAGAAGCAACATTTACGACAATTGATTCTTAAGGAAGCTCATGAATCCCCTCTCACCATTCATCCCGGTAGCACTAAGATGTATCAAGACCTACGCCAGAGGTTTTGGTGGACTAGGATGAAGAGAGAAATCGCTCAATACGTTGCTAATTGCGACGTCTGTCGTCGTGTTAAAGCAGAGCATCAACGGCCTGCTGGCACCCTTCAACCATTGGAGATTCCTGAATGGAAATGGGATAAAATCGGTATGGATTTCATTACCGGGTTTCCCAGAACCAAAAGAGGGAATAATGCTATCTTCGTTGTTGTCGATCGTCTTTCCAAAGTAGCCCACTTCTTACCTGTTCGCGAGAGTATAACCGCTAGCCAGCTAGCGGATTTGTACATCTCTCGAATAGTATCTCTCCATGGTGTTTCATTGGAAATTAATTCAGACCGTGGAAGTCTTTTCACCTCTCGATTTTGGGAAAGTTTCCAAAATGCTATGGGAACTCGTCTCTCCTTTAGCACCGCCTTCCATCCGCAATCAAGTGGTCAAGTAGAACGAGTCAATCAAATTCTGGAGGATATGCTCCGAGCTTCTGTCATCTCTTTCGGTATGGATTGGGAGAAGTGTCTACCATTCGCCGAGTTCGCTTATAACAACAGTTATCAAGCTAGCTTGGGTAAAGCTCCTTTCGAAGTTCTTTATGGACGAAAATGTCGGACGCCTCTTAACTGGTCAGAAACCGGCGAGAGACAACTCTTTGGCCCGGACATGATCCAGGATGCAGAAGAGCAAGTTCGCATTATTCGTGAGAAGTTGAAAACCGCCCAATTCCGGCAAAAGAGTCAGTACGACCGCAAGCATAAACCCATGGCTTATGAAGTCGGCGAGATGGCTTACCTTCGGGTTACACCTTTAAAGGGAACCCATCGATTCGGTATCAAAGGCAAATTGGCTCCTCGTTACATTGGACCCTTTCGCATTCTTGCCAAACGAGGGGAAGTTGCCTACCAACTGGAACTACCTCCGCATCTCTCCAGAGTTCATGATGTCTTCCATGTTTCTCAACTCAGGCGTTACTTCGCGGATCCTATCCGTGGAGTGGACCACGAAACGCTTGATCTCCAAGATAACCTCACTTATCGGGAATACCCCGTTCGTATCCTTGATCAAGCCGAGCGTACCACTCGACGCCACAATATCAAGTTTCTCAAGGTTCAATGGTCACACCATTCCGAGCAAGAGGCTACCTGGGAAAGGGAGGATCGTCTTCGACTTGAGTACCCCGCCTTCTTTCCGGAGGAACCTAAATCTCGGGACGAGATTCTTTTGAGTGGGGGTGAGTTGTCACATCCCTAGCTAGGCCATGCATTAGAGTGTGCATCATGTTTACATTCTATTAATTCTGAAATGGGAAATGCCAGAACCCCCAACACACCCTTTCCCCCCCCCTGGAAATGACTAGGGTTTACTAAAATCTTTTTCAATGAACCTGAAATGCCCTTCTGAAATGTTCACCCCCTTTGTTTTGGGTTTAAACCTTTGACAAAAGTGGTGCACAATTTTCTAGGTCAACAGAAGGTTTTTGAATTAACACATAAGTATTTGAATTTGGGCATTTAAAATTTATAAAAATATTTTAAATGTTCAAATATTCTCAAACAGAAATGTTTCATGTTGTCTATATTTTAAATAGCAAGCATGAGCAGTTTGGGGATTTTTGGAGTTGTCTAAGTATTTTAAATAAGTCCACAAAGTTGCAGAAATAATAGAAAAGAAAACAGTTAAACAGAGAAAAACTAACCTGGACGTTACCCACCTGCCGGCCCACCTGGCGGCCCAGCACTGTGCTGGCCCACGCCAGCCAGCTGCTTCGTCCCCGCCAGGCAGGCAGGGAGCTGACGCCGGCGAGCGCAAGCTCGCCACGGCGTCACCTGCTCGCCGCTTCGCCGCCCGACGCGCTGGACGTCCTCCACGTCGCGCCCTCGACCCCGTCGACACCTCACTTCTCCCCCTGGCTCTCTCTCTCGCTCTCCAGCGCCATGGCCGCCGCACCCGTCGCCGCTCCGCCGCCATAGCTGCGCCCACCGTTGCCCCCTCGCCCCGCTGACCTGCCCAGAGGCTCCGCCACTTCGCCCTCGCCCTCCCCACCGAGCCACGCCTCGCCGGAGGCCCTGCATCGCCGCCATCAGCTCGTCTCCGACCCCGGTGCCCGCCGGCCGCCATTCTTTGATTCGCGCCGCTCCGTTCGCCTCCGAGCCCGCTGAGCTGCTCGTCGACCTCCCTGTGAGCTCCCGCACCTTCTCCCCCTCCTCCCATGCCTGCTAGCTCGCCGTAGCGCCCGTCCCCGACGAGCCCGAGAGCTTGGCTCCGCCGGCCATGTCGCCGCCGCGGCCATAGCCCCTGCCAACCGCGCCAGAGCGCGTCAACGTGTTCCTGGAGCCCCCAGGAGGCCAACGCACTACCGCACGCGCCTCGCCGTGCCCCGCAGCCCCGGTTCCACCTTCACCCGAGCCCCGGCGCCGCCAAACTCGTCGCCGGCGCCAACTCCGGCCACCCCGACCCCAACTGACTCCACCAGTAGTCGCGGTTCGTTCCCAAGAGTGCGCTGATGCCTTCCGCGCCTCATTTGGTGGCCGGAATGGCCATTTCCACTTTGCTCCGCCGCGTCTGGCCTCGCCGGCGGCTAGACGCCGGCGAGTTGACCCTAACCGTTGACTTGTGGACCCAGTTGACTCCTCTGAGTCTATGACATGTGGGCCCCGACTGCTAATTAATCCAGGTTTTAAAAAAATAACCTAATCTGTTAAGTTAATGACCCTGACACGCGGGACCCACGTGTCAGGTTTGACCTGGACCGGTCTGTTGACCTGCTGAGGTCAGCATGACCTCATGCTGACGCAATTAGTTATTTTGCTGGATTTATTTTTATACAGGAAAATCCAGAAAATAGTTCAAACTTCAAAATTTCATAAAAATTTATCTGTAGCTCCAAATGCAAAGTTCTATATATGAAAAATTATCAGAAAAATCCAATCTATCCAATGGAACTGGTTTCATGCATGTTAAAACAAGTTAAACCCACTGTTTAGGCATTATAAGGTATTGCACTAATATGATCTTATAAATGCACTACCATTTGAATCTTTGGTTCAAATAGGGTCATTTCCTTCTAGTTTAACTTGCACAAGACCAGGACACATTCATATTGCTATGTCATTGCATGCATCATATTGTTGCATATCGTCATGTATTGATTGTGTTGCAATGTGTCATTCGTGGTAGGTTCTGCCTCCGAGGATATCTCCGAGTATCCAGTTGAAGGGCAGTATCCCACCACCACTCCATCAGGCAAGCAAACCATTGATCATTCCGATACAAACCCATGTTCTCGCTTCTGCTCTCGTTTACTGCATTAAGACAACGCGTTTCAAACTGCTGTGTGTTGCGGTAGTTGAACCCACTTCCTTTGCATGACCTGTCATTGCCACAGTAACTAGATGAAACCCACTAGCATGTGTAGTAGTTGATTGAGCCAATACATGTGTGTGAGTGTTCCTACCATGCTATGCTTGCTATGCTTAGAGTTGTGTCAGGTCTGGCTCATCGGGATGATGAACTGGAGTGAAAGGTTGTGTCGGTGACAAGAGTGAGGTGTTGAACACGATTTGGTAAAGGAATCGATGAGAGGCCATGTAGGAGTACATGGTGGGTTGTTTCATTGAGGCCGACCCTAGGAACTGAGTTCTGTGTTTGTGATCCATGATACAGTTACTACCACACATTGGGATCCTTAATTGACTCTCTCGGCTTCTTGATCACGCTTGTCCTTTGTCCAGGAGTTGCAAAGTAGTTTCTGGTGTTTGTAGTATGCTGGGGGCCGCACGCGGTGCTGACCATCGGGGTGGGCTGTGTTGCGGTAGGCACGTGGCACGGTGTACCGACTCGCCCGTTTGGTGTCTCGGGAACCCTGTTCACATCGTTCGGGGCCGTTAGTGGAAACCTCGGACGGACTCCCTGCGGATGGAACCCGAATAGGCGATAAACCTGGACTAGAGACTTGAGTGTTTAGGTAGGCCGTGGCCGACACCCTCGCTGGGCTTCCGCTTGAAGGTTGCCGAGTACATGTCGTGTAAACGGCGATAAGTGGTGAGAGCGTGTGTGAAGAAGTACACCCCTGCAGGGTTAACATCATCTATTCGAATAGCCGTGTCCGCGGTAATGGACTTCTGGGTTGCCTATATCAGTTCATAGACAAGTTAAATGGATACTTCTAAAAATCTCAAGATAAGTGTGAGTACCGCGGATGGCCCTCTCGTGGGATGGCGAGAGAGGATCCACGGTGGGGTATTGTGTTGGTGTTAGTGGACTCGTGTGCGACAAATGTTTTACAAGTGGTGTCTATCGTAGGATAGCTTAGCCAAGGGTCAAAGCTGGCTTGCTGCAATAACCCCACTACCTTCTTGAGAATGTGCATGTATAGTAGGTTCCTGTTGTAAGACTTGCTGAGTACCTCCGTACTCATGTTGCTTTAATCATGTTTTTCAGACGACTGCACCAACCCCTCTGATGGGTTCTATATAGACCTCGACGTTGACGAGTGACTTATCACCCAGGTGGTGATCCAAGACTTGTGAAGGGTCTTTGTAGATAGACAGGCTTCGTCAAGCCTTCTTCCTTTCTAGTGTCTGTACTCAGACTACTTTGCTTCCGCATGTGCTTGTATGTTTGTATGACTTGAGTGTCGGGTCATGTGACCCCTATCTGTATGAATGATATGTATGGCTCCTCGGAGCCTTCTAAATAAAGTACATTGAGTCGTAGAGTACTGTTGTGATGCCATGTTGTATTTACTCATATCGGGCATATTGTGTGTATGATTGAAATGCTTGGTATGAGTGGGATCCGACTATCTAGTTCTTTATCCTTGGCAGCCTTTCATATGGGGAAATGTAAGTCTTGTGCTTCTGAGCGATAGTAGTCCGCTACAGCCCGGTTCACCGGAGTCCTGCTAGCCCAGCACTACTGCTTGGACACTTGACTGGCCGGCATGTGTTTCACGTCGTTCCTATGTCTGTCCCTTCGGGGAAATGTCACGCGCTGATATTCGGAGTCCTGCCTAGCCTGCTACAGCCCGGGTTACCGGAGTCCTGTTAGCCTAGTGCTACAGCCCGAATAGATACGTTGATGACCGACATGTTCGATGTGATTCATGTATGCCTGTCCTCATAGGCTAGCGCCGCTTTGGGTTCACGACTAGCCATGTCGGCCCGGGTTCTCTGTCATATGGATGCTAGCGACACTATCATATACGTGAGCCAAAAGGCGCAAACGGCCCCGGGCCAGGTAAGGTGGCACCCGTGGGAGTACCGTGCGTGAGGCCGCAAAGTGATATGATGTGTTACACGCTGGATCGATGTGGCTTAGGATCGGGGTCCTGACAGCGTTGGCATCAGAGCCGGACTGCCTGTAGGTTCGCTAAGCCAAACTGGTCGATGTCGAGTCTAGAAATGCTTTAGTTATATGTAGGGGAATTGATTGTGGGAGGGAACGTAAGGCTCTTTTACTCCTTTACCTTATGCCCTCTATTCTGAGTCATTCTCTTCTCATTCTACGTGGGTTAAGGAACTAGGCTCTTTTTCTCTCTATCAGGTTCACGTGTTACTAAATCCGTAGTAACTTATAGGATTGTTGGATACAACCCAGTTCAGTTCTACTAAAGTTTAGTATGTTACCAATTGAACCAGAACCTTGATATGTTGTTGTTGAGTGGTTTCGCAAACTGTTGTGGATGTCTCAATCCTTTTTCTGAGCATTTACAGCCGTTATGCTGTCCAATTTCATCCAGAAATTCTAATGCCTTTGCACTATTTTGTGCTTTCAGATGGCTACCCGTCCCCAAAACCAAGTGGTTCGTCTGACCCGTTGCATCGGTGTATGTGGTCATACCGCCATGTTGGTTCGAGTGATGGTGGAGGCAGGATACCGATGGTACCCTGAATACACCGTCGAAGAACAGTTTAGAGATTTCAACCAGAGCCAATATCTGTGCACGGTTAGGATATATCCATCTTATCCCGGAGCCACGGAACCACTCCATTGTTCTTATGGACTCGGGATCACTATTGGGATGTCCGTTCAAGATGCAGCCTACTCGATGATGACCATTATGCGAGCTAGAACTGCCTTGTTGAGCAACACTGATTTTCGCTACATGCCAGCATCCCTCCCTGGGGCGCATGGTTACCTCCAGGGCATGTATAGTGATGCATCCCATGAGGACTCACTCCTTTGCACCACTACTGAGATGTTGGAAGATAAGGACCGTGAAAACCGGGCCTTGCGTATGGAGCTCTTTAATGCTCGTGCCGATCATTGGGCCACCTTGACGAGGTTTGCACCTGCTGTGCAAGCCGGATACATGGATACGAGAGACTTGTATCCTGTGCGGGCTAGTCTGCCAGACTTTATGGAATGGCGTGAGGTGGGAGGCATCACCCCTCCTCGTGGGCCTCTGCTACCGCCATCTGTTGGACCGAGGCCGCATCCAAGTCCCTATGGTCCACAAGCACCGCAGCACCGTCTGTTTCCAGATGACCATATTTTATTGTGATGTGATATGGTCAAGGCATGATGCTATATTTTATTGTATGAGATGATCATGTTTTGTAACTGGCAGGAGCCATCTGGTTGTCGCTTTATTGTATGCAATGCAATCGTCCTATAATTGCTTTACTTTATCACTAAGTGGTAGCGATAGTCGTAGAAGCAATACTTGGCGAGACGTCAACGATGCTACGATGGAGATCAAGGTGTTGCGCCGGTGACGATGGTGATCATGACGGTGCTTCGGAGATGGAGATCACAAGCACAAGATGATGATGGCCATATCATATCACTTATATTGATTGCATGTGATGTTTACCTTTTATGCATCTTATTTTGCTTTGATTGACGGTAGAATTATAAGACGATCTCTCACTAAATTTCAATATAAAAGTGTTCTCCCTGAGTATGCACCGTTGCCAAAGTTCGTCGTACCGAGACACCACGTGATGATCGGGTGTGATAAGCTCTACGTTCATCTAAAATGGGTGCAAGCCAGTTTTGCACACGCAGAATACTCGGGTTAAACTTGACGAGCCTAGCATATGCAGATATGGCCTCGGAACACTGAGACTGAAAGGTCGAGCATGAATCATATAGTAGATATGATCAACATAGTGATTTTCACCATTGAAAACTACTCCATCTCACGTGATGATCGGACATGGTTTAGTTGATTTGGGTCACGTGATCACTTAGATGATTAGAGAGATGTCTATCTAAGTGGGAGTTCTTAAGTAATGTGATTAGTTGAACTTTAATTTATCATGAACTTAGTCCTGATAGTATTTTGCAAATAATGTTGTAGATCAATAGCTCGCGTTGTTGCTTCCCTATGTTTTATATATGTTCCTAGAGAAAACTAAGTTGAAAGATGGTAGTAGCAATGATGCAGATTGGGTCCGTGATCTGAGATTTAATTGCTGCACAGAAGAATTATGTCCGTGATGCACCGCTAGGTGACAGACCTATTGCAGGAGCAGATGCAGACGTTATGAATGTTTGGCTAACTCAATATGATGACTACTTGATAGTTTAGTGCACCATGCTTAACGGCTTAGAATCGGGACTTCAAAGACGTTTTGAACGTCATGGATCATATGAGATGTTCCAGGAGTTGAAGTTAATATTTCAAGCAAATACCCGAGTTGAGAGATATGAAGTCTCCAACAAGTTCAATAGCTAAAAGATGGAGGAGAATAGCTCAAGCAATGAGCACGTGCTCATATTGTCTGGGTACTACAATCGCTTGAATCAAGTGGGAGTTACTCTTCCAGATAAAATAGTGATTGACATAATTCTCTAGTCACCATCACCAAGTTAGTAGAACTTCGTGATGAACTATAGTATGCAAGGGATGACGAAAACAATTCCCGAGCTTTTCATGATGATGAAATCGATGAAGGTAGAAATCAAGAAAGAGCATCAAGTGTTGATGATTAACAAGACCACTAGTTTCGAGAAAAGGGCAAATGGGAAAGAAAGGGGACTTCATGTAGAATGGCAAGCAAGTTCTCACTTTCGTGAAGAATCCCAAAGCTAGACTAAAGCCTGAAACTGGGTGCTTCTACTGCAAAGGAAATGGTCACTGGAAGCGGAAATGCCCTGAATATTTGGTGGATAAGAAGGATGGCAAAGTGAACAAGGGTATATTTGATATACAGGTTATTGATGTGTACCTTACTAGTGTTTATAGTAGCCCCTGGGTATTTGATACTTGTTCGGTTGCTAAAAATTTAGTAACTCGAAACAGGAGTTACAGAATAAACAGAGACTAGTTGAGGGTGAAGTGACGATGTGTGTTGGAAGTGGTTCCAAGATTGATATGATCATCATCGCACACTCCCTATACTTTCGGGATTAGTGTTAAACCTAAATGAATGTTATTTGGCGTTTGCGTTGAGCATGAATATGATTTGATCATATTTATTGCAATATGGCTATTCATTTAAAGTCAGAGAATAATTGTTCTGTTTACATGAATAAAACCTTCGATGGTCATACACCCAATGAAAATAGTTTGTTGGATCTCGATCATAGTGATACACATATTCATAATATTGAAGCCAAAAAGATGCAAAGTTAATAATGATAGTGCAACTTATTTGTGGCACTGCCGTTTAGGTCATATTGGTGTAAAGCGCATGAAGAAAATCCATGCTGATGGGCTTTTGGAATCACTTGATTATGAATCACTTGATGCTTGCGAACCATGCCTCATGGGCAAGATGACTAAGACTCCATTCTCCGGAACAATGGAGCGAGCAACAAACTTGTTGAAAATAATACATATTGATGTATGCAGTCTGATGAGTGTTGAGGCCCGTAGCAGGTATCGTTATTTTCTGACCTTCACACATGATTTGAGCAGATATGGGTATATCTACTTGATGAAACATAAATCTGAAACATTTGAAAAGTTCAAACAATTTTAGAGTGAAGTGGAAAATCATCGTAACAAGAAAATAAAGTTTCTACGATCTGATCATGGAGGAGAATATTTGAGTTACGAGTTTGGTCTTCATTTGAAACAATGCGGAATAGTTTCGCAACTCACGCCACCCAGAACACCACAGCATAATGGTGTGTCCGAACGTCATAACTGTACTTTATTGGATATAGTGCAATCTATGATGTCTCTTACCGATTTATCACTATCGTTCTGGGGTTATGCATTAGAGACATCTGTATTCACGTTAAATAGGGCACCATCTAAATCCGTTGAGACGACACTATATGACCTGTGGTTTGGCAAGAAACCAAAGTTGTCGTTTCTTAAAGTTTGGGGTTGCGATGCTTATGTGAAATTTTTTCATCCTGATAAGCTCAGACCAAAATCGGAGAAATGTGTCTTCGTAGGATACCCAAAGGAGACTGTTGGGTACACCTTCTATCACAGATCCGAAGGCAAGATATTCGTTGCTGAGAATGGATCCTTTCTAGAGAAGTAGCTTCTCTTGAAAGAAGTGAGTGGGAGGAAAGTAGAACTTGATGAGGTAATTGTACCTTCTCTCGAATTGAAAAGTAGCTCATCACTGAAATCAGTTTCAGTGATGCCTACACGAATTAGTGAGGAAGTTAATGTTGATGATCATGAAACTTCAGATCAAGTTTCTACCGAACCTCGTAGGTCAACCAGAGTAAGATCCGTACCAGAGTGGAACGGTAATCCTGTTCTGGAAGTCATGTTACTAGACCATGACGAACCTGCGAACTATGAGGAAGCGATGATGAGCCCAGATTCCTCGAAATGGTTTGAGGCCATGAAATCTGAGATAGTATCCATGTATGAGAACAAAGTGTGGACTTTGGTTGACTTGCCCGATGATCGGCAAGGCATAGAAAATAAATGGATCTTCAAGAGGAAGACGGACGCTGATAGTAGTGTTACTATCTACAAAGCTAGACTTGTCGAAAGAAGTTTTGACAAAGTTCAAGGTGTTGACTACGATGAGATTTTCTCACTCGTAGAGATGCTTAAGTCTGTCCGAATCATGTTAGCAAATTGCCACATTTTATGAAATCTGGCAAATGGATGTCAAAACTGCATTCCTTGGATTTCTTAAAGAAGAATTGTATATGATGCAACCAGAAGGTTTTGTCTATCCTAAAAGTGCTAACAAAATGTGCAAGCTCCAGCGATCCATCTATGGACTGGTGCAAGTATCTCGGAGTTGGAATATATGCCTTGATGAGTTGATCAAAGCATATAGTTTTATACAGACATGCGGTAAAGCCTGTATTTACAAGAAAGTGAGTGGGAGCACTACAACATTTCTGATAAATATATGTGAATGACATATTGTTGATCAGAAATAATGTAGAATTTTCTGTAAAGCATAAAGGAGTATTTGAAAGGAGTTTTTCGAAGAAAGACCTCGGTGAAGCTGCTTACATATTGAGCATCAAGATATATAGAGATAGATCAAGACGCTTGATAAGTTTTTTCAATGAGTACATACCTTGACAAGATTTTGAAGTAGTTCAAAATGGAACAGTCAAAGAAAGAGTTCTTGCCTGTGTTAGAAGGTGTAAAATTGAGTAAGACTCAAAGCCCTACCACGACAGAAGATAGAAAGAGAATGAAAGTCATTCCCTATGCCACAGCCATAGGTTCTATAAAGCATGCCATGCTGTGTACCAGATCTATTGTATACCCTACATTGAGTTTGACAAGGGAGTACAATAGTGATCTAGGAGTAGATCACTGAACAACGGTCAAAATTATTATTAGTGAAATAAGGATATGTTTCTCGATTATGGAGGTGACAAAAGGTTCGTCGTAAAGGGTTACGTCGATGCAAGTTCTGACACTGATCCAGATGACTCCAAGTCTCAATCTGGATACATATTGAAAGTGGGAGCAATTAGCTAAAGTAGCTCCATGCAGAGCATTGTAGACATAGAAATTTACAAAATACATACGGATCTGAATGTGACAGACCCGTAGACTAAGCTTCTCTCACAAGCAAAACATAATCACACCTTAGTACTCTTTGGGTGTTAATCACATAGCGATGTGAACTCGATTATTGACTCTAGTAAAACCCTTTGGATATTAGTCACATGGCGATGTGAACTAATCACATGGTGATGAGAACTATTGGTGATAAATCACATGGCGATGTGAACTAGATTATTGACTCTAGTGCAAGTGGGAGACTAAAGGAAATATGCCCTAGAGGCAATAATAAAGTTATTATTTATTTCTCATATCATGATAAATGTTTATTATTCATGCTAGAATTGTATTAACTGGAAACATAATACATGTGTGAATACATAGGCAAACATATTGTCACTAGTATGCCTCTACTTGACTAGCTCGTTAATCGAAGATGGTTGGGTTTCCTAGCCATGTACATGAGTTGTCATTTGATTAACGGGGTCACATCATTAGGAGAATGTTGTGATTGACTTGACCCATTGCGTTAGCTTAGCACTTGATCGTTTAGTATGTTGCTATTGCTTTCTTCATGACTTATACATGTTCCTATGACTATGATATTATGCAACTCCCGTTTATCGGAGGAACACTTTGTGTGCTACCAAACGTCACAACGTAACTGGGTGATTATAAAGGTGCTCTACAGGTGCCTTCGAAGGTACTTGTTGAGTTGGCGTATTTTGAGATTAGGATTTGTCACTCCGATTGTCGGAGAGGTATCTCTGGGCCCTCTCGGTAATGCACATCACTATAAGCCTTGCAAGCAATGTGACTAATGAGTTAGTTGCGGGATGATGCATTACGGAACGAGTAAAGAGACTTGCCGGTAACGAGATTGAACTAGGTATTGAGATACCGACGATCAAATCTCGGGCAAGTAACATACCGATGACAAAGGGAACAACGTATGTTGTTATCCGGTTTGACCGATAAAGATCTTCGTAGAATATGTAGGAGCCAGTAGGAGCATCCATGTTCTGCTATTGGTTATTGACCGGAGACGTGTCTCGGTCATGTCTACATAGTTCTCGAACCCGTAGGGTCCGCACGCTTAAATTTTGGTGACGATCGGTATTATGAGTTTTTGTGTTTTGATGTACCTAAGGTAGTTCAGAGTCTCGGATATGAGCACGGACATGACGAGGAGTCTCAAAATGGTCGAGACGTAAATATCGATATATTGGACGACTATATTCGGACACCGAAATTGTTCCGAGTGGTTTCGGAGAAAACCGGAATACCGGGAGGTTACCCGAACCCCCGGGGAGTTAATTGGGCCTTATGGGCCTTAGTGGGAGAAGAGGAGGGGCAGCCAGGGAAGCTGCGTGCCCCTCCCCCTCTAGTACGAATTGGACAAGGAGGGGGCTTCGCCCCCCTTTTTCCTTCTCCTCCTCTCTCCCTTCCTTCCCTCTCCTACTCCAACAAGGGAAAGGAGAAGTCCCACCCGGTGGGAGTAGGACTCCCCCCTTGGCGCGCCCTCCTCCTGGCCGGCCACCTCCCCCCTTGCTGCTTTATATACGGGGACAAGGGGGCACCTCTAAACACACAAGTTGATCTGTTGATCTATTCTAGCCGTGTGCGGTTCCCCCTCCACCATATTCCACCTCGATCATATCGTAGCGGTGCTTAGGCGAAGCCCTGTGTCGGTAGCAACATCATCACCATCATCACGCCGTCGTGCTGATGGAACTCTCCCATGAAGCTCTGCTGGATCGGGGTTCGCGAGACATCATCGAGATGAACGTGTGCTGAACTCGGAGGTGCCGTACGTTCGGTACTTGGATCGGTCGGATCGTGAAGACGTACGTACGACTACATCAAACGTGTTGTGCTAACGCTTCCGCTCTCGGTCTACGAGGGTACATGGACAACACTCTCCCCTCTCGTTGCTATGCATCACCATGATCTTGCGTGTTCGTAGGATTTTTTTTAAATTACTACGTTCCCCAACATATAGGTCATACTCATCGTTTAAGCACAAGTGGGGTTACCACTTTTACATAAAGCATTGTTGTGTTCACACCATTAGAGTTGCTTTAGCTCAATATTTAAAGTAAAGCTCCCCCTAGATGTGATATCCCCCCTAAGAGGGATGAACTAACCTTGGGTTTTGTCGATGATGACTTCATGTAGATGTTGAAGATGTGGATGCTCAATGTTGATGTAGATCAGTCAGAGCAATCCATTGGAGTGTGTTGCACTTTCAGTACCTACACGGGTTAGTACCACAAGGAACAAACAAGGATATCCATAGACATAGAGTGAAGTTCACTTAGGATGATGTCCATGAAAGCATTAGGTTACCTTGTCCCTTGTCTTACCAACAAGAGGGTTTGTGACTCCTTGAACTTGTGCAAGATGTGGAAGTTGTTTGCACTTGTCCTTGCCAAAATTATATGAGTGAAGTACGTTGGTGGAGTCACCCTCAAGAACTCTCTAGTTCTTCTTCTTCGGGATCCACATCATCTTCATGGGAATCCTTGGAGTTGTAGTCGTACTTGATGAAGTAGAACTTGATGTAGTCTTGGGAACCCACTTGACCAAGGCCTTGGGAGCTTCTTCAAATGCATCAATCTCCTCTTGAAGGTTGTCCTTGCCTTTTTGCTTGTGATCTTGTGGTGGAAGATCATCTTGGGCTTGTGTACCCTTGAAAGAAGTAGGATCATACTTGTCTTGTTGAGGAACAAACTTCGTCTTGGGGTATTGATCTTCTTCCCACTCAACTCCATTGGCATTGAACTTTCTCTCAAAACCAACACCTTGATTCTTCCGGTGCCTTCCTTCCTTGCGTACAATTTCCTCAAATTGCTTACTTCCAGCAAGGCTCTTGTAAACACCTTTCTCTATAATTCCCTTCAATAAGCTATTTTCTTGCTCAAGTGTAACTTGGCTAAGATAATCATTAGTGGAATCAAGATAACTACTAGAAGCAACAATATTGGATTTAACATGATTATTGTTACTACTAGAAGAAGAATCTTTCTTACTCTTGTTGCTAGATTTTACTTGTGGCATGTAAGTAGACAAGAGTAAATGCTTGGCAATGTAAGAAGAACTTTTCTTACGAAGATCATCATTGATTGCTTTTAAGAACCCATGCTCTTGCTCAAGGTTGAGCTTTTCAAAGCATAGCTTCTCATGAGTCTTTAAAAGCTCTTGGTGATCTTCTAAGGTAGTTTCATGAGCTAACTTAGGAGTGTTTAGTTCGTTAGTTAGACGCTCAATCTCCTTCTTATCATCGTCATTCGTTTTATCTTGATTAGCATGATTAATAGCAAGTTCATCATAGTTTTCATCACTAGAGTTATCAACAAGTAAATCATCATCACCTAGCAAATCATCTTCATCACTATTGAAATCAACATACTCGGGGTGTGATACCTTTGGGCCTTTAGCCATGAAGCATCTTCCAATTCCTTCATTTGGTGAGTCAAATATGTCATAGGAGTTGGTTGACATAAGTGCTAGACCGGCAACACCTTCATCTTGAGTATATTCGGAGTCGGAGTGATAACTTATCTCGGAGTGATGGTCGGAGTTGGAGCCGGATACCCATTCACCAACGTGAGCTTGATGTCTTCGTTTTGTGTAGCTCCTTGATGACTTGTGCTTCCTTTCCGAGTCCTTGCTTCTGCGAGAGGTTCTTCGTTCATAACGATCATCTCTACTCATTCTCTCTCTTGGAGGTGATTCTTCTCTTCTACTTATCCTTTTAGGTTTGTCTTCTCTTATTTTGTAAGGCGCCATACACTCATTGGAGTAGTGTCCGGGTCTTCCACAATTGTTGCAATTGCGCTCACGATTAAAAGATCTTTTGTCATTGTAGGACCTTGACTTGGAACTTCTTTCCTTGCTTTCACTCTTGTAGAACTTGTTGAAATTCTTCACCATTAGACTCAATTCCTCATTGAAGGCTTGTTTCTCACTTGATGATGTAGGAGCATCACATGAGGCTTTATAAGCACTACTTGACTTATTGTGAAGCTCTTCTTTATCCTTGAGTGACATCTCATGAGCAACAATTCTTCCAATGACTTCCGTTGGCTTGAGATCTTTGTATTTGGGCATCATTTGGATCAATGTGCACATGGTATCATATTTTCCATCCAAGGATCTTAGGATCTTCTTGATGATGAACCTATCGGTCATCTCTTCACTTCCTAAGCCGACAATCTCATTTGTGATGAGATCAAGCCTAGAGTACATTTCAGCGACACCTTCACCATCCTTCATTTTGAACTTGTCAAGCTGACTTCGAAGCACATCCAATTTGGATTCCTTGACGGAGTCGGTACCTTCGTGCATATCAATCAAAGTATCCCAAATTTCCTTTGCATTCTCAAGACGGCTGATTTTGTTGAATTCTTTGGGGCACAATCCGTTGAAGAGGATATCGCAGGCTTGAGCATTGTATTGTAGCATCTTCAACTCTTCTGCGGTAGCTTCACGGTTCAGTTCTCTTCCATCAAAGAATTCACCTTGCAAGCCAATACACACAATGGCACAAACTGCGAGGTTATGTCCAAGAATATGCATTTTCATCTTATGCTTCCAACTAGCAAAATTAGTACCATCAAAATAAGGACCTCTACGGTGGTAATTTCCCTCACTAGACGCCATACTCTCCTAGGTTGTGAAACCACGTCTATGATCACCAAAGCTATGGAAATCAATGCAAATGGAGACCAAAGCTCTGGTACCACTTGTAGGATCGAAAGTAGGTCTCGAGGGGGGTGATTAGACTACTTGACCAAATAAAAATCTAGCCTTTTTTCCAATTTAAGTCTTAGCAGATTTTAGCAACTTAGCACAAGTCAAGCAATCAACCTACACATGCAATTCTAAGAGTATAGCATCGGAATGTAAAGCATTGCATATGAAGGTAAAGAGGAGGAGTTTGGCGGGAGCAAACACAATGTAGACACGAAGATTTTTCCCGTGGTACCGAAAGGTGGTGCTATCGTACATCCACATTGATGGAGACTTCAACCCACGAAGGGTAAAGGTTGCGCGAGTCCACCGACGGCTCCACCCACGAAGGGTCCATGAAGAAGCAACCTTGTCTATCCCACCATGCCCATCGCCCACGAAGGACTTGCCTCACTAGGGTAGATCTTCACGAAGTAGGCGATCTCCTTGCCTGTACAAACTCCTTGGTTCAACTCCACAATCTTATCGGAGGCTCCCAAGTGACACCTAACCAATCTAGGAGACACCACTCTCCAAAAGGTAATAGATAGTGTGTTGATGATGAACTCCTTGCTCTTGTGCTTCAAATGATAGTCTCTCCAACACTCAAATCTCTCTCACAGATTTGAATTTGGTGGAAAGATGATTTGAGTAGAAAGCAACTTGGGGAAGGCTAGAGATCAAGATTCTTGTGGTTGGATTGGAATATCTTGGTCTCAACACCTGAGTAGGTGGTTCTCTCTTAGAAAATGAATGGTAGAAGTGTAGGCACGTTCTGATAGCTCTCTCCATGAATGAAGAGTGGGTGGAGGGGTATATATAGCCACCACACAAAATCTAACCGTTACACACAATTCACCAAACTCGGTGGGACCGAATACTCAAACTCGGTCAGACAGATTTAGTTCAAAATGTGAATGTTAGGCTTTTCGGTGGGACCGACATGTCAACTCGGTGGGACCGATTTCATTAGGGTTAGGGCATAACGTAATCTCGGTGAGACCGATCACATAAACTCGGTGAGACCGATTTTTGTAATAGGCAAACAGAGAGTTGGTCAGGCAAACTCGGTGGGACCGATAGCTCATTTTGGTGAGCTCGAAACGTTTTGAAAAGGAAACAGAGAGTTTGCATTGCAAACTCGGTGGGACCGATGGCTCATCTCGGTTAGACCGAAACGTTACGAAGGAAAACAGAGAGTTTGCAATCCCATCTCGGTGAGACCGAGATCCCTATCGCTGAGACCGAACTGATTAGGTTTTCTGGCTATGGCTATGTCAAATGAACTCGGTGGCACCGGATAGATCAAATCAGTGGGGCCGAGTTTGACTTTTGGTTTGGGACATATGTGGATATGAGAAAGTGGTAAAGGGCTTTTGGAGCATATTACTAAGCATTTTGAGAAAGCAAGCCATTAAGAAACACCTCATCCCCTTTTAATAGTATTGGCTTTTCCTATGGACTCAATGTGATTTTGGACCACTAAAATGTAAATGCAGAGTCTTGAGCTTGAGCCAACATGTGTCCTTTGCATTTTGAGGGGTCCACAATCCTAATCCATGCCATGCCAATCATTGAACTTACTGAAATGATCATCTTGAAAGAGCATTAGTTCAATGAGCTATATGTTGTTAGGAATTACCAAAACCACCCAGGGATAATTGCACTTTAAACGTCATATGAACCTCGCGAGGTGCAGCTTGCATAGATATCTCTGCTCCTTGGGAGCCAGCCTAGGGAGGCCGCCCCCAGGGAGGTCTTCGCGTCATCTGCCTCGCGAGGCTTGGCCCCTCGCGAGGGTCTTGGGTTGTTGTCGCTGAAGCTGGGCCGTAACGGGTCGTTGACGGTGCCCCATCGTGGGCTGCAGGCAGGCAAGTCTGGGTACCCCCGTTCCCAGAACGCCGACAGTAGCCCCCGGGCCCAAGGCGCGCTCGAACTTGGCTTCGAGGCAAAGCCAAAGGGCAAGTGCGGAGCGCCGCAGGCCCCAATCGCCTGCGGCCTTGAAGGACGCGTGGCACCCGACGGGACGTAGGCGCCCCCACTTCCCCGCGCAGCCTTGATATTCGCCAGGCTCGACAACCATCATTGCCAATGCAGCTTCGCCTTCATTGCTTGCGTGCGCTCCCTTGGCTCCTTCACCTTCCTGAGAAACAACGACTCCCTTCTCGGATCTGACGCCGCCCTGGTCCTCCCCCGTCGCTATGGTGTCGCGTTTGAAGAAGAAGGGGAAAACCTGCGTTTGGTCAGACCTCCGCCAGCCTTCGAGCCCGCCCTCGAGCAGTCGACGGTGGTCAATCAAGAAGGGCTGGACAAGATCCGTCTGACGCTCGCCACCAATTCCAATGAGTGGAAGGCGATGGTGGTTTGGCCTGCTTCCTGAGCCATGGTCGACATGGTAGCCACTGAGATCCCCATCCATCGTCACGCCCTCTTGGCTGGTCTGATCCCCCTTTCTCCGATTTCTTCAATGCCATACTCTCGCATTACCAAGTCCATGCGCTGCATCTGGATCCTAAATCCATCATTCTCCTTGCCGTCTTCGCCTTCATCTACGAGGCCATGGTGGGCATTGCCCCTTCTGTGGCCTTGTTTCTTCATTTCTTCTCGCTTCACCTAGTCGACGCCCGCCAACGCTTGGGGTGCGTGGCCTTTCAGGCCGTAGCGGTGACAGCCGGCTCGGGTACTGACTTCGAGCTCTCGCCAGTTGTAAGTGGATTCCGGAAGTGGTGGGTGTTCGTGGATGTCGGCGTGCTCAACTCCCTGCTCTTGCTTCCATGGGTGCTGGCCGTACCCAGCTCTGGGTGGGGGAATGTGAAGCTCGTCGACCTTTGGCTTGCCCATGTCTGGCGCCGGCTGGCCAGGTTGAAGAAGCTCGGGGTGACGGCGCCCATGGTGGTGAAGGAGTTCGTCCAGTACTGCATTGCTCCGCTTCAGCGTCATTCTCGACAAATGTGGGCCTTCATTGGCAGCAGGGACCCCATGAGGCTCCATGTGCCTGCGCTTCCTCCCAAGACGTTGCACATGGTGCTCGAGCTCTTGACAGGTGACCTGGCGCCAGCCACGCTTCCCGAGGAGGGCTACCTCCTTTACTGTTGCTCGAACAAGGAGGAGTTTGTGAGGCAGATGCCCCTTTTTGATGAGTGGGGGCTGCGCCTGACGGCCTTGAAGGGCCCAATGAGAACCCCGTCCTCGTGGTTCCTCTGCTTGCCTTCCCTGCGGCGCGCGCCCCATAGGCGGATGCAGGGGGCGAGCGCCGTCGAGTGCCACCGGGGCGGCTGCTGAAGAAACAACGCAACCCGGCGCTCTTGAGATGGCTGCCCCCGAGGCTCGGGTGAGCTGTCCTGAGGGGGCGGCCGAAGAGCTGGCGCGGTTTGAAGGTCCTGAGGTCACTGCCCCCAAAGCTCGGGCAAGCAGTCCTGAGGTGCAGGCTGGGGAGCTGGCGCAGTCTGACGCTCGCGAGGTGGCCACCCTAGGGGCCCCGCCGAATGCCCCAGACGCCGACGGTCGCGCCCCAGGCTTCAGCCAGCTTCGCCTAAACCTCGAAGCACTCCGCAAGAGGAAAGGGTCTCTAAGCTGCAGTGGTGACGCCTACCGGCCGCTGAAGCAGAAGAAGTACATAGCTATAGACGAGTAAGTACCTTATCTTCACGATTTCTTGCGTGTTGCGTCCTATCTTGACAACGGCTCTTTAGGATCCCTTCAGCTGCAGCGGCGAGATCTCGTGAGGAGAGGCCTCCACCAGTCCTTGGCGCGCCCCTGGTCTCGAGCTCCCCACACTAGACCACTGCGCGAGGCACGGGGCCTGTCCAAGAGGCGGAAGCGCCGATGGGGTTCTTGATCCTGCGTTCCTGTCGCCCCTCCTTCACAGTCCGGCCTCGGGTGCAGAAGGCGTGCCGAGGGCTCCTCCATTGGTCATCACTGGTGGCTAGGTAATCCCAGCCTTGGCATCGTCTTTGAGTAGCGAGGCCACGCCACCCAGCACCTCCCCTGAGGCTTGAAGGGTGGCGGGGAAAGCACCGGCCTCCAGCCCCCCACCAGGGACAGGCGGGCCACCTCAAGCTTCCCCAACAACTCCCGACGCGAAGGACGGGCTTGGCCATGCGCTGGAGCTCGCGCGTGAGCGCGGTGCTGTACGCCACGAGCATTTCCGGGAGGTGATGGGTGCGCTGAGTCGGCTCGGAGAAGAGCTTGCCCACGTCGATGCCCGCCTTGAGACGGAGGACCTTCGTCTGGCGCACAAGTGGCACCAATTGAAGGTGGCCATCAACCTCTGGCATCTTCAGCATGAGCACGCCAGCGCAAAGGCCGCGGTGTCCCTTGCGATCTCACGCGAGGCTTGTGCCCGGGCCTTGGAGGAGGCCAGGGTGACCGACCATCGCCATGAGGTTGCCGAGGAGCATGAGCGGGAACTCCAGGTCTCGAACGTTGCCCTTGAGCAGCGGATTGAAGCGCGCAGGGCCATCTTGGCCGCGTCACTGAGGGGAGCGCCTTCCAAAGAGAAGGAGATCCAGAAACATGAGGAGGCACTGGTGCTGGAGGCCTTGGAGCACAGCCTGGAGCTTGAGCGGCTGGAGGTGAGGGAGTGCCAGGTGGCCATGGCTGAGGACGCCATCACTATGCAAGAAGCCAAGATCCAGGAGGAGGTCGATCGGAGGGTGGCGAAGGCTCGCCCGGATCTTGCCGACGAGCACCGCCTGAAGCTGGAGCTCCTGGAAGCCGAGGTTAAGGGCAGGACTGCTGCCCTTAGGACAAAACTGAACGAGGTAGAGCAGCTCGAGAGGGCCGCCAAGGCAGCTCAGGCCTCCGCCCAGGCTGACTTGGCCTCCACGTGCGCCGACTTGCTCTCACTCCAACGGCAGATCGATGGCGTCGCGTCCCTCGCGAAGAAGAATGCAGATGAGGCGTGCCATCGGCAGACGCTGCAGCGAGCACACTTAAATGCTCCAAGCCCTCAGGATGAGAGCCAACCGAGCATTGAGCACCATCTGCGAGGAGAGCGCCCCTCACCCATGCGAGGAAGGTTACGCCAGCCACCTCCACTTCTTCACCGAGGTCGTGACGCGCCTGGAGGACCGGGCCGTGAGGGCTCGCGAGCTCGCTAAGGAGAGGAGTCGGGGCCTCCTTGGGCACGCATTCTCACGCGTCTTTAGTCACCTCCAGAGCCTTGATCCCCATTTTGACTTCGACGCCACCATAGCCCCCGTGCCCGGGGTTATCCGAGACAACCTGTCGAACTGGGTGGACGACCACGTGGACACCCTGGTCGCGGAGTTCGCCCCTGAGGATGACGCGGACGTGATGGTGGTCAGAGAAGGTGGCGTGGATGACGATGATGAAGACGACGCTAGTGAAAGCTCAAGTGGCAAAGATGAAGTCAGCGAGGACAGTGTGGAAGGCAGCGCCTCCGGCTAATCCTACATTTCCTTTTGCCTTAACCTGTGTGAAAATGAAAACCTCCGGGCGCGGCCCTGTGGTGTGTGAAAGCATTTTGAAAGGGGGGGGGCTTATAATGTATGAAATATAATGTATGAAATGATGACACGCCTTTTAAGGATAGTGCTTGAGATACGCCATCGCAGGCCCGCGGGGCTCCCGAGCAGGGCAGTTGTTACGTCTTACCTTGGTTCCGCTGGTCTTGGGAGAGCCACGACATCCTGGTCGAACCTTCCTCCTGAGATGAGCCCTTCGGGGCTCATGAGGTTCTAAGTCTCCCAAGAAGCCTGCTGGTCCGTTCAAGAGAGCCTCGCGAGGGGCGAATGCGTGACTACGGCAAGATGTGCACACGGCGATCCTGCGGTGAGTGCATCCTTGACCCTGAGGGGATCCTGGCCGGGCCGTCCAGACGTGATTGGCGCCACACGCCGACCAGCCCCCGCTTGCGGGGCGCTCACAGGGGGGCAACAGGTTTGAGCTTCAAAGTAAAACACGCAACCAGAACACAAGAAATCGACACGAACAAGAGAAGACTCCTCCCGTTTTTGATAACACAAAAGAACTTTAAATCTCAGTCCAAAAGGCGGCGAATTGAGATACAGAAAAAGGGATGAAAGCAAACAACCGCGTCTGGCACCTAGCTTGTCTTCTTGTCTTCCCACCAGCGTGGAGCTAAGTGCTTTCATTGGGTGTGAGCACAGTCATTGGGGGCCAGTGTCGACGGCCAGTGCGGAGCATGGTGCTTCCACTTTGACGTGGGTGGGAGCCTCCGTGAGGCCCGAGGGCGGCAATCAGGAGACTCCGGGGCATGTACATCCCCACTCATTATTACGTGAGAGTGTCATGAGCGGGGACCTTCACAGGCGTGAGCCTTGCTTCATGTTGCCTGACGAGGGCCCTGCCCTGCGCCTCTCGCGACCATCGTTGGGGCGTCCGGAAACCAGGACAAGACCAAGGGGCAAAGGGGACACTAGCGGCGCCCTCGGCGACCGTGGGCCCTCTTCCGGGGGGAAGGGCTCACCAGCGCCTTCCCTGGCACAGGACCTACCTCCGTTCAACGCCTTGCTCCATGCGGCGCGGGGGAGGCCCTGGCTCCGGGCCCCTCCCACGCAGTCCCCAGTGCACCACTCCCGCCGGGAGCGGAGCCACCGCCCTAGGGTCTCCGGCCGCTGCTGTGGCCTGGTTCACCTACGGTCCATGGTTAGCGTAAGCATGCTCCTGAGATATCGGCTGTACCCTGTGGTTATTGTCATTGAAGGGGTCGGCGAAGCTTCCGGGCTGCTCGTGAAAAGGCCCAGTCTCTAGTGTCCCTTCTGCCCAGCCTGGCTCGGGGAACGAGCTGGGGCCTTCCCCCGGCGTGTACTCCAGGTCCATCATGTGGGGCACGTAGGCATCTGAAGTTGCCGCGCCGGGGCCATCGCCTGGGTGCCCCACGCCTTGGGCCGCCGGGCCCTAATGGGCGTGGGGTGACATCCCAGCGCGGCCCCGCAGGGGACCGCTAGAGCTTGCCCTGCCTGGAGGCAGCGCAGTCGTGGTAGGACAAGTGGTGCCGTGGGCCATGTTGATGTTGTCGAATCCCCAGGTGCTCCGGGGGCGCGCGCGCATGCCAGGGCCTGGGGCACGCCCCTGCCACAACCTAAGGCATGGGCAGGGAGCATAAGGGCACCGCACCTCTGCAGGCGCCGTCAAGCAGCTCGGCGACCCGCTCCAGCGGGGCGTCGCGGCCGCCCTCCACCAACCTGCAACGCAGCAGTTCTTGCGCTACGATGAGTGTGGCTCACATGTTTGCCTGCTCCCGACGAGTGTGTGGTGTTGTCGCCGAGGCATAGCCCAAAAGTCGTGTGCTTGCGCGCGTACGCCATGTTGTGAGGGCGGACGGCGCCGGCATGCGTCGCCCACGTCCGTCGTTGTTGGGCGATGTGCGGGCCACTTGGAGCGCGGAGTGGAGGTATTCTTGGGCGGATAGCACTGCCCGGGCGAGCCAAACAACCTAGTGCTCGGCATGAGCCCTCGGATCGTCAGCCATCGGAACTGCAGGGCGATGGCTGGCCAACTAGAAGAAGAGAGGCTCCGACGCACCCCTACCTAGCGCGCCAAATGTTGGATTCCGGGTTCCGCAGACCGTTGAGAGGTTCGAACTCTGCAGTGCGTGCGAAGAACTGGTCCTCCCTAGTCTGCCTGCTCACTGATCCCAAGGCCCAGCTCGACGAACCAAATGGACAAGAGACACAACGGTTTACCCAAGTTCGGGCCACCTTGCGGTGTAAAACCCTACTCCTGCTTTGTGGTGGATTGGCCTCGAGGGGCTGTGGATGAACTAGTACAATGGTCGAACAACCTCAGGAGGTGAGGTGTTCTTGGGCTCGATGAGCTGGTGAGCTGGTCAGGGTGGAATGGATCCGATCCCCTCTATGGTGGTGGCTAGGTCCTCTTTATAGTGGCCTTGGTCCTCTTCCCAAATGTAGGCGGGAAGGGATCCCACAACAGCCAAATTCAAAGGGAGACAACTAGTACAAGTTATCCTGACAAAAGTAGTCTTCGCCTGTAAAAGCATCTGGTGGTGACGCTGCAGTCGGCTCCGCGATGACCTCCGTCCTGCCGTCCTGGTGGTCTTGGTCTTGTTGCACCGAAATAGAAACCTTTGCTTGATTCCTCAGGACTCCGCGCCTGCGCTTGCCTCCTTAGCACCAAAGAGGAAACTGGTACAATGCGCCTGCTGATGCCCGCCTGGTCTTGGTCATCATGGCTCACGTCATATGAACCTCGCGAGGTGCAGCTTGCATAGATATCTCTGCTCCTCGGGAGCCAGCCTGGGGAGGCCGCCCCCAGGGAGGTCTTGGCATCGTCCGCCTCGTGAGGCTTATCCCCACGCGAGGGTCTTGGGTTGTTGTTGCTGAAGCTGGGCCGTACCGGGGCGTTGATGGTGCCACGATATGGGCCGCAGGCAGGCAAGTCTGGGTACCCCTGTTCCCAGAACACCGACATTCTATGCCAAGGACGACCTCTTCGACGAAGATACCTCGGATCCGAAGTTCTTGGATTGATAGATAATTTCCCCTTAGAGACTTTAAGATCTCCGAACCGCTCTTTAAAGAAGCAATGTCTTGACAAGACCTAGCTGAGCTCACGCCCTGCCCGAGGAGGCGTGGTTACTTAGCCTCAAGGCCGACCGCGTAGGTGTAAATAGGGCCGCCTAGTTTGACAACTTTATCAAAGCGGCGCAACCCACGACGGGCCAGGTAGTTACTGCTTACCCCTAATCATTGCCCAAGGTAGCCTTTTTACTGGCGCGTCCCATCGAGGTGGATACCATGCCTATTTTATCAGGGATATCATCAAGATTTTGTTTCCCCCCATATACATAACGACATCTTTTGCAGAGGAGTGGTGTTTTTACCGGCACAGCAGGGGGGCTCTTGGCCTTTCAACAACCTATAAGAGTAAGAAAACAACAACATCACCAATCATGCTCTAATTTCCCCCATCTTTTGCCTTCTCGAGCTCTAGCGCCCAGATTCAATATCGCTTTCTTCCTCCTCCATGCCTCCAAGCTTCCCCATTAGCCATGGCCGACACCCTCAAAGGGCACTGGGGTGGCTCCATCGTGACGGAGGCCACTGTCGTAGAGCTGCGCAGTGTGAGATACATTCCTGCCAATGTTGCCGCTAGCGCTCCCGACGCTAACTAGCAAGTGCTCGCTCCCGACCAAGGGGAGTGGGTAGTCTTCCTTCCTCACCTCGTTAGAGGTTTAGGGTTCGTGTTGCACCCATTCCTGCGCAGGGTAATGTTCTACTATGGGCTCGACTTCCACCACATGGCCCCAAACTCCATCTTACACCTCGCCTCCTTCATCATGGTCCGTGAGGCCTTCCTCTGCATCGAACCGCACTTCGGCCTGTGGCTGAAGATCTTCGGCGTCAAGACGAAGTCTAATAGCTCTGATCTGGCGGAGTGCGGAGGGGCCATGGTTAGCAAGAACCAGAAGGCCGACTGGTTCGAGGGCACCTTCATCGAGACAGTCAAAGAATGGCAGCACGAGTGGTTTTACATCACCGATCCACTCGCCGCCGGCCGGGCCGAAGTTCCAGCCTTTTCAACTGGGCCCCCGAAGACGCTCACGTCCTGGAAGGAGAAGGGCATCACGTGGGGGAACCTAGAAGAGGTGGAGACGCCGATCAAGAAGATCAAGTGGCGATCTAGCAAGAAGAACCTCCAGCTAGCCGACGTAGTCAACGTCATGCTCCATCGCCGCATCCTCTCGCTCCAACTTCGGGCCACCCCGATGTGGGAGCACAAATCTGAGGAAGTGGGGCCCGTCCTCAGCTTGTTCCGCTCCACCTTGGCCAGCATGTGGATGCGGCTCTTCAAGCTGTCCAAGGACAAGATCCCTAAGGAAGGGGAGGACCTTGGCTTCGAGGTCGGCTACCAAGCCCCACTCATAAGTGTTTAACACACACATGCATATTCTTCTTTTCTTGTCAAGTGAGACAGATTTTGACGAATTGTCTTGTTTCATGTTTGCAGAACTGGGCATCCAAGATGCAGCACATGTTGTGCCCGGCCCCACTCCTATGGGAGGAGAGAACCCCTCTACTCATGGCGCTCCTAGTTGAGAGCCGCATATGGTGGTCCCCAAGGGGCCAAAGTCCCAAAAGGGCAGGGCGGGTCATCGGAATCGGGAGACCTTGGTCACCTTGTCCGAGGAGACCCACGCCTCCTCCTCCCACAAGGACGATGTGGGGGAGGATGAGGAAGAGGAGAACCCTCCCCTCAATGGGAAGAGGGCGGCGTCGGAGGACGCCGAAGATGGAACGAGCCCCAAAGGACAAAAGCGGTTGAAGAGAACCTCGGCCGGGGCCGCCAGCAAGCCCACGGTGTCGGAGAAGATCACACTCTCCGATGAGTCAGAAGACGATCCCCTCGCGATGTGGAGGAAGAAACCGGCACCCCGGGGATACGTCACTATTTTTTATGTTTGTGTTGCACCAAGTCCTTTCAGCAAGGTAAAACTTACACGAGTATCTTTCTATAGTCCGCCCAAGGTGCGCCCAAGCGACTTCTCAAGCGGGTTGCCATCCGCTAGCAGGATGCCAGATCCCGCAACTCCTCCCCCAGATCGAGACGGGCTGGGGGAAGCAATTATGTGGAGCATCCTACGGTCATCTCCTTGTACACCTTCGTAGCACCTCAAGCCCCAAGTGGGCCTATCAAACTTATGGTGAAGCCACTCCTCTTCAAGATTGACATGAATATCCATTGGATTTGGTTGCTACCTCACCATGGAACATTGTGCATCATTAGGTACGAGGACGACCGCCACCAAGCATCTAGGAAGCATCCTGGAGGCCAAGGAGAAGGACCCCAGGGCCACAAGGAAGAAGGAGGAGTTCACCAAGATCAATTCAGCACCTCCTAGGCGACCCTGTGCCCACGGCATCCCAAAAAGCTACTGGAAGTGAAGACGCGCACCCCTGTGTGCACGGCCTCCAGACCCCATGTGCACGCGCCCTCGCCGCTGTAGCACCCCGTGCACATGGGCATGTACCGTGCCCACAGGACCCCCGTGTGCACATGCCCAACTTACCCCGTGCACATGGGCCCATCAAGATTCCGGCCGAGAGCTCCCGTTTGGGCCTCCACTTCATCCCCGTCCTCCACCTACCTACATATTTCGTACCTAGACCATTTTTTAGGGTTAGCAAAGTACAAGATATGACTTGAGAGCTTTGCTCCTATTTACCCTCTCCCATGGAGATCGAGACCTCCAAGGAGAAGATCCCTAGTGGATTCACAACCCCATCTAGGGAAGGATCCCCATCATAGGATCATAAACACCTCATCTCCCTTTGAGATTTTGGGATGAACTTTATCTTGTGCTATTTTCCCTTTGTTATTCATGTATCTTGTGGATCCATGTGTTGCTAGTCTAGTGGATGTGTAATTGGGCTTGTTCTTGAGTGTTCCACTTGTGATTTCCCCTCTTGTTCTTCGTGTTCTTCGCGTTCTTCGTGGACCCCCCTCCAATTCGTGAAAGATCTCCACTTAGGGTCTCCACCCTACAACAAGCAACGTCTACTCCGGTCTCCCATGTTGACACGATGGTGGCCGAAGATACGACTGTCATGGTCGAGGTTGAGACCTTGGTCCCATAACTCCAAGGGGAGGAGATCCTCGAGGTCGTCAAAGAGGGGTTGGGCCAATCATCGGCCCAGCCAAAGTCCGCTCCGGCTCCACCGCCGCAGCTGGAAACCCACAAGCCTAGCATGTTGGTGTCGGGCTCTAAGGTTTTACCCCCACCTTTCGCACAAGGACGGGCTAACGCCGGGTGGACTAAAGAAATGGAGGCAGCCCTAACGGGCTCCTCCCTTAAGGAAGATCACCACGCGCTAATTGGCGTGGCACTGCAGGGCTTCCGGTCTGCCGAGGCCAAAATGCGTGTGGCCTTGAAGGGCCTCAGCACGAGCTTCGAGGTATTCTTCTGCCCTTGAGAAAATAATTTCTCCATTTAGGTTTACTTGCAAATCTGTATATCTGTCCGAGGATGTTTTCTCGTGGTATTTTAGTCGGCATAGCCAGTAAGTAGCCCCCGAGCCTAAGGCTAGTTTTAAGAAACTAGTGTTGGGATCGATGTTTAGGAGGAGCAGATAGAGTAGCCCCCAGGACCCTGGCCGAAGTATCAATGGATTGATCACAAGGCTTATGACAAAGTGCTTGTGTGCAGGTTTCCACCTCAGCTCTGAGCTCCGCCTCCGAGGTGATTGCGGAGATGAATCGGAAGCTCGAGAGGTCCAAGAAGGACCTAGACCTGATGAACAAGCAGGTCAAGCAGTCTCAAGGTAAGCGGCTGGTGCTTCATGTTTATTTGAACATGTATAAAAATTGTCTTTTGTTTTAATGAGTATTGCTTTAAGATTCCCTCACATGGTTGTGTTTTTTGTTACTTGATATTCCTCCTGTTTGACCATATTTGAACTGAAAGTGGCTAGTCGTCGGCTTTTACCCCAATGTAGAATATGCAGAGGGTGTTCCTTGAGGCAGTTACGAACCCTAGCCGACGTCTCAATACACGGAGGTGGTCTGTGCTCATAGGAACTAGGCAATCAGACTATAACGGCTTTATAACTTTCACATAGTCGCAGGAGTTTGACGGTGGGGGCTAATGACGAGCCCCTAGTGTGTGAAGTGGTCAGCTTAAGTAGCTGAGGTCTATGCCACCGCTCACTTCGGCTAATGCTATGAAGAATCCCTTCGTTTAACATGGGTGATCACTAACGACTCGTCGCTTAATGCGGTCTTCGGATTGCTGACCAATTTTTGCTTATCTAGATAGTCAGTTTTTGGCTTTCTCCACTGAGGCGATCTGCCAATTAAACTAGCGGCACTATGGCAGTGATTCACCCATTACACCGTTAGCTGAATATGTTGAGAACGTAAGGGGTACACACAGGAGCCGGGCAACCAAACTATTGACCAAAATATAGGTTCGAAACTGATGCATATATGCAACATCCGAGATGCAGAGTATTTCGGACTTGTATTTCAGGTAAGGAAAGAAAGCCCTTTAGAAGTTGTATCTTAAAGATGTTCTTGTAGCTCACAGGCAGTGCTTGTACAGAAATGCATTTAAAGACCTTAAAGGGTACGATTTCTTTATTTTATAAGGTCAAACTTGACATGCCGAGCTGTAATGAGAGAAACTAAAAAGATATAGTGCGATTAAAGGTAATAAAGGAGCAAAATAAAAAAACAGGGTGGTTCTTGTAATCTGGTTTATGGGTCCGGGCCGCTTCCTGCCGCATGTATGCGTCTCCATGCTGTTAACCAGCTCGTCCTCATTGATAGCGAAGATTGATACAGGCAGGATGCAACCTCGGCCATGTACGTGTTTGATGCGTTTATTGGTCGAGTCCTTTGAAGAGGTCTGCATCTATTGACTGTGTGTGGTCGAAGGAACGCCAACTTTTTGACAGAACCTTGCCGATGTGAAAGCTCAAGGCTCCATCACTCGCCGGTCTAGCCGATCCAATGTTTCCATTATTATGGCTCCTCTGTGGCCCAGAGAATCTTTACTGTGAAATTGTGCACCCTGGGGACATAGTGTCCCTTCCAAGGGGAACGCATGAGGAGCCCGTGCCCCTATTTAGGGTGTGGGGGTGCCTGTCCGAGGTCGATTGGCATAGCCCGCGTGTGCTTCTCGGTCCTAAGGGAGTGTTTGGTGTTACCATTGACTGTAATAACACCCTTGGGTCCTAGCATTTTGAGCTTGAGGTAAGCATAATGTGGGACTGCATTGTAGCGGGCGAATGCGGTGCGCCCTAGGAGCGTGTGGTATTTTCTGTCAAAGGTACGATGTCGAAGATTAACTCCTCGCTCTTGAAGTTCTCGAGTGATCCGAAGACCACTTTCAGAATTATGGCTCCGATAGAATAGGCCTCGACACTCGGGATGATACCTTAATGGTGGTGCTGCTGGGTGTGATGCGAGATGAGTCAATCTCCATTTTCCTTATTGTTTCCTCGTAGATCAAGTTGAGGCTCCTTCCCTCGTCCATAAGGATGCGCACCATCGATGATCGAGTGTAGGATGAGTGCGGCTAATCCGCCATGCCTGATGCTGGTCGGATGGTCATGCTTGTCGAATGTGATCAGGTAAGCCGACAACGGATTGTACTTCGGGACCACGGGCTCTAATGCATATACATCCCGAAGTACACGCTTCCTCTCCCTTTTAGGGATGTGGGTAACGTAAATCATGTTTACTTTTGTTACCTCATTGAGAAACTTCTTTTGTCCTCCATTGTTGGGCCTTCGAGGTTCATCCTCGTCTTCGCTGTGATTTTGGGTTTTACCTTGACCCTCTGTCGCTACCTTGCCAACCTGTTTAAAGACCCAACAGTTAATATTAGTGCGGGTTGTTACTTTGTCCGGAGTGCCATGTATGTGACACAGTTAATTCAGGATCTTGTTTAGCTAGCTAGGTCCATCATTCTTCCCTTTAAAGGATTTTCTTTTCTGTCCGGATCTAGGTCTCGTGAACCCTGCATTAACTGTTGCGTTCTTTGTATTGCTCCCTCCTTTTTTATGCTCGCGTTTGATTTTATTACGTCGAGGCTTTCCATTGGCATCACACGTCTCCGAGGTGCCTGCTTCAGCATTATGGGAACTACGGGCAAGCCAGCTGTCCTCTCCTACGCAAAACCGGGTCATTAGCGAGGTAAGGGCTGCCATGGTCCACTACTAGGGAAAAGCCTAGCAACAGCGAGGGTTTTGGGCCTCTCAGTAGCGCGGGTGCCGGCGCTACTAATAAGGCGCTACAACTAACGTATAGCAGTAGCGCCTGTTGTCCCACGCTACTGCTATACATGAATAGCTGTAGCGCTCTTTGGGAAAGGGTGCTACTGATATTATCTGCAGCGCTGTTTGCTGGGACGCGCTACTGGTAAGGCGGCGCTACTGCTAAATTCCCCCCTCGCTACTACTAGTTTATTTATTAGTTTTTTCCTGCATATTTGTTTTGTATTTGTTTTGTATTTGAATAGGCTTTATACAATAACCTTTAGCATATCATACACATACAAATGTAATCATAGCATATACATACAATTAGTCTCATCAAATCATGTCATCATCATAATCATCATCCAACACAAAGTGGTCTCTCGTCATCATCTCGAAAATAGCGATACAAGTCTCGATTACTTGCAAATACATCGTCATCCATCTAAACAATGATATACACGAGAAGAGCTATCACTTTGAGAACATTAGTTCGTATCCCTCTCTCGCATTAGCGTGAACCTAAACTAACTACTGCCTGTCGCTCGGAAACCAGAAACCGGTACACCTGGGCCTGACACTCCGGCCACTTGTCGTATATATACTCCTGGCGTAGCACTTCTTCGCCATCTATGATCTTTGCACCTGCATCATCACATGAGTCGATGATATGCAACATATATAGTTGAGCAACAGAAAGAGACAGACTTGGCAAAAATAGAAACAACATATCATAAGCATAAATAACAAAGTTCATCGTACCCCAAAATGCCCTAACTAGAGTGATTTTCGCTAGTCGAGGTGGAGGACGGTTTAATTACATCACAAATAAAGTTTCACCGTGCATAACTAAAAGTTTTGTCATACAGAAAGTATGGACTAAACAGACACATTGTCATATATCGACAATCACTCCAACATGTCGTTCCATCCATCCAAGTCAGGGAGATAGTCCCCGAGCCTAGTGAAAGGCTTCAGGTCAAGACGCTGAGAGGCTATCCATGTTCGGACGTCTTCCCACGACATTTGTCCTTCTTCGTAGAACATCCCTGTTTTTCCGATGACCTCCTTCATGATGATTTGGGCAAGTTCACGCTGGATGTTATAGAACTCAGCTCGAAATCGATGATCCTCGATATCTCCTATGTCCTTTGCCCATTGCAGAATATGGGCATCGCCAGAAGAAGGTGCCATGCGAAGGTTCTGGTGATCCCGTTTGTACTCCAGCATGTGGTGTAGGACATAGAATCCATCATTAAGAGAATCGTTCAGTTGCTGGATGCAGCAGAAGTCGGTCTTATGGCCGAAGGCGACCCTGCCGCCCCTTATCTTCTTGTCCCTGACCTCTCCACCCATTGATTGGTAGTAATACATAGCACTGTCGAGAACATCCTTGATGTGGGTGTAATCCTTTTTGTGAATGTTCTTCGGCGAGTCCAAGTAAAGAGCGTGGGAGAATCGGGGATAGAGGATGATGAGGACGGCGCGCCCGCCGCTGCGTAAAATAAGTCCTCAAATTAATTAGCCTCCACCGTGCAAATGAATGACTGAAATCGAAGGAAGGATAGCAGCGCAGATGACTTACACAGGATGATAAGGCACGAGAATCGCCCCCTTGTCCTTATTGGCGAGCATGAAACTGACGATGTAATCCCTCGCGTATTCACGGTGCTTTGTGCAGACTCCCAAGAAGCCCTCGTGCATGTAGTACGGGTCAGCGACACAGATATGAGATATCTGCTCAACCCCGATGATGTAGTTCATGTGCAAGGCATAAAGGCGGACAAACGTAAAATCCAGCTTCTTCACGTGAGACATGTCGAATATGTAATCGAATCGGAGGAAGAACTTATCCGCAGGGAAGCTGTCGACATAAGACATTTGCCGCGGAACGTTAACCACGTAGAGTGGGTATCCTGGATCTTTCGAGGCGATGAGGTCTTTCTCTACCCACAACACATCGTCATGAAGTCTCTTTAGATCGCCGAATCTGGCCCGTAGCGCTGTTGCAGGTAGGATTGGTTGACCGGGGATATGCCATTTATCCGCATCGGGGATATCTATACGGTCCTGAAGCCGAGGCTGCTGAGGCGGCTGGATCATAGAAACAACTTTTTTGCCTTTCCTCACTCTCTTCCTAAACTTCTTTACTACCGGAAGGTCGTCCATAATACGTTGAGACGGCAATTCAGGCAGCAACTCATGATGCTCAAACCCCGAGGAGGCGCCAGTATAGACATACTGTTCAGCAGCGCCATCGTCGTCCTCACCTCATCCATGGTGACGTCATCTGCGACTAATGGAGCCTCCTCCTTACCCCGTCCGCTATCACCCAACTCGACACCCGACGCTAATTGGGTAGGTGGGGTGTTGATGTTCACACCTTGCTGAGGCTGCGTGCTCGTGGGTGTGCTCCCGGCCGCCTCCAGACGAAGGAGACTCTTTGGCCACAACAGGACCCACCCATCATTGCAACAATCACCAAGCCACCGCGGTGTCTCGTCGTCATCCCCCAGTAGTACTGGAGGAGGCAAATTCTCGTGGCCCGGTTTGACACTGGCCACGGAAACCTTGAAGACGTTCGAGGGGATCGGCCGGCTGTGGAACAATGGTTCCTTCGGCTCCATTATCGTCGCCTTCCCCACGTCCACCTTCTGGTCGCCGATGCTGTACAATATGGTGCACGGGGTTTCGTCGGCCTGCAAAGAAAAGTCTGCGACGTGAGACATCCGAAAGGCAATGAAAACGGGAGATTATACATTTATATTGAAGGGGGCCGGTGTGACAGATACCGTGAGGGCGTCAAGCTCAGACAAAGACGAAGCACCGCCTAGCACGTCCGGTGCGGGAGCCGGTGCGGGAGCAGGTGCAGCTGCAGGTGCTGGTGCAACGCTAGTCGAGCTGCTCCCCGCCAAGAAGTCAGCAAGGGGAAAGTCCGCTGCATTTTTTCTGGATTTTGCCTGGTCCAATTGAAAACGGCCGGAACCAAGGTAGTAGAAATATCTACAGCCACCTATTTTGCGGCAGCTACCGCAGTTGCGACTGTCTGAGTTGATTTCTTCTCAACCGCAATCTCAACCCTCTTGTCGATGTTTTCTTCATTTAACCTCCGTCTTTCCTTTCTTTCCTCCGTGGTCTCACGGTAGTACTTCTTCCATGTGGCGCCGTCTCCGACACCGTGCACGCGTCCATACGACGGTCGAGTATCCGCCGGTTGTTGTTTCAATATGTTCAACGCCCGGTTGAATGGAGTGTCCCACTTGGGCCTCGCCAATGCCTCAGACGGCGAGTCGCTTTTGGCCGCAATCCTGTGCTACTCTCTCTGCAAAAGGCACAAGGATCGTTTACAAATATGACTAACGTGTGCATTCGGATTGATCAGAAACTAAAATAACCAGCAGTCTCATGAACTCCGTAATGACCAGTGTTGTCTCGTAAACCTTCTTCACTAGGTCCCAACGGTGCCGGGCCCTGAGGACGTCACGCTCCTGCGGGACGGTGAACTCCGCCAAGGGGTCTGGGATGCCCAGACTCGCGGCTTCCGCGTCCTCCTTGGCCCATTTGGACCTCTTTCCGCCGTAACCACGGCTTCCGAGGTGGTGGCTCCCAAAGTTCCTCTCTGGAAGCCCCTTCATGTACTTAGACTTTTTTTGGCATCTTCGGACTCGCAAGCCTCCTTGAATATTTGAAACTGCTCTTCCGTGATTGTCGGATTATCCTTTACAATCTCGGAGTAGGGTTCCTTCTTGTCGATGATCCTTGCTTTCACTCGATTTTTCCAGGCGGCCAACGCGTCGCTAAACTTGGTCATGGCGTGTTTGTTTATCTTCTTCATTGCCGGGTCCTCATCTGGATCTTTATAATGCTTCTCATTCCAGCCCGGGAACAAGAATATCTGGTGAAACTTCTTTAGGAGGGAGCTCCTCATATTTTGTATCTTCTGTAGTTTCTCATCGTTGATGGTGGCGGTTGTCCGTACGATGCAGCCTATTTGATTGCCGTAGCATCAACGCGCTTCCTCGGGTGCCATTGGCTCAAAATTGCCGTCGTCCACCTCCGTGACCACTACTCTAGTAGTCCTGAGTTCGTTAGGAACCTGTTGCCTCTTTGCTTTCGGTTCTACACCGACTCTGCTCCCCGAGGCAGCGTCGGTCTCAGTCTCAGCGCCGGTCTCGATGCCGGTTTGAGTCTGAGCGCCGGTCTCAGTCTCAGCACCGGTCTGCGTGTCGGTCTCAGTCCCCAATGCCACCGGTGGGCCCAGCAATAACCTCGGTTGATCGTCGGTAAGGCTAAAAAATTCGTCTGCCGCCCGGTAGGCGTCGTCGCAATCACCACAACCCTGTCCTTCATAGTTGATTTCCTATGATTAAATCTAGTCAATTAATTCTAGACCTAATAAAATGAATAATGACATAAAAAAGGCCTATTGTTTTGCAGGAATGTTGACTCCTTCCTGGTGCGGCAAATCACGGGCACTCGATATGTCCTAGTTTGTAGCACAAGTCATGCCGAAATTCACGGAAAATTTCGGCATGACCTTTGCTGAAAAGTGGACAAATCGAGAACCTGAAATTTGCCGGAACAGAAATGAATCAACATTCCGGCAAAACATAGGCCACTCAGCATCATTCCCTAGAAGCAGTGTTCAAATATCCCTCTTCGACACCACAACACATGTCCAAATATACACGAGCAACCACATGTCCAAATTTCACAAGCTAATTCAAAAACAAAGTGTAGAAGAAAATTCATTTAACTACTAATAGAACAAAATTCAGTTAACTTTAGTGCTCTATAATGATGAAAGGAAAAAAAATTCAGTTAACTACTAATTTCATTCATTTAGGTTATTCATTTAACATCACCTAATTAACCTACTGTACCACTACTACTAGCAGCACTACTAACCTAATTAACCTAGCAAAACTCTAGTGCCCTAACTGAAAAACATCTAATTAACATCTACTAGTACCACTATTGCCCTAACATAATTAACATCTACTAGTATCACTATATACTATACAAGCAGCATCTACCCTAATTAAACCCTACTGCCCTAACTAACTTTTGTTGTAAACCAAATTTTTTGCTCTAAACTAATTTTTGCTCTAACATCTACTACTTAACATCCTTTGCTCTAAACTAATTTTTTTGCTATAAACAAACTTTTGCTGTACTAATTTTTTCTCTAAAATGCAGAGAGAGATGAGTGGGGGGGAAGGGGTGGTGGACTTACAGAAAGGGGAGAGACGGTGGCGGGGAGGTGCTCGGTGACGGAGGCAGGGGCGGAGAGGGCGGGCTCGGGCACAGGCAACGGCGGTCCTGGGCGGGCTCGGGTGGCGGTGAGGTGGAGGGCGCCGACGGTGACGTCAAGGGCGGCCTCGGGCGGCGGCGGTGAGGATGACGGCGGCCTCGGGGGAGACAGTGAGGTTGTGGGCGTCCACGCCGGCAGGAGACGGCGGCGAAGTGGGGCGACGGCGAATTGGGGAGGCGGCGGCGAGGGCGAGGGATTTGGGGAAGAAGTGGTGGCCAGGGGGCAGGGGGAACCGCTGTTTAAGTGAAACGTAACGGTAGCGCGTTTCCGAAAACGCGCTATAGCTAAGTTAGCTATAGCGCGTTTCCTGAAACCCGCTACTGCTATTCCTTTCTCCTTTTTCACCTTTTTTCTTTTATTTTCCTTTACATTTTATTTTTTCCTTTCTCCTTTTTCTATTTCTTTCATTTTCATTTACTTTTCTACTTGTTTTTCACTTTATTTTATTTCCGTTAGCAGCAGCGCTTTACACGTAAGCGCGCTGCAGCTAAGGAGAGTAGCAGTAGCGCTGGGCCAGTATACGCGCTACTGCTAGGTTGGGCTAGCCATGTGCGCCCAGTTCAAACATAGCAGCAACGCTTTTCGCTAGTACGCGCTACTGCAAAAGTCATAGCAGTTGCACGGTTTATTTACGCGCGCTGCTACTAAGTAGCAGTAGCATTTGATTTTGTACAGCGCTACTGGTAACATTCGGTGTATAAGGTTTTCCCTAGTAGTGGTCCTTGGCTTATCTTGGTCAAGCTGGCGGGCAAGGCATTCATCTCGGATGTTATTCTTGAATGTAGCAATGGCCTCAGCGTCGGAGCAGTCGATGATTTGGTTCTTTTTAGTAAGGAACCTGTTCCAGAATTTCTAAGCTAATTCGCCTTGCTGCTGAGTGACACATCTGAGGTCATCGGCGTCCGGAGATCGGACGTAAATGCCATAGAAATTTGCTCTGAAGGCATCCTCGAGGGCTTCCCAACTCCCGATAGAGTGAGGAGGTAGGCTATCAGTCCAGTGTCCTGCCGGCACCTTTAGCTTGAGTGACAGATATTTGATGGCATGGAGGTCATCTCCATTTGCCATATGTATATACACGAGGAAATCCTCGATCCACACGGCTGGATCGGTTGTGCCATCGTATGATTCTATGTTGATAGGTTTAAACCCATTCGGAAACTGGTGTTCCATCACCCTGTCTGTAAAACATATCGGATGAGCGGGACCTCGGGTCCACGTAGTGTCGCGTCAGATATCGGGGGAGATCCGTGTGTAAGTCTGGTCCCGAGCTCGGCCGTTCCTATCCATCCATGCGTCGTAGCCATCATGTCCCGCGGGTTCGCGTCTTCTAGATCCATAAATGGATCGAGGCGGTGCCCGGTTTGCCTCTATCCGACATCGAACGTTGTGGGTGTCTAGGTTGTCCACAGGATCCTTGCCGTGACGGCGTGGAGTTGGTTGGGTGTTGGGATTTTCCTGCAGTGGCTTATCACACCCCCTAGAGGATCGATCTGGCGCGTCAGCGGCCAATTCATCATTGAACTCAGGCAGCAAACGCCGACGAGGATAGGATTTAGGCGCGCTATGGAGTTGATCTTCTAGATCTTGTTCGGCCGAGAGTACTTCGACCCATTTTTCAGTCAGCTCGTCTGTATTGGCTTGCAGCAGCTTCTACTTGTGTTTCATACTTCGAGCGGTGGCGACGAGGCACCGCCGGAAGTGCACTTGTTCAAATGGGTCTTCGGGGATGATGTAGTCCTTGGGGCCGAGGCTCTCATCTTCCTTAGACTCCGGCATGTAGTTGTGGTCGGCCCCTTCAAAGAGGTCATTGGGATCCAAGTCCTCCTTCCAGGGGAATCGTCCTGGGCTGACACGTGTCTCTGGGAGGCTTAAGGGTCCTCCTTGGGGTTGTCGACGCCATCGACTATTTCTGCGCCGTTGTCGACGATGGTGTTATTCCTGGCGGTGTCCTCCGTGTTGTCCCTTGTGCGTCTATGCCGATGTCTTGGAGGGGAGTTGGGAGTATTGACCATGTAGACATCGTAAGTAGATGGTGTGGTCCACTTGCCGGTGTTAGTTTGCGGCGAGGTGGTCTCTACAAGGCCGTCGACATCTTCGTCCATGTTTGTGGCCTCATCATAGTCTAGCACGTCGGTTAAATCATTGATCGTGGCGACTTGGTAGGTGGTGGGTGGGACATAAATTTCCTGGTCCTCGGCTTTATGTCTGATTCTGTTGTAAACCGAGGTTCTGCCATCCGAGGTCGACAAGCTCTGGATTCGGTCAAGCATATCATTAAGGAGAGATAACTCCTCAGGATTCATGGCCTGGTCGTAGGCCGGGTTAACTCGAAGTAGCATCGGCGGTATGGTCAATGTGTTTTCGGCCGCGCCATGGGCCGGAGTGGATTCTAGATCCATGATCGGGATCGGTTCTAAGCCTGATGCCGGATTTGACGTCATGCTCTGGTTTAGGTCGGAGTTGGGTGTTGTGATGGAGCCGCCTGAGGTGGGGGAGGGCAGCCCCTTTGCGCCTCCCAGTGTTGGAGGTCCTGATGCGTCGTCCTCAACGGAAGTAGGTTCCGAAGTCGAGCTCGTGGTGCTCGTCAAGCCCTGAATCTGTCCAGGTGTCTAGCCAGACAGGACAAGCTCGTCGCAGGAATCCATGGTGTACTCCAGCCTACCGGAGGTTACAACCTGATCGGGGGCGTAGTTCTCGACGGTGGCCAGATGGTCCGTTGAGTCGGCGCAAAAAATCATGCTGCCGAACACAAAAAGTTGGCCGAGGGCATACACATCCCCATGCCCGGTGCCGCAGTTGACCTACAAATGAGCCATCGGTCCTTTCCGATCACACAGCGGAACTCTCAATGAAAGCACCAGTGTTGGTGTGAAAAAAGGCAGACCTTGCGGTAGGGGGTCCCGAGGTGTGGATCTCGGATCAAGGGTAAGAGGAATAGGGAGATGATGTTTACCCAGGTTCGGGACCTCTTGATGGTGCTAAAACCCTACGTCATGTTCTTGTTTATATTGATGAACATGTATCAAGTACAGAGTTGATCTACCTCGAGATCGTAAGATGTGTTCTAACTCTAGGGCTAGGTGAATGATATTGTGTTCTCCTCTATGGCTAAACCCTTTGGCTGATATGCACGCCAGGTAGGGCTCCTAGGGTTACAAGATCGGTATCTAGGCATGGAGGCAGCAGGAGAAATCTTGGAGTGTACGGCAAGTCTTCGGTAGATGTAGTCTCGATCATGCCCTCATCGTGCAGCTTCCAGAGTCCATCTTGAGATGAATGAAGGCCCACCAGCCCATCCAGAGGAGCATGGGCCGACTAGGTTAGTACCCCCTAGTCTAGGACACCATCACCGATTTTGTTCTTCTATCTCGTTGTTGTGTTCCGGCATCCCCGTGACGTAGTCACCTGTGTCTGGCCAAACGATGATGGATGTTGTCACACCGAGAGGGCCTAAGAATATCTCTTCATGGTCGGAGGAGCAAATCCCACTCTCGAGCTATCTAGTCCCTTGTTAAACTTTTCAATGAGCCTATACGTTGTCTTTATGATCACCGTATTACAGGTGACATATGAGAAACCCCAAAGCCCACCGTACGGTAAGAAGTGACTAGGATACTCTCCTGGTCTAAGGAGCAAAATCACACGTTAACACACATGTTATTACAATTGATTACTGACAATATTAACTCAATTCATAATATACATGTTTGGGTCGATTCAATATGAGCATTTTTCTAACGTCATAATCTCAATGTTGTTTCAGAACTATCGTTACACTTAACGATATCATAAGATCCAAAAAATTGTGATCACCAAGAACACTTGAGCTAGTCCTAGAGTCAAGACTAGGAACCTTTTATTTTACCGTGCATCATTCCACACGCGTATATGAGTTTCCCACTGGATCACATATTTCAGGATCATAGCAGTTAAAGCATATAATATAAACTCTTTATGATTATGAATATGGAAATATAATAATACAAATATTATTGCCTCTAGGGCATATTTCCAACACGGTGGTGGTTTGCAAGAAGGTCAATGCATCCTCTAATCTACAAGAGATGACATTAATGTTTATGAAACCAGTAGGAGTGCTTGAATGACAGTTAATGATAAGCACATGCACACAACTACATTGCTTGTATTGATCCCAATGAAACTAATGAGATTGCCAGTCTCAGTAGCCTTACTAGTTACAAAGATTGACATAACTTGTGGTAGAAAGTAAGAATTGCAACAAGTAATTTTTTCAGATTGTAAGTGGAACTAAAAGAGCTTTCATCACCGGGATCCATAATTTGACTAGTTCCATCTCTCCATAAAACATAGCATGACATAGTGAGCAAATTACAGTTGCATATAGGCATCATGTTCGGACATCTATAGACTGTTAGCCATGATGCATTTATAGCTAATACTCCACCCCAAGACCACTATCTAGCATGCATCTCAAATGTATTAAGTAAAACAGAGTATTGCATTAAGCAGGATGACATGATGTAGACAATATATTGTCTTTACACCGCATTCATCACTGGAACACCTACACAACTATGCTTTTATCCTTAGTGGCCACAACACAATACAAGCCTCTTTCCACTTTTTTTCACTGCAATAGATTACTTGCAACAACTGAACCCAACTAACATACATAACTTCCTCTCCGAGGTCGTTCATCTAACACATCCAGTGCAAAACTAATAAATTAGAGAGCATATAAGTCTATAAATTATGCAGAAAATAACTCATATGAATTAAAACATGTATAGATCTGATCACAAAGTGAAAATTCATCACACCACATCAACCACACCATAAAAATTACACTAGATGAATCACAATCATGTAGGACAACTCATGTGATCATTGTATTTAAGTACAATGGAGAGATTGTCATATAGCTACTATTATGGAGCCATAGTCCAAGGAGGACTACCCGCACATGGACATGGTAACAACAAGGTTGATGTAGACAAGCTCCGTGATGAATTTCCCCTCTGATAGATTAACAAAAAATGAATGGAGATTGGATCTTGACAGAACACTAAGGCGACGACGCTGAAAAAATCCTTGATAATTAGTTTGGGGGTTTTCAGGCAAATATAAAGATGTAGGCGCCTCAGGTGCCCCCTGGTTGGCTCCAGTGTTGATTGGCTTCATCTTCTCTGAAAACTTACCGGACAACTTTTCTTTTATTGCATTGGTATTCAGAGATTCTTTTCATGAAAAGTCCAAAAATAGCAACTGTCACTTCACACTAAATTAATAAGTTAGTTTAGAAAGATCATAAAAATTGATATCGAAACTAAGTTGTTATGATATAACTATAGCATGAAGCAAGGGAAAAATATAGATAAGTTTAGGATGTATCAATCTGTGGCGCATGGCTCTATCCCGGGGGTGAAGCGGGCCGCCGTCACATGGGCACTCGGTGCGGTTTTTTTGCGATAAGGTTGCTACCTCAAACGCATCCGGTGGACGGTGTCACCATCTAGCCATGGTTCCCGAGTTGGCTATAGCTTCGGTCAACGAGGGTGTGTGTTGGGCTGTCGGGCCGGGGTGGAGGGCTGCCGCCTGCGGGTTGTGCCCCAACTAGCCTCTGAGAAGCTACGGGCTCCAGGTCTTGGGGTGGGGTTCATTTGTGGTCCATCCCGGGCGTAGGTGTGACTCCAAACTGAGTTCCTGCTTGTTGCCCGTGATGACAAGATCTGTGGGTATTGTTTCCTTGTTGGAGGAATCACCGAGGAGATTGGGCACCTCTCCCGTCCTCGAGATCTAGTGTCCGAGTGAAAACCTAGATCTGACTTGTCAGATCGGCGGTGACAACATCATTGGAGTCGTTCCTTCATGGAGCAAGCGGTTTTTTAGATTTGACCTCTTGGCCGAAGCACTTGGTTTGCGGTGGAGTGACTTGTTGGGATTTTGTGGTAGCGGGCGTGTCTGTGTGTGGTGTGTGTGTGTGCGCGCGCTTATATGTTCGTGTGGGGCTGGTTGTCGGCCGGAGTTGTTGGGCTGTCGGGGCACCATGTAGATGCAAGCGGTCATGTTGGTTGTCCTCTCGGGACCGGAGCAGCACATCCACTCTTCTCTCGGATATGTCTCCTCTCTCAGTTGTCGATGAGGTCGTCGAATATACTTGTGGTGGTCATGACTGATGCGGCAAAATGGTGCCACACTGTGAAGTTGCGGCGAAGCCGAAGTCGTTGGACAATGAGTGCAATTGGCAATGTATGATGATGCCGCTCTTGTCGGTGGTGTGCTCTTCTATTTGTGTTGTGTTTTCCATCTTTCTGCATTTTTGTATGCCTTGTGATGCTTTGACATAGTTTAGCTAGGTGTGGCATGTATTTACTGTGTTGTCCGGTTTTCCTCCAATAGAACGAACTCGGGTTCTTCTTCGTAATGTCATTTTAGCAGCTCTTCTGCTAATTTTCAAAAGTTAAAAAATTAGACCCAAATGTGGCCAAAGTGTGAAACGTCTGCCGTGTTTGCCCTATGGTGAGCTGCTTATCACGTACTCTCATGACGTATATTGTCTACGAGCTCGAGTTCCAGACATTTCTTGGGCGGTTGGGGGAGAAAGATCCATCACGACTTCAGCCGCATACGTGTGCATGCATGAGACTGTTGAGCTCTGTCTGTATCTTTGTGTGACTAATGTGAGTAGCATATGCAGACAAGGGTTTAAAATATTTATTTTGTTAATCCCTCTGTGTAAATCATGTATACTGATCCTTCCCAATTGGTTTGTGGAAGAAATGTAGTTAAGACCATATTTTTGCACATCTAAAGAAAAAAGACCAAATTTTTGTACAACTGAAAGCACTCATGACATGAGATGGTGGTAGCTGAAGGTTGTTTATTTTCTGTCAAAGTGCAATCATCCATCTTGACGGCAATGAGAGAAATGAGGGCGTGACTGGACCTAGATGTCCATGTATTTTGAAACAAGTGAATGAAATACACTTTTAAGTTCGCCTGCAAAAAAAGAACACTTTTAAGTTTTCTTTTCCATACGATCCACATTGGATCGAGTTTCACTATCTGAAAGATAACGGAACAAAACATAATATAACCAGCACCGCATGTGTGCAAAAACACATTTAAAAAAAAAGCCTTGTTGCTATCTAAGAGCATCTATAATTGGACTTGGCAATTCTGCCCCTCTATATGTCCACGGACGTGCCTGGACAGACCCGTGGACGGCGCCGGACAGTCATATGTTCAGCCCGACAGCCACACACCTTAAATCTGAGTTCTTAAATTCATGCAAATCCATGCATGTCCATTATACACGTAAATGTCGCACGTAAGTAACATTTGTTGGTAAAGAAAATACATAGTTGGAACATAAATTTATTTTAAGTGCACAATTTAAACTTTAGCTCTTGGTTTCCACAATTATGCTTCACAAGGTCACTAAGAAGCTACGTGTGCACCTAATGATCTCGAAGATTTTGATGCATCTGCAGAAAATTGATATGTTGATCTGCATCTTATTGTTTTGGGATGTGGACTTGTTCCCCAGGCGTCTCAAAAGTATTGCTTTGGGTTACCCCATTACTCTTGTCCTTAACAATCATGTTGTGCAAAATGACACAACATGTCATTAGTTGCCACAAAGTATCTGAATCCCACATCATTGTAGCTCTACGAACAATTTCTCAACGAGCATGGAGCACTCCGAATGCCCTCTCCATATTCTTCCTAGCTGCATGTTGCATTGTTGCAAAGTGGCGTTGTATGTTGCCTTGGGGATCGAATATGGGTCTTCACAAACACCGTAGACTGAGCATAGATATCATCGGCAAGATAGTACCTCATGTTGTAGTCGCAACCGTTGAGTGTAGTTGCATGGCAGTGAATCCCCATTACTAAGTTTCCTGGTCGGACAATGTGTCGAACAGTTAGAGGGCAAGGTGTAGTCTGAGAGTTGCTGTACGTACAGCGGTGGCGTCCGGGCCGGCGACGATGTCCGTGGTAGCGAGAACAGATGGGGGGACTGTTCTGGCGGTGCTGGCGGCTGAGGGATAGTACGAGGCGGAGCTAGAGGAGGGCTGGTGCGGAAGAGGGGGAAGAGAGGAGAGAAACAAGTCGAATCAGCTAGGTTGGGAGGGTGATTTGGTGCAATTTAGGATAGGGTTGGCCCGTCTCATCCAATCCGGCGGATGTGCCCGGACCTCCCATATCCGCTCCAAATATAGGCTGAATATGAGAGCATCTATAGCCGGACTTTGCAAATCCGGCCCTCAAACGCCCGCGGACGCGCCTGGGCGCGTCCGCGGACACTGACAGGTCACGCCTCAAATAATGCAATCCACATCCGGACACCTCAATTATCATATATCAAATCCATACAAACTCATGCGACTACGTCGATGCACACACATCGTCCGGCTACTCCGCCGCATTACACTAAACATGCCATCGGACTAGCAAACTTTGGCATGTTTGGCTATGGCGTAGATCATCCATGGCTTCCCTTTCCCTTCCGGTCGGCCTTGTCATCCTTCTCGCAGAAGTACCGGTCGAAGATACAGTAGGGATCGAGCCAGATCTGCTCGGCCGGAGCTGTCCTCATCGTCGTTGTCCTTCTTCTCCTCCTTTGGTGGCAGCTCGGCCATGGCACAGACCGCCCGATTCTGCTCTCGAGCGGGGGCACACGTGTTCCTCTGCTTCACAATGCGGGCGCGGATGGCTTCGTCCTCTGCGGTCGCCCCCGCCGCCACGTCAGCCGCCTCCACCATTTTCACCGGGATATGGGCCTCGGCAGCCCTTATCCTCTCCTTCCCACGGCAGCCGCCCGTTCCCGGTGGGAGTCTTAGTCTGCCCGGCCGGTGATGGGGAAGGAGAGATTATCCGGTTGCCGGGACCGCGATGATCCAGCCGTAGAGGATCCCGAGCGCATGTTGAGCCGACGCAATGGAGTCGCGCCGGACAGATCCGTCCGTCCGTCGGGCACTGTCCTCCCGGGGGCGGCGGAGTGCAATGCGGACCGCCATTGCCTCCTCCAACCCACACGAGATGACACCAAAGTTGACGGATTCGGACTGGTCGGAGTCAGATCCGCTGCATGCCATGCCGGAGACGGCCAAAAAGCACCGGAGGTGAGTTAGGGTGGCGGAGGGAGTGGAGGGGAGAGTTGTATGAAGTGGCTAGATGGTTTGGTCCGGTGAGTCGATGGGGACGAATATATGTGGGGTTGGATGGGCCAGTATGGGCCGGGTTGGACGTGGCGGACGCGCCCGGGCACCCTCATATTTAGGCTAGATACAAGGGGTGCTGGTCAGCCCGGGCGTTTGAAGCCCGTTTGAGGCGTTCGTCTGGGTCGAAAAATAGTGACCGGTCAATGACCGGACGGACCACCCGAGCATTTGTGGAGGATTTGGGACGCACGACTGTAGATGCTCTGAGGAGTGCTGGTTAACCCGGGCGTTTAGGGCTGGTATGAGGAGCCTGTCTAAATTTTTTTATCACTCAATGGCCAGGCCATCCGTCCGGCGTATAAAGGGAGTTTGAGATGTCCTGAGATGCTATGATGCCTAAGAGGTATAGAGACTTTGCCGAAAAAAAATAAAGAGGTATAGAGACTTCCTCGAAAGCAATTTGAACATGAGCTCTCGACCATGTGATAGGAATGCCATGCTGTCGCCACAGCGACGATATCGCATAGCAATAGCCGTCTCCTTGTTGAGCGCACGTGCGTAGGAGCCTAGGAGGCTACATTTCGATCGTGGTGAACTTACCACGAATTCATTCAGAGCTCTGTTTCAGGTTTTATACTTAATAACAAACGGCTTAGTCCGATTAGCGAGCTTTCTTCGTCTGTGCGTTCATCTTTTTTTTTAGATGAGATCGCTAACCACCCTTGCCGGGTGGTTGTCAGTGCGTTCATCTTGACGACAGCATTAAACAAGATCATATCTTGAAATGTTTTGAAGAATTTTTCTTCGCTTCTCCAGTCGCCAGATTATGTTAATGTATTTGTCATGTTTCCCCGCAAAAGAAAAAAAATGTATTTGTTATGTTAGCAATGAACGGTTATCACAATAATACTCCATGCATACATTTCTGCGATAAATAAGTCAGAATGGAGGTAGTAGTATACAGTTACTAGGCATTACGATACTACAACGGTGAACCTTGGTGCGTGCGTATCAGAATTGCTTTCTTTTTTAATAGTAAAAGTAGTCAAATATTTGGCAACATACATGGTCTATCATATTTCTCATGTTTAAAGTTTGTCGAAAAAAGTTTTAGTTTTTTATTTTTAAGTATTTTTTAATACAGTTTTTGCTGAATCGGATGCTCGTAGATCCTGTCCCAAAAATCCACACCGCTAGGCATTAGTTGTATATGTTTTTAGACATTGCAATGTTATGTCGAGCTAGAGAGTAAATATTCATTGTTGGAATCCTGGTTTTAGTATGAGTCTTCAGCGGGATTTGATTGTGGTCTCATTCCTGGATCTAGCTCTGCCCGTTGGTGAATCATTTGAGGGATAGGGAGTGTTTTTCGCTGGAATTACTGGGAAACTGCTCATTTATGGCTTTTTACTCATGATTATTAGCATCAATTTTGTTCTTGAGGCTGTGTGGAAGGGGACCCAGTCCTGCTATATCTGTGGGTTCGGGAGAGGTTTTTCCTCCTCATTGCTATCGGTAGTGCAGCAGCATCTGCTCTCCTTTCTTTCTAAATTTTGCCACAACCGAGGTGAGTGTGTCATGGCGAGTCAGGGAGAGAAGGTGACTGATGTTTTGGGGAAGAAACCAGCTAATGGAGAGGGTTCGAGGGGGGTGACAAATGATGTGGATGGCTCTGGTTCCTCGCTCCACATGGCAATACATAATCAGTTGGGGACGAAGATGTCAGGGAGCCGTCCTCTGGTCGTTGACATGGCCCGCAAGGCCATTGGTTGGTGGTTTCCTCGTGGTTGGACGCCTCCTCTCTCCTTTCCAGGTCAACCCAAGGGTCATCCTCGATGATCTCCGAAACGCGGCTTGGAAGAACCAAGGGGTGACCACCCTCCGAGAGGTGGCCAGCGACGACGGGAGGTTCATCCTCAACTTCGCCGCTGAAAGTGACCGTCGGTTTGTGCTTCAGGTGCAGCCATGGCACTTCAAGCGGGATGGGCTCATCTTCGCCCAGTTCGACGGCAAGGGCGACCCGGCGGAGGTAGACCTTGGCGTCATGACCATATGGGTCCAGGAACGAGATCTTCCGTTTGTGCTTAAGACGAAAAGTATAGGGTGGTCTCTAGAGAATCAATTGGGTGAGGTGCTGGAGGTATCGCACCGTAACCATGTAATCGTTGAAAAATATTTGCGTGTGTGTGTGAAGCTCCTACTGCATGAACTATGAAGACTTCTGTAGAGTTTACCCCCTTAGGTAGTTCAAAGATACTTAAATTAAATATGAGAAGCTTCCTTTGTACTGTGAGTGTTGTGGCATTGTGGGTCATACTTCTGAGAGATTTTGTAAAATCCAAAGTGAGAAGAGAGTAGTTTGCTTCCCTAGAAATCTTAGTGTTGAGCCCTACTGGAAGAGCCAAGGTGCTAGCAGGAGGGGTCTCCTCTTCGGGAACTACTCACGCGGCGAAAAGAATCCGACTACAAGCATCGCCAACAACAACAACAACAACAACAACAACAACAACAACAACAACAACAACAACAACAACAACAACAACAACAACAACAACAACAACAACAACAACAACAACAACAACAACAACAACAACAACAACAACAACAACGCCAAACCCATGGACATCGTCAAGGTGGCCACTGCCGTGAGTGGGATCATGGTCTCTGATAAGGGGCCCGCTACTTCCGCCAAGACGACCACCGGCCAGGAGGGCCGGGTTCAGGAGGTCCTGGCGCATGCTCCGGCTGATGCGTCACTTCTCAGGTGGACCAGGTGGGCGCGCTGGCTGCTTCAGTCCGGGGCCATAAGTCCCTGGAGGACTCTCATCGCAGTGCATCGCATGACCAGGAGGGTCCCCCACTCGGCCAGGAGGGCCGTGTTCATGTGTTTGTCCGCCAGCTCTTTTTGCTGCTGCTCCCGGTCAGGCGGACCGGGAAATGACTCTAGCTGCCCCTGCTAAACTTGGCCAGGAGGACCAATGGCTGGCAGTGCGGGGATGCACCCATCCGGGTGAGCTGCAGGGCCAGGAGGGCCACGAGCTGATATGGCCAGTAGAACCCAGCCATGCCAAGGGGATGGCTGCTGCTGCTGGCCACAGTGGATGTCCTACTGGGTAGGAGGGTCAGGGGATCCATCCGATGGGTGGATGCAATTTTTCACAGGGTGCAGCTACAGTTGTTGCTGAACATGATGGGCTACTATTCATGCCCGGTGTGCTGGAGGCTCTTACAGGGGTTGTTGCTGCTAGGCTGGCTACTCAGGAGACAACAAATGATAATGCGGCGTTTACTTTTAAGGCTGGGAAAAATGAGAAGCAGGGCCAGCAAAACAGGAAGGGGAGGAAAGGAAATAATGTGGGAGTTTCTAAGAGGGTAGAGAATGCCCGTAAGGCAACTATAGGTAAAAAGAGGAGAATCCCATCTGACCCTAGACCAACAGGTAGTGAACTAGAATTTTATTTTGAGAAAGAGATGGAGAGCTATGAGCGCATCCTGTATGATGATGTGAATGTGTCCTCCAAGCGAGTCTGTACGGGCAGAGTGGTAACAATGAAGAATGGGGATGGGGTACTCACACATGTAGCTAAGGAGACAGAGGAGGAGGAGGCACATATGGAGCAGAGGAGGGAGTCGGTTGGAGATGATGGCGCATCGGCGGCCTCCGAGGAGGAGGTCCGCCGGGCCAAATAAAAATCCTAGGATGGAACTGCCGTGGTATGCTCTCCCCCATGGCAGTTCGAGAGCTCTTGGAGCTCCAAGAATGTACTAAGGCAGACGTGATTTTTCTTTCAGAGTCCCACTTGAATAAATGTGAAGCCGATGAGCTGCATCGTGTTTTAAATTTTGATTCGATGTTTGTAGTGGAGAGCGATGATTGGGCCGGTGGCCTTGTTTTGTTTTACCATAAGATAAATAAAGTTGTTTTGAATTATGTCTCAGATAATTTCATTGATATTTTATTTATGAATGAGGATATTGTACAATGGCGTTTTATGGGGTTTTATGGTCGTCCGAGCTGGAGTGAGCGTAGTTTATGTTGGGATGATATTCGAAACTTACATTGTAAGGGCGAACACCCCTGGGTAGTCTTGGGTGATTTTAATGAAATTTTACTGTCTTCTGAAAAGGAGGGCGGTAACGCCAGACCTAACGCTATGATGAGAGATTTTTGCAATTGTTTGCAAGAGTGCGGTCTAGAGGATATGGGGTGTATTGGCGATCTCTTCAACTAGAGGAGAGGCGAAATTTGTTGGGGAACGTAGTAATTTCAAAAAATTTCCTACGCACACGCAAGATCATGGTGATGCATAGCAACGAGAGGGGAGAGTGTTGTCTACGTACCCTCGTAGACCGAAGCGGAAGCGTTGACACAACATAGAGGAAGTAGTCGTACGTCCTCCTCCCGATCCGACCGATCCAAGCGCCGTTACTCCGGCGCCTCCGAGTTCTTGACACACGTACAACTCGATGACGTTCTCCGGGCTCCGATCCAGCAAAGCTCTCGGGGAAGAGTTTCGCCAGCACGACGGCGTGGTGACGATCTTGATGAACTACCGACGCAGGGCTTCGCCTAAGCACCGCGACAATATGACCGAGGTGGAATATGGTGGAGGGGGCCACCGCACACGGCTGAGGAACGATCACGAAGATCAACTTGTGTGTCCTAGGGTGCCCCCTGCCCCCGTATATAAAGGAGCAAGGGGGAGGCCGGCCGACCCTTGTGGCGCGCGCCAGGAGGAGGAGTCCTCCTCCTAGTAGGAGTAGGACTCCCCTCTTTCCTACTCCTACTAGGAGGGGGAAAGGAAGGGGGAGAGGGAGAGGGAAAGGGGGGCGCCGCCCCCCTCTCCTAGTCCAATTCAGACCAGAGGGGGAGGGGGCGCGCGGCCCACCCTGGCCGCCCCTCTCTCTCCACTAAGGCCCATGTGGCCCAATACTTCTCCCGGGGGGGGGGGGGTTCCGGTAACCCTCCGACACTCCGGTTTTCTCCGAAACCACTCGGAACCATTCCGATGTCCGAATATAGTCGTCCAATATATCAATCTTTACGTCTCGACCATTTCGAGACTCCTCGTCATGTCCGTGATCTCATCCGGGACTCCGAACAAACTTCGGTACATAAAAATGCATAAACTCATAATAACTGTCATCGTAACCTTAAGCGTGCGGACCCTACGGTTCGAGAACAGTGTAGACATGACTGAGACAAATCTCTGGTCAATAACCAATAGCGGGACCTGGATGCCCATATTGGCTCCTACACATTATACGAAGATCTTTATCGGTCAGACCGCATAACAACATACGTTGTTCCCTTTGTCATCGGTATGTTACTTGCCCGAGATTCGATCGTCGGTATCCAATACCTAGTTCAATCTCGTTACCGGCAAGTCTCTTTACTCGTTCCATAATACATCATCTTGCAACTATCTTATTGGTTGCAATGCTTGCAAGGCTTATGTGATGTGCATTACCGAGAAGGCCCTGAGATACCTCTCCGACATTCGGAGTGACAAATCCTAATCTCGAAATACGCCAACCCAACAAATACTTTCGGAGACACCTGTAGAGCTCCTTTATAATCACCCAATTACGTTGTGACGTTTGGTAGCACACAAAGTGTTCCTACGGTAAACGGGAGTTGCATAATCTCATAGTCAAAGGAACATGTATAAGTCATGGAGAAAGCAATAGCAACATACTAAACGATCGGGTGCTAAGCTAATGGAATGGGTCATGTCAATCAGATCATTCAACTAATGATGTGACCTTGTTAATCAAATGACAACTCCTTTGTCTATGGTTAGGAAACTTAACCATCTTTGATTAACAAGCTAGTCAAGTAGAGGCATACTAGTGACACTCTGTTTGTCTATGTATCCACACATGTATTATGTTTCCGGTTAATACAATTCTAGCATGAATAATAAACATTTATCATGATATATAAGGAAATAAATAATAACTTTATTATTGCCTCTAGGGCATATTTCCTTTAGTCTCCCACTTGCACTAGAGTCAATAATCTACATTACACAGTAATGATTCTAACACCCATGGAGTCTTGGTGCTGATCATGTTTTGCTCGTGGAAGAGGCTTAGTCAACGGGTCTGCTACATTCAGATCCGTATGTATCTTGCAAATCTCTATGTCTCCCACCTGGACCAAATCCCGGATGGAATTGAAGCGTCTCTTGATGTGCTTGGTTCTCTTGTGAAAACTGGATTCCTTTGCCAAAGCAATTGCACCAGTATTGTCACAAAAGATTTTCATTGGACCCGATGCACTAGGTATGACACCTAGATCGGATATGAACTCCTTCATCCAGACTCCTTCATTTGCTGCTTCCGAAGCAGCTATGTACTCCGCTTCACATGTAGATCCCGCCACGACACTTTGTTTAGAACTGCACCAACTGACAACTCCACCGTTCAATGTAAATACGTATCCGGTTTGCGATTTAGAATCGTCCGGATCAGTGTCAAAGCTTGCATCAACGTAACCGTCTACGACGAGCTCTTTGTCACCTCCATATACGAGAAACATTTCCTTAGTCCTTTTCAGGTACTTCAGGATATTCTTGACCGCTGTCCAGTGATCCACTCCTGGATTACTTTGGTACCTTCCTGCTAAACTTATAGCAAGGCACACATCAGGTCTGGTACACAGCATTGCATACATGATAGAGCCTATGGCTGAAGCATAGGGAACATCTTTCATCTTCTCTCTATCTTCTGCAGTGGTCGGGCATTGAGTCTTACTCAACTTCACACCTTGTAACACAGGCAAGAACCCTTTCTTTGCTTGATCCATTTTGAACTTCTTCAAAACTTTGTCAAGGTATGTGCTTTGTGAAAGTCCAATTAAGCGTCTTGATCTATCTCTATAGATCTTAATGCCCAATATGTAAGCAGCTTCACCGAGGTCTTTGATTGAAAAACTCTTATTCAAGTATCCCTTTATGCTATCCAGAAATTCTATATCATTTCCAATTAGTAATATGTCATCTACATATAATATCAGAAATGCTACAGAGCTCCCACTCACTTTCTTGTAAATACAGGCTTCTCCAAAAGTCTGTACAAACCCAAATGCTTTGATCACACTGTCAAAGCGTTTATTCCAACTCCGAGATGCTTGCACCAGTCCATAAATGGATCGCTGGAGCTTGCACACTTTGTTAGCTCCCTTTGGATCGATAAAACCTTCTGGTTGCATCATATACAACTCTTCTTCCAGAAATCCATTCAGGAATGCAGTCTTTACATCCATTTGCCAAATTTCATAATCATAAAATGCGGCAATTGCTAACATGATTCGGACAGACTTAAGCATCGCTACGGGTGAGAAGGTCTCATCATAGTCAATCCCTTGAACTTGTCGAAAACCTTTCGCGACAAGTCGAGCTTTGTAGATAGTAACATTACCATCAGCGTCAGTCTTCTTCTTAAAGATCCACTTATTCTCTATTGCTTGCCGACCCTCGGGCAGGTCAACCAAAGTCCACACTTTGTTGTCATACATGGATCCCATCTCAGATTTCATGGCTTCTGGCCACTTTGCGGAATCTGGGCTCACCATCGCTTCTTCATAGTTCGTAGGTTCGTCATGATCTAGTAGCATGACTTCCAGAACGGGATTGCCGTACCACTCTGGTGCGGATCTTACTCTGGTTGATCTACGAGGTTCTGTAGTAACTTGATCTGAAGTTTCATGATCAATATCATCAGCTTCCTCACTAATTGGTGTAGGTGCTACATAAATAGATTTCTGTGATGTACTACTTTCCAATAAGGGAGCAGGTACAGTTACCTCATCAAGTTCTACTTTCCTCCCACTCACTTCTTTCGAGAGAAACTCCTTTTCTAGAAAGACTCCGAATTTAGCAACAAAAGTCTTGCCTTCAGATCTGTGATAGAAGGTGTATCCAATAGTTTCTTTTGGATATCCTATGAAGACACATTTTTCCGATTTGGGTTCGAGCTTATCAGGTTGAAGCTTTTTCACATAAGCATCGCTGCCCCAAACTTTAAGAAACGACAACTTTGGTTTCTTGCTAAACCATAGTTCATAAGGCGTCGTCTCAACGGATTTCGATGGTGTCCTATTTAACGTGAATGCGGCCGTCTCTAAAGCATAACCCCAAAACGATAGCGGTAAATCTGTAAGAGACATCATAGATCGCACCATATCTAGTAAAGTACGATTACGACGTTCGGATACACCATTGCGTTGTGGTGTTCCGGGTGGCATGAGTTGCGAAACTATTCCGCATTGTTTCAAATGTAGACCAAACTCGTAACTCAAATATTCTCCTCCATGATCAGATCGTAAAAACTTTATTTTCTTGTTACGATGATTTTCAACTTCACTCTGAAATTCTTTGAACTTTTCAAATGTTTCAGACTTGTGTTTCATTAAGTAGACATATCCATATCTGCTTAAATCATCTGTGAAGGTGAGAAAATAACGATATCCGCCACGAGCCTCAACATTCATTAGACCACATACATCTGTATGTATGATCTCCAATAAATCTGTTGCTCTCTCCATAGTACCGGAGAACGGTGTTTTAGTCATCTTGCCCATGAGGCACGATTCGCAAGTGCCAAGTGATTCATAATAAAGTGGCTCCAAAAGTCCATCAGTATGGAGTTTCTTCATGCGTTTTACACCGATATGACCTAAACGGCAGTGCCATAAATATGTTGCACTATCATTATCAACTCTGCATCTTTTGGCTTCAACACTATGAATATGTGTATCACTACTATCGAGATTCATCAAAAATAGACCACTCTTCAAGGGTGCATGACCATAAAAGATATTACTCATATAAATAGAACAACCATTATTCTCTAATTTAAATGAATAACCGTCTCGCATCAAACAAGATCCAGATATAATGTTCATGCTTAACGCTGGCACCAAATAACAATTATTCAGGTCTAATACTAATCCCGAAGGTAGATGTAGAGGTAGCGTGCCGACTGCGATCACATCGACCTTGGAACCGTTTCCCACGCGCATCGTCACCTCGTCCTTAACCAATCTTCGCTTAATCCGTAGTCCCTGTTTCGAGTTGCAAATATTAGCAACAGAACCAGTATCAAATACCCAGGTGCTACTGCGAGCATTAGTAAGGTACACATCAATAACATGTATATCACATATACCTTTGTTCACCTTGCCATCCTTCTTATCCACCAAATACTTGGGGCAGTTCCGCTTCCAGTGACCAGTCTGCTTGCAGTAGAAGCACTCAGTTTCAGGCTTAGGTCCAGACTTGGGTTTCTTCTCTTGAGCAGCAACTTGTTTGCTGTTCTTCTTGAAGTTCCCCTTCTTCTTCCCTTTGCCCTTTTTCTTGAAACTAGTGGTCTTGTTGACCATCAACACTTGATGCTCCTTCTTGATTTCTACCTCCACAGCTTTTAGCATTGCGAAGAGCTCGGGCATTGTCTTATCTATCCCTTGCATATTATAGTTCATCACGAAGCCTTTGTAGCTTGGTGGCAGTGATTGAAGAATTCTGTCAATGACACAATCATCCGGAAGATTGACTCCCAGTTGATTCAAGTGATTATAATACCCAGACATTCTGAGTATATGCTCACTGACAGAACCATTCTCCTCCATCTTGCAGCTATAGAACTTATTGGAGACTTCATATCTCTCAATCCGGGCATTCTGTTGGAATATTAACTTCAACTCCTGGAACATCTCATATGCTCCATGATGTTCAAAACGTCATTGAAGTCCCGGTTCTAAGCCGTAAAGCATGGCACACTGAACTATCGAGTAGTCATCAGCTTTGCTCTGCCAGACATTCATAACATCTGGCGCAGCTCCAGCAGCAGGCCTGGCACCCAGCGGTGCTTCCAGGACGTAACTCTTCTGTGCAGCAATGAGGATAATCCTCAAGTTATGGACCCAGTCCGTGTAATTGCTACCATCATCTTTCAACTTTGCTTTCTCAAGGAACGCATTAAAATTCAACGGAACAACAACACAAGCCATCTATCTACAATCAACATAAACAAGCAAGATACTATCAGGGACTAAGTTCATGATAAATTTAAGTTCAATTAATCATATTACTTAAGAACTCCCACTTAGATAGACATCTCTCTAATCCTCTAAGTGATCACGTGATCCAAATCAACTAAACCATGTCCGATCATCATGTGAGATGGAGTAGTTTCAATGGTGAACATCACTATGTTGATCATATCTACTATATGATTCACGCTCGACCTTTCGGTCTCCGTGTTACGAGGCCATATCTGTTATATGCTAGGCTCGTCAAGTTAAACCTGAGTATTCCGCGTGTGCAACTGTTTTGCACCCGTTGTATTTGAACGTAGAGCCTATCACACCCGATCATCACGTGGTGTCTTAGCACGAAGAACTTTCGCAACGGTGCATACTCAGGGAGAACACTATTACTATGATAATTTAGTGAGAGATCATCTTATAATGCTACCGTCAATCAAAGCAAGATAAGATGCATAAAAAGATAAACATCACATGCAATCAATATAAGTGATATGATGTGGCCATCATCATCTTGTGCTTGTGATCTCCATCTCCGCAGCACCATCATGATCACCATCATCACCGGCGCGACACCTTGATCTCCATTGTAGCATCGTTGTCGTCTCGCCAATCTTATGCTTCTACGACTATCGCTACCGCTTAGTGATAAAGTAAAGCAATACAGGGCGATTGCATTGCATACAATAAAGCGACAACCATACGGCTCCTGCCGGTTGCCGATAACTCGGTTACAAAACATGATCATCTCATACAATAAAATTTAGCATCATGTCTTGACCATATCACATCACAACATGCCCTGCAAAAACAAGTTAGACGTCCTCTACTTTGTTTGTTGCAAATTTTTACGTGGCTACTACGGGCTTAAGCAAGAACCAATCTCACCTACGCATCAAAACCACAACGATAGTTTGTCAAATAGACTCCGTTTTAACCTTCTCAAGGACCGGGCGTAGCCATACTTGGTTCAACTAAAGTTGGAGAAACTGACACCCGCCAGCCACCTGTGTGCAAAGCACGGCGGTAGAACCAGTCTCGCGTAAGCGTACGCGTAATATCGGTCCGGGCCGCTTCATCCAACAATACCGCCGAACCAAAGTATGACATGCTGGTAGGCAGTATGACTTATATCGTCCACAACTCACTTGTGTTCTACTCGTGCATAACATCAAACCATAAAAACCTAGGCTCTGATACCACTGTTGTGGAACGTAGTAATTTCAAAAAATTTCCTACGCACACGCAAGATCATGGTGATGCATAGCAACGAGAGGGGAGAGTGTTGTCTACGTACCCTCGTAGACCGAAGCGGAAGCGTTAACACAACATAGAGGAAGTAGTCGTACGCCCTCCTCCCGATCCGACCGATCCAAGCGCCGTTACTCCGGCGCCTCCGAGTTCTTGACACACGTACAGCTCGATGACGTTCTCCAGGCTCCGATCCAGCAAAGCTCTCGGGGAAGAGTTTCGTCAGCACGACGGCATGGTGACGATCTTGATGAACTACCGACGCAGGGCTTCACCTAATCACCGCGACAATATGACCGAGGTGGAATATGGTGGAGGTGGGCACCGCACACGGCTGAGGAACGATCACGAAGATCAACTTGTGTGTCCTAGGGTGCCCCCCTGCCCCCGTATATAAAGGAGCAAGGGGGGAGGCCGGCCGGCCCTTGTGGCGCGCGCCAGGAGGAGGAGTCCTCCTCCTAGTAGGAGTAGGACTCCCCTCTGTCCTACTCCTACTAGGAGGGGGAAAGGAAGGGGGAGAGGGAGAGGGAAAGGGGGGCGCCGCCCCCCTCTCCTAGTCCAATTCGGACCAGAGGGGGAGGGGGCGCGCGGCCCACCCTGGCCGCCCCTCTCTCTCTCCACTAAGGCCCATGTGTCCCAATACTTCTCCCGGGGGGGGGGGGGGGTTCCGGTAACCCTCCGGCACTCCGGTTTTCTCCGAAACCACTCGGAACCATTCCGATGTCCGAATATAGTCGTCCAATATATCAATCTTTACGTCTCGACCATTTCGAGACTCCTCGTCATGTCCGTGATCTCATCCGGGACTCCGAACAAACTTCGGTACATCAAAATGCATAAACTCATAATAACTGTCATCGTAACCTTAAGCGTGCGGACCCTACGGTTCGAGAACAGTGTAGACATGACTGAGACAAATCTCTGGTCAATAACCAATAGCGGGACCTGGATGCCCATATTGGCTCCTACACATTCTACGAAGATCTTTACCGGTCAGACCGCATAACAACATACATTGTTCCCTTTGTCATCGGTATGTTACTTGCCCGAGATTCGATCGTCGGTATCCAATACCTAGTTCAATCTCGTTACCGGCAAGTCTCTTTACTCGTTCCGTAATACATCATCTTGCAACTATCTTATTGGTTGCAATGCTTGCAAGGCTTATGTGATGTGCATTATGTAGGGGAACGTTGCAGAAAACAAAAAATTTCCTACGGTTTCACCAAGATCCATCTATGAGTTCATCTAGCAACGAGTCATGGGAGAGAGAGATTGCATCTACATACCACTTTGTAGATCGCGAGCGGAAGCGTTCAACGAACGGGGATGAAGTAGTCGTACACACCGTGATCCAAATCACCGGAGATCCTAGCACCGAAAGCACGGCACCTCCGCGTTCAACACACGTACGGTCAGCGTAACGTCTCCTTCTTCTTGATCCAGCAAGGCAAAGGAGAGGTTGGGGAAGATGGCTCCAGCAGCAGCACAATGGCGTGGTGATGGTGGAACTACAGTACTCCGGCAGGGCTTCGCCGTGCTCAACGGAGGAGGAGGAGGTGTTGGGGAGGGAGAGGGAGGCGCCAGGGCAAGGGTGCGGCTGCCCCCCTCCCCTCCCCCCTTTATATAGGCCTCTTGGGGGGGGGCGCCGGCCCTGGGAGATCTGATCTCCAAGGGGGCGGCGGCCAGGGAGGATTTCCTCCCCCCCAAGGCACCTAGGAGGTGCCTTCCACAAGTGGGACTCTTCCCCTTTGGAACCCTAGGCGCATGGGCCTCTTGGGGCTGGTTCCCCTTGGCCCAAGAAGGCCAAGGCGCACCCCCTACAGCCCATGTGCCCCCCCCGGGGCAGGTGGCCCCACCCGGTGGACCCCCCGGGACCCTCCGGTGGTCCCGGTACAATACCAATAACCCCGAAATTTGTCCCGATGGCCAAAGCAGCACTTTCTATATATAATTATTTACCTCCGGACCATTCTGAAACTCCTCGTGACGTCCGGGATCTCATCCGGGACTCCGAACAACATTCGGGTTACTGCATATACATATCTTCACAACCCTAGCGTCACCGAACCTTAAGTGTGTAGACCCTACGGGTTCGGGAGACATGCAGACATGACCGAGACGGCTCTCGGGCAATAACCAACAGCGGGATCTGGATACCCATGTTGGCTCCCACATGCTCCACGATGATCTCATCGGATGAACCACGATGTCGAGGATTCAATTAATCCCGTATACGATTCCCTTTGTCAATCGGTATTTTACTTGCCCGAGATTCGATCGTCGGTATCCCAATACCTCGTTCAATCTCGTTACCGGCAAGTCACTTTTCTCGTACCGTAATGCATGATCCCGTGATCAAACACTTTGATCACATTGAGCTCATTATGATGATGCATTACCGAGAGGGCCCGGTGATACCTCTCCGTCAAGCGGAGTGACAAATCCCAGTCTCGATCCATGTCAACCCAACAGACACTTTCAGAGATACCCGTAGTATACCTTTATAGTCACCCAATTACATTGTGACGTTTGGCACACCCAAAGCACTCCTACGGTATCCGGGAGTTACACGATCTCATGGTCTAAGGAAAGGATACTTGACATTGGAAAACTCTAGCAAACGAACTATGCGATCTTGTGCTATGTTTAGGATTGGGTCTCGTCCATCACATCATTCTCCTAATGATGTGATCTCGTTATCAATGACATCCAATGTCCATAGTCAGGAAACCATGACTATCTATCGATCAACGAGCTAGTCAACTAGAGGCTTACTAGGGACATGTTGTTGTCTGTTATTCACACATGTATTACGATTTCCGGATAACACAATTATAGCACGAATAAAGACAATTATCATGAACAAGGAAATATAATAATAATGCTTTTATTATTGCCTCTAGGGCATATTTCCAACACATTACCAAGAAGGCCCTGAGATACCTCTCCGACATTCGGAGTGACAAATCCTAATCTCAAAATACGCCAACCCAATAAATACTTTCGGAGACACCTATAGAGCTCCTTTATAATCACCCAGTTACGTTGTGACGTTTGGTAGCACACAAAGTGTTCCTACGGTAAACGGGAGTTGCATAATCTCATAGTCAAAGGAACATGTATACGTCATGGAGAAAGCAATAGCAACATACTAAACGATCGGGTGCTAAGCTAATGGAATGGGTCATGTCAATCAGATCATTCAACTAATGATGTGACCTTGTTAATCAAATGACAACTCCTTTGTCTATGGTTAGGAAACTTAACCATCTTTGATTAACAAGCTAGTCAAGTAGAGGCATACTAGTGACACTCTGTTTGTCTAATTATCCACACATGTATTATGTTTCCGGTTAATACAATTCTAGCATGAATAATAAACATTTATCATGATATATAAGGAAATAAATAATAACTTTATTATTGCCTCTAGGGCATATTTCCTTCAAAATTAGGGAGAGATTTGATTGGGCAGGTTGCATTGTGGACTGGGCGAATAAATTTCCTTGGGTTGCGATCATAAATGAAGAACACGTACACTCTGATCATCGACCCCTCGTACTAGATACAGATTACTTTGATGTGAATATGGTTAATCTTCCAAGGGGTCGAGCAAAACAATTTGAAGCTCGATGGCTCAAAGAAGAGACAGTTGTAGAAATTGTACATATAGCATGGGATAAAGCAAAGATAACAGGCATTGGGCCATCTCTCGCTGAGAGTACACGAGTGGTACAGGCGGATCTGCATATTTGGGACCGCGATATTCTGAAGGGATCGAAAAAAAGAATTAACAAACTAAAAAAGAACTAGAAAGGCTGCGGAGGGGATCCATGTGTGTGTCTCAAGCGCGACAAAAGGAGATTCTTGTCCTCATTGAAAATCTGTCAGAACAAGAGGAGATTTACTGGCTACAACGTGGTCGCGCAAACTGGATTTTGCATGGGGATCATAACACCTCCTTTCTTCATAATGCGGCAATGGCCAGAAAAAAAAGAAATCAGATTAAAAAATTGCTTGATGATATTAGTGTTTGGGTGAATAGTACAAAGATGAAGAATCACATTATGGGGTATTTCTCAAACCTTTTCACATCAGAAGTTTCCCATCCTAACTCGGAGGTTCTATCTCTTGTTCAACGAAAAGTGTCCGATGAAATGAATGATGCTCTTCTCGCCCCCTATACGGCTGAGGAGGTTAGAAAGGCCCATTTTTATATTGGTGATTTAAAAGCGCCAGGTCCTGACAACCTCCACGCTATTTTTTACAAAAGGTTTTGGTCTATGTTGGGAGATGACCTGACCGAAGAGGTTCTCCAAGGGGTAAATACCTGCTCTATACCAACTGGATGGAATGATACTGCAATTGTAATGATCCCAAAGATTAACTCTCCTGAAAAGGTAACCCAATTTAGACCAAGTAGCTTGTGCAATGTGGTGTATAAGGTTATTTCAAAAATGTTTGCTGCTCGTCTAAAGATAATCCTATCAGATATTATTAGCCTAACTCAGAGTGCCTTTGTGCCCGGAAGATTGATTACAGACAATATCTTGGTGGCATATGAATGTTTCCATACAATTAAAAAGAAAAGGGCGCGTAAAGAGGGTTTGTGTGCCATCAAATTAGATATGCACAAAGCATACGACCGAGTGGAGTGGTGTTTCTTAAAGGAAATTATGCTAAAATTGGGTTTTAAAGAGAGTTGGGTGAATTTAATTATGAAATGTGTATCCTCTGTGGAGTACCGGGTCCGTATTAATGATGATGAGACGGAGAGCTTTAAACCAACTAGAGGATTGAGGCAGGGAGATCCCCTTTCTCCCTACCTATTCTTGTTATGTATAGAGGGTTTGACTGCCCTTTTAGCTAATGCGGAGGAGAATGGAAATATTTCCGATATAAAGGTTTGTAGAGATGCCCCATCAATTTCTAATCTCCTTTTTGTTGATGACTCTTTGATCCTTATGCGAGCCAATCCAAGGAGTGCGGAGGCGCTGAAATCACTTTTGGATTTGTATTGTGCCGCCTCAGGGAAAATGGTTAGTGTTGAAAAATCTAGTATATTCTTTAGTCCCAATACTAAAGTGGAAGACAAGGCACAAATATGTACAATTTTAAATATTATGACTGAAGCCCTCAATGACAAATACCTGGGTTTGCCGGCAAATGTGGGCATGGAAAAAAGTGATTGTTTCCAGTTCCTGATTGATCGAATCATTATGAAAATTAGTGCATGGAAGGAAAAATTGTTATCTTCTAGAGGGAAGGAAATTCTGCTCAAATCTGTTGTACAAGCCATCCCCACCTATGCCATGTCTGTCTTTAAAATTCCTTTAAAAAATTGCAAAGGAATTATTGACGCGATGTCGCGGTTTTGGTGGGGTGACGAGGACAATCAGAAGAGGATGCATTGGATGGCATGGTGGAAAATGTGTGTTCCAAAAGATCAAGGGGTATGGGCTTCCGAGATATACACTGTTTCAACCAGGCGCTATTAGCTAAACAAGCGTGGCCTCTTCTCGATAATCCGGAATATTTATGTGAAACCATCTTGAGAGCGAAATATTTTCCTCAGGGATATTTGATGAACGCAAGTTTAAAGAAGGGATCCTCCTTTACTTGGCAAAGCATTATGGCGGGAGTGAACTCTTTGAGAAATGGTTATATCTGGCGAGTTGGAAATGGACAAAACATCGATATTTGGAGAGATGCGTGGATTCCGAATTGTGCGAATAGGAAAATTATTACTCATAGAGGTGGGCAACTTCTGTCAAAGGTGGCTGATCTTATTGATCCAATCACGAATTTCTGGGATGAAGATTTGGTGAGACAAACTTTGTGGCCAATTGATGTGCAAAGGGTCCTCGCGATTCCCCTCCCTATGCAGAATATGTCGGATTTCATCGCCTGGAGCTATACAGAAAATGGTGTATTCACTGTTCGATCAGCTTATTTGGAGGAATGGAACCAGCAACACGGGAGGAAATTGCAATATACTAATGGTATGGGTCGTACCAATGTTGATCCTATTTGGGGAAAGATTTGGAAATTATCGTGTCCGGCAAAGGTAAAGATATTTATTTGGCGAACGTTGCATGGAACTCTACCGTGTCGTGTTACACTTGCCAATAGACATATTAAAGTTTTGCCCCTTTGCCCATCTTGCTCGAATGGGCAAGAAGATACAAAGCACATCTTTTTTCTGTGTCAGAAGGTGATACATCTCCAATGTATCTATAATTTTTTATTGCTCCATGCTACATTATCTACTGTTTTGGACCATATTGGGCTTTATTTTCCACTTTTATATTATTCTTGGGACTAACCTATTAACCGGAGGCCAAGCCCAGAATTGCTGTTTTTTTGCCTATTTCAGTGTTTCGAAGAAACGGAATATCAAACGGAGTCCAAACGGAATGAAACCTTCGGGAACGTGATTTTCTCAACAAATAAGATCCAGGAGACTTGGACCCTCCGTCAAGAAAGCCACGAGGCGGTCATGAGGGTGGAGGGCGCCCCCCTAGGGCGCGCCCCTGCCTCATGGGCCCCTCGAAGCTCCACCAACGTACTCCTTCCTCCTGTATATACCTACGTACCCCCAAACGATCAGATACGGAGCCAAAAACCTAATTCCACCGCCGCAACCTTCTGTACCCACGAGATCCCATCTTGGGGCCTGTTCCGGAGCTCCGCCGGAAGGGGAATCCACCATGGAGGGCTTCTACATAGCCCCTCCAATGAAGTGTGAGTAGTTTACCTCAGACCTTCGGGTCCATAGTTAGTAGCTAGATGGCTTCTTCTCTCTTTTTGGATCTCAATACAATGTTCTCCCCCTCTCTCGTGGAGATCTATTCGATGTAATCTTCTTTTTGCGGTGTGTTTGTTGAGACCGATGAATTGTGGGTTTATGATCAAGTCTATCTATGAACAATATTTGAATCTTCTCTGAATTCTTTTATGTATGATTGGCTATCTTTGCAAGTCTCTTCGAATTATCAGTTTGGTTTGGCCTACTAGATTGGTTTTTCTTGCAATGGGAGAAGTGCTTAGCTTTGGGTTCAATCTTGCGGTGTCCTTTCATAGTGACAGTAGGGGCAGCAAGGCATGTATAGTATTGTTGCCATCGAGGATAACAAGATGGGGTTTTTATCATATTGCATGAAACTATCCCTCTACATCATGTCATCTTGCTTAAGGTGTTACTCTGTTTTTAATTTAATACTCTAGATGCATGCTGGATAGTGGTCGATGAGTGGAGTAATAGTAGTAGATGCAGGCAGGAGTCGGTCTACTTGTCTCGGACGTGATGCCTATATACATGATCATACCTAGATATTCACATAACTATGCTCAATTCTTTCAATTGCTCAACAGTAATTTGTTCACCCACCGTGAAATACTTATGCTCTTGAGAGAAGCCACTAGTGAAATCTATGGTCCCCGGGTCTATTCTCATCATATCAATCTCCAATCACTTTATTATTGCTTTGCTTTTTTTTACTTTGTCCTTTTATTTTACCTTGCATCTTTATATCAAAAATACCAAAAATATTATCTATCAGATCTCACTCTCGTAAGTGACCATTAAGAGATTGACAACCCCTAATCGCGTTGGTTGCGTTGAGCTATTTGTTTTGTGTAGGTACGAGGGACTCGCGCGTGGCCTCGTACTGGATTGATACCTTGGTTCTCAAAAACTGAGGGAAATACTTACGCTACTTTGCTGCATCATCCTCTCATCTTTGGGGAAATCCAACGCAGTGCTCAAGAGGTAGCAAGAAGAATTTCTGGCGCCGTTGCCGGGGAGTCTACGCAAAAGTCAACATACCAAGTACCCATCACAATTACTTATCTCCTACACTACATTATTGGCCATTTGCCTCTCGTTTTCCTCTCCCCCACTTCACCCTTGCCATTTTATTCGTCCTCTCTTTTCCGTTTGCCTTTCTCTCGCTTGCCTTTTGTTTGCTCGTGTGTTGGTTTGCTTGCTTGTCGCGATGGCTCAAGATAATACCAAATTGTGTGACTTTACCAATACCAACATAATGATTTCCTTAGCACTCCGATTGCTCCTCTTACCAATACTGAATCTTGCGAAATCAATACTGCTTTGTTGAATCTTGTTATGAAAGATCAATTCGCTGGCCTTCCTAGTGAAGATGTCGCTACTCATCTAAATAGCTTCGTTGATTTATGTGATATGCAAAAGAAGAAAGATGTCGATAATGATATTGTTAAATTGAAGATATTTTCTTTTTCACTTAGAGATCGTGCTAAAGCTTGGTTTTCGTCCTTGCCTAAAAATAGTATTGATTCTTGGAACAAGTGCAAAGATGCTTTTATCTCTAAGTATTTTCCTCCCGCTAAGATCATCTATCTTAGAAACGACATTATGAATTTTAAGCAACTTGATCATGAACATGTTGCACAAGCTTGGAATAGGATGAAATTAATGATACGTAATTGCCCTACTCATGGTTTGAATTTGTGGATGATTATACAAAAATTTTATGCCGGATTGAATTTTGCTTCTAGAAATCTTTTAGATTCGGCCACGGGAGACACTTTTATGGAAATCACTTTAGGAGGTGCTACTAAACTCCTAGATAATATTATGGTTAATTATTCTCAATGTCACACTGAAAGATCTACTAATAAAAAAGTGCATGCGATAGAAGAAATCAATGTTTTGAGTGGAAAGATGGATGAACTTATGAAATTATTTGCTACTAAGAGTGTTTCCTCTGATCCTAATGATATGCCTTTGTCTACTTTGATTGAGAATAATAATGAATATATGGATGTGAATTTTGTTGGTAGGAATATTTTTGGTAACAACGTGTATAGAGGGAATTTTAATCCTAGGCCTTATCCTAGTAAACCTTTTAATAATTATGGAAATTCCTACAACAACTCTTATGGAAATTTTAATAAGATGCCCTATGAATTTGAGAATAGTGTTAAAGAATTTATCAATTCACAAAAAAATTAATGCTTTGCTTGAAGAGAAATTGCTTAAAGTTGATGATTTGGCTAGGAACTTTGATAGAATTTCTCTTGAGGTTGATTCTTTAACGCTTAGATCTATTCCTCCTAAGCTTGATATCAATGAGTCTCTCAAAGCCATGATAATTTCCATTGATGAGTGCAAGGAAAGAACCGCTAGGATGCGTGCTACGAAAGATGCCTTTTGTCGGTGTACTAAAGTAGGGGTACCTTAGTACCCCGAACTTGTGCACGGGCAGTAGTAGCGTCCCGCGGCAAGGCTTGCCAGGGGAGCGACAAGAGTCTCCACGGCCCTTTCTGGGCCGGACGAAGGCCAAGTGATCGAGCCAAGAAGACCAAGCCCCGGCAAGAGGAGCTTGCCGGGCCAATAAGGCGAGGTCCGGCAAGAGGAGCTTGCCGGGCCAAGGCGACAAGGCCCCGGCAAGAGGAGCTTGCCGGGACGACTAAGCCGAAGCACCAAGGCCCTGGCGGGAGGAGCTCGCCGGGACGGCCAAACCAAGGCACCCCAAGAGAAGCCCGGCACGGCGCGCCGCGCGCCCCGGCAAGGCCTGACGAGCGGCAAGCTCTCAGGTGCGGCAAGACAACCACCGTGGCAAGCCACTTGCCGCGGCAAACCACCACCTCAGGCATGCGCTCCAGCTCACCTGCCCACGCGTCACTCTGGAGCTTCTCCAGAGGAACGTGGCGAGGCGCCGCGCAACCTGGGGCGCGCGCGTGGCATGCGACGTTGGCAGAGTCGCCCCCGTGGCAAGCGGAGGCGCCCCTAACGGTCCGCCTCGACACTGTTCAGGCGATCCAGACGGGCATTTAATGCCTTTGTCCCCCGCCTCAGAGTTAGGTGCGATAGCACTGTTCGGCCACTGTTCGCACAGTTCCTTGCCATTTTTACCCTCACCTGTGTCGCTACCTGTGGGAAACCCCTTAGCATATAAAAGGAGGCCCATGCGCACGTAGGGAAGGGGATCGAACCCTGGAGGAAGACACCCAGTAGACCCTCGTCTACGTCCAGCTCCAACTTACTGTAGCTTCTTGCGCTCCAGAGCAAGAACTCGAATCAACCAGACAAGCAGCAGTAGGGTTTTACGCATCCATGCGGCCCGAAGCTGGGTAAAGTCATGGGGTGTGTGTGTGTCGCCTCGATCTGCTCTTTGTGCAACCTCCGCCCCCCGCCGAACCGACAAGGGGCTCCGTCCCCATAGGTGCTCGTGGAGGCCGATATCCCCCGACATCTTTGGCGCGCCAGGTAGGGGGTGCGTCGAGGTTGTGCGAACCAGATTTGGCGACCACAGGTAAGCTCAGGTATGGCCAGGTACCTTTCCGCTCCAACCCACGGAGCGGAGGCATTCCTCCTCATGGACTCGTGCACGGCCCTCCTCGAGTACCCACTCACGCAGAGTCCGGGCAAGAGCAGCTGCTCCTTGAGGAGGACCGCCTTCCGGCCGCTGAGCGAGTTTCTCGCCTCCAGCGAACTCTGCGTCGCTCCCGTAGCCGCAGAAGTTAGCGCCGGAAGTTGCGGGAAAGGCGACCTCGTTCTTCGGCGCGCCCAGGCCGCCAAGATCCAAACGACTCGACGCCGACCGTGGGAGGGACCTTGCCAGCGCGGCCGTCGGAACCCGTTCCGTCGGCCATCCTCTCTGTCCAAGTCTTGCCGCAGTTGCATGTAATCCTTGGTACAGAGACGGGCGCAGATCCCAAGCATAGCTTATGTGCCCCGCACATCTTGTCGATTTCGCGCCTCTCCGCTTTGCGCATGCATTATTTGACATGATTGTGCAGCACTCGACTCCGGCAAGCGATGGCAGGTCGTGAAGCCCCGAGCCCTCGTTATTCCCTTACCTCGAGAAGGGGGGATGACAGGATAGGCTGGGCGTCGCCCGAGGAAGCTGCGCCTTGCCGGACTGCAAACAACAGAAAAGCTAAGTTGCCAAAGTTTGAGCAATTAAGCTACTTTTTATCCTTAAGTTATCTTCCTCGAACGGCCGAGCTTCGTATGGGAAACCTGTGCGCGGAGGGGCCGGCTCGTGGCTGGTTGCGCCCTTATTTCGTTTCGAGTCTGCTCAACGACTTAAGTGTGCTACATCCAGAGTGGCGTCCTTACTTTGTTTTGAGCTTGCTCGGCAGCTTGAGTGTGCCGCGACTGCAGTCGCCACGCTTACCTCGCCCTGAGCCTGCTCAACATTTTAAGTGAGTTGCGCCAGCCGCGGCAAGGTTTCTTGCCGGTGGAGGCACCGCCAGCGGGTTGCTGATGTCCCGCACTCGGCACCCGTGGCAAGGCGGAGGCTTGCGCCGACAAGTTCCCGGGAGCGTAGGGCGCGAACGTACGAAGCACTAAGTCGAACAAGGGAGATAACAGCGCAATGAACTGCCTAAGATAAAAGTTATATTCCAAAATGACCTGCCGCTGCTCTAATCAGCTGTTTCTATGACATGCTCAGCAGCGACAAGAGAAGAAAAGAAAGAGGTGGGCGGCCTAATCCGCGCGGTCACCCTCGACCCTCCTGATCCCGGCCACCCTTTCCACAATGGGGGTGACGAGGGCCCTGATCTTCGTCAGGTCGGCGTCTTCCGGCAGGTGCCTGAGGACGTTGGTAAGCCTGATGGTGGGGTTGCGAAAGACGATCTTCACCAGCACCCTCTCGAGGGCCCCAGAGACGGCTTCCCGCGTCTCCTCGGCCAGCTGCTCTGGGATCGTTTCCCGGAGATGCTGGAGCACCCCCACCAAGCCCTTGAAGAAGGAAGTGAGCTTGACGCTCGGCGGGACGTTCTCGCCGGAGGGGTACTCGTGGCCCTCCATCCCCAGCAGCTTCAGCTCCTTGTCGATGGTGGTGGCGATGTCGACGAGGCCTTCGGTCCACTGCTCCACCGTCTCCTGGAAGGCGTTCTGGGTAACGGCGGCGCGCTTCAACAGCTCCTCGTTGCCAGCAACCTCCTTCCGCAAGGTCGCTTCCTGCCCCTTGGCGCTCTCTAGCGCCTTGGCCAGGGTGTCCAGCTTCAGCTCAAGGTCAGCCTTGGAATCCTTGGCGGCGTCGAGCTCCTGGATCTTCTCGGCGAAGCAGCCCTGCAGCTCGCCAAGGGTGTGAGCGCCCTTCTCGCGCTCCTGTTTGAGCGTGGCAAGCTCTTCGCCGCTCGCCTTGAGGTCGCTGACGAGCTGCGCCACCCTCGTCTCCAGCTCCCCCTTGGCGACCTCGGCGGCCGCGGCAGCGTCCTGCGCTTCCCGCAGGGCCCCGCCAAGCGCCTGCTCGTGTGCGGCAACCTCCTCCTCGTGGCTGGCGAGGCTGGCCTTTTGTTGCACCAGTTCGCTTTCCCGCGTGGATAGCCCCGCAGCGGCAAGCCTCTGCTGCTCTTCGGCCTCTGCCTTCTCGAGGAGAAAGGCCGTCCGCGCCTCGTCGAGCAGCCTCCGCTCCTCCGCCAAAGACCGGAGAGCCTCCTGGTTGAGCTCCCGGAGCTCCTCAGCACGCCTCTCCATGTCCGCGCCGGCCCTTGCGACGAGTGCCTCTTGGCGCTCCACCTTGGCCTGCCGGGCGCGGTAGAGCGACACGAGCTTCCGGAGCAGCCGCTCCTCCTCGGGCTCGCCGCTGCTGGTGCTTGGCGCGTCGACCACTGTCAGCCCGACGGAGGCGAGCACTTCTCCGTCCAAGGCCTCCCCCTCGACCGGCGCCCTGGAGCTAGGCTCCCAGGGGAGCCTGATGAAGACGCCATCGCCAGCCTTCAGGTAGGCACCCGCCGGGGGCTCCTCGGGGCCCGACGCGGTGGCAGCAGCGGGATCGCCGGACGGCGGAGTGCTTGACGCCCCTGCCTCCCCGGGGCCGTCGGCACGGTCGCCGGTCCCCTCGCCGTCTGTCGCCGCGGCGACCTTGGCAGCTTCGGCCTCCCCGCCGCCTGCGGGGTCGTCGGTGCCGTCCGCCTCTTCGATGACGACGACGTCGTCGGCGTCGCCGCGTGCGCCCTCCCCGACGACGACCTCGGTCTCCATCGGGTCCGCGGTGGGCGGGTCTGATGGCCGGAAGAGGCGAGAAGAGTCAACCGAACATCCGACAAAAAAGCTCATAAGGAAAGATAACCAGGGAAAGTTTTCCGTGCAGGGGGTTTACCGGTGGCAGGGTCCGTGGCCGCGGCCTCCGTTGTCGGGGGATCGCTGGCCGCGTCCCTCGCCGGAGATCCCTCCCTTGCCGGAGAGGTCTTCCTTGCCGGGGGCTCCTCCCTTGCCGGGGAGGTCTCCCCTGCCGGGGGCTCCTCCCTTGCCGGAGATTTCTCCCTAGGCGGGGTGGTCGACGCAGACGGTGCGGCAGGAGTGCCCCCCGGGGTCGCCTGCTGGGGCTGCTCTGCTCCTACCCAACAACAACAACAGCAGCAACAGCCACATGTCAACCACAAAGAGAAGGGAAGCTCACGCGTGCGCCAAACGGCCAGAACTAGCCGTGCACTCACCCTGGAGGCTGCACTGTGGGCTGCCCTGCGGACCCGCTGTCAAGTCCGGCAAGGTCGCCTCCGGCACCTCCCCAGTTGCCGGGGGAGATTCGCCCTCAAGGACGACCAGCGGGACCTTGGCCTCTTCGCCCTCCTCTGGGCCAGGCTCCTGAAAGGGAACGGTTTCGGGGGAGGATGAGTGGGCTGCGAAACAAGATGAAGCAACAGAGATCAAGAAGATACAAGCTCTACCAGGAACTTACTTTTCGTCCTCCTCTTCGTCGTCGGAGCTAAGTGCGGAATAGTCAAAAACCGGCTTGCTCCAGGCGCGAGGAGACAGGGGAGTGGGTTCCCGGGACCGCTTGGCGGGGACGGTGGACGACCCCGCCCCCGTTGCCGCCGCGGTACTGGGAGCGGCAGGAGCAGAAGCCGTGGCCCATGAGGACCCCGCTCCCGCTGCTTCGGAGGTGCGTGTCACGCGGGGCTGCGGTTGCTGGTCGGCCTGCCGCACCACCTCTCCGGCCCTGCGGAGACGCCTCCTCGGCTGGGCAGGGGGCTCCGCCTGCGACGAGCTGCCTGGGTGCTGCGAGGATTGCGCGTCAACCTCCGGCAAGCCGCTCGCGTCCTGGGCAGGCTCGCCCGCGCCACCGTGCCCGGCTGGTTCCTCCGAGCCGGCGAGCTCCATTTGGTCGGCGAGGCTCTCCGCCTCCGCCGCGTCTGCTTCGGCCAGGGTGAAGCCAGACTCGCCCGCGGCCGCGGCGGCCGCCGCCTCCTCCATCCTGGAGGCGATGTAGGCAAGCTCCTCGGGGGTGGTGTCCCGCGTGAGGCCCCTCTTCTCGTCGGGGTCGACCGACACCTCCTCCAAGTTGTCGAAGAAGGCCTGCACGACGTCGTCCGCCGGCTCCTGCCAGGTCGCGTCGATCCCGTGCGAGTCGCACAACGGCATCATCGCGAGGATGCGGCTGAGCGCCGAGTTGTTGCACAGGGGGACGACGCCCGGCGGCAACCTGAACCATTCTGGGTGCTCGGAGTCGTACTTGAATAGCTCCTTCAACACTCCGACGAGCTCCAGAACGATGAAGTTGTAGTTAAGGCCCGGGCGCAGCCTCATGATGTCCGCCGCGTTTTGGAATTCCCAAGCCGGCTTCCCCCTCTCCTGCAGGGGGGCGATACGCCGGCGAAGGAAATCCGCGCCGACGGCGCCGACAGAGAGCCCGGCAAACCTGAGGCGCAGGATTCGGGTGGCGGCAATCTTCAGCTTGGCGTCGTCCGGGGCCAGGTCGCTCCAGTCACGGCCGCGCACCACTGGGGTTCGGCGCACGGCGGTGAATGGCGGTGGATTCTCCTCGACGATCAGGCACCACTCGTCCCTCCACTCCTCCCATCTGCCACGGAGTTCCCCCTCCAAGTAGACCTCTTTCTTGCCGGTCCTGGAGACCCAGGCGACTCCGCCGGACAGCGGCTCTCCTTTCTCCACCCGAGGAGTAAAGAAGTGGCGGAAGAGGGCTACGTTGGGGCGGACTCCGACAAAGTTCTCGCAAAGGTGTGCGAAAACCGCCATTGTCAGAACGGCGTTGGGGGTGAAGTCAAGGAGGTGGAGGTTGTAGGTGTGCATGATGTCGCAGAAGAACTCGGAAAAAGGCGGGCAGAGCCCGCAATAGAAGAACACGGCGAAGAAAGGGTACCCGGTCGGGTACAGCTTCTGGGCGATGGCGGGAAGGACTCGCGTGCGCGGATGCGCTCGCGTCGCCGTCGACCAGAAGAGGCGGTATCCGTTCTTCAGCCTCAGCGCATCGAGCTGAGGGGGGAACGTCGCCGTCTCCTTCCGAAGCGCTTCCAGCCGCAGTGCCTCGGCCGACTTCACGACCTTCCCCTTCGCCTTGTCGCTCTTCGGGGCCATGGCAGAAACGGGGAGGGGGAGTTGTCGGCGTTGGCGGCGCCGGGGGCTGCGAGGGCGAATCGCCGCTTTCTCTAGCAAGGAGGAAGTGGCGGAGATTTTCGAGGAACAGCAATCGGCGGAATGGCGAGCTGCCCCTGTTCCCTCCGCTTATAAAGGGGGTGGGGAGTGGGGGCGGACGTTTCGCCCTTCCAAATAAAGAGGTCGTGCCCGACGTGACGCGTGCCTGCGGGCCTCAGCCCCGCACACGTCACCCACGTCACGCGCGCCTCGCACGCCTCGCCCCCCACGACGCCGCGATAAGCGCGCGCCACTTGGGGAGGGCGCAACGGGCACGGAGTTAAGGAGCAGCGCAACCCAGGCCACGCGTGCCCGTGCACTGTTAGGGCCTGGCCCAACAATGCTCGGCACCGTGTATGGCCCAGACCCGGGGGCTCCTGTCGGTGTACTAAAGTAGGGGTACCTTAGTACCCCGAACTTGTGCACAGGAAGTAGTAGCGTCCCGCGGCAAGGCTTGCCAGGGGAGCGACAAGAGTCTCCACGGCCCTTTCTGGGCCGGACGAAGGCCAAGTGATCAAGCCAAGAAGACCAAGCCCCGGCAAGAGGAGCTTGCCGGGCCAAGAAGGCGAGGTCCGGCAAGAGGAGCTTGCCGGGCCAAGGCGACAAGGCCCCGGCAAGAGGAGCTTGCCGGGACGACTAAGCCGAAGCACCAAGGCCCCGGTGGGAGGAGCTCGCCGGGACGGCCAAACCAAGGCACCCCAAGAGAAGCCCGACACGGCGCGCCGCGCGCCCCGACAAGGCCTGACGAGCGGCAAGCTCTCAGGTGCGGCAAGACAACCACCGCGGCAAGCCACTTGCCGCGGCAAACCACCACCTCAGGCATGCGCTCCAGCTCACCTGCCCACACGTCACTCTGGAGCTTCTCCAGAGGCACGTGGCGGGGCGCCGCGCAACCTGGGGCGCGCGCATGGCATGCGACGTTGGCAGAGTCGCCCCCGTGGCAAGCGGAGGCGCCTCTAACGGTCCGCCTCGGCACTGTTCAAGCGATCTAGACGGGCATTTAATGCCTTTGTCCCCCGCCGTCAGAGTTAGTTGCGATAGCACTGTGCGGCCACTGTTCGCACAGTTCCTTGCCATTTTTACCCTCACCTGCGTCGCTACCTGTGGGAAACCCCTTAGCATATAAAAGGAGGCCCATGCGCACGTAGGGAAGGGGATCGAACCCTGGAGGAAGACACCCAGTAGACCCTCGTCTACGTCCAGCTCCAACTTACTGTAGCTTCTTGCGCTCCAGAGCAAGAACTCGAATCAACCAGACAAGCAGCAGTAGGGTTTTACGCATCCATGCGGCCCGAAGCTGGGTAAAATCGTGGTGTGTGTGTGTCGCCTCGATCTGCTCTTTATGCAACCTCCGCCCCCCGCCGAACCGACAAGGGGCTCCGTCCCCATAGGTGCTCGTGGAGGCCGATATCCCCCGACACCTTTATTAAAGCGTGTTCTTCCAATTCCTATGAAAATCAAGATGAAGATCTAAAAGTTATTGATGTATCCCCCTATTAAATCTTTGTTTTGCAATATGAATCTTGATGAAACTGAATATGATCCACCTTTACCTAGAAGGCGTTCTAAGAATTCAGAGTATTTAGATCTTGATAATGAAATTGATAAAAGTGGGATTGAAAGAAGTAAAACCCTAGATGTTGCTAAACCCACTAAATTGGATTTCAAGAAATTTAATTATGAAAGTTGCTCTTTAATTGATTGTATTTCCTTGTTGCAATCCATGCTAAATTCTCCCCATGCTTATAGTCAAAATAAAGCTTTTACCAAACATATCGTTGATGCCTTGATGCAATCTTATGAAGAAAAACTTGAGTTGAAAGTTTCTATCCCCAGAAAACTCTGTGATGAGTGGGAACCAACTATTAAAATTAGGGCCAATTCCAGTTCTGCCCCTAACTCGAACCTACTACTCAGTTTTGCCCCTAATTTTCAGGTATGCTCAGTTTTGCCCCTCCGCCATTAGTGTCACTTATAGAAATGCCCTTTTGCGCCGTTACCGTCTGGTCAAAGTACTTTGACCATCCAGAAAAAATAGCAAAAAAATCAAAAAAATATGAAATTTGGTGGGATCGAAGATAGTCATGTCCGCAAGGCGCGTGCACATTTTTGTGTTGGTTGGACACTCTCGGAGCTCGTGGCAAAGGAAAAAATAATAATTTATGCCTATGAACAGTAAATTCAAAAAAATAGCAAAAAAGTTCAAAAAAAATTGAATTTATTTGGCGTCAAAGAGGCTTGAGTGCACAAGGTGCTTGCAAGTTTTGGTGATCAAATGACGTACGAGGCGCTCTAGAGAAAAAACAAAATATTGCATTTTTTCAAAGTTGAGCTAAAATTTGTTTTTTCTCCCTACGAGCTCCTACGATGTCCAAACACAACAAAAACGTGCACACATCTTGCGCACCTGAATATCTTCAGTCCCACGAAATTTCATATTTTTATGATTTTTTTCTATTTTTTTTTGAATTTACTGCTCGCATGCGTACAAAATTTATGTTTTCCTTTGACACAAGCTCCCGGAGTGTCCGAACGGCATGAAAATGTGCACGTGGCTTGCGGACATGACTATCTTCGATCCCACCAAATTTCATATTTTTTTGATTTTTTTTGCTATTTTTTCAGGACGGTCAAAGACCTTTGACCGGACGGTAACGGCAGAGAAGGGCATTTCTATAATTGAAACTAACGGCGGAGGGGCAAAACTGAGCATACCTAAAAATTAGGGGCAAAACTGAGTAGTGGGTTCGAGTTAAGGGCATAGATGTAAATGTCCCTTAAAATTAAGATTAAAGATCATGAATTTTATGTTTTATGTGATTTGGGTGCTAGTGTCTCCGCTATTCCCAAAACTTTGTGTTATTTGCTAGATTTCCGCGATATTGATGATTGCTCTCTAAACTTGCATCTTGCGGATTCCACTATTAAGAAACCTATGCGAAGAATTAATGATGTTATTATTGTTGCAAATAGGAATTATGTGCCCGTAGATTTTATCGTTCTTGATATAGATTGCAATCCTTCTTGCCCTATTATTCTTGGTAGACCTTTCCTTAGAACGATTGGTGCGATTATTGGTATGAAGGAAGGGATTATTAGATTTCAATTTCCATTAAAAAGGGCATGGAACACTTCCCTAGGAAGAAAATAAAATTACCATATGAATCTATCATGAGAGACACTTATGGATTGCCTACCAAAGATGGCAATACCTAGATCTATCCTTGCTTTTATGCCTAGCTAGGGGCGTTAAACGATAGGCATCAGTTTATTATTGCTTTGCTTTTTTACTTTGCCCTTTTATTTTACCTTGTATCTTTATATAAAAAATACCAAAAATATTATCTATCAGATCTCACTCTCGTAAGTGACCGTGAAGGGATTGACAACCCCTAATCGCGTTGGTTGTGTTGAGCTATTTGTTTTGTGTAGGTACGAGGGGATCACGCGTGGCCTCCTACTGGATTGATACCTTGGTACTCAAAAACTGAGGGAAATACTTACGCTACTTTGCTGCATCATCCTCTCCTGTTCGGGGAAATCCAACGCAGTGCTCAAGAGGTAGCAGAAGGCAAAAGAGGTTTGGGGAAAGCTGGGGATGTACGAGGTAATTAAGAAAGCTTGTGTTATTGATCATGCGGGTGAGGCGGTTCTTGAATTTTTACTTCTTATGCCACACCAAGAACTATCTATATTAGGTTGACAAAATACAAGTGAATTAATCGTGATAACCGCCTGGTATTTATGGTGGGAGAGACGCATGTTGGTTCATGAAGGGAAATCTCAAGAAGTGAATCAGATTTCGATGGGGATTCGTGCTATAACTGCAAACTATGTGAATGCCCACTCCACTAGTGCGACTACTAGAAAAGAAGGATGGAGATGACCTCCTATGGATTTTGTTAAACTAAATGTTGATGCTTGTTTTGACCATGATCTGCTTAGGGGCACGACAGGTGCGGTGCTCAGAGATGACAAAGGAAATTTCATTGCTGCCGAAAATTGGAAGATCGATTGGTGTGCTGATGTACTAACAGCACAAGCGATGGCTCTTAGGTTTGGTTTAATTCTTGCACAAAAGGTGGGATGCAATCGTCTTATTATTAGCTCTGATAATATGGAAGTCATCGACACAATGAAGAATGGAGGACAATCGGCGGGAGTTGCGGCGCCAGTATTCGAGGATTGCTACTTCATGGCATGCGATTTTCCGTTGACTAGATTTGAACATTGTTATAGGGTAGCTAATAAGGTTGCTCATGAACTTTCTAGGCTAGCGAAAGTTTCTGTAACTAGAGATTGGTTTGAGGGGCCTATGGAAAATATTGTACCTCTACTTATAGACGATGTAACTACCATTTCCAATTAATAAAGTGGATGTTTTCTTAAAAAAAAAACCCAAACAAGTAACATGAACAAAGTATTGAAGTGGTATATACTGGCGTTCAAGGGAGGGTCGTTTTGGCTCTGGGGAGCATATGCTCCTTGATGAACGATGAATTCAAAACAAATAATAAATTTGAAAAATTCTGATTTTGTGTGTGGATGTTCATGTTAGTCTAACAAGTGTTCTTGATAATTTTCATACAACACAGGAAAGCAGTGCTCCGTTGGTGAAATAAAATAAAATAAAATGTAACATTTGGAGGTAACATTTGACGTTTGATTTGTTCTTTTTTTGCACAAGTCAAAATGCTTAAGTTTCTCATTAAATTTGTAGGTGACATTTAGGTGTGAAAGTGAACACATCTAATATATTTTTCGACACTTACAAACATTTTTGACGGGCAAGAGCATATGCTCCCAAGAACCGTATTGGATTTCTACGTTCAATAACATATCACTCAAGTTAATTTAAGCTGGTACATACAAATGATTTCTTTTTCTTAGAACATACCAACATGATATCTAAATTTCAAGATTTTGCCATGCGCAGGTCAATGTTGAAAGTGGCACTACTAGGAAAGGGCTTATAGGTGAACCCCAATGAGTGGCGAACGAGATGTGGCTCCTGCCATAGCTATTTTGGAATGTTTGGGTAATAAGTCATGATCGGCACTGCTAGTTTAACACCAGCGGCGGGCGCGCTGCCTCGCCCGCCACACGTACTGTTTTTCGTATGTTTTTTTTTGCATAACAACTTGCGGCGGGCGGTGGTAGCAGCCCGTCACAGGTACATGTAATAGCAGTGGCGGGCGGCTCCTGGCAACCGCCACTAGTCTGCAGTAACCGATGCCCATTTTTGGTAGAAAACAGGTGTGTCGGTTATTGATGCGCGCCCACCACAGCAAAACTCGTCATTGAAAGTTTCACTCCCCCTCCCCCACGAAACCATTCCCTTCCTCCATCTCTCTCTCTCTCTCTCTCTCAAAGGCAATTTCAATCTCTTATCTCAATTCTTTTCCGCCCTCGCCCACCAACCCCGTGCCTCGCCACCGCCGCGCCCTCTGCTAATTGTGAGCTGCGTTGGGATTTCCCCCCAAGAGCAGTGCAACACAGCAGAGATAAGTATTTCTCTCAGTGAGAACCTATGTATCAATCAAGCAGGAGAATCACACAAAGCCTCGTGAACAACACCTACACACACAAAAGCAAATACTTGCACCCAATGTAGGCAAGAGGGTTGTCAGTCCCCTTGAACTTGTTACTTGCAAGGATTAATTCTGATAGTGGTAGACAGTAAAGTAAATTGCAAATCAAATTACAGGAAATAAAAATTGCAGCAAGGTATTTTTGGATTTTATATATGATTTAAGTAGACCCGGGGGCCATAGTTTTCACAAGTAACTTCTCTCTCGAGCACATAACATACGATGGATGAACAAATTACTGTTGGTCAATTGATAGAAACGCATACTTATGACGATATTCAAGGCAATGATCATGTATATAGGCATCACGTCCGAGATAAGTAGACCGACTCCTGCCCGCATCTACTACTATTCCACCAATCGACTGCTATCTAGCATGCATCTGTGGTATTAAGTTCATGAAAACCAGAGTAGCGCCTTATGCAAGATGACATGATGTAGACAAAGTAAACCCAATCAATATGAACAAACCCGCCGTTTTATCCTTAATGCAACAATACAAATACGTGTCTTGTCCCCTACTATCACCGGGATATAGAGCCCCGGAAGATTGAACCCATTACAAAGCACGTCTCCCATTGAAGATAAATCAATCTATTTGGCTAAACCAAATGGATAGATCGGAGAGAAATACAAAGCTATAACACTCATGCACAATAAAGTTCAGAAAAGACTCCATTACTTCTCATAAATATTCAAATTACAAACCCACAATACATCGGGTCCCAACAAATACACCACAAAGAAAATTAAATCGAATAGAACTCCAAGAACATCGAGGAGAACATTGTATTAAAGATCAAAGAGAGAGAACAAGCCATCTAGCTACTAGCTATGGACCCGTAGATCCGTGGTAAACTACTCACGCATCATCGGAAGGGCGGCAAGGATGATGTAGAAGCCCTTCATGTTCGATTCCTTCTCCGATAGAGTACCGAAAAAAGCCTCCGGATGGGATCACGGAAGAACAGAAACTTGCGGCGGTGGAAAAAGTGTTTTTTGGTGGCTCTCTATTGGTTTCCCAATATTATAGAATTAATAGAGTTGGAATTAGGTCAAACAGAGCCACGAGGGGCCAACAAGCCATTATGGCGCCCCCTGGGGTGCGCCCTTTTACCTTGTCGTCTGGTCTCCTCCCAAAGCTTCTAGGGTCTCTTTTGTCCAAAAAAAATTCATAGTGTTTGGACTCCGCTTGGTACTGATTTTCTGGAAAACAAAAAATAAGCAAAAGGAAACAGCAACTCGCACTAGGCACTGGGTTAATAGGTTAGTCCTGAAAAATGATATAAAATAGCATATGAATGCATATAAAACATCCAAGATTGATACTATAGTAGCATGGAACAATCAAAAATTATAGATATGTTGGAGACGTATCAAGCATGCGTACGCTTAACTTCTGCTCGTCCTCGAGTAGGTAAATGATAAAATTAAAATTATTGATGCGGAATGCTACCTAACATGTTCATCATGTAATCTTTCTTTTAGGGTATGAATATTAAGATATGAATGATTCAAAGCAATAGTCTATAATTTGATATAAAGACATCAATACTCAGGCATACCAACAAACAATCATGCCTTTCAAAATAAATATGCTAAAGAACGCTATCCCTACAAAATCATATAATCTTGTCATGCTCCATCTTCTTAACATAAACTATTAATCATGGACAACCCCGATGAAAAGTCAAACAATTGGTTCATACTTTTAAACGCGCTTCAGCTTTTTCAACTCCCACGCAATACATGAGCGTGAGCCATGGACATAACACTATGGGTGGAATAGAATGCGGTGATAGAGATCAATAAGGGGAAGTCAAAAAGAAAGATAGTCTCACATCGGCGCGGCTAATCAATGGGCTATGGATATGCCCATCAATTGATGTCAATGCAAGGAGTAGGGATTGCCATACAACAAATGCACTAAGAGCTATAAGTGTGTGAAAGCTCAACATGAAAACTAAGTGGGTGTGCATCCAACTTGCTTGCTCATAAAGACCTCGGGTATTTGAGGAAGCCCATAATCGGAATATACAAGCGAAGTTCTATAATGAAAAATTCCCACTAGTATATGAAAGTGACAACATAGGAGACTCTCTATATGGAAAACATGGTGCTACTTTGAAGCACAAGTGTTAAAAAGGATCATAACATTGCCCCTTCTCTCTTTTTCTCTCATTTTTTGTTGGGTTCTTTTTGGCCTATCTTTTTCTTTATTTTTTTATATTTCGTCCGGTTCCTCATCCTGACTTGTGTGGAAATCATAGTCCCCATCATCCTTTGCTCACTAGGACAATGCTCTAATAATGATCATCACACTTTTATTTACTTACAACTCGATACTAGAATAATATGCTCTATATGAATCTCTCTCGCAGTGTACGAGGATGTGCAATGATGCTACCATAACATGTATGATAATTATGCATAGTGGTTGCGCCACAAACACTATGTTAGCTATATGATCATGCAAAGTAATATGACAATGAAAGTGTATGTCATAATAACGGAATGGTGGAAGTTGCATGACAATATATCTCGGAATGCCTATGGAAATGTGATACGTCTCCAACGTATCTATAATTTTTGATTGTTCCATGTTGTTATATTATCAATCTTGGATATTTTACAATCATTTTATAGCAAGTTTATATCTTTTTTTGGACTAACCTATTGACATAGTGCCGAGTGCCAGTTGCTGTTTTTTGCTTGTTTTTTACTTCGTAGAAAATCAATACCAAACGGAGTCCAACGCAACGAAAAATTTTGGAGAATTTTTTTGGGCCAGAAGACACCGGATGGGCCAAAGAAGTACCAGAGGGGTGCCCCGAGGTTGGCAAAACCTACCTGCCAGGCGCGCACTGCTGGGTTGTGCCCACCTTGGTGGCTTCCCGCACCGCCTCTTTGCTCTATAAATACCCGAATATTCCAAAAACCCTAGGGGAGTCGACGAAACTCAATTCCAGCCGCCGCAAGTTCCAGAAACCACAGATCCAATCTAGACACCATCACGGAGGGGTTCATCATCCTCGTTGGTGCCTCTCCGATGATGCGTGAGCAGTTCATTGTAGAACTACGGGTATGTAGTTAGTAGCTAGATGGCTTCCTCTCTCTCTTTTCATTCTCAATACAATGGTCTCTTGGAGATTGATACGTGTCCAACATATCTATAATTTTTTTGTTCCATATTGTATATTATCAATCTTGGATGTTTTATAATCATTTTATAGTCATTCTATATCATTTTTTGGTACTAACCTATTGACATAGTGCCAAGTGACGGTTGCTGTTTTCTGCATGTTTTTTACATCGCAGGAAATCAATACCAAACGGAGTCCAAATGCAACGAAACTTTACGGAGATTTTTTATGGACCAGAAGACACATAATGGGCCGAGGCAGCACCTAGGGGGTGCTCCAAGGGGAGCACAACCCACCAGGGCACGCCAGAAGGCCTAGGCGCGCCCCGGTGGGTTGTGCCCACCTCGGGTGCCCCCGGACCGCCTCTTTGCTCTATAAATACCCCAATATTCCAGAAACCCTAGGGGAGTCGACGAAAATCAATTCCAGCCTCCCGCAGACTCCAGAACCACCAGATCCAATCTAGACACCAACACGGAGGGGTTCACCACTTCCATTGGTGCCTCTCCGATGATGCGTGAGTAGTTCTTTGTAGACCTTCAGGTCCGTAGTTAGGGCGTGTTCTGAAACTTCCCAGCTTCTCTAAAACTTCTCAAATATGGCTTCTCGTGTGTCTTCTCAATTCGTATCACGACTGGGAAATCATTCGGCATGGCAGCTCTCAATTTGGTCGTTGTACCAGGCCTCTAGCCCATTTAAGCGCATGTGGCCCAGTCTGTCTGGGAAATCGTTCGGCCCGTCCGCTCCCAGCATCCATCTCCCCATGCATCTGGTCGTTTTGGAGAGAAAAAATATCACGGAGAGAAATAGAATGAGCGAACCGGTACGCTAGGGACTCACTTAGCGGTGGCATCTGATTGTAATATGTCTCAACTCCTGCTTCTTCAATTTTCTGAGCTGCAAAACGCCGGCTTCTCAGTTTCCTCCATGTTTACACTACGCGGGCAGCTGCCTTCTCAATTCCAAACTCCACAGAGTCAGAGCGTTTGGCTCAACTCCAATCGTGGAATTGGAGAAGCTGGCTGGCGGAGTGTTGCCGACCACGCCCTTATTAGCTAGATGGCTTCCTCTCTCTCATTTGATTCTCAATACAATGGTCTCTTGGAGATCCATATAATGTAACTCTTTTTGCAGTGTTTTTGTTGGGATCGGATGAACTTTGAGTTTATGATCAGATCTATCTTTTTATATCCATGAAAGTTATTTCAGTTTCTTTGATCTCTTATATGCATGATTGCTTATAGCCTCGTATTTCTTCTCCGATATTTGGGTTTTGTTTGGCCAACTTGATATATTTATCTTGGAATGGGAAGAGGTGCTTTGTAGTGGGTTTGATCTTACGGTGCTTGATCCCAGTGACAGAAGGGGAACCGACACATATGTATCATTGCTACTAAGGATAAAACGATGGGGTCTATCTCTACATAGATAGATCTTGTCTACATCATGTCATCATTCTTATTGCATTACTCTGTTTCTCCATGAACTTAAAACACTAGATGCATGCTGGATAGCGGATGTGTGGAGTAATAGTAGTAGATGCAGGCAGGAGTCGGTCTACTAATCTTGGACGTGATGCCTATGTAATGAGCATTGCCTGGATATCGTCATGATTATTTGAAGTTCTATGAATTGCCCAACAGTAATTTGTTTACCCACTGTTTGGTATTTTTTCGAGAGAAGCCACTAGTGAAACCTACGCCCCCCCGAATCTCTTTCTCATATTATTTGCCTTTGCGATCTACTTTTCCTTTGCTTTTATTTTCAGATCTATTAAACCAAAAATACAAAAATACCTTGCTGCATTTTATTCTTATTTATTTTATTTGGCGTTCGATCTATCAATCTACTACAATTTTACTCACGTCCGTTTGCCTATCTTGAGGCACCGTTACCCGAAAGGGATTGACAACCCCTTTTACACGTCGGGTTGCGAGTATTTGTTATTTGTGTGCAGGGGCTGTTTACATTGTGTTGCTTGGTTCTCCTACTGGCTTGATAACCTTGATCTCATAACCGAGGGAAATTCCTACCAGCGCTGTGCTGCATCATCCCTTCCTCTTTGGGGAAATACTGACGTAGCTTCAAGCCGCATCAGAGATCTATCTGATGTAACTCCTTTTGCGGTGTTTTTGTTGGGATCTGATGAACTTTGAGTTTATGATCGGATCTATTTTATCCATGAAACTTATTTGAGTTTTCATCTCTTATATGCATGATTGCTTATAGCCTCGTATTTCTTCTTTGAATCTTTGGTTTAGTTAGGCCGACTAGATTGATTTTTCTTGCCATGGGGAGAGGTGCTTTGTGACGGGTTCGATCTTACGGTGCTCAAACCCAGTGACGGAAGGGGACATGACACATATGTATCATTGCTATTAAGTATAACAAGATGGGGTCTATTCCTACATGAATAGATCTTGTCTACATCATGTCATCATTCTTATTGCATCACTCCATTTCTCCATGAACTTAATACACTAGATGCATGCTGGATAGCGGTCGATGTGTGGAGTAATAGTAGTAGATGTAGGCAGGAGTCGGTCTAATAATCTTGGACGTGATGGCTATATAATGATCATTGCCTGGATATCGTCATAATTATTTGAAGTTCTATCAATTGCCCAACAATAATTTGTTTACTTGTTGTATGCTATTTTTCTTGAGAGAAGCCACTAGTGAAATCTATGGCCCCTGGTCTCTTCTTTATCATATTTGCCTTCAAGATCTATTCTTATTTGCTTTTATTTTCAGATCTATTAATCCAAAAACACAAAAATACCTTGCTGCAATTTTTGTTATTTATTTTATCTCGCGTTCCCACGAGATCCGTTTATCCAATCTACTACAATTTTATCTATCTTTTTACCCAGGAGGGATTGACAACCCCTCTTTTACGTCGGTTTGCAAGTATTTGTTATTCGTGTGTAGGTACCATTCACGTAGTGTTGCGTGGTTCTCCTACTGGTTCGATAACCTCGGTCTCATCACTGAGGGAAATACCTACCGTAGTTGTGCTGCATCATCCTCTTTGCTAAAATACCGACGCAGTTCAAGCTGCATCAAAATACCATGATAGGTACGTATGGTGGCTATTTTGAGGAAGATATAAGGAGGCTTATGTGTGACAGAGTGTATCATATCACGGGGTTTGGATGCACCGGCGAAGTTTGCACCAACTCTCGAGGTGAGAAAGGGCAGTGCACAGTACTAAAGAGGCTAGCAAATGGCGGAAAGGTAAGAGTGTGTATGATCCATGGACTCACATTAGTAATAAAGAACTCACATATTTATGGTGAAAGCCTAGTTGCCCTTGAAGCAAAGTACTACTACGCATGCCCTTAGGGGGATAGATTGGTAGGAAAAGACCATCGCTTGTCCCCGACCGCCACTCATAAGGAAGATACTCAATAATAAATCATGTTCCAATTTCATAGCATAACGAGAGACTATACGTGCATGCTTTGGAAATCACAAACGTTAACACCAACATTCTTACCAAACCACAATCCTTCACTAGTAACCCCACATATTACCATGTCAATATCACAAAACTATGAAAGGAATCTAATCTATCATATTCAGTGATCTACGTGAAAGTTTTTATTATATCCCTCTTGAATACCTATCATATTAGAACCTATTTAATAACACGTGCATATTCCCAGTAGTATTTGTTAGATTCTCAAAAGGATATAAGTGAAGCATGAGAGTGCAACTATTTATTTAAAATATAACCATCGTCGTGCTCTAAAAGGTATAAGTGAAGCACTAGACCAACTGCCTAGCTCAAATATATAAGTGAAGCACATAGAGTATTCTAACAAATCGCGAATAAATGTGTGTCCCTCTCAAAAGGTGTGTGCAGCAAACAATGATTGTGACAAACTAAAAAGCAAACAAAGCAAAGACTATTGTAATACCATATGATCGAAGCAAAACTCATATCATGTGATGAATATAGCTCCAAGTAGTATACCGATGGATTGTAGCTGAAAGAGGGGATGCCATCCGGGGCATCCCCAAGCTAGATGCTTGGGTCTCCTTGAATATTACCTTGGGGTGCCTTGGAGATACCAAAGCTTAAGTCCTTGACACTCCTTTATCCCTTCATCCATCGTGATCTCACCCAAAACTTGAAAACTTCGGCACACAAAACTCAATAGAAACCTCATGAGATCTATTAGTATAATAAGAAAATCATAAACTTTACATACTGTTATGAACCCATTCATATTTTATTATTGCATACCTACTGTATTCTAACTTCTTCATGACATATACCCCCTGATATAATCCTTAGCATCATTAAAACAAGCAAACTATGCAACAAAAACAGAATATGTCTAAAACAGAGTAGTCTGTAATGATCTGAACAAACAGTATACTAATGTAACTCCAAAAATCTGAAAATTTAGGACAACATGGGAAATTTGTATATCAATGATGTGTAAGAAGTTCAGAATTTTATCATGTTCCAGTAAGTCATAGAAATTTCAACACTTGCCGCAAAAGTTTTTGTTTTTCACATAATCAAGTCAATTATCAACCAAATCATCCCAAAGGCTTTACTTGGCATAAAAACTAATTAAGACATAAAAACACAATCATAACAATAGCATAATTGTGTGAAAACTCAAAAACTGAAAAAGAAAACAAGAAAAATAAGATAACTATTGGGTTTCCTCACAACAAGCGCTATTGTTTTACGCCCCTAGCTAGGCGTAATGCATAGTTTCAAGTATTGTCATCCTTAGTTTTTATCCCATAGGTGGCCCTCATAATTAACTCATATGGTGGCTTAATTTGCTTTCTAGGGAATTGTTCCATTCCTTTCTTTAATGGAAATTGGAACCTTATTTTTCCTTCTTTCATATCAATAATAGCACCTATGGTTCGTAGGAAAGGCCTACCAAGTATTATAGGCCAAGACAGATTACATTAAATATCAAGCACAATGAAATCCATGGGCACATAATTTATATTAGCAAGAATAAGCACATCATTTAGTCTACCCAATGGTTTCTTAATGGTTGAATCCGCTAAGTTCAAATTAAGGGAACATTCATCCATATCAACAAGGCCTAGCGCATCAGATAAAGATTTTGGTATAGTAGAAACGCTAGCACCTAAATCACATAGAGCATTACATTAATAATCTTTAATCTTTAATTTAATAGTAGGTTCCCATTCATCATGCAATTTTCTTTGTATTGAAACCTCCAACTCTAGCTTTTCTTCATAGGCTTTCATCATTGCTTCCACAATATGTTAAGTAAAATCTTTAATTTGTTCATAGGCATTGGGTGAATTTATCATGGATTGAAACAATGAAATACATTCAATTAAAGTCCTTGCAATCCAAAGTAGTGGGCACATCACTAGTTAAAGTTTTGACCTCTTCAAACCCACTTTTATTATTTTTATCATTAAGATCATCACGCTCCGAACAATTGGATGCCTTATAGCTAAAGTTGACTCATCTCCAGTCACTTTTTCATCAAGTTTTGTATTACTAAACAAAGATTCAATGGGTGAGACAACAATCATTTTAATATCTTCATCATGATTACGGTAAAAACTAGGTGGAATAGCCTTTTCTAGGAATTCTCGCTTATCTCTCAACCTAGCGGTTCTCTCTTTACTCTCATTAATGGGGACATAGATATCCTTAATAGACTCATTAATATCATGCTTAGGTGGAATTTTTTTAGATTTAAGAGCTTCCACATCGTGAACAATTCTATACATGTTTCTAGCCATCTCATCAACTTTATTCAATTTTTCTTCTACCATGGCACCAAAAATCTTTTGAGAAATAATGAATTATTTAATAATCCTCTAAAAGTATGTAGGTATCCTATTATTATTATAAGAGTTTTCATAGGAATTACCATAATTATTAGAGGAATTTCCGGGATACGGCTTGGGATATAGAGCGCCGCAAGATTGAACCCATCACAAAGCATCTCTCCCAGTGAAGATAAATCAATCTAGTTGGCCAAACCAAATGACAGATCGGAGAGAAATACAAAGCTGTAACAATCACGCATAATAAAGTTTAGAAAAGACACCAGTACTTCTCATAAATATTCAGATCATAAACCCACAATTCATCGGATCCCAACAAACACACCACAAAAGAAGATTGCATCGGGTAGAACTCCAAGAACATCCAGGAGAACATTGTATTGAATATTAAATAGAGAGAGAAGAAGCCATCTAGCTACTAGCTATGGACCCATAGATCTGTGGTGAACTACTCACGCGTCATTGGAAGGCAGCAAGGATGTTGTGGAAGCCCTCTGTGATCGATCCCCCCTCTGGTAGAGTACCGGAAAAGGCCTCCAGATAGGATCACGGAAGAACAAAAACTTGTGGTGGTGGAAAAAGTGTTTTTGGGTGGCTCTCTGTTGGTTTCCCAATATCAGAAAATTTATAGAGTTGGAATTAGGTCAGGAGGAGCCACGAGGGGCCCATAAGGCATCAGAGCGCCCCCTGCTACTTGTGAGTTGTGTTGGGATTTTCTCGAAGAGGAGAGGATGAAGCATTACAGTAGAGATAAGTATTTCCCTCAGTAAAGAACCATGGTTATTAATCCAGTAGGAGAACCACACAGAACCGTGTTAGCAGCACATGCACACACACAAAAGCAAATATTTGCACCCAACGCAAACAAGGGGGTTGTCAGTCCCCTTGGCAGTTATTTTCTAGGATTGAATCTCGTAGTGGCAGGCAAGTAAACAAATTCCAAAATAAAAGTGCATCAAGGTATTTTTGGATTTTATATATGATAAAAGTAGACCCAGGGGCCATAGTTTTCACTAGAGACTTCTCTCTCGAGCGCATAAAATATGGTGTGTGAACAAATTACTGTTGGGCAATTGATAGAAAAGCGCATAATTATGGCGATATTCAAGGCAATTATCATGTATATAGGTATCACGTCCGAGACAAGTAGACCGACTCCTGCCTACACCTACTAGTATTACTCACCCATCGACCGCTATCCAGCATGCATGTAGGGTATTAAGTTAATGACAACAGAGTAACGCCTTAAGCAAGCTGACATTATATAGACAAAGTAAACCCAATCAACATGAATAAACCCCATCTTTTTATCCTTAATGGCAATAATACAAATACGTGTCATGTCCTTGTTTGTCACTAGGACTGAGCACAGTGATACGTCTCCAATGTATCTATAATTTATGAAGTATTCATGCCATGTTTATTATAGTTTTATATGATTTTGGTGCACTTTTATATGGACTTTATATGGTTGTTATGGAGTACATATTGACCTAGTGCCGAGTGCCAGTTGTTGTTTTTTGCTTGTTTTTTTGTTTCTAGAAAATCCATATCAAATGAAGTCCAAATGTAGTGAATTTTTTTGACGATTTTTTGGAACCAAAGAGACCCCCGAAGCTTCGTGAGAGGGCCAGAAGAGCCACGAGGTGGCCACTACGCATCAGGGCGCGCCAGGGGCCAAAGTGGTGGGCTGGTGGGTAGTGGGCACCTCGTGGCCCATATTCACATGATTCCAACGCAAAATATTCTTATAAATACATAAACCCCCAGAAATAACCCTATAACTTCGACTTCGCCGCCGCAAGCCCCTGTACCTCCACAATCCAATCTAGAGCCCTTTTCTAGCACTTTGCCGGAGGGGGAAATCATCACCGGAGGCAATCTTCATCATCCCGACGGTCTCCATGATGAGGAGGGTGTAGTTCACCCTCGGGGCTGAAAGTTTGTACTAGTAGCTATGTGTTTGATCTCTCTCTCTCTCATGTTCTTGATTTGGCACGATCTTGGTGTATCGCAAGCTTTGTTAATATAGTTAGATCATATGGTGTTTCTCCCTCTCTATCTTGTTGCGATGAACTGAGTTTCTACCTTTGAGGTTTCACTTTTATCGGATTGAATACTTTTATGGATTTGAGAACACTTGATATATGTCTTGCATATGAATACCCGTGGTGACAATGGGGTATTAAAGTGATTCACTTGGTGTATGTTTTGGCACTCAACTCGCGGATTTCCGAGGTGACATTGGGGTAATCTATGCATAGGGATTGATGCATGTTTTCGTCCTTGTTTCTCCGGTAGAAATCTTGGGACACTCTTTGAGGTTCTTTGTGTTGGATTGAACATTATGAATCTGAAGTTGTTTGATGCATATCGTATAATCAACGCACACATACTTGTGGTGACATTGGAGTATCTTGGTGACATTAGAGTCGGTTGATGTGTATCATATGGTGTTATGTTAGTACGAACTCTTGGGCTGTTTGTGACACTTATAGGAATAGCTCGATAGATTGATCGGAAAGGATAACTTTGAGGTGGTTTACCCTACAAACAATTTTGTCTTATGTTCTCTGCTAGATAAGAACTTTGGAGTGATTCTTTATTGCACATTGAGGGATTGACATATGATCTAATTATGTTAGCACTGTTGAGAGATTGCACTAGTGAAAGTATGAACCCTAGGCCTTATTTTCAAGCATTGAAATACAGTTTGTGCTCACTTTTGTTACTTGCTACCTTGCTATTTTTTATAGTCCCTGTTACAAAAATTATCATTGCTACACTTGTATCACCATCTCTTCGCCGAAGTAGTGCACCTATACAATTTACCATTGTATTTGGTGTGTTGGGGACACAAGAGACTCTTTGTTATTTGGTTTAGAGTTGTTTGAGAGAGACCATATTCATCCTACGCCTCCCACGGATTGATAAACCTTAGGTCATCCACTTGAGGGAAAATTGCTACTGTCCTACAAAACTCTGCGCTTGGAGGCCCAACACGAGTCTACAAGAATAAAGTTGCGTACTAGACTTCAAGCTCTTTTCTGGCGCTATTGCCGGGGAGGTGAGTGCTTGAAGGTATATGTTTAGATGTTGCAATTGAATCTTCTAGTTTCTTGTTTATCACTAGTTTTGTTTATAAAAGAAAACTAAAAATGGAATTGAGGTTGCCTCATATTATTCGTCTTTATCATGTCTTTATTGAAAATGATGGATTAGAAAATTGTGCTCAGTTGATAGAAGAAGAAGTCAATAAAATGTTTGGCATAAAATATTTGAATGATGAGCATGATTGCAATGTTGTTAGTATTAATTACATGAATATCAAAAATACTAATGATGATTGCAATAGTCATGATAAAAATAATTATTATAAGCATGTGATTTTTTGTGGAGTGCATAAAGTTTGTGAAGACGTGCCTTATAGGGATGATAGATTTTGTAAGAAGTATAAACATGATAGAACCAATTTCTTGCTCAAAGTGATAGATGAATTTTCTAGAAAATTATGTTCTCTTTATCCATTACTTGTGAAATTTGCAATAAAGTCGGTTGCCTTAATTTCCAATGCATGCTTTTTCTTAATCGAATACGTGTCCAAATATATCAATGACTTGATCACCCTTGAGATTTATAATGAACTTTGTTTATTTTTGGGGTGTGAAGAACTGTCACATAAAAATAGTTGGTTTGAAGCATTCATATTCACAGACCATGCTGAAACTACTTTGAAAGAAATCTATATGTTTTGTATGGTAAATTGCAATGAAAATGCTTATATTTCCAACTATAGAAATATGGGAAAACCAATATAGTATAAAATGAATACTAATGAAAGGGTAAAGATTTCCACTTTCCCTCCTATTGTCTCTCTGATGAAATAGGTGATGATGATGTGCTCCCTATTCAACCAATCCCATCAATAAGAAGCTCAGAAAAATTGATTAAACCCACACATGATGTGGTGAAGAAGAAGAAAAGAAGAAAATGTAGAGGTAAAATGATATCCCTCCCAAATGATGTTGCTCCTATTATTGTTATGCCTCATGAATGAATCAAAAATAATTGTGGAAGATGATACACTTTATTATGATATTGCTTCTTTGTCTTATGGCACAATGTTCGAAGGAACTATTGAGGATGATTTTTTATGTCTACTACTAGTTGTGATAATTATGATTGGGAAAATAATGATACTTCTTATAATCTTGAAAATCTTTTTGGCACCAACTTAGGAAATAATGAAGATAGTAATTTTTATATTATTGGCGCTATTCACACTATTAATGATGAGAGTGATTATGCTTATGATATGGAAAGCCACGAGCTTGGGGATGCTATGTTTGATGAGAATGACATGTTTGAGCATTTATTTGCTGCAATTAATGTTTGTCCCATGCTTGGGGATGTTATGCTTAATGAAGATGATCTTTTTATTCCCCCTACTTTGAATGATCAAATTTGTTATGATGATTGCAATATTTATGAAAGTGGGTTTGGTAGAGTGTCAACTTTAGATAATAATTATCCCACTATTTTGGAGGGTGTTTAATCTTATTATAATAATAAAAGTGGATTTGGAGAGGTCATGACATTATTTAGTAATGATTCCACTATTCCGGAAGAGATTCAATTGACTATGATGAGAACAAAGTTGCTACTTATGATGATTATTGTGACGATATTTATGTTATAAAAAGTAGTGATGATTATATTTATAAAACTTGTCATAATTATGATTACCCTTTTACTGAACATAACTCTTTTAATGTGGAAAAGATTTACAATATTTGAGTTTCATATGATATCCCTACTATTATGAATGAGAATAAACTTGCTTATGAGGAGAGTAATAAAAATTATATGCTTGTAGATCATGAAAGGAATGATTTATGTGATAGTTATATTGTTGAATTCATTCATGATGCTACTAAAAATTATTATGAGAGAAGAACATATGCATTTACATATCTCAATAATATCAAGTTTCCTATCTATGTGTTGAAAATCTTGAAGTTTTGCTTGTTTTGCCTTCCTATGCTAGTTAATTCTTGCTCCCATAAATTTTTTGCTTGAAAGTGCGTTATATCGACTAGAGGAGGGGTGAATAGGCGATTTTTATGAAATTCTTCACTAAGGAATTTGCTCGTGAGGAAATTTCTTAGCGAAGAACTACTAGCGGCGGAATAAGTACTCAGATGAAAACATAACAGAATCCTAGCATAGTCATCATGATGAAATGAAGACAAACACTGAGTACAGAAAGTGTAAACACAGGATAGCACAAGTTGAAGAAAAACAGACTGAAGAAATTGAACTGAGGAAATTGAGAAAGTCTTCAGTCAAAGTCTTCAAACACAGATATGATACACAAACAGCACACTACTGAGGAAATGAAAGAGTTGAGGAAATAGAACTAGTAAGCTTGGTGAAGACAATGATTTGGTAGACCAGTTCCAACTGCTGTCTCAGTTGTACATCTGGTTGGAGCGGCTGAGTATTTAAACTCGAGGACACCCAGTCTCGGACACACAGTCCTCACCGTATTCTCCTTGAGCTAAGAACACACAGTCCTCGCCCAATCACTCGTGGTAAGTCTTCAGGTGACTTCCAAACCTTCACAGACTTGGTCACTCGGCGATCCACAATTCCTCTTGGATGCTCTAGACCTTAACGCCTAACCCTCTGGAAGAAGCACAGTCTTTAAAGGTAACAAGCGTCGGATCCACGGAGGATCAATCTCTTCAGTGATGCTCAATCACTTTGGGTTTGTAGGTGTTTTGGGTTTGGGGTTTGGATTTTCCTCACTTGATGATTTTCGCTCAAAGTCCTCGGAGGATGGGTTGCTCTCAAATGACAAGTGTCAAGTTCTCGCTGAGCAGCCAACCGGCTAGTGGTTGTAGGGGGCGGCTATTTATAGCCTAGGGAGCAGCCCGACATGGTAAGACATAAATGCCCTTCAATGATATGACCGTTAGGTGGACAAGATATTTTAGGACAGCTGGCGCGCAGCACAGCAACGGTCGGAAATTTGAGGTACAAATTCCTCAGGGCTATCATGTTCCTCACTGTGTAGGCAATTCGCACTGGCAAATTCCTAACTCCTCAGTCAGAGCAAAGTCCTCAGTGACCAGAAGAACTGCGTCTCTGTCACTGAAGAATTTGACTGAACTGTATGAGATTTCCAATGGCTTCACTCGAAGGGATTGGTAGGTGTAGGCTTTGAGTTGAGCATCACATGGAAATTTTCTCCTTAGTATTTCCTCGACCCCCTTTAACAGTACGGTGTTTCCTATGACTCAAGAAAGAGAAAACGAAACTACGAAAACAAGAGTCTTCACGCTTCATGTTCCTCGAATGAATACCAAGTCTTCAAGGTCACACCAATTTCTTCACTTTCAAAGTCTTCAGAAAGTCTTCAGTATATCAAAGTCTTCAGTCGAAGAACTTCATTTTTAGGGGTCGACTTTCTCTGTAAATAACAAACTCCTCATAGACTTATAAACCTGTGTACACTCATAAACGCATTAGATACTTAACCTATAAGTCTTCAATACACCAAAATCACTAAGGGGCACTAGATGCACTTACAATCTCCCCCTTTTTGGTGATTGATGACAACATAGGTTAAGTTTTCAACGGGGATAAATATATGAAGTGTAAAAACTAATATTGAGGAATTTGATTGCAAGATATAGAAGAACTCCCCCTGAAGATGTGCATAGTGAGGAATTTGCTTTTGAAGCAATGCACACTTGAAGAGTTGAATCATGGAGATCTCCCCCTATATCTTGTAATTCATACACGCATTTGACATATAATATGAATAATTTGAAATGCATGATGAAATATGGTGCCTGATGTAATTCAGCATGCGTGCGATAATATTAACGAGGAATAAGCATGCAGAATAGCGCATCAAAGTATCAAAGCATAGTGCAACAAAAGTATCAGTGCACCATCGGACTTAAGATTACAACTCGATCCAATAAAAGTTTCGGAAGAACGAGAGTTGTAACTTAAAAAAACGAATAAGCCCTTATTATAGACCCGCTTGAAGACTAACTTAGATTTCTCCCCCTTTGTCATCAAATGACCAAAAGGATCAAAAATCTGAGGACTAACGCCCCTGAAGATTTTCAAGTTGATGAAGGAGCGCCAGCGTTGTTGGGGTCGGTCGTTGAAGTAGGGCCTGCTGCAGTGTCGTCCAAGTCTTCATTTTCATCAGTCGCACGCGATGAAGAATATGAACTGGCCACCAAAGAAGGAACCTTGACCTTCTTGTATTTCTTCGGAGGAGGTGCAAACTAGTCAAAGTCTTCTTTGAGACCCATTTTCTCCAAGTCTTCAGCACTGTACACTTGAGATAGAACAGCCCAGGTGCGGTTGAGGGTTTCATGAAGGTAGTAGTGGTTTTTCTTCACTGCATGGTGTGTGGAAGTCATGTTGTGAAGAATTGAACCAAACTGACGCTTGACCTATTTGTGATTGCGATCAACCTTTTGATGAAGACTGAGGAGTAACTCACGGTCAGTCATCACCCTGGGTGCTGTGGCTTGAGGATTTGGCTTGGCAGTGTTAGCAGCAGAGTCATGTGTGGCAGAGTCATCATTGGTGGAGTAGGATGCAGCTTTGCGAAATTGGCCATCCAATGGACGAATGCCTTCATCTATCACAGCAGTGGCCTTGCCTTTTTCTTCAGCCGAGGAAAATATCTGTTTGAGGACTTCAATGGGAGGCAAGTAGCTGCAGTGGTTGAGCGTTTCAGCTTTGTAGTTGAGTGAAGACCTTATCCTAATGAATTTCATTATCCAAGGTGCATAAGGCTTCAGCTCAAATGGTGACATAGGAATGTTGGCCAGAGTCCTCATGAAGAAATCATGGAAGTTGACGGGAACGTCATGGATGATGTTGAAAAGCAGATTCTTCATGATGCCAACGACTTCTTCATCAGACAAGTCGTGGCCTTTGATGGGACTCATTGTCTTCGTCAGAATGCGATAGACAGTCCTTGGCACATACAACAATTCCTTGACGAGGAAATTGGTTCTAGGAGCTTGCCCTGGCTTCAAAGCCTTCATCAGCACTTGCATATAATGATTTGAAAGCTCAGGTTCATTGTACACACAGCGAGCATCTTCAGTGGGTGGACTCAGAGGAAGGACCCGAAGCAATTCAGATGCAGGGGCCTTATGGTGGGTGTTGTCATTCATCCAATCCAAAACCCATGAATTGATATCTTCAGAGTTGCCGGTGATGTGCAACGTTGCATAGAATTGAGGAATAAGTTCTTCATTCCAATCGCATATATCTGTGCAAAAATTGAGCAGCCCAGCGTCGTGAAGAACACTGAGCACTGGCGTGAAGCACGACAAAGACTCCATATCCATGTGAGGAATATGAGCATGGTCGAAGACTTTGTCTTTGTTGTAAAGCACTGATGAATAGAAATTTGCTTGGCTTGCAGTCCAGAAACGCCTCTTCCTTATGCGAGCAGAGTCATATGGGTTGTATTCAGTGAAGAACACGTGCTCGCCATAGAAGTCTTCATCCTTGAATTTCTGTTTTCGTGAGAACGGATCCTTTGGCCTTGGCAGAGGAGTGTCAGTGAGTTGCATCACGACCTCAGGAATCACGATCTCAGGTTCTTCAGGCTGAGGAATTTCAGGATTTTCCTCAGGTGCAGTCACCTTGGCTATTTCAGCAACAGTTTCTTCAGCACTAGTGGCTGGAATTTCTTCATGCACAGATGCAGTGGGATGAGTTTCTTCAGAGCCCAATTGTACTGTTGGTGAAGGAGAGTGAGGAATTTGCTGCAGGGGAGTGAAGAGTGGGGAATTGGGATGCTGACTTTCCCAAAAGTCGTCATTCATCACTGGAGTGGTGCTTCCAATATCCACATCTTCATCAATTTCTTCAACACCAGCCTCTTCAGCATCAAACTGAGGCATTGGTGATGAGACCATTGGGGTTGCAGGGATTGCATCCGCTTCAATTTCTTCATCAATCTGCTCTGACGAAGCAGCAGATTGAGTTTCTTCATCTGATCCACTGGGGATCTCATAATCTTCACCAAAAGGAACAAGGTCCTTTGATGGCACGGAGGAGATAGGAACGACATCAATGGGATTTGCAAAAGAGCTTGTCATCGGCTTCATCTTCTTGGGAGCTAAAGATTCTGAAGCATTGGATGCCTTCCTTTTCTTCACAGCAGCTCGTTCTGCAGCCTTTGTTTTCCTCACATCCAATGCAGATGGAAGAATTGGAGTTGGCGTAGGCGCAGGTGGAGCTGAGGAATCTGGTTGATTTTCCTCAGGCGCAACTGATGCAGTTGCCCTGGTTTCTTCAGTTTCTTCAGGCGCACGACTAGTGGATGCCCTGGCAATTTCATCAACGGCTGGAGCAGAATCATCAGCCTTGGAACTAGCATTTTCTTCAGCAGCCTAAACTTCATCAGCAGTGCTGGCATGTTCTTTAGTTTGCTGAACAGATGCTTCAGCTTGAGGAATTTGTGGCGTTGAGGCTGCACCCTTGGTGAAGGTATCAGTCAGCCTTACAAATCTGACCTTGGCTCCTTGCCAATCAGCATAGTAGGAGTCAAATTTGTCGCTGAGGGCTTTGATGTCAGCCTGCATCTTGACGAGTTCCTCAGGCTTCATTATGAGAACATTTTTCTTCAGTAGCTTCTCCTTGCGGTACTGTGATTTCTTGATCTCTCTGGCCTTATCATATTTCCACTTCTCCTCTTGGATGAAGTGAGTCAACATGTGACTTTGACCAGGTGTCAGCTTGAAATCAGGCATAGGTGTGTGAGGATCCTTATGCCAGAGATCAATATAATCTAGGATCGCCTTTGGATCCAATAGCAGGGGCACAGGTGTGCCTTTGGCTTTGGCAGCCCGTTCTTGTCGGTCCTTGATGATTTCAGTAAGTTCTTCCTCATCAGCTTCATCATCATCAGATGGCACAGTGAAGACTACCTGTTTCTTCTGAGGACTTCTGCGAGTGACGCGTCCAGCAGTAGTCTTTTTCTTCAGCAGTGAGGGTCTTGCTGAGGAATTTGGTGCAGCTGAAGAACTAGTTGAGACACCAGAGGCAATAGAGATGCCAGTCGTCCTTTGGCATGAGGCCAGATGCACAGGTGCTGAGGACTTTGTCGGGATAGCTGAGGACTTTGGTGGAGCAGGAGCAGCATGAGGAATTTGCTTTGAAGATTTTGAAGATTCTGGCCGTGAGGGCGCAGCTGAGGAACTGGCCGTGAGGGCATTGAAGATGAAGCACTTGGCTTGCGAGCGGGCTTCTTTAGCATCGCTTTCTTCGGCTTGACCGAGGCCTCAGTGGCAGTAGCAGCAGCAGAGTCTTCATTGAATTTCCTCACTGCTTCTCTGGCTTGCCTTGCCAGTTTAGCTTGGCGCTTGGCCCATTCTTTAGGAAATTCCTCACCACGCTTGATGCTGGTGGGATTAGCCACTTGGCCAGGTGCCAATGGAGGTCTTTGGCATGGAGGGTTTACTGCGAATTTCTTCATGTACTTTGGAGTAACATATCTGTATTCCCTCCATTCACGTGCCCATCTCCTTTCAATCCTCTGGATTCGCACCTTGCGCTGATTTTTATCTTCTTTGCCAAACTTGGCTTCATCAGGCGTGCAGTACTCATCATAGATGTCCTCAGGTATTTCAAAAGCTGTCATAACCTCAGGCTTCTTTCCTCCTTTCTGTGGCCTTTTACCTTCAGCCATTTTCTTCAGATGAGGAATTTGAACAATTGAATTCTCTAAAGAAGTATGCAACTTTTCTTCGAGGAACGCTGCAAACGAGTTAAGTTGATGAGAACCTAAAGATTCAGCAGCGGACATGTGTACCTGTGAACAGAGTATAGTTGCGAGGAATTTGAGGAGGTCATATGCGTTCTCAGAGGGTTTTTCATAAAGAACAAGTTTGAGGAATTTGACCAGATTCGTCTTGAGGAATTTCACTAAGCGCTTTATATCTTAGGTTCCAGAGTTGTATAGATCGAAGATCCACACAATTGAGGAATCTTTGAAGAAATTGAGGCTTAGGAAAATGAATCAAGAACATATAACATGTGAGGTGTTTTGTGTGTGAGGATTTGAAGAATAAAACACCTTTGAAGATTTTGTAGAAAAAATTCGAATCAACGAGGGCAGTAAAATTAGCTTTTAATTACCCTGAGCGAAGAACACGACGAACTGGGAGTTGGAACAGTGAAGTTCGTCGATGCAGATCTTCCACGCCCTAACTTGGCGGAGGAAGACGTCTACGGTGGCGGCGGAGGTGAAGATTTCCGCGGTCGGCGCGAGTACGACGGCGACGAGGTCGAGGCAGTGAAGCTCTTCCTCACCAACGACGATGGAGTAGCGACGGCGCTAGGGTTTGGAGAGCTCGAGCGAGGGAGTGAGATCGAGCGGGGTAAAAGAAGTGAGGATAGCGAAGGGGGTATTTATAGCCGCGGTGAAAAACTGTTTGTCCGAAGATTTGGGACGAACGTGCCCCTGGCCGTTCTCCTTCTTGCGACATGTGTCACCCACGTACTGTGTGGTGGAGATCGTGTAGGATCATGGGTGGATAAAATAATCCATCGTGGGATGCGGAACGGTTTGAGCGGCAAAACCGAAAGTTTGGATAAGATTAGTTTTAACTTTCCGTTCGCAATTTCTTCAGCTGACAAGGACACAGTGAAGAATTTGAACGAGTTTCAAATAGAACGCACATGAAGAATTTGTGAATAGATTGGATTGAGTATAGCATAGAGAGGAAGGGTCCGATCACATTCACTTAGCAGAAAAGTTCCAACTTGAAGAAATAGCTATAAGTGAATGCTGTAGAGGACATAAACTCATATATATATATATATATATATATATATATATATATATATATATATATATATATATATATGTATATGTATGTATATATATAAAATATATATATATATATATATATAGCCAATGAAGAAAAACAACGGCACAAGTGAAGACTTTGTAAAGTTTGAAGAATTTGAAAAACTGAAGAATTTCAAAAGTTGAGGAAAAACTCAAATTGAAGATTTTCAACTTTTGTGGTGGTGTGACCCATCGTGTAAGAATGATGATTTCAGACACCGCGTACAATTGTCGTAGGGTTCTGAGAATCAAATTCTTCATTAATGTCTTCACACTTAGAGTGTTATTCTTCATTGATTAAAGAAAAACGTTTCTTCATGTGTTGCACATCTAAGTCATCAATTTTGCATAAGTGTTAGGATGAGTGCCTTTTCAAAGTACATTCGAAGATTCTAAGATATTTAGCTCACACCGCAACTTGCAAAATCTCTTCTCATCCAAGGGCTTAGTGAAGATATCGGCTAGCTGTTCTTCAGTCTTCACATGCTCAATAGAAATGTCGCCCTTCAACACATGATCACGAAGAAAATGATGACGAATCTGAATGTGCTTTGTCTTCGAGTGTTGAACTGGGTTGTGAGCAATCTTGATGACACTCTCATTGTCACAGAGGAGAGGCACATTCTTCACGTTGATGCCATAGTCCTTGAGCGTTTGCTTCATCCATAGCAATTGAGCACAGCAAGAACCAGCAGCAATGTACTCAGCTTCAGCAGTAGACAGTGATACGCAGTTCTGTTTCTTCGAGGACCAACAGACCAAGGATCGTCCGAGGAAATGACAAGTACCAGATGTTGACTTGCGATCCACACGGTCACCAGCATAGTCACAGTCTGAATATCCAATGAGATCAAAATCCGAGCCCTTGGGATACCCTAATCCTAGTGTTGGTGTGTGAGCTAGATATCGAAGAATATGCTTCACAGCCTTGTGGTGTGATTCCTTCGGTGCAGCTTGAAGTCGTGCACACATGCAAACACTAAGCATTATATCTGGCCTAGATGCACATAAGTACAATAAAGAACCAATCATGGAGCAGTATACCTTATGATCGAAGTCAGTACCATTTTCATCAGTGCATAGTTGACCATTTGTGGGCATAGGAATTTTGATGCCTTTGCAATCTTGCATGCCGAATTTCTTCAGGACATCCTTGAGGTATTTCTCCTGAGATATGAATATGCCATTGCGCTGTTGACGAATTTGAAGACCTAAGAAGAATTTCAACTCTCCTATCATAGACATTTGATATTCTTCTCTCATCATATAGGCAAATTCATCACACGCCCGTGGGGCCTGCTTGAGGCCATAGAGGGCCTTGTTAAGTCTGAAGACTTTGTCAGGATGCTTTGGATCTTCAAAACCTGGTGGTTGAGCAACATATACTTCTTCCTCAAGCTTACCATTGAGGAATGCACTTTTCACATCCATTTGGTGTAAGATGATATCATGATGGTTAGCATAAGCAAGCAATATGCGAATAGCCTCAAGTCTAGCAACAGGTGCAAAAGTTTCATCGAAATCAATTCCTTCAACCTGTGTGTAGCCTTGAGCTACGAGTCGTGCATTATTACTCACCACAACACCATTTTCATCTTGCTTGTTGCGGTAGATCCACTTTGTGCCCATGATGTTATGCTTGCGAGGATCGGGACGATCGACTAATTCCCATACATTGTTGAGCTTGAACTGATGTAATTCTTCTTGCATGGCCTGAATCCACTCAGGCTCCAGAAATGCTTCATCTACCTTAGTGGGCTCTGTGATAGAGACAAAAGCAAAGTGCCCACAAAAGTTAGATAAATGTGAAGCTTTTGAGCGTGTGAGAGGACCTGGTGCTCTAATGTCATCGATGATCTTCTCCACTTGCACTTCTTTTGCAACGCGAGGGTGAGCTGGTTGTCATTGAGGAATTTGATCAGCATTTTATTCACCATCAATTTCCTCAACATTTTCTTCATGTGCATCAGCTCGACGTTCTTCACGTTCTGGAATGAATTCTTCAGCAGATTCTTCAGTAGGAATGACATCTTCAGTAGCCTTGTGCTTGATTGAATCCTCAGGTGCAGGTTCATCTAACACAGAAGGTAGGTGCTCTCTTTGCGAGCCATTAGTTTCATCGAACCGCACATCTACAGTTTCAACAATCTTGTGAAGAACATTGTTGAAGACTCTGTAGGTGTGCGAGTCCTTTCCGTAACCAAGCATAAAACCTTCATGTGCTTTCGGTGCAAATTTAGAGTTGTGATGAGGATCTCTAATCCAGCATTTAGCACCGAAGACTTTGAAATAACTCACATTTGGTTTCTTGTCAGTGAGGAGTTCATATGCAGTCTTCTTGAAGAATTTGTGAAGATATACTCTATTGATGATATGGCACGCAGTATCAATTGCATCAACCCAGAGGCGACGAGGGGTTTTGTACTCATCGAGCATAGTGCGAGCCATCTCAGCAAGAGTCTTGTTCTTGCGCTCCACGACGCCATTCTGTTGAGGAGTATAAGGAGCAGATAACTCATGAGTAATACCAAGTTCATCAAGATAGTCATCGAGACCCGAATTCTTGAACTCGGTGTCGTTGTCACTTCTGATGTGCTTAATCTTCACACCAAAGTTGGTTGAAGCCCTCGAGGAAAATCGTTTGAAGACTTCCTGCACTTTAGTTTTGTAAGAGACAAGGTGTACCCATGTGTAACGAGAGTAATCATCAACAATAACAAAGCCATATTGAGATGCTTCATTCGAAACAGAGGAATAATGGTTAGGACCGAAGAGATCCATGTGAAGCAATTCAAATGGACGAGTAGTAGTCATGATAGTCTTTGCTGGATGCTTGGCCTTTGTCATCTTTCCAGCTTCACAGGCACCGCACAAGTTATCCTTGAGGAATTTGACATTCTCAATGCCAATGACGTGCTTTTTCTTGGCAAGCGTGTTAAAATTCCTCATGCCTGCATGACCAAGTCGTCGATGCCATAGCCATCCTTCTGAAGCTTTTGCATGTAGGCATTTGGCTGGTTGTGAATCTGCAGAGAAATCAACAATATACAAGTCTCCTCTCCTAAAGCCTTCGAAGACTTTGGAATTGTCATCTTCCATAATCACAACACAACGATACTTGCCAAAGACAACAACCATATCAAGATCACAAAGCATTAAGACAGACATAAGATTATATCCTAAGGACTCAACAAGCATGACTTTGTCCATGTGTCGATCCTTTGTGATAGCAACCTTACCAAGACCCAATACCTGACTTTTGCTTTTATCAGCGAAGATGATATGCTTCATGTGTGACGCTGATAAGGGAGCATCCATCAACAGATTCTTGTCACCAGTCATGTGATTTGTACATCCACTATCAAGTACCCATTCAGTGGCTTTGGGTTGATCATCCTGCAGATGAATTAGTGCAACTTACGACCTCATATACTTCAGCAGTGAAGAATATGATATCACAATTCATCAGATCAATTTCATCAAGTAGTAGACAGATAAAACAGAGGGAGGACGTGTGAAATGAAAGTTCATTTCATCATGGTTAGCCTGCGTCCTTTCAGGCAATTTTGTCAGGTCCCCAGCATATTCTTCAGACGTTATTGCACGTCTGGAGACCTGACCCTACAGAAGGGATTAGTTCTTTTTCTTCACCACCCACATCTGAAGGGTGGTAAAGAGTTCATCACTCTGCGAGCTCCATATGAGAATGGTGGCAAAGCAGCCAAACCATTTCGTTTCACATAAGAGGGATTAGGGTAAGCATATGCATAAGCAGAGAAATTCTTCGAGGACTTATGAACATAATAATTTGAAGAATAATGCTCATATTCATAGCCCTTGGATCTTCCCTGCGAAACAGAGTTGTTAGCACGATGATGTTCATATGAGGACTTTGATCCATGTGAGGAATTTGATCCCCTTGAGGAATTTGGTCTGTATGAGGACTTGGATCCATATGAAGAATTTGAGCTGAGGTTCCTTTTCTTCATAGGTGGTGTCATGAGGACATTCACCTGAAGACTTTCAAGGCGCCTTTTGGGAACCCAGATTTTCTTCATAGGGGAACCGTTCCTGCAGTTAGTGCCAACATATCTAGCAAATACTTCACCATTCTGATTTTTGAACAGTTTATAGTTGGAGTCAAAAGACTCATCAGAAGAATGAGAAGATTCACATGTATAGCCAGATAAATTAGATGGATCAACTGGAGGTCCCTTTGCAGCAACCCATGAGGTTTTGGGGTACTGCTCAGGCTTCCAATATGTACCATCAGCATTGAGTTTCCTCTCAAAGGCAATACCCTCTTTCCTAGGGTTCCTGTTGAGGATCTGCTTTTTAAGCACATCACAAAGAGTCTGATGCCCTTCGAGGCTTTTGTACATGCCTGTTATGTACAATTCCTTCAGTCCTGCATCGTCAGTAATACTAGCAATGTCCTCAGATGAGGAATTAGTGATAGCAGAGGCAGGTGAAGAATTTGTAACATTTGAAGCATTTGAACATTCAGGTGAGGAATTAGCAGATTCTCGTTCAATGCATTTTAAACATGGAGGAATAAATTCTTCCTGAGCAGCGCTGATTTGTTGAGCAAGTAATGAATCGCGCTCCTTCTGAAGATCTTCATAACTCTCTCTTAGCTTCTCAAGATCTTGCTTCTTTTGAAGATATTCATAAGAAAGCTTCTCATGATCAGATAAGAGAGTGTTATGATGATTTTGAAGGTTGTCAAACCTGGTCTGAAGTCTCTGAAGATTTTCAGTTAAGGCCTTAGTGCGATCCAATTCTTCACCCAACATATCATCACTTTTGTCTAGCATGTTTTGAACCTTTTCAAAAGCCTTTTGTTGTTGCACAGCAATCTTAGAAAGTTTAGAGTAGCTAGGCTTAAGATTTTCATCAGATTCATCATCGCTAGATTCAAAGGAGGCGTATTTGAGTACCTTGGCACCCTTTGCCATGAAGCAATAGGTGGGAGCGTAGTCATCACTGCTTTCATCAGCCTTGTTGGTGAGTTCACTTTCTTCAGTGTTGAAGATGGATTTGCTGACGAATGCAGTAGCGAGGGCTAGGCTTGCCACACCAGACTCAGAATCTTCAGATTGTTCCTCTTCCTCATTTTCTTCAGATTCAGCCTCAGAGTCCATTTCCTTGCCAATGAATGCCCGAGCCTTCTTGGAGCTGCTCTTCTTGTGAGACGAAGACTTTGAGGATTTTGATGATGAAGATTCTGAGGACTTCTTCTTTTTCTTCGCATCATCAGAACTGTAATCCTTGTATTTCTTCTTCTTTGATTCCTTTTCCCACTGAGGACAGTCTTGGATGTAATGTCCTGGTTTCTTGCACTTGTGACAGAGCCTCTTCTTATAGTCACTGGATGAGGAATCATTGCTCCTTGAGGGTTTTCCAAAGCGACCACGTCTTGAGAACTTCTGGAATTTCTTCACAAGCAGTGCTAGATCACGACTCAGTTCTTCAGGATCACCAAGGCTGCTACCAGAGTCTTCATCTTCGGACTCAGATACTACCTTGGCCTTCAGTGCACGTGATCTGCTATAGCTTGTACCGTAGAGATCTCTCTTCTCAGCAAGCTGGAACTCATGAGTGTTTAGCCTCTCGAGGATATCAGCGGGATCAAGTGACTTGTAATCACCACGCTCTTGTATCATCAGTGCCAGAGTGTCAAATGAGGAATCAAGCGATCTCGGCAATTTCTTCACCACCTCATGGTTGGTGATGTCAGTGGCACCAAGTGCTTGAAGCTCATTTGAGATGTCAGTGAGGCGATCGAAGGTTTGCTGCACATTTTTATTGTCGAGTCTTTTGAAGCTATTGAAGAGATTGCGAAGAACATCAACTCGAGAGTCACGCTGAGTTGAAACTCCTTCATTGACCTTGGATAGCCTATCCCAGATAAGCTTTGCAGTCTCCAAAGCACTTACTCTACCATACTGACCCTTACTCAGATGGCCACATATGATATTCTTCGCTTGGGAGTCGAGTTGCTTGAATCTATTCACATCGGTAGCGTTTAGTGAGGGAGTGATGGAGGGAACACCATTTTCCACAACGTACCAGAGATCGTTATCAATTGCCTCAAGATGCATTCGCATCTTATTCTTCCAGTAGGGGTAGTCCGTCCCATCAAAGGTAGGACACCCAGCAGAGACCTTGATCATACCTGCAGTCGACATAACTAAAACTCCAGGCGGTTAAACCAAAATCACACAGAACAAGGGAGTACCTTGCTCTGATACCAATTGAAAGTGCGTTATATCGACTAGAGGGGGGGTGAATAGGCGATTTTTATGAAATTCTTCACTGAGGAATTTGCTCGTGAGGAAATTCCTTAGCGAAGAACTACTAGCAGCAGAATAAGTACTCAGATGAAAACATAACAGAATCCTAGCATAGTCATCATGCTGAAATGAAGACAAACACTGAGTACAGAAAGTGTAAACACAGGATAGCACAAGCTGAAGACAAACAGACTGAAGAAATTAAACTGAGGAAATTGAGAAAGTCTTCAGTCAAAGTCTTCAAACACAGATATGATACACAAACAGCACACTACTGAGGAAATGAAAGAGTTGAGGAAATAGAACAAGTAAGCTTGGTGAAGACAATGATTTGGTAGACCAGTTCCAACTGCTGTCTCAGTTGTACATCTGGTTGGAGCGGCTGAGTATTTAAACTCGAGGACACCCAGTCCCGGACACACAGTCCTCACCGTATTCTCCTTGAGCTAAGAACACACAGTCCTCGCCCAATCACTCGTGGTAAGTCTTCAGGTGACTTCCAAACCTTCACAGACTTGATCACTCGGCGATCCACAATTCCTCTTGGATGCTATAGACCTTGACGCCTAACCGTCTGGAAGAAGCATAGTCTTCAAAGGTAACAAGCGTCGGATCCACGCAGGATCAATCTCTTCAGTGATGCTCAATAACTTTGGGTTTGTAGGTGTTTTGGGTTTGGGGTTTAGATTTTCCTCACTTGATGATTTTCGCTCAAAGTCCTCGGAGGATGGGTTGCTCTCAAATGACAAGTGTCAAGTTCTCGCTGAGCAGCCAACCGGCTAGTGGTTGTAGGGGGCGGCTATTTATAGCCTAGGGAGCAGCCCGACATGATAAGACATAAATGCCCTTCAATGATATGACCGTTAGGTGGACAAGATATTTTAGGACAGCTGGCGCGCAGCACAGCAACGGTCGGAAATTTGAGGTACAAATTCCTCAAGGCTATCATGTTCCTCACTGTGTAGGCAATTCGCACAGGCAAATTCCTAACTCCTCAGTCAGAGCAAAGTCCTCAGTGACCAGAAGAACTGCGTCTCTGTCACTGAAGAATTTGACTGAACTGTATGAGATTTCCAATGGCTTCACTCGAAGGGATTGGTAGGTGTAGGCTTTGAGTTGAGCATCACATGGAAATTTTCTCCTTAGTATTTCCTCGACCCCCTTTAACAGTACGGTGTTCTATGACTCAAGAAAGAGAAAATGAAACTACGAAAACAAAAGTCTTCACGCTTCATGTTCCTCGAATGAATACCAAGTCTTCAAGGTCACACCAATTTCTTCACTTTCAAAGTCTTCAGAAAGTCTTCAGTATATCAAAGTCTTTAGTCGAAGAACTTCATTTTTAGGGATCGACTTTCTCTGTAAATATCAAACTCCTCATAGACTTATAGACCTGTGTACACTCATAAGCGCATTAGATACTTAACCTATAAGTCTTCAATACACCAAAATCACTAAGGGGCACTAGATGCACTTACATTGCTCACAAAACCCTTATGCATAGGAAGTATATTAGGCTTAAATGTTCTTGAAATGTGATTCATTATGCTCCCAATATGTTTCAGTTCTTTACTTTTATGTGAGCATCATTAAAATCATCATGCCTAGCTAAAAATGCATTAAATAAAAACGCATATTGGGAGACAACCGAACATTTATACCTACTATTTTTGTGTGTTCAAATGATTAAGATACTGTAGTAATCATGTTTTATAGCTTTTGATTCAATAAAGTGCCAAGTAAAGCCTTTGGGATAGTGTGGATGTTAGTTGACTTGATTCTGTGAAAAAATAGGAAGTTTTTCTTCTAGTAACAGAACTGTATAAATTCACTCAAACATGATAAAATTCTGAGGTTTTCTTTACAGATGATTGATATACAAATTTCTTACGTTGTACTATTTTTTCAGAATTATTGGAGTAATAGAAGTATGATCATTCTTTAGATCATTACACACTACTCCGTTTTTGACAGGTTATGTTTTCAATGCATAGTTTGCTTGTTTTCTAGTTTCTATGGCTTATATTGCTCAATGTAAATTGTGGAAATGATAAGATATAGTAGTAATTGTGTGAGAAAAATTATGAATCTTGCATTTTACAGTACCAAAGTGAATGATTTGTTTTATCATACTAACCTATCTCATGAAGTTTCGTTAAGTTTTGTGTGATTGAAGTTTTAAAGTTTTGGGGTGAGATATCAATACAAGGAGAATAAAGAGTGGAAAGAACCTAAGCTTGGGGATTCCCAAGGCACCCCAAGGTAATATTCAAGGACTCCTAAGCAACTAAGCTTGGGGATGCCCCGGAAGGCATCCCCTCTTTCGTCTCCAACATTATCGGTAACCTCATTTGGAGTTATATGTTCATTCGTCACATGATATGTGTTTTGCTTGGTGCGTCATTTTCTTTTGTTGAGATTTTCTTTCTGTTATTTATAATAATTTTTTATCTTTTAATTCAATAAAAATGTCAATTATATCCTTTACCATGCTTATTTTGCAAGTCTACATGTTTATGTTTGAAAACAGAAAGTTTTCTATCATTGTCTGAATTCCTCTGGAACGTCAGAGTGTGATAAAATCTTGAAATTTTTACACAATATGCTACAAAAACTTTTCTACAGTGTGGTAATTTTTCAGTATTTTTTGAGTTAAAGAAGTATGAATCTTCTTGCATTCTTTACAGACTGTCCTGTTTAAACAGATTGTTGTTATGTTTGCATTGTCTGCATAAGTTTGCTTGTTTAATGATTCTATTTGAGCATAGGAGTACTAAATATGAAGAAGCATTTAGTATGTATTGTTAAATAATAATTTTAGTGATTTGCTACAGTAGACAATGATAAGGTTATTGCATTGATTTATACTAACTTATCTCACGAGTTCTTATTGAGTTTTGTGTGGATGAATTTTTTAGATTTAGGGAAACCATAATATAAAGGAAATTAAGGAGACTCAAAATCTCAATATTGGGGATACCCAAGGCATCCCAAGATAATAGTCCAAGAAGTATCAAGCAGCTAAGCTTGGGGATGCCTTGGTAGGCATCCCCACCTTTCTTAATCAACAATTATCGGTTAGTATCGGTTGAGCCTAAGTTTTTTCTTCTTCACATGATGTGTGCTATTGTTTGAATGCCATTTTATTTTTTTCTTACTGTTTTAATAAAATACTTAGATCTGAAAGTTTTTAAATGAGAGAGAGTCCTCAAATAGCTACCCATTTACTTAACTACTCGCTTGATCTTCACTTTATCTTTTTGGAGTAGTTTGTCATTTACTCTCATTCTTCACTTATATCCTAAGAGTAAATTGTTGAATGAGTTGAATTTCATAAAGTTGAAATTATATGTGCTTCATATGCTTGTATCATACCTAGTAGTAGCTTCACATTGGGTTTAGAAAGTGAAATCTATTGAAGCTTGACAATCACAATATTGGTCATACAAGCAATTCATGAATGATTAGTATAAGGAGGAGAACTTTCACATATAAATATATTATCTTGGACATCTTCTATGATTGTGAATGCCCATTAATTATTTTCAAACTTGAGCAAATTAGTTGAAGTTGGACAAGGAAGACAACATAATGAGTTATGCTTGTGTATATTTGATAAGAAGTTATATTGTTATGGATCCTCCAACATGTGGTGTTTGCTTAGGATCTTTTGCTAGCCAAAAATTTGTACTAAGTAGAGATACTACTTGTGCATCCAAAAACCCTTAAACCCAGTTTCTTGCCATGAGTGTCCACCATATCTACCTATGGATTGAATAAGATCCTTAGTAAGTTGTCATCGGTGCAAAAAGCAATAAAAATTGCTCCAAAAATATAAGTGATCTTTTATTGCAAGGGAAAATAAGTGTTGTACGAATTTGTGATGGCAAAGAATAAAATTGACAGACTGCATAATAAAGGTTGCTATCATAAGGGGAAATATAACATGACGTTCCTCTGCATTAAGAGCTTGCGCATCCAAAAATAAAAAGTGGATGACAACCTCTACTTCCCTCTGCGAAAGGGACTATCTTTTACTTTATGTATTTACTTTTATGCAAGAGTCAATAATATTACTTCCCATTTCAACCTCAATTATTCTCTAGTTGGCAAGCATCATGTGGTGGGGAAGATCTAGGCACATATGGCCAGTCAAATATATTTGATCATGAACTATTATTGTTGACAATTATCTATATGATAAATGAGTTGGGAGGCGAAACATCAAGCCCATATCTTTCTCTGTGTCCGATGGATGTCGTTTGTTCTAAAAATATGCTTTGGGTACTAGAAATCATAGAAGACTACATGATGATTGAGTATGTGGAGCTCTTACTTAGACTTTGTTGAGAATAAGTTGAATTGCAATTGTTTGGTGACTAAGAACATAGGTTGTTAAGTTTCAAGACAATGCATTGTTTCAACCATAAAATGTGAATCGGTTGCTACTTTATCACGATGAGTTTTATGAGAAAGAGATGCTATTATGATGCTAGGAAAAGTGATTGAAATTATCAATTATCAAACTCATGCACTATGCTAGCATTCACACTTCATAAATTATTTCTTTTATCATTTACCCACTCAAGGACAAGTAGGAATTAAGCTTGGGGATGCTGATACGTCTCCAACGTATCTATAATTTATGAAGTATTAATGCCATGTTTATTATAGTTTTTATGATTTTGGTGCACTTTCATATGGCTTTTATATGGTTTTTATGGACTAACATATTGACCTAGTGCCCAATGCCAGTTGTTGTTTTCTGCTTGTTTTTGGTTTTTCAGAAAATCCATATCAAATGAAGTCCAAAAGCAGCGAAACTTTTTGATGATTTTTTTGGAACAAAAGAGACCCCCCGAAGCTTCTTGGGAGGGCCAGAAGAGCCACGATGAGGATGGAGTAGTTCACCCTCGGGGCTGAGGGTTTGCACTAGTAGCGATGTGTTTGATCTCTCTCTCTCTCTCTCTCTCTCTCTCTCTCTCGTGTTCTTGATTTGGCTTGATCTTGATGTATCGCTAGTCTTTGTTAATATAGTTGGATTATATGGTGTTTCTCCTTCTCTATCTTGTTGCCATGAATTGAGTATTAATCTCTGAGGTTTCACTTTTATCGGACTGAATACTTCTATGGATTTGAGAACACTTGATGCATGTCTTGCATATGAATACCCGTGGTGACAATGGGGTATTAAATTAATTCACTTGATGTATGTTTTGGCACTCAACTTGCGGATTCCCGAGGTGACATTGGGGTAATCTATGCATAGGGGTTGATGCATGTTTTCGTCCTCGTTTCTCCGGTTGAAATCTTGGGGCACTCTTTGAGATTCTTTGTGTTGGATTGAATATTATGAATCTAAAGTTGTTTGATGCATATCATATAATCAATACCCGGATACTTGTGGTGACGTTGGAGTATCTAGGTGACATTAGAGTTGGTTGATGTGTATCATATGGTGTTATTTTAGTACGAACTCTTGGGCTGTTTGTGACACTTATAGGAATAGCTCGATTGATTGGTCAGAAAGGATAACTTGGAGGTGGTTCTGTACCCTACAAACAATTTCGACTTATGTTGTCCACTAGATAAGAACTTTGGAGTGATTCTTTATTGCACATTGAGGGACTTTCATATGATCTAATTATGTTAGCGATGTTGGGAAATTGCACTAGTGAAAGTATGAACCCTAGGCCTTATTTTAAAGCATTGCAATACCGTTTGTGCTCACTTTTGTTACTTGCTACCTTGTTGTTTTTTATTGTTCCTGTTACAAAAATCAATATCTACTATCATTACTACACTTGTATCACCATCTCTTCGCCGAACTAGTACACCTATACAATTTACCATTGTATTTGGTGTGTTGGGGACACAAGAGACTCTTTGTTATTTGGTTGCAGGGTTGTTTGAGAGAGACCATCTTCATCCTACGCCTCCCACAGATTGATAAACCTTAGGTTATCCACTTGAGGGAAAATTGCTACTGTCCTACAAAACTCTGCGCTTGGACGCCCAACACGAGTCTACAATAATGAAGTTGCGTAGTAGACATCACACTGCAAGATTGAACCCATCACAAAGCACCTCACCCGTTGCAAGAAAAATCAATCTAGTTGGCTGATACGTCTCCAACGTATCTATAATTTATGAAGTATGCATGCCATGTTTACAGTAGTTTTATATGGTTTTGGTGCACTTGTATATGACTTTTATATGCTTTTCATGGGCTAACATATTGACCTAGTGCCTAGTGTCAGTTGTTGTTTTCTGCTTGTTTTTGGTTTTCAAGAAAAACCATATTAAAATGAAGTCCAAATGTAGCAAAACTTTTTGATGATTTTTTTGGAACATAAGAGACCCCCAAAACTTCGAGATTGTACCAGAAGAGCCACGTGGAGGTGACAATGTACTTTGGCGCGGCCAGGTGGTGGCGGTGCCAAGATACCTTGTGGCCCCCCTGTGGCACCTCTTTGTGTTATTCCAACGCCAAAAATTCTTATATATTTGGAAACCCTCAAAAGTTAACCTAGAACTTCCTTTCCGCCACTGTAAGCCTATGTTTTGAAGAGATCCCATCTGGAGCCCTATTTCGACACCCTGTCGGAGGGAGAAATCATCACCAGTGGCCATCTTCATCATCCCGACGGTATCCGTGATGAGGAGGGAGTAGTTCACCCTCGGGGAAGAGGGTATGTACCAATAGCTATGTGTTTGATCTCTCTCTCCCCCATGTTCTCGATTTGGCACAATCTTGATGTACCATGAGCTTTGTTAGTATAGTCAGATCATATGGTGTTTCTCCCACTCAATCTTGTTGTGATCAACTAAGTTTGTACCTTTGAGGTTTCACTATTAACAGATTGAATACCTTTTGGATTTGAGAACACATGATGTTTGTCTTGCATGTGGATACCCGTGGTGACAATGGGTACGTTGGGCTAATCTATGCAAAGGGGTTGACACATATTTTTGTCCTTCTTTCTCCGGTAGAAACCTTGGGGCACTCTTTGAAGTTCTTTTTGTTGGATTGAATATCATGAATCTGAAGTCGTTTGATGCATATCGAATAATCAAATCACGGATACTTGTTGTAATATTGGAGTATCTAGGTGACATTAGAGTTGGTTGATGCGTCTTATATGGTGTTATTTTAGTACGAACTCTAGGGCTGTTTGTGACACTAATAGGGATGGCTCAATAGATTGATCGGAGAAGATGACTTTGAGGTGGTTTCCTACCCTACAACAATTTCATCTTATGTTCTCCGCTAGATAAGAACTTTGGAGTGATTCTTTGTCGCACGTTGAGGGATTGTTATATGATTCACTTATGTTAGCACTGTGAGAGATTTCACTAGTGACAGTATGAACCCTAGGCCTTGTTTTCAAGCATTGCAATACCCCTTGTGTTCCATTTTATCACTTGCTACCTTGATCTTATTATATTTTCAGATTACAAAAACCTATATCTACTATCCATACTACACTTGTATTACCATCTCTTCGCCGAACTAGTGCACCTATACAATTTATCATTGTATTTGGTGTGTTGGGGACACAAGAGATTTCTTGTATTCGATTGCAGGGTTGTTTGAGACAGACCATCTTGATCATATGCCTCCCACTGATCGATAAACCTTAGGTCATCCACTTGAGGGAAATTTGTTGTTGTCCTACAACACTGCACTTGGCGGCCCAACAACATCTACAAGAATAAAAGTTGCGTACTACACATCGTTGGCCAAACTAAATGGATAGATCAGAGAGAAATAAAATACTATAAGAATCATGCATAAAAGAATTCAGAGAAGACTCAATTAATATTCATGAATAACCTGATCATAAATTCACAATTCATTGGATCCCAACAAACACACCGCAAAAGAAGAATACATCGAATAAAACTCCATGAAAATCGAGGAGATCATTGTATTGAAGATCAAAGAGAGAGATGAAGCCATCTAGCTACTAGCTATGGACCCGTATATCTGCGGTAAACTACTCACGCATCATCGGAAGGGCAGCAAGGATGATGTAGAAGTCCTCTGTGATCGATTCCCCCTACGGTAGGGTGCTGGAAAAGGCCTCCACATGGGATCGTGGAAGAACAGAAACTTCCTGCGGCGAAAAAAGTATTTCAAGTGGCTCTCTGATGTATTGGGAATGTTTGGGAATTTATAGACGTGGAATTAGGTCAAGAGGTGCCACAAGGGGCCCACAAGCCTGGAGGGCCCACCTTGGGGCGCGCCCCTGGGCTTGTCGCTTTCTCGTGACTCCCCAGGTCTTCTCCCGAACCTTTTAGGGTCCCTTTTGGTCCAAGAAAAATCAATTCGAAGTTTTTTCTCCATTTGGACTCTGATTGATATTGATTTTATGAAAAGCCAAAAATAAGCAAAAAAACAACAACTGACACTGGGCACTAGGTTAATAGGTTAGTCCCAAAAAATGATATATAATTGCATATAAAACATCCAAGATTGATATTGTAATAGCATGGAACAATAAAAAATTATAGATACGTTGGAGACGTATCAAGCATCCCCAAGTTTGATCTTGCTCGTCCTCAACTAGGTAAGTGATAAAAATAGAGTTTTTGATGTGAAATGCTACCAAACATGTCTATCATGTAATTTTTCTTTTATGGTATGAATATTTAGATCCGAACGACATTAATACTCAGGCATACCAACAAAAAATCATATCTTTCAAAATATAAATGCCAAAGAACACTATCCCTACAAAATCATATAGCCTTGTCATGCATATTCTTAACACAAAGTATAGATCATGCACTACCCCGGTGCCAGCCAAGCAATTGGTTGATAATTTTTAATGCGCTTTAGCTTTTCAACCCCCACGCAATACATGAGTACAAGCCATGGATATAGCGCTATGGGTGGAATAGAATGTGGTGGTAGAGATTAATTTGGAAAAGACAAAAAAGGAGAACGTCTCACATCGACGCAGCTAATCAATGGGCTATGGAGATGCCCATCAATTGATGTCAGTGCAAGGAGTAGGGACTGCCATGCAATGGGTGCACTAAGAGCTATAAGTGTATGAAATCTCAAAATAAAAAATTGCGTGAGTGTGCATCCAAATTGCTTGCTCTAGAAGACCTCGGGCATTTAAGGAAGCCCATCATTGGAATATACAAGCCAGGTTCTATAATGAAAAAAACCCACTAGTATATGAAAGTTACTACATAGGAGACTCTCTATATGAAAAACATGGTGCTACTTTGAAGCACAAGTATGGAAAAAGATAGTAACATTGCCCCTTCTCTCTTTTTCTCGCATTTTTTGGTGGGCTCTTTTTGGCTTTTTTCTGGGCTCTTTTTTTAATTTTATTTCCTCATTGGGACAATGCTCTAATAATGAATAATGATGATCATCACACTTCTATTTACTTATAACTCAAAATTGCAACTCGATACTATAACAAAATATGAATCTATATGAATGCCTCTGGCAGTGTATCAGGATGTGCAATGATCTAGAGTAACATGTATAAAAAAATGATGAATGGTGGTTGAGCCACAATACTATGTCAGCTATACGATCATACAAAGCAATATGACAATGATGATGTGTGTCATAGTAACAGAATGGTGGAAGTTGCATGGCAATATATCTCGGAATGGCTATGGAAATGCCATTATAGGTAGGTAAGGTGGTTGTTTTGAGGAAGATATAAGGAGTCTTATGTGTGATAGAGCGTATCATATCATGGGGTTTGGATGCACTCGTGAAGTTTGCACCACATCTTGAGGTGAGAAAGGGCAATGCACGATACTACTAGCAAATTGCAGAAAGGTGAGTGTCGGTGTCAAAACCGGCGGATCTCGGGTAGGGGTTCCCGAACTGTGCGTCAAGGTCGGATGGTAACAGGAGACAAGGGACACTTTATTTTACCCAGGTTCGGGCCCTCTCGGTGGAGGTAAAACCCTACTCTTGCTAGATTAATATTGATGATATGGGTAGTACAAGAGTGGATCTACCACGAGATCAAGGAGGCTAAACCCTAGAAGCTAGCCTATGGTATGATTGTGTATGATGATGGTTGTCCTACGGACTACAACCCTCCGGTTTATATAGACACCGGATAGGGTTAGGGTTACACATAGTCGGTTACAATGGTAGGAGATCTTGAATATCCGCACGCCTAGCTTGCCTTCCATGCCAAGAAAAGATCCTTGTGGACACGGGACGAAGTCTTCAATCTTGTATCTTCATAGTCCCGGAGTCCGGCTGAAGGTATAGTCCGGCTATCCGAACACCCCCTAATCTAGGACTCCCTCAGTAGCCCCTGAACCAGGCTTCAATGACGACGAGTCCGGCGCGCAAATTGTCTTCGGCATTGCAAGGCGGGTTCCTCCTCCAAGTTCTTCAAGAAGATTATAAACACCAAAAAATAGTGTCCGGCTCTGCAAAATAAGTTTCCACATATTGCCATATAGAGAATAATAGTAACACAAATCAAATCTGCTGACGTATTCCGCAGTGCGTCATAACACTGCGACCAAGCCTTCTATATAAATTATTTTCGTTGTTCCACCTTAGCGCGTTTAGCGAGGCGGTTTCCTTGGCACGTCTTGTCAAAGCAGAGATCATGTGCCCCCTTTAACGGGATTCTCATTAATACGGACGTGGGTAACCCAACCGCGCCATTTACCACGGTGCTCGGGAGGCAAGTGAGTTTTATTAGGTAGGTGGGGATGCATAACCGCACCCGCTTATAAAAGGGATAAGGATTCACCTTTTTAACCTACGCCTTCTTCCTCCTCTGCCAATCCATGTCTCGCGAACTCAAGCTCTAGCGCCCAAGTCCGCTCTTCCTTCCTCAACCTCCTCCAACAATGTCCGGAGCGGGAGGCAAGTGGATGGTCTCCTCCGTCACGGAGGCTCAAGTAAAAAAAGTTAAGGAAAGCCGAATACTTGTCCAAAGACATCCCGCATCGGCTTCCTGAGAAGGGGCAGCTTCTTCCTACCCCAAGGCCCCATGAGAGGGTAGTTTTTCTTCCCCACTTCCTCCGCGGACTGGGCTTTCCACTTCACCCATTTGTCCGGGGGCTCATGTTCTACTACGGTGTGGATTTCCACGATCTGGCCCCGAACTTTGTTCTCAACATCTCGGCGTTTATCGTCGTGTGTGAGGCTTTTCTCCGCGTCCGCCCCCACTTCGGCCTCTGGCTCAAGACCTTCAACGTCAAGCCCAAGGTGGTGTCCGACATCCAGGCGGAGTGCGGAGGCGCTATGGTCGGCAAGATAGCCAACGTCCTCTGGTTCGATGGCTCCTTTGTGGAGTCCCGAAAGGGGTGGCAGGCCGGGTGGTTTTACATCACCGAGCCACGCGATCCGAACTAGGTCGCGGCCCCCAAGTTCAGATCCGGACCCCCCATGCGGCTCATGTCCTGGAAAGAGACGGGCCTGTCGTGGGGCAACGAAGAAGAAGTGACTGGGTTGCAAACATGCAACCAGTCCCTGGTGAACAAGCCAATCCGGCTTGTCAATATAGTCTAGGTTATGCTCGTTCGCCGGATCCTCCCGTGCCAACAACGGGATTTCACTTGGTGGGAATTCGACCCGGCGCAGCACCAAACCCTTAGCAGGCTCTTCGACACGACGTATGAAGACGTCTGGAAGGTGCTGGCCAAAGGCGCCGAGTCCCCCGCATCCGCCTCCGAGGATCGCAGATACAGCTCGCAGCGCAACGCTAGCGAGGTAAGCTATCTATACCTTTGACAGGTTCGTTAAGCCCTTCTTCATAGATTAACTCTATGCGGGATCTAAACTCCCTTTACCTTTCACAGGCTTGGCAGAAGATATCCGGACCAATTAACTGTCCGGCTCCCCTGCCCGAAGACCCGGCCCCAGCTCTCTTGGTGAAGCTGATGGCTCCGGCACCTTATGTGGTGCCGGAGAAGAAGGCCAAGAGGAAGAAAACCACCGGGACTCGAAAAATTTCCCGCAACATGGTGGTGTCGGACTCGTCATCTGACGAGTCCGCGACGCTCTCCTCTCGTGAAAATGAGGAGGAGGAGCAAGGAAGCTCTCCCCCCCCCCAGTGAGGGGAGAAAAGAAGAAGAAGGCCACCCCAACGGGGGAGGCCGAGGGGTCGAGGAAAAGGAAGACCCCTCCGCCGAACTACATCTACGACGCCGAAGAAGGAGGAGAGGAGTGGCTGGACAGAACCAAGCGTCCGGCGACATCGTAAGTATTTACATACCAGAGTGACTAATGATATTTTTTAATGCGCGACTTTCCCTAATGTCGAACGTAATTTTTGCAGCCCGCCCCGGGCCAAACTCGACGATTCTTTGAGCGGCTCCCTGGATGTGACGCCCGGGTAATTAAGCTACAGTAATCACACACTGATAGTGCCATGTCATCACAATTAATTTTGCTAAACCTCGCTTTAATCCAAACCCAATTCAAATTCAAAGATAAAGTCAAATAATTAAAAATTTCAAAAGAAAAAATAAAAATGTAAGTTGGGTTGCAAATATTCACCAACTAATTTTCATGTATGAGATAACCTTTTACAAATATACAAGTGCCCCTAAACATTTTTAAAACTGACACATAAGCTTTTTATTGAAACAATCTAATTTAAATAAATATGCAAAGTATTCAAAAATCAGTTGAGACTTGTTGGACTAGCCCAAAATATTGTCTCAAGTTTAGTTAATACTTTGAACATTTAACTAAAATCATTTAGTACCTAACATAAAATAAAACAGTAAAAGAAAAAGAACAAAACAAAAAAAGAAGAGAACAAGAGAAAAGAAGACCCCAGCTCCCCATGGGCCTTGGCCCATCCCAACCCAACCGGCCAGCCCACCCCGGCCGGCCCAGCCGCGCCTGCATAACCTCCCACCCCTGGAACCCTAGAGCCCATCGACATCCCCCACTTCCCCTCGCACGATCCCCTCGATCCCCCACCTCTTCCTCTTGCCCCCCCCCCCCCCGATCTGGATCGGGGCACCCGAGCCGCCTCGCCGGACCTTCCTTCCTCGCCGGTCGTCCTCGACCACCTCCTCGCCGACCACTCCTCCCCCGCGCCTCCTCTGTCCGATCCCGTCTAGATCGGGGAAGGCAGACCCGACGTAGCCGCCACCCGACCCCTTCGACGCCGCTCGTCCTCAGCTCCCCCCCGCCGGACTTCCTCGACCCCTTGCCACCGCCTGGACGTCGCTGGATTCGCCGCCTCCTCGTCCCCTCACGCCGTCACCCCACCGCCGTCGCCCCAGAGCTGCCACGCCGTCGCCGGACTTCGTCGCTGCCTCACCGTCCTCCTCCCCGTCCCCTCCTCGCCGGACCACCGCAAGCTGCCTCGAGCCCATTTGCCCGGACCCTATGGATCCCGGTGAGGCCACGACCTCGTCCCCCCTTCCCCTCTCTGTCCTGCGCGGCCATCACGGCGTCCGGGCCACGCTCACCGCGCCCGGCCGCGTCCCGCAACTCCGCACGACGCCAGCCCCGCACCTAGTGCGTCCCCGCTCGTCCACCCGCGGCCTGCCGGCGTCGCCCGCTTGTGCGCCCCGTGTTGAAGCCGCCTTCCCCTGCCATCGCCCCGACTCCGCCCCGGTGCGTTCGCGCCTCACCCGGCTCACCGCCTCGCACGCGCCCCGTCTCGTGCGTGCCCACCATGGCCGTCTCCCCTGCTGCTGCTCTTGCCGCCCTCCCGTGGCGCCGCCCTCCGTTCCCTTGGCCGGCGTCGTGGGCGCCGGCGGCCACGCCGGCAGCCTCGCCACGCCCGTAGCTGCCCCCCCTTTTTCCTGTCGATCTGGGCGCTCGCCCAGTCGGGCGCCGACGCCCAGCGCCCGCACCCGCAAACCCACTAGGCCCCCAGGGCCAATGACAAGTGGGCCCCCTGCCCAGAATGTTATAAAAAAAGAATTTAAAAATAATAATAATAATAATAATAATTAATTAATTAGTTAATTAACTTAATTAATTCTGATTAAATTAACTAATTAAGGTTAATTAACCTAATGGTTAATTAACCTAATTAACTACTGTTAATTAGTTAATTAATTAGTATGACAAGTGGGACCCACGAGTAAGTTTGACTTAGTCAAAGTCCACGTTTGACCGCTGACGTCATGATGACATCATGCTGACATCATGATTACGTCAGCAAACACTATTCTGGATAATGTTGGTTTAAATAAATTAAATAAATCCTAAAAATGATTTAAATCTTTTAAAATAAATATAAAATAAACCGTAGCTCGGATGAAAATACTTTCTATATGAAAGTTGCTCAGAACGACGAGACGATTCCGGATAAGTAGCCCGTTCGTCCGCCACACCCCCCTAACCTATCGAACTCGCAACTTTCCCCCTTCGGCTCCTCTGCCCGAAAACGCGAAACACCGGGGATATTTTCCCGGATGTTTCCCCCCTTCACCGGTATCACCGCATACCGCATTAGGGCACCTCTAACGCCGTTACTTGTCATGTCATGCATCAATATGCATCTTCTTGCTTAAATATTTATTGTTTCTCCCCCTCTTCTCTCGCTAGACACCGAGACCGACGCTGCTGCTGCCCCGTTCGACTACGGAGTTGACGATCCCTCTCCCTTGCCAGAGCAACCAGGCAAGCACCCCCTTGATCACCAGATATCGCCTACTCTCCTCTATACATGCTTGCATTAGAGTAGTGTAGCATGTTACTGCTTTCGTTATTCCTATCCTGATGCATAGCCTGTCTTTGATACTGCTGTTGATACCTTTACCTGCAATCTACTTGCTTAGTATAGGATGCTAGTGTTCCATCAGTGGCCCTACACTCTTGTTTGTCTGCCATGCTATACTACTGGGCTGTGATCACCTCGGGAGGTGATCATGGATATAATGATACTATATACATGATACATGTGGTGACCAAAGTCGGGTTGGCTCGAGGAGTACCCGCGAGTGGATCTTTGAGGCGGAGCGGCAGGGCAGTTTGGGGCTACCTGGGTGTGAGGTGAGCCTGGCCCTGTTGGCGTTCGCGGATACTTAACACGCTTAACGAGATCTGGGTATTTGATCTGAGTCTGGCCATTTGGTCTATACGCACTAACCAACTACGCGGGAAAGATATGGGCACTCGGCGTCGTGGTATCAGCCGAAGCACTTTTGACGTCAGCGACTGGGTGGCGCGCGCCGCATTGGATCGGAAGCTCGCACTTGTATTAAGGGGGCTAGATCTGCTTCCGGTCGCGTACGCAACGTGCAGGTGTGCTCAGGGCGATGGGCCCAGACCCCTGCGCGCATAGGTTTAGACCGGCGTGCTGACCGCTCTATTGTGCCTAGGTGGGGCTGCGACGTGTTGATCTTCCGAGGCCGGGCATGACCCAGGAAAGTGTGTCCGGCCAAATGGGATCAAGCGTGTTGGGCTATGTGGTGCACCCCTGCAGGGAAGTTTATCTATTCGAATAGCCGTGTCCCTCGGTAAAAGGACGACCCGGAGTTGTACCTTGACCTTATGACAACTAGAACCGGATACTTAATAAAACACACCCTTCCAAGTGCCAGATACAACCCGGTGATCGCTCTCTAACAAGGCATCGAGGAGGGGATCGCCGGGTAGGATTATGCTATGCGATGCTACTTGGAGGACTTCAGTCTACTCTCTTCTATATGCTGCAAGACGGAGGCGACCAGAAGCGTAGTCTTCGATAAGACTAGCTATCCCCCTCTTATTCTGGCATTCTGCAGTTCAGTCCACTGATATGGCCCTTTACACATATATCCATTCATATGTAGTTTAGCTCCTTGCTTGCGAGTACTTTGGATGAGTACTCACGGTTCCTTTTCTCCCCCTTTTCCCCTTTCCCTTCTACCCAGTTGCCGCAAACAGACGATGGAGCCCAGGATCCAGACGCCACCGTCGACGACGACTCCTACTACTCGGGAGGTGCCTACTGCTACGTGCAGCCCGCTGACGACGACCAGGAGTAGTTAGGAGGATCCCAGGCAGGAGGCCTGCGCCTCGTTCGATCTGTATCCCAGTTTGTGCTAGCCTTCTTAAGGCAAACTTGTTTAACTTATGTCTGTACTCAGATATTGTTGCTTCCGCTGACTCGTCTATGATCGAGCACTTGTATTCGAGCCCTCGAGGCCCCTGGCTTGTATTATGATGCTTGTATGACATATTTTATTTGTAGAGTTGTGTTGTGATATCTTCCCGTGAGTCCCTGATCTTGATCGTACACATTTGCGTGCATGATTAGTGTACGATTGTATCGGGGGCGTCACAAGTTGGTATCAGAGCCAACTGCCTGTAGGAATCCCCCTTCCACACTCCTTGGCCGAAGTCGAGTCTAGACATTGCTAAAACTTTTACTAACTTGGCTGTGTGCCTTACGGGCCCACGTCGCCATTGGGTGGTACTAGGATCTTTTACTCCTCGATCTTTACTCCGGGATTCTGAACTCTCTTCTATTCGGGTTAAACGATTTTTACTAAAATCTAACTTTAGGTCCTCGTAAATACTTTCTCCCGGAGAACCCCTCACTCCAGATGATTAATTGGTGCACCAGAAGTTTCTGAAGATACTCTCTAAAGTTTTCTCGAGACCCTTGTGCCCTTCGTCGTTGCAAACCCTAACACCGATAAATCCTTAGGTGTAACTACCTATATTGTCGTTCATACAGTCATTCCTCGTTGATTTTGTTATTACAAGATACCCTGAATTTCTTCTTATTTGTTCCGAGAATACCTTGTGCCTACCGCCTTGCAGTTCTTTGCCACCTGAATATCCCTAAGAATAATTTCTTGCACTTTACAAGTATCCGCTCATCCCCAGTTGTTCAGGTGTTTCACAAGAGTCTTTGAAATACTATTCAATCCTCCGAAAATCCTTAGCAGCTTTATTGCTCTGCAAATACTTCTCTACTTGCATTATGGATGCTTCCCAAATATTTGGCAATATTCACTAGTATCTTTTGACACCGTCATTTTGATCCTATTGATTCAACCTGTGTGCGAATACACACAATCATCTATCGACCCTTCTAAATTATCTCTCTGGCTCAGACATCATTTTTAAACATGAGCTGGTTCTCGACCAAGATATTTGTCGTCAATTGTGCCTCTGGTCTATCCAACTTATCCATCCTTGATCAGAGCGATGGCTTCTGATCCTTTGTTTTGGAAATCGTAATTCCTTTGTTATCTAAGCATCGAATTATTCAGATGTTCTATAATATGATGCCCGTGCATTCTTCTTCCTCTGGTTGAGTACCGATGCTCACATCAGATCCCTTGTGGACCGTCGATTCCTTTGTTGGATTTTATCCGACAGTGTCCTTCATATTGAATAAGCTTGTGAGCCTTTCCTCGAATACATAATGCCTTTAGTAAATTGTATAATTTGCTTTCTCAAGCATACTCTACTATCGAGTTGCGTTCTTTATTCTTGAAATGTGTGGTATATACTCCTAAGATGCCCCGATGGGTTGACCCTATGCCTTTCTTAATCTGGGTGAACCCGAAAGATTTCACGGGTCATCTGGTAGTGCACCAGGTAAAAACTTTTAACAACTAATGTCATTTTCAAAATACAAGAGGTGAATGAAAGGTTATGCGTTGAACAAGTGGGAGTCGACCTTGAACCCTGTGTTCATGCCCATGGACACGATGTATACCTGATCATGGAAGCTGCTCGTAAAAATAATTACCCCCATGTTATAAGTTCATCTTGTATCCGTGGTTCGATCCTTTATGATCGTGGATTTCGACCTTGTTCTCCTTTAAATACCATTTCTCGTGCAAGTTTAAGCACTTGTCTTCTGCAGAGCATCTCCCTAGTACAACCTCTACTTTGATCTGTCGTCGAGTATTACCCTCTGGTATCTCGAGTATATCTAAGAACTGTGTTGCATCTTATGAGCCAACATCAACTATTATTTCTCACCGATTCCAATTTTTCATGGGTTCTGAGTTGGTCGCTCAAGAACACCGATAAGAGAACCGATTCCGCACTCCAGTTCGATAACTCTCAGTAATCTTCGTTGCTTATGAGTTTAATAATCCTTCAAGTCATTCCAAGCCTGATCGGCTATATCATTATCGAGCTAAATTTTAACTGTGCTACCTGGTCCTTAATCCCGGAGCACAACTTTCGATGACGAGCTAAGCTTACGTTGATCTTCCTCGTCATATCAGTTCGCCTTGAACAACAAGCTTGATTTCAAGTTTGTGTCCTACCCATGGTTCCAATAACCTTCCGCTTCATCATTCCTTTGACCTGATGTCGTCGCTGATTGATTACATCTTCATGTAATCTCTCGACAAATGTGTCGTGGTCATCATTGACCTTATGAGCTCTTCCAGGATATCAATTGAGTTCATGATGAGAAATACTCTCCTTGCCCCCGATGGTTAGTGTTATCTTTTACCACTTTATTGCCTTCCGTTCAACACCAACTTGTTCGTGTTTTGTGTTGTACCTTGAGTTTCTTGCTATCCAACTTATGCTATGTTCTACCTTGGAGTATTACCATCTTTTATGTCAAGAATGTCGTGAGGATTGCTCCACCTCTTAGAAATTCTCGGTGTGATGATACTTCTCACCATCACCATTCTTCCTTGGTCCCCGTGTTGTTTTTAACCGGGATACCAATATGCTAACAATGCTGCTTGAGTTCTGTACTTCTAGCAATCATATTGCTTCGAAGTTAATGATCGACAGTTCGTTCTTAGACTGTTGGTTATTAAATCGTCACTCTAACATTGATCTTGCTGCCCAAGGTCATATTTCGGGCACGCCTTTCAACTAATGATTAATGGTGTATGTTTCCCTCGAGCATACAACATAATGTCAATTGAATTGACAAGTGTCATCTTATTGTTCACATTATTGTGGAAATCCATCCGTTTGGAATTCTCGATGAATTGTCGCTGAGCCCATCAGCCACCTCCTCATCCCCTCCTTGGTTTGATGATGAACTCTTGTTTTGTAACTCGCTCCCATAGTTCATTTCCCGAGAATCTTACATTGTCATCTCGTCAATTTGCGTTGCACCTTTTTCTTCTCAGGCATCCTAAGTCGGAGGTATCCTGACACCAATCGGATCTGAACCTCGGACAGATATGATGGTTGGGACATATTTCCAAGAGTTATAACATTGTTCTTTATATGACTCGGTAAGGTGATGTCATGCCTAGCGCACCTGACCGGAGGACCTATTGTTATAATTTTCCTTTTAGCAAGGCTATCCATTCTTCCATGAGGGAATTGTAGAACTTATTCTACAAGTTGTTCCTGATGGATCCTTCATGTATCCAACGTCCGACCTTTGCTTGAAGACCATGTCAATGCTATCTCGAAGCATGTCTGTGGTACTTCGAATTTCAAACAAGAACATTTGAAGCCTAATGCTAAATGTTTCCTGCTCAATTATCCAAACACCGATGTATGGGTAATATCATGAGGTTCCTTCCCCCCTTACCTAAATGGTTTTCTACATTATAACCTGTCTTGGATATCATGTTCTACTTGTCCTTGGGAAGGATATACCCCTGGAATATGTGTTTTAACACATTTTCCTTTCCATTGTTCTGTTGAATCTGATAATCATATTTTCCTTTCCATTGTTTGCTTTAACCTTTCTTGTGACCTATATGATCTAAGCAGTGATATTCTTCTGCTTGTGTAAACACCTCGATGTAAAATTTTATCAGTAAGACCCTATCTCTACTGTTGATAACATTCTGGTAACCACCGATGGACGCGAACTCTGCCTATTGGTCCGCCTCGTTTCAACGAGTAGGAAAATGGTTCTCTTCGTCCCTTGCCCTTGGTACCTATGTTGTTGCCGACATGACTGACAGGCTACCCTCTGACACGCCTTGCTATCGTGGCCGTGCAAGATGTCACCGCTCCTATTTAAACAAAAAAAACATGGTGGGCCCATAACCCATAGTTCCATAGGATCGAAACCTGACTGTCCTGTACACCCCCTATTCCCAAAGTTATTCCTCGCGCGTGGCCTCGTATGTAATTCACGAGCCACCTTCTGGGTAATCATCCATTATGGTATCAAATACGATACTTATTCTCGTTACTCTGAACCCCTCTCACACTCGGTTTCAGGCAATGAACGATTGCCTATATGCGCGAAAACATCTTATTGCACCGTCTTGCTAACTCTCGAAGTTTTCTCAAGTTTGAATTCGAGAGTTACTTCCCGTCACCTTCCCTGATTTTATCTACCAGATAAGCAACCTTGTAGAGGACCGTCCTTCCCGAGTCTTCCCCATATCCTTTTCCGTAAGTACGATGAAGATCCCGAAGAAAGGATGTGTGTTACATCATGATGACCTGAAGCAGAGGAATGAAGACATCAACATAATGGATCAACCGCTTCGAGAAGAGCCGCCAAGACCGTGAACATCCGTTAGAATTTCGTAACCAGACTTTTCCCCCTTACTCTACCTCTTAAATCTCAGGACGAGATTTCTTGTAGTGGAGGAGAATTGTGATGCCCGGGTATTTAAGCTACAGTAATCACACACTGATAGTGCCATGTCATCACAATTAATTTTGCTAAACCTCGCTTTAATCCAAACCCAATTCAAATTCAAAGATAAAGTCAAATAATTAAAAATTTCAAAAGGAAAAATAAAAATGTAAGTTGGGTTGCAAATATTCACCAACTAATTTTCATGTATGAGATAACCTTTTACAAATATACAAGTGCCCCTAAACATTTTTAAAACTGACACATAAGCTTTTTATTGAAACAATCTAATTTAAATAAATATGCAAAGTATTCAAAAATCAGTTGAGACTTGTTGGACTAGCCCAAAATATTGTCTCAAGTTTAGTTAATACTTTGAACATTTAACTAAAATCATTTAGTACCTAACATAAAATAAGACAGTAAAAGAAAAAGAACAAAACAAAAAAAGAAGAGAACAAGAGAAAAGAAGACCCCAGCTCCCCATGGGCCTTGGCCCATCCCAACCCAACCGGCCAGCCCACCCCGGCCGGCCCAGCCGCGCCTGCATAACCTCCCACCCCTGGAACCCTAGAGCCCATCGACACCCCCCACTTCCCCTCGCACGATCCCCTCGATCCCCCACCTCTTCCTCTCGCCCCCCCCCCCCCCCGATCTGGATCGGGGCACCCGAGCCGCCTCGCCGGACCTTCCTTCCTCGCCGGTCGTCCTCGACCTCCTCCTCGCCGACCACTCCTCCCTCGCGCCTCCTCTGTCCGATCCCGTCTAGATCGGGGAAGGCAGACCCGACGTCGCTCCCACCCGACGCCTTCGATGCCGCTCGTCCTCAGCTCCCCCCCCCCCCCCGCCGGACTTCCTTGACCCCTTGCCACTGCCTGGATGTCGCTGGATTCGCCGCCTCCTCGTCCACTCACGCCGTCACCCCACCGCCGTCGCCCCGGAGCTGCCACGCCGTCGCCGGACTTCGTCGCTGCCTCACCGTCCTCCTCCCCGTCCCCTCCTCGCCGGACCACCCCAAGCTGCCTCGAGCCCATTTGCCCGGACCCTACGGATCCCGGTGAGGCCACGACCTCGTCCCCCCCTTCCCCTCTCTGTCCCGTGCGGTTATCACGGCGTCCGGGCCGCGCTCACCGCGCCCGGCCGCGTCCCGCAACTCCGCACGACGCCAGCCCCGCACCTAGTGCGTCCCCGCTCGTCCGCCCACGGCCTGTCGGCGTCCCCCGCTTGTGTGCCCCGTGTTGAAGCCGCCTTCCCTTGCCATCGCCCCGACTCCGCCCGGGTGCGTTCGCGCCTCACCCGGCTCACCGCCTCGCACGCGCCCCGTCTCGTGCGCGCCCACCATGGCCGCCTCCCCTGCTGCTGCTCTTGCCGCCCTCCCGTGGCGCCGCCCTCCGTTCCCTTGGCCGGCGTCGTGGGCGCCGGCGGCCACGCCGGCAGCCTCGCCATGCCCGTAGTTGCCCCCCTTTTTCCTGTCGATCTGGGCGCTCGCCCAGTCGGGCGCCGACGCCCAGCGCCCGCACCCGCAAACCCACTAGGCCCCCAGGGCCAATGACAAGTGGGCCCCCTGCCCAGAATGTTATAAAAAAAGAATTTAAAAATAATAATAATAATAAAATTAATTAATTAATTAGTTAATTAACTTAATTAATTCTGATTAAATTAACTAATTAAGGTTAATTAACCTAATGGTTAATTAACCTAATTAACTACTGTTAATTAGTTAATTAATTAGTATGACAAGTGGGACCCACGAGTAAGTTTGACTTAGTCAAAGTCCACATTTGACCGCTGACGTCATGATGACGTCAGCAAACACTATTCTGGATAATGTTGGTTTAAATAAATCCTAAAAATGATTTAAATCTTTTAAAATAAATATAAAATAAACCGTAGCTCGGATGAAAATACTTTCTACATGAAAGTTGCTCAGAACAACGAGACGATTCCGGATACGCAGCCCGTTCGTCCGCCACACCCCCCTAACCTATCGAACTCGCAACTTTCCCCCTTCTGCTCCTCTGCCCGAAAACGCGAAACACCGGGGATATTTTCCCGGATGTTTCCCCCCTTCACCGGTATCACCGCATACCGCGTTAGGGCACCTCTAACGCCGTTACTTGTCATGTCATGCATCAATATGCATCTGCTTGCTTAAATATTTATTGTTTCTCCCCCCTCTTCTCTCGCTAGACACCGAGACTGACGCTGCTGCTGCCCCGTTCGACTACGGAGTTGAGGATCCCTCTCCCTTGCCAGAGCAACCAGGCAAGCCCCCCCCCCCCTTGATCACCAGATATCGCCTACTCTCCTCTATACATGCTTGCATTAGAGTAGTGTAGCATGTTACTGCTTTCGTTATTCCTATCCTGATGCATAGCCTGTCTTTAATACTGCTGTTGATACCTTTACCTGCAATCCTACTTGATTAGTATAGGATGCTAGTGTTCCATCAGTGGCCCTACACTCTTGTCTGTCTGCCATGCTATACTACTGGGCTGTGATCACCTCGGGAGGTGATCATGGATATAATTATACTATATACATGATACATGTGGTGACCAAAGTCGGGTTGGCTCGAGGAGTACCCGCGAGTGGATCTTTGAGGCGGAGCGGCAGGGCAGTTCGGGGCTACCTGGGTGTGAGGTGAGCCTGGCCCTGTTGGCGTTCGCGGATACTTAACACGCTTAACGAGATCTGGGTATTTGATCTGAGTCTGGCCATTTGGTCTATACGCACTAACCAACTACGCGGGAAAGATATGGGCACTCGGCGTCGTGGTATCAACCGAAGCACTTTTGACGTCAGCGACTGAGTGGCGCGTGTCGCATTGGATCGTAAGCTCGCACTTGTATTAAGGGGGCTAGATCTGCTTCCGGCCGCGTACGCAACATGCAGGTGTGCTCAGGGCGATGGGCCCAGACCCCTGCGCGCATAGGTTTAGACCGGCGTGCTGACCGCTCTGTTGTGCCTAGGTGGGGCTGCGACATGTTGATCTTCCGAGGCCGGGCATGACCCAGGAAAGTGTGTCCGGCCAAATGGGATCAAGCGTGTTGGGCTATGTGGTGCACCCCTGCAGGGAAGTTTATCTATTCGAATAGCCGTGTCCCTCGGTAAAAGGATGACCCGGAGTTGTACCTTGACCTTATGACAACTAGAACCGGATACTTAATAAAACACACCCTTCCAAGTGCCAGATACAACCCGGTGATCGCTCTCTAACAGGGCATCGAGGAGGGGATCGCCGGGTAGGATTATGCTATGCGATGCTACTTGGAGGACTTCAGTCTACTCTCTTCTATATGCTGCAAGACGGAGGCGACCAGAAGCGTAGTCTTCGATAAGACTAGCTATCCCCCTCTTATTCTGGCATTCTGCAGTTCAGTCCACTGATATGGCCCTTTACACATATATCCATTCATATGTAGTTTAGCTCCTTGCTTGCGAGTACTTTGGATGAGTACTCACGGTTGCTTTTCTCCCCCTTTTCCCCTTTCCCTTCTACCCGGTTGCCGCAAACAGACGATGGAGCCCAGGATCCATACGCCACCGTCGACGACGACTCCTACTACTCGGGAGGTGCCTACTGCTACGTGCAGCCCGCTGACGACGACCAGGAGTAGTTAGGAGGATCCCAGGCAGGAGGCCTGCGCCTCGTTCGATCTGTATCCCAGTTTGTGCTAGCCTTCTTAAGGCAAACTTATTTAACTTATGTCTGTACTCAGATATTGTTGCTTCCGCTGACTCGTCTATGATCGAGCACTTGTATTCGAGCCCTCGAGGCCCCTGGCTTGTATTATGATGCTTGTATGACTTATTTTATTTGTAGAGTTGTGTTGTGATATCTTCCCGTGAGTCCCTGATTTTGATCGTACACATTTGCGTGCATGATTAGTGTACGATTGAATCGGGGGCGTCACACTGGATTCGTCGGACGTGAACTCTGTTCTGCCCGCTGTCTCCCCCTGCAGGGCAGACGACGCAGAAGTGGCGCCCCGCCAGGCTTCAGGGCAGGAGGAGATGGTCCTGGAGGAGCCGCAAGGCAATCCTCCGGACCGCAGGAGTAAAGGGGTTGAAACCCCCCAGGGCTCCAAGTCCGGCTTTATGCCGGACACCGCGCCGGACTCGACAGTCCCGGTCTGTGGTGGGCGAACTCCTCCCAAGAGGGGTAAGCTGTCTGAGCCGGCATCCTCCGTCCAACCAGACGCGCCGGACAATCTGTTGGAGGTGCTTGAGGGCGCCACCATCGACGAGGAGCACTATACTGTTATGAGTACGGTGATCCAAAGGGTTCAGTCCGCCAAGAGCGGACTGACTAAAGCTTGCGCTAGCCTTCTAACAGGCTTCCAGGTAAACAGAAATATGTCAAATTATTTACCGCATAGATAGTAGCCCCTGATGCTCTGTTCGGTGTTCGGAAAGAAAAGCCGAATAGAGGATCTAGTAAATTTCGCAGGAGTCTAACAAAAAAAAGTCAAATATGCGTATGCAGGCTTCGCTGCTGTCCACCGCCGCACTGACTGCGTAGGTGGATGTCCTTAAAAAGGACCTCGAGCGGACCGAGCAAGAGCTCGGCCTTGCCAGACGGCAGCTCGAGGAGAAAGAAGGTAAGAAATACCCTAAAAAAGAAAAAAAGTGCCTATAGAGAGGCTGATTGCAGAAAGAAATAACAGGATTGTACTGCTTATTGTAGGGGCCACAACCGAGGTGGCAACCCTCAAGCAGGCGCTGGCTGAGGCCGAAAAGAAAACGGCGGAGGAGTGCGCCGAGCGAGAAAGGCTTGGGGTTCAGGTCGGCGAGGTGCAGCAAGAGCTGCAAGCTCTCATGAAAAAACATGAGGGTTTGGAGCTTGAGGCAAAAGCGCAAGCGTCCGAGCTCGCGTCGGCCATCGAGACCGCCAAGAGTGCCAAGGCCGAAGCCCAAAAGGCCCTCCAAGAGTTGGAGGAGGTGAAAAAGATAGCAACGGGTAAGGCATTCTCAATGCAAAGTAGGAATATAAAGGTAAACTACCTATTACTTACCCGAATCCGGAGTTCTCCAGGGGCGTTCTCCGATCTTCCCCGCAGCGTATCCGACGCCGCCACGTTCTACCGAGCTGAAGAGGGCAGCTCGACGGAGAGTGTGTTCTGGTCTCAGTATTCTGAGGCCGGACACCCTGTGCCCTTAAGCGATCAGCTGAAACAGCTGGTCGAGCTCCACAAGGCGGCCGAACAGGCCATGAAGGGCTTACTAGTTCGGCTGTGGCCTGGAGAGGCCCTGCCTGGGAGCTATTTCGGGCTAGTGCGGCGGCTGGTGGAGGCCTGTCCAAGGCTTGAGGTCGTCAAGCGCTCCGTCTGCATTGAAGGTGCCCGGAGGGCCCTTGCCCGTGTAAGGGTACACTGGGGTAAGCTGGACGGAGAGAAGCTGGTGAAGGACGGGCCGCCGCAGGGGAAGGAGCATCACAAGCCCGAGAACTACTACAAGGATGTTCTTGCCGGAGCCCGCCTTGTCGCGGATGAATGTACTAAAGATGTAATATTTGAATGAACTCGCTCGTTTGTATCTTGTGCGCTGAAAACTTGTTCATATGCGCTAAGCAATGCTTATTGAATTTAAAATATTATTTTCTGTGCGGCCATTTATCAAAAATTAAGAGATGGCCAGTCGTCGGCTTCTGCCCCCATGCCACTAGTGCTGGGGTGTTCGGGATAAACCTGAGGGCTCTTGTTACCAGAGTTGGGTCCTTCGAGGGAGGCGCTCAGCACAACGAACCAGGCAACCGGACTATAATGCTTGAACACTCTCACTTAGCCATAGAACGTTATAATTTTAAATTTCGGCGAAGCCCCTAGTTCGGAAGGCCGAATTCGGGGCGCTATCCACGCCTTTGGCCGGACATAGCCAGCTCCTCGCTCGAAGCGGCATAAGCCTTTAAGGACTCGAAAAACCTCTCGAACAGCAACCGGTCTCACGCCTTATCATGACAGTCTGTTTTAGCTTTCTCCACTGAGGTGCTCAACCCACCTGAACTGGGGCACAATCGCAGTGGTTCTCCTAGTGTTACCTTAGCCGATATAGCGGAACGTAAGGCACCAAAACATAGGAGCCGGGCAAACCCAACATGTGACCAAAATCATGACTCGGAGCCGATGCATATAGTGCTATAAGTTCGGGGTGCCGCACTTGTGAAAGTGTACGGACTTCTCACACCAGATAAAAGGGTAATGAAGCCCCTGGCGTGGTTTGCCGTACCATGGTGTATGGGTGCGATCATGTTATGTTTTAAACACATATATTCAAAGGGGATAATGCAAAAAATAGACAAAAAGCTATGCATTGTTTATAAAGAGGCTATTTATCGAAGCCGAACGATACAAGTAGTGCGATAAGCAAAAAAGAAATTAGACTATTTAACATGTCCTAACCAGGCGCAGGCCGCGGAATTTAAAAACAGATATATCGCTCGAAATAGAGACCACCTGAGAGTTCCGTAATGCGGCGTTTAGATTTGTCTGCTTTCCTGGATCTTGCATCGTCTGTGCGGCAACAAGGCCGAACAGGTTATCCAGAGTATGGAGTCCTGAAAGTAAAAAGGAAAAATCCGGCAGCCCCTAGTACGTTTGACGGCGTATTGTAGGCATGTCGTTAATGTGCCCCTCCCCCTATGCCCATGGAATTTTAAGGGCGTAATTGTGTACTCGATGTACTTGCTCCGCTATGTATCGATGGCTGGGGTCGGGGCCATATTGCTACGCTTGCTCAGAACATGCCAGGCGGTCTTGTTGCAGGTTACTCCTGGTGCATTTTGCATTGTCCGGCTTTTTAACGGCCGGACTGGAGAGTTGCCTTGAAAGGCTGCTTTGTACTTCGAATGCGAGGGCCGCCGTGTGCTCCTCCGTACGGATGGAGCGCTCGGTGTTTCCGCTGACCGTAATTACTCCTCGAGGGCCTGATATCTTGAGCTTGAGATATGCGTAGTGCGGAACCGCATTGAATTTAGCGAATGCGGTTCGTCCGAGCAGGGCATGATAGCCACTGTGGAACGGGACTATATCGAAGATTAGCTCTTCGCTTTGGAAGTTATCCGGAGATCCGAAGACCACATCAAGTGTTATTGAGCCTGTGCAATTGGCCTCTACACCTGGTATGACGCCTTTAAAGGTCGTCCTAGTGGGCTTGATCCTTGATGGATCTATGCCCATTTTCCGCACTATATCCTGATAAAGCAGGTTCAGGCTACTGCCGCCGTCCATGAGGACTCTTGTGAGATGAAATCCGTCCACGGTTGGGTCAAGGACCAGTGTGGCAAAACCGCCGTGGCGGATGATAGTGGGGTGGTCCCTTCGATCGAAAGTGATCAGGCAGGAGGACCATGGGTTGAACTTTGGGGCGACTGGCTCCATCGCGTATACGTCCCGTAGCGCACGCTTCCTCTCCCGCTTGGGAATGTGGGTCGCGTATATCATGTTCACCGTCCGCACTTGTGGGGGAAACCCCATCTGTCCATTGTTGTTCGGCGGCCTGGGCTCCTCCTCGTCGTCGCTACTCAGCCCCTTGTGTTTGTGTTCGGCTCTTAACTTGCCTGCCTGCTTGAACACCCAACAATCCCTGTTGGTGTGATTGGCTGGCCTTTCGGGGGTGCCATGAATCTGGCACGAGCGGTCGAGTATCCGGTCCAAACTGGATGGGCCCTGGGTATTCTTTTTAAATGGCTTTTTCCGTTGACCGGATTTATAGCCTTTGAATCCGGCATTTACTGCCGTATCCTCATTGCTGTCGCTGCTAACGCGGCGCTTTTGATTATTTTGACGTGACCTGCCACTTTTGTCCTTGGTATCCGAATTACCAGGCTTCTTTGATAAGTTGTTGTTGCGAGCTAGCTAGCTATCTTCGCCCGCGCAAAAGCGGGTCATGAGTGTCGTGAGGGCTGCCATGGTTTTCAGCTTTTCCTGTCCCAGGTGCCGGGCAAGCCATTCGTCGCGGATGTTATGTTTGAAGGCTGCTAGGGTCTCTGCGTCTGGACAATCGACTATCTGATTTTTCTTTGTTAGGAACCGTCTCCAGAATTGCCTGGCCGATTCTTCTGGCTGCTGAATTATGTGGCTTAGGTCGTCGGCGTCTGGTGGCCGCACATATGTCCCCTGGAAGTTGTCAAGGAATGCGGCTTCCAGGTCCTCCCAAGAACCGATTGAGTCCGCTGGTAGGCTGTTAAGCCAGTGCCGGGCTGGTCCCTTGAGCTTAAGGGGTAGATATTTGATGGCGCGTAGATCGTCGCCACGTGCCATGTGGATGTGAAGGAGATAATCCTCAATCCATACTGCCGGATCTGTCGTACCATCGTACGACTCGATGTTGATGGGTTTGAAACCCTCAAGGATTTTATGATCCATTACTTCGTCTGTGAAGCATAGTGGGTGTGCGGCGCCCCTGTACTGGGCTATGTCACGACGCAGCTCGGAAGAGCTGTGCCTGTTGTGTTCGGCCCGGCCGGATTTACTGTGTCCGGGGTGAAGGTCATCACGTGTCGTCGGGCGTCCGCGCGATCCGTAGATCGATCTTGTTTGCCTCGCTTTATCCTCCAGTACGTCTCGCAGGTCTGGCTCGTTTTCCCGTGCCTTAGTTGAACCGCACCGGGGCATGGCTTGTTTAAGGGTTCGACAGGCTTCTCTGTCGCGGCCGCGGGGTGGCCGATCTGCCATGTCATATGTTTCCCCCTCTGATTGGGGTAGCGGTCTGCGCTTAGGATAATTTTTGGAGGGGCGCTCGAGTTCATACTCTTCGGCCGCAAGGACTTCAGTCCATCTATCAGCTAGCAAATCTTGATCAGCTCTAAGCTGTTGCTGCTTTTTCTTTAGGCTGTTCGCTGTAGCTAGAAGCCTGCGTTGAAAGCGCTCTTGTTCGGCGGGGTCTGATGGTACGACGAATTCGTCGTCGTCGAGGCTTGCCTCGTCCTCGGAGGGAGGCATGTAGTTATCATCCTCAACCTCTCGCTTTGCCGCTCTCTCATGAGGGCTGGCTTTTCCATCTTCCTGCGCCGAATCTTGCTGGTTCTGGTGTTCTTCGGCGCTGTCCGGGGTAGTATTATCTCCCGTGCAGGAATCATCGTTTCTGCTGTGGCGGGATTTAGAGCGGCGCCGTTGGCGCCGGTGTTTTGGCGATTTTTTCGATTTGTCATCCTCCGCTGTTCCATCGCCATCTGCATCCTTTGGCGCATCCACCATATATATGTCATATGACGAGGTGGCGGTCCAGCACCCTACAGGTGCTGGTTCTTGTTCGTCTCCTCCTTCGTCGTCCATACCGTCGAAGTCTTCAGAGTCGAAGTCAAGCATGTCGGTTAAATCGTCGACAGTGGCTATTAAGTGGGTGGTGGGTGGGCTTTGAATTTCTTCGTTGTCCGAATCTCAACCTCGCAGACCATAGTCTGGCCTGGGCTCTCCTGATAAAGAGAGAGACTTGAGAGAATTCAGGATATCACCGAAAGGTGAGCACTGAAAGATATCCGCTGCGGTGAACTCCATTACAGGCGCCCAATCAGATTCGATCGGCGAGGGCACGGACGGCCCAGAGTTCGGAGAAGAATCCGACTCCTTGGAGTCATGCGCCGTGCGGAGTGCGGGGCTGGCGTTCGGCTCTATCGCCTTTGAGATCACAGCCCCCGAGGTGACGTCCAACCGTTCATCCTCGAAGAACGCAGCGGGCTCTGAGTCAAAGATCGGGGCCAGAGCGTGTGCGGCCTCCAGGGTACTATTCGGAGGCAGAGCCATATCATTCCCCTCGAAATAGTGCGACGCGCTTGGCTGTGGCTCGAACCTGTCGAAGATCAGGTCTCCGCGGATATCTGTCGTGTAGTTTAAGCTTCCAAACCTGACTTGATGGCCAGGGGCGTAGCTTTCGATCTGCTCCAGATGACCAAGCGAATTGGCCCGCAGAGCGAAGCCGCCGAAGACGAAGATTTGTCCGGGGAGGAAAGTCTCACCCTGGACCTCATCATTGTTGATGATCAAAGGAGCCATCGGGCCTAAAAGCGACGACACAGAGGAACTCTCAATGAAAGCACCAATGTCGGTGTCAAAACCGGCGGATCTCGGGTAGGGGGTCCCGAACTGTGCGTCAAGGTCGGATGGTAACAGGAGACAAGGGACACTTTATTTTACCCAGGTTCGGGCCCTCCCGGTGGAGGTAAAACCCTACTCCTGCTAGATTAATATTGATGATATGGTAAGTACAAGAGTGGATCTACCACGAGATCAAGGAGGCTAAACCCTAGAAGCTAGCCTATGGTATGATTGTGTATGATGATGGTTGTCCTACGGACTACAACCCTTCAGTTTATATAGACACCGGATAGGGTTAGGGTTACACAGAGTCGGTTACAATGGTAGGAGATCTTGAATATCCGCACGCCTAGCTTGCCTTCCACACCAAGAAAAGATCCTTCCGGACACGGGACGAAGTCTTCAATCTTGTATCTTCATAGTCCTGGAGTCCGACTGAAGGTATAGTCCGGCTATCCGAACACCCCCTAATCCAGGACTCCCTCAGTGAGAGTGCGTATAATCCATGGACTCGCATTAGTCATAAAGAACTCACATACTTATTGCAGAAGTCTATTAGCCCTCGAAGAAAAGTACTACCACGCATGCTCCTGGGGGGAGGTTGGTAGGAGTTAACCATCGCGCGCGCCCGACCTTCATGCAAAGGAAGACACTCAATAATAAATCATGCTCCAACTTCTTAGCATAACGGGAGACTATACGTGTATGCTTCGGGAATCACAAATCGTAACACCAATATTCTTACTAAACCACAATTACTCACTAGTACAACCACATATCACCATCTCTATGTCTCAAAACTATCGCAAGGAATCAAACTTATCATATTCAATGATCTACATGAAAGTTTTTATTATATCCCTCTTGAATACCTATCATATTAGGACCAATTTCATAACCCGTGCATATTGCCATCGCTATTTATTAGGCTCTCAAAAAAATGATATAAGTGAAGCATGAGAGTGCAACTATTTCTATAAAATATCTATTGACGTGCTCTAAAAGATATAAGTGATGCACTAGAGCAACTACCTAGCTCAAAAGATATAAGTGAAGCACATAGAGTATTCTAATAAATCACGAATAAATGTGTGTCCCTCTCAAAAGATGTGTGCAGCAAAGATTATGATGGAAAAATAAAATTCAAACAAAGCAAAGACTCGTATAATACATGACGCTCCAAGCAAAACACATATCATGTGATGAATAAAAACATAGCTCCAAGTAATATACCGATGGATTGTAGACGAAAGAGGGGATGCCTTCCAGGGCATCCCAAGCTTAGATGCTTGGTTTTCCTTGAATATTCACTTGGGGTGCCTTGGTCATCCCCAATCTTAGGGTCTTGCCACTCCTTATTCCTTCATCCATCATGATCTCACCCAAAACTTGAAAACTTCAGCACACAAAACTCAACAGAAACCTCGTGACATCCGTTAGTATAACAAGCAAATCATAAACTTTAGGTATTGTTGTAAACCCATTCATATCTTATTATTTCATAATACATACCATATTCTAACTTATCCATGCCTTATACCCCCCGATACAATTCACAGATTTGTTAAAACATGCAAACAATGCAAAGAAAACAGAATCTATCAAAACCAAGATAGTCTATAATGATTTGAACAAACACAATACTTCTATAACTCCAAAAATTCTGAAAAATTGGGAAAACATGGGAAGTTTATATATCAATTATTTGTAAAAAAACAGAATTTATCACGTTCCAGTGAATTTATAAAATTCTGCTACTGGGCATAAAAATTTCTCTTTTTTCACAGAATCAAATCAACTATCAACCAAATCATCCCAAAGCCTTTACTTGGCACAAACACTAATCTAAACACAAAAATGCAATCATAACAGTAGCATAATTGTGTGCACACTAAAAAAATATAAATGATAAATATTGGGTTGTCTCCTGACAAGCTCTTTCTATATAGCCATTAAGATAGGCTTGAGATTTTATCGATGCTCACTTGAAAGATAATAATTGAAACACAAAGAGAGAATCATAAAACATGTGACAAACACATTTAAGTCTAACATACTTCCTATGCATATGAATTTTATAAGCAAACAAATTATCAAGATAAGAAATATCTAGCATTTGCAAAGGAAAGGAATAAAACATTGACAATCTCAACACAGCGAGAGGTAATTTAGTAACATGAAAATCTCTACAGCTATATTTTACTCTCTCATAATAATTACACGTAAGATCATAATCAAATTCAACAATAGAGCTATCATATAAAATTTTCTCTTCATGATCCACATGCATAAAAGTTTTATATTCTTCTAAGATACAGGGATTAACATCAACTAAAGTCATGACCTCTCCAAATCCACTTTCATAAAAAAGTCATAAGATTGAACACTCTCCAAATATGTGGGATTATTTTTACCTAAAGTTGACACTCTTACAAACCCACTTTCAATATTATTACAAGCATATTCATAGTGAGGCTTAAATAAATTTTCAAGATCATAAGAATCATTATCACCACAATCACGATCATTGCAACAAGTAGTAGACGTAACAAAATTATCATCCCCAAGCTTGTAGCTTTGCATATCATTAGCACAATTGACATTAGTAGAATTTGCAATAACATCATTGCAATCAAGCTTTTCATCCAAGGGGCTATCAAGTGTGGGTGCGGTAGGAATAATTTCATTTTTTCGGTGTACTAAAGTAGGGGCACTCCTTTGAACCCCTTTACTTGTGCACGGACAGTCAGAGCCGCGCCCACGGCCATGCTAAGCAGGGCAAAGGAGGGAAACCAGGAAGAAGCCAAAGCACCGGACGGCCAAGACCGGGAACACAAGACAACAAAGGGGCGAGATGGAGTCCCCCGGCAAGGCCCTTGCCAGGGCGGCCTCCGCGGCCCCGGCAAGAGCCTTGCTGGGGCAACTTGCCCAACACCAGCAGAGCGAGCCACCCTTGAGCCCAAAGGTTCCGAACGCCATCAACAACTACGTTGGGACCAGGGCTCGGGAGGCACCTCCGTGGTGGCATGCAGATCTTTGTCAAGACCATAGATATATGAGATCACAAGAGGACCAGAAGACGGCGACCCTCGGCGGGATCCTAGCCGAGGAGATCCACAAGACCCCCGGCAAGCGCCTTGCCGGGGACGACTGCGACGCCACGGCAAGACCCTTGCCGGGCCCCCGGCAAGGCCCTTGCCGAGGGCGCCAGCAGGGCCACTGCCGATCCCGCACCAGCCAAGGCTCCACCGCCACTCGCATGCAGCCCAGCCCAACCAGCTGGGTAGGCACCTGCGTGGCAACATGCATATTCTAGGCCAAATCAGCAAGCGCCTGCGTGGTGGCATGCGGATCTTCATGAAGGCCCTACCACCGTGCCACCTCAGCTGCCTGCCTGCCTACATGGCGCTGCATGCATCGCTGGCCTGGGCGCGTGTCGAAGCGAGGCGGAGCGGCGATGGATGGGATGGGCCTCGTTCCCATCCCCGATAAAGCTAATGGAGACCAAAGTAGCGCATTTAATGCACTTTGTCCCGTAATGCGGTGCGATAAGCTCGCGCACTATAGGCCTTTCCACCTCCTATGTGCCACTGTGGCCACCCCTTTTCCCTATAAAAGGAGGCTGAGGCGACCAGGAGAGGGATTCGGCTTTTTGGAACTACGCAGCCACCGTAGCTAGTTCAGAAGCTCAAGAACACTCAATACATCCACCAAAGCAGGACTAGGGTTTTACGCATCCTCGCGGCCCGAACCTGGGTAAACGATCCGTGTGCTTGCTCCTAAACCTGCTCTTCTCACGACCCCACGCCCGCCGACCGTAGAAGGGATCCCAGTGATCCCATAGGTGTCGTTCCCACCGACATCTTTGGCGCGCCAGGTAGGGGGCGCAGTTGTGAGAATCTGGTATAGCAGTTAGCCTAGCAGTTATTCGTGGCCACGGCTTCCAAAGGAGACAGCCAAGAGAACGACACCGCCTGCAAGCGCGAAGGACGCCGGTGTGGCGACAGGAAAGCTAAGTCATACCGAACCTTAAATAATTCCTTTTTACATAAGGTTATTCCCCTCGGAGATCTCGTTCTTTGTATGGAAAACCTGCACGCAAAGGGGCCCTCCCGCGATTGGCAACGCCCTTGTCCTGTTTCGAGTCCGCTAAATAGCTCAAGCGGCCACGTCGAGAATGGCAGGGTAGCCTTCCACAACTGGCAACGCTCTTGATTCTGACTCGAGTCAAGTTCGACAGTTCAAGCAACCGCGTTGGGGGCGGCAAGGTGGTTCGCCCGGCAGCAAGCACACCCGCCAGGCCATTGGGGATCCGTCCTCAAGACGACGCCCTAGGTTTACGCGCCAGAAAGCCTACCCGGTTAATGTAGGGTGGACGTACAAGGGAAAATCGAACAGGGAAATAACATGCATTGTATCAAAAGTACTACAGAGTTATATTACATCAATTGTTGCTGCAGTTCTAACTAAAGATAGAAATTGTCTTGGCCATGAACCTGCAGTGATGATAAGAAGCGGGGCGCCTAGTCCCGGCGTTGTCCCTCTACCCTCTAGATTTTATCGATGCCGCTGATGACGGGCTCGATCCGCTCCTTGAGCGGCGCGAGGTCCATGCCCTCCGGCAAGCTCTCCAGCGCAGCATCGAAGTCGAGGTTGGGATTCCAGTATGCCACCTTGGTGAGAACCTTGGTCATGGCACCCCGGCAAAGCCTCCGGGCCTCATTGGCCAGGAAAGTCGCCCTGGTGGAGCGGAAGTGCTCCAGGGCTCCAAGAACACCCTCGAAGAATAGGGTCAGCCTAGTGTTGGAGGTCGTGCTGCGATCCGGGGCGTACCTTGCGTTTGGCATACCCATGGTGGCCAGATGCATGGTGATCCTGCCGGCGACGTCCTCGAGGCGGCCGACCAATGATTCTCGCCATCCACGAAATCCTTGTGGTTGGCGGATTTGTTCTTCTGCTGCAGCTTCTCGGCCTCCAGATCCTTGGCCAGGGTCTCCTCCCGAGCCCTGGCCTCTGAGAGCATCCCCTCAAGGCCCTCCAGCTTCAGCTTCAGGTCTTTGATGGAGTTTTTGGCCTCGGAGAGCTCCCCGGCCCTGCTGACAGTCGCGCCATGCGCCTTCCTCAGGGCGCCATTGAGCGTGTCCTTCTCCTTGGACAGCTTCAGGGCCTGGTCCTTCAGCTCGTCCCGCTCCACGTCCAGCTCCTTCACCCTGCTGGCGTGAATCAGAGCCTGGGCATCGAGCGCCTCTCTGTGCCTCTGCTCCAGCTCTTGGGTCCGCTGCACTACGAGCTTCTCCACCTCCTCATCCTTGTCGCGGAGCATTGCGGCAAGCTTCTCCTCACGCGCGGCAAGGTCCTCCTCCTGTGAGTTCAACGCGGCCTGGTGCTGGGTCTGAGCAGCCTCGGCTATGGCGGCCAAGCTCTCCGCCGTCTCCTAGGCCTTCTTGATGTCAGACCGCTTCATGGTGAGCTCCACGTCGCATTTGGCCAACTCACCCTTGGCGACCTTCAGCTCCTCACAAGCCTGGCGGAACCAAGTCTGCGTCTCGGCGACACGCACCTTAAGGTCCGCCTCCGCCTTGTCCATCGTTGCCATCCTGGACTTGGCCTTGTCCAGGCGGGCGCGATGGAGCGCATGGAGCTTCCGGAAATTGGTGCCCATGGCCTGGAGAAGCCGCTCCTCCTGAGAACAGTCGCCACCGGTGCTCCGCTCATCAACAACCTCGAACCCGGCGGCGGCAAGCACCTCCTCGTCGAACATCTCTCCCTCGACGGGCGCCCTGGAGCTCGACGACCCTGGGAGGTGGACAAAAAGGTCGTCACCCACCCTCAGATACCTGCCGGAGCCAGAGGAGGCGGAGGAGGAAGGCTGGTCATCAACCACCCCTCCTCGGAAGCGGCCTTGCCGGCCTCCTCGGCAGGCCCCTTGCTGGCCTCCTCGGCAGTAGCCTCGCCGGGCTCCCTGGCAGGCCCCTTGGCGGCGTCCTCAGCAGCGCCCTTGGCGGTCTCCTCGGTAGCAGTCTTCTCGGCCTCCGCCACGGCATCTTTGGCGACATCCTCGATGACGACGTCGATGTCCTCTAGGTCCATCGAGGGGAAATCTAGACACCGAGAAGGGGATGAGGCGAGGCCCAGATCAAGATTCAGAGAGAACAGAAAAAAAGAACAGGGACGGAAGGCGGGTGACTTACCTGTGCCGGGCTGAGAAGCAGAGGTCCCCTCCCCGCCAACATTTGGTGCCGAGGCGAAGCCACCAGCGCACGAGTTCGCCTCCTCCTCCTCCGTCTGCATGGGCTCGGTGCTTGGCGCCCTTGCCGGGGACGCCCCTTGGGTGGCGTGGTTGATGGGGGCGGCGTGTTGGGGGTAGCCCTCTGTGGCTCCTCCTGCTGCTGTCCTCCTCCTGCAACCACGGCATGGTCAGCGCCGATGGATCGTACCACCAACACACGTTGACGAGGGTGAGTGATGAGCTTACGCTGGGGGCTGTGCCAAGGGCTGCTGTCCGGGCTGCTCAACACCACCACCGGTGTGCCGGAAGTACTGGCCGGGGGCTGGCCGCTCGCGAAGCCCTGGCCCTCTTCACCCTCTGGGCCAGTTCTCCGTGTCCCTGCAAAGAAGAAGAACAGGTCAAGACAAGCGACAGAGATTCAGGAGACGAAGATGACAAAAAAGGACTAAGATACTTACTCGTCCTCCACCTCCTCCTCTGCTGCCTTCCTCTTCCTCCTTGGGCTGAGGAACCTGAAGTTGAAGAAGACCTCTGCGTCGACATCTGCCGGAGGAGGGGAAGCCGATGGAGTCCGAGGGCGCTTGGACGAGGAATAGGCAGTTGCCTTCTTCATCGCCATCGCGGCCTTCATCAATTTCTTCGCAGCCACGTCCCTCGTTTGGCGCGCGGATGCCTCCTGGGCTTGTCGGGGCTGCCCGACCCTGCCGGGCCGAACCGGCTCGCCAGAGGTGGCCTGCCGCAGGACTCACCCACTCCCCATGGCCGGAGGGTTGACGGCCTCGGCCTCCTCCGGCGACGACTCGTCGACCACATCTTCGACGAGAGGGGCCCCGGTGCCGGTGCTGCTGGCCTACCCAGCGCCCTCCGTCCACTAGGCGATCTCCTTCTACTCCGCTTCTGCCGCGGCCTTGTCCTCCACGCCGCCAGTGCTGCCGGCCTCCTTGGCGAGCTCCACCTCCACCACCCTGGCGGTGATGTAGTCCAGCTCCGCATGTGTGGTGTCCTGGACGAGTCGCGGCTCGGCGGTGACGTACTTCTCCTCCAGGGTGTCAAAAAACTCTTGTACCTGCTCCTCCAGCGGCTCGTCCCAATTTGGGACGAGGCCGTGCGCGTTGAACTCCGACATCATGGCAATGATGTCACTCCGACGTGAGTTGTGGCACAGCGGGACCACCCTCGCCGGCAACTTGAACAAGGGCCCCTTGGTGACCTTGCCGGCCTTTCCGGCGGCCTTCGTGCCTTGCCGGACCGCTCGACCTCGCCATGGCGGTTCACGTCGAGCTAAACGAGCCGCTGGCAGAAGTGGGCGTGCCCCATCACCGTGAAGTTGTGGTCCAGGCCGGGGCGGAGCCTCATGATGTCGGCGGCATTCGTGAAGAGCCAGGCCGGCCTCCCCTTGTTGTGCAGCGGAGCGATTCGGCGGCGGATGAAATCCGCCCCGATCATCTCAAGGGTGAGCCCAGCCTCAGTGAGACGAAGAATCCTGGTGGTGGTGACCGTGAGCTTCTTGTCATCGACCTCAACGTCGCTCCAGTCGCTTCTGTGGACTGGCGGCGCCTGGCGAACCTCGCAGAATGCTGGTGGGTCCCTCTCCTTGATCCAGCACCACTGGCCTTGCCACTCCTCCCACCTCTCCTTCTGGGCGCCGTCCGGGTAAGTCTCTTTTTCCTGGGTCCTAGGGATCCAGGCGATGCAACCGGAAATGCCGCCCCCTTTTGGATGCGGGGGAGGAAATAGTGGCGGAAGAGCGTTGTGTTGGGATGCACCCCGGCGAAACCCTCGCAGAGGTGCGCAAAAAGAGCCATGCACGCCACGGCATTTGGAGTGAAATCGAGAAGGTGGAAGTCATAGGTGTGCATGATGTCACTGAAGAAATCAGAGAAGGGGGGCAGAGGCCGCAAGAAAAGTAGTCGACGAAGAACGGGTACCGATTCGGGCCGTCTTCGGCGAAGGCGGCGGGGATGACACACGTGGCCGGATGCCCCGTCGTTTCGCTTCCCGTCTTGCACCCCCACAGGTGCTTGAAGTAGTCCCGGAGTTCGACCGTGTCGACCATCGACGGGAAGTAGGCGTGCTGCGTCCGCTGCACCGCCAACCCGCTCTCCGGCGGCTCCTTCTCCCCGGCGTCCTTGGCCACTCCCTTGCCTTTGCTGGTCTTGGGTGCCATGGCGGCTGCGGGGAGCGAGGAGAGGAAGATGGCGAAGGCGCGGCGGCGGCGAGCGAAGGCAAGCTTGAGAAGGAGGAAGAAGGGGACGGCGGTTCCGAGATTGGGGAAAGCACGAAGGGTGAATGAGCAGCGTGCCCGCGGTTATTCCTTTTTAAGGGGAAGGCGCGGGCCGCCTCTTTTTACGGTGAATGAGCATGCGTGCCGGAACCGCCCCACGCATGACCCCCACGTCACGCACGCCCCTCCACGTCGCGCGTTCAACGCCAGTCGTGGGGAAGCGCGGCGGACAAAAAATTACTACGGTAAAATCCCGCCCCGACTGCCCACGCACCGTTCTGGGCCTGCCCCAACAATGTGTCGCGCTTATGCCCAGGACCGCGGGCTCCTGTCGGTGTACTAAAGTAGGGGCACTCCTTTGTACCCCTTTACTTGTGCACGGACAGTCAGAGCCGCGCCCACAGCCACGCTAAGCAGGGCAGAGGAGGGAAACCGGGAAGAAGCCAAAGCACAGGACGGCCAAGATCAGGAACACAAGAAAACAAAGGGGCGAGGTGGAGTCCCCCGGCAAGGCCCTTGCCGGGGCGGCCTCGGCGGCCCCGGCAAGAGCCTTGCCGGGGCAACTTGCCCAACACCAACAGAGCGAGCCACCCTTGAGCCCGAAGGTTCCGAATGCCGTCAACAACTACGTTGAGACCAGGGCTCGGGAGGCACCTCCGTGGTGGCATGTAGATATTTGTCAAGACCAAGACCATAGATATATGAGATCAGAAGAGGACCAGAAGATGGCGACCCTCGGCGGGATCCTAGCCGAGGAGATTCACAAGACCCCTGGCAAGCGCCTTGTCGGGGACGACTGTGACGCCACGGCAAGACCCTTGTCGGGCCCCCGGCAAGGCCCTTGCCGAGGGCGCCAGCAGGGCCACTGCCGATCCCGCACCAGCCAAGGCTCCACCACCATTCTCATGCAGCTGCCAGCCCAACCAGCTGGGCAGGCACCTGCGTGGAAACATGCAGCTTCCAGGCCAAATCAGCAAGCGCCTGCGTGGTGGCATGCGGATCTTCATGAAGGCCCTACCACCGCGCCACCTCAGCTGCTTGCCTGCCTACATGGCGCTGCATGCATTGCTGGCCTGGGCGCATGTCGAAGTGATGCGGAGCGGCGACGGACGGGACGGGCCTAGTTCCCGTCCCCGATAAAGCTAATGGACACCTAAGTAGTGCATTTAATGCACTTTGTCCCGTAATGCCATGCGATAAACTCGTGTACTGTAGGCCTTTCAACCTCCTGTGTGCCATGGTGGCAACCCCTTTTCCCTATAAAAGGAGGTCTGAGGCGACCAGAAGAGGGATTCAGCTCGAACACTCAATACATCCACCAAAGCAGGACTAGGGTTTTACGCATCCTCGTGGCCCGAACCTGGGTAAACGATCTGTGTGCTTGCTCCTAAACCTGCTCTTCTCACGACCTCGCGCCTGCCGACCGTAGAAGGGATCCCAATGATCCATAGGTGTCGTTCCCACCGAGAAATTTTTAACATAAGGAACTATAGGGATTTCATCTCCATAAGCATCATTAATATTGGCATCATGGCCACAAGCATAGCAAGCATCAAATTCATTAGAAAGGGATATTTCAAGCGAATCAACATGATCTATTATCTATAGATTCATGTATATCATTATTCTCTTCTTGGACAACATAGGCATCCTCAATATATTCTTTAACATAAGCATTAGAATCATAGTTTTCATAGCAATATTTAAGTAGGATTTTTTTCAGATTTCTAAAGAGTAGCATCATACTTTTCAATCAAAGAAGCAATTTCATAGGCACCCTTAAAGGAAAAAAATTATTTAATTTGTTCAATATAATAGTAACTATAAACACCTTTGGCATAAGAAGATAAAATTCCATTATCATTAAACTCACATTGGTAAGGATGGTGTTTTTTAGGGTCTTGAAAACAACAACTAAAATCATATATTTCGCATAAATTCCAAGCATAACATTGCAAACAATTAATTTGATAACTTAAGAGTTCGGCGCACAAAATAAGCATGCTCATCTTATGATTTTCCATCAACAAAACTAGTTCAGATTTCAACACGAGGACAAATGGATCGAAGATGATCCAAGTAGAAAACTTTAGGTGGATCCATAGTCACCTTAAATTTTTGCTTTCATTTTCTCTTTTTGAGTGTTCACATGAAGGCAAAAAACAAGCAAGCAAGCAAACCAAAATAATTTTGTGTTTTTGTAAAAAAAAAATAGAAGTGGGGGAGATGAAAATGAGAGGAAAATGCAAATAAAAATAAGAGCAAGTATATGATAGTTTATGCGGAGGTACTTGATAGGTTTCGGTGATGTCTCCCCAGCAACGGCGCCTGAAACTCTTCCCGCTACTTATGAACTGCGTTGGGATTTCCTTGAACAGGAGAGGATGAAGCAGTACAGTAGAGATAAGTATTTCCCTCAGTTAAGAACCAAGGTTATCAATCCAATAGGAGAACCTCATTAGCAGCACCTGCACAAACAAAAGCGAATACTTGCACCCAACGCAAACAAGGGGGTTGTCAATCCCCTCGGCGGTTATTTGCAAGGATCAAATCTCATAGTGGTAGGCAAATAAATAACTTGGAAAATAAAATAGAAATAAATACAAGTGCGGCAAGGTATTTTTAGATTTTATATATGATAAAAAGTAGACCCGGGGGCCAAGTTTTCAGTAGAGACTTCTCTCTCGAGCGCATAAAGTACGGTTGGTGAACAAATTACTATTGGGCAATTGATAGAAAAATGCATAATTATGACAATATTCAAGGCAATGATCATGTATATGGGCATCACGGTCGAGACAAGTAGACCGACTCCTGCCTACATCTACTATTATTACTCCACCCATCGACCGCTATCCAGCATGCATCTAGGGTATTAAGTTAATGGAAATAGAGTAACGCCTTAAGCAAGTTGACATGATGTAGAGAAAGTAAATCCAATCAATATGAATAAACCCCATCTTTTTATCCTTAATGGAAACAATACAAATACGTGTCATGTCCCTTTCTTTCACTGGGACTGAGCACCGCAAGATTGAACCAATCATAAAGCACCTCTCCCATTGCAAGAAAAATCAATAAAGTTGGCCAAACTTAACAGATAGATCGGAGAGAAATACAATGCAATAATAATCATGCATAAAAGAATTCATATAAGACTCAATTAATGTTCATGAATAAGCTGATCATAAACCCACAATTCATCAAATCCCAACAAGCACACCGCAAAAGAAGATTACATCGAATAAAACTCCAAGAACATCAAGGAGAACATTGTATTGAAGATCAAAGAGAGAGAATAAGTTATTTAGCTACTAGCTATGGACCCGTAGGTCTAAGGTAAACTACTCATGCATCATCGGAAGGGCAACAAGGATGATGTAGAAGCCCTCCGTGATCGATTCCCCTCCGGCAGGGAGCCGCAAAAGGCCTCCAGATGAGATTGCGGAAGAACAAAAACTGGCAGCAGAAGAAAAAGTATTTCGGGTGGCTCTCTAATGTATTGGGAATATTTGGGAATTTATGGAGGTGTAATTAGGTCAAGAGGTGCCATGAGGGGCCCACAAGCCGGGAGGGCACCCCCCTGGGGCGTGCCCCTTTGGCTTGTTGCTTCTGCGTGACTCCCCAGGTCTTCTCCCGAACCTTCTAGGGTCCCTTCTGGTCCAGGAAAAACTAATCCAAAGTTTTTCTCCGTTTGGACTCTGTTTGATATTGATTTTCTGAAAAGCAAAAAACAACAACTACCACTCGACACTAGGTTAATAGGTTAGTCCGAAAAAATGATATGTTATTGCATTTAAAACATCCAAGATTGATACTATAATAGCATGTAATAATAAAAAAATATAGATACGTTGGAGAGGTATCAACGCCCCCCCCCCTCCAGGGCATGCCATGTTGCCTTGACATCTCCTCGCTTGCCATCTGGTCTCCTCCCGAAGTTTCTAGGGTCTCTTTTGTCCAGACAAAAAAACTTCAAAAAGTTTCATAGCATTTTTACTCCGTTTGGTACTGCTTTTTTGGAAAACCAAAACAGGAAAAAACAGCAACTGGCAGTAGGCATTGGGTTAATAGGTTAGTCCCAAAATCTGGTATAAAATAGCATATAAACGCATATAAAACATCCAATACTGATAATATAATATCATGGAACAATAAATAATTATAGATACATTGGAGACGTGTCACCCTCCTCCACCACCATGCCACGCTCGTCACTGCGGGCGTCCTGCTCCGCCCTCATCGTTGGGCTCTCCTCTGCTGTGGCCCCCTCGTCGACGCAGCTACCCTCCTCTGCCTAGGTACCCTCGCCGCCGCGGCCCCCTCATCATCGCAGCTGCCCTCGTCGTCGCGCCCTCCTCCACCTGGGCACCCTCATCGTCGCGGCCCCCATGTCATCATAGCTGCCCTCTACTACCTCTTGAGCACTGCGTTGGTTTTCCCTTGAAGAGGAAAGGGTGATGCAGTAAAGCAGCGTAAGTATTTCCCTCAGTTTTTGAGAACCAAGGTATCAATCCAGTAGGAGGCCATGCACGAGTCCCTCCCACCTACACAAACAAATAAAATCCTCGCAACCAATGCAATAAAGGGGTAAGTGTTGGAAGATTAATATGATGGAAAATAGACCCGGGGGCCATAGGTTTCACTAGTGGCTTCTCTCGAGAGCATAAGTATTACGGTTGGTGAACAAATTACTGTTGAGCAATTGATATAATTGAGCATAGTTATGAGAATATCTAGGTATGATCATGTATATAGGCATCACGTCTGAGACAAGTAGACCGACTCCTGCCTGCATCTACTACTATTACTCCACACATCGATCGCTATCCAGCATGCATCAAGAGTATTAAGTTCATAAGAACAGAGTAACGCTTTAAGTAAGATGACATGATGTAGAGGGATAAACTCATGCAATATGATATAAACCCCATCTTGTTATCCTCGATGGCAACAATACAATATATGCCTTGCTGCTCCTACTGTCACTGGGAAAGGACACCACAAGATTAAATCCAAAGCTAAGCAATTCTCCCATCGCAAGAAAAACCAATCTAGTGGGCCAAACCAAACTGATAATTCGAAGAGACTTGCAAAGATAACTAATCATACATAAAAGAATTCAGAAAAGATTCAAATATTGTTCATAGATAAACTTGATCATAAACCCACAATTCATCGGTCTCAACAACACACCGCAAAAGAAGATTACATCGAATAGATCTCCACGAGAGAGGGCGAGAACATTGTATTGAGATCCAAAGGGAGAGAAGAAGCCATCTAGCTAATAACTATGGACCCGAAGGTCTGAGGTAAACTACTCACACATCATCGGAGAGGCTATGGTGTTGATGTAGAAGCCCTCCGTGATCGATGCCCCCTCCGGCGGAGCTCCGGAAAGGGCCCCAAGATGGGATCTCACGGGTACAGAAGGTTGCGGCGGTGGAATTAGGTTTTTGGCTTCGTATCTGGTAGTTTGGGGGTACGTAGGTACATATAGGAGGAAGAAATACGTCGATGGAGCAACGTGGGGCCCACGAGGGTGGAGGGCGGGCCCAGGAGGTAGGCGCGCCCCCTACCTCGTGCCTTCCTGGTTGATGTCTTGTCGTAGGGTCCAAGTCCTCTCGATCACGTTCATTCCGAAAATCACATTCCCGAAGGTTTCATTCCGTTTGGACTCCGTTTGATATTCTTTTTCTGCGAAACTCTGAAATAGGCAAAAAACAACAATCCGGTTAATAGGTTCGTCCCAAAAATAATACTCCCTCCATTCCTACATATAGGGTGTAAGAATGCACATGGAGGGAAAATTTCACAAGTATTGGGCGAGATTTCACCTGACTAATTGACATTAGAAAATAGAGGAGGTTGCTTGATGTAAGGAAATGTAATCAAATCCCTAAAAAAATTATCCAAACGAGTTGTGCAACGTAATACACCTTATATTTTGGATTTTTTCTCAAAAAACTATACACCTTATATCAAGGAACGGAGGGAGTATAGAAGTGTATAATAAAGCCATTAATGTCCAAAACAGAATATAATATAGCATGAAGCAATAAAAAATTATCGATACGTTGGAGACGTATCAAGCATCCCCAAGCTTAATTCCTGCTCGTTCTCGAGTAGGTAAATGATAAAAACAGGATTTTTGATGTAGAATGCTACTTAGCATAATTTCAGCGCAATTCTCTTAATTGTGGTATGAATATTTAGATCCAAAAGATTCAAGATAAAAGTTTAGTATTGACATAAAAATAATAATACTTCAAGCATACTAACTAAGCAATTATGTCTTCTCAAAATAACATGGCCAAAGAAAGTCATCCCTACAAAATCATATAGTTTAGTCATGCTCCACTTTCGTCACACAAGAATGCTCTCGTCATGCACAACCCCGATGACAAGCCAAGCAATTGTTTCATACTTTAGTAATCTCAAACCTTTTCAACCTTCACGCAATACATGAGCATGAGCCATGGATATAGCACTATGGGTGGGATAGAATATAATGATGGGGGTGAAGTGGAGAAGACAAAAAAGGAGAAAGTCTCACATCAACGCGGCTAATCAATGAGCTATGGAGATGCCCATCGATTGATGTTAATGCAAGGAGTAGGGATTTCCATGCAACGGATGCACTAGAGCTATGAATACATGAAAGCTCAACAAAAGAAACTAAGTGGGTGTGCATCCAACTTGCTTGCTCACGAAGACCTAGGGCATTTGAGGAAGCCCATTGTTGGAATATACAAGCCAAGTTCTATAATGAAAAATTCCCACTAGTATATGAAAGTGACAAAACAAGAGACTCTATATCATGAAGATCATGGTGCTACTTTGAAGCACAAGTGTGGAAAAAAGGATAGTAGCATTGTCCCTTTTTATTTTCTTTATTTTTTTGGGCCTTCTTTTTTTTGGCCTTTTTTTATTGGGATAATGCTCTATGATGATCATCACGCTTCTATTTATTTACAACTCAATGATTATAACTCGATACTAAAACAAAGTATGACTCTATATGAATGCCTCCAGCGGTATATCGGGATAGCAATGAATCAAGAGTAACATATATGAAAAATTATGGACGGTGGCTTTGACACAAATACGATGTCAACTACATGATCATGCGAAGCAATATGACAATGATGAATGTGTCATGATAAACGAAACGGTGGAAAGTTGCATGGCAATATATCTCGGAATGGCTATGGAAATGCCATAATAGGTAGGTATGGTGGTTATTTTGAGGAATATATAAGGAAGTTTATGTGTGAAAGAGCGTATCATATCACGGGGTTTGGATGCACCGGCGAAGTTTGCACCAACTCTCATTGTGAGAAAGGGCAATGCACAGTACCGAAGAGGCTAGCAATGATGGAAGGGTAAGAGTGCGTATGATCAATGGACTCAACATTAGTCATAAAGAACTCACATACTTATTAAAAAAATCTACAAGTCATCAAAAACAAAGCACTACATGCATGCTCCTAGGGGGATAGATTGGTAGGAAAAGACCATCACTCGTCCCCGACCACCACTCATAAGGAGGACAATCAAAGAACACCTCATGTTTCAAATTTGTTACAAAAAGTTTACCATACGTGCATGATACAGGACTTGCAAACTTCAACACGAGTATTTCTCAAATTAACAACTACCCAACTAGCACAACTTTAATATTACTACCTCCATATCTCGAAACAATCATCAAGCATCAAACTTCTCTTAGCATTCAGCACACTCATAAGAAGGTTTTTTTACTAGTCTTTGAATACCTAACATATTAGGATTAATTTCCCAATTTAATCAAATTACCGTGCTGTTTAATACTCTCAAAATAATATAAGTGAAGCATGAGAGAATAATAGTTTCTATAAAACAAGACCACCACCATGCTCTAAAAGATGTAAGTGAAGCATAAGCACTAGAGCAAAAACTATATAGCTCAAAAGATATAAGTGAAGCGCATAGAGTATTCTAATAAATTCCAAATCATATGTGTCTCTCTCAAAAGGTGTGCACATCAAAGATGATTGTGGTAAACTAAAAAGCAAAGACTCAAATCATACAAGACGCTCCAAGCAAAACACATATCATGTGGTGAATAAAATATAGCTCTAAGTGAAGTTACCAATGGAAATAGACGAAAGAGGGGATGCCTTCCAGGGCATCCCCAAGCTTTGGCTTTTTGGTGTCCTTAGATTATCTTGGGGTGCCATGGGCATCCCCAAGATTAGGCTCTTGCCACTCCTTGTTCCATAATCCATCAAATCTTTTACCCAAAACTTGAAAACTTCACAACACAAAACTTAACAGAAAATCTCGTGAGCTCCGTTAGCGAAAGAAAACAAAACACCACTTCAAGGTACTGTAATGAACTCATTCTTTATTTATATTGGTGTTAAACCTACTGTATTCCAACTTCTCTATGGTTTATAAACTATTTTACTAGCCATATATTCATCAAAATAAGCAAACAACACACGAAAAACAGAATCTGTCAAAAACAGAACAGTCTGTAGTAATCTGTAACTAACGTAAACTTCTGGAACTCCAAACAATCTACCAAAATAGACGACCTAGAAATTTTTTTTATTGATCAGCAGCAATTGGAATCAATATTTTATCACGTTCTGGTGATTTTTAACAATTATTTTCGTGAACAGAAAGTTTCTGGAATTTTCAGCAAGATCAAATAACTATCATCCAAGAAGATCCTATAGGTTTAACTTGGCACAAACACTAATTAAAACATAAAAACAAATCTAACCAGAGGCTATATCAAATATTTATACCTAAACAGAAGCAAAAGGCAAAAAACTAAAAATAAAATTGGGTTGCCTCCCAACAAGCGCTATCGTTTAACGCCCCTAGCTAGGCATAATAGCAAGGATAGATCTAGGTATTGTCATCTTTGGCTTTCAATTTTTTAGCGGAATCATGCTCGAATCCGGGAGGTTCATTACGTTTCTCTTCATATTCGGAAATTTTTAGATCTAGGAATCCAACCACTTATTGCAAAGGGTAATCAACATATTCATGCGGTGAATATTTCCGCTAACACTCTTAAGAGGTTCAAGAGACTTTTGTAAGATCTTAGTTACTTCACAAATCTTTTCAAAAACGTGTGTCTCTTCCTGGGTATGTTGTGGTTTCTTTGGTTGAGGTAGTGTTCCCATTACCCCCTCTATGATTTCATGCGCAACACTGGGATCAATTTCAATAAAATTTCCTTTGGCAACACAATCCAAGAGTTGTCTGTGGGACATATTTAGTCCAACGTAAAAACTGCAAAGCAAAATTCTAAAACTCACCTCTAAGGTGCAATTACGATAAAATTCCATCATCCTATACCAAGCATCTTTTAAATTTTCTCCTTGTCTTTGTTTAAAGTGAAGAACTTCAAACTCAGGGGACAAAGGAGCAGATAAGGGACTAGCCATAACGACAAGCAAGCGAAAAAGAGGCGAACAGAAAAGAGAGGGCGAATAAAATGACAAGGGTGAGGTGGGGGAGAGGAAAACGAGAGGCAAATGGCAAATAATGTAATGCGGGAGATAAGTGTTTGTGATGGGTACTTGGTATGTTGACTTTTGCGTAGACTCCCCGGCAACGGCGCCAGAAATCCTTCTTGCTACCTCTTGAGCACTACGTTGGTTTTCTTTGAAGAGGAAAGGGTGATGCAGTAAAGAAGCGTAAGTATTTCCCTTAGTTTTTTAGAACCAAGGTATCAATCCAGTAGGAGGCCACGCACGAGTCCCTCGCACCTACACACCAAATAAAATCCTCGCAACCAACGCAATAAAGGGGTTGTCAATCCCTTCACGGTCACTTACGAAAGTGAGATCTGATAGATATGATAAGATAATATTTTTGGTATTTTTATGATAAAGATGCAAAGTAAAATAAAAGGCAATAAAAATAGCTAAGTGTTGGAAGATTAATATGATGGAAAATATACCCGGGGGCCATAGGTTCACTAGTGGCTTCTCTCGAGAGCATAAGTATTACGGTGGGTGAACAAATTACTGTTGAGCAATTGATAGAATTGAGCATAGTTATGAGAATATCTAGGTATGATCATGTATATAGGCATCACGTCCGAGACAAGTAGACCGACTCCTGCCTGCATCTACTACTATTACTCCACACATCGACCGCTATCCAGCATGCATCTAGAGTATTAAGTTCATAAGAACAGAGTAACGCTTTAAGTAAGTTGACATGATGTAGAGGGATAAACTCATGCAATATGATATAAACCCCATCTTGTTATCCTCGATGGAAACAATACAATACGTGCCTTGTTGCCCCTACTGTCACTGGGAAAGGACATCGCAAGATTGAACCCAAAGCTAAGCACTTCTCCCATTGCAAGAAAGATCAATCTAGTAGGCCAAACCAAACTGATAATTCGAAGAGACTTGCAAAGATAACCAATCATACATAAAAGAATTCAGAGAAGATTCAAATATTATTCATAGATAAACTTGATCATAAACCCACAATTCATCGGTCTCAACAAACACACCGCAAAAGAAGATTACATCGAATAGATCTCCACGAGAATCGTGGAGAACTTTGTATTGAGATCCAAAGAGAGAGAAGAGATCATCTAACTAATAACTATGGACCCGAAGGTCTGAGGTAAACTACTCACACATCATCGTAGAGGCTATGGTGTTGATGTAGAAGCCCTCCGTGATCGATGCCCCCTCCAACGGAGCTCCGGAAAAGGCCCCAAGATGGGATCTCATGGGTACAGAAGGTTGCGGCGGTGGAATTAGGTTTTTGGCTCCGTATCTGGTAGTTTGGGGGTACGTAGGTATATATAGGAGGAAGAAGTACGTCGATGGAGCAATGTGGGGCCCACGAGTGTGGAGGGCGCGCCTAGGGGGTAGGCGTGCCCCCCTACCTTGTGCCTTCCTGGTTGATGTCTTGACGTAGGGCCCAAGTCCTCTGGATCACGTTCGTTCCGTAAATCACGTTCCCGAAGGTTTCATTCCGTTTGGACTCCGTTTGATATTCTTTTTCTGCGAAACTCTGAAATAGGCAAAAAACAGCAATTCTGGGCTGGGACTCCGGTCAATAGGTTAGTCCCTAAAATAATATAAAAGTGTATAATAAAGCCCACTAATGTCCAAAACAGAATATAATATAGCATGAAGCAATAAAAAATTATAGATATGTTGGAGACGTATCACCCTCATCGCTGCGCCTGCCTTTGGCGCGACCCCCTCACCGTCGCGTCTGCCCTCGTCGTCGGGGCCCTCCTCCGGTGTGACCACTTCACCGTCGCATCCGCCCTCATTGTCGCGCCCTCCTCCGTCGCGACCCCCTCGTCTCGCATCCGCCCTCGTCGCTGCACCCTCCTTCGACGCGACCCCCTCGCCTTCCTGTCCGCCCTTATCACCACGCCCTCCTCGAGCGCGACCCCCTCACTGTCGTGTCTGCCCTCCTCCACCGGCGCCCCCCAAGTAGCCATGGATTCCTCCGTCAGTAGTGGGGCCATGGAACCTCCTCCGCGAGCCGACTCCTCTACCTCTAAGTCTGCTACCGCTCCTTCCTCCACCTCGCGCTCAAGCAGTGTAGAGGTTACTGACGTGTATAAATTGTAGTTGAATATTAGTACTAGATTCACATATTTATAGATTGCAGTTAAATATTGGTGTTAACATATTTGTACATTCACATATGTGCTAGATTCACATATGTATAAGCAAGCTTTTAAATCTAGGCTGATACAACTGATATATAGTCCGATATATCACTTTTGGGGCTCCACCGATATAAACATAACATATCATTTTGCAAATATCATTTTCCAACATATCATCCGATATCGACCGATATGGCCAATATCTAGCCCGATATGTCCACCAATATAGAATGATATATAGATGACAACAATTCTTTACTGGATAACAGTGAAACAAGATTATGCATTTACAACATCATTATATATTATCAAAGTCATTCACAATGATTTGTAAAAATGCATATATATCATACTTTTTTAATCATAGAGTAAGGATTTTGTGAATATTTCCTTAATTGTTTCTTAGTCAACAAGTTAGTAAACTAGGAACCTAAAAGTGTTATGTTAAAGCATTGACATCATACATTTTCTTTTCCTAAAAGTAAATGTTTTGAACAAGAATAATGAAAAAACTAGACATGTGTTCGCCGATATATCTACATATCGTCCGATATAGCACCCGATATCCAACATCCGATATGTCAAAGCCACACCGATACGAACCCGATATCCGATATTTCGAAGCTTGTGTATAAGTTGTAGTTAAATTCTAGTTGATGTCTAATATATTTACAACAACAACAACAACAACAAAGCCTTTAGTCTCAAAAAATTCAGGGTCTTATCCAAAATCCATCATAGTTACATCATATGTACTAGTAGAGAGAAGGAAGATGATAGTTCAATAACCAGACCGAAAGTGGAACATGGAGACTAAATAAGCACATAATAACATCACTGGAACATGGAATACTCATCCTTATGTATCATTTCCACCAATTGGTGTACTACATACAGGATGAGAAAATGATTATGTACTAGTGTAAGTCATAATAGCATCGTTGTCACTGGAAACCCTAAAGGTTCCATAGCCAACAGACAGGTCTTCTACGACCAATTTTTTCTCCTCTCCCCGAGGACAGACATCAAGCCATCTCACTTGTACTTTATTATTCTTGAGATCGACTTTCATTATGCCGGCAGATTGAGTGTATTTGGTATTCAAATGCATATTTATTTGGAGTGCTCCAACAATACAGGGCTTTAAAAGAGTGTAGAAAATATCATGAAACGTTGATTAATTTCCATTTCACGAGATTTCATACACTTAGTGTTTCCTTTTTTTTAGCATAAGTCATAAACAATTTTTCTGTCCATTCATAGCCTTTAATATTGGTTGATCTTTAATATACTTACATAATTGCTAGCATTTTAGTCTATCCACGTATTATCTGTATGAATATTCACCTAACTTGAACGTAGGCAATGAATAAAGGATGCCACTTCTGTGGCGACGGGAGGCTAGGTGCATGCTTCAAAGTTCACCTAACTTGCAATAATATCTGTGTCGATCTTCACGAGGACTTTATGGAGTGGGAGGTATGTTCCATTTAATTAGTGTTATAGCTTGTGGTTTGGTTAATTTCCGTTTCACCCACAATTGTCTAATTTCTGTTTTCCTTTTACCATGCTCAACGTATCCCTTGTTGGCGAAGGGACGAGTTCATGCATGTGGCCAACCTAGCTAGCGATGAGGACTGGACGATTCGGTTTGGCATGATGCTATTTAAAAATGGCATTCCCTTGACCCTCAATCTCACCAACAAGGGAGAAACAATGTATTTCCATGGTCAAAATTGGATTGACATTGCCACACAATTCGGGATGCAAACTAGGAAGTCGTTCTTACTTTTCTTCACGAATTTGAGGAGGATCATGCGGGCGGCAATAAAATCTATCTTTGGTACAATGTCCAGCAATCACCATAGTATATACTTTTGATGGTGATCAGGATGTCGTATATATATATGTACTGCTTTCTAGGACTAGATATAACACTTTATCGAACATGTATATTGTATGCACTTATTTTATTGAACCGCGTAAGTACTAAACATTATCACTTTATGTTTTACTAATATTATTGCTTGATAACAATTAGCTAGTAGTTTAACGTATGTGCAATATGTATCATAATTTCTTATCGCAGCGTATTGTAAATTATGATCTTACATTCATGCAAAACGCAGCCATGGCAGCAAATATGTTGTCGTGGCTACAAAATTACTAATTTGCATGACAAAGCTTTCAGTCACAGGCGCAGAAACATGCCGCCACTGCTCAAAGTAAATCACCGGCGGCAAGTCTGCGCACCCGCCACTGAAGACTATCTAACAGTGGCGGACCGGTGCCCGCCACTGAAGCGGTTATAGCAGAGGCAGGAGGTTGATGGCGGGCGGCCCTGGGAGCCTGGCCTGCCACAGCTAGGAATTCCTGCAGTAGTGTGGATCACCAGTCGAGATAACAATTTGATAAATAGTTTTTCTTTAAGATTTGAAAGCAAAGGAATCATTGTTGATATCATGCATATGTATTGCTGAATGCATTCAAGAGACAAGGGGGATAATGTTGCGGCACCGAACGGCAGTGCATGGAGCCCACATGCGTTCTTGAGTTGCCTCCAGTGCCCCTATTCCTATATTATCCCAAAAATGCTTTGATTTTAGGGGACTTTTCATGTCGTCTGCTAGGCGGAGCAGATTGGAGAACTTTTCACCTCCGACGTGCTGATTTGGCAAGTTCCGTCCCTCCGGGAGGGGTAAATCGAAGACTTCGTCGTCACTAATGCTTCGTTCATCATTTGGGATCATCATCTCAATCAGCATCTACATCAGCACTAGCTACTACCATCATCCATCTCCATCCTTACTTTTCAATATGTGAACTATCACTTTAGATCCTTTGCTGAGATTACTTTCTAGTGTTGATTACTGCTTGTGTTGATGCTTAGAGGTTAGATTGATGAAAGATTCGTATGTTCAGATTGTTAATCATATTATCATCTCCAATGATCATGATCCATATGATGTCATGTGAGTAGTTTGTTACGTTATTGAGGGCATGGGTTGCTAGTAATCATGTGAAGTCGAATAAATTTCAGTGTTTTGATATTATGTTGTGGTGTTATTATCTAGTGGTGATGTGTGAACGTCAATTGCATAACACTTTACCGTTAAGGTCCTAGAGGTGAGTATCGTGTGATTAGTTTGTCTATGATGAGTGGTTGGAGTGACAAAAATTACCAAACCCTAAGTTTATGTACTATTGCATAAGGGGTTGTTAGGAGCAAAGTTATGTTATGGCTAGATGTTATCTTAATTACCCATCTTGTAATTGCATATGCTTGGATAGAGGGTATAAGCATAAGTATGTATGTTATTCAAGTAAGAACAACACATTAATATGGGTCCCACCACACAACAATTATCAAGGCAATGGACCTTAACTCAATAGAAGTAAAGGAAAACAACTTAGTGAAATTCATGTGTGTCCTCAAGAGCGGTTTGATCCCTATAAGGAATACAATAGGCTTGTCCTTAGCACAAGTAAGAATTGGACCAATTCACTACTAGAATTAGGATCTTTGCCGTCAGCCAGCTCTTTGTCGTCTGCTAGCTAACGGCAAAGAAGGTCTTTGCCATCAGCTTACAGAAAACTGACGGCAAAGAAACAGCTGGCGGCAAAGATCATGTTTGTCGTCAGCCAGCTCTTTGCCATCTGCTAGCAGCTGGCATAGAAGATTTTCCGTCCGCTAGCAGACAGCAAAGAGGGAGGGTGGCCCACTAATGAGAACCACATAAAGGCCACTTTCTTTGTCGTCTGCTAGCAGACGACAAAGAAAGTGGCTAACCTAACGGCTGTTTCCCCCTGCCCCACCCCACTACTTAGGCTCTTTGTCGTCTGCTAGAAGACGGCAAAGAGCTTTGACCTAACAAAAAATGGTCAGCACTCGCGCCCCACCCCTCTCTCTCTCTCCCCTCTGTCTCTCACCCCTCACCTCACCCACGCCGCCCCCGCCGCCGACCCCCGACGCCCCCACCGTCCCTGCCGCCCCCGACCCCACCGCCCCTGACCCCCAATGCTGCTCGCCGCCTCGGCGCCCCGCTCAGGCCTTGCGGCCGCCCCACCGCTCCGGCACCCCACTGCCCGCCGCTCCTCCCCCCGCCGCCCGGCGCCTCTCCATCCAGCCGCCCCCCGCCGCCCGGCGCCGCTCTGTCCAATCGCCCCCTAGCGGGATTCTTCCCTTTTTTCTTTCTTCTTTTTCTTGTTGTTTTTTGATTTAGGTTGTAATGTTAGTAATTTAGGGGTTGTCATACTTCAGGGGTTGGAAATACGCCCCTGGTGTCCGCAGGCCCAACCAGGTCTTTGGTGTGCTTTGCCGGCACCACTTCCCGGGATGGGTCACGTTACCCGGTGAGGGTCAGGTTCCATAGCTAGCACTGAGCTGGGAGATGTACATGGCTGCCCCGCCCCGCCGGAGGAGAGGTTCGACAGTGTCTTGTGCGAGACGGTGGCTGACATTGTGATCTGGCGGTTTTGGGCAATTTCTCCTTTACAGAATTAAAAATCAACGATACCTAGTGATTGTACTAATCAGTGTTGTCTTGTTTGATTGCAGACCTTCTACAGGTGTCTTGAGGAACACGAGGCGGGCGCGGCTATGGTTCTCGAGGCCGAGTGCAAGCACCTAATTCAGAACTTATGGCACGAGGCTCGGGTGCAGGCTGTTCGAGACTACTACGCCTCGACTAACATTAAGAGGTTCAAGACGAAGTGTCGCGCCAAGTATCTAAGTAAGGAGAAGTACATGAAGGTAATTACCTATTCTTAAGGCCTTGTACTTAGTTTCCTTGATTTTATTCATAGGCATAGTGCTGAAATTTCTCTTTGTCTAACTTAGGTGTCCCCGAGATGGTGTGCGGATAGGATGGACTGTTGGGAGGCGTTGGTGGATGAGTGGTGCTCTCCCCAATGGCTAGCCGTCCACAACAATGCCAGGGATAAGCGTGCCCAAATGCAAGGTGTGCCACACCATCAAGGGAGCTCCAACCTGTTTGAGTACGGGGATCACTAGGTATGTGGTTTGCTTCATGATTCATGCAATTTCATTCTTCATGCTAGCTTGAGCCCTTAACTAATTTTTTTCCCTCTCTTTTAGGCGCGACACAACAAGAAGGACGTGCCACCGCTGTTCGACCTCTATGCCATGGCCCATACTGCCCCGTACAAGAAGGCCAAGGCATTCTCTGAGGATGACCTCGATCCAGAGAGCTTCACCAACATCTCCTCCCACAACAAGCTCGTGAGGTATAGAGATGTTGGGAAGATGAGGAAAGGGAAGGACTTCAACCCGAGCCAGAGTCCTTTTGATCCAGAGATCATGATGCTATCTTGTGGCGGGAGGTACCATGGCTCGGTAGCCATTGGGAATGGACTGATACGTTGTCCTAGAACTCTCCCGGAGATTAAGAAGCACCAAACGAGCTCTGATCCTGAGATAAGGCCTCATCGACGGCCAATGGAGCTCGCCATCGAGGCTAGGGCCCAGGAGCTTCCGGCGGAGGCAAACAGGAAGGCGGCGGAGAGGGACTTGGAGGAGGGGACGTCTAGTCTGTTGGAGGCGGAGAGGAACCGGAACGGCGCATCTCACCGGGCCCTATACGAGCTCCTCGTGGTAAGTTTCTCCTGCATATTAGCCAAATCATGCGCGTAATGTTCGTTTCATTACTAACTAATATGACTGACATGTGAAAACAAAATGTGCAGACCATGTGCTAAGACAATGGTTAGACCCCTCCACTGATGCCCCGGATTGGTATAGCGACCACGGTGAGTTTCATTTGAATGGTCATTAGTTACTAGTATTCACATTTCAGTTGCATCATGCCAACGAGACATTGCAAATGATCTTTGGTGCAGCATGCCTCCCGACAAGCATCGACCGATCCTTCTCCGTCTGGCACTGGCGTAACCCTAACCGGTCCTTCTCCGTATGGTACTGGCGCGAACCCGACCGGTCCTTCACCTCCGTGATGATGGTAAGTTTTCCCAAGTGTTTTGCTTAACAAATGCATACTTAGCTTAAGAAATGACCTACTTAGCTCCAAAATGACCTATACTTAGCTTATTTTCCTAAAAAATGACATAATAACCTTACTTAGCTCCAAAATGACATATCTTACCTAGGATAGCTATAAAATGACCTATACTTAGCATTTTTCCTCCAAAATGACTTGATATGCTTAGTTAGCTAAAAATGGCATAACTACCTAGGATAGCTCAATAATGATCTATGCTTAGCTTAACTAGTTCATTTATGACATAATTAGCTCACTTAGGTAAAAATGGCATAATAACCTTGGTTTAGCTCCAAAATGACCTATACTTAGCTTATTTTCCTCAAAATGACATAATAACCTTACTTAGCTCCAAACGGACATACTTTACCTAGGATAGCTATAAAATGACCTATACTTAGCATTTTTCCTCCTAAATGACTTAATATGCTTAGTTAGCTTAAAAATGGCATGCCTACCTAGGATAGCTCAATAATGATCTATACATAGCTTACCTAGTTCATTTATGACATACTTAGCATACTTAGGTAAAAAAGGCATGATAACCTTGGTTTAGCTCCAAAATGACATAGACTTGGCTTATTTTCCTCCAAAATGACAAAATAACCTTACTAAGCTCCAAAATGACCTATTTACCTAGCTTAGATCTAAAATGACCTACACTTAGCATTTTTACCTAGCTTAGCTAAAAATGGCATTTTTACCTAGCTTGCTAAAAAATGGCATTTTTACCTACCTTAGTTAGAAGAAGAAGAAGAAGAAGAAGAAGATAAAGAAGAGGAGAGGAGAAAAAGAAAGAGAAGAAAATTTCTTCTTCTTCTTCTTCTAGCTAGTCTTCTTCTTCTTCTTCTAACTTTCTTCTTTCCCAATTTGCAGATTTGCTTTAGATGAGGAAGCTTGCGTTGATGGAGTCTACTCTTCTCCTTGTGCTTCCTTTTTGGTTTGATTTTGTACGATGAAAAATGTGAAACTTGAGACCTATATATGTATGTATGGATGAAACCATTGTATGCTTGTTGTTAGATATGTTGGCTATATGTTGCATATGTTCCTCTCTTCATGATTCATGTGTTGGTATGATTGTTGAAAGTATTTTGAAATGTGTATATATATGTGTGTGTGTGTGTGAAATTCTGTGAAATTAATGAATCTAAGAAAAAACAGGGGCTATACAGACTCTTTGTCGTCTGCTGGCAGACGGCAAAGAGCTTTGCCATCAGCCAACAGACGGCAAAGTTGCCACGTGGCAGCTACCTATGCAACCTGGGGGGCACTGGGCTGGCCTATATGGTAGCTTTGCCGTCCGCTGGCAGATGGCAAAGACCTTTGCATCTTTGTCGTCTGCCAGCAGACGGCAGAGCACGCCGTTAACCCCTTAACGGACCTAAGCTGCCATGTGTGCCATCCAGGCCCTTTGCTGTCTGCTGGCAGATGGCAAAGGCCTTTGCATCTTTGTCGTCTACCAGCAGACGGCAAAGTGCCCTTTGCCATAGTTTGTTCAGCCGGATGTGTTGCCGTCTGCTGGCTGACGGCAAAGACCTTTGCCATCCGCCAGGCATGTCTTTGCCGTCAGCCATGGCAGACGACAAAGTTCCTGATTCCTGTAGTGATTGCTGCACCATTGCACTTTTGTTATAAATTATGGTCTTGCAGTTATTCTTGTGATCAAACAAACCATGAAACAATCTTTGCATCTTTTACAGTGATTGCTTGCTAGTTTCCATCAGCCAATTCCTTGTGCTCCTCATTGGGTTTGACACATTTACTTATCAAAAAGGGCTACAATAGAACCCCCCCTACATTTGTGGGTTACCAAGACTATTTTCTAGCGATATTGCCAGGGAGTGTAGTGCTATTGGTAAGTGGATTTTAGTAAGGGAAGTGTTTACTGTGCTTGCTTTTTTATTTCATTCGTTCTTTTAGTCCATTATGGAAAATCCTAATGCAAGGGACTTGTTAGGAGAGTTCGCATACACTGCTATGGTGGTTAGGAGAGAACATCTACCTTCTAAAATTTTTATCAAATATTTATTAGCATACTTGAGCATGTGAGAACTAATTGTTATGCGGGAGATGGGATGGTTCTTCCAAAAAAACATTTGCTCAAACTTAAAGAATTATGTGATCTCTTTAGACGTCGAGGTTTATCATAGGATGGAGCTATGAAGAAATTATTCTGTCTATCTTTGAAGGGTGAGGCATTATAATGGTTTAGGCTCTTAGATAACTTGTATGCAAGTTTTATCCTTCTCAGCAAGTACATGAAGATAGGAACTATATTTACAATTTCAGGACTCTTTCTGTAGAAATCATGACCCAAGCTTGGCGGAGACTTAAGTCATTAATTTTCAAAAGCCCCATTCGTGGGATCTCCGGGGATAGGATTATTAGGAATTTCTTTGCAAGACTTCCTCAACATGATAAAGAAACACTTGATGGTTCTTCTAGAGGTTACATCAATAATAAAGATGTCAATAGCAGATGGAATCTTATTGAAAGAATACCATGCAATGCCGAATTGGGAAATTTTCAAAGTAAAGATCAAGGTATGAACTTTGGATATGATTGCATTAAGTCTTTTGTTGAAACCGGTGTTGTGAACTTAGTGTGAAGTTTGGACTTGATTCTAAAATAGTTGTCAAATTTTATAAATCTTTCACTGCTCATATCAATGTTACTAAATAAAAGTGAGTGAATATCATGATCCGTTTAAACATGCTTATAAACAAAATGTTACTGTTAATAGGGAATTGCAAATTCACACTATTAATTCTTTATTACCTTATGTTTACGCTGAGAACCCACTTTTTTCGGATAGAATTTAAGAACATTCATTGGTAACCGTTGTACCAAATAAAAGTGAGTTGCAAACTTATAAACCCTATGATCATATTGAAAAACAGCCTAAAGTAGCAATGGTTAAGGATCTTATGACTAGAAATTTAGATAAGCGGGTTATCCAATATTGTGAGGAGCCTACTGATATTTTTAGACATCAAAGGCCTCCAAATGTTGTTGGCATGCATGTTATTCTATTAAGATTGGTATTGGTTGTTATTGTGGTTGGTGTGATATTAGAGCAAGTATAAGCGACATTCCTTTCTTTTTTATCAATATATTGCTTAAGATATTTCACCTTGCTCTATGGAGGATATTGATTTAATAATAAAGCTCGCAGATAGGTCTACATTTGACATGACGAAATTATTAGAGATGATGAAGTTCTTTGTGCTAAGATTAAGTATCCAACTAATTTATTAATACTTGGAACTAGACAAGTTGATTTTTGTCTCGTGATCCTTGGTAGACCTTTGTTCAACACTTCATGGGCTATTGTTGATTGTCAAAAAAAAACGAAAACTTTTGTTAAATTTGGAGAAGATAAATTTGACGTACTTGCATATATGGCGTACCGCACCACTGTCGCCATGGTTGTGGGATCAGGCAGCGGAGGTAGAGGAGATGGAGACGTTGACGACACACCAGTTGTAATGACAAGGGCGGCGACTGTTTAGGCTTCCACTCAAAGTCTCATGTGTCGGGCCCATTAGTACTCCTTTGTTGTTGTCTCTCCGCCGCAGATATATGGGCCTCCTGGTGATGGTACTCCCCACATCGACCATCCTGGCGATAGGCCTCCATGCTGATGATGGAACCTTTGTGCAACACCATCCACATGTAGTATTCCTCCTCTGCGCGGAGGTACACATGATATCGCTCGTGTGCGATGAACCGGCCAGTGGACAACTGAATCTCCCACTCTAATCGAGCGGCACCATTGGGGTCATTATCGATAGTGGCCCGACCGCGGCCATGACCACCATGCCGGCAAGGGTAGAGGTCGTCGCCCTATCAACGGTATCTAGTTCGATGCGACTAGCGAAGGTGCCTCGGTGCACCGGTAGGGCTTACTGTCCATGCATAGAGCTTGTGCGGCGCACCAGCAGCTATTGCACCATGCGCATATATCATTCCCTCTTGCAGTCCAATAGATTTCGGTGTGGCGGAGCCATTGGGTGTTCTGTGGCGATGACTATCTAGGAGGATGAGAGTGACTCGGCGTCACAAGCCACTAAAAATTTATAGCAAGGGGTTTTGGCTTTTACTGGTAGTCCAGCCCGCCCAGCATGCTTAGGTCATAAGCCTCGGTGATTACGTGGGGACGGAGGTGCCGACACAGAATCGACCTCATCTGGTGCCTACGCATGGCAATCGGTGACAACTATGCGGCAAGGTGGCACATTGGTGGGCTTACCAGTTGGAAACTGAGTAAAACACGCGGGAGAAGACAGGGAGATGATGCTTATACTCAAAAAAATTGTTATCCTCCTGTGTGTGTTGGTACCTACATCGCACACACATGTTTCTTAGAAAATCGCTTGAATGCTATTCCAAACCGCTTAAGGAGTAGAATTGTGTGAATATTATTGCACATATTTTATTCAAACCCAGATTGTGCATACTATAACACAAAGTATGTTCTGTCAAGTCATGTTCGATGTGGTAAGTCATCGCACATAATTTATCTAATCAAACAATGTGCATGACATCACACATAGGTCACTTAAACCAGGTGTGTGCAGTGGGTTTTGCATCACACACAATTGATTTATGCAAATCATATGCACGCTAGCGCGCAAAGTTCACCTTAACATGGCGTGTGTGAGGAATCCACCATCGCACACATTTGTTGTTTGGTCAAGCGGTTCTATTTTTATATCGTGTGTGATGCCTTCATCACACACATTTCGGCTCTGTTGTGTGCCATTGGGGGGGCTTAATAGTACCGATCTGCCTTAATGCAGCATCTAGTAAAACCCATCCCACAAATTAGATCGCTCAACATACCCTTGTCTAAGCAAGAAACCTATAAAGCATGCCTTCTTATGAACCTTAATGCTAGCCTCACCTGTGATGGTTTTGGCCCTAGGTTTTACAGGAAATCGTGTCACCATCTCAAACACCAGATCATCCCCTTCTTTTATGAATTACCATTTTTTGCTTCAACACTGAACGCCTTAATAGAGCGAGCATGGCCTTGTTTCCTCAATAGGAGGACGACAGTAGGATAACAAATGATTTTAGAGTCATTTGTCTACAAAAATGCCCTAAAGGTATTGCAAAAGTCTTTACCTATAGCCAAAAAAGTTCATTCTCCCTTGCTTCCGTGGAGACTAAACATGCTTCATTTATGGCCACAACATCTCTCACAACTTTATCTGCGCAACTGACTTCCCTAAATGTTGTCACACTAGTAAAGCTTATGTTATGGTCATCAAGATAGACTATCGTAAGTCCTTTCATTGTATCTACTGGATGTCCATTTGAAAATTACAAGATACCCTAATGCGTATGCTCCTAGATTGATGTCATCTTAACCTCTAAACTAGTTATCCCTCTAAATTTGTTCCAAGGGACTAGATTGCTTGACGTGATGATCTTATACAAGATGTCCGTCCTAAGCATAGTTTTCATTCTTTTTGGTCATGTTCTATGACAATTCATCCTTACCTCTTGCAATGATGGCCATCTTCAACACCCCATTCACCACAGTCTTCCGCACATGGGTCCTTCAATATGCCAAAGATACTATAACCATTGCCTGCTCCTCCACTCACCCTACCTTCCATATAAAATCTATCCTTCCCAGCTATTCACTCGCCATTGTTCTAACCATTAACTTCATTAAGAACACCTTCTCGCGGTCAACAGCTCCCAGCTGGTTGGTTGGTCCAGCACCTAGACCTTCATAATAATGTCTCATCCTTCCCACAAACCAACCTTGGCCTACCCACATGACCATGAAAACTCCCGGACGCTTCATGCCCACATATCTTCTCCAAATCCTACACGTATCTCTTCGGCTGACATGCAAATATACTTCGTAGAGCAGGCCCATCCTTCTCTTTCCCATCCTCAACTCATTGGCACGTACTTCAGGTATACCCCTCTCCCCTCTTTCCTAAAACAGTCATCAAAGTAATTGATGCGCTCAAACATACGTACTTATGCACCGCGGAGGATACATGCATTGGTGCAAAAAGTTAATTTCTTGGGAAAACATTTGCACACCAATTTATTTGGTGGGTTAGGGATCAAGAACCTTTTTATGCAAAACTTATTGCCTCCTCCTGAATATGCCTTTAAATACTTCACTCTGTCTTACCCCAGATAAATTGGTACGATAAGAAGCACCCAAATCCATAATTGCCACGCTTCGCTAGTCCACCTTTGTCTACAAAATTGTTAACACCCAATTACCAACACTCTAGAAATTTACCATTGTCATTACCAACAATAGGGCAACCGCCTTCTTTTGGAACAATACTTGACTCTCCACCGACCTTTAGCTAAAGGCTACACAAATATATTTTTCACATTGCCTCGAGACAAACATCCTAACCTCTACGATCATATAATATGGGCTCCTCTCAAACATGTGTAACAGTCTAACTACTATTACGCTGTGGGAGTTGGATGTTTTTTCTATGTTGTTTTGAGACTTTCGGTTGAATGATGAACAATGTCAAAGCTTCCTTGCCCATGGCATGGGGTTCTCCTCAAAGATGAGATGTGATCTATTCACACATGAAGAGTTGGAGAATGTCCACACCGACCTAATTTGACATAGCAGAGTACCAAACAAGCTGAGAAAAGTTATCGCCTATTCACCAACTACCCGAAAGACGAGTGGGTTTGGCTTAACCTCGTCATCACACCTGCCCAATGCTTTTAGGATCATTGTAATGCCCATATGCCTGCACACCTAGACTTCGTGATCTGGCCAGAAGTTCTACTCTATGTAGTTTGAAAAGAACCGGATAATACAGTCTGAAGATGACCGTGTTTCCTTGAGTACCAAATTTGTTTTGATGTTGACTTATGGCCTGTCTATTGGAAGAACAGAATGATAAGGTCTCCGACTTCTCATGGGGGATTACCTTTCTACACACATTGTCTTGATCTTGTAATTCTCAACCTAAACGATTGCTTCGAGTAATATATTCTAGTGGGACTCCATGGGTTTCTTGAAATAAGAAAATTTGAAGCCTCTTCGATGATCAATGTGCGTTGCCAAGTTTAGCTTAGTCATGATAGATGGGGGTGATGATTTCAAAAAATATTGCCATAACTTCCAGTCTAATTGTGAATATTTCCCTAGAAGTCTTATACCACGTGTAGCCACACTCAGCCGTCCCTTTCTATTTAGTTGGACAGATCACTTCAAATTTCATATTAAAATAAAGAAAAAAATCAAATTGATTGTATTTTTTAAGTTAAGCCGATGTGATGTTGTTTGTCTAGTAAATAAACATGACGATAGTTCTAATTTTAAATAAAAAGTTGTGTCCTCTTCCGTCTCCATTCTATTGGTGGCATCCCTGTCCATGAGGCTTCAGGGCATGAAGGAGTGATAGCACTCTTCAAATGCTCCCATGTATTCAATTTGTAAAAATCGCACTCAGATGTTTAGAAAAAATCTGAAAAAATAATATGATTGCTCACAAGACATGTGTCTATAAATCTTTAAAAAATCGGATCCAAATACAGAACACACAATGAGAAACAGAAAAAACAAACCTAGAATGGATAGTCTCAAAAGAAGACAAAATATGAATAATGTAAAAAATGACACTAATCACATCTGGATTCGTCGTCTTCGTTTCCCAACGTGTGTTTTGAATTTGGATCTGGGTTTTTTTAGGGGTTATAGAAACATGTCTTGTGAATGTGCACAAAAACTTTAAAATTTTCTTGAACCGCTTAAATTTAATTTTTCTAATTTGGGAGAATGGGAGCATGTAAAGGCTGGTGTCACTTGATACTCTCCCGTGGAGGACTACGACCCTGTCGATTGCAGCCTCTCACGCCATGACAACACAAGACGGGACACCTCGCTAGCTGCACATGGATAGGGATACATGCATGATCCAGTTAGGTATATGTCCCCACTAGAAGCAAAAAGATGAAGGAGAAAACTATGTTAGTTAAGAGGTTGATTCCATTACTACCATGCATGTTCTTGCAACTTCCTGTGTGCCACGCCGGTGTAGTTTTCCCACCGGTGAAGAGGCGACTCTTCAATCTTCATGTACGTGTACTACATACTCGGCAGCTCGCCAACTTTAATGAACTCGCCATCAAAGAGGGGGAAAGTGACCTAACATCTTCCTTAGCACAAAGGCCATTTAGTCCGTTAACTTGCCTATCAACTCGATGCATGACGCGAAATGAGCGTAACTGATATGATTAGATTCCTTGTATGAAACCAATCTAACAAGGTTCAATTCGTAGACATGGTATCGGTGTTCGTCTTTTTCTGGGTTTATTTCATCCCTTTCGATGATATGCGTTCAGTGAGACGAGACGTCTCCGTCGACTATGAAGACATATGTGATGACTTCATCAATCTCAATATGTTGGGCCGTCTGGCAGGGGCATAGCGTTGGTGGGACAATCCCAGGTCCTCACCCTCCCAAAAAATTTAATGCAAAGAGAAGCTAATCATATTGCTAAACTCACTTCTGATTACCCAACCGCGCGTGGTGCTGTTTAGCCCCCTTAGATTCTGTTCATGCTCCGCCACTACCGGTTTGGTCTCTTGGAGACGCTCATAAGAGTGTACGTGCGTTCGTAGAGGTGAGTATATGTGCGTATCTATAAGCATTTGCGTCTGTACTCTGTTAAAAAAAAACTCGATTGTGCGACCGATGTAAAAAAAAGCGGACATAAAAAGAAAAACTGGACCGCATGACGAAAAAATTGGCTGGCAAGATGGCATGTTCCTCACTATATTATGATGATACAAAAGAACGTCAATTCGAGGATGATATAAAAAAACGTTAACTTGAGGATGATCTTTCTTAATGCGGTGCACAAATTGTTTGTAGTGCTGTCCCAGGCTGCACCCTCCAACGATAGGAACTGATATTTTAGATGATTCAGTAGCAAAGTCGAAACGCCACATTTGCATCCGTCCAAAAATTGCTCAGTTGATTGGTGCATAGGAAAGCAGCTCTTAACACAAAGCTTACAAAGGGAAAGATGGTAACCAGGATGATAACTACTGGGAAGCCATAGAGATATTTAATTTGACACGCTGGGCGAGTTGCTATCCACACGCGAGAGACGATGTGTCATCAAGTACATTTGAGAAAATGTACACCGCACAACTAAATATCAACATCCCAAGTGATATTTATCTGTTTATTTTCTCGGGGGGACGTCTTCTTCTTTTTGTTTCTACCTGGAATGTTCGAAACGGCGACTCAAATGCAGAAAATGTGTTGAACATGCTTCCCACATGCATGGTTATATAACATGGTTTATCACGGAAACTTGTAGAGGCACGCACCTGTCTAGCTGTACCGGCAGTCCGAATGCTTACCTATCCACAAAGTCATTGGATTTCGCACGAGAGCACAACAAGTTTTAAGTTTTAGTTTCCGAAACTTATGATTTTGTCGGTTGCAGGTCCCGGAACTAACGATTTTTTCGGTTGCTCGTACTAAGTTTCAGAAGTTGAAACTTAACGTAGTTTAAAAACCCATCAAAACGTATTCAAAATGGATCTCATTTTGAAAGCCCTCGTCGTCATAAAAAACTCAAATATGCAAATGAAACTTAATTCAAACTTTGGTTCAAAAGATATGAAAGATTGAAAGCCAAAAGAAAAAGTGGCTGGATGGCCTCGCCCATGTGTGCTACAAATCCCCTCTTGGGTTTATCACCATGGCTTTTTTGTCTTCGGTGCAAGAACCACTCTATGGACTAGTGAAACTGGCGATGAACCTTTGTTGCGACGATACAATTAAAATACTCACGTATTCCGTCTGCGTATTGTTATGAGTTGATATAAACTATGGTTCGGTGTTTGTTAGGATATTTGCTTTATTTGTATAGCTGGCTTGGGAGTCAATACATGTCACGTTCAAACTGTATCACATGTAACCTCTCTATGTTATATTAACGCACACAAGTCCCTACCTGAGCTACGGCAAACTACTCCACCAACTTTACATGGTATCAAAGTCATCTCTCTTTCTCGCACATCTCATCTGAACCATGGCGTTGTCTTCCTCCTGCTCTGTGATGTAGGCCAATCCTTTTGGTTAGCAGGTAACGGAACGCCTCACCAGGGATAACTTCCCCCTCTACAAAGCTCAGGTGCTCCCGCATATCAGAGGGCTCACATGTTTGGCTATCTCGATAGAACCATCGTTGCATCATCTAAGCAGCTCATAGTGCAGAAGGCAGATAAGAGTGGCTAGAAGAAATTTCCAACCCAGCCTATAAGTTCTCCCATCAAGTGCTAGCTTACGCATGGGGTTTCTCTCCCCGGTGGTCCTAGCCCAAGTCATCGACATTGCCTCCTCTGCCGCGCTATGGAAGGCCATAACTGAGATGTTTTCTTCTCAATCCCAGGCGTGTGTGATTCAAATCCACAACCAGCTCATGAAAACAAAGAAAGGAGATACACCAAGATGAAGGGAACCGTCGATGATATGGCTAGCATCGATTAAAAGAACTTGAGGACCATGATTTGATTTCTCATATTCTCTCTGAATAACGACTACAACTCATTCAGCAACACCATCGATCTTTAATACAGCTACATCCACCTGGCCAGTCATAGATCTCCCTCGGTGATCTCTACAGATAGTTGCCCTCGATGGAGGGGCGGCTCGGATCTCATGAGCAATGGGGTCTTCGATCCACCTGACCAGTCATCGATCTCCCTCGTTGGGGTGCCCGTGGCTATGACAGCCTGACAAGCGGTGCCACTACCTAGAAAGTAGCGGTGGCTACCCGTCTGGCAACCGTCAGCCCAAGCAGGGCGCCGGCAGCTATTGAGGCGGTGAAGGCAGCAATGGTGTGGTTGGGAAAAAAGTCCCAGATTTTCCGCCATGAGGGACATGAGGCCTAACGTTGATGGAAACTGTATGACTGATGAGTGATATTTTTACACTCCTCTACCCTTTGTTTAAACCGAGATATTTCATAAGACCGAGATATTTGCTCCGATATTGCCACTAATGACTCATGAATGCATAGGATTTCACAAACCCTATCTTTATTGTGTTTCTATAAGAAATGGGCTAAATATTGATGAAATCAAGTGAGAACATGGAAAGGAGTAAAGGAGGAGATAGAAGAAATCAGGATGGGGCGCACCATAAGAAACAACACCAAAGACGGTGTTTCATGCGACCGCGACCGCTCGCATGAGCGGTCGTATTGCACGGCAACCGAGGCCTCTCATTCACCTGAATAACTTTTATAAAGGGGTCGAGCCCGAAATGTCAACAGGACATCCGCGAGAAGAACCAAAACAGAGTCATCCTCATCCATCTCCATCAACCCTGGCCGCTGCCATTTCCATCTCCATAGCCACCATCACCACCATAGTTCTTCTTCCACTAGATCATACTTGACCGAGCCATTTAATTACATTTGCCATCTGTATCTTAAAAGTATTCTGTCACATACATGCACTTAAACTGATCGATTTTCATCTGTAGTTTTTTTGGAGAGACGCTTCATTGGCAATCATCACTTCTTTATGTTTTACTGAGATATACATGCTCTTATTCCTAGGTTAGCTGAATGGAAGAAAGCATGACCACGCAAGGTGCAATTGGTTTGTTTGTTTGGTCATCACATATCAATACTTCTAGGAACATGTGTGCTCCTCCTGGTAATGTTGCTGTTGAAAAGAAGAATTTTTGGAGCACACATGTGGTTTGGAGGGCATCACCATGGATACTAAGGGGAACCGAGAAATGTGAAGGCGAGGAAGGAGACAGGTAGGGACTCACATAACAACTTTGTGGCGGTTGCGGTGATGGTGCATGTGAATAAAAAAGAAATAAGATGTGCCTCACCACAAGGTTTGACGGGACAACTAATGCTGATGTTGCACCTTGCGATGGAGGACCGGTGTGAAAGATTGTATCAGTCATTATGGCTATTAGCATCACCGAGCAATTGGAATGTACGGATGTAGTACATCGGAGAAAAAACATGAGATAGTATTATTGGCCTATACGTGTGTTGCACGTGCATGCGTACTAGTCTATTTGAAGAAAAAAATGCAATTTTGAAAATAAATAAGGACAGAGAAAAAAGTAAAAAGGTAAAAAAATGAAGAAAGAAGGAATGATGAAAAAAAACATGTATGTAATCACAGCTGCTGCGCGTTCTTTTCAGTTTAGGAAACAGAAAAAAAAAGGTGAAATGAGTCGGCCCAACATTATGACGGAGTGTGTGTCGTTTGGAAAATAACGAAGGAACGGGTGTCGTGGTTGCCCGACATAATTTTTTTTAAGCAAAGGGAGGGACTGATATGTATCGCTTGTACCGAGCGAGGTCCTTCCTCTTCGTTGTTGGGCAGGGCCCACGCGATGAATCGTTCCCTCTCACCTGGCTTGGTCTGCTGGTGCACGTGTGAACTGCTTACCTGAAAAAAGCGCTAGGTTCGTAGGAAAAGTCAATATTTTTTAAAATTCTTTTCAATTCAAAAAGAATTTTGGAAAGCTCATGAATTCAGAGAAATGTTCACGAATTGGAAAAACAAGTTCATGAACTTGAAAATGTTCACAAAGTCGAAAAAATATTTCTCTGAGTTACAAAAATATGTTCCTCAATTAAAGAAATGTTCATGAATTCAAAAAAGGTCGTCAATTGAAAAAATGTCGTGAACTTCAAAAATGTTCATGATGTGGAAATAATGTTCCTGAAATAGAAAAATGTGCATGAATTTGCAAAATGTTCACAAATTTGAAATTCATGAATGTGAAAAAAATGTTCACGAATTTGAAAAAATGTTTGCGAATTAGTAAAATGGTCATGAAATAAAGAAATGTTCACCAATTAAAAAAATGTTCACTAATTAAAAAAATTTCCATGAATTCTAAAAATGTCAATGGATTACAAAAACTGATCACAATTGAGAGAATGGTCAAGGACTTAATAAGTTTTCCCATATTCAAAAGTGTTCATGAATTCAAAAAAATGGTGGATTACGAAAAATGTTTGTGGATTCAAAATAGTTCACGAATTCAAAAAATATCATGGATTAAAGAATTGAGAATTGAAAAAATGTTCTTGAATTAGAATAATATTCACGGATGCAAAAGGGATATTAAAGAAAATAGGAAAAAGAGATAAATATGAAAAATAAAAATAAACAAAAGGGGGTATAAAAGAAACACAAAAAGGAAAAACCGGAAAACAAATCGAAGTAGAAGAAAACAGAAAGAATAAACCTTCTGTTATCTTCCCAAAACCAGGTGAAAGATTCCAGAAGTTTCCTAAAATCGGCTGACGAAAGCCGCTCCCACATTGGTCGCTCAACTCTAATGGGCCGGCCAAGATATGGATGCATTGGGCGATCACCGTGATATGTATCGCAAGGAACGATACATATCATTTGTGTCAGCGAGGGTGAACCACTCGCTACAAGCCACCCGTTTTTGAGAACTAGGTGATGCCCCGTGTTGCTACGGAAACCTTGCTAAGAAATGTCTAAATAATTGCCACCAAACTTCTAAAACTCATGGAAGTCAAATGTAAACTTAAAAAAAATGAAGCATATAAAAAGAGAAAATAAATTGTGGTTAAAAGACTGTCATTTATAACAAAATGTGAAGGATGAACTCTAATGCAAAAAAAATCACATTTGAATAATATGCATGAATTAATATTGTGACAGTGTTTTTGCATGCATAGAATAGTGCAAAAAAGTAATTTATGGCTTGCGACCTGCTTATGTGTCATGTTTGCATGATTAGAAAAAATAGTTAGTGAGTTGTAGTTAGAACTAGTAGTGGGCTGTACTAGCTATTTAGGAACACTTTAGGAAACAATGAACCTTCGCAACGGTGCATAATTAGGGGAAACACTTTCTTAAAATTTTAGCGAGGGATCATCTTATTTATGCTACTGTCGTTCTAAGCAAATAAGATGTAAAACATGATAAACATCACATGCAATCAAATAGTGACATGATATGGCCAATATCATTTTGCTCATTTTGATCTCCATCTTCGGGGCGCCATGATCATCATCGTCACCGGCATGACACCATGATCTCCATCATCATGATCTCCAGCATCGTGTCTTCATGTAGTTGTCTCGTCAACTATTACTTCTACTACTGGCTAACGGTTTAGTAATAAAGTAAAGTAATTACATGACGTTTATGTTGACACGCAGGTCATAAATAAATTAAGACAACTCCTATGGCTCCTGCCGGTTGTCATACTCATCGACATGCAAGTCGTGATTCCTATTACAAGAACATGATCAATCTCATACATCACATATATCATTCATCACATCCTTTTGGCCATATCACATCACACGGCATATGCTACAAAAACAAGTTAGACGTCCTCTAATTGTTGTTGCAAATTTTTACGTGGTTGCTATAGGTTTCTTAGCAAGAACGTTTCTTACCTACGCCAAAACCACAGCGTGATATGCCAATTTCTATTTACCCTTCATAAGGACCCTTTTCATCGAATCGATCCGACTAAAGTTGGAGAGACAGACACCCGCTAGCCACCTTATGCAACTAGTGCATGTCAGTCGGTGGAACCTGTCTCACGTAAGTGTACGTGTAAGGTCGGTCCGGGCCGCTTCATCCCACGATGCCGCGGAATCAAGATAAGACTAGTAACGGCAAGTAAATTGACAAAAACGACGCCCACAACAACTTTTGTTCTACTCGTGCATAGAAACTACGCATAGACCTAGCTCTGATACCACTGTTGGGGACGTCTCCTCCTTCTTGATCCAGCAAGGGGGAGGAGAAGTTGAGGGAGAGCTCCGGCAGCACGACGGCGTGGTGGTGGAGCTTGCAGTTCTCCGGCAGTGCTTCGCCAAGCACTACGGAGGAGGAGGAGGAGGTGTTGGGGAGGGAGAGGGCTGCGCCAAGGGAAGGGGTGTGGCTCCCATGCGCCTCCCCCTATATATAGGGGTGGAGGGGGCTGGTTTCTTGCCCTCCAAGTCCATTGGGGCGTTGGCAAAGGTGGGGGAAAGAAATCCCATCATTTCCCTTCCCCACCGATTGTTATCCCCCTTTTTAGGGATCTTGATCTTATCCCTTCGGGCTATGATCTTATTCCTTCTAAGGGGGGATCTTGGTGCGCCTTGACCAGGGGTGTGGGGCCTTGCCCCAACTACCCACATTCATGTGGGTCCCCCCATGTAGGTGGGCCCCACTCTAGAACCTTCTAGAACCTTCCCGGTACAATACTGAAAAATCCTGAACATTTTCCGGTGGCCAAAATAGGACTTCCCATATATAAATCTTTACCTCCGTAACATTCCAGAAATCCTCGTGATGTCCGGGATCTCATCCGAGACTCCGAACAACATTCGGTAACTGCACACTAATTCCCATAACAACTCTAGCGTCACCGAACCTTAAGTGTGTAGACCCTACGGGTTCGGGAATCATGCAGACATGACCGAGACAGCTCTCTGTCCAATAACCAACAGCGGGATCTGGATACCCATGTTGGCTCCCACTTGTTCCACGATGATCTCATCGGATGAACCACGATGTCGGGGATTCAATCAACCCCGTATACAATTCCCTTTGTCTATCGGTATGCTGTTTGCCCGAGATTCGATCGTCGGTATCCCTATACCTTGTTCAATCTCGTTACCGGCAAGTCTCTTTACTCATTCTGTAACGCATGATCCCGTGGCTAACTCATTAGTCACATTGAGCTCATTATGATGATGCATTACCGAGTGGGCCCAGAGATACCTCTCCGTCATACGGAGTGACAAATCCCAGTCTCGATTCGTGCCAACCCAACAGACACTTTCGGAGATACCTATAGTGCACCTTTATAGCCACCCAGTTATGTTGTGACGTTTGGTACACCCAAAGCATTCCTACGGTATCCGGGAGTTACAAAATCTCATGGTCTAAGGAAATGATACTTGACATTAGAAAAGCTCTTAGCAAACGAACTACACGATCTTATCCTATGCTTAGGATTGGGTCTTGTCCATCACATCATTCTCCTAATGATGTGATCCCGTTATCAATGACATCCAATGTCCATGGTCAGGAAACAATAACCATCTATTGATCAACGAGCTAGTCAACTAGAGGCTTACTAGGGACATGATGTGGTCTATGTATTCACACATGTATTACGGTTTCCAGTTAATACAATTATAGCATGAACAATAGACAATTATCATGAACAAGGAAATACAATAATAACCATTTTATTATTGCCTCTAGGGCATATTTCCAACAGTTTGAGAGCAGCAGGAGCTTTGCCTTGGTTGTACTGGCCCAGATTGGTTGACACATTGGTTAATTGTCCATGTGTACAATCCTGTTGATTGTGGAGCAGTAAGGAACATCAGGGAATTTTTTTGACCTGGACTTATCATGTGTGAATAAAATTAGGAACTGTACAATAAACGTTCTTCAGGCCTTGTTTATCAACAAAATTATTGCCAAAAAATTTGATACACATGTTGATCTGTAGGTTTATTCGTACAGGGTACTCTTGTGAGTATTTTCCATTTTGAAATTGAAAATAAGCTGTCAAAACTGAAATAAATTGGAGTACTGAAGATCTGCTTGTACTGCATCAAAAGAAATAGTTGCCAATCAGTTAGTAGCATAATCATTGACAGGGAGTATTTAGGACAATCCATGAGGTATACTTAGATGCAAAAAAATCGGTTAGAAGCTGTTCTTTTTTTCTGTGTGCAACTTAGGTATATGGGGTTCAGGAATATGATATGTACTGAATTTTACTGTCAAAATTGGAGATCGGATCCAGCTCCATAATTTTGCTGTATGAGCCAGCCTGTATAATTTTCAGTTTGTAGAGCTCTGTGTTGTCCTGTTTTTCGGTTCTAGTTTTCTATTGTTGATAGATCCATGTTGTCCTAAATTGTAAAGTATAGCTACAAGTCTAAACCTGTACATTTTCAAAAACTGGACATTTTTAGAACCTGGACATTTTCAGTTAGTGGCTCAAAATTGTTCCAATAGAGGAATGATCTACTCTTTTTTCCTAGCTTAAGTTACTGATTGAGATGGCAATTCATGTTGTTATTCTAATTTTACACCCTTGTGTTCTTGGCAAAAATTACATTATTTGGTTCATATGAATGAGCATTGTTGATGTTGTCTGCTTTCCTGAATGAACCGTTGATTTAGAACTACATGATAGAGTCCTGTTGCCATATGTAGTGTCCTTTCCTGTTCATATAAATCAGCAATCTGGGTGTTACTCATGTTTCCTCAACTAACTTAATTATAGTCACTTTTGACCAACAAGTGTATCTTAACGGGCATTCTGAACTGTCTTTTTTGGTAGTTGCAGGTTCAAAAGTGCAGTAATGATATTTGCTTACAGTTACTTCAATTACTACACTTGGTTTATCTTTTAAGGGAAATCAGTTTTGTTTACACTGAAAATAATTTGTGTGCTTATCCCATTAACTCGAGTGTGTTATTACAGGTTGCAGGAATAGCTTTATATTAGGAGGAGCTTATCCACCACCACTCAGCGGTAGAGGAGGTGTGCTTCTTCCCCAACACAACATAGCGGCAGCCACGGTATCCTCGGCCCCCTCCCTCTATCTACCCTCTTCTATTCCTCACCAAAAAAATTGTTTTTTTACCTTTTATAATACTTGTGATTTGGACCGATTTGTGTTTTGGGGGGCATCAATTTGGTGCTTCCCCTGTCCATGTGCTGCAGAGAAAAGGAGAAGAAGGGGATGGATGAGCAAGGAGCAGAAGGACCAGAAGAAGAAGGGCAAGAGAGGTGGGGCAATATGCATGTCCAGGGAGGTCCGTCCCCCTCTCCTCTTCTCTTTCCTTGTACTGCAGTAGCCCTTAATCACCTTTGATTTGATTTATTCAGTTGTGTTACTTGTTCTCTCCTAAGAAAAACTAGAAACCTAAAGAAAATTGTATTGAAAGTAGTTGAACTTCTAGATTGTACATGTTTTTTATTTCTCTTCTCACTGTAAATTAGCGAAACAAAAACTTAGATCTTTCCACCGTGTATGAATGATCCGTTAGACATATGAAACGACACTGAGGTTGTGCGAAAAAGTTTGTGCAGGGTATAGAAAACCAATTAGTGTCGGCTGCCTTGAAGGGAGCCACAAGGAAGAGAGAGATCAGTGTACATGGCATGAAGATGATAAGGCGCCACTTCCACGATGACATCAACATCGCCGTGGTCTGTCTTCAATGGCACCTGGGGCGACATCAGATCATGGTCGTGGAGCAGCAACTACACCAGTGACCCTGCCATGGCGGCGATATGGACGGCATCACCATAACCACATTAATGGTCCAAGCACGAGGTGAAAATACTCTCTTTATCTCTCATTTCTGTTAAATGAATAGTTACTTGGATTGATGCTGGCTAGGATCTATGTGGGGCTAGGAAATGTTTTGACCCGACATGATTTAGAAGAGGAAATGGAAAATATGAGTGGGTTTGGTTAGGAATGCTATGATGCTTACATGATTGTATAAATAGATTTTTCGCTGACCTCCAGTGCGGGTGGGTTATTGCATATCTGGCGTCCTCTTAATTTTATACGCCTTCGTGGTGTTCAGTTGTTTATCTAACTCTTTATATGTTTATTTGGTTAATACTTGCTTCATTGGAGCCATTTTTTTCTGTATAGTTCCACCTGAGTCTAAATTATTATGCATTTGCTCACAAGAAAAGCAGTCAGGACTAGAAAGTTGCATTGTTATTCCTTTTCCCTGGTTCAGACTGTAGTGTCAGGTTCAGAGTTGATTGCAGCAAGGTCAAGTTCCTTTTTTACTGCACATGGATGTTTTGAATATGTTCTACCAAAACATTTTCTAACTAACATATTGATTTCATATTGTTGTTTTCTGTGACCTTTGATAGAAGGATCTGCTCATGTATTTTTCTTGTGTATATCTTTGTGCTAAAAAATGCATTTCTGTTAAATATTAATTCCTAAATAATTGTTTCTGATAAACAACGATGCCTTTCTTACACAGGTTGTTTGATGCGTTCGTGATCGTCGGCCGGACGGTGCAAGGCGCAACTCCGACGCGGTTCCTTGCCGGTTGGACGGCGTTTAGGCACAACCCCGGCGCGCACTGAATACTGCCTCGGCTACAACCTCCCTCGGTGAGGTCCATCTTCCTCCCACTCCTCTGCTTCGGCTACTGTATGGGACATGGCCATGGCTATAGTGATGTGGTGCTCGTCTGGTTGATGCTCTATGCCCTACTTATGCATCGCCTCCTACTTGAGCCCTATAGTTGTGGATCCATGCCATTTTAGGGTTTGCAGGTTGTTGTTCATGTTTAGTTGCTATCATAGGAGCTCATGTGATGCTCTAGTTTACATGTGGATGCCCTAGTCCTATAGCTATGCTCCTGGATTTGTTAGATTGATCAGTGGCGTTCATGGTAGGGCGATGATGATTAATCGTGGCTGAAATAAGTGTGCCTTTGAGCAATCGTGGCACCTGTGTGTATCAGGTTGAATCCTCCCTCTTGTCTCTAGAATCCTTTTTGATCCTGTGATACTTGTTATCCTTGGATGGTCATTCTTGTTGAGTGATAACCAGGGCAGCTCCATTGTATGAACAGATTGATCTGGTGATAAGAGATGACGAGGGTAGGTTATATGATCGAGGAAAGGTGAATCTGAGCCCGCTATGCAATGAACCCTGAATCCAGAAAAATGAGACGGGTCGGAATCCCTGGCTTCTCAGCGATTTGGGCCTCTGGCCATCCGATCGAAAGTCCCTCGTGATACCGGCCGTTCGATCTCGTGCCTGATCGCCGTGAGCCATCTAATTTTGACCCTGATCGACCTGGGCCGTCGGATAAAATTTCAATGGCAACAAATTGTAAATACCGTGCCCCCACCAGGGCATTTCCGTCATTCCGCTTAGGGGGGTATAAAGGGGGCCGCTGCCGTGGGAGACTTAGCTGACGCCTCCTCTCTCACTCGCTCCTGCAGCTGCCTCCCTCCATCCCACGTAGGTGGCTCCCACCAACCACGATGGCTTCGGCAACGGCCACGGAGGAGGGCGGCATATCAGCGGTGCCGGTGATGGCGTCCGTGGCGGCTATGCAATGAACCCTGAACCAGTTTTATATGTATTTAAAGGTGTTTCTTATTTATGCTCAAGTGGTGTTCGTGCTAGGGCGATGATGATTACCTTGGCTGGAATTAGTGTGCCTTTGAGCAATCAAGGCACCTGTGGGTATCAAGTTGGATCCTCCCTCTTGTCTCTAGAATCCTTTTTGGTCATGTGATACTTGTTGTTGTCCTTGGATGGTCATTCTTGTTGAGTGATAACCAGGGCAGCTCTACTGTATAAACAGATTGATCTGGTGATAAGAGATGACAGGGGTAGGTTATATGATCGAGGAAAGGTGAATCTGAGCCCACTATGCAATAAAACTGCAGCTACCTCCCCTAATGTGTGTAGTATTGAAGGCACAAGAGAACTTCTCATGTCTTGCTACTTTAAAATTCCAAAAAGGTTCATTCTTCCTTTACTGGTTACTTAACCATGATTTTTTTTGCTTTGGTTCTGGTTGAGATACTATAGATTGTTTATATATGAAAACTATAGACACTTGTAGTTTTGTATGCCTCAACTGTAGCTTAGGATCCAGTGTTGTAATGCTTTGCCTAATTAAAAATAACTCTAATCAATAATAGTGGTTCTTTCCTTGTGATTTGAACTGAGAGAGGTCCACTGATTCTTGATCTTAAGGTGACCCCATTTTTCTATGCATCATGCACATGCTGCTCTATGTTCCCTTTTAAAGATTTTTGCTTGCATTTTGGGTTGGTTTTCTGCTCTCTATGTTCCCTTTTAGCGTTTCTTTCTGTTGTTGTTGCATTCCCTTTTGTGCATACTACATGCTCTTTTTGTATCTCATTCTGCATGTGACATAACTAACTAATACATCTTCGATCAGTATTCACATTGAGATGAAAGGTTATATCTGATATCATCTAGCTCAAGTAGGAACTTTCTGCTCCAATGTTTGCTATGAAAGGTTATAACTAATACATCTTTGATCAGCATTCACATTTCCTTGCCTGGTATATTTCAGTCCCTTGTGAAATGAATCGTCTATGTGTATGAAAGTTTTGGAATATCAGAAAAATGTTTAGTTTTAGTGTCCAGTTCGCTGCCAATTCTCTTACTGCTTTTGTCGTGACCATGCGAATCAATTATCCTGTGGATTGACTATGCCTTGCTTACCTTGCATTGGTTTATTTTGCTATTTGTGGCCTATAGTAAACTCATCTATCATGGATGGTTACTTTGATTTTTTAGATGTAAACAGTTTCTCAAACCTTCCTACTAACTTGACCACTATGTGCTTAATTACAACATTTGGACTGGCACCCTCGCACCAAGGCGCCCAGCCGGCTCGCCGCAAGTATAGCTACGCCGCCGCCTCCCCGGAGGGCTGCAAGGTGAAGTGGATGTTGGGGAACGTAGCAGAAATTTAAAATTTTCCTACGTGTCACCAAGATCTATCTATGGAGAAACCAGCAACGAGGGGAAAGAGAGTGCATCTACATACCCTTGTAGATCGCTAAGCGGAAGCGTTCAAGTGAACGGGGTTGATGGAGTCGTACTCGCCGTGATCCAAATCACCGATGACCAAGTGCCGAACGGACGGCACCTCCGCGTTCAACACACGTACAGCCCGGTGACGTCTCCCATGCCTTGATCCAGCAAGGAGAGAGGGAGAGGTTGAGGAAGACTCCATCCAGCAGCAGCACAACGGCGTGGTGGTGGTGGAGGAGCGTGGCAATCCTGCAGGGCTTCGCCAAGCACCACGAGATATGAGGAGAAAGAGAGGGAGGGCTGCACCAACAGGCAGAGATCAGATCGCGTGTTATGGGCAGCCCCAAGCCTCACTATATATAGGGGAGAGGGAGGAGGGTGCGCCCCCTCTAGGGTTCCCACCCCTAGGGGGGCGGCAGCCCTAGATGGGAAAGGGGAGGAGGCCAAGAGGGGGAGAAAGGGGGCGCCCCCTAGGGTGGGCCTTAGGCCCATCTAAGCCTAGGGTTTCCCCTTTCTCCTCCTTTGCTGCGCCTTGGGCCTTGTGGGAGGCGCATCATCCCACTTAGGGGCTGGTCCCTCACCACTCTTGCCCCATGCAGGCCTCCGGGGTTGGTGGCCCCACTTGGTGGACCCCGGGGACCCTCCTGGTGGTCCCGGTACGTTACCGATAAAACCCGAAACTCTTTCGGTGACCAAAACAGGACTTCCCATATATAAATCTTTACCTCCGGACCATTCCGGAACTCCTCATGACGTCCGGGATCTCATCCGGGACTCCGAACAACATTCGGTAACCACATACAAACTTCCTTTATAACCCTAGCGTCATCGAACCTTAAGTGTGTAGACCCTACGGGTTCGGGAGACATGCAGACATGACCGAGACGTTCTCCGGTCAATAACCAACAGCGGGATCTAGATACCCATGTTGGCTCCCACATGTTCCACGATGATCTCATCGTATGAACCACGATGTCAAGGACTTAATCAATCCCGTATACAATTCCCTTTGTCTAGCGGTATTGTACTTGCCCGAGATTCGATCGTCGGTATCCCGATACCTTGTTCAATCTCGTTATCGGCAAGTCTCTTTTACTCGTTCCGCGGCACATCATCCCGTGATCAACTCCTTGATCACATTGTGCACATTATGATGATGTCCTACCGAGTGGGCCCAGAGATACCTCTCCGTCACACGGAGTGACAAATCCCAGTCTCGATTCGTGCCAACCCAACAGACACTTTCGGAGATACCCGTAGTGCACCTTTATAGCCACCCAGTTACGTTGTGGCATTTGGCACACCCAAAGCACTCCTACGGTATCCGGGAGTTGCACAATCTCATGGTCTAAGGAAACGATACTTGACATTAGAAAAGCTTTAGCATACGAACTACATGATCTTGTGCTAGGCTTAGGATTGGGTCTTGTCCATCACATCATTCTTCTAATGATGTGATCCCGTTATCAATGACATCCAATGTCCATGGTCAGGAAACCGTAACCATCTATTGATCAACGAGCTAGTCAACTAGAGGCTTACTAGGGACATGGTGTTGTCTATGTATCCACACATGTATCTGAGTTTCCTATCAATACAATTCTAGCATGGATAATAAACGATTATCATGAACAAGGAAATATAATAATAACCTATTTATTATTGCCTCTAGGGCATATTTCCAACAGTCTCCCACTTGCACTAGAGTCAATAATCCAGTTCACATCGCTATGTGATTAACACTCAAGGTCACATCCCCATGTGACAAACACCCAAAGAGTTTACTAGAGTCAATAATCTAGTTCACATTACCATGTGATTAACACTCAATGAGTTCTGGGTTTGATCATGTTATGCTTGTGAGAGATGTTATAGTCAACGGGTCTGAACCTTTCAGATCCGTGTGTGCTTTAAAAATATCTATGTCATCTCCTAGATGCAGTTACCACGCTCTATTTGGAGCTATTCCAAATAACTGTTCTACTATACGAATCCAGTTTACTCTCAGAATAATCCGGATTAGTGTCAAAGCTTGCATTGGCGTAACCCTTTACGACGAACTCTTTTACCACCTCCATAATCGAGAAAATTCCTCAGTCCACTAGTTACCAAGGATAACCTTGACCGCTGTCCTGTGATCCATTCCTGGATCACTCTTGTACCCCTTGACTGACTCATGGCAAGGCACACTTTAGATGCGGTACACAGCATAGCATACTGTAGAGCCTATGTCTAAGCATAGGGGACGACCTTCGTCCTTTCTCTCTCTTGTGCCGTGGTCAGGTCTTGAGTCTTACTCAATACTCACACGTGTAATACAGCCAAGAACTCCTTCTTTGCTGATCTATTTTGAATTCCTTCAAAATCTTGTCATGGTATGTATTCATTTGAAAGTACTATTAAGCGATTTTGATCTTATCCTTATAGATCTTGATGCTCAATGTTCAAGTAGCTTAATCCAGGTTGTAAAACACTTTTCAAATAACCCTATATGCTTTCTAGAAATTCTACATCATCTCTGATCAACAATATGTCAACAACATATACTCATCAGAAATTCTATAGTGCTCCCACTCACTTCTTTGGAAATACAAGTTTCTTATAAACTTTGTATAAACCCAAATTCTTTGATCATCTCATCAAAGTGTACATTCCAACTCCGAGATGCTTACTCCAGTCCTTAGGAGGATTGCTGGAGCTTTGCATACTTGTTAGCATCTTTCAGGATTGACAAAAATCTTCTGGTTGTATCACATACAACCTTTCCTCAAGAAAATCGTCGAGGAAACAATGTTTTGACATCCTATCTGCACGATTTCATAAATAATGCAGTAATCGCTAACATAATTCCAACAGACTCTTAGCATCGCTACGAGTGAGAAAGTCTCATCGCAGTCAACTCCTTGAACTTGTCGGAAAACATCTTAATGACAAGTCGAGCTTTCTTAATGGTGATACTTACCATCATTGTCCGTCTTCCTTTTAAAATCCATCTGTACTCAACAGCCTCACGACCATCAAGTAGTTCTTCCAAAGTCTACACTTTGTTTTCATATATGGATTCTCTCTCGGATTTTATGGCCTCGAGCCATTCTTGGAATCCGGGCCCACCATCGCTTCTCCATAGCTCGTAGATTCATTGTTGTCTAGCAACATGACTTCCAAGACAGGATTACGTACCACTCTGAAGCAGTACGCATCCTTGTAGTCCTACGAGGTTTGGGAGTGACTTGATCCGAAGTCTCATGATCACTAACATAAGCTTCCACTTCAATTGGTGTAGGTGCCATAGGAACAACTCCTGTGCCCTACTACACACTAGTTGAAGTGACGGTTCCATAACCTCATCAAGTCTCCACCATCCTCCCACTCAATTCTTTCGAGAGAAACTTTTTCTCGAGAAAGGACCCCATTCTAGAAACAATCCCTATTGCTTTCGGATCTGAGACAGGAGGTATACCCAACTGTTTTGGGTGTCCTATGAAGATGCAGTTATCCGCTTTGGGTTCGAGCTTATCAGCCTGAAACTTTTTCATATAAGCGTCGCAGCCCCAAACTTTTAAGAAATGACAGCTTAGGTTTCTCTAAACCATAGTTCATACGGTGTCATCTCATCGGAATTACGTGGTGCCCTATTTAAAGTGAGTGCGGTTGTCTCTAATGCCTAACCCATGAACGATAGTGGTAATTTGATAAGAGACATCATGGTATGCATCATATCCAATAGGGTGCAGTTATGATGTTCGGACACACCATCACACTATGGTGTTCCAGGCGGTACTAGTCGTGAAATAATTTCCACAATGTCTCAATTGTGTACCAAACTCGCAACTCAGATATTCATCTCTATGATCATATCATAGATATTTTATCCTCTTGTCACGACGATATTCAACTTCATTCTAAAATTACTTGAACCATTCAATAATTCAGACTTGTGTTTCATCAAGTAAATATACTCAGTATCTACTCAAATCATCTGTGAAGTAAGAGCATAACGATATCCACTGCGTGCCTCAGCACTCATTGGACTGCACACATCAAAATGTGTTACTTCCAACAAGTTGCTTTCTTGTTCCATTTTACTGAAACCGAAGCTTTCAGTCATCTTGCCCATTTGGTATGATTTGCATGTCTCAAGCGATTCAAAATCAAGTGAGTCCAAACGGTCCATCTGCATGGAGTTTCTTCATGCATACATACCAACAGACACGGTTCACATGTCTCAATCTTTTCGGAAATGAGTGAGTCCAAAGATCCATCAACATGGAGCTTCTTCATGCGTTTTATACCAATATGACTTACATGGCAGTGCCACAAGTAGGTGGTACTATCATTACTATCTTATATCTTTTGGCATGAACATGTGTATCACTATGATCGAGATTCAATAAACCATTCATTTTAGGTGCAAGACCATTGAAGGAATTATTCAAATAAATAGAGTAACCATTATTCTCCTTAAATGAATAACCGTATTGCGATAGACATAATCCAATCATGTCTACGCTCAACGCAAACACCAAATAACAATTATTTAGGTTTAACACCAATCTCGATGGTAGAGGGAGCGTGCGATGCTTGATCACATCAACCTTGGAAACACTTCCAACACATCTCGTCAGCTCACCTTTAGCTAGTCTCCGTTTATTCCGTAGCTTTTATTTCGAGTTACTAACACTTAGCAACCGAACCAGTATCTAATACCCTGATGCTACTAGGAGTACTAGTAAAGTACACATTCACATAATGTATATCCAATATACTTCTATCGACAGCCTTCTCATCTACCAAGTATCTAAGGTAATTCTGCTCCAGTGGTTGTTCCCCTTATTACAGAAGCACTCAGTCTCGGGTTTGGGTTCAACCTTGGGTTTCTCCACTAGAGCAGCAGCTGATTTGCCGTTTCATGAAGTATCCCTTCTTGCCCTTGCCCTTCTTGAAACTAGTGGTTTCACTAACCATCAACAATTGATGCTCCTTCTTGATTTCTACTTTCGTGGTGTCAAACATCGCGAATATTTCAAGGATCATCATATCTATCCCTGATATGTTATAGTTCATTATGAAGCTCTAGCAGCTTGGTGGCAATGACTTTGGAGAAACATCACTATCTTATCTGGAAGATCAACTCCCACTCGATTCAAGTGATTGTTGTACTCAGACAATCTGAGCACAAGCCCAACGATTGAGCTTGCTGTACTGAAACTTGTCTTGTTAGATTGTTAACTTGCTGATGCTTTCTTGATTGTGTTAATTTTGTGGAGTATTGCATCTCATGCTTAGTGCTACACCAATATTAGTATCTTGAACTACTCCAGTATTGCTTGAACTACTCCAGAAGATCATGTTAATTCTATTAATTCTATAGAGTAGTTTCAGTAATTTTACAGCAGCAGTACTCTTGCCTGCATATCATTTTGTAAAAAAAATATTTTATCCTTTCCTCTACAGGATGATGACTATCTAATGGTGATTCAATATTCCCACATTTTTTGCCCTCATGCTGCAAGCTCTAAAGCTGCCCCTGCAATTTACTATCACAAGACATGTCCGGACAGCAAGTCTCCTGTGGCGGTTACATTTAATTCATCGTTATAATTGTTTGATGGTTTGCTTGTTCCAACCTCGATATCTGCCTTTAGATTCTCATTGTTGTCTTTGGAGCGGAAGGTACCACCTGGTGGTATGTTGCTATTTTCACTTTGTTCTGAACAAGGCATGTATAGACTTCGGATTTTAATTCCTATCTCTCTGTCGTAAAAAGTAATATATTGGTTCTGTGTTTTGTCCCTGGTCGTATGAAAGCACCGACCTTGATTTTGTCTTATAACCTGATGTTCATTTTCAGTCTCATTATGTTTTTCTTCTAACACAATTGGTTGTCTACACATGCTATTCCTGGGCTCTTACCGACAAATTGTTTCATATTTTGTCTAAAGGTTCTGATCGGCACCCTCGCGCCAAGGCGCGAACCCGATCTAGTTGCTCATGGTCGCAGATCCATCAGTTAACCTTACAAAATACTCAGGTGGGCGGACTCATATACTCCCGCGCATGAGCGCCAGTTATCTCAGCTGGTGCCAAACTCAAACCCTATTCGGCTCCTGCTGTGCTGGTTATACCTTTATTCATGCTTGGCGCACACCCCTCCCAGTCCCAGAATATTTTTCTTTTCTTTTTCTTTTTTCCCTTTTTCTTTTCTTCCCCTTTGTACTTTTCTTTTCATATTTAATAAATACACAAAAAATTCAAATTTGAATACTTAATTCGAGTTTATGATTTTTTAATTCATGAAATTTATTGAATTTGCAAACTTTTTATCCAAAATTCGTGAACATCATTTTCAAAATGATTAACTTTTTCCAAATCTGCGAACCTTTTCTTCCAAAATCCAAGAGCTTTTATCAAATATTTGAACTTTTTGATGAAGTTTTTCTATATCCATGGACTTTATTCAGCATCGATGATTATTTTCAAATCCATATTTTTTTTTGAATTCATGAACTTTTTGGATATTTTAAATCATGTACTTTTTTGAAATCATGGACTTTTTCGAATTTTGAATTTTTTTCTTTCAAAAGTCAATGGTTTACCCGTTAACTAATCATCCTTCGGCGGGGCAACTGTTGACCGAGCGAACCAAGTATGGGGTGTTGCGCTCTGGCGAGCAACCACATTGCTTTTGGACTGGCTGGCCCACGACCGCGGGGCGCGGGCGCCGGTTTGGCTCTCCAGCGCTTCAGGCGCTGAGGAGGAGCACTCGGCGCAAAGGTGCCATTTAGGGGGCAGCGCTATGTCTCGCCTGTAGCTAGACTTAGCGTGCACTCATGGTAGGCACCTCCCTAAATGGGCTGGCTCAGGCATGTGGGAGACCATGGGCCCTTTTTATTTAACTTTTCACATTGTTTTATTTTTGTTTTTTTTAATTTCATTTAGAATTTCAAATATTCTAAATAAATGTATTACAAAAAAACTTTAAACAAAATATTTGAAAAAATATTACCAAGAATTTGAAAAATGTTAAATTTGTATAAAATATTTTTCTCATGTATACGAAAAATATATAGAAAAAAAATGAAAAATTTATGAAATTGTTTGACCATTTATTGAAAATAATTTAATCAATAATTTGCAAACATGTTAAATGAAAGAGAAACAAAGGAAGAATGAAAGAAAACAAAGACCAAAATATAACAACGAAATAAAGGAAACCAAAGAAGTAATAATAAAATAATAAAAAGGCAACAAAGAAAATAAAAAGAATGAACACATCAACGAACCACCGACGAACGAGCGAACACATATCAGCAATAAAAGAAACCAAACAAACCAACGAAGGTACAATGAACAATCCACCTAGCCAGCGATTGAAAAAAAAAATCAAAACAAACCCGCCTAGTTTAAGATAGGGGAAGGAAAAACTTAAGCGAGCCAAGACGTATAATCGCTATAAATGAGATATAGCCTTCGCGTCGTTTAGGAGCTCTCACTAACTTATTAGTCAAAAACCCATTGTGGCAAGAACCACACGTGCCAACAGCCCAACACTTGTAAATAACCCTCTCTGTATCAACGAAGTCACTAATTAAAGAGTTTTTTTTTTTGCAAAGATCACTCCCATCTTCCCAGGTTGCGACAAATGGCGCATTAGCGTGCATGCAGTGCGCCATAGCCTAGGAGTTTTCTCTTTATTCATACATTTGTTTATTAAAAATATTTTATTATTTAAACTGTGCGTCCAATCTCGAACCATTTTCATTGTTGGATTCCTCACGTTAAAATCTTTAAAACTAGATCCCATGTTAATAAGTTTCGATGAACTTTTGATGAAAAAATTGGACGAAAAAACCAAACTGGGAGCACATTTTTTCCCCTTTCCAAAGAGCAAAAAAAATGCATGCCTCCACGAGAAGTAAATTCATGCCTCTTACAGAAGAAGAAGAAGAAGAAGAAGAAGAAGAAGAAGAAGAAGAAGAAGAAGAAGAAGAAGAAGAAGAAGAAGAAAATACATTTTTTTCCTTTTCTGAGAGGCATGAAAATTCATGCCTCCACGAGAAGTAAATTCATGCCTCTTACAGAAGAAGAAGAAGAAGAAGAAGAAGAAAAGAAGAAGAAAACACATTTTTTTTCCTTTTCTGAAAGGCATGGTTATGCCTCTCGCAAAGCAAATTCGTGCCTCCACAAAAAAATAAATTCGAGCCTCTCGCGAAATATTTTCTTTCCTTTTCAAAAGGAATCACGATAAGTAAATTTGTGCCTCTCGTGATGGAAAAAAACGTGTATTTTTTCTTTTACAAGAGGCGCGGCTATGTCTCCCGAGGAAGCAAATCTGTGCGTCCACAAGAACTAAATATGTCCCTCTCTCGGAAGAAAAAAACATGTGTTTTTTCCAGAGAGGCATTACTGTGCCTTTCGCGAAAGCAATTCCGTGCCTCTATGAGAAGTTAATCCGTGCTCCTCATAGAAAGAAAAATAATGCGTTTTTTCCTTTCCGAAAGGCACGGCTGTGCATCTCGCGGAAGCAAATTCGTGCCTCCACTAGAAGTAATTCCGTGCGTCTTGTGGAAGAAAAAAACATGTTTGTTTTTTCTTTTGCGAGCGGTACGCCTGTGCCTCCTGCAGAAACAAATCCGTGTCTTTATGAAAAATAAATCCGTGCCTCTCGCAAAAAGAAAAAAAACAAATTTTTTCACGCAAAATTTTATTTGTCAAAAATCTAAAAAAGACCGGAGGAAAACCAAAAGGCTAAAAAAACCCTTGAAAAAAGTTATTTAAAAACCAAAAATGCGTATAGAGAAATAAAAATAGAAATAAATCTGAAGGAAACACATAGTGCGCGACACGTGATGGCGGCTGAGAGCGCGTCAAATGACACGCTCCCAGCCCACTGAAGGTGATCCTTGCGGGGGCTTCCGGAGGAGTACTCGCTCGTTAGTTGTTCTCCCGTATTTTGGTACAGAGGTGGTATATTTTTCTTTTTTAGAGTTCCGGACATCCTATAAAATCAGGAAATTAGAAGGATACTTTTGATTTCAGAGAAACACTCGTAAACTATTTGAGTTGGAGCTGGGCACGGACTCGGTACCCGACTCCTCGCACGACCCGCTCCCGATCCGACTCGTCTTCTCATCCGATCGTCTCAGACAGCCATTAATATCGCCACGCCCCGTCTTCCTCCCTCCAACCTTAAGCCACGAGCCACGAACCCGTCCCGCGCACGATCGAGACGAGCAGCGAATCGCCGCCGGTGGACCGTTCGATCTTGCTATTAGCAGCGGCATAACCAATGTCGGGCGACGCGGCGGAGGCGCAGAGAGCGAGGGCCGCCAACGGCGGCGGCGGCGGCGGCGCGAGCAGCAACCGGATTCAGGTGTCCAACACCAAGAAACCCCTCTTCTTCTACGTCAACCTCGCCAAGGTATTTATTACTATATCTGTTCACGAGTCGATCGATCGACCGATCGGCTGCGGGTCTCGTTGTTACGCCATGGCCTGGTGGGTGCTGATTCTTTCCCTTGCGTCGCGTGCAGAGGTACATGCAGCAGCACGGCGAGGTCGAGCTCTCCGCGCTCGGCATGGGTACGTCGCCTACATTATAAGTCATACTCCCTCCGTTCGGAATTACTTGTCGCAGAAATGGATGTATCTAGACGTATTTTAGTTCTAGATGCATCCATTTCCGAGACAAGTAATTTCGAACGGAGGGGGTATATGTCTGCGATTAATAAGGATCATATGTAGTGTTCTTGCATGAGATAATTTGAACCATGAACATATCTGCCTAATATGCTTGCAGCCATAGCGACGGTCGTGACCGTGGCAGAGATTCTGAAAAACAATGGATTCGCATTCGAGACAAGTAAAAACTTTTTCCCCTTGCCCAACATTATACACTTATGCTAATAGTGATAGCATTATATTGAGACTCTGCTTTCTAAATATGGCACAAACATTCTCTAATCAAGAATAATATGTGCAGGGATTAGGACATCCACTGTGGAAATTAAGGATGAGATGAGAGGGCGGCCAATCCAAAAGGCCAAGGTCAGAATAATCCATATTGTCATATCATCAGAATTTTGTTTTTAGCAGGATATCACTCAGATATTGTTCTTTTTACCCCAACATTCTTCCCCAGGAAATATTTATGTTGAACATTTTGCGCAGATTGAGATAGTGCTGCGGAAGAGCGACAAGTTTGATGAGTTGATGGCCACGGCTGCGGCGGAGGAGGCAGCAGAAGACGAGGAGGAGCAGACATAGAAATTGCTAGTCATGTAGACAGGATGGCTTCTGTTTTCTTTTGTTGTTACTTTTGGTTGCATCGGGAGCAGGGCGATAGCGAGGATGAAGATGTGTTCAGTTCTTGATCAATGTGAACCTCTAGAATTTATTAAACATATACATATTTGATTCATTTAAATGCATGCTGCAGCTGTTGGTAATGTTAATTTTGCAATGCAATTGCGGCAAGAGCTGAGAATTTAAGTGTTTGTCTGGAAGGCTTGCCATGAGTTGGAATCAAAATCAAAAGTGCCATGAGTTCGCATCAAAATCAAAAGTCCATAACACAATGAACTGAACAAGATCAATTTCGATGTAAAATTTGATGTCTCACGAGTTAATTTCACTGGTTTCATACCCCCAAACAAAGACTTTACGACAAACACACGCTTCATTCATGCATATAGCCAAAGCAAACAGGAAACATATGTAACTTTTTATCTGGTCAAGCTGAGACTAGAGAAAGAGTTTGAAATCTTGTAGCAACAGTTATTGAGATTAGTCAGGTAACATCATCCAAAGAAGACCAAAAAAGTTTACCCACTGTCTGTCACGAAACCTAGTATCTTGGGAGGAAGGCCCCAGGATCAGATCCATAATAGGACCAGCAAACAAAAATCAAGCCACTACCCTTTTATGGAGCTGCTGTCGAGGAACGCTTCACTCGTCCTCTTCCTCAATTAGTATCTTCTTGCAAGCTTCGTAGCACATAAACGAAATCCCAGCAGCAGGCACCAGCTTCATGCAACTAGGCCCCAGTCCTTTGTAGAGGCCCCCAACCCCTTCGTCCTCGAGAATGGTCAGGAGAGCGTGAAGCATGTTCTTGTATACCTTTCGGCCGCCAACAGCTCCGACTTGCATGTGTTTGCGGGCAACCTCAAGAGGAAATGTGGCGGTGCTTGAGATGGCTCCTGCAGCAGACCCAATGAGCAGGGTTGGAACGTTGCCGATTTCATTTGTCTTGAACATTTTCTTGTACACCTTCTTAAGGGTGTCATACGCGAAGTAGTTGGTTGCTGCATATGGCACCACTCCGATTAGACTTGGGGTTAAGCCTCTGTACAGCTCAGCGGGGCCTTCTTCACGGACGATTTTCACAAATGCATGGAGGAAGTTATCATACAGGCCTCTCTGCACAATTAGAGGGCATTCATCATATGCACTTCATGTGTTGTTATAGAACTCTAACAAAAGTTTTTTTTCTGGCATCCAGACAGTTCTTGCATAATAACACTAACCTGTATGGTTAATCGAGTCTTAATTAGTTCCAGAGGGTATGTACACAGAGTTGAGCTGACACCAGCAAAAGCCCCTGCCACTAGTGAAGGAGGGATTGGGATCCTTTGTTCTTCCCCAGATTTGGGGGTTAGGAACTTCTTAGCTGTATCAAAAGCAAAAAGCTGCAAGAAAAGAGGAAAAAGGGTCAAAACAAGCATTAAGGAAGAGGATAAACCATATGGAAATAACTGCATAAGAGATAAGCTAGCACAGAAATATTCTCAATAAAATATTGATTGAAAGGGTAAATAGAATTAGCATCAAGGTAAATAAAGGTACAGAGAAGCGGCAAAACTAATGTTAATGATCTGCAGCTCAGTCGAAAGGTTGTAAAGCACTATAATTAAATGAACAGATTGATTAGACTGGACGGTCAAGACAAGATTGAAGTTATTCCTGCTCACATCCAACACTTCAGGCATGAAAATCTTTAAATGATGAACATAATCATCCGGAGACTTTGGCAGGTGCATGGCAATAAAACAGCAACGCGAAGTTTCTTGGTATATGGATTATGGGCTATGGAAATTGGAATAGACACTGATATGTTATCTTGACTGATCTTGTACAAAGAAAGAACCAAGTGGTTCAAAGCCTCTAATTTATGCAATCCAGAGCTTTGTTTAAGTGTTGAAGCTACTTATTTTTTAGACCAGCTTGGGCAGAGGACAGGCAAGTTGGCAACCACCAAAATCAATTTCATAGGGTAAACTACAACGACTCCTTGTTATATGAACCTAACTTTTGATTCTGTTAACATAAAAGGTCTCTAAGGACAAAATGAGAACAGTACTATATTAAGATGAATCAAATTGAAATAAAAATGGAGGTATTATGATATGAAGTACATCAAAGCATGAGGTCTCTTCTGAACTAGATTGAAGGATTAGTCACAGGTGGCCGAGCTCAGGAAAGCTCTTAATATGTGTTTGCGTAAATCCAGCTTAAAAATTTTATATGTAGGCACTTTGCCAAATAGGAGTGACAGTACTTCAGTTTTAAACCAAAAAAAAAAAAAAAAGTTAGCCCAGGTTAAATAGTAAACTTAGTTGAAGAATATATGTAGGCCCTGTGCCAATAGCAGTATAGGACCTGAGCCAATAGTAAGAAAAATGGACCTAAGCTGAAATTTGGACAGAAAGGGACACTGATTTACAACGAGTAAAGCTTAACTTTGTATGTGGGTGGGTATGTGCATTTACATGCTAATCAAAAGAAAAAGCATAGCAAGGACTCATAACGTTATGGTAAATAAGTCTCCTGCTTAGTACGTATACATCAAAAAAATCACAGTAATAGAATCAATCATATCCAAAACAAGGGAACCATGGTGCATAATAAAGAAAACAGGGCAGCCATGGATCAATTAGTTACCTCGATTGCTTTGCTCGGGGCGACTCGAATGACATTAACAAAATTGCCGCGGAACAGCCCGGTCCATCCTTCATTCTTCATGATAGACTCAAACACCTCCGTAGATGAATTCCCATTGCTGCCGACCATCAAATGTGTCCTAATCGTCTCCAAAGGTGCGACAACTGTCCTTGACACTGCTCCTGCAATCCCCCCACTGATGAATCTCTTGAGGTGGGAGTTCCCAACCTTAATCTTGATCTTCACCGCTTTCTTCTTCCCCTTCCCCCGCAACCCCACTCCATCACCCGGCACCGGCAGGGATGTTTCGACGGCCTCCGGTGAAACGTACTTTCTGTACGGGTCCTGGGAGTTTCCCGACGATGTGGCGCCAGAGGAGGAGGAGGCCGGGAAGCCCACCCCCACCTTGTGGCCGACGCTGGCAAAGAGACCAGCGGGTGGGTGGAAGGACTGGTGGAGGGTCCATGCCAGGTTGAATCCACAATTGCTATCTGCATCACAGGGCGCCGCAGGTGGAGGTGGTGGCACGGAGAGGGAGAGGAAGCAACAGCCCCAATCCGCTGCCGTCGCCTCCGCGCATTGCAACCGCACGCCGCCGCTCTTGTTGCTCATCGCCTCGGCTCGTCTCCAGGGAGGGATTGCTAGCCTACGGTGGTCTCGGTAGGGCTCCGGCCCTCCTCAACCCCAAGAACCAAAAGGGCTGGCACTTGTCCCAAAGGAATGAAAGCCGACAGCGACGGATATCAAGGGGGGTTCAACCGGCCGGGCGTGGAAGAGACGCGGAAAGGCAAGGGGAATCTCGGTGGCGGATAAAGGGCGCTATTTCCAGCGGCTCGCCGGACGGATCAATTCGCCCCGGTGATGGCGGCAGAGCAGTCAAAGGAATCTGCATGTTGGGAGAGAAAAACGCAATTCAATAAATAAAGATTCGGAGGCCCTTTCTCCACGGCGCGATTTGGAGCCGGAGGAACGGGGGCGGTTACCTGGGAGCACGCATTTAACTCGCCGCGTTACTGTCCCGGCCTCGCGCTTCCTGGCCGCCGCCGCCGCCGCCGCGGCGGGAGGTGAAGATGCAGGGTGGCGGGTGAGGAAAGAAGTCAAAATGGGCAGCACGGCAACAAGGCTGCACTTTTCCCTCTCGCGACGTTGTACCTACCCTCTCTCCTACTTACTTCTCCCGTTCCTCCACTGAAGACAGGGCGGGCCGGCGCTCGAGTACAGTACTTGCTAGCTCAGCCCAGTAATGGTAGATTGGTACTGTACTCTACAAGAACAGTTTCGCCTACTTAGAAACATCCGCCCCTATAACACGTAGTGGCTTGAAAGCATTCGCTCCGCTCTGTGGTGCCAGGTGAATCCTCCTGGGTCATTTTTTTTATTGAGGTAAACTCCCACCATAAATAAAAACAGAAATACTTGCTCTCCATCCGTTCCTATATATTAAATATAAGTCTTTTTAGAGATTTTATTATGAACTACCTACGAAACCAATGGATGAATCTATATTCTAACATACGTCTATATACAATCATATGTAATTCATATTGAAATCTTTAAAAGGATTTATATTTAGAAATGAAGGGGTAGTTAGAGAAAAGAACCATACTCATAAGTAGTAATGACTTTGATTGTAGAACTTTTTCTGTATGGAAGTATGGCTTGGAGAACACTAAAAGGTGTGCTAAGAGCGTTTACAGCTGGATTTGACAAATCCAGCTCCATAGACGTATTTGGACACGTCCGCAGACACATCCGTACAGCCCCTCATATTTTTATGTTCGGCATCTATATATTTCAAATCCATACATGTCCATCAAACGTTAATGTCACACCGTAAATAACAAATGTTGGTACCGGAAATTCATAGCTTTCACATAAAATTTATTTTAACTGCACAACTCAAACATTAGCTCTTTGGTCCACATATGCTCCACAAGATTATTAAGTAGCTGTGTGTGCACCTGATGATCTCAAACATTTTGATGCATATGTAGAAAGTTATAAGATGAGCTACATCTTGATCTTCCGAAATTTGAACTTGTTCTTCAGCACTGGCAGAGCTATGGCAAGGCCAAATGGGTCATGGCCCGCCCAACGTCATTTTCCAATTTGTACTATGATTTTTTCACTCGTGGGCCTAAGAACACCAGCCCACAGGCTATTTTGTTCCGTTTGGCCGCCCAGCCCGCCCAATAATAGGCTACAAGCTCCGCCACTGTTCTCCAGGTGCTTCAAAATCATTGGTTTGGGCTACACCATCATTCCCATCCTTGACAATCATGTTGTGCAAAATAAAACAACATGTCATGGCCTGCCATAAAGTTTTTGATTCCCACATCATTGCAGCTTCACGAACAATTCTCCAACGAGCTTGAAGCACTCCGGATGTCCACTCCACATCCTTCCTAGCTGCTTCCTGCACTGTTGCAAAGTGGCTTTGTTTGTTTCCCAGTGGTTCGGATATGGTCTTAATAAACGTCTCGCACTGAGGATAGATGTCGTCGGCAAGATAGTATCCCATGTTGTAGTCACAGCCGTTGACAGTGTAGTTGCATGGCGGTGATTCCCCATTACAAAGCCTCATGAACACGGGAGATCGTTGAAGCACGTTGATGTAGTTGTGAGATCCCCGCATTCCAAAGAAAGTATGCCAAACCCATAAGTCATGCGATGCCACCGCTTCTAGTGTGATGGTGGCCTCTTTGGTGTGACCTTGATTCATTTCCCGCAAACCTTTGGGCAGTTCTTCCATTGCCAATGCATGCAATCAATTGATCCGAGCATTCCTGAAAACGCTCTGGTGTCTCCAATAGCCGCTGATACGTCTCCAACGTATCTATAATTTTTTATTGTTCCATGTTGTTATATTATAATTCTTGGATGTTTTACAATCATTTTATAGCAATTTTATATCATTTTTTGGGACTAACCTACTGACATACAGCCCAATGCCAGTTGTTGTTGTTTACTTCGTAGAAAATCAATACCAAAGGGAGTCCAAACGCAGCGAAACTTTTTGAAGATTTTTTTGGACCAGAAGACACAAGATGGGCCAAAGAAATATCAGAGGGGTGCCCCGAGGGAGGCACAACCCACCTGGGCACGCCTAGGGGCCCAGGCGCGCCCTAGTGGGTTGCGCCCACCTCGGTGGCCTCCCGCACCGCCTCTTTGCTCTATAAATACCCCGAAAATCCAAAAACCCTAGGGGAGTCGACGAAACACAATTCCAGCCGCCGCAAGTTCCAGAACCATCAGATCCAATCTAGACACCATCACAGAGGGGTTCATCATCCTCATTGGTGCCTCTCCGATGATGCTTGTGTTGGGGAACATTGCAGAAAACAAAAATTTTCCTACGGTTTCACCAAGATCCATCTATGAGTTCATCTAGCAACGAGTATTCAGATTGCATCTACATACCTTTGTAGATCGCAAGCGGAAGCGTTCACTAGAACGTGGATGATGGAGTCGTACTCGCCGTGATCCAAATCACCGATGACCGAGTGCCGAACGGACAACACCTCCGCGTTCAACACACGTATGGAGCGGATGACGTCTCCTCCTTCTTGATCCAGCAAGGGGGAAGGAGAGGTTGAGGAAGATGGCTCCAGCAGAAGCACGACGGCGTGGTGTTGGTGGAGATGCAGCACTCCGGCAGGGCTTCGCCAAGCACGTGACGGAGGAGGAGAGGTGTAGCAGGGGAGAGGGAGGCGCCAAGATGCAAGGGTGCGGCTGCCCCCTCCCTTCCCCCTTTATATAGGCCCCTGGGGGGGCACCGGCCCTTGGAGATTGGATCTCCCAAGGGGGCGGCGGCCAGGGGGGTGGAGTACCCCCCAAGGCAAGTGGGGCGCCCCCCACCCTAGGGTTTCAACCCTAGGCGCAGGGGTTGGCCTAGGGGGGCGCACCAGCCCACTATGGGCTGGTTCCCCTTCCCACTTCAGCCCATGGGGCCCTCCGGGATGGGTGGCCCCACCCAGTGGACCCCCGGGACCCATCCGGTGGTCCCGGTACAATACCGGTGACCCCCGAATCCTTCCCGATGGCCGAAACTGCACTTCCTATATATAATTCTTTACCTACGGACCATTCCGGAACTCCTCGTGACGTCTGGGATCTCATTCGGGACACCGAACAACTTTCGGATTACTACATATTCATATCTTTACAACCCTAGCGTCACCGAACCTTAAGTGAGTAGACCCTACGGGTTCGGGAGACATGCAGACATGACCGAGACGCCTCTCCGGCCAATAACCAACAGCGGGATCTGGATACCCATGTTGGCTCCCACATATTCCTTGATGATCTCATCGGATGAACCACGATGTCGAGGATTCAATTAATCTTGTATTCAATTCCCTTTGTCAATCGGTATTTTACTTGCCCGAGATTCGATCGTCGGTATCCCAATACCTCGTTCAATCTCGTTACCGGCAAGTCACTTTACTCGTACCGTAATGCATGATCCCGTGATCAAACACTTTGATCACACTGAGCTCATTATGATGATGCATTACCGAGTGGGCCCGGTGATACCTCTCCGTCATACGGAGTGACAAATCCCAGTCTCGATCCGTGTCAACCCAACAGACACTTTCGGAGATACCCGTAGTATACCTTTATAGTCACCCAGGTACGTTGTGACGTTTGGCACACCCAAAGCACTCCTACGGTATCCGGGAGTTACACGATCTCATGGTCTAAGGAAAAGATACTTGACATTGGAAAAGCTCTAGCAAACGAATTATATGATCTTGTGCTTATGCTTAGGATTGGGTCTTGTCCATCACATCATTCTCCTAATGATGTGATCTCGTTATCAATGACATCCAATGTCCATAGTCAGGAAACCATGACTATCAGTTGATCAACGAGCTAGTCAACTAGAGGCTTACTAGGGACATATTGGTGTCTATGTATTCACACATGTATTACGATTTCCGGATAACACAATTGTAGCATGAATAAAAGACAATTATCATGGACAGGGAAATATAATAATAATGCTTTTATTATTGCCTCTAGGGCATATTTCCAACAGTCTCCCACTTGCACTAGAGTCAATAATCTAGTTACATTATGATGAATCGAACACCCATAGAGTTCTAGTGTTGATCATGTTTTGCTCTAGGGAGAGGTTTAGTCAACGGATCTGCGACATTCAGATCCGTATGCACTTTACAAATTTCTATGTCTCCATCTTGAACATTTTCACGAATGGAGTTGAAGCGACGCTTGATGTGCCTAGTCTTCTTGTGAAACCTGGGCTCCTTGGCAAGTGCAATAGCTCCAGTGTTGTCACATAAGAGTTTGATCGGCCCCGACGCATTGGGTATGACTCCTAGGTCGGTGATGAACTCCTTCACCCAAATTGCTTCATGCGCTGCCTCCGAGGCTGCCATGTACTTCGCTTCACATGTAGATCCCGTCACGACGCTCTGCTTGCAGCTGCACCAGCTTACTGCTCCACCATTCAACATATACACGTATCCGGTTTGTGACTTAGAGTCATCCAGATCTGTGTCGAAGCTAGCGTCGACGTAACCCTTTACGACGAGCTCTTCGTCACCTCCATAAACGAGAAACATGTCCTTAGTCCTTTTCAGGTACTTCAGGATATTCTTGACCGCTGTCTAGTGTTCCTTGCCAGGATTACTTTGGTACCTTCCTACCAAACTTACGACAAGGTTTACATCAGGTATGGTACACAGCATGGCATACATAATAGACCCTATGGCCGAGGCATAGGGGATGACACTCATCTCTTCTATATCTTCTGCCGTGGTCGGGCATTGAGCTGAGCTCAATTTCACACCTTGCAACACAGGCAAGAACCCCTTCTTGGACTGATCCATATTGAACTTCTTCAATATCTTTTCAAGGTATGTGCTTTGTGAAAGACCTATGAGGCGTCTTGATCTATCTCTATAGATCTTGATGCCTAATATATAAGCAGCTTCTCCAAGGTCCTTCATTGAAAAACTCTTATTCAAGTAGGCCTTAATGCTGTCCAAAAGTTCTATATCATTTCCCATCAAAAGTATGTCATCTACATATAATATGAGAAATGCTACAGAGCTCCCACTCACTTTCTTGTAAACGCAGGCTTCTCCATAAGTCTGCATAAACCCAAACGCCTTGATCATCTCATCAAAGCGAATGTTCCAACTTCGAGATGCTTGCACCAGCCCATAAATGGATCGCTGGAGCTTGCATACCTTGTTAGCATTCTTAGGGTCGACAAAACCTTCCGGTTGCATCATATACAATTCTTCCTTAAGATAGCCGTTAAGGAATGCCGTTTTGACGTCCATTTGCCATATCTCATAATCATAGTATGCGGCAATTGCTAACATGATTCGGACGGACTTCAGCTTCGCTATGGGAGAGAAAGTCTCATCGTAGTCAACCCCTTGAACTTGCCGATAACCCTTAGCGACAAGTCGAGCTTTATAGATGGTAACATTACCATCCGCGTCTGTCTTCTTCTTAAAGATCCATTTGTTTTCTATCGCTCGTCGATCATCGGGCAAGTCTGTCAAAGTCCATACTTTGTTTTCATACATGGATCCTATCTCGGATTGCATGGCCTCCAGCCATTTGTTGGAATCTGGGCCCGCCATCGCTTCTTCATAGTTCGAAGGTTCACCGTTGTCTAACAACATGATTTCCAGGACAGGGTTACCGTACCACTCTGGTGCGGAACGTGTCCTTGTGGACCTACGAAGTTCAGTAGTAACTTGATCCGAAGTTTCATGATCATCATCATTAACCTCCTCTCTAACCGGTGGAGGCACCACAGAAACATTTTCTTGAGCTGCGCTACTCTCCGGTTCAAGAGGTAATACTTCATCAAGTTCCACTTTCCTCCCACTTACTTCTTTCGAGAGAAACTCTTTCTCCAGAAAGGATCCGTTCTTGGCAACAAAGATCTTGCCTTCGGATCTAAGGTAGAAGGTATACCCGATGGTTTCCTTAGGGTATCCTATGAAGACGCATTTTTCCGACTTGGGTTCGAGCTTTTCAGGTTGAAGTTTCTTGACATAAGCATCGCATCCCCAAACTTTTATAAACGACATCTTAGGTTTCTTCCCAAACCATAATTCATATGGTGTCGTCTCAACGGATTTAGACGGTGCCCTATTTAAAGTGAATGTAGCTGTCTCTAGAGCGTATCCCCAAAATGATAGCGGTAAATCTGTAAGAGACATCATAGATCGCACCATATCCAATAGAGTGTGATTACGACGTTCGGACACACCATTACGTTGAGGTGTTCCAGGCGGCTGAGTTGTGAAACGATTCCACATTTCCTTAAGTGTGTGCCAAATTTGTGACTTAAATATTCTCCTCCACGATCTGATCATAAGAACTTTATTTTTCGGTCACGTTGATTCTCTACCTCATTCTGAAATTCCTTGAACTTTTCAAAGGTCTCAGACTTGTGTTTCATCAAGTAGACATACCCATATCTACTCAAGTCATCAGTAAGAGTGAGAACATAACGATATCCTTCGCGAGCCTCAACACTCATTGGACCGCACACATCAGTATGTATGATTTCCAATAAGTTGGTTGCTCGCTCCATTGTTCCGGAGAACGGAGTCTTGGTCATTTTGCCCATGAGGCACGGTTCGCATGTGTCAAATGATTCATAATCGAGAGACTCTAAAAGTCCATCAGCATGGAGCTTCTTCATGCGCTTGACACCAATGTGACCAAGGCGGCAGTGCCACAAGTATGTGGGACTATCGTTATCAACTTTACACCTTTTGGTATTCACACTATGAATATGTGTATTATCACGCATGAGATTCATTAAGAATAAACCATTGACCATCGGAGCATGACCATAAAACATATCACTCATATAAATAGAACAACCATTATTCTCGGATTTAAATGAGTAGCCATCTCGCATTAAACGAGATCTAGATACAATGTTCATGCTCAAACTTGGCACTAAATAACAATTATTGAGGTTTAAAACTAATCCCGTAGGTAAATGTAGAGGCAGCGTGCCGACGGCGATCACATCAACCTTGGAACCATTCCCGACGCGCATCGTCACCTCGTCCTTCGCCAGTCTCCGCTTATTCCGCAGCTCCTGTTTTGAGTTACAAATATGAGCAACGACACCGGTATCAAATACCCAGGAGCTACTACGAGCACTGGTAAGGTACACATCAATTACATGTATATCACATATACCTTTAGTGTTGCCGGCCTTCTTGTCCGCTAAGTATTTGGGGCAGTTCCACTTCCAGTGACCCTTCCCTTTGCAATAAAAGCACTCAGTCTCAGGCTTGGGTCCATGCTTTGACTTCTTCCTGGCAACTGGCTTACCGGGCGCGGCAACATCCTTACCGTCCTTCTTGAAGTTATTCTTACCCTTGCCTTTCTTGAACTTGGTGGTTTTATTGACCATCAACACTTGATGTTCCTTTTTTATTTCTACCTCCGCTGATTTCAACATAGCAAATACCTCAGGAATGGTCTTTACCATCCCCTGCATATTGTAGTTCATTACAAAGCTCTTGTAGCTAGGTGGGAGCGACTAAAGGATTCTGTCAATGACCGCCTTGTCTGGGAGGTTAATCTCCAGCTGAGTCAAGCGGTTGTGCAACCCAGACATCTTGAGTATGTGTTCACTGACAAAACTATTTTCCTCCATCTTACAGCTGTAGAACTTGTCAGAGACTTCATATCTCTCGACCCGGGCATGAGCTTGGAAAACCATTTTCAGCTCTTTGAACATCTCATATGCTCCGTGTTTCTCAAAACGTTTTTGGAGCTCCGGTTCTAAGCTATAAAGCATGCCGCACTGAACGAGGGAGTAATCATCAGCACGCTGCTGCCAAGCGTTCACAACGTCTTGGTTCTCTGGAACGGGTGCATCACCTAGCGGTGCTTCTAGGACATATTGTTTCCTAGCAGCTATGAGGATGATCCTCAGGTTCCGGACCCAGTCCGTATAGTCGCTGCCATCGTCTTTCAGCTTGGTTTTCTCTAGGAACGCGTTGAAGTTGAGGTTGACATTAGCGTTGGCCAGTTGATCTACAAGACATTTATGCAAAGATTTTAGACTAAGTTCATGATAATTAAGTTCATCTAATCAAATTATTCAATGAACTCCCACTCAGATTAGACATCCCTCTAGTCATCTAAGTGGAACATGATCCGACTCAACTAGGCCGTGTCCGATCATCACGTGAGACAAACTAGTCATCATCGGTGAACATCTCCATGTTTATCATATCTTCCATACGACTCATGTTCGACCTTTCGGTCTCTTGTGTTCCGAGGCCATGTCTGTACATGCTAGGCTCGTCAAGTCAGCCTAAGTGTTTGCATGTGTAAATCTGTCTTACACCCGTTGTACGTGAACGTTGGAATCTATCACACCCGATCATCACGTGGTGCTTCGAAACAATGAACTGTCGCAATGGCGCACAGTTAGGGGGAACACTTTCTTGAAATTGTTATAAGGGATCATCTTATTTACTACCGTCGTTCTAAGTAAACAAGATGCAAAAACATGATAAACATCACATGCAATCAAATAATAATAGTGACATGATATGGCCAATATCATATAGCTCCTTTGATCTCCATCTTGGGGCTCCATGATCATCTTGTCACCGGCATGACACCATGATCTCCATCATCATGATCTCCATCATTGTGTCTCCATGAAGTTGCTCGCCAACTATTACTTCTACTACTACGGCTAACACGTTTAGCAATAAAGTAAAGTAATTTACATGGCGTTTCCAATGACACGCAGGTCATACAAAAAATAATGACAACTCCTATGGCTCCTGCCGGTTGTCATACTCATCGACATGCAAGTCGTGATTCCTATTACATGAACATGATCTCATACATCACATATATATCATTCATCATTCATCACGACTTTGGCCATATCATATCACAAAGCACTTGCTGCAAAAACAAGTTAGACGTCCTCTAATTGTTGTTGCAAGTTTTACGTGGCTGCAATAGGGTTCTAGCAAGAACGTTTTCTTACCTACGTGAAAGCCACAACGTGATTTGTCAACTTCTATTTACCCTTCATAAGGACCCTTTTCGTCGAATCCGCTCCAACTAAAGTGGGAGAGACAGACACCCGCCAGCCACCTTATGCAACTGGTCCATGTCAGTGGGTGGAACCGGTCTCACGTAAGCGTACGTGTAAGGTTGGTCCGGGCCGCTTCATCCCACAATACCGCTGAAGCGAAATAACACTAGTAGCGGCAAGAAAGTTGACAACATCTACGCCCACAACAATTGTGTTCTACTCGTGCAAAGAGAACTACGCATAGACCTAGCTCATGATGCCACTGTTGGGGAACGTTGCAGAAAACAAAAATTTTCCTACGGTTTCACCAAGATCCATCTATGAGTTCATCTAGCAACGAGTATTCAGATTGCATCTACATACCTTTGTAGATAGCGAGCGGAAGAGTACACTAGAACGTGGATGATGGAGTCGTACTCGCCGTGATCCAAATCACCGATGACCGAGTGCCGAACGGACAACACCTCCGCGTTCAACACACGTATGGAGCGGATGACGTCTCCTCCTTCTTGATCCAGCAAGGGGGAAGGCCTAGGGGGGCGCACCAGCCCACTATGGGCTGGTTCCCCTTCCCACTTCAGCCCATGGGGCCCTCCGGGATGGGTGGCCCCACCCAGTGGACCCCCGGGACCCATCCGATGGTCCCGGTACAATACCGGTGACCCCCGAAACCTTCCCGATGGCCGAAACTGCACTTCCTATATATAATTCTTTACCTCTGGACCATTCCGGAACTCCTCGTGACGTCCGGGATCTCATCCGGGACTCCGAACAACTTTTGGATTACTGCATATTCATATCTTTACAACCCTAGCATCACCGAACCTTAAGTGTGTAGACCCTACGGGTTCGGGAGATATGCAGACATGACCGAGACGCCTCTCCGGCCAATAACCAACAGCGGGATCTGGATACCCATGTTGGCTCCCACATATTCCTCGATGATCTCATCGGATGAACCACGCTGTCGAGGATTCAATTAATCCCGTATTCAATTCCCTTTGTCAATCGGTATTTTACTTGCCCGAGATTCGATCGTCGGTATCCCAATACCTCGTTCAATCTCGTTACCGGCAAGTCACTTTACTCGTACCGTAATGCATGATCCCCTGATCAAACACTTTGATCACACTGAGCTCATTATGATGATGCATTACCGAGTGGGCCCGGTGATACCTCTCCGTCATATGGAGTGACAAATCCCAGTCTCGATCCGTGTCAACCAAACAGACACTTTCGGAGATACCCGTAGTATACCTTTATAGTCACCAAGTTACGTTGTGACGTTTGGCACACCCAAAGCACTCCTACGGTATCCGGGAGTTACACGATCTCATGGTCTAAGGAAAAGATACTTGACATTGGAAAAGCTCTAGCAAACGAATTATATGATCTTGTGCTTATGCTTAGGATTGGGTCTTGTCCATCACATCATTATCCTAATGATGTGATCTCGTTATCAATGACATCCAATGTCCATAGTCATGACTATCAGTTGATCAACGAGCTAGTCAACTAGAGGCTTACTAGGGACATATTGGTGTCTATGTATTCACACATGTATTATGATTTCCGGATAACACAATTATAGCATGAATAAAAGACAATTATCATGAACAGGGAAATATAATAATAATGCTTTTATTATTGCCTCTAGGGCATATTTCCAATAGCTTGAGTAGTTCATTGTAGACCTACGGGTCCGTAGTTAGTAGCTAGATGGCTTCGTCTCTCTCTTTTGATTCTCAATACAATGGTTCTTGGAGATCTATTTGATGTAACTCTTTTTGCGGTGTGTTTGTTGGGATCTGGTGAACTTTGAGTTTATGATCAGATCTATTTTATCCATGAAAGTTATGTGAGTTTTCATCTCTTATATGCATGATTACTTATAACCCTCCCTCCTACTTACTTCTCCCGTTCCTCCACAGATGAAGACTAGGGCGGACCGGCTACTTGCTAGCTCAACCCAGTAGTATAGTATGGAGTACTTGCTTTCTCCACAAGAACAGTTTCATCAGTCCTCTGCCTACTTAGAAACATCCGTCCAACAAAGACGTGGTGGCTTGAAACCATTTGCTCCGCTCTGTGGTGCCAGGTGAATCCTCCTGGGTCATTTTTTTTCTTGAGGTAGACTCCCACCATATAAATAAAAACGGAAATACTACTCTCCATCCGTTCCTAAATACTCCTTTCGTAAAGAAATATAAGAGTGTTTAGATCACTAAAGTAGTGATCTAAATGCTCTTATTTTTATGAGTATTAAATATAACTTTTTTTGGAGATTTCATTATGGACTACCTACGGAGCAAACGGATGAAACTATATTTAAAATGTGTCTATATACAACCATGTGTAATTCATATTTAAGTCTCTAAAAGGATTTATATTTAGAAACGGAGGGGTAGTTAGAAAGAAGAACACTACTCATAAGTAGTAATGACTTTGATTGTAGAACCTTTTTTATATGGAGGTATGGCTTGGAGAACACTAACCCTATGTTTGGATGTCTGTATTGAATTGGTTTCAATACCAATTCAGCAAAGAAACTGTAATGACATGAATACGAATTCGATTGTTTGGATGCTCATGGATTTGGCTCATGGGATCTCAGTGAGGTTTCAATACCAATTCTTGTTTGGATTTTTTTTCGAGAGTACGCCAAAGGCGTACCTTAGCTTTATAGAAGAGAGAAAGATATGTACAAGATTTTGATGGTAGATCGTCACAAGCCGGCGATCCCACCCAACCACTCCAATACACTAAGCGGACTACTCACAAAACCGTTGGACTCCCACTCCCGCTAGCATCCATAGGTGCAGCTCCTGAAAGATAAGATTGGTCGTAGCATGCTCATCGCAAATTACACATGACTGGAAAACCCTAGCGTTCCTTTGCTTCCACAATGTCCAACAAATCAACATGACAAAAGCATCGAAGCCCTTCTTGTCTGCCCTGCTGATCTGCTTGTGCGTACTCGTCCACCACTGGTGTAGCCTGTCATGTTGCATAGGGGACAGGTTGGGATTGATGCCCACTTTGGAGAAGCATTTGAACCAGACTTGTCGCGCGAAAACACACTGAATCATGAGGTGATCCACCGTGTCCTCCTCCTGGTCACAGAAATAACAAGGGGATACCATCTCTTGTAAGCCGTGCCTTAGTCTCCTATCCGAAGTCCATATGCGGTATTGAATCGCCAACCACATGAAGATCTTATAGGCAAGAGGTGCTCCGTTCTTCCAAATAGCTGCCGTCGGTGCAAATCTGATTCCTCTGGCACATAACATCCGATATGCTGAAGCAGCAGAATAGACACCCGAATCATGCCGAGCCCAAACGGCCTTGTCCCCACTTCCTGGATTGATGTTAAACTGCATAAGAATCTCCCAAAGGTGGATAAATTGCGCGAGCTCCTCCGTGGACAGCGTGTCCGAGATGTCCTTGGTCCAATCGTGCTAGTTTAATCCCTCGTTGACCAGCCTAGTGTTGATCGTCCTCGTTTTCATCTTAGTCACCAGATCAGGGGCAATCTCAGCAATCGTGTTACCATGCACCCATCTGTCCTTCCAAAAGAGGATTCTTTTGCCATCACCGATCTCCCACGTCACCAAGCTATTGAACACGCACTGAACCTGCTTATCCGGCACCAGATTCAGACCTTGACAAGGCTGGCCGTCGTCCAATCTGCGAAGCCATTCCCATCTCAGCCGAAGGGCAAATCTTGTTTGGATGTCAAACTATTGAATTGCATATTGCTTTCTTCTTTATGCATGAAATAAAAAAATATGCAATGTGTGGCTATAATTTGAATGATTATATAGCAATAAAAATTAACAAATGCCATCAATTCAGCCATGGAAAAAAATGCAAGTTTCATCTGTTGACAATAGTTATGCACTAATTGATTCTAGTAGGCCACAAGCACAACTATTGTATGTCGTGTACTAGTTGCTAGCACTACAACACGATCACGGGATAAGTTAATGACAGAACATAGGTACAAAACAGAACACTATTGAAGTACTGATGTGTGACAACGTGCGACCATGATTCAGTCTCATGTACACTGAATCCGACTGAATGAACCAGATGCCAATCTCTGAACTTGTGTGTAGTGCTGCTCGCATGAGTTCATCCATCCTTTCTCCAAATCAAGGCAAAGATCAACCCCTGCTACCTTTTGGAACTGCCCCTCCCACATCCTGATCGTCGCTATCGGATTCAGGGCTCCGCAGACCCAAGAAAGATTTGAATTATGGGGCGTGTGCGAAGAACTCAACCTATCCAGCCTACTAGCCCGTCACCCCACGGCCTAACTCAATGAACAAGGAAGAAGATGAACATGGTAGTTTACCCAAGTTCGGGCCACCTTGCGGTATAAGACCCTACTCCTGCTTTGTGGTGGATTGGCCTCATGAGGGGCTGAAGATGAACTAGTACGAGGAATGAACAACCTCGCGAGGTCTGCTCTGGTGAGGGAATGAGTCATCCTCCCCTATGGTGGTGGCTAACCTATACTTATAGTGGCTTGGGTCCTCTTCCCCCAAAACATAGACGGGAAGGGATCCCACAGCGACCAATTTGAAAGAGGACAAGTAGTACATCTTATCCTGACGAAAGGTGGTGTTTGCCTGCAAAGCTTCTGGTCGTGACGCTGCGGTGGCCTCGGCGATGACATCCTTCCTGCCGTCCTGGCTGTCTTGGTCTTGTTGCACCGGAATGGAAAACTTTGCATGAGTCCTCAGAAACTCACGCCAGCGCTTGCCTCCTTAGCACCAAAGAGGAAACTGTCTTCTCTGTGCTTGCTGGTGCCCACCTGGTCGTGGTCGTCGTGGCTTGCGTCATGGTAGCCTCATGAGGCTGGGTACCTGCATAGAAATCTCCGCTCCTCAAGAGGCCTCCTGGAGAGGCTACTCCATCCGGAGGTCTTGGCGTCGTCCGCCTCACAAGGCTTGGCCCCTCGCGAGGGTTTTGTCTTGATGGCCTTGTAGATGGGCCATACTAGGCCATCGATGAGGCCACGCCATGGGCTGTAGGCAGGCAAGCCTGGGTACCCTGGTTCCCAAAACGTCGACAGTAGCCCCCTGGCCCAAGGCGCGCTCGGACTTGGCTTCAAGGCGAAGACAAAGGGCAAGGGCGAAGCGCCGCGGGCCCCAATCTCCTGCGGACCAAGCTGACGCATGGTGCTTGATGGGACATGGGCATCTTCGCTTCCCCACGCACCTCGGCAACTGCCCAGTGAGGCACCCCGGCTCAGAGCGATCGGTTTACCATGCATTGCCAGCCCAGAGACCATGTCTTCTGGCAACACATAACATCTTGGTACAGAAAACAACCGCTTTATTGATGCTAGCGGAACAGAGTTTATATTACAACAGCTGTCGAGGCCAAGCGGCACACCTAGTGTGGTTGAACAATATGTACATTATTTAGTGAACATAAAGGGGCCTCGATCAGAACAACTACGTGGCAGTGGAATAACGTCGTAGCGGAAGCTCCATTTCACAAGGACACCGATGTGGACACGATCTAGACTCGAGCAGCGCTCCTCTCCAACGAGACTTTCCTGAAATCTGGCATGACACGCCAAGTCGGTACATTGAATGTACTTGCAAGCTCACAACAGGCATAATCATAATGGCAAACAATATCATGATACTTAACCAATTATTAATAATGCAACACTATATGTCACACATGCTGTGATCATGCTCGAACGTCCCTCGGGACAACTTACCAACCGTGATCATTCTCGGATCACAAACAAGCCACCAATGTGGTCTTAACAAGAGTAACTCGTGATCCTTACGGCGATCACAACCACGACCAACATCTGGTCCCGAATATCTCGATGGCCTTTCCGCCATCCTCAACAATGCAAAGTTCATAGCTTAGTGTGCAAATTATTAAACATTGACTCATGGTGGGACTTACTACGAGGTGTCTATGACCGTGGACTCGGCTATCGATAGATTATACACTCTGCAGAGGTAGCACACTGTACCCACACCACGGAACCGATGGCCTCGCACTACCATTCGGGTGGACCAACGGCATTCCGACGAAACCCTTCCATTGCCATGACACTCTCCCGGCCACTCCGACCCAATCCCCAAGGGGCTAGTCTTGGGTGGCCCCGTGTCTACCAAAGACACACCAACCACCGTCGTGGCCAAAACGATCCCACTCGAGGACCCGGTACCATAATCTCAACAACGGGCACACAAGGTTATGCCTGCTTACCGGGCCAGGGTAAGCATGACGTAACCTTCCCTTGTTGGAGGCACCGACCAGAGGCAATGTCAATGGACCGAATCAAGGCCTTCCTACAAAAGGCAAATGTGGTTGCACTGGGAAAAACTTGATTCAGCGGCACCATGACCGAGTCAACGGTATATTCAAGTTGATTTATATTCAGGTTCAATTTAAAATGAAATGATCGGTGTCATAGCATGCCATGAAATGCAAAACTACACATGCATCACTTAATAACGAAAATGACCGATCCATATTCACACTAAGCATAAACATCAACAACTCATATTACTTTGCTGATCAAGATAACTCACATATAAACCAAAATATTTTGGAACAAGTTTTATTATTTTCTCATGCAAGAACGTAACTCCGATTAATTTCTCATATGAATAACAAAGATTTTACCACATACAAATCCTAATTTCTTTACCAACCAAGTGAGGTTCAAACATTCTGTAAGTCAACTAAAATGACTAAACAAGTACTTAACAGAATATTTTGTAGCAATTTTTTATCATTTTATTTATGCAAGAACATAACTTTAAATAATTAATAACATGCATAACAAAATTTATTTCTATCATCACCACAAATAGATTCTAGCTTTGCTTCACCAACTAAGCTAGTTTCCACATTCTGTAAATCAAGCATATTAACTAGCAAACCCTTAACAGAATATAAATAACACAATAGTTATTCAAATGCATGGATTAATCATTTCATTCAAGTAAGAAAGTCATAAATATTGAAATGACACCATGAAAATGTTGTTGTGGCTTGCCTTAGTGCAGATGAGGTTCACAAGCCTTTTAGTGATCCTCAAGACAAGCCTCACCTTCTAAAAATAATTTTAAACACAAAAAGAAAATATCAATAACACTTCTGAAAATCACCAGAAATTCTAAACAGCTCAGAAAAATCTCATCTTTGGTAAGCTGCTAGATTTCTTTGCAAAGAACAAGATGCAAAAAGAATCAATTTGTTTGGACTTATGGTTAAGGAGTTATGGTTGTTTGTAAATTCAAATAAATTTGAATAAAAATAAACAGACTGGGGAGTGACATCAAAGGCGTAAAGATCAGGGGCGCCACCACTCGTACCGCTTCGCGCGCATACAGAGTGGCTGACTAGCAGGCCCCGCTAGTCAGGTTAGGAGGAGGGGAGAAAGAAACAGAGGGAGTCGCGGCTTCGCCGGAGTTCTCGCCGGCGACGATGACTCCTTGGCCAAAACGAGAGGGAGGGATGGAGAGAGGGGACGGAGGTGCACCTGCCCGTACCCGTAGCGTAGCTAGGGGTGATCGGACGGTGTCGGAATCAACCTCGCAAGCGGAGGCAGAACGCGGTGGTCGCCGGGGATGAGGAAGACGGCGAGTAGAGGCAACTCCAGGGGCTCCAGTGGGACGGGAAAGCTTCACCGAAGAGAGGCGGAGGCCCTGGAAGTGTTGCCCTGACCTGGGAGGGGGGCTGGAGCTACCGCGGCGACCAGACGGGATCGCCGGCGAGCTCAAGATCGAGGACGGCGGCCCGCCCGGCCGGGCTACGGCTTCCTACGTGCTTGTGGGGTGTGTGGGAGTGCTGGATGGTGCTCGAGGAGGCTGGGGGCGGCTCCATTTATAGGCGAGCGAAGAGGGGGGGTCGGGCTTCGTCGATGGACACCTGTCCACGGCGCCTGGCGACGAGCGGTTTCAGTGAGAGGGGGAGAAGGTGACGTAGCTCACGCGGCAACTGTTGGCGAACGGGGATGAGCACAGGAACGAGGAGAAGGGGACGAGCATAGTGCGCTCCGCACTGTTGGGTTGGCCGGACCGTGCCCGTGCTCGCCGCGGCGAGCTCCGGCGCCGGCGAGCGCCAGAGGGGAGTTAATGGCATTGAGACGAAGATGGTGGTGAGGTTTGGCACGCTCAGGCAGGCAGGGGAAGCGAGCACACGCGAACAGAGCGCTCGGCGGCACTCAGAGCGCGTCGACACGCAGGCATGACATGGTGGACACGCGTGGTCACCGCGCGAACTCTTCCCTCAGGCCAGCCTACGTCCAAAAATCATGTCTGGCATGATGTTCATGGTGGTTTTGAAGTTTACCATGCTTTGGTTTGGATCCAGGTGCAGTAGAGAAGTTTTTACATGCGAGGTAAGTTTCTGGTCAGTAACTTTGAGCAGTTACTGTGGTCAAATGGCTGGGAGTTGGAGGTTGTGCTTTGGAGGTTAGCCATGATCTACTAAGGTGAAAAGGCACAAGAAAACCCAGGCACAATGGAGCAAGTAAAATGGTAGTTGCTGTAGAAACCACCATTTCTGTCCAGAACAGAAAATATTTTCTGTAGCAAAAATATTCCAAAAAGTGATGAAATCTTTTTGCTCAGGGCGGTGCCCTATGTTTCAAAGAATATTTATGAATTTTCTCAGATTTTTCTGGGCCATAAAAATTGGGGTTGCTTTGGAGCATACTGATCTGGCTAGGGTTTTTGAGAGAAAACGAATATTTTTCATTTAAGAAAAATATTCCAAATATTATTTTGGGATGGATCAAAAGGGAAATGATGATTAGGGAGGGAAATGGAGCACTTGGGTGAAATCCCAGGGTACCCAAGTGTTTAAGTCCATATGAAAAGATTCAAAAATTCCAAATTTCAAATTGACTCCAAATGAAAATCAAGCAAATGAGAGAGGGCAAAAACCAGGTTGTCACAAACCTCCCCCGCTTAGAATGAATCTCGTCCTCGAGATTCGGCTGCTTGGGAAAACCACTCTGGATAATGTGGCTGCAGAAATTCTTCCTGCTCCCAAGTTGATTCTGACTCTGTGTGATGCTCCCACTGAACTTTGTAAAATTTCCTTACTTTACTGCGAGTGACCCTTTCCATTTGATCCAAAATTCTGAACGGTCTCTCTTCATAAGTTAGATCATTTGCCAATTCTACCTCAGCCATAGCAGTCCTTTTCTCAGACAGGGATATGCATCGTCTCAATTGTGAAACATGAAACACGTTGTGCACGTCTGCCAACTCAGCGGGTAGTTCTAATTGATATGCAACAGTACCTACTCGAGACATAACCGAGAATGGACCAATAAATCTGGGGGCCAACTTTCCACGAGTCTAAAATCTCTTAACTCCTTTCATAGGAGTGACTCGGAGGTATACGTGCTCTCCGGGTTCAAAACTTATCTGTCGGTGCTTTGCATCATAATAACTTTTCTGTCGAGCTTTGACCACTTGCAATCTGTCTCTGATTTCCTTAACTTGTTTCTCAGCTTCCATCATGAGATTTGTTCCAAAGATACGGCTATCTCCAGTTTGAGACCAAGTTAAAGGAGTGCGGCACTTATGGCCATACAGAGCTTCATACGGTGACATTTTCAGACTAGTCTGGAAGCTGTCGTTATAGGAAAACTCGGCATATGGCAAACAGTCTTCCCATTTGGGTCCTTGGGCTAAAGCACAGGCTCGCAACATTTCTTCGAGTATTTGATTTACCCTTTCTGTCTGTCCATCCGTCTGAGGATGATAAGCAGTACTGTATTTCAGTGCTGTCCCCAAGGCTCGATGGAGGCATGACCAAAAAGCGGAGGTAAACAGGGAACCTCGGTCGGAAGTGATAGTTCGGGGTACTCCATGCAGACTGACTATTCTGGATACATACAGCTGTGCAAGTTGATCTGCCCTGTATCTGGTGCTGATTGGAATGAAGTGAGCGACCTTGGTTAGGGTGTCCACTATAACCCAGATTGCATCATTGCTTCGCTGAGTCTTAGGCAATCCCGTAATGAAATCCATACAAACGTCATCCCATTTCCACTGTGAAACCGAAAACGGTTGGAGGAGTCCGGCTGGCTTCTGATGCTCTGCCTTCACCTTGTTACATATGTCGCAACAGGCCACAAAATAGGCAATGTCTTTCTTCATTCCATCTCACCAGAATATTTGTCTTAGGTCCTCATACATTATCGTACCTCCCGGGTGAATGGAATATGGGGATTCGTGTGCTTATGATAGGATTTTCTTCCTTAAGTCCGGTTGATTGGGTACACAAATCCGTCAACGGAATCGGAGGGTACCGAGTTTGTCCTTGGAGAAATCTGAGGTCTGCTCTGCCATATGGCCCTTGGCATGTTTTTGCAGATTGGTGTCAACTGGCTGGGCCTTGCGGATCTCTTCCTCAAGTGTGGGGGTAACTTCCAAAATATTAGCGAGGCCAGCATACACTATGACCAGGTTGTGCTGAGCGATCTCCTCTTGGAGTTCGGGCGGCAAGGTTCTCAATATGACATTTAAGCTGACGGGCTTTCGACTGAGTGCATCGGCAACTACGTTGGCCATGCCCGGGTGGTAATGTATTCCAAGATCATAATCCTTGACCAACTCTAGCCATCTTCGCTGACGGAGGTTTAAATCTGGCTGAGTGAAGATGTATTTGAGACTCTTGTGGTCGGTAAAAATTTGGCACCGTTTTCCAATGAGGTAGTGTCTCCAAAATTTTAATGCATGAACCACCACAGCCAATTCCAAATCATGAGTAGGATAATTTCCCTCATGGGGTCATAGCTGTCGCGATGCATATGCTACTACCTTGCTGTCTTGCATAAGTACGCAACCAATACCTTGCCTGGAGGCGTCACAATACACATCAAAACTGCGATAAATGTCTGGAAGAGTCAATACAGGTGCGGTTGTCCGACGTATCTTTAACTCATTAAAACTTTTCTCACAGTCCTCCGTCCATTCAAACTTATTATCCTTTTTGAGCAGCTCCGTCATGGGTTTAGCAATCTTGGAAAACCCTTCAATAAAGCGACGGTAATATCCAGCCAATCCGAGAAAACTACGGATATGTGTCACAGTCGTGCGCGGCACCCAATCGAGCACATCCTTTACTTTGCTCGGGGCCACGGCTATACCTTCGGCGGATAGTACATGTCCGAGAAACCCAACTTGCTTGAGCCAAAATTCGCATTTACTGAATTTGGCGTATAGCTGATGGTCGCGGAATCGTTGTAGCACTGCTCGGAGGTGATCCTTGTGCTCTTCTTCACCCTTGGAATAAATGAGGATGTCATCGATGAAGACTACCACAAATTTGTCGAGGAACTCCATGAATACTTTGTTCATCATATGCATGAAGAAAGCAGGGGCATTGGTGAGACCAAAGGACATCACGGTATATTCATAAAGACCGTACCGAGTAGTGAATGCGGTCTTAGGAATATCCTCCTTTTTAATCTTGAGTTGATGATATCCGGTCCGTAAATCGATCTTAGAGAGTACTTTAACCCCACGGAGCTGATCAAACAGATCATCAATCCTCGGCAGCGGATATTTATTTTTGATAGTGACCTCATTCAGCTGGCGGTAATCTACGCACATACGGAGACTGCCATCCTTTTTGTCCACGAAAATAGCAGGTGATCCCCATGGTGAAGAGCTGGGACGAATATATCCTTTCTGGAACAATTCATTAAGTTGTTTCTTTAGCTCCACTAATTCTGATGAGGGCATTCGGTAATACTTCTTGTATAACGGTGCAGTTCCGGGCACAAGATCTATTGCAAATTCCAGTTCCCGATCTGGTGGCATGCCTGGCAGTTCTTCTGGAAATACATCAGGGTACTCGCTGACCACAGGAATAAATTCCAATTCAGCCACAGCGGTGCAAACCAATTCTTGGTTGGGTATATTCTTGCGAGCATAGAATTTGGTAGTCTGCCCATTTAGACTGGTCAAAGTGACTTCTCGGGTTGCGCAGTTTATGCAAACTTGATATTTGGTGAGCCAATTCATACCCAATATAATATCCAACTTTTCAGACTCAATGATGATCAGAGAGGTTGGAAAGTAGACTCTGTTGATATTGATTTCCAGATCACGGCAGACCAGATTGCTCTTGATTATAGATCCCGAGGTTTGTACCAGCATATTTTTGCCCAAAAGCGTGCAAGGAAAGTTGTTTTGGGCAGCAAAACTCCGAGAAATAAAAGAATGGGAAGCCCCAGAGTCAAATAAAATTAAGGCAGGTATGTCACTAACAGAAAACATACCAATGACGACTTCTGGCTTCTCTTGGGCTTCATCGGCGGAGATATGATGCACATGCCCAATGAAGTTTTGCTGGATTGGCCATGACTCCATAAAGTTGACTTGTGGCCTGATTAGGGCATTCGCCTTGTTGTTCTTGGGGCACTGTCTGGCATAATGTCCATTCTGCCCACAATTAAAGCAAGAATTATTGCGCTGACGCTCTTCATGTATTGGGTTGGTCACGACATTCTTGACTTGAGTGGTGGTCTTGTTAACATTCTGTTGCCAATTTGGCTTGTATTCCACCTGAGTCTGCTGCCAGGTACGGGCCTTTTGCACTGGTTGCCCATCCTTCTTTGGCTCAAACTTACGCTTGTTGTCATTGTTAACATGCCTATTATCTGATATAAGCCTGTGCTCCTGTTCAGCAATGAAAGCCTTGTTCACCAGAGTTTGGAAATCTGGGAAATCAAGCATACTAAGAGCACACCGGAGTTGCGGATTTAGGCCTCCAAGAAATCTGTCAATCTTCCTTTCTTCGGTGGCCACGTCATAAAGAGAGTAACGGGCCAGATGATTGAATTTTTGCAAATATTCACCCACAGACTGATTTCCTTGGACGAGTGCGAGAAATTCACGCTGCTTGGTCTTCATAACTCCAGTAGGGATATGATATTTTCGGAACTGGTCCTTAAACTTTTCCCAGGTGATTTCCTCATCAACCGGCCACATGGCTTTTGCATTTTCCCACCATATGGCAGCTGCGCCTTCAAGGTAATGAGTTGCAAATGGAACTTTATCATTTCCTTCCATACGAGCAATCTCAAGCTTTTTCTCAATGGTACGCAACCAATCATCTGCATCCAATGGGTCAACAATCTGACTGAAACTGGGTGGCTTGGTCCTTTGAAAATCTGACAGCTTTGAGTGATGACCGTTCTGATTTCCATTCTGCCCAACCATAGCTTGCACACTCCTTAATATTTCGATCAGATCATTGTTCCTTCTTTCCTCAAACATACGCAGAATTTGCTCGATGGGGGCGGATTAGGCAGTGGAGGTGGTGGCGGAACGTACGGCTCGTGAGAATGTCCTTCCTGTCGTGCGGAATGACGAATAGGAGTTCCCTCACGAACGTTGCTACTGCTGCCTCCCCGCGGCATCCTATTGTGGATTTTTTCCAAGACAACGCAATCGAGATGAGAAACATCCAAGAATAAAATTGGGGAAAAGCCAGCGACAAATCACGGAAGAAAACAAAAGAGCGAAGAAAATCCGGCGAATAAAGTCCCAACATAATTATACATAGACTCATACATGAAAGATAAACAAAATGCCTGGTTCAACTACTCTCATACATGCAACGAAACATCATGACTCGTACGACTACATCCGTACATCATCCGGACGACTGCGAATACTCAAAGATACTACTGCTCTGCTGATGCTGCAGTGTCCTCCCCTGAAGCAGTCTCGGATCCTGAACTGACATGGTTAACAGAAATATCCGGATTAAAGGTAACACGACGGCGCTGCCTCGAGGGCTCTCCCTCAGGGGCAGGGGTAGGATGAAGCATCGGGGCTACAAGAGTAGTGAGAAGTGAAACCCACTCATTAGGAGTACTGAGAGGGTTCACGGCCGAGACGCCCGTGCTACTCGGAGGAGTAACCGGTGAAATAGGGGAACTAGAACTGACTGGAATATAAGGGGTAAATCCCAGAGAAGATGGAGTAGTGGCAAATCTAGTAGTGACTAAAGCAGCGGCTAAAGCAGTACGGGCACGAGTCAGCTCTCGAGCCAACTCGTGGATCATAAGATAGCTAGCAGTGACATAACGAGCAAGGTGGCTAGCAACACTATTAGACTCCGGATCAATGATAGGGAACGGACACGACCATTGTCGTGCAGAGAAGGGTAGTAATAGAAACCTGGGTGGTTCTGCATTCGGACCTCGTTGTAGCGAAGCTCGACAAGGACCTCGAATGTAGCAAACTGGATAGCCTGAGAAGCGGTGGAGGCGTAACCGCTCCGAGAAGTACGAGTGTAAGAGCTGGAATCGGAACTAGTGCGCAGAGTGACCACTGCATGATACTCATACACTGAATCAGCTAGCCGCTCCCGGTACACACGATAGACTGGGTCGTCTCCGAGAGGATACAGCCGACGCCACACGTTGCGAACGAGGTGCGGTGACGTGTACGGCATCAGCTGCAACTGGCACGGATACGACACCGGAGCCATCTACACCCACAACCATTAGCAGGTTAGCATAAAAATATAAACCAAATGCATGCAATGCAACAACCAGCTACAATTGCTACCGGCACTCAACTTTAACTCGTATCTAACATCCAGTTAACACGTCGTAGTCTAGCGTGGCCTACAGTCAGCGCGGCTCTGATACCAAGCGTTGAGGCACCCCGGCTCAGAGTGACCGGTTTACCATGCATTGCCTGCCCAGAGACCATGTCTTCTGGCAACACACAACATCTTGGTACAGAAAACTGTTGGAAATATGCCCTAGAGGCAATAATAAATTAGTTATTATTATTATATTTCCTTGTTCATGATAATCGTTTATTATCCATGCTAGAATTGTATTGATAGGAAACTCAGATACATGTGTGGATACATAGACAACACCATGTCCCTAGTAAGCCTCTAGTTGACTAGCTCGTTGATCAATAGATGGTTATGGTTTCCTGACCATGGACATTGGATGTCGTTGATAACGGGATCACATCATTAGGAGAATGATGTGATGGACAAGACCCAATCCTAAGCCTAGCACAAGATCGTGTAGTTCGTATGCTAAAGCTCTTCTAATGTCAAGTATCATTTCCTTAGACCATGAGATTGTGTAACTCCCGGATACCGTAGGAATGCTTTGGGTGTACCAAACGTCACAACGTAACTGGGTGGCTGTAAAGGTGCACTATGGGTATCTCCGAAAGTGTCTATTGGGTTGGCACGAATCGAGACTGGGATTTGTCACTCCGTGTAACGGAGAGGTATCTCTGGGCCCACTCGGTAGGACATCATCATAATGTGCACAATGTGACCAAGGAGTTGATCATGGGATGATGTGTTACGGAACTAGTAAAGAGACTTGCCGATAACGAGATTGAACAAGGTATCGGGATACCAACGATCGAATCTCGGGCAAGTATCATACCAGTAGACAAAGGGAATTGCATACGGGATTGATTGAATCCGTGACATCGTGGTTCATCCGATGAGATCATCATGGAACATGTGGGAGCCAACATGGGTATCCAGATCCTGCTGTTGGTTATTGACCAGAGAGATGTCTCGGTCATGTCTGCATGATTCCCGAGCCCGTAGGGTCTACACACTTAAGGTTCGATGACGCTAGGGTTATAGGGAAGGTATGTACGCGGTTACCAAATGTTGTTCGGAGTCCCGGATGAGATCCCGGACGTCACGAGGAGTTCCGGAATGGTCTGGAGGTGAAGATTGATATATTGGACGAAGGGTTTTGGAGTCCGGAAGTGTTCTGGAGGTACCGGGTGATGACCAGCATGGCCGAAAGGTGTTTCAGGAGCCCCGGCAAGTGTTGGGGGGCTTCATGGGCAAAGGGAAGGGGGCAAACCAGCCCACTAAGGGGTTGTGCGCCCCCCCTCACCTATTCCCACGTGACCAGGGGGTTTGGGGCGCCCCATCTAGGGTTCCCACCTCCTGGCTTGAGGGCCAAGGCACCCAAGGGGGAGATCCCATCTGCCCTGGACGCCGCCCCCCTAGGGGAAACCCTAGGGCGCCTCCCCCTCCCCTTGCCCCTATATATAGTGGAGGTTTTGGGGCTGCCTAACACACGAGTCTCTCTCTCCCAAGGCGCAGCCCTACATCGCTCCCTCCTCGTCTCTCGTAGTGCTTGGCAAAGCCCTGCTGGAGTACCACGCTCCTCCACCACCGCCACGCCGTCGTGCTGCTGCTGGACGGAGTCTTCCCCAACCTCTCCCTCTCTCCTTTCTGGATCAAGGCATGGGAGACATCACCGGGCTGCACGTGAGTTGAACGCGGAGGCGCCGTTGTTCGGCGCTTAGATCGGAATCGACCGCGATCTGAATCGCCACGAGTACGACTACCTCATCCGCGTTCTTGCAACGCTTCCACTTAGCAATCTACAAGGGTATGTAGATGCACTCCCCTTCCCCTCGTTGCTAGATTACTCCATAGATTAATCTTGGTGATGCGTAGAAAATTTTAAATTTCTGCTACGATCCCCAACAAAAACAACCGCTTTATTGATGCTAGCGGAACATAGTTTATATTACAACAGCTGTCGAGGCCAAGCGGCACACCCAGTGCGGCTGAACAATATGCACATTATTTAGTGAATATAAAGGGGCCTCGATCAGAACAACTACGTGGCAGCGGAATAACGTCGTAGCGGAAGCTCCATTTCACAGGGACACCGATGTGGACACGATCTAGACTCAAGCAGCGCTCCTCTCCAACGAGAATTTCCTGAAATCTAGCATGACACGCCAGGTCAGTACATTAAATGTACTTGCAAGCTCACAACAGGCATAATCATAATGGCAAATAATATCATGATACTTAACCAATTATTAATAATGCAACACTATATGTCACACATGATGTGATCATGCTCGAACGTCCCTCGGGACAACTTACCAACCGTGATCATTCTCGGATCACAAACAAGCCACCAACATGGTCTTAGCAAGAATAACTCGTGATCCTTACGGTGATCACAACCACGACCAATATCTGGTCCCGAATATCTCGATGGCCTTTCCGCCATCCTCAACAATGCAAAGTTCATAGCTTAGTGTGCAAATTATTAAACGTTGACTCATGGTGGGACTTACTACGAGGTGTCCGTGACCGTGGACTCGGCTATCGATAGATTATACACTCTACAGAGGTAGCACACTGTACCCACACCATGGACCCATGGCCTCGCACTCCCATTCGGGTGGACCAACGTCATTCCGACGAAACCCTTCCATTGCCATGACACTCTCCCGGCCACCCCGACCCAATCCCCAATGGGCTGGTCCAGGGTGGCCCCGTGTCTACCAAAGACACATCGACCACCGTCGTGGCCAAAACGATCCCACTCGGGGACCCGGTACCATAATCTCAACAACGAGCACACAAGGTTATGCCTGCTTACCGGGCCAGGGTAAGCACGACGTAACCTTCCCTGGTTGGAGGCCCCGCCCAGAGGCAATGTCAATGGACCGAATCAAGGCCTTCCCACAAAAGGCAAATGTGGTTGCATTGGGAAAAACTCGATTCAGCGGCACCATGACCCAGTCAACGGTATATTCAAGTTGAGTTATTCAGGTTCAACTTAAAATGAAATGACCGGTGTCATAGCATGCCATGAAATGCAAAACTACACATGCATCACTTAATAACGAAAATGACCAATGTCATCCATATTCACACTAAGCATAAACATCAACAACTCATATTATTTTGCTGATCAAGATAACTCACATATTAACCAAAATATTTTGCAGCAAATTTTACTATTTTCTCATGCAAGAACGTAACTCCGATTAATTTCTCATATGAATAACAAAGATTTTACCACATACAAATCCTAATTTGTTTACCAACCAAGTGAGGTTTAAACATTCTGTAAGTCAAGTAAAATGGCTAAACAAGTACTTAACATAATATTTTCTAGCAAATTTTTATCATTTTATTTATGCAAGAACATAACTTTAAATAATTAATAACATGCATAACAAAATTTATTTCTATCATCACCACAAATAGATTCTAGCTTTGCTTCACCAACTAAGCTAGTTTCCACATTCTGTAAATCAAGCATATTAATTAGCAAACCCTTAACAGAATATAAATAACACAATAGTTATTTAAATGCATGGATTAATCATTTCATTCAAGTAAGAAAGTCATAAATATTGAAATGACACCATGAAAATGTTGTTGTGGCTTGCCTTAGTGCAGATGAGGTTCACAAGCCTCCTGGTGATCCTCAAGACAAGCCTCACCCTCTGAAAATAATTTTAAACACAAAAAGAAAATATCAAGAACACTTCTGAAAATCACCAGAAATTCTAAACACCTCAGAAAAATCTCATCTTTGGTGGGCTGCTAGATTTCTTTGCAAAGAACAAGATGCAAAAAGAATCAATTCATTTCGACTTATGGTTGTGGAGTTATGGTTGTTTGTAAATTCAAATGAATTTGAATAAAAATAAACAGACTGGGGGGTGACGTCGAAGGCGTAAAGCCCAAGGGCTCCACCACTCGTACCGCTTCGCGCGCGTACAGAGTGGCTGACTATCGGGCCCCGCTAGTCGGGTTAGGAGGAGGGGAGAAAGAAACAGAGGGAGTCGCGGCTTCGCCGGAGCTCTCGCCGGTGACGAGGACTCCTTGGCCAAAACGAGAGGGAGGGATGGAGAGAGGGGACGGAGACGCACTTGCTCGTACCCGTAGTGTAGCTAGGGGTGGTCGGACGATGTCGGAATCAACCTCGCAAGCGGAGGTAGAACGCGGTGGTCGTTGGAGATGAGGAAGACGGCGAGCATAGGCAACTCCAGGGGTTCCAGAGGGACGGGAAAGCTTCACCGAAGAGAGGCGGAGGCCCTGGAAGTCTTGCCCTGACCTGGGGGGGCTGGAGCTACCACAACGACCAGAGGGGATCGCCAGCGAGCTCGAGATCGAGGACGGCGGCCTGCCCGGCCGGGCTACGGCTTCCTACGTGCTTGTGGGGTGTGTGGGAGTGTTGGATGGTGCTCGAGGAGGCTAGGGGTGGCTCCATTTATAGGCGAGCAAAGAGGGGGGGTTCGGGCTCCGCCGGTTGACACCTGTCCACGGCGCCCGACGATGAGCGGTGTTAGTGAGAGGGGAGAAGGTGACGTAGCTCATGCGGCAACTGTTGGCGAACGGGGACGAGCACAGGAAGGAGGAGAAGGCGACGAGCACAGTGCGCACCGCACTGTTGGGTTGGCCGGACCGTGCCCGTGCTCGCTGCGGCGAGCTCCGGCGTCGGCGAGCGCTAGAGGGGAGTTAATGGCATTGAGACGAAGATGGTGGTGAGGTTTGGCACGCTCGGGCAAGCAGGGGAAGCGAGCACGTGCGAACAGAGCGCTCGGCGGCACTCAGAGCACGTCGACACGCAGGCATGACATGGTGGACACGCGTGGTCACCGCGCGAACTCTTCCCTCACGCGAGCCTACGTCCAAAAATCATGTCTGGCTTGTTGTTCGTGGTGGTTTTGAAGTTTACCACGCTTTGCTTTGGATCCAGGTGCAGTAGAGAAGTTTTTACATGCCATGTAAGGTTCTGATCAGTAACTTTGAGCAGTTAGTGTGGTGAAACGGCTGGGAGTTGGAGGCTGTGCTTTGGAGGTTAGCCATGATCTACTAAGGTAAAAGGCACAAGAAAACCCAGGCACAATGGAGCAAGTAAAATGGTAGTTGCTGTAGAAACCACCATTTCTGTCCAGAACAGAAAATATTTTCTGTAGCAAAAATATTCCAAAAAGTGATGAAATATTTTTGCTCAGGACAGTGCCCTAGGTTTCAAAGAATATTTGTGAATTTTCTCAGATTTTTCTGGGACATAAAATTTTGGGTTGCTTTGGAGCATACTGATCCGGCTAGGGTTTTTGAGAGAAAATGAATATTTTTCATTTAAGAAAAATATTCCAAAGATTATTTTGCAATGGATCAGAAGGGAAATGATGATTAGGGAGGGAAATGGAGCACTTGGGTGAAAGACAAGGGTACCCAAGTGTTTAAGTCCATATGAAAAGATTCAAAAATGCCAAATTTCAAATTGACTCCAAATGAAATTCAAGCAAATGAGAGAGGGCAAAAACCAGGCTGTCACACCCAGGCTGACAAAAGACTAGCGCCCGCTATCGAGCCATCATTGCTTTCTCTACGCCTTGCTTCAAATCCCCTTTCTCATAGTCGAGTGCACCTCCAGATCCGGTCGAGTTCCTCCTCTCTTCTACACCTCTTACTTCAAGATCTCGCGCATGGCATCCGGGAAGGCGAAGCCTGCCACGCCGCCCATGAGCTCCTGCTCCTCTCCTGCGCCGGCCCTCGGTACGTCCTCCATCACCGAGGAGAAGCACCTCGCCGCCACGCTCCCGCTGACAGCGGCGATGACAATGAGTGGGACGAGACCATCCTTCGAGCCGGCTCCTTCGAGCAAAGGACCTTGGCGCAGACATTTTATTCGTTCTTTCTACACAGCATCTTCGCGGGGCTCGTCCATCCTTTCTCCGAGTTCTTCACCGCCATCCTCGACCACTAGAAGGTCCAGGCTCTGCATCTTCAACCCAACTCCATCCTCCTCCTATCCATCTTCGCCTTTTATTGTGAGGCCTTCGTGGGCGTGAGACCCTCTGTTCCGCTCCTCCATCACTTCTTCTACCTATGGCTGCACGACCCAACTCAGCGCTCCAGCTGCATATCCTTCATCATGGTCCACAAGGGCAAAACGCTCATCAGGGCCGAGAATAAGGTGGAGAACTTCCGGTGCCGGTGGATCTTCATGGACGCCAAGGGCCTCAACGTGTGGCTGGAACTGCCAACCCAGCTGCTGGAGAAGCTTGATAGGTGGGGTCATGAGAAGCTCTCTGACCCCCGGGCGGCGCCTGTCCTGAGGAAGATGACCGTAGACATGGAGGCTGGGGGCATGCTTGTCAAGGAGTTCCTGACGTAGCGCCTGGCCCCGCTCCAGGCGCACACGCGCCCCATGTGGGAGTTCAAGGGCGCAGAGGACGACATCTGGCTACGCTCGGGGAGCTTGATGGGTGAGGATGTTGATGAGTATGGCACCTCCGTGTTCAGCACACCTTCAGCTCGATGATGTCCCTCGAACTCGGTTAACGCGGTTGATGTAGTCGATGAGATTGATAGATTAACGCGGTTGATGTAGTCGAACGTCTTCACGATCCAACCGATCCAAGTACCGGACGTACGGTGCCTCCATGTTCAGCACACGTTCAGCTGGATGACGTCCCTCGAACTCTTGATCCAGTAGAGGGTCGAGGGAGAGTTCCGTCAGCACGACGGCGTGGTGAAGGTGATGGTGATGTGATCCGCATAGGGCTTCGCCTAAGCACTACAACGCTATGATCGGAGGAGTAAACTGTGGAGGGGGGTACCGCACACGGCTAAGAGAACAATTGATGTGCCTTTGGGGTGCCCCCGCCCCCGTATATAAAGGAGAGGGGGAGGAGGTGGTCGGCCAGGAGGAGGTGCGCCAAGGGGGGATTCCTACTAGGACTCCACTCCTAGTAGGATTCGCCCCCCTTCCTTCCAACGGAGAGAGGGAAGGGGGAAAGGGGGAGAGGGAGAAGGAAAAGGGGGGCGGCGCACCCACCCCTTGTCCAATTCGGATTGGGCAGGGGGAGGCGCGTACCACCTCTTGTGGCCAGCCTCCCTCTCTCCACTATGGCCCATGAGGCCCATTAACTTTCCCGGGGGGTTCAGATAACCTCTCGGTACTCCGATAAATCCCCGAACTTCTTCGGAACCATTTCGGTGTCCGTATATAACCTTCCAATATATCAATCCTTACCTCTCGACCATTTCGGGACTCCTCGTCATGTCCGTGATCTCATCCGGGACTCCGAACAAACTATGGTCACCAAAAAACATAACTCATAATACAAATCGTCATCGAACGTTAAGCATGCGGACCCTACGGGTTCGAGAACTATGTAGACATGACCGAGACACATCTCCGGTCAATAACCAATAGCGGAATCTGGATGCTCATATTGGTTCCTACATATTCTACGAAGATCTTTATCGGTCAAACCGCAATAACAACATACATTATTCCCTTTGTCATCGATATGTTACTTGCCCGAGATTCGTTCGTCGGTATCATTATACCTAGTTCAATCTTGTTACTGGAAAGTCTCTTTACTCGTTCCGTAATGCATCATCCCACAACTAGCTCATTAGTCATATTGCTTGCAAGGCTTATAGTGATGTGCATTACCGAGACGGCCCATAGATACCTCTCCGATACTCAGAGTGACAAATCCTAATCTCGATCTATGCAAACCCAACAAACACCTTCGAAGATACCTGTAGAGCATCTTTATAATCACCCAGTTATGTTGTGACGTTTGATAGCACACAAGGCATTCCTCCGGTATCCGGGAGTTGCATAATCTCATAGTCAAAGGAATATGTATATGGCATGAAGAAAGCTATAGCAATAAAACTGAATAATCATTATGCTAAGCTAACGGATGGGTCTTGTCCATCACATCATTATCCTAATGATGTGATCCCGTTCATGAAATGACAACACATGTCTATGGTTAGGAAACTTAACCATCTTTGATTAACGAGCTAGTCTAGTAGAGGCTTACTAGGGACACGGTGTTTTGTCTATGTATCCGCACATGAATCAAGTTTCCGGTTAATACAATTCTAGCATGAATAATAAATATTTGTCATGATATAAGGAAATATAAAATAACAACTTTATTATTGCCTCTAGGGCATATTACCTTCACTCATGTCACTGCGAGAGTGTCGAGGTCACAATATGCAGCATATAGAGGGAGGAAGCGCTACACAAGCAAAATGTGGTTGTTGATGTTGACTTTGATCTGAAGTTCACATCTGTGATGGCTGGCTGGGAAGGATCAGCACATGATGCTAACATTCTAAGTGACAACATGTGTAGACCTGATGGCATCAACATACCAGATGGCAAGTTCTACCTAGTGTAAGTGCATCTAGTGCCCCTTAGTGATTTTGGTCTATTGAAGACTTATAGGTTAAGAGACTAATGTGTTTATGAGTGTACACAGGTCTATAAGTCTATGAGGAGTTTGATATTTACAGATAAAGTCGACCCCTAAAAATGAAGTTCTTCGACTGAAGACTTTGGATTTCTGAAGACTTTCTGAAGACTTTGAAAGTGAAGAAATTGGTGTGACCTTGAAGACATAGTCGACGTTGGTTGATTATTTTTAACGTCTCTAATTCAAAACCGAACATGAAATTTTGATTTCATTCGGGCCTTTTGTTTAGCTTGAGACTAAATCATCGTGGCTCTAGTATGAATCTAAGGTTTTAATTGAACTGATTCATAGGATCTCAACAAGATAATTTCTATAATTACGCATAAAAAAACAAATCCTTTATAGAGAAGAGAAAAGTCAAGAAGCCCACGGAGGGTGAGTCAGGGCCTAAGATCAGGCCGAAAGGCGTAGTCGATGGACAACAGGTCAATATTCCTGTACTACCCCTTGTTGGTACGGAGGGATGGAGGAGGCTAGGTTAGCCGAAAGATGGTTATAGGTTTAAAACCCTCTCAACAATTAAGAGATCCATTCGAAGAACACGGAGACTAATTTAAGTAAGAAGTCTCCCAGATAGGGGGACTTCTTACTTAAATGAAATTATTTTATTCTTTTAGTTGGAGTTGGTGGAACCTTAGGTGTTCGAGCTTTTCCTGGGAGTATGGCATCAGTTACATACTTCAGCGCCGTAGCGCCTGGTATGAGCCTCGTGGAGAAGCAATCGCAGAGCCCAATGCAAAAAAATGCATGTTGGGTCTTTGAAACAGTTCAAATCATTTCGATAATAATCCGTTTGATCTGTTTTACCGAGAAGGTCTACGGTTCGAATCCGTATAGCCCTAATATGCCCTTTTTTAGATTTTGTTTTGAATTAGAGACGTTAAAAATAATCAACCAACATCGACTATAACCCCTAGCCTTCCAAGCTAACGATGCGGGTTCGATTCCCGCTACCCGCTTCAATGCGGACTTTGATGGAGATCAAATGGCTAGAAAAAATGGATAAAGGGTTAATTCGTTCTTGATAGCCATTTCCTTAACAAGTGAATGGGAACATACTCTGGATCGGAATCCGAAGAAAGTACTACTTGATAATTTCTGCAAATTGCAAGTCCTTATTATGATTTGGAGATTATTTTCTTCTTGCAAGAGATCCTGCGGGAAAAGTGTTGCTAAATTTCTTCCTTCGTCCATTTCATATGCCACTGTAGGGCGAACGGAAACAAAATACTTTTCCTTGCTCTTGAGAATTTTTTTCCGTTGAACCTTGACTGCAAGACTCACCCGTCGAGCAGAGACGAAAGTCGGCCTTAGTGATCCGACGGTGCCGAGTGGAAGGGCCGTCGCTCAACGGATAAAAGTTACTCTAGGGATAACAGGCTGATCTTCCCCAAGAGTGCTTGGTATTCATTCAAGGAACATGAAGCGTGAAGACTTTTGTTTTCGTAGTTTCATTTTCTCTTTCTTGAGTCATAGGGAACATCGTATTGTTAAACGGGGTCGAGGAAATACTAAGGAAAATTTTCCATGTGATGCTCAACTCAAAATCCTACACCTACCAATCCCTTCGAGTGAAGCCATTGGAAATCTCATACAGTTCAGTCATATTCTTCAGTGACAGAGACGAACTTCTTCTGGTCTCTGAGGAATTTGTTCTGACTGAGGAGTTAGGAATTCGCCAGTGCGAATTGCCTACACAGTGAGGAACATCATAGCCCTGAGGAATTTAATACTCAAATTTCCGACCGTTGTTGTGCTATGCGCCAGCTGTCCCAAAATATCTTATCCACCTAACGGTCATATCATTGAAGGGCATTTATGTCTTATCATGTCGGGTTGCTCCCTAGGCTATAAATAGCCGCCCCCTACAACCACTAGCTGGTTGGCTGCTCCGAGAGAAATTGACACTTGTCATTTGAGAGCATCCCATCTTCCGAGGACTTTGAGCAAAAATCATTGAGTGAGGAAAACCCAAACCCAAACACCTACAAACCCAAAGTGATTGAGCATCACTGAAGAGATTGATCCTGCGTGGATCCGACGCTTTTTACCTTTGAAGACTGTGCTTCTTCCAGACGGTTGTGCGTCATGGTCTAGAGCATCCAAGATGAATTGTGGATCGCCGAGTGACCGAGTTTGTGAAGGTTCGGAAGTCACCTGAAGACTTACCACGAGTGATTGGGTGAGGTCTGTGTGACCTTAGCTCAAGGAGAATACGGTGAGGACTGTGTGTCCTCAGGTTTAAATACCTAGCCGCTCCAACCAGATGTACAACTGAGACAGCAGTTGGAACTGGTCTACCAAATCATTGTCTTCACCAAGCTTACTGGTTCTATTTCCTTAATTATTTAATTTTATCATAACTGTGTTGTGCACTTGTTCATATCTGTGTTTGAAGACTTTGACTGAAGACTTTCTCTATTTCCTTAGTTCAATTGCTTCATCTGTTTGTCTTCATCCTGTGTTATCCTGTGTTTACGCTTTCTGTACTCTGTGCTTGTCTTCATTTCATCATGATGAACATGCTTGTGTTCTTTTATGTTTACTTTTGAGTACTTATTCCGCTGCAAGTAGTTCTTCGCTAAGGAATTTCCTCACCGGCAAATTCCTCAGTGAAGAATTCATAAAAATCGCCTATTCACCCCCCTCTAGTCGATATAACACACTTTCAATTGGTATCAGAGCAAGGTACTCCCTTGTTGTTGGGGATATTGCTATTTGGGATAAACCGGCCTACAGGGCCCGGGTTAGCTCCGTCAATGGACCCAAGATATTAAAGCCCAAGGAGAAATAGAAGGACCCAAGGCCTATAATCGGTTTAAAGGTTTATGGCCGTAAACCGGCCTGAGGTAAACTTGCATTGTAAGTTAGGAATAGAGAGACCAACCCGGGCACGTTTATGAACCGGAGGTTGGGATTTTGTAGACCGACGGGCGTCACCCGTGTATATAAGGGGACGACCCGACGGCGGTTTAAGGACCGAGAACAACAACTCGAGGTTTAGGAGAAGCTTATCGCTCCCTAGCCCTCGAACACATCAATCCCATCACAACTAGACGTAGGCTTTTACCTTCATCGAAGGGGCCGAACTAGTATAAACTCTGTGTCCTTGCGTCCGTTTTAACCCCTTCAAGTTAACCCATTGCGATGGCTCCACGACTAAGTCCTTTTGCTAGGACGTCTGCCGTGACAAATCCACGACAGTTGGCGCCCACCGTGGGGCTATCGCGAGATGGTTTCAAGTTCTTGGAGGGCCGCTTTGAAGGACTCGAGGGCTACGCCGTGGGCCGGATGACCAAAAGTCGTCGCGGAAAACTCTACATCGACAGCACAGGCTGGGGCCCCGACGCCGGCTCGATCGAGTACGGGTACCGGGTCCCTTTTGGCGGCATCCATGTTTTCATCGGCAAGATCGGTGAACCGGGCCCCGAGCTGGGCATCTGCACCGACCTCGTCGAGACAACTCAGTGCACGAGATCAACCCTGGCTAAACCGACTAGGAAGCGCGCCTTCGTGGGAGTCATCCACGGAGGGAGCTACGAGGAAGGATCCGAATCTGGTGGCGAAACCGCCATCTACTCCGGCGATGAGACGTCAACCGGGGAAACCGAGTCTCTATACCAGCTGCAAGACGATCGGATTGGGGGCAGCTCCGATGGCGACAGTATTCCGGACCCCTCTGATCTACCCTATCGAGTTGGGATCTTCATGGCTGGAACACAGGCGGCGCCGCATTCATCAACGGCGGCAGCAGTGATCTCCGGATCGGCAGCGGCAACAGCTGCGCGGGCAGGAGGCCCTGCGGACTCACCAGCCCAAGTATTATCAGACCTGTTTGACGCACTGGCAGCGCTCATGGCGGAAGCCAACCCGGTGGATCAGGAGGTTCACAATGCCGAGATTGCCAAAGTGAGAGAACAGATCACTCAAGCTAAAGCGGAGCTGGCAGCAGAAGAAGCCAGGATGACGGCAGAGCGTGCCGCTTTAGATGCACAGGCTTACAGGCTCATGATGGACCAGAATGCATCTCAGGAAGTCCTGAAGAGGAAATTCCGATCTCGATTGCCCGCAGCCCTCGACGCTAGAAATCTCTTCAGCACCCCGGGAGTAAACCGTGCGGAAGCGACAGTTGGCACCTCGGTTCAGCACCGTATAATAAATCTGCCTCATCACAACACTGGTACGCCACAGGCCGTGCCGACACCATCGGGCCATTATTCCAACCCGATGGATAACCTCGTTGCGGCGGCAGCTCGGTTGGAAGCCATTCCGATCGAAGGCGATTCACCGCAGGATGTAGAGACACGCCGAGTCAAGGAGCTCCTTAGGACCGCTTTGGCCCAACAAGAAGCATATTCGCAAAGCCGTGATCGGATTCACTCCACCCCTCGCCCCAGCAGGAGCTATAATAGGCGCATGGAGGAACCGGTTGTTTCAAGCAATGCCAGGCGTGAAGCGCTCCACGACAACAATCCAGCGGGCGTCGACAATGCTCAAGAGAATGTGGATCGCGCCCGTGCGCAGGAGGCCGAATTAGCAGCGCAGCATCAGGCTCGTCAGCTTACACCTATCCTCCCAACTGCTACGATTGAACCGGGGGTGGTTTCTAGTTCTTTGGGAGTACCGTGCCTTGTTCCCGCTTTACGCAACGTACGCCTGCCTAAAGACTTCAAAGGCCCCCGCAAGGTACCAAACTACACGGCAGATCAGCCTCCGGAGACATGGGTGGAGAGTTATGAGATGGCTATGGAGATGCTGGATGTGGATGACACGGCGTGTGCGAAATATTTTACCATGATGTTAGAAGGGACGACCCGAACTTGGCTAAAGAGCCTACCGCCTAATTCCATCAACTCGTGGGCCCAGTTGCGAGCCCGGTTTATCAAGAATTTCAAGGACACATGCAAACAGCCAATGTCGATAGTCGACCTAGCAGCTTGCGTTCAGCAAGAAGGGGAGTCAACTACCCATTGGGTACACCGGGTATCAGAAGTTTTGCACTCGTCAGATCGCATCAACGCAGACACCGCCGTAGTGCTGTTGGAAGGCAACTATCGGTTTGGCCCTTTGAAGCTAAAGTTAGGCCGGATGAAGCGTGATTGCACGGATATGGGAACGCTCATGACCGCTTTAGTAAAGTATGCGGATTCTGACAGTACCAAGGATCCTGACTCTGGTGATGACAAAGCAGGGAAGGGAAGGAAGAATAGCAACACCAAAGGCCAGCAGCATCAACCAACAGGCAATGGAGGCGGAGGTAAGCGTAAACCGGATGGGAGCACGGATTTTGTGGCCAACACCAGCGCACAGAACAAGGGCCAGCGACGTAAGGGGAAACAATCAGGTTTTCGCGGAAATCCTCGTCCTAATCCGGAGCGTTTGAACTTTTTCTTAAACCAGCCCTGTCTGAAGCACGGAACAAAAGAGGAGCCAGCAACCCATCTTTGGAAGGATTGTTACATCATGAGGGAATTCAAAAGCTCAAACATTTTCCAATATGATCACGGCCCTGCCGGCGGTTCAGGTTCCGGATCAGGGTACGGCGGCGGAAATTCTGGTCCAGGGTTCCATGGTAATCCGGGCGGACAGAACAGCCAAAATAATCAAGGCAATCAAAGTGGTCACAGCCAGCAGCAACAGCAGCAATCAGGTTATCAGAGCAACCCGAAACAGTTGAGTGGCGGACAGTACCATGTTTTTACTACAAGCTTGGATAAACGGGATAGAAAGCTTCAGAGGCGGGCAGTTAGTGCTGTTGAACCGGCCACGCCTCACTATCTGCGCTGGTCGGAACAACCAATCATATGGAGCCGAGAAGATCATCCTCCCAGGGTTTATAATCCGGGTCAGTTAGCATTGGTGGTGGCGCCTCAGGTGGGAGGTTATAAGCTCACCAAGGTACTCATGGACGGAGGGAGCAGCATTAACATCTTGTATTATGAGACCTTCCGTCGCATGGGACTGGTGGATAAGGATCTCAAACCGACCAATACAGTGTTCCACGGGGTGGTGCCTGGCAAGTCTGCGTACCCTGTTGGTAAGATAGCCCTTGAAGTGGTCTTCGACGATAGTCATGATTCCAGATCAGAGACGCTGACGTTTGAAGTGGTTAAAATCCAAAGTCCATACCACGCTTTGTTCGGACGGCCAGCCTATGCAAAATTTATGGCACGGCCCTGCTATGTATATCTGCAACTCAAGATCCCGGGTTACAAGGGCACTATAACGGTTCATGGGAGCCGTCGAATCGCTTTGGAATGCGAGGAAGGAGATGCGACTTATGCGGAATCGGTTTGTGCTACGGAGGAGCTAAAGCAGTACAAAGACAGTGTTGATCCGGAGGACATGACGTCATTAAAGAAGCCAACTACGGACCACGATCCGGCCTTGAAGTTCAAATCAGCTGCCGAAACTAAGCTTGTTGACTTTGTACCTGGCGATTCGTCCAAGCAGTTCAGCATCAGTGCAAACTTGGATCTGAAATAGGAAAGCGCGCTCATCGAGTTCATCCGTGAGAATCGGGACATCTTTGCATGGAAGCCGTCTGACATGCCTGGTGTACCGAGGCGACTCGCTGAGCACACCCTTAATGTGGATCCTAAGTATAAACCGGTAAAACAGTTCCTACGCCGGTTTAACGAAGAAAGACGTAAAGCGGTTGGTGAGGAAGTAGCCAGGCTCCTGGCAGCTGGTTTTATTATCGAGGTTTTTCATCCCGAGTGGCTTGCTAATCCGGTGCTGGTTCCTAAGAAAAACGGCACCTGGCGCATGTGTGTGGATTACACAGACTTGAATAAAGCTTGTCCAGCGGATCCTTTTGCTCTCCCTCGTATTGATCAAATCATTGATGCTACGGCAGGTTGCGAGCGCTTGAGTTTTTTGGATGCCTATTCGGGTTATCATCAGATCAAGATGGCAGTTAAGGACCAGGAGAAGACGGCGTTCATTACTCCCTTTGGAGCCTTCTGCTATGTTTCTATGCCCTTCGGGCTTAAGAGTGCGCAGGCTACTTATCAATGGTGTGTGCAAAATTGCCTCCACGAACAGATTGGTCGTAATGTACATGCCTATGTGGATGACATTGTGGTCAAATCACGAAAGAAGGAGACCCTGGTTGACGATTTGAAGGAAACCTTCGATAACTTGAGAGTGTACCAAATGATGCTCAACCCAGCTAAATGTGTTTTCGGTGTACCGACAGGCAAGTTGTTGGGATTCTTAGTGTCCCATAGAGGAATTGAGGCCAATCCGGAAAAGATCACAGCCATCACCTCCCTGGCCAAACCGAAATGCGTCAATGATGTTCAGCGCGTGGCCGGGCGGATTGCTGCGTTAAGCCGGTTTATCAGCCGCCTCGGTGAAAAGGCGATCCCCTTGTATCAAATGCTCAAGAAGACAGATCAATTTGTCTGGAGTCCGGAGGCTGATAAAGCGTTTGAGGACTTGAAGCGGCAGTTAGTCAATCCGCCAGTGTTGGCAGCCCCTGTAGATAAAGAGCCACTCCTGTTATATGTTGCTGCGAACGCCAGAGCGGTCAGTGTGGCGATTGTGGTGGAACGCAAGGAGGCTGGGAAGGAGCATCCGGTTCAGCGACTGGTTTACTATATCAGCGAAGTGCTTATTGAGTCCAAGCAAAGGTATCCGCATTGGCAGAAGCTGGTATATGGTGTTTTTATGGCAAGCCGGAAGCTGAAGCAATATTTTCAAGGGCACCCCATCACGGTGGTCAGTTCTGCTCCTTTGGGTGACATCATACAGAACCGGGAGGCGACCGGTCGGATTGCCAAGTGGGCTATCGAGCTTGGGCCGCACGGTTTAAGATACGTACCCCGGACGGCCATAAAGTCACAAGCACTTGTCGACTTCATAAACGATTGGACAGAGTTACAAGCACCTGAGGAGAAGCCAGATAGCACATATTGGACTATTCATTTTGATGGATCAAGACAATTGGAAGGCTCGGGGGCTGGAGTCGTTTTAACTTCCCCACGAGGAGACAAGTTTTGTTACGTCCTCCGTTTAATGTTCCCCTGTACAAACAATGCGGTTGAGTATGAAGCTTTGCTTCATGGTCTTCGGATGGCTAAAGAGATGAATCTGAGCCGAGTTAGGTGCTTTGGTGATTCGGATCTAGTGGCTCAGCAAGTATCCGGCACCTGGGATTCTAAGGACCCGCTCATGGCTGCATACCGTCGTGAAGTAGATATGGTGGCAGGGCATTTCAAAGGCTATCAAGTGGACCATGTGGACCGCAGAAAGAATGAGGCAGCGGACGCTTTAAGCCGTTTGGGCTCTCAGCGTAAACCGGTCCCACCCAATGTTTTCTTGGATGTATTGTATCACCCATCGGTACAGCTATCCGGTGAACTGGAGTTGGCTATTCCTGATCCGGAGGCTCAATTAGTGGCGTCTCTTCACGTCACCCCGGATTGGACGCTTCCTTATCTGGCATATATGAACCGGGGTGAGTTGCCAGAAGACGAAAGCTTGGCTCGGCAGATAGTACGGCGGTCCAAGTCTATGACCATTTTCAAAGGGGAGCTACATCATCGCAGCGTGTCAGGAGCGCTGCAACGGTGCGTATCCCCTAAGGAGGGGTGCGAGATATTACGTGAAATACATGAAGGGGATTGCGGCCACCACGCCGGTTCAAAATCATTGGTGGCTAAAGCGTTCCGCCACGGTTTCTACTGGTTAACTGCTCATGCTGATGCAGAAGACCTGGTCAGGTTATGTGATGGTTGCCAGAAATTTTCCAGACGAGCGCACATACCGGCTCAAGAATTGAGGATGATTCCAATTACTTGGCCGTTTGCGACTTGGGGGCTCGATATGGTTGGGCCTTTTAAACGTTCCAAAGATAAGAAGACCCACCTATTGGTGGTGGTTGACAAATTTACAAAGTGGGTGGAGGCAGAACCTGTCAGTAAATGTGATGCGGCCACGGCGGTTCGGTTTATAAAGAAGGTGATCTTCCGGTTTGGCTTTCCACACGGCATCATCACAGATAATGGTACCAATCTATCCAAAGGGGCCATGAAAGAGTTCTGCGCACGGGAGCATATACGGCTTGATGTTTCTTCGGTAGCTCACCCACAATCTAATGGTCAAGCAGAACGAGCGAATCAAGAGATCTTGAGAGGTATCAAACCCCGGCTTCTGGTCCCTTTGCAAAGGACGCCGGGTTGTTGGGTTGAGGAGCTACCGTCTGTATTATGGAGCATCAACACCACGCCTAACAGATCCACGGGGTTTACGCCGTTTTTTATGGTCTATGGAGCAGAGGCGGTTCTCCCAAGTGATATACGACATGACTCACCTCGTGTGGCAGCGTATGTTGAAGCGGACAACGAGCAGGCACGACAGAACGCTCTTGACTTGTTGGATGAGGAACGTGACTTAGCAGCTGCCCGTTCAGCGATTTACCAGCAAGATCTTCGCCGTTACCACAGCCGTCGGGTTAAGACCAGAACCTTTCAGGAGGGGGATTTGGTGCTCCGGCTCATCCAGGATCAGTCTGATCAGCATAAATTATCCCCGCCTTGGGAAGGACCTTTTGTGGTCAGCAAGAATCTAAATAACGGATCATACTACCTGATTGATATTCGAGAGCGCAAAGATTCACGCACATCAGAGGAGGAGACCAACAGGCCGTGGAACATAGCTCATCTTCGACCTTATTATACATGAGCCTTGGGCTCTGTTTATGTACATATCATGACCATGTATATATTATGATCAATATAATAAACCGGAGCCTCGAGTAAAGCGGGGTCTCTGCTGTTCTTCACATCATGCGTGGTTACATGGAGTTGATTTGCTTTAGTGCAACCTCCGGTTTACCCCTTGAGGTCGCTTCACAGAAGATCAACAAAGTCAGTTGGGGACCTAGTCGACCTGAACCATAAGCTACACCTCCGGGGAGCTTGGTCATGTCTTGACGACGGTAATGCCTTCTGGCTGGCACATTTGCCACTAAGTCAGTTGGGGACCTAATCGACTTGAACCGTAGTTACACCTTATGGGAGCTCGGTCATGTCTTGATGATGGTAATGCCTTCTGATCGGCTTTTTAGCCAATAAGTCATTTGGGGGCTTGGTCGTGTCCGAACCAACGCAATGCCACTTGATCGGCCCTAGGCCACTGAGTCACTTGGGGGCTTGGTCGAATCCGAACCAATGCAATGCCATTTGACCGGCATATTTGCCACGATTCAGTTAGGAACCTAGTCGACTTAAACCGTAGCTACACCTCTTGGGGGCTTGGTTTCTTTTGTCTTGACGATGGTAACGCCTTCTGAACGGTTCATAGCAACCACTATTTGCATGCGTTTTACTATCGCGTTTTCCTCTCGTATTTGGTTTTTTGTTATCTTCCTTTATTGTGGTGTTTTTGTTCTTCGGAACGACAAATACTTTTAAACCGATTCAGCTGACACAGCCTGGTCCATTTTTTAACCCGGAGGCAAGTTGCCCGGTTTGGCAAAGGCGCAACACGGTTCGTATGGTCGAAAGACCGTCCTTTGTACCCAGTAAAGGCAGGAAACACAAGTTGGAAAAAGTCAATGGAAAGGGCATCAGTACCCGTGCACAAAGGCGCATTCAAACACAGAGGTATTAACTATCTTATTACAAGGCAGCGTAGTGCCTGAATATATTGTTTTTTGACGGATTAACGTCACCAATTAAGGTGAACCGGAGCTTTGATTACGCCTGTTCGCCACCTCGGTTCGAAGGTTGTGGATCATCTTGCGCCACTTCAGCCTTCTCATGGCTACCCATTGGCTGGAAATCAGCAGTGGTCCAGTCGATTCCCATTAACGCTTGAAAGACAGCTTCTTCATGAATCAGCAAAGACGGTTCAATGTCAGGGGCGTAGGTATGCTTCAGGGATTGGAGGAATAAGGTTTTCCGCTTCAGGGATCGGGGCAGCTACTCGCTTGTTCTGGTTATCATATTGGGCCTGGTAGTGTGTCAGATCTGCTTCTTCAGCCAATTGACAAGCTAGGGGGCGCACCGCCCGGTTTATCGCCCTCAAGTCATTTTCGCCAAAGTCTGAACCGTCTTCTTTCAAGCTGGGATATCCTTGTGCCGCTTCGACAGGATCAAAGTCTGGTACCCACGCTTTGGCCCGGATCAAGGCAGTGATGGCTCCGGTTCGAGCAGCTGATCTTTTTAACTCTTCAATCCGGGCAGGAAGCATGGATAACCTTTTTAACGTGTCTTGAATCAGAGACGGTGCGGGGTTGTTATGCGATGCAGTGGTGATAGCTCTCTGTGCTCCGGTATACAACTGTTCAATCAAGGTATAAGCAGCTTTGAGTTTCATCCGCACATCAGAACCCAAGTGTCCAATACGTGTGCCTGCAGTGTTTCAAGATGGATTACAAACCGGACACAGGATATAGCAGACAAAGTGCAAAGTGGAGGAAGGGCATCAAAAGAAATTTACCAAAGACGGCAGAGGTCATGGAGTGTATTTGTCGCTTTACGATGGATAATTCATCAACCACCGGTTTGAGAGCAGCTTCGGCGTTTTCAGCCCTCTTAATCAAAAGGGCTTTTTCAGTAGCCCAATCAGCTTGTTCCTTTTTGCGGGTTTCTTTCAGCTGTTCCATAACGGTTAAGGCATTGGTCAATTCTTCCTTCGCTTTGGCAGTATCAGCCTGCTGGGTCTTTAGGATTTCCTGAAGGTCCGAGACTTGTTTCTCTTTGGTCTTCAGATCCCCCTGCAGCAGGTCATCAGCAGTGTTCAGAAAATATTGCACGGTTTGGAAGTATCAACCACACAAGCAAGTTATGTGCTCGATACTTGGGGGCTAATGCGTACTTGATCTTAACGCATGTTTTACATTACAAAAGTCCCAAGATTAATACAAGTATTTAAACTTGGCACTTGGGGGCTAATGGTTATTTGATGATGTTTTCTGGTTACGACCTATATGGAAGCCCTGTTTTTTGTCAAACCGGACCGTGGTTGTCAAGGCAACATGATTCGGATTACCATCTCGGATTGGAAGAAATTGAGAAGCTAAGTTGCAATAGAATGAAGCACAAGAGAGTTACCTCAAGTTTTTCTTTCATCATCCTGATCATGCCAGCTTCATAATCGCGACTGGTGTACAGTCGGTTCAGGTACCCAGAATAAAGATCTTGGGCGCTTAAAGCGGCATACGTTGAGGAATCAACATCCCATTTGCCCTTCATGGCCGAGATTTCTTCCTTAGCAGTATGCTTGGCTAAGGTAGCAGAGTTTCCCGGTTCAGAGCGACCAATGCCAGTAATCACCACATCATCATCTTTGGAATCGCTGCTCTGCATTGGCACTGACGGTTTATCAACAGTTCCAGAAGGGTGGATGGATTCTTCAACCCGAACAGGACTGGCAGGCTGATCGGTACGGCTGGCAGGATTGGTAGGCCTTTCTTCAGCATAGGCGTCATCTTGTGGAGGTAGATAATTCTGAATGTCTTCACGAACTAGAGCATCAGCACCAGGAGTTTTTTCCGATTCAGGAGCGGCAGTTCCTTCGGCCGGATTATCCAGACGAGCCTTCTTGCTCGGTCTAGGTTTAGCCCTGGGAGAGGCCCAAAGATTGAAAGAACGGTGTAAGATGGATTAAGAAACCCACATGGAAATATGTTGTGATCGGTCCAACTTACCCAATAACTGTCTTTAGCGGTGGCAGTTGAGTGGCTGAAGATTCACCAGAAGATGAATGGGAAGTGACCTGATAATCGGAGTCAGATGGATTAAGAGGCTGACGAAATAAACCTGCTTTAGGAGGAAAGCTAGCGCATAAATCGGAGACCTCTGAGCGGCGTTTCCGAACCGGGCTGTTCGGTAAACCGGCGGAGGTAACTACCTGGCCACTATGCCGGGTGGTGCGACGAGCTTCATGTTGCTGGGTCTTCACAAGAAATTTGGGATCCAAGTAAGCAAGAGGATGAGAAAATTTAACTTTCCGGTTTGCTTGGCGAGGTTTTTTCAAAGGCAAAGGAACTGTGTCAGAAGAAAGAATAGTTACCTCTGGGCCTTCAGCATTACTCGCTTCAGCGTCGTCCTGACAAATATCGTCATCAATAAGACGCATAAAAAGTAAGCCAACTGAATCGAGGTCTACCTCAAGGTCCGGATTACCCACATCATCCTCATCTAAATCCGGGGTAGAGGAAGCGGTGTTCCTTTTCTTCTGAGCGGGCTTCTTCACCCTTGTTTTGGGTCGGGTTACCTTTTCTGTCGGTTCTTGAAACTTCTTGCTCCAAAACGGATCATCTCCCTGTTTCAGAAAGGACTGGAGTTAACAGTGTACATATAAGGAGATCATAAATTCTATAACAAACAGAGGTGAGATGCTTACAGCAGGTGGTTTATTTGTAGCACAAAAGGGAAGCAGGCCGGTTCGGGCGCAAACATATTCCGGTTCATTCAGCATCTTTTTCACAGCTTCAGTAACTTCGTCTTCCGTCAGCTGAATGTTGCAGTGCCTCAAAGGATCATTAACCCGGCCCGTGTATTGGCACATTAAACCGGAGCGGATACTAAGGGGCAGGATGCTCCATGAAATCCAGCAACGGGCAAGATCTACCCCCGTTAAACCGTTGGCCATGAAGGCTCTGAGCTTGGACAGTTGAGGGGCATACTTACTCCTCTCTTTGGCGGTTAGCCTTGGGGGGAAGGGGTGTGTGTTGCTAAGTCTCTCTGGACGAAAGCCAGGCAGAGGGTTTTCTTCAGCAGGGGAAGTATCCTTGCAATAGAACCAAGTGTGATTCCATTCTTGCGGATGACTATGTAGCTTGGCGTGAGGATAAGTCACTTCTTTCCTCTTTTGAATCGCCATACCACCCAGTTCCATATTAGGGCCGTCGGTGAATTCAGTACGTCGGTTCAAATGGAAACAGTCTCGGAACAACTCTACAGTAGGTTCCTCCTGGAAGTACACCTCACAAAGCACTTGAAAATGGCAGATATTCGTGACTGAGTTTGGACCAACATCTTGTGGACGCAACTTAAAGTTAGCCAGGACGTCCCGGTAAAATTTTGAACCGGGTGGGTTAAAGCCCCGGGCCAGGTGATCCACAAACACAACAACTTCTCCTTCCTGTGGGGTAGGAGGACATTCATTCCCTGGAACCCTCCAATGGATGGCATTTTTGCTACTCAAGGCGCCAGTCAGAACTAAGTTGTTTAATTGGGTCTCGGTGATGCGAGAGGGAACCCAGTTGCATTCGTATACCTGTTTTGCCATGAGGAAATCTACAAGACAAAGGTATTCCGGTTTGAGAACAGGTGTGATTGTAAACCGAAGATGCTCTTATATAGAACGGAGTTATCTACAATGATATCATCTGGCGGTTCATCAAGGGGACTAATGGATATATAGTTTGGGTTGTTCGCTCTGCTAAAGGTTAAACCGACCAGATCTAACAGTTGTGAATATGAAAGCAGAAACAGATCCCGTACGGATTCTTTTAAAACAATGGATCTACAGCTAGGGCAAAAAAGAAGTAAAAATATGAGGTTTGGCTCGCAGCAGAACAGCACAAGTTTGACAAGCAGGGAAATGAGTGGGATCTAAGGAGATGAGTACAGATTTATGACGAATACTGAGAGTGACTACAAATCACAATATAAGTATCATAATCTGTTCACAAAAGCTTGCTATGGAGATGAACAATGAACAGTAGCAGGATGATGAACCCTAGAGCAGATCTAAAGCAAGAAGAACAGGAGCCTTACCGGGGTCCAAACGGATGCGGGGGGTCGCCGCGGTACTCTGGTCCGGTCAGGCTGATGCAGCGGCCTGAGTTGATGCAGTAGCTGACGGCGGCGGCGGAGCTCCAAAGCCTGAGTCGCGAGGAAGACGAAGAAGGGGACGAAAGGGAGGAAAGGAAGATGGCCTTCAAGTCCTATTTATAAGGCGCGGCGCGCGTGCCAGGAGCGCGAATCCAGGAGCCGGTGATTTCGGGAGCCCAGCCGTCGCCTTGATTATTGCGGATTAGCAAAAAGAGACGGTAACTTTGCGCTGACGTCATATCGGTTTACCGCAGCAAGAGGAGACGATGAAACGGCGGTTTAATAGTTACTGGAAGACATTTGAAGACAGAAATTCTTATTAAGGATTGACATGAACCTGTTCAAATCAATCTGGGGCCTAATGTTGGGGATATTGCTATTTGGGATAAACCGGCCTACAGGGCCCGGGTTAGCTCCGTCAATGGACCCAAGATGTTAAAGCCCAAGGAGAAATAGAAGGACCCAAGGCCTATAATCGGTTTAAAGGTTTATGGCCGTAAACCGGCCTGAGGTAAACTTGCATTGTAAGTTAGGAATAGAGAGACCAACCCGGGCACGTTTATGAACCGGAGGTTGGGATTTTGTAGACCGACGGGCGTCACCCGTGTATATAAGGGGACGACCCGACGGCGGTTTAAGGACCGAGAACAACAACTCGAGGTTTAGGCGAAGCTTATCGCTCCCTAGCCCTCGAACACATCAATCCCATCACAACTAGACGTAGGCTTTTACCTTCATCGAAGGGGCCGAACTAGTATAAACTCTGTGTCCTTGCGTCCGTTTTAACCCCTTCAAGTTAACCCGTTGCGATGGCTCCACGACTAAGTCCTTTTGCTAGGACATCTGCCGTGACAAATCCACGACACTTGTTCTGTGTGATTTTGGTTTAACCGCCTGGAGTTTTAGTTATGTCGACCGCAGGTATGAAGACCATGTCATGCCCCATCTTTGACGGTCACGAGTATCCCAAGTGGAAGGCCATGATGAAGAAGCGCCTCATGGCAATGAACAACGAGCTGTGGACCGTCACTGAGATTGGTCTTACCGATCTATGCAAGATGGCACACACTAATGATATTCGCAAGTACACTCGACTTGACATCATGGCGAAGGATATCATCTGTTCCTGCCTATCCAGAGATGAATTCAGGCGCATTATGCATCTTGGCAATGCAAAGCTTATCTGGGACCAAATCTCTGACGTCTATGAAGGTCATCAAACTTCTCATGATCCCTGGTTTGAGGATTTCAAGGAATCACCCAAAATAATGACTTTCGAACCTGAACCATCATCTTCTGCACCATGCCTCATGGCAAAAGGTGCCAAGGTAACCGAATGTTCCTCATCCGAGTCTAGTGATGATGAATCTGATGATGATTTTGGACCTAGCTATACCAAGCTTGTTTGTATTGCCACTAAACAACAAAAGGCCTTGGAAAAGGTTCAAAACATGCTAGACAAGAGTGATGATATGTTGGGTGAAGAAATGGATCGCACTAAAACCTTGACTGAAAGTCTTCAGAGACTTCAGTCCAAGTTTGACAACCTTCAAAGTCATCATGATAATCGTTTATTATCCATGCTAGAATTGTATTAATAGGAAACTCAGATACATGTGTGGATACATAGACAACACCATGTCCCTAGTAAGCCTCTAGTTGACTAGCTCGTTGATCAATAGATGGTTACGGTTTCCTGACCATGGACATTGGATGTCATTGATAACGGGATCACATCATTAGGAGAATAATGTGATGGATAAGACCCAATCCTAAGCCTAGCACAAAGATCGTATAGTTCATATGCTAAAGCTTTTCTAATGTCAAGTATCATTTCCTTAGACCATGAGATTGTGCAACTCCCGGATACCGTAGGAATACTTTGGGTGTGCCAAACGTCACAATGTAACTGGGTGGCTATAAAGGTACACTACAGGTATCTCCGAAAGTGTCTATTGGGTTGGCACGAATCGAGACTGGGATTTGTCACTCCGTGTGATGGAGAGGTATCTCTGGGCCCACTCGGCAGGACATCATCATATGCGCAATGTGACCAAGGAGTTGATCACGGGATGATGTGTTACAGAACGATTAAAGAGACTTGCCGGTAACGATATTAAACAAGGTATTGGGATACCGACGATCGAATCTCGGGCAAGTACTATACCGATAGACAAAGGGAATTGTATACGGGATTGATTGAATCCCTGACATCGTGGTTCATCCGATGAGATCATCGTGGAACATGTGGGAGCTAACATGGGTATCCAGATCTCGCTTTTGGTTATTGGCCGGAGAGTTGTCTCGGTCATGTCTGCATGGCTCCCGAACCCGTAGGGTCTATACACTAAGGTTCGATGACGCTAGGGTTATAAGGGAAAGTATGTACGCGGTTACCGAATGTTGTTCGGAGTCCCGTATGAGATCCCGGACGTCACGAGGAGTTCCGGAATGGTCCGGAGGTAAAGATTTATATATAGGAAGTACGGTTTTGGCCACCGGAAGTGTTCTGGGCATCACCGGTAGTGTACCGAGACCACCGGAGGGGTCCGGGGGTCCACCGGGAGGGGCCACCAGCCCCGGAGGCCTGCATGGGCCAATAGTGGGATGGGACCAGCCCCTGGGTGGGCTGGGGCGCCTCCCACCAAGGCCCAAGGCGCCTCCAAGAGGGGAAGGGGGCAAACCCTAGGGCAGATGGGTCCTAAGGCCCACCCTAGGTGCGCCTCCCCCTCTCCCCCTTGTGGCCGCCACCCTAGATGGGATCTGGGGCTGCCGCACCCCTTGGGGTGGGAACCCTAGAGGGGGCACAGCCCCCTCCCCTCCCCCTATATATACTTGAGGTTTGGGGGTTGCCCAACACGCGATTTGATCTCTCTCTTGGTGTAGCCCTACCTCTCTCTTCCTCGTCTCTCGTAGTGCTTGGCGAAGCCCTGCTAGAGTACCGCGCTCCTCCACCACCACCACACCGTCGTGCTGCTGCTGGACGGAGTCTTCCCCAACCTCTCCTTCTCCCCTTGCTGGATCAAGGCGTGGGAGACGTCACCGGGCTGCATGTGTGTTGAACACGGAGGTGCCGTCCGTTCAGCACTAGGATCATCGGTGATTTGGATCACGACGAGTATGACTCCATCAACCCCGTTCACTTGAATGCTTCCGCTTAGAGGTCTACAAGGGTATGTAGATGCACTCTCCTTCCCCTCGTTGCTAGATTACTCCATAGATTGATCTTGGTGATGCGTAGAAAATTTTAAATTTATGCTACGTTCCCCAACAGAACCATCATCTTCTGCACCATGCCTCATGGCAAAAGGTGCCAAGGTAATCGAATGTTCCTCATCCGAGTGTAGTGATGATGAATCTGATGATGATTTTGGACCTAGCTATACCAAGCTTGTTTGTATTGCCACTAAACAACAAAAGGCCTTGGAAAAGGTTCAAAACATGCTAGACAAGAGTGATGATATGTTGGGTGAAGAAATGGATCGCACTAAAACCTTGACTGAAAGTCTTCAGAGACTTCAGTCCAAGTTTGACAACCTTCAAGGTCATCATAACACTCTTATCTGATCATGAGAAGCTTTCTTATGAATTTCTTCAAAAAAAGCAAGATCTTGAGAAGCTAAGAGTGAGTTATGAAGATCTTCAGAAGGAGCGCGATTCGTTACTTGCTCAACAAATCAGCGCTGCTCAGGAAGAATTCATTCCTCCATGTTTGAAGTGCATTGAACGTGAATCTGCTAATTCTTCACCTGAATGTTCAAATGCTTCTTCTTCTACAAATTCTTCACCTGTCTTTGCTATTACTAATTCCTCATCTGAGGACATTGCTAGTATCACTGATGATGCAGGGCTGAAGGAATTGTACATAACAGGCATGTACAAAAGCCTCAAAGGGCATCACGCTCTTTGTGATGTGCTTAAAAAGCAGATCCTCAACAGGAACCCTAGAAAAGAGGGTATTGCCTTTGATAGGAAACTCAACGCTGATGGGACTTACTTGAAGCCTAAGCAGTATCCCAAAACCTCATGGGTTGCTGCAAAGGGACCTCCAGTAGATCCATCTACCTTATCTGGATTTACATGTGAATCTCCTCATTCTTCTGATGAGTCTTTTGACTCTAACTATAAACTGTTCAAAAACCAGAATGGTGAAGTATTTGCTAGATATGTTGGCACTAACTACAGGAACGGTTCCCCTATGAAGAAAATCTGGGTTCCCAAAAGGTTCCTTGAAAATCTTCAGGTGAATGTCATCACGAAACCACCTATGAAGAAAAGGAACCCCAGATCAAATTCTTCATATGGACCTAATTCTTCATATGGATCCAAGTCCTCATATGGACCAAATTCCTCACGTGGATCAAATTCCTCAAAAGGGTCAAAGTCCTCATATGAACATCATCGTGCTAACACCTCTGTTTCACAGGGAAGAGCTAAGGGCTATGAATATGAGCATTAGTCTTCTAACCATTATGTTCATAAGTCCTCGAAGAATTTCTCTGCTTATTCATATGCTTATCCTAACCCCTCCTATGTGAAATGAAATGGATTAGCTTCTATGCCACCTTTCTCATATGGAGCTCGCAGAGTGATGAACTCATTGCCACCCCTTCAGATGTGGGTGGTGAAGAAAAAGAACTAATTTCTTCTGCAGGGTCAGGTCTCCAGACGTGCTTAAACGTCTGAAGAATTTGCTGGAGGCCTGAAATTGCCTAAAAGGACACAAGCTAATCATGAAGAAATGAACCCTCATTTCTCACGTCCTCATTCTGTTTTATCCGTTCTATTGGTTGATGAAATTGATCTGATGAATTGATGTCATATTCTTCACTAATGAAGTATATGAGTTCGTAAGTTTCACTAATTCATCTGCAGGATGATCAACCCAAAGCCAATGAGTGGGTCCTCGATAGTGGATGTACAAATCACATGACTGGTGACAAGAATCTATTGATGGATGCTCCCTTATCTCCATCGCATCTGAAGCATTTCATCTTCGCAGACAAAGGCAAAAGTCATGTATTGGGTCTAGGTAAGGTTGCAATCTCAAAGGATCGACACATGGACAAAGTCATGCTTGTCGAGTCCTTAGGATACAACCTCATGTCTGTCTCAATGCTTTGCGACCTTGATATGGTTGTTGTCTTTGGCAAATATCATTGTGTTGTGATCATGGAAGCTGACAATTCTAAAGTCGTCGAAGGCTTTAGGAGAGGAGACTTGTATATTGTTGATTTCTCTATAGGACCACAACCAGCCGTGTGCCTACTTGCAAAAGCTTCAGAAGGCTGGCTATGGCATCGACGACTTGGTCATGCAGGCATGAGGAATTTGCACACGCTTGCGAAGAAGAAGCACGTCATTAGCATTGAGAATGTAAAATTCCTCAAGGATCACTTATGCGGAGCCTGTGAAGCTGGAAAGATGACAAAGGCTAAGCATCCAGCGAAGACTATCATGACCACTACTCGACCATTTGAATTGCTTCATATGGATCTCTTCAGTCCTAACCATTATTCTGCAGTTTCAAATGATGCATCTCAATATGGCTTTGTTATTGTTGATGATTACTCTCGATACACATGGGTACACATTGTTACTTACAAACATGAAGTGCAGGAAGTCTTCAAACGATATTCCTCGAGGGCTTCAACCAAATTTGGTGTGAAGATCAAGCACATCAGAAGTGATAATGGAATAGAGTTCAAGAATTCTGGTCTTGATGAATATCTTGATGAACTTGGTATTACTCATGAGTTATCTGCTCCTTATACTCCTCAGCAGAATGGCGTCGTGGAGCGAAAGAACATGACTCTTGCTGAGATGGCTCGCACTATGTTTGATGAATACAAACCGCCTCGTCGTTTCTGGATTGATGCAATTGATACTGCGTGCCATATCATCAACAGAGTATATCTTCACAAATTCTTCAAGAAGACTGCCTATGAACTCCTCACTGAAAAGAAACCCAATGTGAGTTATTTCAAACTCTTCGGTGCTAAATGCTGGATTAGAGATCCTCATCACAACTCTAAATTTGCACCGAAAGTACATGAAGGTTTCATGCTTGGTTACAGAAAGGACTCGCACACCTACAGAGTCTTCAACAACGTTCTTCACAAGGTTGTTGAAACTGTAGATGTGCGGTTCGATGAAACTAAAGGCTCGCAAAGAGAGCACCTACCTTCTGTGATAGATGAACCAGCACCTGAGGAATCTATCAAGTTCAAGGCTACTGAGGATGTCATTTCGACAGAAGAATCTGCTGAAGAATTCATTCCAGAACATGAAGAACGTCGAGCTAATGCACCTGAAGAAAATGCTGAAGAAAATGGTGCTGAAGAAAATGTTGATCCAATTCCTCGACGTCAACCAGCTCGTCCTCGCGTTGCAAAAGAAGTGCAAATTGAGAAGATCATCGATGACATTGAAGCACCAGGTCCTCTCACACACTCAAGAGCTTCACATTTATCTAAATTTTGTGGGCACTTTGCTTTTGTCTCTATCACAGAGCCCACTAAGGTAGATGAAGCATTTATGGAGCCTGAGTGGATTCAAGCTATGCAAGAAGAATTACATTAGTTCGAGCTCAACAACGTCTGGGAGCTGGTCAAACGTCCAGATCCTCGCAAGCACAATATCCTTGGCACAAAGTGGATGTACCGCAACAAGCAAGATGAAAATGGCTTTGTGGTGAGGAATAAGGCACGACTTGTAGTTCAAGGCTACACACAGGTTGAAGGAATTGATTTCGATGAAACTTTTGCACTTGTTGCTAGACTTGAGGCTATTCGCATATTACTTGCTTATGCTAACCATCATGATACCACCTTGTATCAAATGGATGTGAAAAGTGCATTCCTCAATGGTAAGCTTGGGGAAGAAGTATATGTTGCTCAACCCCCAGGTTTTGAAGATCCAAAGCATCCTGACAAAGTCTTCAGACTCAATAAGGCCCTCTATGGCCTCAAGAAGGCCCCACGGGCGTGGTATGGTACTATGAAGGAATTCCTTATGAAGAAAGGCTTCAAACCCGGTTCACTCGACCCTACCCTTTTCACTAAATCTTACGATGGTGAACTGTTTGTGTGCCAAATATATGTTGATGATATTATCTTTGGTTGTACTGACCAATGTTATAGTGATGAATTTGCCTATATGATGAGTGAAGAATATCAAATGTCTATGATGGGTGAATTGAAATTCTTCTTAGGTCTTCAAATTCGTCAACAACGCAATGGCATATTCATATCTCAAGAAAAATACCTCAAGGATGTGTTGGGGAACGTAGTAATTTCAAAAAAATTCCTACGCACACGCAAGATCATGGTGATGCATAGCAACGAGAGGGGAGAGTGTTGTCTACGTTGTTGGGGAACATAGTAATTTCAAAAAAAAATCCTACGCACACGCAAGATCATGGCGATGCATAGCAACGAGAGGGGAGAGTGTTGTCTACGTACCCTCGTAGACCAAAGCGGAAGCGTTGACACAACATAGAGGAAGTAGTCGTACGTCCTCCTCCTGATCCGACCGATCCAAGCGCCGTTACTCCGGCGCCTCCGAGTTCTTGACACACGTACAGCTCGATGACGTTCTCCGGGCTCCGATCCAGCAAAGCTCTCGGGGAAGAGTTTCGTCAGCACGACAGCGTGGTGACGATCTTGATGAACTACCGACGCAGGGCTTCGTCTAAGCACCGCGACAATATGACCGAGGTGGAATATGGTGGAGGGGGGCACCGCACACGGCTGAGGAACGATCACGAAGATCAACTTGTGTGTCCTAGGGTGCCCCCTGCCCCCGTATATAAAGGAGCAAGGGGGGAGATCGGCCGACCCTATGGGGCGCGCCAAAGGGAGGGGGGAGTCCTCCTCCTAGTGGGAGTAGGACTCCCCTTTCCTAGTCCAACTAGGAAGAGAGGGGGGAAGGAAAGAGAGGGAGAGGGAGAGGGAAAGGGGGGCCGCGCCCCCCTCCTTGTCCAATTCGAAGTCCCCATGGGGGGGGCACGCCACCTCCTGGCCGCAGGCCTCTCTCTCCCCTCGGGCCCAATAAGGCCCATTACTTCCTCGGGGGGTTCCGGTAACCCCTCCGGCACTCCGATTTTATCCGAAACCACTTGGAACCATTCCGATGTCCGAATATAGTCGTCCAATATATCAATCTTTACGTCTCGACCATTCCGAGACTCCTCGTCATGTCCGTGATCTCATCCGGGACTCCGAACTAACTTCGGTACATCAAAATGCATAAACTCATAATAACTGTCATCGTAACCTTAAGCGTGCGGACCCTACGGTTCGAGAACAGTGTAGACATGACTGAGACAAATCTCTGGTCAATAACCAATAGCGGGACCTGGATGCCCATATTGGCTCCTACACATTCTACGAAGATCTTTATCGGTCAGACCGCATAACAACATACGTTGTTCCCTTTGTCATCGGTATGTTACTTGCCCGAGATTCGATCGTCGGTATCCAATACCTAGTTCAATCTCGTTACCAGCAAGTCTCTTTACTCGTTCCGTAATACATCATCTTGCAACTATCTTATTGGTTGCAATGCTTGCAAGGCTTATGTGATGTGCATTACTAAGAAGGCCCTGAGATACCTCTCCGACATTCGGAGTGACAAATCCTAATCTCGAAATACGCCAACCCAACAAATACTTTCGGAGACACCTGCAGAGCTCCTTTATAATCACCCAGTTACGTTGTGACGTTTGGTAGCACACAAAGTGTTCCTACGGTAAACGGGAGTTGCATAATCTCATAGTCAAAGGAACATGTATAAGTCATGGAGAAAGCAATAGCAACATACTAAACGATCGGGTGCTAAGCTAATGGAATGGGTCATGTCAATCAGATCATTCAACTAATGATGTGACCTTGTTAATCAAATGACAACTCCTTTGTCTATGGTTAGGAAACTTAACCATCTTTGATTAACAAGCTAGTCAAGTAGAGGCATACTAGTGACATTTTGTTTGTCTATGTATCCACACATGTATTATGTTTCCGGTTAATACAATTCTAGCATGAATAATAAACATTTATCATGATATATAAGGAAATAAATAATAACTTTATTATTGCCTCTAGGGCGTATTTCCTTCAGTCTCCCACTTGCACTAGAGTCAATAATCTAGATTACATAGTACTGATTCTAACACCCATGGAGTCTTGGTGCTGATCATGTTTTGCTCGTGGAAGAGGCTTAGTCAACGGGTCTGCTACATTCAGATCCGTATGTATCTTGCAAATCTCTATGTCTCCCACCTGGACCAAATCCCGGATGGAATTGAAGCGTCTCTTGATGTGCTTGGTTCTTTTGTGAAATCTAGATTCCTTTGCCAAGGCAATTGCACCAGTATTGTCACAAAAGATTTTCATTGGACCCGATGCACTAGGTATGACACCTAGATCGGATATGAACTCCTTCATCCAGACCCCTTCATTTGCTGCTTCCGAAGCAGCTATGTACTCCGCTTCACATGTAGATCCCACCACGACGCTTTGTTTAGAACTGCACCAACTGACAGCTCCACCGTTTAATGTAAATACGTATCCGGTTTGCGATTTAGAATCGTCTGGATCAGTGTCAAAGCTTGCATCAACGTAACCGTTTACGACGAGCTCTTTGTCACCTCCATATACGAGAAACATTTCTTAGTCCTTTTCAGGTACTTCAGGATATTCTTGACCGCTGTCCAGTGATCCACTCCTGGATTATTTTGGTACCTCCCTGCTAAACTTATAGCAAGGCACACATCAGGTCCGGTACATAGCATTGCATACATGATAGAGCCTATGGCTGAAGCATAGGGAACATCTTTCATCTTCTCTCTATCTTCTGCAGTGGTCGGGCACTGAGTCTTACTCAACTTCACACCTTGTAACACAGGCAAGAACCCTTTCTTTGCTTGATCCATTTTGAACTTCTTCAAAACTTTGTCAAGGTATGTGCTTTGTGAAAGTCCAATTAAGCGTCTTGATCTATCTCTATAGATCTTAATGCCCAATATGTAAGCAGCTTCACCGAGGTCTTTCATTGAAAAACTCTTATTCAAGTATCCCTTTATGCTATCCAGAAATTCTATATCATTTCCAATCAGTAATATGTCATCTACATATAATATCAGAAATGCTACAGAGCTCCCACTCACTTTCTTGTAAATACAGGCTTCTCCAAAAGTCTGTATAAACCCAAATGCTTTGATCACACTGTCAAAGCGTTTATTCCAACTCCGAGATGCTTGCACCAGTCCATAAATGGATCGCTGGAGCTTGCACACTTTGTTAGCTCCCTTTGGATCGATAAAACCTTCTGGTTGCATCATATACAACTCTTCTTCCAGAAATCCATTCAGAAATGCAGTCTTTACATCCATTTGCCAAATTTCATAATCATAAAATGCGGCAATTGCTAACATGCTTCGGACAGACTTAAGCATCGCTACGGGTGAGAAGGTCTCATCGTAGTCAATCCCCTGAACTTGTCGAAAACCTTTCGCGACAAGTCGAGCTTTGTAGATAGTAACATTACCATCAGCGTTAGTCTTCATCTTAAAGATCCACTTATTCTCTATTGCTTGCCGACCCTCGGGCAAGTCAACCAAAGTCCACACTTTGTTGTCATACATGGATCATATCTCAGATTTCATGGCTTCTAGCCGCTTTGCGGAATCTGGGCTCACCATCGCTTCTTCATAGTTCGTAGGTTCGTCATGATCTAGTAGCATGACTTCCAGAACGGGATTGCCGTACCACTCTGGTGCGGATCTTACTCTGGTTGATCTACGAGGTTCTGTAGTAACTTGATCTGAAGTTTCATGATCAATATCATCAGCTTCCTCACTAATTGGTGTAGGTGCTACAGAAACAGATTTCTGTGATGTACTACTTTCCAATAAGGGAGCAGGTACAGTTACCTCATCAAGTTCCACTTTCCTCCCACTCACTTCTTTCGAGAGAAACTCCTTTTCTAGAAAGACTCCGAATTTAGCAACAAAAGTCTTGCCTTCGGATCTGTGATAGAAGGTGTATCCACCAGTTTCTTTTGGATATCCTATGAAGACACATTTTTCCGATTTGGGTTCGAGCTTATCAGGTTGAAGCTTTTTCACATAAGCATCGCTGCCCCAAACTTTAAGAAACGACAACTTTGGTTTCTTGCTAAACCATAGTTCATAAGGCGTCGTCTCAACGGATTTCGACGGTGTCCTATTTAACGTGAATGCGGTCGTCTCTAAAGCATAACCCCAAAACGATAGCGGTAAATCTGTAAGAGACATCATAGATCGCACCATATCTAGTAAAGTACGATTACGACGTTCGGATACACCATTGCGTTGTGGTGTTCCGGGTGGCGTGAGTTGCGAAACTATTCCGCATTGTTTCAAATGTAGACCAAACTCGTAACTCAAATATTCTCCTCCACGATCAGATCGTAGAAACTTTATTTTCTTGTTACGATGATTTTCAACTTCACTCTGAAATTCTTTGAACTTTTCAAATGTTTCAGACTTGTGTTTCATTAAGTAGACATAACCATATCTGCTTAAATCATCTGTGAAGGTGAGAAAATAACGATATCCGCCACGAGCCTCAACATTCATTGGACCACATACATCTGTATGTATGATCTCCAATAAATCTGTTGCTCTCTCCATAGTACCGGAGAATGGTGTTTTGGTCATCTTGCCCATGAGGCACGATTCGCAAGTGCCAAGTGATTCATAATCAAGTGGCTCCAAAAGTCCATCAGTATGGAGTTTCTTCATGCGTTTTACACCGATATGACCTAAACGGCAGTGCCATAAATAAGTTGCACTATCATTATCAACTCTGCATCTTTTGGCTTCAACACTATGAATATGTGTATCACTACTATCGAGATTCATCAAAAATAGACCACTCTTCAAGGGTGCATGACCATAAAAGATATTACTCATATAAATAGAACAACCATTATTCTCTGATTTAAATGAATAACCATCTCGCATCAAACAAGATCCAGATATAATGTTCATGCTTAACGCTGGCACCAAATAACAATTATTCAGGTCTAATACTAATCCCAAAGGTAGATGTAGAGGTAGCGTGCCGACTGCGATCACATCGACTTTGGAACCGTTTCCCACGCGCATCGTCACCTCGGCCTTAACCAATCTTCGCTTAATCCGTACTCCCTGTTTCGAGTAGCAAATATTAGCAACAGAACCAGTATCAAATACCCAGGTGCTACTGCGAGCATTAGTAAGGTACACATCAATAACATGTATATCACATATACCTTTGTTCACCTTGCCATCCTTCTTATCCGCCAAATACTTGGGGCAGTTCCGCTTCCAGTGACCAGTCTACTTGCAGTAGAAGCACTCAATTTCAGGCTTAGGTCCAGACTTAGGTTTCTTCTCTTGAGCAGCAACTTGTTTGCTGTTCTTCTTGAAGTTCCCCTTCTTCTTCCCTTTGCCCTTTTTCTTGAAACTAGTGGTCTTATTGACCATCAACACTTGATGCTCCTTCTTGATTTCTACCTCCGCAGCTTTTAGCATTGCGAAGAGCTCGGGCATTGTCTTATCTATCCCTTGCATATTATAGTTCATCACGAAGCCTTTGTAGCTTGGTGGCAGTGATTGGAGAATTCTATCAATGACACAATCATCCGGAAGATTGACTCCCAGTTGATTCAAGTGATTATAATACCCAGACATTCTGAGTATATGCTCACTGACAGAACCATTCTCCTCCATCTTGCAGCTATAGAACTTATTGGAGACTTCATATCTCTCAATCCGGGCATTCTGTTGGAATATTAACTTCAACTCCTGGAACATCTCATATGCTCCATGATGTTCAAAACGTCGTTGAAGTCCCGGTTCTAAGCCGTAAAGCATGGCACACTGAACTATCGAGTAGTCATCAGCTTTGCTCTGCCAGACATTCATAACATCTGGCGCTGCTCCAGCAGCAGGCCTGGCACCCAGCGGTGCTTCCAGGACGTAACTCTTCTGTGCAGCGATGAGGATAATCCTCAAGTTACGGACCCAGTCCGTGTAATTGCTACCATCATCTTTCAACTTTGCTTTCTCAAGGAACACATTAAAATTCAACGGAACAACAGCACGAGCCATTTATCTACAATCAACATAAACAAGCAAGATACTATCAGGGACTAAGTTCATGATAAATTTAAGTTCAATTAATCATATTACTTAAGAACTCCCACTTAGATAGACATCTCTCTAATCCTCTAAGTGATCACGAGATCCAAATAAACTAAACCATGTCCGATCATCACGTGAGATGGAGTAGTTTCAATGGTGAACATCACTATGTTGATCATATCTACTATATGATTCACGCTCGACCTTTTGGTCTCCGTGTTCCGAGGCCATATCTGTTATATGCTAGGCTCGTCAAGTTAAACCTGAGTATTCCGCGTGTGCAACTGTTTTGCACCCGTTGTATTTGAACGTAGAGCCTATCACACCCGATCATCACGTGGTGTCTCAGCACGAAGAACTTTCGCAACGGTGCATACTCAGGGAGAACACTATTACTATGATAATTTAGTGAGAGATCATCTTATAATGTTACCGTCAATCAAAGCAAGATAAGATGCATAAAAAGATAAACATCACATGCAATCAATATAAGTGATATGATATGGCCATCATCATCTTGTGCTTGTGATCTCCATCTCCGCAGCACCATCATGATCACCATCGTCACCGACGCGACACCTTGATCTCCATCGTAGCATCGTTGTTGTCTCGCCAATCTTATGCTTCTACGACTATCGCTACCGCTTAGTGATAAAGTAAAGCATTACAGGGCGATTGCATTGCACACAATAAAGCGACAACCATACGGCTCCTGCTGGTTGCCGATAACTCGGTTACAAAACATGATCATCTCATACAATAAAATTTAGCATCATGTCTTGACCATATCACATCACAACATGCCCTGCAAAAACAAGTTAGACGTCCTCTACTTTGTTTGTTGCAAATTTTACGTGGCTGCTACGGCTTAAGCAAGAACCAATCTCACCTACGCATCAAAACCACAACGATAGTTTGTCAAATAGACTCCGTTTTAACCTTCTCAAGGACCGGGCGTAGCCATAGTCGGTTCAACTAAAGTTGGAGAAACTAACACCCGCCAGCCACCTGTGTGCAAAGCACGGCGGTAGAACCAGTCTCGCGTAAGCGTACGCGTAATGTCGGTCCGGGCCGCTTCATCCAACAATACCGCCGAACCAAAGTATGACATGCTGGTAGGAAGTATGACTTATATCGTCCACAACTCACTTGTGTTCTACTCGTGCATAACATCAAACCATAAAAACCTAGGCTCGGATGCCACTGTTGGGGAACGTAGTAATTTCAAAAAAAATCCTACGCACACGCAAGATCATGGCGATGCATAGCAACGAGAGGGGAGAGTGTTGTCTACGTACCCTCGTAGACCGAAGCGGAAGCGTTGACACAACATAGAGGAAGTGGTCGTACGTCCTCCTCCCGATCCGACCGATCCAAGCGCCGTTACTCCGGCGCCTCCGAGTTCTTGACACACGTACAGCTCGATGACGTTCTCCGGGCTCCGATCCAGCAAAGCTCTCGGGGAAGAATTTCGTCAGCACGACGGCGTGGTGATGATCTTGATGAACTACCGACGCAGGGCTTCGCCTAAGCACCGCGACAATATGACCGAGGTGGAATATGGTGGAGAGGGGCACCGCACACAACTGAGGAACGGTCACGAAGATCAACTTGTGTGTCCTAGGGTGCCCCCCTGCCCCCGTATATAAAGGAGCAAGGGGGGAGGCCGACCGACCCTATGGGGCGCGCCAAAGGGAGGTGGGAGTCCTCCTCCTAGTGGGAGTAGGACTCCCCTTTCCTAGTCCAACTAGGAAGAGAGGGGGGAAGGAAAGAGAGGGAGAGGGAGAGGGAAAGGGGGGCCGCGCCCCCCCTCCTTGTCCAATTCGGATTCCCCATGGGGGGGGGCGCCACCTCCTGGCCGCAGCCCTCTCTCTCCCCTCGGGCCCAATAAGGCCCATTACTTCCCCGGGGGGTTCCGGTAACCCCTCCGGCACTCCGATTTTATCCGAAACCACTTGGAACCATTCCGATGTCCGAATATAGTCGTCCAATATATCAGTCTTTACGTCTCGACCATTCCGAGACTCCTCGTCATGTCCGTGATCTCATCCGGGACTCCGAACTAACTTCGGTACATCAAAATGCATAAACTCATAATAACTGTCATCGTAACCTTAAGCGTGCGGACCCTACGGTTCGAGAACAGTGTAGACATGACTGAGACAAATCTCTGGTCAATAGCCAATAGCGGGACCTGGATGCCCATATTGGCTCCTACACATTCTACGAAGATCTTTATCGGTCAGACCGCATAACAACATACGTTGTTCCCTTTGTCATCAGTATGTTACTTGCCCGAGATTCGATCGTCGGTATCCAATACCTAGTTCAATCTCGTTACCGGCAAGTCTCTTTACTCGTTCCGTAATACATCATCTTGCAACTATCTTATTGGTTGCAATGCTTGCAAGGCTTATGTGATGTGCATTACCGAGAAGGCCCTGAGATACCTCTCCGACATTCGGAGTGACAAATCCTAATCTCGAAATACGCCAACCCAACAAATACTTTCGGAGACACCTGTAGAGCTCCTTTATAATCACCCAGTTAGGTTGTGATGTTTGGTAGCACACAAAGTGTTCCTACGGTAAACGGGAGTTGCATAATCTCATAGTCAAAGGAACATGTATAAGTCATGGCGAAAGCAATAGCAACATACTAAATGATCGGGTGCTAAGCTAATGGAATGGGTCATGTCAATCAGATCATTCAACTAATGATGTGACCTTGTTAATCAAATGACAACTCCTTTGTCTATGGTTAGGAAACTTAACCATCTTTGATTAACAAGCTAGTCAAGTAGAGGCATACTAGTGACATTTTGTTTGTCTATGTATCCACACATGTATTATGTTTCCGGTTAATACAATTCTAGCATGAATAATAAACATTTATCATGATATATATGGAAATAAATAATAACTTTATTATTGCCTCTAGGGCATATTTCCTTCATATGTACCCTCGTAGACCGAAGCGGAAGCGTTGACGCAACGTAGAGGAAGTAGTCGTACGTCTTCCCGGTCCAACCGATCCAAGCACCGTTACTCCGGCACCTCCGAGTTCTTAGCACACGTTCAGCTCGATGACGCTCCCCGGGCTCCAATCCAGCAAAGCTTCGGGGATGAGTTTCGTCAGCACAATGGTGTGATGACGATGATGATGTTCTACCGACGCAGGGCTTCGCCTAAGCACCTTAACGATATGACCGAGGTGGAATATGGTGGAGGGGGGCACCGCACACGGGTAAGGAACGATCACGAAGATCAACTTGTGTATTCTAGGGTGCCCCCTGCCCCCGTATATAAAGGAGCAAGGGAGGAGGAGGCCGACCCTAGGAGGAGGGCGCGCCAAGGGGAGTCCTACTCCCACCGGGAGTAGGACTCCTTCTTTCCTAGTCCAACTAGGAGAAGGGGGGAAAGGAGGGAAGTGGAGAAGGAAGGGAGAGGGGGGCCGCGCCCCAAACCCCTTGTCCAATTCGGACTGGGCTTGGGAGGGGCGCGCGCCACCTCCTGGCTCCTTCCCACTAAAGCCCATTAAGGCCCAATACTCTTCCCCGTATTCCCTTAACTCCCCGGTACTCCCAAAAATACCCGAACCACTCAGAACCTTTCCGATGTCCGAATATAGTCGTCCAATATATCGATCTTTACGTCTCGACCATTTCGAGACTCCTCGTCATGTCCCCGATCTCATCCGGGACTCCGAACTCCTTCGGTACATCAAAACTCATAAACTCATTATATAACTGTCATCAAAACCTTAAGCGTGCGGACCCTACGGTTCGAGAACAATGTAGACATGACCGAGACACGTCTCCGGTCAATAACCAATAGCGGAACCTGGATGCTCATATTGGCTCCCACATATTCTACGAAGATCTTTATCGGTCAGGACCGCATAACAACATACGTTGTTCCCTTTGTCATCGGTATGTTACTTGCCCAAGATTCGATCGTCGGTATCCTATACCTAGTTCAATCTCGTTACCGGCAAGTCTCTTTACTCGTTCCGTAATACATCATCCCGCAACTAACTCATTAGTTGCAATGCTTGCAAGGCTTATGTGATGTGCATTACCGAGAGGGCCCAGAGATACCTTTCCGACAATTGGAGTGACAAATCCTAATCTCGAAATACGCCAACCCAACATGTACCTTTGGAGACACCTGTAGAGCTCCTTTATAATCACCCAGTTACGTTGTGACGTTTGGTAGCACACAAAGTGTTCCTCCTGCAAACGGGAGTTGCATAATCTCATAGTCATAGGAACATGTATTAGTCATGAAGAAACCAATAGCAACATACTAAACGATCGGGTGCTAAGTGAGGGAGTCCTGGATTATGGGGTGTTCGGATAGCCGAACTATATCTTCAGCCGGACTCCAGGACTATGAAGATACCAGATTGAAGACTTCGTCCCGTGTCCGGAAGGTTCTTTCCTTGGCGTAGAAGGCAAGCTAGGCGTGCGGATATTCAAGATCTCCTACCAATGTAACCGACTCTGTGTAACCCTAACCCTATCCGGTGCCTATATAAACCGGAGGGTTGTAGTCCGTAGGACGAACACATCATAACCATCATCATACCCATAGGCTAGCTTCTAGGGTTTAGCCTCCTTGATCTCGTGGTAGATCTACTCTTGTACTACCCATATCATCAATATTAATCTAGCAGGAGTAGGGTTTTACCTCCATCGAGAGGGCCCGAACCTAGGTAAAATAAAGTGTCCCTCGTCTCCTGTTACCATCCGACCTTGACGCACAAATCGGGACCCCCTACCCGAGATCCGCCGGTTTTGACACAGACATTGGTGCTTTCATTGAGAGTTCCTCTGTGTCGTCGCCTTTAGGCCCGATGGCTCCTTTGATCATCAACAACGATGAGGTCCAGGGTGAGACTTTTCTCCCCGGACAGATCTTCGTCTTCGGCGGCTTCGCTCTGCGGGCCAACTTGCTTGGTCATCTGGAGCAGATCGAGAGCTACGCCCCTGGCCATCAAGTCAGGTTTGGAAGCCTAAACTACACGGCAGATATCCGCGGAGACTTAATCTTCGACGGATTCGAGCCACAGCCAAGCGCGCCGCACTATCTTGAGGGGCATGATATAGCTCTGCCTCCGAACAGTGTCCTGGAGGCCGCATACGCTCCGGCCCCGATCCTCGATCCGGAGCCCGCTGAGTTCTTTGAGGATGAACGGTTGGACGTCACCTCGGGGGCTGCGATCTTAAAAGCCATTGAGCCAAACGCAAGCCCCGCACTCCGCATGGCACATGACTCCAAGGAGCCGGACTCTTCTCCGAACTTCGAACCTCCCGCGCCTCTGCCAATCGAATCAGATTGGGCGCCGGTAATGGAGTTCACCGCCGCGGACATCTTTCAGTATTCGCCTTTTGGTGATATTCTGTAATCTCTCAAGTCTCTCTCTTTTTCAGGAGAGCCCGGGCCGAACTGTGGCCTGCGAGGTTGGGATTCGGACGACAAAGAAATTCAAAACCCACCCACCACCCACTTAATAGCCACTGTCGATGATTTAACTGACATGCTCGACTTCGGCTCCGAAGACTTCGACGGTATGGACGACGAAGACGGAGACAAACGGGAACCAGCGCCCATAGGGCACTGGACCTCCACCCCACTTAATGACGTATTCATGGTGGATACACCTGAAAAAACTCACAATGAGGAAGAAGGGGGCGAAAAGAAGGGCAAACCCTCCGAAAAGCACTCAAAGCGGCGACGTAAACGCCGAGCGAAGCCCCGCCTCGATCAAGACCCAGCCATAGAGCAGGACGAGCCGGCAGATGACGAACGCATCCCAGAACAGCCGTCCGAATAGGGTAACACGGGCAGAGAGGACGAACAGTCCTCCCCCGGTCATAACAGAACTCCGGACGATACCACGCCAGATAAAATCATGGAGCAGAAGAATCTCCAAGAAAGGCTCGTCGCCACAGCACGAAGCCTGAAGAAGCAGAAGCAAAAGCTAAAGACGGCGGAAGATGCACTCAAAACAAGATGGAGCAAAGTAATCAAGACCGCAGACAAATACGGCGGCAGCCGCCGCACCAAAAGCTATCCGAAGAGAAAGCTACTGCCCGAATTCGACCAGGAGGCCCTAGAGCCCCCAAACTCGAAAAAACAAAAAGCCTACACGGTCGAATAAACGACCTCTCGGCCACTACAATACGGCAAACGGCGCCGCACTCAATGCGGCATGCGACACAATCAAAGAATCGCATCATGGCCCAGCCAGGTCCATTTACGGGCCAAGAAAGCAAGCTCTCACAAGCAATGCAAAAAATCCACCATCAAAATCCGGCACACCCAAATATAGGGGTGCCGCACACCCTCTATGTTTCACCGATGAGGTCCTGGAATATGAATTCCCAGAGGGATTTAAACCCGTTAACATAGAGGCGTACGATGGAACAACAGACCCGGGAGTCTGGATCGAGGATTATATCCTCCACATACATATGGCTAGAGGAGATGATCTCCACGCCATAAAATATTTACCCCTTAAGCTTAAAGGGCCAGCCCGGCACTGGCTTAAAAGCCTTCCCGAAAACACAATTGGAAGTTGGGAAGAGCTCGAGGACGCTTTCCGAGCAAATTTTCAAGGGACCTACGTCCGTCCCCCGGACGCAGACGACCTCAGTCACATAACTCAACAATCCGGAGAATCAGCTCGGCAGTTCTGGAACAGATTCCTCACTAAAAAGAATCAAATAGTGGATTGTCCGGACGCCGAAGCCCTAGCGGCTTTCAGGCACAATGTCCGAGACGAATGGCTCGCCAGACACCTCGGCCAGGAAAAGCCAAGAACAATGGCCGCACTCACAAGCCTCATGACCCGCTTTTGCGCAGGAGAGGACAGCTGGTTGGCACGATGCAGCCCCAGCGACCCAAGTACATCAGAAATCAGGGATGGAAACGGGAAACCACGGCGAAACAAGGACCTTCGCCAAATCAAAAGAAAAAGTCCGAAGAGCACGAAAGTCAATGCCGGATTCAAAGGCTCACGGCAAAATCAGACAAAATCACCCCCTCAGGATAATAGGGAAGATCCGTCCAGTCTAAAGAGAATCATGGACAGGATATGTCAGATACACAGTACTCCTGGAAAGCCTGCTAATCATACCCACAGAGACTGTTGGGTTTTCAAACAATCCGGAAGGCTTAACGCCGAACACAAGGGGCTCGACACACCAAGTGAGGAAGAGGACGAACCCCAAAAGCAGAACACCAGGAAGCAAAAGAACTTCCCGCAAGAAGTCAAAACAGTGAACTCACTTCACATAACAAGGCATGAGGCACCCATAAAGGTCCGCACATTCAAGCCTATCCCTCAGGAGTCTGGCCACTGGTCACTAAAGCCAATCATTTTTTATCAGCTAGATTATTCTCGCAATATCAAACACGCAGGCCGGACTGCCCTGATACTTAATCCAATAATAGACGGATTCCAGTTTACCAACGTCCTTATGGACGGTGGCAGTGGACTAAATTTGATATATCAGGATAAAATTCACCGCATGGGCATAAACCCAGCACGAATCCGTCACAGTAAAACCTCCTTTCAAGGAGTAGCACCAGGCCCGGACACCCACTGTATGGGTTTTCTCCGGCTTGTGGTCATATTTGGCTCTGCCAATAACTTTCGTCGCGAAAAGCTTATCTTCCACATAGTCCCGTTTTCAAGTCGCTATCAAGCACTAATGGTACGCGGAGCTTTCGCTCGCTTTAACACAATACCGCATTATGCATCCCTCACGCTAAAGATGCCCGGTCCTCGAGGCATCATCTCTTTAAAGGGAGCATACTAAACTACATCTCCTCCAAACGGAGGATTGTGCGGCCGCTTAAACGGCCGCCCAACAAAATGGCCTCGCCAGCCAAAAGACTTTTTCGATGTAAGTCACAAAAGGCCGCGGACCCGGACTCAATGAGTTCGGCACAAGCCCATTTTCGTTATAGGCTTGGTACGCCTCACCAGGGGCTGTACACAGAGACAATAAAACTCGACCGTATCTATTTCTCACTTCACATTTTCTTTATTATTCTTTTTGATCCGCACGACCCATTTTTCAATTTAGTTCTTCCCTTTTACAGATGAACGTGGTACGGCGCCCGTCCAGGACACGGCACAGCGGAGACACAGGCGCAGACGTGCAGTAGGGACCCGCCCCAAAGGATTCTTCTTAGATTAAGACCCTGCGTAAACCTTTTTTACTGTCTCTTGCTGCTATACATCCCCTGGTTTACCTCACTATAACCATGGAGGAGACTGGCATTTTGGCATGTGGCCACGCCAGAATTCTTGCTCGTACCTGGACACAAGGGGCTTTTTTCTTTTTTCAAGGGTGTTGTTTCACACGCACCCACAAAGACCGAACACCTTAGGGAGTGTTCGGCGTCTCTAGTTTTGGCACTATATGCATCAGCTCCGAGTCATGATTTTGGTCACATGTTGGGTTGCCCGGCTCCTGAGTTCGGCCACCTTACGTTCCGTTCTGTCGGCTAAGGTTGCACCAGGAGAACTACTGCGATTGTGCCCCGGTTCGGCCGGGTGAGCACCTCAGTAGAGAAAGCCGAAAACCGACTGTCATGATGTAGCGCGAGACTGGTCGCCACTCGATGACTTATAGGAATTTATCGAATTCCTCCGTTTTGACGAAGGGCCGCTTCCCGGTCAGGCACATATGCGTCCCGAATTCGGGTAAATGCAGTCGCCATTAAAGGGCTATCTAAAGAGTCCCACTGTCAAGCTCCTATGGCTAAGTGAAAGTGTTAAAGCATTATAGTCCGGTTGCCTAGCCCGCGGCGCTATCACCTCCTTTGTAGGACCAAGACGTTGGGTTAAGTGTGAAAATGCGTTCTCCGCGCGCACCCCCGCACTATGTGCGTGGGGGCTGAAGCCAACGACTGCAATCTTTCAGAATTTATATATTAAAACGGCCGCACAGGAGGTGTTATTAATACTTGAAGGCACAAGTCTAAATTACGCCATTACAATTTATAAAAATATTGATCTACGATTACATATGCTGTCATAAAACAACATCTTTCGAACACTGCGTCTCTATTATACGAGCGCCCGCTAGGACTTCCTCAAAATAGTGCTCGGGAGGAATTCGGCTATTATCCGAATCACGGGACGCAACAACGGTGGGCTCCATATCTGCCCAGTATGTCTTGACACGGGCAAGAGCCAGCCGCGCGCCCTCTGTGCAAGCGGACCTCTTTAGAGCTTCAATCCGAGGCACCACGTCAAGAAATTGCTGCACCAAACTGAAATAGCTTCTCGGCTTCGATCTCCCCGGACACAGGCGGTCCATGGCATACTTCATGGCGAGTCCGGACAACCTATTCAGCTCGGCCCATTGGGCCAGGCGATCATCCACTGGTAGTGGACGCTCTGGATTAGTGAACTGCGACCAGAAGAGCTTTTCCACTTCATGATCTTTCTTATCTTGAAAGTACCTGGTCGCATCAGCGGCACTAGACGACAAATCCAGATAGGTGTTCTCCACGCTCCACGCTCGGTCCAACGGGGCGAACTTCGGATCACAGAATTTTCTCCGCGGCAGGAAGGGCTTTCCATCCGCAATTAGTCCGGCTTGACGCAGCTCTTCCCTTGACGCTCTCATACCAGAGCGGGCGTCCTTGGCGTCGGCGAAGGCCTTCTCTAAATCCGTCTGCCGGGCTTGACCTTCCTCTTTAAGAAGTTTGCAACGGTCAGTAGCACTTTTCAACTTCACGGCTATATCAGCCATCTCCTCCTTGCTTCGGCAATGGGAAGCCTATTCGGCTTTTAGCTCTTCACGGGCTCTTCCGGCAGCCGCATCGCTTTTTCTGGCTTGTTACTTTGCTTTGGCGAGCTCGGCCCTAAGTCCTTCTACGGCAGCCGCACCATCTGCATCAAGCATACACAAGGTAAGATATTGACATAAAGCTCCTCTTACTAACAATCGCCAAATAAACTCAATACCTTGAGCATCATCAAGCCGCTTGTTAACAAGCACGATGTCGGCTTCTGCCTCATCGAGTTGCCGTTTCATTTCGGCAAAATCTCGAGTCCGGCTCGACTCCGGACAACCTGCCACCTACATACAAAGGTGCCACTTAAAGGACCTGGGATTAAGATCCTCTGCGCGCCGCTAATCTTTGCGGCACACAGAGTCTCAGGGGATACTATCTATACAGGGCGCATGTTATTATACGCAATTAACACTAATGTTTGTTATTCAAAACGTACCTCAAGGCCCGCCAGTAAACTCTTGACGGCCTCGTTCAGTCCGCTTTCCGCGGATGAAATCTTTTCAATCACCGTGTGCATCAACACACGATGCTCCTCTGAAACAGAGGCTCGGCCCAGCAGAACCTTCAGCTCCTCCGACCGAACACCAGATGGTGCCGGACTCGTCCCATGGCCTTCTTCGGAGGCCGGACACGGAGAACCCCGGGGGGCCGCATGATCACCTTCTGCCTCTGGCAGATTCAGAGAAATCCTCTACGACAACACTTCGGCGTCGCCCGCCTTGCTAGGCGATGAAGGAGGAGGCGTTCCGCTCTCCATCATCTCCGGAAGAAGATCCCCCGATGACGAGCTCTGCCGAGAAGGGTCGAGGTCCGAACTACAAGGTAAGGTTTCGGTTAAAACTTCTCAGATATAAATTAAGGATTTCTCTTAAAAGAATGACTCTCTTTCTACTTACGGCTCGTTGGAGGGCAGCTCCTTTTGAGGATTTAGTTCGGCCAAGGGGCTCCCTGGCGTCGGGTCCTCTGACGCGGATTCTTTCCCCCGCTTTGGAGCTACGGCTCCCGGGTCGTCAGAGGCGGCCCTTTTCTTCCCCTTAGGAGAGGAGTTGTCGATTCCCCCCTTTGGGATGGCCCCTTTTGAAGAGGCCACGGTTTCCTTGTCCGCCCCTTCATTTTCCTCTAGAGGCGCCACCTCCAACATCCTGACTAGCACAAGATCTAGCCTGGTCTCGGGAAGGGGAGCCGGACACCGGACCAGCTTCGCCTTCGCTATCCACTCCTGCGCAAAACGGAGAAGTACTGTTAAAAAATAAGTCAATTGTACGGATAGAAGGTCCGGGCGCAAGGTCACCTACTTCTATATCCGGGCGGTTGCGGCTTAAACCAGCATCCTCGGTCAAATCCGGACTCACTCCTTGTGGTCCGAAGAACAGTCTATACATCTCCGTAGGCGTCACGCCCATGAAATTTCGGAGAACTCGCGGCCCCTCTGGGTTGAACTCCCACAAGGGGAGGGGGCGACGTTGGTCGGGCAGTGTCCGGCGAATCAGCATAACTTGTGTCACCTTGACCAGGTTGAGGTCTCCTTTTAGGAGATCCTTTATGCGGCCCTGCAACAGAGGAACGTCTTTGGGCAAGCCCCGATCTAACCCTGTGTTGATCCACGATGTTAAATGTGGTGGGGGGCCCGAGCGAAAGGCGGGAGGCGCTACCCAAGTGGTGCCCCGAGGAGAGGTGATGTAGAACCACTCCTGTTGCCATAAGCCGAGCTCCTCTTGAAAAGTGCCCTCGGGCCATGGAGCATCGGTATTCCTTTTTATAACAGCACCTCCGCACTCTACGTGACGCCCCTCGATTATCTTCGGTTCTACCTTGAAGGTCTTGAGCCATAATCCGAAGTGAGGAGTGATATGGAGAAACGCTTCACACACAACAATGAAGGAGGAGATATGGAGGATGGACTACGGAGCTAGGTCATGGAATTCCAGCCCATAATAAAACATCAGCCCCCTTACGAAAGGATCCGTTGGGAAGCCTAATCCCCGAAGGAAGTGGGAGATGAATACTACGCTCTCACCAGGCTGAGGGCTTGGGATCGCTTGTCCTTGAGCAGGCAACCTGTGCGGGATCTCGCTGGTCAGGAACCTAGCCTCCCTCAACCTTGATACGTCCTCCTCCGTAACGGAGGAGGGCATCCATTGGCCTTGAAGGCCGGAGCCGGACATTGTCGATGGTCCGGTGCGCCTAGAATCTAAAAGTCAGGGGTGTTGGAACTCGAGGCTATGGGCGAGCTTGTTTTGAGAACACAAGAGGGGAGTTGGGTCTCGGTCTCTTTATAAGAGGCAGAATATCAAGAGCCCTCCCCGTAACCGTCTTGGACTAGCCTTTAATCAAGGCAGGACGTGCTTAACGGGCACGGTTGGGTTACCCACGTCCGTATTAATGAGAATCCTGTTAAAGGGGGCACACGATCTCTGCTTCGACAAGACGTGCCAAGGAAACCGCCTTGTTGAACGTGCTGCGGTGGAACAACAAAAAATAATCCATACAAAAGGCTTGGTCGCAGTGTTATGACGCACTGCGGAATACGTCAGCAGATTTGATTTGTGTTTGTATTATTCTCTATATGGCAATACGTGGAAACTTGTTTTGCAGAGCCGGACACTATTTTTTGGTGTTTATTATCTTCTTGAAGAATTTGGAGGAGGAACCCGCCTTGCAATGCCGAAGACAATTTCCGCGCCGGACTCGTCGTCATTGAAGCCTGGTTCAGGGGCTACTGAGGGAGTCCTGGATTAGGGGGTGTTCGGATAGCCCAACTATATCTTCAGCCGGACTCCAGGACTATGAAGATACCAGATTGAAGACTTCGTCCCGTGTCCGGAACGTTCTTTCCTTGGCGTAGAAGGCAAGCTAGGCGTGCGGATATTCAAGATCTCCTACCAATGTAACCGACTCTGTGTAACCCTAACCCAATCCGGTGCCTATATAAACCGGAGGGTTGTAGTCCGTAGGACGAACACATCATAACCATCATCATACCCATAGGCTAGCTTCTAGGGTTTAGCCTCCTTGATCTCGTGGTAGATCTACTCTTGTACTACCCATATCATCAATATTAATCTAGCAGGAGTAGGGTTTTACCTCCATCGAGAGGGCCCGAACCTGGGTAAAATAAAGTGTCCCTCGTCTCCTGTTACCATCCGACCTTGACGCACAGATCGGGACCCCCTACCCGAGATCCGCCGGTTTTGACACCGACACTAAGCTAATGGAATGGGTCATGTCAATCAGATCATTCACCTAATGATGCGATCCCGTTAATCAAATAACAACTCTTTGTCCATGGTTAGGAAACATAACCATCTTTGATTAACGAGCTAGTCAAGTAGAGGCATACTAGTGACACTCTGTTTGTCTATGTATTCACACATGTATTATGTTTCCGGTTAATACAATTCTAGCATGAATAATAAACATTTATCATGAAATAAGGAAATAAATAATAACTTTATTATTGCCTCTAGGGCATATTTCCTTCAGTCTCCCACTTGCACTAGAGTCAATAATCTAGATCACACCGTCATGTGATTTAACATCAATAGTTCACATCATCATGTGATTAACACCCATAGTTCACATCATCATGTGACCAACACTCAAAGGGTTTACTAGAGTCAGTAATCTAGTTCACATCTCTATGTGATTAACACCCAAAGAGTACTAAGGTGTGATCATGTTTTGCTTGTGAGAGAAGCTTAGTCAACGGGTCTGCCAAAATTCAGATCCGTATGTATTTTGCAAATTTCTATGTCTACAGTGCTCTGCACGGAGCTACTTTAGCTAATTGCTCCCACTTTCAATATGTATCTAGACTGAGACTTAGAGTCATCTAGATTAGTGTCAAAACTTGCATCGACGTAACCTTTTACGACGAACCTTTTTGTCACGTCCATAATCGAGAAACATATCCTTATTTCACTAAGGATAATTTTGACCGATGTCCAGTGATCTACTTCCTAGATCACTATTGTACTCCCTCGCTTAACACAGTGTAGGGTATACAATAGATCTGGTACATTGCATGGCATACTTTATAGAACCTATGGCCAAGGCATAGGGAATGACTTTCATTCTCTTTCTATCTTCTGCCGTGGTCGGGTTTTGAGTCTTACTCAATTTCACACCTTGTAACACAGGTAAGAACTTCTTTCTTTGACTGTTCCATTTTGAACTACTTCAAAATCTTGTCAAGGTATGTACCCATTGAAAACTTATAAAGCGTCTTGATCTATCTCTATAGATCTTGATGCTTAATATGTAAGCAGCTTTACCGAGGTTCTTCTTTGAAAAACTCTTTTCAAATACTCCTTTATGCTTTGCAGAATAACTCTACATTATTTCCGATCAACAATATGTCATTTACATATACTTATCAGAAATGTTGTAGTGCTCCCACTCACTTTCTTGTAAATACAGGCTTCACTGCAAGTCTGTATAAAACTATATGCTTTGATCAACTTATCAAAGCGTATACTCCAACTCCGAGATGCTTGCACCAGTCCATAGATGGATCGCTGGAGCTTGCATATTTTGTTAACACCTTTAGGATCGACAAAACCTTCTAGTTGCATCATTTACAACTCTTCTTTAATAAATCCATTAAGGAATGCAGTTTTGTTTATCCATTTGCTGGATTTCATAAAATGCGGCAATTGCTAACATGATTCGGACATACTTAAGCATAGATACGAGTGAGAAACTCTCATCGTAGTCAACACCTTGAACTTGTCGAAAACCTTTTTGCGACAATTCTAGCTTTGTAGATAGTAACACTACTATCAGCATCCGTCTTCCTCTTGTAGATAGTAACACTACTATTTTCTATGGCTTGCCGATCATCGGGCAAATCCATCAAAGTCCATACTTTGTTCTCATACATGGATCATATCTCAGCTTTCATGGCCTCAAACCATTTCGCGGAATCTGGGCTCATCATCGCTTCCTCATAGTTCGCAAGTTCGTCATGGTCTAGTAACATGACTTCCAGAACAGGATTACCGTACTACTCTGGTGCGGATCTCACTCTGGTTTACCTACGAGATTCGGTAGTAACTTGATCTGAAGTTACATGATCATCATCATTAGCTTCCTCACTAATTGGTGTAGTAGTCACAGGAATAGATTTCTGTGATGAACTACTTTCCAATAAGGGAGAAGGTACAATTACCTTATCAAGTTCTACTTTCCTCCCACTCACTTCTTTCGAGAGAAACTCCTTCTCTAGAAAGTATCCATTCTCAGCAACGAATGTCTTGCCTTCGGATCTGTGATAGAAGGTGTACCCAACTGTCTCCTTTGGGTATCCTATGAAGACATATTTCTCCGATTTGGGTTTGAGCTTATCAGGATGAAACTTTTTTCACATAAGCATCACAACCCCAAACTTTAAGAAACGACAACTTTGGTTTCTTGCTAAACCACAGTTCATACAGTGTCGTCTCAACGGATTTAGATGGTGCCCTATTTAACGTGAATGCAGTTGTCTCTAATGCATAACCCCAAAACGATAGTGGTAAATCGGTAAGAAACATCATAGATTGCACTATATCCAATGAAGTACGGTTATGACGTTCGGACACACCATTGTGCTGTGGTGTTCCAGGTGGCATGAGCTTGTGAAACTATTCCACATTGTTTTAATTGAAGGTCAAACTCGTAACTCAAATATTTTACTTCTGCGATCATATCGTAGAAACTTTTATTTTTGTTACGATGATTCTCCACTTCACTCTGAAATTCTTTGAACTTTTCAAATGTTTCAGACTAGTGTTTCATCAAGTAGATATACCCATATCTGCTCAAATCATTTGTGAAGATCATAAAATAATGATACCCGCCGCGAGCCTTAACACTCATCGGATCGCATACATCAGTATGTATTATTTCCAACAAGTCAGTTTCTCGCTCCATTGTTCCGGAGAACGGAGTTTTAGTCATCTTGCCCATAAGGCATGGTACGCAAGCATCAAGTGATTCATAATCAAGTGATTCCAAAGTCCCATCAGCATGGAGTTTCTTCATGTGCTTTACACCAATATGACCTAAACGGCAGTGCCACAAATAAGTTGCACTATCATTATTAACTTTGCATCTTTTGGCTTCAATATTATGAATATGTGTATCACTACGATCGAGATCCAACGAACTATTTTCATTGGGTGTATGACCATCGAAGGTTCTATTCATGTAAGCAGAACAACAATTGTTCTCTAACTTAAATGAATAACCGTATTGCAATAAACATGATCAAATCATATTCATGCTCAACACCAAATAACACTTATTTAGGTTCCACACTAATCCCGAAAGTATAGGGAGTGTGCGATGATGATCATATCAATCTTGGAACCACTTCCAACTCTCATCATCACTTCACCCTTAACTAGTCTTTGTTCATTCTGCAACTCTCGTTTCGAGTTACTAATCTTAGCAACTGAACCAGCATCAAATGCCGAGGGGTTGCTATAAACACTAGTAAAGTACACATCAATAACATGTATATCCAATATACCTTTGTTCACTTTTCCATCCTTCTTATCCACCAATTACTTGGGGTAGTTCCGCTTCCAGTGACCAATCCCTTTGCAGTAGAAGCACTTAGTCTTAGGCTTAGGTCCAGACTTTGGTTTTTCACTTGAGCAGCAACTTGCTTGCCGTTCTTCTAATGGGTCATGTCAATCAGATCATTCACCTAATGATGTGATCCCGTTAATCAAATAACAACTCTTTATCCATGGTTAGGAAACATAACCATCTTTGATTAACGAGCTAGTCAAGTAGAGGCATACTAGTGACACTCTGTTTGTCTATGTATTCACACATGTATTATGTTTCCGGTTAATACAATTCTAGCATGAATAATAAACATTTATCATGAAATAAGGAAATAAATAATAACTTTATTATTGCCTCTAGGGCATATTTCCTTCAGGATGTACTGAGGAAATTCGGCATGCAAGATTGCAAAGGCGTCAAAATTCGTATGCCCACAAATGGCCATCTGTGCACTGATGAAAATGGTATTGACTTCGATCATAAGGTATACCGCTCCATGATTGGTTCTTTATTGTACTTATGTGCATCTAGGCCAGATATATTTCTTAGTGTTTGCATGTGTGCCCGATTTCAAGCTACACCGAAGGAATCACATCATAAGGCTGTGAAGCATATTCTTCGATATCTAGCTCACACACCAATACTTGGATTATGGTACCCCAAGGGCTCGGCTTTTGATCTCATTGGATATTCAGCCTCTGACTATGCTGGTGATCGTGTGGACTGCAAGTCAACATCTGGTACATGTCATTTCCTCGGACGATCTTTGGTTTGTTGGTCCTCGAAGAAACAGAACTGCGTATCACTGTCTACTGCTGAAGCTGAGTACATTTTTGCTGGTTCTTGCTGTGCTCAATTGATGTGGATGAAGCAAACTCTCAAGGACTATGGCGTCAACGTGTAGAATGTGCCTCTCTTCTGTGACAATGAGAGTGCCATCAAGATTGCTCACAACCCACTTCAGCACTCGAAGACAAAGCACATTCAGATTCGTCATCATTTTCTTCGTGATCATGTGTTGAAGGGCGACATTTCTATTGAGCATGTGAAGACTGAAGAACAGCTAGCCGATATCTTCACAAAGCCCTTGGATGAGAAGAGATTTAGCAAGTTGCGGTGTGAGCTAAATATCCTAGAATCTTCGAATGTTCTTTGAATAGGACACTCATCCTAACACTTATGCATAAATTGATGACTTAGATGTGCAACACATGAAGAAACGTTTTTCTTCAATAAATGAAGAATAACACTCTAAGTGTGAAGAAATTAACAAAGAATTTGATTCTCAGAACCCTACGACAATTGTACGTGGTGTCTGAAATCATCATTGTTATACGGTGGGTCACGCCACCACCAAAGTTGAAAATCTTCAATTTGAGTTTTTCCTTAGTTTTGAAATTCCTCAGTTGTTCATTTTCTTCAACTTTGCATTGTCTTCACCTTTTCCGTCATTTTTCTTCATTGGCTATATATATATGAGTTTATGTCCTCTACAGCATTCACTTATTGCTATTTCTTCAAGTTGATTTTCCTGCTAAGTGAATGTGATCGACCCTTCCCCCTCTATGCTAAACTCAACCCAATATATTGACAAATTTTTCATGTGCATTCTATTTGAAACTCGTTCAAAATCTTCACTGTGTCCTTGTCAGCTGAAGAATTTGCGAACGGAACTTTTAACTTATCTTATCGAAATTTTCGGCTTTGCCGCTCAAACCGTCCCGCATCCCATGAAATACTTATCTATTCACCCATGATCTCACATGGCCTCCACTTCTCAGTACGTGGGTGACACATGTCAAGCGAATGAGAAGGGTCAGGGGCACGTTCGTCCAAATTCTTCGGGCGAACAGTTTTTCATTGTGGCTAGCTATAAATACCTCTCCCCTTCCTCACTTCTCCTTTACTCCGCTCGACCTCACTCCAACTCGAGCTTCTCAAACCCTAGCGCCGCTGCTACTTCATCGTCGCCGGTGAGGAAGAGCTTCACTGCCTCGACCTCGTCGCCGTCGTACTCGCGCCGACAGCGGATTTCTTCACTCCGCCACTGTCGTAGCTGTCTTCCTCTGCCGAGTTAGGGCGTGGAAGATCTGCACTGACGAACTTCACATCTCCACTTCCCAGTTCGTCGTGTTCTTCGTCCAGGGTAATAAAAGGTTGCTTTTACTGCCCTCTTTGATTCAAATGATTTCTTCAAAATCCTCAAAGGTGTTTTCCTTCAAATCTTCACACATTAAACACCTCACATGTCATCTGTTCTTGATTCATTTCTCTACGCTATGTTTTTCTTCAAGATTCCTCAATTGTGTGGATTCTCAATCTATACAACTCTGGAACCTAAGATAAAGAACGCTTAGTGAAATTCTTCAAGACTCATCTGGTCAAATTCCTCAAAGTTGTTCTTTTTACAAAACCTTCTGAGAACGCATATGACCTCTCCAAATTCCTCGCAACTATACTCTGTTCATAGGTACTCATGTCCGTTGCTGAATCACTAGGTTCTCATTAACTTAACTCATTTGCAGCGTTCCTCAAATGAAAGTTGCATACATCTTCAGAGAATTTCATTGTTCAATTTACTCATCTGAAGAAAATGGCTGATAGAAAGAAGCCACAGAAGGGAGGAAAGAGGCCTGAAATCAATACTGCATTTGAAATCCCTGATGAAATATATGCGGATTACTGCACTCCTGATGAGGCCAAGTTTGGAAAAGAGGACAAAAATCAGCGCAAGGTGCGCATACAGAGGATAGAAAGGAGATGGGCAAGAGAGTGGAGGGAGTACAGGTATGTTACTCCCAAGTACATAAAGAAATTCACACTCAATCCTCCATGCCCAAGACCCCATTGGCACCTGGCCAAGAAGCAGATCCCACTAGTCTCAAGCACGGTGAGGATTATCCTGATGAATGGGCCAAGCTCCAGGCCAAGTTGGCTAGACAAGCCAGAGAAGTAGTGAGGAAATTCAACGAAGACTCTGCTGCTGCTGCTACCACTGCTGAGGCCTCTGCTAGCAAGCCGAAGAAGGCCATGGCAAAGAAGCCTGCGCATAAGCCAAGTGATTCACCTCCAATGCCCTCAAGGCCAAGTTCCTCACCAGTGCCCTCACGGCCAACTCCTCAAACTGCTCTTGCTCCTTCAAAGTCCTCAGCTCCTCCGCCAAAGTCTTCGGCTGCTCTGACCAAATCCTCTGCACCTGTGCATCTTGCCACGTGCCAAAGGACAACAGGCATATCTATTGCCTCAGGAGCCTCTGCAAGTTCCTCAGCTGCTCCAAGTTCCTCAGCTGGCCCCTCTCTGCTGAAGAAAAAGTCTACAGCTGGACGAGGTCCTCGACCAAGTCCTCACAAGAAGCAGGTTGCTTTCCAAGTGCCCTTTGATGATGATGAGGCTGATGATGAAGAACTAGCCGAAATCATCAGGGACAGACAAGTCAAGGCCGCTAGAGCCAAAGGAAGAAATGTGCCACTGCTTTTGGATCTGAAGCTGATCCTAAACTTCATCGATCTCTGACACAAGGATCCCAACACACCGTTGCCTGAGATGAACCTCACACCAGGTCAAAGTCATGTTTTGACTGCCTTCATTGAAGAAGAGAAATGGAAATTTGAGAAGGCAAGGAAGCTGAAGAAATTTCAGTACAGGAAGGAGCGCTTCCTGAAAAAAACATTGTCTCTATGACAATTGAAGAACTAGTGAAGATCCAGGCTGAAATCAAAGGCCTCAGCGATGACTTCAATGCTTACTATGCTAATTGGCAAGGAGACAAGGTCAGGTTTGTAAAACTTACTGAGAAATTCACTTCAAAGGTTGCAGCTCCATTGCAATCAGAAATTCCTCAAGCCAAAGCATCTGCTCAACCAACTGAAGAGCACGCCAGCACCGCTGATGAAAATCAGGCTGCTGAAGAAAATGTGAGTTCCAGGGCTGATGACTGCATTCCAGCCGCTGAAGAAATTGCTGGGGCATCCACTAGTGGTGCGCCTGTAGACAATGAAGAAGTCAGGGCAACTGTATTAGTTGTGCCTGAAGAAATTCAACCAAATTCCTCTGCTCCTCCTGCCCCTACTCCAACTCCAATCCTTCCATCTGCATCAGATGTGAAGAAGACCAAGGTTGCAGAGCATGCAGCAGTGAGGAAAAGGAAAGCATCAGCTTCATCAAATTCTTCAGTACCGAAGAAGATGAACAAATTGACAAGCTCATTTGCAAATCTAATTGATGTTATTCCTGTTTCCAGCATGCCATCAAAGGAAATCGTCCCTTTCGATGAAGAATATGTGATCCCCACCGGAGCTGATGAAGACATTCCCTCTGCTGCTTCCTCACAGTAGATGGATGAAGAAATTGAAGCGGACGCAATCCCTTCAGCTCCAATTGTCTCCTCACCCATGCCTCAGTTCACTGCTGAAGAGGCCGGGATTGAGGAATTGGATGAACAAGAGTACTACTCCATTGATGAATGATGATTTTTGGGATAGTCAGCATCCCAACTCCCCTCTGTTCACGCCATTGCAACAAATCCCTCAGTCCCCAGCACAAACTGTTCAAATGGGCTCTGAAGAAAATCAACCCACTTCATCTGTTCATGAAGAAATTCCAGCCACTAGTGCTGAAGAAACTGTTGTTGCTGAATCTTTGAAGACACAGACTGCCACTGAAGAGGGACCAGAAATTCCTCAGCCTGAAGAACCTGAGATTGCGATTCCTGAGGTTGTGATGCAACTTACTGACACTCCTCAACCCAAGCCAAAGGATCCATTCTCAAGGAAGCAAAAATTCAAGACTGATGATTTCTTCGGCGAGCATGTATTCTTCACAGATTACAACCCCTATGACTCTGCTCGCATTAGGAAGAGGCATTTCTGGACTGCCAGCCAGGCAAACTTTTATTCCTCAATGTTGTTCAACAAAGACAAAGTCTTCGATCATGAGCGCATTCCTCACGTGGATATGGAATCTCTGCCATGCTTCGTGCCAGTCCTCAGTGTTCTTCACGATGCTGGACTGTTAAATATCTGCACTGACATCTGTGATTGGAATGAAGAACTCATTCTTCAATTCTATGCAACGCTGCACATCACCGGAGACTCTGAAGATGTGAATTCATGGGTGCTGGACTGGATGACTGAAAATACTCACTATAAGGCACCAGCTACTGAATTGCTTCGTGCTCTGCCTCTCAGTCCTTCCCTTGAAGCTGCTCATTGCATGTACCAAGAGCCTGAGCTTACAGATCACTATATGCAAGTGCTGATGAAGCCATTGAAGCCAGGTCAGGCCCCAAGAACCAAATTCCTCGTGAAGGAATTGCTATATGTGCCCCGGACTGTCTATCGCATTTTGACGAAGACATTGAGTCCTATCAAGGGCCACGACTCGAATGAAGAAGAAGTCGTTGACATCATGAAGAATCTGCTTTTCAATATCATGCATGGCCTTCCCGTCAACTTCCATGATTTCTTCATGAGGACTCTGGCCAATGTCGCAATGTCACCATTTGAGTTGAAGCCTTATGCTTCATGGATTATGAGATTCATCAGAACAAGGTCTTCACTCAATTACAAAGATGATACACTGAACCATTGCAGCTACTTGCCCCCGATTGAAGTCCTCAAACGGACATTTTCCTCAGCTGATGACAAGGGCAAGGCTTCTGCTGTTGTTGATGAAGGCATTCGTCCATTGGATGGTCAATTTTGCAAAGCTGCGTATTATTCCACCAATGATGACTCTGCCACTCATGACTCTGCCGCCAATGCACCCAAGCAAAATCCTCAAGGCACAGCTCCCAGGGTGATGACTGATCATGAGCTTCTCCTCAGTCTTCACCAGAAGGTTGATCGCAATCACAAATGGGTCAAGCGTCAGTTTGGTTCAATTCTTCACAATATTACTGCTACCCACAATGCAGTGAAGAAAAACCATTACTACCTCCATGAAACCTTCAACCGTACTTGGGTTGTTCTGTCTCACATTCATAGCGCAGAAGATCTGAAGAAAATGGGTCTCAAGGAAGATTTTGACTGGTCTGCTCCTCCATCGAAGAAATACAAGAAGGTCAATGTTCCTTCCTTGGTGGCAAGCTCCTATTCTTCATCGCACGACACCGACGAGCATGAAGACTTGAACGACACTGCGGCAGGCCCTACATCAACACACGACCCCAACAATGCTGGCGCTCCTTCATCAACTTGAGATTCTTCAGGGGCATTAGTCCTCATTTTCGATCCTTTTGGTCATTCGATGACAAAGGGGGAGAAATTTGAGTTAGTCTTCAAGCGGGTCTACTTATATGGGCATTTTTTTGCTAAGTTACAACTCTCGTTCTTCTGATGACTTTGCTGGATCGAGTTGTAAACTTAAACTCTATGGTGGCCTGGTACTTTTGCTCTGCTGTGGTTTTTCTGCATGCTTATTCCTCATTAATGTTTATGCACGCATGTTGAATTACATCAGTCAACATATTTCATCATGCATTTCAAATTCTTCATATCATATGTCAAATGCGTTTATGAATTACAAGATATAGGGGGAGATCTCCATGATTCAACTCTTCAAGTGTGCATTGCTTCAAAAGCAAATTCCTCACTATGCACATCTTCAGGGGGAGTTCTTCTATATCTTGCAATCAAATTCCTCAATTTCAGTAGTGTCACTTCATATGTTTATCCCCGTTGAAAACTTAACCTATATTGTCATCAATCACCAAAAAGGGGGAGATTGTAAGTGCATCTAGTGCCCCTTAGTGATTTTGGTGTATTGAAGACTTATAGGTCAAGAGACTAATGTGTTTATGAGTGTACACAGGTCTATAAATCTATGACGAGTTTGATATTTACAGAGAAAGTCGACCCCTAAAAATGAAGTTCTTCGACTGAAGACTTTGGATTTCTGAAGACTTACTGAAGACTTTGAAAGTGAAGAAATTGGTGTGACCTTGAAGACATGGTATTCATTCAAGGAACATGAAGCGTGAAGACTTTTGTTTTCGTAGTTTCATTTTCTCTTTCTTGAGTCATAGGGAACATCGTATTGTTAAACGGGGTCGAGGAAATACTAAGGAAAATTTTCCATGTGATGCTCAACTCAAAATCCTACACCTACCAATCCCTTCGAGTGAAGCCATTGGAAATCTCATACAGTTCAGTCATATTCTTCAGTGACAGAGACGAACTTCTTCTGGTCTCTGAGGAATTTGTTCTGACTGAGGAATTTGTTCTGACTGAGGAGTTAGGAATTCTTGAGTGTGAATTGCCTACACGGTGAGGAACATCATAGCCCTGAGGAATTTGATACTCAAATTTGCGACCGTTGTTGTGCTACGCGCCAGCTGTCCCAAAATATCTTATCCACCTAACGGTCATATCATTGAAGGGCATTTATGTCTTATCATGTCGGGCTGCTCCCTAGGCTATAAATAGCCGCCCCCTACAACCACTAGCTGGTTGGCTGCTCCAAGAGAAATTGACACTTGTCATTTGAGAGCATCCCATCCTCCAAGGACTTTGAGCGAAAATCATCGAGTGAGGAAAACCCAAACCCAAACACCTACAAACCCAAAGTGATTGAGCATCACTGAAGAGATCCCGCGTGGATCTGATGCTTTTTACCTTTGAAGACTGTGCTTCTTCCAGACGGTTAGGCATCATGGTCTAGAGCATCCAAGAGGAATTGTGGATCGCCGAGTGACCGAGTTTGTGAAGGTTCGGACGTCACCTGAAGACTTACCACGAGTGATTGGGCGAGGTCTGTGTGACCTTAGCTCAAGGAGAATACGGTGAGAACTGTGTGTCCTTAGGTTTAAATACCTAGCCGCTCCAACCAGATGTACAACTGAGACAGCAGTTGGAACTGGCCTACCAATCATTGTCTTCACCAAGCTTACTGGTTCTATTTCCTCAATTCTTTCATTTCCTCATAATTGTGTTGTGCACTTGTTCATATCTGTGTTTGAAGACTTTGACTGAAGACTTTCTCTACTTCCTCAGTTCAATTTCTTCAGTTTGTTTGTCTTCATCCTGTGTTATCCTGTGTTTATGCTTATGTACTCTGTGCTCGTCTTCATTTCATCATGATGACCATGCTTGTGCTCTGTTATGTTTACTTTTGAGTACTTATTCTGCTACAAGTAGTTCTTCGCTAAGGAATTTCCTCACCCGCAAATTCCTTAGTGAAGAATTCATAAAATCGCCTATTCACCCCCCTCTAGTCGATATAACGCACTTTCACCTAGGAGATGCTGGCTATGCATGTCGGCCAGGTGTTCTTACACCCTCCAGGAAAACCAAGTACCATTTGAACAAGTTCTCTGGTAGGAGCTATATTAGGACTCCTAAGGAACTATTCAATCTCAGACACTCCAGTCTTAAAGTAACGATTGAAAGGGCATTTGGAGCTCTGAAGAATAGGTTTAAGATCCTGGATCAGAAGCCATTCCACCCTTACCCTACCTAGATTAAGCTTGTTCTTGCATGTTGCATCATTTACAACTGGATCTATAGTGGGGAACCGATGAAGTTGTACTGCAAGAGGAAGAGGTGACGCCTGAAGAAGAAGAAGAAGAAGAAGAAGAAGAAGAAGAAGAAGAAGAAGAAGAAGAAGAAGAAGAAGAAGAAGAAGAAGAAGAAGAAGAAGAAGAAGAAGAAGAAGAAGAAGAAGAAGAAGAAGAAGAAGAAGAAGAAGAAGAAGAAGAAGAAGAAGAAGAAGAAGAAGAAGAAGAAGAAGAAGAAGAAGAAGAAGAAGAAGAAGAAGAAGAAGAAGAAGAAGAAGAAGAAGAAGAAGAAGAAGAAGAAGAAGAAGAAGAAGAAGAAGAAGAAGAAGAAGAAGAAGAAGAAGAAGAAGAAGAAGAAGAAGAAGAAGAAGAAGAAGAAGAAGAAGAAGAAGAAGAAAAGAAGAAGAAGAAGAAGAAGAAGAAGAGAAGAAGAAGAAGAAGAAGAAGAAGAAGAAGAAGAAGAAGAAGAAGAAGAAGAGAAGAAGAAGAAGAAGAAGAAGAAGAAGAAGAAGAAGAAGAAAGAAGAAGAAGAAGAAGAAGAAGAAGAAGAAGAAGAAGAAGAAGAAGAAGAAGAGAAGAAGAAGAAGAAAGAAGAAGAAGAAGGAGAAGAAGAAGAAGAAGAAGAAGAAGAAGAAGAAGAAGAAGAAGAAGAAGAAGAAGAAGAAGAAGAAGAAGAAGAAGAAGAAGAAGAAGAAGAAGAAGAAGAAGAAGAAGAAGAGAAGAAGAAGAAGAAGAAGAAGAAGAAGAAGAAGAAGAAGAAGAAGAAGAAGAAGAAGAAGAAGAAGAAGAAGAAGAAGAAGAAGAAGAAGAAGAAGAAGAAGAAGAAGAAGAAGAAGAAAGAAGAAGAAGAAGAAGAAGAAGAAGAAGAAGAAGAAGAAGGAAGAAGAAGAAGAAGAAGAAGAAGAAGAAGAAGAAGAAGAAGAAGAAGAAGAGAAGAAAGAAGAAGAAGAAGAAGAAGAAGAAGGAAGAAGAAGAAGAAGAAGAAGAAGAAGAAGAAGAAGAAGAAGAAAGAAGAAGAAGAAGAAGAAGAAGAAGAAGAAGAAGAAGAAGAAGAAGAAGAAGAAGAAAAGAAGAAGAAGAAGAAGAAGAAGAAGAAGAAGAAGAAGAAGAAGAAGAAGAAGAAGAAGAGAAGAAGAAGAAGAAGAAGAAGAAGAAGAAAGAAGAAGAAGAAGAAGAAGAAGAAGAAGAAGAAGAAGAAGAAGAAGAAGAAGAAGGAAGAAGAAGAAGAAGAAGAAGAAAGAAGAAGAAGAAGAAGAAGAAGAAGAAGAAGAAGAAAGAAGAGAAGAAGAAGAAGAAGAAGAAGAAGAAGAAGAAGAAGAAGAAGAAGAAAGAAGAAGAAAGAAGAAGAAGAAGAAGAAGAAGAAGAAGAAGAAGAAGAAGAAGAAAGAAGAAAGAAGTAAGAAGAAGAAGAGAGAAGAAGAAGAAGAAGAAGAAGAAGAAAGAAGAAGAAGAAGAAGAAGAAGAAGAAGAAGAAGAAGAAGAAGAGGTTGCATTAGCCAACGTGTTAGAAATAACTCCCCTCATGCATGAAGCCTAATGCTGGTAACCAAACTACAAATATTGTTTTTGAGGTTGCATTAGTTCAAACAGGCCCAACTGAGACAAGTATGTAAAATGCCCTAAAATAGAGATGTGAACCAAACACATCCAAGTGCTCTGTAGAGCAGAGTTGGTCACCGAACAGATAGCACACTTTCAGTTTTTAGTGGCGGAGTCAGAGTTGAGAAGAATGGGAGTGCGGAGTTGAGGATTTAGTGCAGCAGGAGCAGGCTCGTAGTAACCCGTTTCATCAAAAAGGAAATCTTTCTTAGGCCTTGTACAATGTTATTTGCTTAGGGAGGTGCTTAGAAAAATAAACCGGAGTTTTCAGAAGCACCAATGTCTATTTCTACATGAGAGATGCCTAATTAAATGTCTAATGTGTAAAAATAAGCACTGATGCTTAAAAAACTGATTTATTTCTCTAAGCATCTCCCCTAAACAGTTGGATTGTACAAGGCCTTATAGAGCGTGCGCGCTGGGCCAGGTGGTTACAAGATTCAGGGCTTCACGTGAAAACAAGCCATCCTTCTCTGTTGCCTTTTACACAACAAAGAGGCCCATCGATTTACATTTAGAATGTCAAGTATATACTACATATATCATTAGATTCATAATAACAAGTACTATAGTTTCATAATTTATGTATCGAGAAAGCTAACTTCCAGTCAACTGGAAGTTAGCGATAGATCCGCATGATTCTGGAGCCGCTTGATCCGCTTTTGCTCTCGCGTGATCCCTTCTCGATTTCCACGTACCCAGAATCTTCTCTCATGATTTAAGGACAGTTTCAATTATCATTAAAGTAGACATATTTTTTCCTATGAATTACGAACGGTTTTTAATTCTCATAGATTCCCCCCCGATTTTGATAAGGTTTTCAATACTCATTTAAGGAGGAAGGTACACGCTTGTTTTTTTTTCACCTTTTAAGGACGGAGGGAAGGTATGATATTCCACTGTAAAAAGATCGTCAAAGATGAGATTTGAACCTTTGACCTCTCGATACTCATTTAAGGAGGAAGATACACGCTTGATTTTTTCACCTTTTAAGGACGGAGAGAAGGTATGATATTCCATTGAAAAAATATTGTCAAAGATGGGATTTGAACCTTCGACCTCTTTGTTGAGGATTGAAGAAGATAACCACTAGACTATTTAATCATTTGTGTGATTTGGCTAATTGAGATGTAATTTATAGAAATATGATCACACTAGAAAATCTGAGGTTTATAACCACTAGACTATTTAATCATTTGTATTGAAGAGAGGCTTGGTAAAAGAGATTTGTCAAGGGAACTTGTGTAATGAGATCTTTACAAGTACGGTTACCGAACTAACGTGATTAGAGCTTATGCACCACACAGTTGTGATATTTTTCTTTTGTAAATATCCCTCCGGTAACTTTTGTGTGAATAACGTGATAACCAGCACTTCGCAAACCTGATAACTTATGTACCCCGTTCCTGAAAACTTTGTTCGCGAGGGTGGGGATGGGGGAGTTATTGAAACATACCACGGTAACTTCTGTGCAAATAACATGATAACTCATACATGGTAGACCTGATAACTTTGTCGGAGGGGTCGGGTGTGGGGGTGGGGAAGTCGTTGAAACATACCACGGCAACTTCTAGCAAATAACATGATAACTCACACACCGTAGACATGATAAATTATGTACCCAGTCCTGGTAACTTTGTCGGCGGGGTTAGGGGTGGGGGAGTCATTGAAACATATCACGGTAACTTCTATGCAAATACCATGATTACTCACACATCGTAGACATGATAAATTATGTACCGAGTCCTGATAACTTTGTCGGCGGGGTAGGGTGGGGGAGTCGTTGAAACATACCACGGTAACTTCTATGCAAATAATATAATAACTCACACATTGTAGACATGGAAATTGTGTACCCAGCCCTGGTAACTTTGTCGGCCGGGTAGGGGTGGGAGGAGTTGTTGAACCATACCACGATAACTCTGATGCAAATAACATGATAACTCACACATCGCAGACTTGATAACTTATGTACCCGATCCTAGTAAATGTGGCGACTGGGGGGGGGTGATTCTCCGGTTATTTCTGTGTAAATAGCATGGTAATAGACACATACAAAGTTGATAACTCCAATACAAACGCCACTTTGACTTTTGACCTGAATTTTTTTTTTTGAAAAACATACACCCGGTAATTTCTGTGTATATAGCATGATAATGTATACATCGCAGACTTAAAAACTAATAGCTTACTTTTAAACACCATGGTATCTTTCATCCAAGAAGATTTTTTTAACATTTCATCGGTAATTTCTGTGTTAAATTACCATACTTCTCCATGCTTTAACCTTCTCGTACTGTAGTTACCAGCCTTATCATGATATAATTATCATGTTGCTCAGCCAAACTTTTTTTCTGATGTGGTAGAAATAGGAAAGGTTCAAATAACAATGTTTATCTATAATAGACAAGAACAAAAGGTGGCTTAGTTGGTTATTAGCACTGTCCTTTATGTATTTGGTTTATAGACCATGTTATAACTATGATTTCTACTAGTGATTAATAGAGATGTGTGATAAATGTAAACAGGAAACAAATCCTCCGGGGTGTGAAGAAGGTGCCCTCATGGCCTCATCATATTTCGGATTATGATTCTCTAATTACTTATTCTGAATCTGTAAGCACAGTCTGCATATTCTCGACGAATGCCGAATTACATACGGAGAGGGGCTGCGCCCGGTGGGTAGAGCCGAATCAGGTCGCGCTAGCCCAGAGGCGAAGCAGCAGCAGAGGTGGTGTTTGTCCGAGCCGCCGCCGCTGCCGTGCCCGCTGCCTTGGCCTTGGCCTTGGGGCAGCGGTTGTGGCCGTACCAGACGCCGTCCGGCAGCGGCGCCCCGAAGTAGAAGGTGGCGGGCTTCTCTCCGGCGCCGGGGCCCGGCTCGGTGACCTGGACCCACTCGGGCGCCCAGCCGTCGCGGCCGGCGCGGCGGAGGTAGAGGTAGCAGACGCCGTAGCCGCACACCCCGGAGACGCGGAAGGTGTCGGTGCCGCACCGCTCGAAGGCCCTCCCTCCCGGCGCGCTCGGGAGGCGCGCGCCGTACGCCTCGTTGCGGTACGCGTCCCCGAACGCCACGCTGACCGCGTCCGACGTCCGCGCCGGCGACGCGCAGCTCGTCTTCACCTTCACCGTGTACGTGCACGTCCGCGCGGCCGCCTCCTGCGCAGCACAAAACGGCGCCATGGGTCACACACTCACACGGCGGAGCAGAGCAGTCGTTGGTTGATACAGTAGATCATAGATAGAGTGACACTGCGAGATGTGTGCAAGAAGAAGAAGAACTCACGGTGCGGCTGTGGCGGGAGGAGCCCGCGAAGACGACGACGAGCAGCAGCAGCAGCGACAGGCGAGGCGCGGCTGCTCCGATGCCGGGACCCGCCATTGCCGGCGACGAGGCGAGGACGGGAAGGGATTATGGGACGGGGGACGGCGCGAGAACTGGATGCAATTGCGCCGCCGTGTAGGAGTTCGAGGGTGCTAATAATAGCGCCCTGGCGTGTCACGGTGTCGAGATGGGGATGAGGATGCGGTGCACGCTAGCACATGCCTGCAGGGCAGTGGACCAGCAACGCATCGTGTCGGATCGGCAACGCGCCGAATCGCTCACTAGCGGACCGAGCGTCGCGTGTCGTCACGCTCGGTGCTGATGTGGTCCACCGCGCGGCGCAGGTCGACGGACAGAAGTCAGAAGCATCCAGCGCCGGGTACACACGAGCGCACGGAGTGTGATGGTTTACAATCTCAGAGTAAAATAAGCTTAGATGCTTCTACGACGGTGCTGCATAGTATGGCACGGTTCAAATCGGGGGGAAAGAGAGAGAGGAAACAAAAAAGATCAAAAAGTTGGGGCATTCCGAGAATTGAACTCGGGACCTCTCGCACCCTAAGCGAGAATCATACCACTAGACCAAATGCCCGTTGTTGTACTGTATTTCAACTACCGCTTATTTATACCTGCACTTAACGGAATGCCCTTGCCGCGAGCCTGTGGATAAATGCATCGTCCTCCGTTGCTGCGAGCCTGTGAATGAATGCTCCTCCGTTGCCGGTCCTGTTGCTTTTCCTGAGCTAGTTTTTTATGCTAAGTTAATAATATGATTGTATGACTCAAATATAAAAGTGAATTTTGTACTAATCGAATTGCGATCAATCTTACAAATTGAAGAGGACATGATCTATTGGGGCCTTGAACCGTCAGGTCAAATCTCTCGCACCATAAGCGAGAATCATACCACTAGATCAAATGCCCAATGTTGAACATATTTTATCTACAGCTTATTACAACATACTACGTTGTTGAAAGCATCCTCGACTGCTGCATGGGTGTGAATGAATCCTCCGTTGTCAATCCTATTGCCTTTTCTGAATTGGTTTTTCATGCTAACTTGACAATATTATTATTGTGTTAGTCAAATATAAAGGTGAATCTTTAGAAGCGTGCTGATTGAATCATACAAATTGAGGAGGATATATGATCTCTCGAGGGCTTGAATCGTCACGTCAATTCTATGTCAAATCTATCTATAAAAAAAATGCACCAATCTCCTTTGGAAGACAGGCATGCCTCCCAAAATTAAGGTGTTTCTTTGCGAGGCGCTTCGCGACCATCTCTCTGAGGACAGTCGTCATGGTCCTAGTGATGGTCGTTGCCCCCTTTGCGAGGAGGAGGACGTTAATCATATTTATATTTTGTTTTTGTGTGTGCTTGCCAAATTCATGTGGACTGTGGTTCGGGGGTGTCTTGCCAAATTCATGTAGATTGTGGTTCGAGGGTGTTTAGGGACCTCTTCGAAACCCTAGGTCGTGTGTCAAGGTCATTGCCCTCATGTGACCATGTAATAGATCACATCATGTAGCTGCGTGGCAGGTTTTTTTGCCGCTCAATCATGGATTTTTTGGAATGTTCACAATAAGTTGCTATTGAAAAGATTATCAATGCTCATCTGCCTGATTGTATTTTTTTTTCAATCAATCGCCTTTCTCAGCTATGGTGTCACTTGGGCAAGGAGAAGGACAAGACTATGCTGCAAGCAGTGCTCGTGAATCTTAGATATATCCACTATGTTAATCGACCGACGCCAAGCAACTAAAGTAGGATGTGGTTGTAGGTTTTGGTTTTCGAGCATGCATGCTCGTGTATGAACTCCTCTATATCGTTGGTATCCTCAACCGTTTATTTTCTGCAACCTTTTTGTTGTAAAACTTGAACTTGTGTTCATGTTTGATGCTTTATAATATATATAAAGGCATGTGTTGCTGCTGGCAATCTTCTAAAAGAACATTTGAATTTAGTTCCAGTATTTGTTAAAATTTGGATTTTTTTCTGTGGGTATAGGATGTGTTCAAAGTCTCAAGAAAAAAATGCGAACCAATCTATGGTTGGATGGTTAAGAGGATAGTGGTATCCCTTGGCCACCAGAGTTCAAATCCCAGACTTGCCATTGGTGCTCATATTTTCCTGGATTTATTTCAGACCGTTCAAATCCCAGACTTGACATTGGTGCTCATATTTTCCTGGATTTATTTCAGACCTTCCAGCGATGTGCGTTTAGTGGGAGGAGACGTTCCCGTCGACTACGATGAGTGTATGTTTGTGTATGTGATTGACTCCGATCGTAGTATGTTAAAGAAAGTCCCAACAAGAAAGTGAATGAAGGTGAGGAGATAAACCCCCTGGAGTATTAGGTAAAGAAAATGAATGCTAAGAAAATAGAGGGAACGGGTGTGAAGTTGGTGTTGGGCATGATAATTTTTTTATGTGATTGTGGTGCAGGCAACCCGCGAAGTAACGACGGGATCCTGTAGTGGGCCAATGTGAAGAGATTCACATTCACGGAGCTCAATACGTACACCATGAACTTTCGCCTGGACTGCGTACTTGGCGAAGGTGGCATCTGCTCAGTATACAAAAGCTGGGTCGACGTGGCCAGCTTTGTGGCAGCGCAACCCAACACCGACATGGTCATCGTCCTCAAGAAGCTTAACTAAGACGGCTTCCAGCGGCGCCTGGAGCGGATGTGTCCAATCCCCACAAAAAAGAGTACACCATATTTTCAACAAAAACCTAGCTAGGGGGCAACTGTCCCCTTGGTTACCTTCAAATAATTAAATGAAGTTTGATTCAGAATATAAGAAAAGCAAATACTAACAAAAAGCGGGAACATATGTGACACTAATATAGGTCTGTGCTATTAAGACTCCACATTTGCACACGATAGACAAAAAACGGGTGTGATGAACACATCGCACACCATAAAAAAAACTAGAACCGTGTGTCAAAAAAGCAAATGTATCTGAAGCTGAGCTAATCGCATGTACTTATTTCTAAATAATAGTTTGCGATACTTTGCACAATTCGGGTAAAGTAACTGTGTGTATTGCTATGTGATATCAGGCACGGATCATTTTGAAGACCTGTGGACGATGTTTTGCAAACATTTTAAGAGAATGAACTGTTTGCGTAGCATTCAGCCATCACGCATGGTTCGTTTACTATAACTATGTGCGATTGTTTTTTGTTATTACCACGTACTTGTGCGTTGTTGAAAAATCGCATACGGGGGATGGCAGCGAGCATGGCCTCATTTAGCAAGTTACTGTCCCAATTAGTATTTTACCTTACTAATTATATCTACTTTATATAATTATAGGTTGATAATGGGAGAACCTAGGCTTTTCGAGCGAGGTAAGCTTCGCCCTTTAAATATCTTAGTTCTTGCTTCATTGTATGATTGCATAAATCTTTCTACTTATGTAGGTCCAAATCTCAAGGGTGCCCAAGTCTTCGACCATTTTTGCATATGGGGCAATTACATCGAGCTGACTAGCTATTAAGTTAACATTTTCTCCAAGGTCGTTCTGACAAGGAAAAGGCTCCTGAGAAATACCAAATTTTTCGCCTACGCAATAAAGAAGAAAACTGCAAACTATAGGATGGTATGAACTATATAGCTTACCCTTGCATCTTACTACTATGCACATTGAATGTTTATACAACAAACTAAATCATTTCCCTTTTTATCAGTGTTTTCCAAAGAAGTACACAGATCATTACATCTCAAGGTATGAGCTGGGTCGCGAGCCAACGGCAATTTTTATAGATGGGCCGACCCCCATGATCTTAATTATGTAGCCTACATCAAGAGAGAGAAGGATGAATGAGCCCTTATCTATAAGAATTGGACTAAACGAAGCACCCGTCGGACGCTGGAGAGTTTAGCGACTTTTGGCCGTTGGATCGGAATCTCTTCGCAATACAGACAGTCGGATCTCGGGTTGATTTCATGTGAGTCGTGCGATCTCGGTCCCGATTGTTCTCACCCGTCCGATAAAAATTCAATTGCATTGGAATGTAAATACTTTGCCCCTACCAGGGTATTTTCGTCTTTTCGCATCCCACGAGAGGGGTGTCGATAGGGCACCCAGCTCGTCTTCTCTGCTCCTCTCCTCACTTCCCCCTCCTCTTCTTTGCTCCCCACTTCGCTAACCCTAGCCCCTTTCTACGCCGCTGCCACCCGTTCCCTCGCCCTCCCCTACCGTCGCGTCGCTGATACGTCTCCAACGTATCTATAATTTTTAATTCTTCCATGCTGTTATATTATCATTCTTGAATGTTTTATAATCATTTTATATCATTTTTGGGGACTAACCTATTGACGTAGTGCCAAGTGCCAGTTGTTGTTTTTTGCATGTTTTTTACATCGCAGAAAATCAATATCAAACGGAGCCCAAACACCGTGAAATTTTTTGGAGATTTTTTATGGACCAGAACACCCAAGATGGGCCAGAGCTGCACCTGGGGGTGCCCTGAGGGGGGCCTAACCCACCAGGGCGCGCCCGGGCCCCTTGGAGCGCCCTGGTGGGTTGTGCTCACCTTGGTGGCCTCCAGTACCCCTTCTTTGCACTATAAATTCCCAAATATTCCGAAAACCCTCGGGGTTAACCTAGATCAAAACTTCCGCCGCCGCAGGCCTCTGCAGCTACCGAAAACCAATCTCGACCCTTTCGGGCACCATGCCGGAGGGGGGAATCATCTCGGGTGGCCATCTTCATCATCCCGGCGGCCAGCACGATGAGGAGGGAGTAGTCCACCCTCGGGGCCGAGGATTTGTACCAGTAACTATGTGTTTAATCTCTCTCTCTCTCTCTCTCTCTCTCTCTCTCTCTCGTGATCTATATCATGGACTTTGTTAATATAGATGGATCATATGATGTTTCTCCCCTCTATACTCTTGTTGTGATGAACTGAGTCTTTACCCTTTTGAAGTTTTGTCATGTCGGATTGAATGTTCAGATTTGGGAACACATGATGTGTGTCTTGCGGTATGAATACTTGAGGTGACAATGGAGTATCATATTGATTCACTTGATATACATTATGGCACTCAACTTGCGGATTCCCGCAGTGACATTGGGGTAATCTGTGCATAGGGGTTGATGCACGTTTTTATTATTTTTTCTCCGATAGAAACTTTAGGGTCTCCTTGTAGTTCTTTGTGTGGACTGAGTATTATGAGTATGATTTTGCCTTGGTGTTATTTTAGTACGAACTCTAGGATAGATCGAACGGAAAGAATAGCGTTGTGTTATTTTAGCACGAACTCTTGAATAGATCGAACGGAAAGAATAGCTTTGAGGTGGTTTCGTACCCTACAAACAATTTCTATCTTTTGTTCTCCGCTAATAGGAACTCGGGAGTGATTCTTTATTGCACTTTGAGGGATAATCATATGATCAAACTGTGTTATCATTGTTGAGAGGTTGCACTAGTGAAAGTACGGACCCTAGGCCTCATTTTCAAGCATTGCAATACCGTTTTTGTGCCCGTTTACTATTTGGTACCTTGCTGTTTTATTTATTCAGATTATAAAAATATATTTCTACCATCCATATTACACTTTTATCACCACCTCTTCGCCGAACTAATGCACCTATACAATTTGCCAATGTATTGCGTGTGTTCGGAACACAACAGATTTCTTGTATTTGGTTGCAGGGTCGTTTGAGAGAGACCATCTTCATCCTACACCTCTCACGGATTGATAAACCTTAGGTCATCCACTTGAGGGAAAATTGCTATTGTACTACAAAACTCTGCGCTTGGAGGCCCAACACGTGTCTACAAGAATAATGTTGCGTAGTAGACATCAAGCTCTTTTCTGGCGCCGTTGCCGGGGAGGTGAGTGCTTGAAGGTATATCTTTAGATCTTGTAATTAAATCTTTTAGTTTCTTGTTTTATCACTAGTTTGGTTTATAGAAGAAAACTACATAAAAATGGAATGTAGGTTGCATCATATTATTGATCATCTTTATAATATCTTTCTTGAAAATGATGGTTCGGAAAATTGTGCTCAATTGTTAGAAAAATAAGTCAATAAAATGCTTGGCACAAAATATTTGAATGATGAGCATGATTGCAATGTTGCTAGTGTGAATTCTTCGAATATCCAAAATGCTAATGATGATTGCACAAGTCATGACAAAAATGTTTCTTATAAGCATGTCACTTTTTGCGGAGTGAACTGGGAGTGCCTTTGCACACCAAAAATGGAAGATAGATTTTGTAAGAAGCATAAATATTTAAAAACGAGAAAGTTGCAAGAGAGGCTAGATAATTGTGCTGAAAGATGTAATTTTTTTCGCCATCCTTGTGAACTTTGCAATGAACGTGGTCATTTAAATCTCCAATGCAAATTGTTTCATGATCAAATTGTGTCCAAAAATTGTGATAACTTGATTTCCCTTGAGCATCATAAAGAGCTTAGTCTTCTTTTGGGGTATGAAGAAATGAAACGTATAACTAAGGGTTTTCCAAATCTCGAGAGATTTCTTGATTTTCATTTAGAGGAAATTTATATGTTTTGTGCGGTAAATTGCATTGAGAATCCTTATATCGCCAACTATCTAAAGACAAGAGACAAATAGAATATTAAGAGAGTACTAATGAAAGGGAAAATATTTCCCAATACCCTCCTAGTGTTTATTATGATGAATCAGGTAACGAGGAGGAGCTTCCTATCCAATCAATCTCTCCCACAAGAAGCTTGAAAAAATTAATTAAACCCACACATGATGTGGTGAAGAAGAAGAAAATAAGAAAGAGTAGAGGTAAAAAGTATCTCTCCCAAATAATGTTGCCCCTATCACCATCGTGCCTCATGAAAGTGAATCAAATATGTTGATGGAAGATGATGATATTGATGATGGTTTTACTATGCCTATTGCTTGTTGTGATGATTATGATTGGGAACATAATGATACTTCTTTTAATCTTGGAAATCTTTTTGGCACCAACTTGGGAAATTATGATGATAGCAATTGTTATACCATTGGTGCTATTCATACTATTAATGATGAGAGTGATTATGCTTATGATATGCCAAGTCACAAGCTTGGGGATGCTATGTTTAATGAGTATGATATGGTTTAAGATTTATTTGCTGGAAATAATGCTTGTCCTAAGCTTGGGGATGCTTTGCTTAATTAATATGATCCTTTGATTCCTTCTACTTTCGATAAGAAAATTTATTATGATGATAGCATGCCTCCTATTTATGATGATTACATTGATGAAAGTGGGTTTGGAAGAGTGTCAACTCTAGGTAGTAGTGATCCCACTATTTTGGAGGGTGTTAAATCTTATTACAATATTGATGAAAGTGGATTTGGAGAGGTCATGACTTTATTTAGTGATACATCCACTATTTTGGAAGAGGCTTCAGTTGACTATGATAACAAAGTTGTTATCTATGATGATTATGGTGATGACATGTATGCTATATTCAATAATGATAACCATCAAACTTGTCACATGATTTTAATTTTCAATCACATGATAGCTATTTTGTTGAGTTTTCTCCCACTACTATTGATGAGAAGAAATTTGCTTACGTGGAGAGAAATAAGTTTTCTATGATTTTTTGTCATGAAAAGAATGCTTTATGTGATGGTTATATTGTTTAATTTATTCATGGTGCTACTGAAAATTATTATGAGGGAGGAATATATGCTTGTAGGAATTGCAATAATATCAAGTTTTCTCTCTATGTGTTCAAAGTTTTGAAGTTATGCATGTTTTGCCTTCCTATGCTAGTTGATTCTTGCTCCAATGAATTGTTTGCTCACAAAATCCCTATGCATAGGAAGAGGGTTAGGCTTAAATGTGCTTGCCATGTGATTCATGATGTTCTTTTTCATGTTTCAATCCTTATCTTTTATGCAAGCATCATTGAAATCATCATGCCTAGCTAAAAGGCATTAAAGAAAAGTGCTTGTTAGGAGACAACCCAACACTTTTACCTACTGTCTTTGTGTGTTCACATGATTAGGATACTGTAGTAATCAAGCTTTATTGTCTTTGTTTCAATAAAGTGCCAAGTAAAGCCTTTGGGATCATGTTGGGTGATAGTTGATTTAATCTTGCTGAAAAATAGAAACTTTTGCGCTCATGAAAATAATTCTCGTTTTTAAAAGAAGAGTGATTTTGAGTTGATTCTTATTGCAGAAGATTAATATACAAATTACTCACGTGGTCCTAATTTTTGTAATAGCAGAAGTATGGTTTGAGTACAGATAACTACAGACTGTTCTGTTTTTGACAGATTCTGTTTTTAATGCATAGTTTGCTTGTTTTCTAGTTTCTATGGCTTATATTGCTCAATATAAATTGTGGAGATGATATGCTACAGTAGGCATTGTGTGAAAAAAATTATGAATCTTGTCTTTGACAATACCAAAAGTGAAATGGTTTGCTCTTTATCATACTATCCTATCTCACGAAGTTCCGTTAAGTTTTGTGTGAGTGAAGTTTTCAAGTTTTGGGTGAGGTGTCAATATGAGGAGAATAAGGAGTGAAAAGACCCTCAGCTTGGGAATGCCCAAGGCACCCCAAGGTAATATTCAAGGAAGATCCAAGCAACTAAGCTTGGGGATGCCCCGGAAGGCATACCCTCTTTCTTCGTCTCCAACATTATCGGTAACCTCACTTGGAGCTATGTTTTCATTCGTCACATGATATTTGTTTTGCTTGGAGTATCATTTTATTTTTTTAGGATTTGCTTGTTTTTATTTAGAATATTGTTTTGCATCTTTTATTTAATAAAAGTGGCAATGATAGCCTTTGCCATGCTTATTTTGCAAGTATACATGTTGCTGTTTGAAAACAGAAAGTTTACCGCTGTCGCAAAAATTCCCTAGAAAAGTCAGAATATGATAAATTGTTGAAACTTTTTGCAAAATAAGCTCTAATAAATTTTCTATAGGGTGGTAAATTTTCATAACTTTTGGAATTGAATAATTATTGATACTCTTGCATTCTTTACAGACTATACTGTTTTGGTAGATTGTTGTTATGTTTGCATTGTTTGCATATGTTTGCTTGTTTAATGATCCTATTTGAGGATATGAGTATTAAATATGCAGAGGCATTTAGTATGCAATGTTGAATAATAATTTTAATGATTTGCTACAGGAGAGAATGATAAAGTTTTTGCATTGGTTTATACTAACTTATCTCACGAGCTCTTGTTGATTTTTGTGTGGATGAAGCTTTTTAGATTTAGGAAAACCGTGATATGAGAAGAATTAAGGAGACACAAAAGATCAAGCTTGGCGATGCTCAAGGCATCCCAAGATAATATTCAAGAAGTCTCAAGCATCTAAGCTTGGGGATGCCCTAGTAGGCATCCCACCTTTCTTCTTCAACAATTATCGATTAGTATCGGTTGAGCCTAAGTTTTTGCTTCTTCACATGATGTGTGCTATACTTGGATTGTCATTTTATTTTGTTTTGCTTGCTGTTTTAATAAAGTACTTAGATCTTAAAGTTTTTAAATAAAATAGTCCTCAAATAGTTGCCAGGGAAGCTAAGTAAGCGGCATTCACATCCCGTCTATGAAGCTCTTTTCTATGGAATTTCTCTAGTGCTTCACTTATATCTTTTTGAGCACGGTGTGATTTAGTATTTTTGAAGAAATTCTCTCTTGCTTCACTTAAATTAATTTGAGAGAAAGAAATATTATGCTCATGATCTTCACTTATATTTGTTTGAGCTTATCAAAAGCAACACATGGAAATTAGTCCCAAAGTGATAGATGCCCAAGAAGGATATAATAAAAACTTTCATGGAGATCATTGGAAAAAATAAACTTGATTCCTTGTAATAGTTTTGAGATATGATGATGTGAAATGTGAGTCATGTTGATGAGTAATTATGCTTTAGTAAGAATATTGGTGTTAAGGTTTGTGATTCCCTATGCAAGCACGAAAGTCAATAGTTATGCAATGAAATTACATCCTACTTGTGGTGCATTATTCAGTGTTAATTATGCTCAATGCTCACTTATGAGATTATTCGTTTCTTGGTTGGTCGCTTGCCATTCTTTTGCTAGCCTTTATTTTTGCACCAAGTATGATCACTACTTGTGCATCCAAAATCCTTTAAACTAGTTTTGCCACATGAGTCCACTATACCTACCTATATGCGGTATTAATTTGCTGTTCTAAGAAAATTTGTAGGTGCCATCTCTAATTTTCAAAATAAATTTCTCTTTTGTGTGCTCGTACCGCTCGCGAGGCAGTGAGGGGTTGCCAATATTTTCCATGCTAGATGTGTTATTATCATGGTGAGTGTTTATTCACTTGTCATTGCACGAGAGTAAGGCAAAGGTTTTAGGGATGCCCAGTCCCGAAATGAAAAATGAATTTACTTTATGTTGTCAAATAATAAATTCCTTAGAAAGTGTTGGTATGGAGGGCACCCGTGGATACGGTTAGCCATGGAAAGTGAAAGTATGGTGGAAAAAGGAATAAACTTTATTTTCTGTTTGGGAATCGCCTATGATATATCTAGCATGGAAAGTGTTGGGATCTCTAAGTCATTTTCGTTGGTGGGAAAAGTATGCCTCTCAAAATGTTTTTATCTCTCAATTTTTGCTTTGAGCTCTGGCACCTCTACAAATACCTACTTCCCTCTGCGAAGGGCCTTTCTTTTACTTTATGCAATTTTTATTTTGAGTCTCCATCTTCTCTTATAAAAGCACCAACTAGGGGGTACTATGATCGTACTTGAGCATTGGGTGTAGCTAATATGCGAGTGTGTTTCATGAATGGATCCATGATTGAGCATGATGGGCTAGGGATAGCCTATTTTAGCATGGATATTTTGAAAGGCTTGGTTGCCTGTTGATACGCTTGAGTATCTAAATTATCATGTCAAAACTAGACTATTGCTTTGAACAATACAAAAGTCCAAATGTCCATGCTATAAAGAAAACAATATGAGATGACATGTTAGGCAGCATTCCACATCAAAAATTCTGTTTTTATCATTTACCTACTCGAGGACGAGCAGGAATTAAGCTTGGGGATGCTGATCCGTCTCCAACGTATCTATAATTTTCTATTGTTCCATGTTGTTATATTATCATTCTTGGATGTTTTATAATCATTTTATATCATTTTTTGGGACTAATCTATTGACATAGTGCCAAGTGCCAGTTTATGTTTTTTACATCGTAGAAAATCAATATCAAACGGAGTCCAAACACCGCGAAACTTTTTGGAGATTTTTATGGACCTGAACACCCAAGATGGGCCAGAGCTGCACCTGGGGGGTGCCTCGAGGGGGCACAACCCACCAGGGCACACCCGGGCCTCCAGGTGCGCCCTGGTGGGTTGTGCTCACCTCGGTGGCCTCCCGTACCCCTTCTTTGCACTATAAATTCCAAATATTCCGAAACCCCTCGGGGTTAACCTAGATTAGAAGTTCTGCCGCCGTAGGTCTCTACAGCCACCGAAAACAGATCTAGACCCTTTCCGGCACCCTGCCGGAGGGGGGAATCATCTCCGGTGGCCATCTTCATCATCCCGGCGGCCACCATGATAAGTAGGGAGTAGTCCACCCTCAGGGTTGAGGGTTTGTACTAGTAGCTATGTGTTTAATCTCTCTCTCTCTCTGATCTATATCATGGGATTTGTTAACATAGATGAATCATATGATGTTTCTCCCCTCTATACTCTTGTTGTGATGAATTGAATCTTTACCCTTTTGAAGTTTTGTCATGTCGGATTGAATGCTTAGATTTGGGAACACATGTTGTGTGTCTTGCGGTATGAATACTTGAGGTGACAATGGAGTATCATATTGATTCACTTGATATACGTTGTGGCACTCAGCTTGCGGATTCCCGCGGTGACATTGGGGTAATCTATGCATAGGGGTTGATGCACGTTTTTATTATCTTTTCTCCTATAAAAACTTTGGGGTCTCCTTGTAGTTCTTTGTGTGGATTTAGTATGATGAATATGATTTTGCGTTTGTGTTATTTTAGTACGAACTCTAGGATAGATCAAACGGAAAGAATAGCTTTGTGTTATTTTAGTACGAACTCTTGAATAGATCGAACGGAAAGAATAGCTTTCAGGTGGTTTCGTACCCTATAAACAGTTTCTATCTTTTGTTCTCCGCTGATAGGAACTCGGGAATGATTCTTTATTGCACTTTGAGGGATAATCATATGATCCAACTATGTTAGCATTGTTGAGAGGTTGCACTAGTGAAAGTACGGACCCTAGGCCTCATTTTCAAGCATTGCAATACCGTTTTTGTGCCCGTTTACTATTTGGTACCTTGCTATTTTTATTTATTCAGATTATAAAAATATATTTCTACCATCCATTACACTTTTATCACCATCTCTTCGCCGAACTAGTGGTATTTGCTGTGTTGAGGACACAAGAGATTTCTTGCATTTGGTTGCAGGGTCGTTTGAGAGAGACCATCTTCATCCTACACCTCTCACAGATTGATAAACCTTAGGTCATCCACTTGAGGGAAAATTGCTATTGTCCTACAAAACTCTGCGCTTGGAGGCCCAACACGTGTCTGCAAGAATAAAGTTGCGTAGTAGACATCAGTCGCCGCCTTCGCCGACTCGCCCTCCCCTCCTTCTCCTCCTGCATAGCGGCGAGTCGAGGTGGTCGTGGCCAACCGCGCACTCGCCGGCGCCGCCCATGAGTGCCCCATCAGCGACTTCCACCTTCCCACTCTCCCTCCCCCTACTGTCGGCCTCTCCCTTGGTGGCAGACATATCTACCACGACTATGGGCACGGACACGGGTGGGGCTTCTGGATCCGCGCCGTCGTTGAGCTGGGCCCCAACGGTCGCCTCCTTCTCCACAACGAGCGTCGCTGCATGGAGAGGAGGATTGAGGGTGTACCCACCGCTTCGAGGGGTCGAGGGGTGCGTCGGATCCTGGCGCGGGGGCTCATTGGTGAGCGCGGTGGCTGCCATGGACGACCTCGAGCTCGGACGTGTGGGCGCGTTGGTGAGCGCAGCAGCGGCCGTGGACGATCTTGAGGTCACCCGGGCGCGACGGCCCATTGTTGAGCACGGTGGTGGCCATGGCCGAGCTCCTGCGTGTGCTGCCCCTGGGTGAGGTGCTTGTTCAGTTGTCACCTTTTGCATCCTTTTTTTGAACATCACTTTCTGCATCCTTGACACCTCTGGTTGGTGAGTCGTTCTGATTTTTTTTTCATTTTTCCTCTGTGCTAGAGTGAATAGATGTAGGTAGGTTGTTATGGATTGGTCCTAAAGGTATTTGGATGTATTGGCTGCTCGGATCTGGCTAATTTTTTTGGATGCAATAGGTCTGCTTGGATCGCCTGGAATGTTTGTTGCTCTGCCGAAGACAGTGCAACATGGCTAGGTTCCTAGGACATTTTTTGTTGCATTTCTTATTTTGTCCAGTAGTTGCGAGTTTGGCATTGGCTCGTGTTATTGAATATTGCCTTGATTTGTTTGTTAGTCCCGGTTAATCCTTAGGTGACTGGTTATAGATAATTGTCGGGAATATGCACGGCATGGTAATTAGACCGCCATTCTTAGGTGTTTGGTTGGCGTTTGTGATGAAGAGGGGAGGATAGGTTGATCATGGGCATGTGTTGTTGGACTGTGTCTCCCTAAATTAATTAGATAGTGCAATTGTTGGTTTGTTTTGATTAATCCCTGCTCGGTCATTTATCTTAGGGATCAGACATGTCTTCAACCCCTGATTCATCGATGTTGTCGGAGCGCCCTTCAGTGGGGAGAAGGCCGAGGGCGACATCGTCCACCAATCCCACGCCTCCAGCCCCTGCTTCGTGCACGCTGCTGGATCACCCTTCAGTGCCGAGGAGGCCCAGTGCGACACGACCACCACCGACATCGGTGCTCCCTAGCGCAACACGAACAGGCCGGCGTTGGTTCTCCCAGCATTCCGACGACACCCGGGTGATCCATTCTCTTGCCTAGAGATGCTGGTCTTCTCTTTCAAATCTAGGTGTTCGTGTTTCCATTGATTTTGTGTCGAATTTGTCATTGTAGGTCAGCTGTAGCTGTTGTCTGTTCCGTTTGTTGAGGCTTCGTTCGGCCTGCTATCTGTTGCCGTGTCAAGAGGTTGCAAGGTTCCTGGTTGGTGAGCTCTTCCTTTCCTTCACGTCTAGCAGAGTGAATATATGTAGATTAGTTGTTATGTGCAGCTCCAATAGCTTTTTGGATTTGTTGGATGCGTGAATTTGGCTAAATTTTTCTGGATGCACTAGCTACTCGATCCTGGATCTGGTAGGATTCCTCTAGATGGATTAGGTGCTCGGGCCTGCTTGGATCAATGGTATTTGTTGTTGCTTTGCGAGAGACTCGGTCTCATGCCTATATTCGTGGCAGATTTTTGTTGCCTTTCTTAATTTGTCTGGTGCTTGGACACATTAGGTGCTCGGATATGATTAGATTCCTAGGAGCCTTTTGTTGTTGTGTAGGAGATTGTTGTGGTCTGCCTAGATTCCTAAGTTTTTGTAGGATATTGGCTCGCAAAATTACTTACCTTGAATATAGTAATAAATATAACATGTTTGTAGTGAATAGTAGTTAATTTCACCCATGTAATAATCCATTTTCCTAAGGCTAAATATTTTATCTTCCATACTGTTGGTGTGTGACAAGTTTAGACAGCATGGGCAAGTTCTTATTTATTCATGGATCTGTTGGGGAATGCAGTATTTCAAAAAAATTCCTACAATCACGCAAGATCTATCTAGGAGATGCGTAGCAACGAGAAGGGAGAGTGTGTCCACGTACCCTCTGATACGTCAATTTTGCATCATGCTTTTATATCAATATTTATTGCATTATGGGCTGTTATTACACATTATGTCACAATACTTATGCCTATTCTCTCTTAGTTTACAAGGTTTACATAAAGAGGGAGAATGCCGATAGCTGGAATTCTGGGCTGGAAAAGGAGCAAATATTAGAGACCTATTCTGCACAACTCCAAAAGTCCCGAAACTTCACGGAGGCACGTTTTGGAATATATAAAAAATACTGGAGAAAGAATCAACCAGAGGGGCCCCACACCCTGGCCACGAGGGTGGGGGCGCGCCCTACCCTCTGGGCGCGCCCCCCTGTCTCGTGGGCCCCCTGGTAGGCCTCCGATGCCCATCTTCTCCTATATGAAGTCTTTTGTCCTAGAAAAAATAAGGAGGAAGCTTTCGGGACGAAGCACCGCCGCCACGAGGCGGAACCTGGCGAAACCAATCTAGGGCTCCGGCGGTGCTTTTCTGCCAGGGAAACATCCCTCCGGGAGGGGAAATCATCACCGTCGTCATCACCATCGATCCTCTCATAGGGAGGGGGTCAATCTCCATCAACATCTTCACCAGCACCATCTCTTCTCAAACCCTAGTTCATCTCTTGTATCCAATCTTTTCTCAAAACCTCAGATTAGTACCTGTGGGTTGCTAGTAGTGTTGATTACTCCTTGTAGTTGATGCTAGTTGGTTTATTTGGTGGAAGATCATATGTTCAGATCCTATATGCATATTAATACTCCTCTGATTATGAACATGAATATGCTTTGTGAGTATTTACGTTTGTTCCTGGAGACATGGGAGAAGTCTTGCTATAATTAGTCATGTGAATTTGGTATTCGTTTGATATTTTGATGAGATGTATGTTGTCTCTCCTCTAGTGGTGTTATGTGAACATCGACTACATGACACTTCACCATTGTTTGGGTCTAGAGGAAGGCATTGGGAAGTAATAAGTAGATTATGGGTTGCTAGAGTGACAGAAGCTTAAACCCCAGTTTATGTGTTGCTTCGTAAGGGGCTGATTTGGATCCATATGTTTCATGCTATGGTTAGGTTTACCTTAATACTTTTGTTGTAGTTGCGGATGCTTGCAATAGAGGTTAATCATAAGTGGGATGCTTGTTCAAGTAAGAACAGCACCCAAGCACCGGTCCACCCACATATCAAATTATTAAAGTACCGAACGCGAATCATATGACCGTGATGAAAACTAGCTTGACGATAATTCCCATGTGTCCTCGGGAGCGCTTTTCTCTATATAGTAGTTTGTCCAGGCTTGTCCTTTGCTACAAAAAGTATTGGGCCACCTTGCTGCACTTTATTTACTTTTGTTATTTGTTACCCGTTACAACTTATCTTATCACAAAACTATCTGTTACCGATAATTTCAGTGCTTGCAGAGAATACCTTACTGAAAACCGCTTGTCATTTCCTTCTGCTCCTCGTTGGGCTTGACACTCTTCCTTATCAAAAGGACTACGATAGATCCCCTATACTTGTGGGTCATGGGAGAAGTCTTGCTATTAGTAGTCATGTGAATTTGGTATAGGGGATCATGGGAGAAGTCTTGCTATTAGTAGTCATGAGGCCGAGTCTATCGTAGTCCTTTCGATAAGTAAGAGTGTCGAACCCAACGAGGAGAAGAAGGAAATGATAAGTGGTTTTCAGCAAGGTATTCTCTACAAGCACTGAAATTATCGGTAACAGATAGTTTTGTGATAAGTAATTTGTAACGGGTAACAAGTAACAAAAGTAAATAAAGTACAACAAGATGGCCCAATCCTTTTTGTAGCAAAGGAGAATCCTGGACAAACTCTTATATAGAGAAAAGCGCTCCCGAGGATACATGGGAATTATCGTCAAGCTAGTTTTCATCACATTCATATGATTCGCGTTCGGTACTTTGATAATTTGATATGTGGGTGGACCGGTGCTTGGGTGCTGTCCTTACTTGGACAAGCATCCCACTTATGATTTACTCCTATTGCAAGCATCCACAACTACAAAAGAAGTATTAAGGTAAACCTAACCATAGCATGAAACATATGGATCCAAATCAGCCCCTTATGGAAGCAACGCATAAACTAGGGTTTAAGCTTCTGTCACTCTAGCAACCCATCATCTACTTATTACTTCCCAATGCCTTCCTCTAGGCCCAAACAATGGTGAAGTGTCATGTAGTCGACGTTCACATAACACCACTAGAGGAGAGACAACATACATCTCATCAAAATATCGAACGAATACCAAATTCACATGACTACTTATAGCAAGACTTCTCCCATGTCCTCAGGAACAAACGTAACTACTCACAAAGCATATTAATGTCCATAATCAGAGGAGTATTAATATGCATATAGGATCTGAACATATGATCTTCCACCAAATAAACCAACTAGCATCAACTACAAGGAGTAATCAACACTACTAGCAACCTACACGTACCAATCTGAGGCTTTGGGACAAAGATTGGATACAAGAGATGAACTAGGGTTTGAGAGGATATGGTGCTGGTGAAGATGTTGATGGAGATTGTCCCCCTCCCGATGAGAGGAGTGTTGGTGATGACGATGGCGATGATTTCCCCCTCCCGGAGGGAAGTTTCCCCGGCAGAACAGCTCTGCTGGAGCCCTAGATAGGTTTCGCCAAGGTTCCGCCTCGTGGCGGCGGAGTTTCTTCCCGAAAGCTTGCTTATGATTTTTTCTTGGACTAAAGACTTCATATAGTAGAATATGGGCACTGGAGGGCCACCAGGGGGCCCACGAGGCAGGGGGCGCGCCCAGGGGGGTAGGGCGCGCCTCCCACCCTCGTGGCCAGGTTGTGGCCCCCCTCTGGTATTTTCTTCGTCCAATATTTTTTATTAATTCCAAAAATGACCTCCATGAAGTTTCAGGACTTCTGGAGCTGTGCAGAATAGGTCTCTAATATTTGCTCCTTTTCCAGCCCAGAATTCCAGCTGCCGGCATTCTCCCTCTTCATGTAAACCTTGTAAAATAAGAGAGAATAGGCATAAGTATTGTGACATAACGTGTAATAACATCCCATAATGCAATAAATATCTATATAAAATCATGATGCAAAATGGACGTATCAACTCCCCCAAGCTTAGACCTCGCTTGTCCTCAAGCGGAAGCCGATAACGATAAATATGTCCACATGTTTAGAGGTAGAGGTGTCGATAAAATAAAATACAGACATGAGGGCATCATGATCATTCTTATAACAGCAACATATATGGATATTGTCATATGATTTCTTATGCTCAAGTAATAATCTATTCACAATGTCAAGTATGAATCAGAAACTTCATTAAGGACCAACAAACTATAATCTCAGTCATTGAAGCAATTGCAATTTATCATAACATCGGAAAGAGTCTATGTAAGAGATTTTCAGCAAGTCCACATACTCAACTATCATTTAGTCTTTCACAATTGCTAACACTCACGCAATACTTGTGGTTACGGATTTTTAATCGGACACAGAGAAAGATAGGGGCTTATAGTTTCGCCTCTCAACCTTTTACCTCAAGGGTAATGTCAACAATAATAGTTCATGCTAACTTACATCCAATTGGATATATGTATCAGGATCTTTCCAAGACAATGTGCTTGCCAAAGTATAAAATGTAAAAAGGAAAGGTGAAGATCACCATGACTCTTGCATAAGGGTAAGAGGTAAAATTAAAAGATAGGCCCTCCGTAAAGGGAAGCAGAGGTTGTCATGCGCTTTCATGGTTGGATGCACGGAATCTTAATGCAAAAGAACGTCACATTATATTGCCACTTGTGATGTGGACCTTTATTATGCAGTCCATCGCTTTTTATTTCTTCCACATCACAAGATCGTATAAAGCTTATTTTATCCACACTAATAAATCATACATATTTAGAGAGCAATTTTTGTTGCTTGCACTGATGAAAACTTACTTGAAGGATCCTACTCAATCCATAGGTAGATATGGTGTACTCTTATGGCAAAACTGGGTTTAAGGATATTGGAAGCACAAGTAGTATCTCTACTTGGTGCAAATAATTGGCTAGCATGAGGGAGAAAGGCAAGCTCAACATGTTGGATGATCCATGACAATATACTTTATTTCAGATGTAAGAAAACATAACCCATTACGTTGTCTTCCTTGTCCAACATCAACTCTTTAGCATGTCATATTTTAATGAGTGCTCACAATCATATAATATGTCCAAGGTAGTATATTTATATGTGAAACCTCTCTTTCTTTATTACTTCCTATTAATTGCAATGATGACTAAAGCTATGTTTGTCAACTCTCAACAAATTTTAATCATCACACTCTTTCTATGTGAAGTCATTAGTCTCCATAAGATCAATATGATCTCTTTATTTCTTTTTATTCTTTCTCTTTTCTTTTACTCCCTCAAGATCATAGCAAGATAATCAAGCCCTTGACTCAACACTTATCTTTATTATATATAGCTCACGGACTCGATTACAAAGAGAGATCATAAAGCAAAACTCAAAACTATATCATACTAAAAACTTTATTCTACTAGATCAAGATATTACTAAAAGGATCAAACTAAGAAAAACGGTAAAGACAGGAGTGTGATGGTGATACGATATCGGGGCACCTCCCCTAAGCTTGGCAGTTGCCAAGGGGAGTGCCCATACCCATGTGATTATATCTCCTTTGCTGGTGAAGAAGATGGTGGAGTTGTTGATGATGTGGGCTTGTCGTCCATCTTTCAAGGCATAGGCTCACCATCATAGAAGGATGATCGAGCCTCCGGGATCCTCAAATCTGCAGCCAAACTCATCCTCTTGAATCTATATTCATACTCACAGTTTTGGTTTTGCGGGTCATAGATTTGGGTTTGGAGATGCTCGATCTTCTCGTGAAGCTTGAAGATGGTCTCCCCAATGTTCTTGGCATCCAGCTTGTGGTTGTTGGTGAACTCTGCAATCATCATGTGGTTGGCATTGAGTCCATGTTCCACCATCCCCTGGCACTTGAAAACTTGTTGTTCCATTGCCTCGAGCCTCGTCTCCACGCTTCCGGTCCTCCTTGGTCCCTCAACATCATAGATGTGCAGCAAGCCATCACGCATCTCAATGGTTTGAGGGTGTTGCAGCACCTCTACGAGGTAGGGGTTGACGACCTTCTCGAAGAACTTGTCCTTTGGGGGTGCTTGGAGACGTCATGGTGATCTAGATCTGTTAGAAAAACAGCTCGAAAGGAAAACAGAGGATGTTTGCGTGATACGGTGGTCAAAACCTTCAGGAGATTATATAATGAATTTTCACCGACCGAAAGAAGTATCGTGCAAGAAAACTGAGTCCGGAGAGTGCACGAGGTGCCCACGAGGTAGGGGGGCGCGCCCAGGGGGGTAGGCCGCGCCCTCCACCCTCGTGGAGGCCTCGTGTCCTTCCCGGAATACTTCTTATTTTCCTATTTTTCTAAATATTCCAAAACAGAGAAAAATTGCCATTAGAACTGTTTTGGAGTCGGTTCACTTACCGTACCACATACCTATTCCTTTTCGAAGTCTGAAACATTCTGGAAAGTGTCTCTTATGTATTCCTCCGGTGTTACGGTTACAATAACATTAGTTTCAACATTAATAGGATTACCTGAGATATAATGTTTGATTCTTTGACCATTCACCACCTTTGGATTTGTGCCTTCAAAGTTGTTGAATTTTATGGCACCGGAACGATAGACCTCCTCGATAACGTAAGGACCTTCCCATTTAGAGAGAAGCTTTCCTGCAAAAAATCTTAAACGGGAGTTGTATAGTAACACATAATCACCTACATTAAACTCACGCTTTTGTATCCTTTTGTCATGCCATCTTTTAACTTTTTCTTTAACAACTTGGCATTCTCATAGGCTTGGGTTCTCCATTCATCAAGTGAGCTAATGTCAAATAGCCTCTTCTCACCGGCAAGTTTGAAATCATAATTGAGCTCTTTAATAGCCCAATATGTCTTATGATCTAGTTCGAGAGGTAAGTGGCATGCTTTTCCATAACCATTTTATACGGAGACATACCCATATGACTTTTATATGCAGTTCTATAGGCCCATAATGCATCATCAAGTTTCTTGGACCAATTCTTTCTAGATCTATTAACAGTCTTTTGCAAAATTAATTTGAGCTCTCTATTGCTCAATCCTACTTGACCACTAGACTGTGGGTGATAAGGGGATGCAATTCTATGATTAACATCATACTTAACAAGCATTTTACGGAAAGCACCATGAATAAAATGTGAACCACCATCAGTCATTAAATATCTATTGACTCCAAACCTCGGAAAAATAACTTCTTTAAGCATCTTAATAGAGGTGTTATGATCAGCACTACTAGTTGGAATAGCTTCTACCCACTTAGTAACGTAATCAACATCAACTAAAATATGTGTATACCCATTAGAGGAAGGAAAAGGTCCCATGTAATCAAAGCCCCAAACATCAAATGGTTCAATAACAAGTGAATAATTCATAGGCATTTCTTGACGTCTACTAATATTACCAATTCTTTGGCATTCATCACAGGATAAGACAAACTTACGAGCATCCTTGAAGAGAGTAGGCCAATAAAAACCGGATTGCAATACCTTATGCGCAGTTCTATCTCCAGCGTGGTGTCCTCCATAAGCTCCGGAGTGACACTTGCGTAGGATTTGTTCCTATTCATGCTCAGGTACACAACGTCTAATATCACCATCTACTCCTTCTTTATAAAGATGTGGGTCATCCCAAAGGTAATGTCTCAAATCATAGAAAAACTTTTTCTTTTGCTGGTATGTGAAACTAGGTGGTATAAATTTAGCAACAATGTAATTAGCATAATGAGCATACCATGGAGTAGTACGAGAAGCATTTATGGCATTTAATTGTTCATCAAGAAAGCTATCATCAATAGGTAGTGGGTCATCAAGAACATTCTCTAACCTAGACAAGTTGTCTGCAACGGGGTTTTCAGCTCCCTTTCTATCAATAATATGTAAATCAAATTCTTGTAACAAGAGAACCCATCTAATAAGTCTAGGTTTAGCATCTTCCTTTTCCATAAGATATTTAATAGCAACATGATCAGTGTGAATAGTTACTTTAGAATCAACAATATAAGGTCTGAACTTATCACAGGCTAAAACAACTGCTAAGAATTCCTTTTCAGTAGTAGCATAATTTCTGTGGGCATTGTCTAGGGTTCTACTAGCATATTGAATAACATTTAATTTCTTATCAACTCTTTGTCCTAGAACATCACCTATAGCATAATCACTGGCATCACACATAGTTTCAAAGGGTAAATTCCAACCAGGTGGTTTAACGATAGGTGCATAAATCAATGCTTTCTTAAGTATTTCAAATGCTTGTACACAATCATCATCAAAAACAAAAGGAATATCTTTTTGTAATAGATTAGTCAGAGGCCGAGAAATTTTTGAGAAGTCCTTAATGAACCTCCTATAAAAACCGGCATGACCAAGGAAAATTCTTATACCTTTGATGTCCTTGGGACATGGCATGTTTTCAATAGCATCAACTTTAGCTTTATCAACTTCAATACCCCTTTCAGAAATTTTATGCCCTAAGACAATACCTTCATTAACCATAAAGTGGCACTTCTCCCAATTCAAGACAAGCTTAGTTTCTCACATCTCTACAAAACTCGATCAAGGTTGCTCAAGCAATCATGAAAAGAGGATCCATAAACGGAGAAATCGTCCATGAAAACCTCACAAATCTTTTCACAAAAATCAGAGAATATAGCCATCATGCATCTTGAAAGGTAGCCGGTGCATTACATAAACCAAAAGGCATACGTCTATAAGCGAAAGTACCTAAAGGGCAAGTAAAAGTGGTCTTTGCTTGATCATCAAGTGACACAGGTATTTGAGGGAAACCAGAATAACCATCTAGAAAGCAAAATTGTGTATGTTTGGATAATCTTTCTAGCATTTGATCAATGAAAGGCAATGGGTAATGATCTTTTTTAGTAGCTTTATTTAATTTGCGGAAATCAATTACCATCCTATAACCTGTAATAATTCTTTGCGGAATCAATTCATCTTTATCATTAGGAACGACAGTAATACCTCCCTTCTTAGGAACACAATGAACATGACTTACCCACTGGCTATCAGCAACGGGATAAATTATACCTGCCTCAAGGAGCTTTAATATTTCCTTTCTTACCACTTCTTTCATCTTAGGATTTAACCGTCGCTGATGATCAATAACTGGTTTGGCGTCTTTCTCCAAATTTATTTTGTGTTGACATAGAGTGGGACTAATGCCCTTAAGATCATCAAGAGTATATCCAATAGCAGCACTGTGCTTCTTTAGAGTTTTCAATAATTTCTCTTCTTCATGCTCTGAAAGGTTAGCACTAATAATAACATGATATATCTTCTTTTCATCAAGATAAGCATATTTAAGAGTATCGGGCAACGGTTTAAGCTCAAACACGGGATCACCCTTGGGTGGAGGAGGATCCCCTAGGATTTCAATAGGCAAATTGTGTTTCAGAATGGGTCCTCGTTTAAAGAATACTTCAGTATTTCCCTTCTTTCATTCATAAACATATCATTGTCATGGTCTACCAAATATTGTTCTAAAGGATCACTAGGAGGTACGGCAATAGAAGCAAGACCAATAATTTCATCCTTACTAGGCGATTCCTCATACGGGGTTGTCTACGGAATTTAGAAAAATTAAACTCATGAGACATATCATCCAAACCAATAGTAACAATATCTTTTTTGCAGTCTATCTTAGCATTAACAGTGTTCAAGAAGGGTCTACCAAATATAATGGGACAAAAACTATCTTGTGGGGAACCAAGAACAAGAAAATCAGCAGGATATTTAACCTTCCCGCACAAGACTTCGACATCTCTAACAATCCCAATCGATGATATAGTATCTCTATTGGCAAGCTTAATGGTAACATCAATATCTTCTAACTCAGCAGGTGCAATATCATGCATAATTTCTTTGTATAAATAAATAGGTATTGCACTAGCACTAGAACCCATATCACACAAGCCATGATAACAATGATCTCCTATTTTAAAAGAAATAACAGGCATGCGTACCACAGGTCTATGTTTATCTTTAGCACCAGGTTTAGCAATTCTAGCAGTTTCCTCACAGAAATAGATAACATGCCCATCAATATTATCAGCCAAGAGATCTTTAACAATAGCAATATTAGGTTCAACTTCAACTTGCTCAGGGGGTGTATAAGTTCTAATATTACTTTTACGAACCACAGTTGAAGCTTTAGCACGATCCTTTATTCTAATAGGGAAAGGTGGTTTCTCAACATAAGCAGTATGAACAATATGATCATTATAAGTGATAGTCTTTTCTTCAACTTTAATAGGTTCAACTACTTTTACTTCTATGGGAGGATGATATTTAAACCACTTCTCCTTAGGGAGATCAACATGAGCAGCAAAAGATTCACAAAAAGAAGCTACTATCTCAGAGTCAAGTCCATATTTAGTGCTAAATTTACGGAAAACATCGGTATCCATAAAAGATTTAACACAATCAAACTTAGGTGCTATACCTGACTCGTTACCTTCGTCAAGATCCCAATCTTCAGAGTTGCATTTAATTCTTTCCAATAAATCCCATTTGAATTCAATAGTCTTCATCATAAAGGAACCAATACAAGAAGAATCGAGCATGGAGCTATTGTTGTCAGAAAGCCGAGCATAAAATTTTTGAATAATCATTTCTCTTGAGAGCTCATGATTGGGGAATGAATATAACATTGACTTAAGCCTCCCCCAAGCTTGAGCGATGCTTTCTCCTTCGCGAGGCCAAAAATTATATATATAATTACGATCACGATGAACAAGATGCATAGGATAAAACTTCTAATGAAATTCCAATTTCAATCGTTTGTAGTTCCATGATCCCATATCATCACATAGCCTATACCATGTCAATGCATCTCCCTTCAAAGATAAAGGGAAGACCTTATTCTTGATAACATCATCGGGCATACCTCCAAGTTTAAATAATCCACAAACTTCATCCAGATAGATCAAATGTAAATCGGGATGCAATGTTCCATCTCCTGCAAAAGGATTAGCTAGCAGTTTCTCTATCATACCCGAAGGAATTTCAATGTAAACATTTTCAGTAGGTTCAGTATGTTGAGGAGCAACTCTTTTCTCTACTGGTCGGGGTGAAGATACCCCGAACAAGCCCCTCAGAGGATTACTTTCCATAGTAACAAGTGACAGTAAATTTCCGCACACTATATAATTTTTCCTTACCAAATTCCACCTACCAAAGGCGCTTCAGTCCCCGGCAACAGCGCCAGAAAAGAGTCTTGATGACCCACAAGTATAGGTGATCTATCTTAGTCCTTTTGATAAGTAAGAGTGTCGAACCCAACGAGGAGTAGAAGGAGATGTTAAGCGGTTTTCAGCAAGGTATTCTCTGCAAGCACTGAAATTATCGGTAACAGATAGTTTTGTGATAAGTAATTTGTAACGGGTAACAAGTAACAAAAGTAAATAAAGTGCAGCAATATGGCCCAATCCTTTTTGTAGCAAAGGACAAGCCTGGACAAACTCTTATATAGAGAAAAGCGCTCCCAAGGACCCATGGGAATTATCGTCAAGCTAGTTTTCATCAGATTCATATGATTCGCGTTCGGTACTTTGATAATTTGATATGTGGGTGGACCGGTGCTTGGGTGCTGTCCTTACTTGGACAAGCATCCCACTTATGATTAACTCCTATTGCAAGACTCCGTAACTACAAAAGAAGTTTTAAGGTAAACCTAACCATAGCATGAAACATATGGATCGAAATCAGCCCCTTACGAAGCAACGCATCAACTAGGGTTTAAGCTTCTGTCACTCTAGCAACCCATCATCTACTTATTACTTCCCAATGCCTTCCTCTAGGTCCAAACAATGGTGAAGTGTCATGTAGTCGATGTTCACATAACACCACTAGAGGAGAGACAACATACATCTCATCAAAATATCAAACGAATACCAAATTCACATGACTAATTATAGCAAGACTTCTCCCATGTCTCCAGGAACAAACGTAAATACTCACAAAGCATATTCATGTTCATAATCAGAGGAGTATTAATATGCATATAGGATCTGAACATATGATCTTCCACCAAATAAACCAACTAGCATCAACTACAATGAGTAATCAACACTACTAGCAACCTACAGGTACCAATCTGAGGCTTTGGGACAAAGATTGGATACAAGAGATGAACTAGGGTTTGAGAGGAGATGGTGCTAGTGAAGATGTTGATGGAGATTGGGCCCCTCCCGATGAGAGGAGCTTTGGTGATGACATGGTGATGATTTCCCCCTCCCGGAGGGAAGTTTCCCCGGCAGAACAGCTCTGCCGGAGCCCTAGATTGCTTCCGCCAAGGTCCCCCTCATGGCGGCGGAGTTTTTTCCCGAAAGCTTGCTTATGATTTTTTTTCTTGGATGAAAGACTTCATATAGCAGAAGATGGGCACCGGAGGGCCACCAGGGGGACCACGAGGCAGGGGACGCGCCCAGGGGGGTAGGGCGCGCTTCCCACCCTCGTGGCCAGGGTGTGGCCCCCTCTGGTATTTTCTTCGTCCAGTATTTTTTATTAATTCCAAAAATGACTTCCATGAAGTTTCAGGACTTCTGGAGGTGTGCAGAATAGGTCTCTAATATTTGCTCCTTTTCCAGCCCCGAATTCCAGCTGCCAGCATTCTCCCTCTTCATGTAAACCTTGTAAAATAAGAGAGAATAGGCATAAGTATTGTGACATAACGTGTAATAACAGCCCATAATGCAATAAATATCGATATAAAAGCATGATGCAAAATGGACGTATCTATCTTTCCTTTATCTTTGAAGGGAAAGGCATTGACATGGTTTAAGCTATGTGATGATATGGATCATGGAACTACAACCGATCGAAATTGGAATTTCATCATAAGTTCTATCCTATGCATCTTGTTCATCGTGATCGTAATTATATATATAATTTTTGGCCCCGCGAAGGGGAAAGCATCGCTCAAGCTTAGGGGAGGCTTAAGTCAATGTTATATTCATGCCCCAATCATGAGCTCTCAAGATAAATTATTATTCAAAATTGTTATGCTCGGCTTTCTCTCAATAATCGCTCCATGCTCGATACTTCTTGTACTGGTTCATTTAAGATAAACACTATTGAATTCAAATGGGATTTATTGGAAAGAATTTAACGCAACTCTGAAGATTGGGAACTCGACGAAGGTAAGGAGTCAGGTATAACACCTAAGTTTGATTGTGTTAAATCTTTTATGGATACCGATCTTTTCCGTGAATTTAGCACTAAATATGGGCTTGACTCTAAGATAGTAGCTTTTTTTGTGTGCATCCTTTTCTACTCAAGTTGATCTCCCTAAGAAGAAGTGGTTTAAATATCACCCTCCCATTGAAGTAAAAGTAGTTGAACCTATTAAAGTTTAAGAAAAGACTATCACTTATAATGTTGATCCCATTGTTCCTACCGCTTATATTGAGAAACCACCTTTCCCTATTAGAATAAAGGATCATGCTAAAGCTTCAACTGTGGTTCGTAAGAGTAATACTAGAACACCCACACCCCCTAAGAAAATTAAAGTTGAACCTAGTATTGATATGGTTAAAGATCTCTTGGCTGATAATATTGATGGACATGTTATTTACTTATGTGATGAAGCTGCTAGAATTGCTAGACCCGATACTAAGGGTAAACATAGACCTGTTGTTGGCATGCCTCTTATTTCTGTTAAAATAGGAGATCATTGTTATCATGGCTTGTGTGATATGGGTGCTAGTGCAATACCTTATTCCTTATACAAAGAAATTATGCATGATATTGTACCTGCTGAGATAGAAGAGATAGATGTTACAATTAAGCTTGCCAACAGAGATACTATTTCACCAATTGGGATTGTTAGAGATGTTGAAGTCTTGTGTGGGAAAGTTAAATATCCTATTGATTTTCTTGTTCTTGGTTCCCCCACAAGATGACTTTTGTCCCAATATATTTGGTAGGCCCTTCTTGAATACTGTTAATGCTAAGATAGATTGCAAAAAGGATGTTGTTACTATTGGTTTAGGGGATATGTCTCATGAGTTTAATTTTGCTAAATTTTGTAGAAAACCCCATGATAAAGAATTGCCTAGTAAGGATGAAATTATTGGTCTTGCTTCTATGTAACATCCCAAATTTTCAATTTGGAATGTTATACATTAGATCATCATGCATATCATATTTTATTTGCTTTTGGTTTTGATCCTATAAAAATCCTAAGCAACTCAAGGACCCACAGAGAGAGTTGGGGATTTCGTTATTTTCATATTTGAGTTTTCTCAAATTTTGAGAATAGGATCATTTGATTTTATTTATTTTATCATCAATTATTTCTATTACATAAATATGAGAGAGGGAATAAAATGACTTTCCCAAAATATAGAAATATTAAGGTGCCTTTTAGGTCGTGGTTCTATACTCAATGATGCCGTTGGAGTTGATGGACTCACTTATCTTCCAAGCCTTCCGCTGTTATCGTTATTAGATGGCCTTAAGCCACATTTATTGTAATAAGTTCTCTTTGAGACATCGATGTAATAAGTGTGCGACTGCTACTCTGTTATAAATCCTTCGAAGTACTGTGTGGTGTTAGCATTGCTGATCCAGGGATGACACCTGAGCACAGATGTCAGACTGTTTGAGGTCTGGTCGCTACAGAGATGGTATCAGAGCACACGCTGACTGTAGGACACGACCACTAAGCTAAAGCCCTAGTTCACTACTCTCTTCTCATTTCTGACTCCTCATCTTTTCTACTCTTTTAGGATGACGGAAGCGAGGATCAAGTTCACCCAGCCGGATGAAGATACACCTTTTGGACGACACTTGAAGGAAGTCACTAGGTACCTCAACATTGGAATACCAAGCTTCACCGGGACCTACAACGCCACTTTACCCGAAGAGGAGCATTGGAAGATTAAAGCTCTAGTTCCAGGAAGGACGTTCGCGCCAATCACGGAGCCCATAGAGTGTGTTTTCAATGCACCAACATGGGGTCTGGGAAAGAGCATGGCAGCTCATATCACCATGGGACGCATTGGAGAAGTTTACCAAGAAGACCTCAAGGACACCATTTACCAGATTTGCTGACGCCGAGACGAACAATGGGAGATAGTTAGCACTAAGAAGGATAGATCCATTGCAGCTTTCATCCAGGAGTTAAACCAGCACATTCGACACCAGGAGAACCAGATGTGCGCAGACATGATGGAGTTGAAGAAGGCAAAAGCCAAGATTATTGAGCTAGAGGGAGAACTGAAGGCCACTCGCAAGGACTACATGGAGGAGATTGTAGCTCTAGTGAGACAAAACGGCGATCTTAAGGAGAAGATTGAAGAACTCATGGGGAATTCAGCACCCGAAGGAGAAGATGAAGATTGCACCTGTCCCGATAACTACATCATCATCGACGACACCGATTCCGGTCCTAGTGATGATGACTTCGAAGATGAAGCTGGAGCAGATATCATGGAGTCTTCATCGGACCAGTTTTCTAAATAGACCACCATAACAGTAGTAGTGTTCCACCATGTAAATATTATAGTGCACGCACTTTTGCAATAGTTCTAGACCGATTGTATGCCCTTGTTTGATTGAATGAAGTGATTTTGTGTGCATTTGTCTCATGTGCATTTGGGTAGTGTTTTCTCTTTAGACCTCATTCTATTCTTAATTCTCATCTTTTCTAAACCTCAGATGCCTCCGAAGGCATGTTTTCCCAACGGATTTAATTATTCTGGAATCTCAAGGTTTGGATGTAATTCTCGGTATGGATTGGCTGTCGATGTATGGAGGAAACATCGATTGCACCAATAAGACAATTTTGCTTACAACGCCAGAAGGAAGAAGGATCAAGTTTGTATCCCGGCATGCGCCAAACAGGACACAAGTAAATTCCTTATCAGGAGTTGTGCAGGAGGAAGTACCAGTGGTAAAGGATTTCCCTGACGTATTTCCAGAAGAGTTGCCGGGCATGCCACCGGATAGAGACATTGAGTTTTTGATTGAGCTTTTGCCAGGCACAGGGCCAATATCGAAGAGACCATACAGGATGCCCGCACAAGATTTGGTGGAAATTAAAAAGCAGATTAAGGAGTTACTGGATAAAGGTTACATTCGCCCAAGTTCTTCGCCTTGGGGATCACCAGTACTTCTAGTGGAGAAGAAGGATGGATCATTAAGGATGGTTGTTGATTACCACGGATTGAACGAGGTAACGATCAAGAACAAGTACCCACTACCGATGATCAATGATCTGTTTGATCGAATGCAAGGAGCTAAAGTGTTTTCCAAGATCGATTTGCGATCAGGGTACCATCAATTGAAGATTCGGGAGTAGGACATACCCAAGACAACATTCACCACCAGATATGGACTGTATGAGTATACCGTTATGTCATTTGGACTAACTAACGCACCTGCCCATTTTATGAACATGATGAACAAAGTGTTTATGGAGTTTCTGGATAAGTTCGTCGAGGTGTTCATTGATGATATTCTGGTTTATTCGAAGAATGAAGAGGAGCATAAAGAACATTTGCGATTGGTACTTGAGAAGCTCAGAGAACATCAGCTATATGCCAAGTTCAGCAAATGTGAGTTTTGGTTGAAGGAAGTAGGATTCCTCGGACACGTTATATCCGGAGTAGGAATAGCAGTTGATCCCACAAACGTTATCACTGTGACCAATTGGGAAGCACCAACAACAGTTGGAGAGATTCGGAGTTTTCTTGGACTCGCAGGATACTACCGGAGATTTATTGAGAACTTCTCGAAGATTGCAAAGCCTATGACGGAGTTGTTGAAGAAGGATACTAAGTTCGTATGGACTGAGGAGTGTGAGGCTAGTTTTCAGGAATTGAAGAAACATTTGGTTACCTCACCAGTGTTGATTTTGCCAGATCAGACCAAGGATTATGAGGTGTACTGCGACGCTTCACGTCGAGGACTTGGAGCAGTGCTTATGCAAGAAGGAAGAGTTGTTTCGTATGCTTCACGACAACTGAAGCCTCACGAATTGAATTATGCCACAAATGATTTGGAGTTAGCAGCCGTAGTGCATGCATTAAAGACATGGAGACATTTCCTCATTGGAAATCATTGTGAGGTGTACACGGATCACAAGAGTTTGAAGTACATTTTCACGCAGAAGGAGTTGAATCTCAAACAAAGGAGATGGTTGGAGCTTATTAAGGATTATGATATGAGATTGCATTATCATCCCGGAAAGGCTAACGTAGTAGCTGACGCATTGAGCCGTAAGAGCCATGTCAATACACTAATGACGGGAGAAATACCACAGGAGTTAGCCGAGGATCTTCGTGAGCTATGTTTGGAAATAGTTCCAAGAGGCTATGTAGAAGCATTGGAAATTCAGACAACTTTGATGGATAGAATCAGAGAAGCTCAGAAGAATGACAAGGAGATTGCCACTATAAAGGAGAAAATGAACGAAGGAAAAGCTAAGGGATTTCGTGAGGATGAGCACGATACCCTATGGTTTGAAGACCGTGTCTATGTGCCCACTGACCCGGAGATCAGGAAGTTGATTCTGCAAGAGGCACATGATTCACCCTATTCGATTCACCCAGGAAATACCAAGATGTATTTGGATTTGAAGGATACTTTCTGGTGGACCGAAATGAAGAAGGATATTGCGGAGTATGTAGCAGTTTGTGATGTATGTCAGAGAGTAAAGGCAGAGCATCAGAAGCCAGCAGGATTGTTGCAGCCATTGCCGATACCCGAATGGAAGTGGGATAAGTTAGGCATGGATTTTATCACGGGATTACCAAGGACTCGTTCCGGCTATGACTCGATCTGGGTTGTAGTTGATCGATTGACGAAGGTAGCTCATTTCATCCCAGTAAAGACCACCTACACCAGTGCTAAGTTGGCAAAGATATACATGACCAGGATTGTATGTCTGCATGGAGTTCTGAGGAGTATCGTATCAGATAGAGGAACCCAGTTTACCTCAAAGTTCTGGAAGCAGTTGCATGAGACTTTGGGTACCAGGCTAGAATTCAGTACAGCTTTTCATCCACAGACAGATGGACAAACCGAGAGAGTCAATCAGATTTTGGAAGATATGCTGAGAGCTTGTGCGCTAGACTATGGATCTAGTTGGGATGACAATTTGCCATATGCAGAGTTCTCTTACAATAACAACTGTCAGACCAGTTTGAAGATGGCCCCTTTTGAAGCTTTTTACGGAAGGAGGTGCAGGACACCGTTATCATGGGACGAAGTTGGAGACCGCCAGTTGTTTGGACCTGATTTGATTAAGGAGTCTGAACAGAAGGTGAAGTTGATTCGCGGGCTCAAGGTAGCCCAGTCCAAGCAGAAGAGCTACGCGGATTCTAAACGCAAGGAGACAGTTTACGAAGTCGGAGACAGAGTTTATCTTCAAGTATCTCCACTTCGAGGAATTAAGCGTTTTGGAGTTAAGGGAAAGTTAGCGCCACGATTTGTAAGACCATATCGAGTTTTGGTGCGTATGAGAGAAGTGGCCTACAAGTTGAAATTGCCCAAAGGATTGTCAGGAGTTCATGATGTATTCCACGTTTCTCAGTTGAAGAAGTGCCACGTGGAGATGGCTGACATACCTTTGAGAGATACAGTGCCATTGGAAGCAATTCGGTTGGATAACAATTTGACCTATGAGGAGAAACCAGTTAAGATTCTCGAGTTTGCCAGCCGAGTCACTCGCAACAAGGTTATCAAGTTTTGCAAGGTTCAGTGGATCCACCACACGGAGGATGAAGCCACCTGGGAGCGAGAGGAGGATTTGCTCAAGGACCACCCTCACCTATTTTCTAGCCAACCCGAATCTCGAGGGCGAGATTCATCTTAAGGGGGGTAGGTTTGTAACATCCCAAATTTTCAATTTGGAATGTTATACATTAGATCATCATGCATATCATATTTTATTTGCTATTGGTTTTGATCCTATAAAAATCCTAAGCAACTCAAGGACCCACGGAGAGAGTTGGGGATTTCGTTATTTTCATATTTGAGTTTTCTCAAAATTTGAGAACAGGATCATTTGATTTTATTTATTTTATCATCAATTATTTCTATTACAAAAATATGAGAGAGGGAATAAAATGACTTTTCCAAAATATAGAAATATTGAGGATTTAATAATAAAATCAAATAAGAATTTATTTCGGAGTTTTTTGATATTTTATTTGAATTTAGGAAAAATATGCGTTTTTCAAAATTGCATTTAGGGCCCAAATAAATGTTCACTTTGTCCGGCTTGATTTTAGAAGCCCAGGAAAATTTATTTCGGGATTTTTGGAGTCCGTTTAGTATTTATTTTTATTTTTCTTCTGAGCGTAATTATTTAAAAAAACAAAAAAAACAAAACCGACCTTGGGCCGTGCCCGAGCGGGACTCCGCCCGAGGGACGCCTTTAAATAGCGCCGCACCCGAGCCCCAGGCCCGTCAGCCGCCGCCCGAAACCCTAGCCGCCGCCGCCACCGACGGAGCCGTGCGCCGCCCGAGGTTCGCCGCCGCCTCGAAATCCGTGCCATTTAAAAAAAACGATTGGTTTTGTCGGTTTTATTTTCGTTTTTTATTATTTTATTTTATTATTTTCGGATTAGGTTAATTAACGAATTAATCCGTTCGTCGTTTTTCTTTTTCGTCGGATTTTCCGCGGTTATTTTCCGATCACGATTTCTGATCCGATTTTTGTTTTAGTATAACTTTTCGCTCGTTTATCGGAATGAGGCGATTCAAGCGCCTGGAGTTTCGTCTCGAAACCCTCTATCCGATTAATTAACTTAAACAAGTTTTTGCTACTGTAAAATTTGACTTAGATCCATATTACTAGAATGAAGTTGTTTTCTTTCGCCATTTGACTTTCGTTGCTTCGTTCGATTTGATTCTTTTTGCAAACCAGAGTTCTTAAGTTGAAATTTCTGGTTAGATCTCTTATTTGAGTTTTACCTGTGCATTAGATGAGTACTTATTGTATGCTTGTTGTTTGTTTGCGATAGAACACCCGGAGTGCGCCGCCTGTTACTTCGAATCTCTAGGTTTCGCGGATCATCAGCAAGGCAAGTAACACTTTGATCATACCTCTTTTACTACCCAGTTTTATTGCATTAGATCAATCCTCAAACACTGCATGATTAGGATCTAATTTAAATTATGGGATGGGAAGTAGTTGAGGTAGTGCCTATTACCTGTTTATTTATGAAACCTTTGGGAGTTACTTCTACGTTTGCTTATTATGCCATGCTATGCTAGTAGACGTGGATTGGGTGAGTGATATTCATGACAGATGTGAGATTGTTAATTAATGATTTATCTAAGGTGGCAACTTAAACACACATCTGGGTGGATTGAGGCACCTGGGTATTCTAGGATTGTCTGTTTCTTTTTGGACCGCCACCCAGGCTCAAAGGGATCATGAGATTATTCAAACTAGAAACTTCCATGTGCAGCCACAAGCCATTATGGGCTCTGGCATAGTTGATTAAGTCATGCGAACTCTTACAGGGTAGACTAGCAGATGTAGGGGAAAGTAGGTGTACCGGTCTATCTGTCGTAAGGTGCTAGCGCTTCTGAAAGACTGTGTCTCGGTCATCCGTTTCTCAAACACCATGTAGTGCGAGAAATCAAACGGAGGCGATCGAGTCTTGTGGGGAAAAGTGCGCAAACCTCTGCAGAGTGTACAAACTAATCATGGTTAGCCGTGTCCCCGGTTATGGACGTTTTGAGTATCTAGTACTTGGATATCATGTGAATCTCATCATGTTACATCTAAATTAATATTGTTGGGTTTCTAATGTTGATTATTATTAATTGGGATTGAGGATGCTGTCAACCATTCTCAATGTTTAACAACCACCATGGTAGTTAAATAATTTTATTCCTTTGCAGTAGGGAAAAATGACTTTACGCAAAACTGTAACCATAGAGCTTTCCACCAGCCATATATGCATGTAGTATAGGCTTAATCATTCATTACTCTCTATGTGTTACATTGCCAGCATATTCCATGTGCTGACCCGTTTTCGGGCTGCAGCGTTTCATGTTGCAGACTTTTCAGACGACGAGTAAGGTGCCTTTTAGGTCATGGTTCTATACTCAGTGATGCCGTTGGAGTTGATGGACTCACTTATCTTCCAAGCCTTCCGCAGTTATCGTTATTAGATGGCCTTAAGCCATATTTATTGTAATAAGTTCTCTTTGAGACATCGATGTAATAAGTGTGTGACTGCTACTCTGTTATAAATCCTTCAAAGTACTGTGTGGTGTCAGCATTACTGATCCAGGGATGACACCTGAGCACAGAGGTCAGACTGTTTGAGGTCTGGTCGCTACATTCTATTGCCGTGCCTCCTAATGATCCTTTAGAATAATATTTGCTAGAACATGAAAATTATATGTTTATGAATGAAAGAAGGAAAATAGATGAAGTATTCTTTAAATAAGGACCTATCTTGAAGCACGACTTTCCTGTTGAAATTCTAGGGGATCCTCCTCCACCCAAGGGTGATCCCGTGTTTGAGCTTAAACCATAACCTGATACTCTTAAATATGCTTATCTTGATGAAAAGAAGATATATCCTGTTATTATTAGTGCTAACCTTTCAGAGCAAGAAGAAGAGAATTTATTGAAAACTCTGAAGAAGCATTGTGCTGCTATTAGATATACTCTTGACGATCTTAAGGGCATTAGTCCCACTCTATGCCAGCACAAAATGAAATTAGAGAAAGACGCTAAACCAGTTGTTGATCACCAACGACGGTTAAATCCTAAGATGAAAGAAGTGGTAAGAAAAGAAATACTAAAGCTTCTGGAGGCAGGTATAATTTATCCCGTTGCTGATAGTCAGTGGGTAAGTCATGTCCATTGTGTCCCTAAGAAGGGAGGCATTACTGTTATTCCTAATGATAAAGATGAATTGATCCCCCAAAGAATTGTTACAGGCTATAGAATGGTAATTGATTTCCGCAAACTAAATAAAGCTACTAAAAAGGATCATTACCCTTTACCTTTATTGATCAAATGCTAGAAAGATTATCCAAACATACACATTTTTGGTTTCTAGATGGTTATTCTGGTTTCTCTCAAATACTTGTGTCAAAAGAGGATCAAGAAAAGACCACTTTTACTTTCCCTTTCGGTACCTTTTCTTATAGACGTATGGCTTTTAGTTTATGCAATGCACCTGCTACCTTTCAAAGATGTATGACTGCTATATTCTCCGGCTTTTGTGAAAAGATTGTTGAGGTTTTCATGGATGATTTCTCCGTATATGGAGCTTCTTTTGATGATTGCCTAAGCAACCTTGATCGAGTTTTGCAGAGATGTGAAGAAAGTAATCTTGTCTTGAATTGGGAAAAGTGCCACTTTATGGTTAATGAAGGTATTGTCTTGGTGCATAAAATTTCTGAAATAGGTATTGAAGTTGATAAAGCTAAAGTTGTTGCTATTGAAAAGATGCCTATAAGTCATGAAGAAAGCAATAGCAACATACTAAACGATCGGGTGCTAAGCTAATGGAATGGGTCATGTCAATCAGATCATTCACCTAATGATGTGATCTCGTTAATCAAATAACAACTCTTTGTCCATGGTTAGGAAACATAATCATCTTTGATTAACGAGCTAGTCAAGTAGAGGCATACTAGTGACACTCTGTTTGTCTATGTATTCACACATGTATTATGTTTCCGGTTAATACAATTCTAGCATGAATAATAAACATTTATCATGAAATAAGGAAATAAATAATAACTTTATTATTGCCTCTAGGGCATATTTCCTTCAATATGTGGAATTTATTTTGCAGAGCCGGACACTATCCTTTTGTTCAAAAATCTTCTGTGGAGTATTTGGAGGAGGAACCCGCCTTGCAATGCCGAAGACAATCTACGCACCGGACTCGTCGTCATTGAAGCCTGGTTCAGGGGCTACTGAGGTACTCCTGGATTAGGGGGTGTCCGGGTAGCCGGACTATAACCATTGGCCGGACTCTTGGACTATGAAGATACAAGATTGAAGACTTCGTCCCGTTTCCGGATAGGACTTTTCTTGGCGTGGAAGGCAAGCTTGGCGATACGGATATGTAGATCCCCTCCCATTGTAACCGACTCTGTGTAACCCTAACCCTCTCCGGTGTCTATATAAACCGGAGGGTTTTAGTCCATAGTACGAAAAACAATCATACCATAGGCTAGCTTCTAGGGTTTAGCCTCTCTGATCTCGTGGTAGATCTACTCTTGTACTACCCATATGTAACACCCCGAGAATCATGCTACAGTAATCTCGCCCTAATGGTGGCCATGTCATCGTGATTACTATGCAGCTTGCCACTTGCCCAAAAATCAAAGCCTTTTTCAAATTCAAAATAAGTCGAATAAATTATTTTCTTTGAGCAGTAAAACTAAAATGTTCACCATATTCTATAAATTCCCTGATCTTTGTCATGTTGAACCAAACATTATTTGACCCACTGATTGGTCCCTAGGAATTTATAAAGTGGTTCAACAACAAATAAAAATAGCCTTTCAAAATAAACAAATAATTATACTTTTCCTCTTTCCCTCAAACCTTTTGGGGCCTCTTCAATATATTTCCTAATAGTTGTGTACCCACTTTCACATCTAGTCAAATTCATCTGCTAGCTAATGTTAAAAGAAAACAGTAAAAAAAATAAAAAAATAAAAACAGAATATGAAAATAGAAAAGTTTCTAAAACTACTAGGCCACTGGGCCATAAGTGGCCACAGTGCCTCCAGCCCAGCCCACCTCCACCTCCACCTCATCCCCTCTTGTGTACAGGGAGGTAGGAGACGTGCGTGTCGCACATCCACGACCGCCATGGCCATGGATGGCAGGCTAGTTTGGTTTGTGACCTGGCAAACATTTGCCTGGCCTGGGAAGTGCCTGAGACATGCCTGAAATATGTTTGGTTGGTGTCCTGTGCACTCGAATTCTTGCCTGGCCTGGAGTACGTAACATGACCATTAGCCTGGCTGGAACACCAGGCAAAGTCATTAGCCTGCACCAGGCGTGGAGAATGGGATGCCTGGCTCAAGCCTGGAGCATATAATAGTAGTTTTTTGGTCTATGGAGTTGTGGGCCAGCAGCTATTTATGGACAAATAAGGAAATACTCCCTCCGTTTCTTTTTAGTCCGCATATAAGGTTTGGTCAAAGTCAAGCTTTGTAGAGTTTGACTAACTTTATGTTAAAAAATATAAACATTCACAATATGTAATCAATATTATTAGATGCACCATGAAACGTATTTTCATACTATATAGTTTTATTATTGTAGATGTTCATATTTTTTATATAAAATTTGGTCAAACTTTGTGTAGTTTGACTTTGACCAAATCTTATATGCGGAGTAAAAAGAAACGGAGGGAGTAATAGCTACATACACCCAGGACACTAACCAAACACCTTATTCCCAGGCTAGCCTGGCCAGGCATTTATTTGGAACTTACCAGGCAAGTTCCAGGCATGGTTTTGGTCCAGGCAGGAAGCCCAGGACTCGAACCAAACTAGCCCGGCCTCCACGTCGGTCTCCCTGGCTTATAACTGCGCCATAGCGAACCCTAGCCCGCTCTCCTCCGTTCCCCTCTCATTCCCCACCGAGTCGCCTCCACCTCTGTTCGGGGGCGAGCTCGAAAGGTCACGCGGTGACCGCGCCAGTACGCCACTGCCTCGCGCCGTTGCCGTGGCCGCTGACCTCCCCAAGCACTAGGAAGATGCCCAAGAGCCTCCCCAACCTCGTCACCTTCACCTACGCGCCTCAAATCGAGCAGGAACACCACTTAGGCTCGTCATCGCCACTTCCTCCACTACACGGCCGCCGCGGTCATCTCCGTCGATCTCCACCATCGGCGCCTCCCGGCCTCGCCAAGCTCGTCCACGGCCTTCCCGGGGTGAGCCTCCGCCCGTCCCCCCTTTTTGCCCCACTCCCCGACGCTGTTTGTCGCCGCCCCACGCCGTCCCAGGCTCCGGCCGTTGGCCGCGGTCACGGCGCGCCCTGCGGCGCCTACACCTCGCACCACGGTCGCCCCATGTGCGCTCCGCGCCGCCCCCTGGCCGCGACCGGCCGCGCGCTGGCCGTCCTCTGGCCGCGCCTCGCGCGAGCACGAGCGCCCGCGTATTTGCTGCTCCTCCTAGCGAACTGCTGCTGCTCTACTTATTGCTGCTGCTCTGCTCCTGCTAAGCTGCTTGCGCTGCTTAGTTGCTGCTGTCGCTAGGTGCTGCTGCGCTTGCCTGCAAACCACTACTCTTCGTCGATGCCGCCGCACGCTGCCGCCGCTGCTACGGCCAGCCATGGCCGAGCTGTGTGTGCAGCGTGTGTGCGTAGTACGTGTGTGTGTGCGTACTACGTGTGTGTGCGCGCGCGCGTGAGTGTGTGGGCAGCAGTGTGTGTAGCTGGCTAGCTTAGGGATAATTAAGTACTAGCTTAGTCTAATTAATAGTTAGGATAATATCTAGCATATGACATGTGGACCCGCTGTTAAAATACTAAGTTGAACAAAAATATATCTAAGTCAATGGCAAGCAGGACCCACTGTACTGTTCACTTTGACCAGTCAAACTGACTTGGTCAATTCGGTTTATTTAGAAATAATAATAATATTGGAAAATCAATTAAAACTTTGAAATTTAATATAAAATAAACCGTAGCTCGGATGAAAATACTTTGTACATGAAAGTTGCTCAGAACGACGAGACGAATCCGGTTACACCATCCGTTCGTCCGCCACACACTCCTAGCATAGCGAACATGGAACTTTTCCCCTCCGGTTCGTCTGTCCGAAAATGCTAAACCTGGGGAAACATTCCCGGATGTTATCCCGCTTCGCCGGCAACGTGTAGCACCGCGTTAGAATACGTCTAGCTCTGCCTGTTGTCCTGTTATGCTCTTGCTTGCTATGTATTTACTGTTTCTTCCCCCTCTTCTCTCCGGTAGACCCCGAGACTGCCGCTGATGCCGCTGTGATCAACTACGTCACCGACGACCCCTCTCTCTTGCCAGAGCAACCAGGCAAGCCCCCCCTGATCACCAGATATCGCCTATTCTTCTCTATACTGCTTGCATTAGAGTAGTGTAGCATGTTACTGCTTTCAGTTAATCCTATACTGCTGCATAGCCTGCCCTTGCTACTACTGTTGTTACCTTTACCTGCTATCCTACTGCTTAGTATAGGATGCTAGTGTTCCATCAGTGGCCCTACACTCTTGTCCGTCTGCCATGCTATACTACTGGGCCGTGATCACTTCGGGAGGTGATCACGGGCATATACTATATACTTTACACTGTTACCTTACCTGTGTTACTGTTCGGAGATGGGGGCTGAAGGGGCAGGTGGTTCCACCCAGGTAGTGGTGGGCCTGGGTTCCCGGCGGCCCCCGACTGTTACTTTGTGGCGGAGCCACATGGCAGGTTGAGGTCACCTAGGAGAGAGGTGGGCCTAGCCCTGTCGGCGTTCGCGGATACTTAACACGCTTAACGAGATCTGGGTATTTGATCTGAGTCTGGCCATTTGGTCTATACGCACTAACCAGCTACGCGGGAAAGATATGGGCACTCGACGACGTGGTATCAGCCGAAGCCTTCGTGACGTCAGCGACTGAGTGGCGCGCGCCGGATTGGACTGGAACGCCACTAGGCTGGGTCTGCTTCCGGCCGCATTTGCAACGTGCAGGTGTGCTCAGGGCGATAGGCCCAGACCCCTGCGCCCTTAGGTTTAGACCGGCGTGCTAACCTCTCTGTTGTGCCTAGGTGGGTCTGCGACGTGTTGATCTTCCGAGGCCGGGCATGACCCAGGAAAGTGTGTCCGGCCAAATGGGGTCAAGCGTGTTGGGTTATGTGGTGCACCCCTGCAGGGAAGTTAATCTATTCGAATAGCCGTGTCCCTCGGTAAAAGGACGACCCAGAGTTGTACCTTGACCTTATGACAACTAGAACCGAATACTTAATAAAACACACCCTTCCAAGTGCCAGATACAACCCGGTGATCGCTCTCTAACAGAGCTACGAGGAGGGGGATCGCCGGGTAGGATTATGCTATGCGATGCTACTTGGAGGATTTCAGTCTACTCTCTTCTATACGCTGCAAGACGGAGGCTGCCAGAAGCGTAGTCTTCGACAGGATTAGCTATCCCCCTCTTATTCTGGCATTCTGCAGTTCAGTCCACTGATATGGCCCTTTACACATATACCCATGCATATGTAGTGTAGCTCCTTGCTTGCGAGTACTTTGGATAAGTACTCACGGTTTCCTTGTTCCCCCTTTTCCTCATTTCTCTACCCGATTGCTGCGACCAGACGATGGAGCCCAGGATCTAGACGCCACCTTCGACGACGACTCCTACTACACTGGAGGTGCCTACTACTACGTGCAGCCCGCTGACGACGGCCAGGAGTAGTTAGGAGGATCCCAGGTAGGAGGCCTGCGCCTCTTTCGATCTGTATCCCAGTTTGTGCTAGCCTTCTTAAGGCAAACTTGTTTAACTTATGTCTGTACTCAGATATTGTTGCTTCCACTGACTCGTCTATGATCGAGCACTTGTATTCGAGCCCTCGAGGCCCCTGGCTTGTATTATGATGCTTGTATGACTTATTTATGTTTTAGAGTTGGATTGTGACATCTTCCCGTGAGTTCCTGATCTTGATCGTACACATTTGCGTGCATGATTAGTGTATGATTGAATCGGGGGCGTCACACCATATCATCAATATTAATCAAGCAGGAGTAGGGTTTTACCTCCATCGAGAGGGCCCGAACCTGGGTAAAAACATCGTGTCCCTTGTCTCCTGTTACCATCCGCCTAGATGCACAGTTCGGGACCCCCTACCAGAGATCCGCCGGTTTTGACACCGACAGCCGGCGTTCTCCTTCCCGGCCTTGTAGGCGGCAGCCCACCGTGCTTCGATCTCCGCCAATCTCTCCTCACCACGGCGTGCGACCTCTTTTTTCTTGCGGCAGTGGGACTCTCTTTTCTTGACTGCTTTCTGCCTTTTCTTCTCCTTCTGTGCGGCTTTGGCCGCCTCTAGATCCACCACCTTCTGCCATGGTAGCCTCAAAGTCCACCCATGTAACTGTCTGGCCGCCGGCGGCGATGAACTTGGCGCAGCGAGATGCCATCACTTCCTTACCATGTGTGTGGTCACGGGCGGCGAGGAACACGTCGCGGCAGGATGCCATCGCTTCCTTACGAGTTACTGTGTGCCGCGGTGCCATGGACGCCGCCTTGAGAGAGATCTGGGACGGAGGGGCCGGGCAGCCATACAGTGCGGTGGTATTCAAGAGCTCAACGACAAACGACAATAGAAATTTGGCTTCCCTTACAATTTTGCACATTCATTATCGCACACGGTTCATCTCCATCGCTTCCGGAAACAGTGTGCGCTGAGCCTATTGTGTGTTGTGTTATGATTGGCCGGAACCCAACCACGCGGATCGCGTGTGTGCACCGTAGGATGCACCATGATCGAACGGCAATCCACGTCCCTCACATCACACCCGTGCACTTGTAGCTGGATTAGATTTATATGCGCTAAATGCCTAGAAAATGCACACAATCCGCTAAATATGGTAAATGAGCCCAAAAAAAGGCCAAATTTGAACACGGTGATTTGCAGGGTGTATGTTCGTCGTATAAAAAAAACTCCAGGTCAACCAACGAAGAAAATTTGGATTCCCCTTCAATCTTGGGGATTTTCCTCTCGAAAGCATGGAACTTCCTCAGTGATGGTTCGATTTATGAAGGGCGTGCATGACGACATAAGCCAAACCTTCTCAAATTTTTACCAGGGCATGGTGAGGTCATACCATGGCACCATGCCGGGCATCATGTTTTTCAAGCATTTATTTCATTTTTTCTATTGTTGAAAACCCAACAAACAAACATTTGTTGTTGACTATTGCCACACATTTCATCGAAATATTTGTCCATTCCTTGTAAAAGCCATGAGAATTTACTAAATGGCATAAGCATGGTTTTCTAGGCCGTTCTCGTGGACCCTTTCATGCACCGATTGTTTGAACTTGAATTATGCGCATTAATGCCTAGGAAATGCACATAATCCCCTAAATATGGCAAATGAACCCAGAAAAGTGCCAAATTTGAACACGGTGATTTGCAGGTTGTATGTTCATCATAGAAAAAACTCGCGGACAAAGGACATAGGAAATTTGGACCCCCTTCAATCTTGGTGATTTCCCCCTCGAAACCATGAAACTTCCTCGGTGATGGTTCGATTTATGAAAGGCACGCATCAAGACATAAGGAAAACATTTTCCAATTTTTACCAGGGCATGGTGAGGCCATACCATGGCACCACGCCAGGCGTCATGTTTATGAACCATGTGTTTAATTTTTGTATAGTTGTTAACTGAGTAAACGACACGTTTATGGTTGACTATTGCCACACATTTCCTTGAAATATCTGCCCATTACTTGTAAAAGGCATGAGAATGTACTAAATAACATGAGTATGGTTCTCCAGACTGTTCTTGTGCACCATTGCATGCACGATTGTTCGAATTTGAATTATGTCCATTAATGCCTAGAAAATGCACATAATCCCCTAAATATGGTAAATGAGCCCGGGAAAATATCAAATTCGAACACGTTGCATTTGAGGCGGTATGTTGATCGTTGGAAAAAAACTGAATGACAAACTAGGATGGAATTTGGATTCCCCTTCAATCTTGGGGATTTCCCTCTCGAAAGCATGGAACTTCCTCGGTGATGGTTCCATTTATGAAGGGCATGCATGACGACATAAGCCAAACCTTCTCAAATTTTTACCAGGGCATGGTGAGGTCATACAATGGCACCATGCCAGCCGCCATGTTTTTAAAGCATTTATTTCATTTTTTTCTATAATTGAAAACCCAACAAACAAACATTTGTGGTTGACTATTGCCACACATTTCATCGAAATATCTGTCCATTATTCCTTGTAAAAGGCATGAGAATTTACTAAATGGAACGAGCATGGTTTTCCAGGCCGTTCCTGTGGACCCTTTCATGCACCGATTATTTGAATTTGAATTGTGTGCATTAATGCCTAGGAAATGCACATAATCCCCTAAATATGGCAAATGAACCCAGAAAAGTGCCAAATTTGAACACAGTGATTTGCAGGTTGTATGTTCATCATAGAAAAAAACTCATGGATAGAGGACAAAGGAAATTTTGATCGCCCTTCAATCTCGGTGATTTCCCCCTCGAAACCATGAAACTTCCTCAGTGATGGTTCGTTTTATGAAAGGCGTGCATGAAGACATTTTTACCAGGGCACGGCGAGGTCATACCATGGCACCACACTAGGCGTCATGTTTTCCAAGCATGTATTTCATTTTTGTATAGTTGTTAACCCAGTAAACGACGCGTTTATGGTTGACTATTGCCACACATTTCCTTGAAATATCTGCCCATTCCTTGTAAAAGGCATGAGAATGTACTAGATAGCACAAGCATGGTTTTCCGGACCGTTCTTGTGCACCTTTTCATGCTCCTTTCTTCGAATTTGAATTATGTGCCTAATTAATGCCTAGAAAATGCACATAATCCCCTAAATATGGTAAATGAGTGCGGGAAAATGTCAAATTTGAACACGTTGCATTTGAGGCGGTATGCTGATCATTGGAAAAAAACTGAATGGCAAACTAGGACGAAAATTTGGATTCCCCTTCAATCTTGGTGATTTCCCTCTCGAAAGCATTGAACTTCCTTGGTGATGGTTCGATTTATGAAGGGTGTGCATGACGACATAAATCAAATCTTCTCAGCTTTTAACCAAGGCACGGTGAGGCCATACCATGGCACCATGCCAGCCGTCATGTTTTTCAAGCATATATTTCATTATTCTATAGTTGATAACCGAGTAAATGACGCGTTTGTGGTTGACTATTGCCATGCATTCCATTGAAATCTCTGCCCATTCCTTGTAAAAGGCTTGAGAAATTACTAAATACCACGAGTATGGTTTTTCCAGACCGTTCTTGTGCACCCTTTCATGCACCGATTGTTTGAATTTGAATTACGTGCATTAATGCCTACAAAATGCACACAATCCCCTAAATATTGTAAATGGACCCGAAAAAGTGTCAAATTTGAACACGGTGATTAGCAGGGTTTATGTTCGTCATAGAAAAAAAACTCATGGATGAAGGACAAAGGAAATTTGGATTCCCACTCAATCTCGGCGATTTACTATCGCACATGATTCATCTCTGTCGCCTCTGCGAATCGTGTGTGTTCACTCACACATGCAAAAGGAAAAGGAAAACCCTCGCCCACTTCCTTCCCACTCACTCGCCGCGGACTCCTCCGCAACTCTGCACCCTAAGCTCGACGGCTGTTGGCGGCGGGCGTAGGTCGCGCTCCAAACGTCACCGGATTTCGCCCCTACCGCTTTCCGCCGCCTATCTGCACCGACATTTCTAGACTCTGGTCGACTGGGGTTTTCTGTGGGATTGGGCCGGGGATTTTTCTCATGAAGACGCTAATCAATTTAATTAGTGAAATATTCACTCATCTCTTATCGTAGTCCGTCCGTTGCTGTTAATCAATCGGCAGAAATCGTCGTGGAATCATTTTTGTTCTAGCTGATTCGTGGGTGTTCATTGATGTGTCCACAGTGTGAGCACAAATCGGGCAACTTTGGTCGTGGCCAGTCGGAAACGAAGTTCTATCTCACCATTCTGGATGACTTCAGGGAGCACTGAGTATGTTCAATCTCAACCTACCACGGTCGGCAAGGCCTAAATTTGTGAACATATACCGTATGTTGCTATATTATCTATATATTTGCATCAAATATTTGTTACATTATCTATTTTTAATTCTATATTTTGTACTTTGCTTTCATCTATATATATGGATCTGTTCTATTAGTTACTCCCATATTTGCATCTTACTCTGTTATTTCAATATATCTAATTTACGATCTTAATTTTCATTTCAAGCAGTACATCCCTTGCTTTACAAGAACAGGAGTAGAAGGAAAACTTGGGCTTTACTTTGCTGATGACTCCCAAGATGTCATATTGAGAAAGCAGTATGGATTTACAATGATGGTTAGCGGAAAAATTGATAAAGATGGTCACTCCTATTTTAATGCGGACCTTTGGAGAAAAATGTCTAAGTGTTATGAACTGAAAGCTGGCAATAAAATTCTAGTGCGTGCACCACAGCCTGGTCTAATTAACATGGATGTTTACTTCCCCAACGTCATCAGCCGATCAAAGTCTGATCGAGGTTAGTGTCATTTTAGCTTTCTCCATGCTGTCATATTACTATTTGAGCAACCAATTGATCACTATTTAAGCAACCAATTGTGATATCATATTCTGACTCCGTTCCTAGGCAGTAACAAATTCTATTTACCAATTTATGCGCTCTATACATTCTTCTGCCATGTTCTGAATAAATAATACCTTTCCACCTTTTAAGCGTACCAAATTTCAATGGAAGGACTTGAAGCATGTCATAAACTTTGTTGATAATCTGACAGAGATAGCACAACGTGTGGACGTTGGATTTTGGATGGGATTAATTAGACCTATGGTGCACACACTGAAGAAGACCAATTGTGTGCACAAAACATTGGTAAAAATTCTTATTTTAATGTTGATGCTCATAAACTATATATATATATATATATATATATATATATATATCTTAAACAATATGTTACAATTGTTTTTTATTTTACATGTCAACAGAAATTGCCCCCTGTAGCAGTTCCTGGATCGATTTCCCGGCGTGGTCGAATTACACTTGTGCCTGCTAATAACGCCAAAGTGATTGCAAGGTACTGCATTTCCCGCAGAAATGGAACCATTCAAATTAACAAGTTCTCGCTTCTCGTGGCAATGCATCCATATTTAAAAATTGGAGACACTGTTCTACTCATGCTCTACCAAGGCACAGGAGGGCTCTTCCTTTTCATTGACGAGATGCTGAGTCACCGTGATCAAGCTGCTTCCAGTGGATAGTTGTGGTTGTTGGCCCTGAGCCTCTTAAAATGTGCTAGTTATTACTATATATGTTAAGTATGTAGATATGGACCATATGGTTGTTGTCCCTTAGCCTCTTAAAATGTGATAGTTGTTACTATGTTAAGTATGTAGATATGGACCATATGGTTGTCAAAATCGTGTTACGAAGATCCTCCTTTTGTCAAATAGTGTAACCACTATATATATGTTACTCAAACGTTGTAACCCAAGTTCATAAATTTTCATGGAAAGTATTAGTATCATACACAGTTCATTGATTTTAAGCGTGTGCCCGATGTCCAGAAGGCATTTGCATATTAACTGTCCATATTGCAAATTCACACGCATGTTAAAATAAGGAAACGATGTGTAACATACTAATCATCGCACACGAGTACTCGCAGACGCATCGTGTGCGATACTCCGCCACCGCAAGCAACTAGTTTGCAGTTTTCAAAGTTTTTTGTACACACAGAATCGCACACGAAGTAACTGCATTGACCGTCTGTGTTGTAATTTCTCATTGCAAACAGTTCATCCGAGTCGGCTGTTTGCCACGTATCACACACGTCTTGTTTACACGAATCGTTTGTGTTCTTTTGGCTCATCGCAAACAGTTCATCCATGTGAACTGTATGCCGCAAATCACACACATCTTGTTAATTCGAACTGTTTCTGTTGTGTTCCCTAACCGAAAACAGTTCGTCCGAGTTAACCGTATGTCATATATCTCACACACATTGATATGGTTGCCCGTTTCTGTTGTTCTTCCTCATCGCAAACAGTTCAAATGGATTAACCGTGTGTCCTGCATCGCACATGCAACTAAAATCTGAACCGTGTTTGATGGCTCCACCATTGCAATCGTTTTGCATCTTTTTTGATGGTTTTTTACACCATCATTTGCGATTATTGCATCGCACACAGTTTCGGCAAAGCGTTCTGATCGTAGTGTCGCATTAGCAGTATCCTGCAGTAGTGATTACACCTAGATCGGATATGAACTCCTTCATCTAGACTCCTTCATTTGCTACTTCCAAAGCAGCTATGTACTCCGCTTCACACGTAGATCCCGCCACGACGCTCTACTTGGAACTGCACCAGCTGACATCTCCACCATTCAATATAAATACGTATCTGGTTTGTGACTTAGAGTCATTCGGATCAGTCTCAAAGCTTGCATTGAGGTAACCATTTACGACGAGCTCTTTGTCACCTCCATAAACGAGAAACATATCCTTAGTCCTTTTCAGGTATTTCAGGATGTTCTTGACCGCTGTCCAGTGATCCCCTCCTGGATTACTTTGGTACCTCCCTGCTAAACTTATAGCAAGGCACACATCAGGTCTGGTACACAGCATTGCATACATGATAGAACCTATGGCCGAGGCATAGGGAATGACTTTCATTTTCTCTCTATCTTCTGCAGTGGTCGGGTATTGAGTCTGACTCAACTTCACACCTTGTAACATAGGCAAGAACCCTTTCTTTGACTGATCTATTTTGAACTTCTTCAAAACTTTATCAAGGTATGTGCTTTGTGAAAGCCCAATTAAGCGTCTTGATCTATCTCTATAGATCTTGATGCCCAATATATAAGCACCTTCACCGAGGTCTTTCATTGAAAAATTCTTATTCAAGTATCCGTTTATGCGATCCAGAAATTCTGTATTATTTCCAATCAACAATATGTCATCCACATATAATATTAAAAATGCTACAGAGCTCCCACTCACTTTCTTGTAAATACAGGCTTCTCCAGAAGTCCGTATAAAACCATATGCTTTGATCACTTTATGAAAGCGTATACTCCAACTCCGAGAGGCTTGCATCAGTCCATAAATGGATCGCTGGAGCTTGCACACTTTGTTAGCACCTTTAAGATCGACAAAACCTTCTGGTCGCAATATATACACCTTTTCTATAAGATACCCATTAAGGAATGTAGTTTTGACATCCATTTGCCAAAATTCATAATCATAAAATGCGGCAATTGCTAACATGATTCGGACAGACTTAAGCATCGCTACGGGTGAGAAGGTCTCATCGTAGTCAACTCCTTGAACTTGTCGAAAACCTTTTGCAACAAGTTGAGCTTTGTACAGTAACATTACCGTCAGCATCAGTCTTCTTCTTGAAGATCCAATTATTCTCTATGGCTTGCCGATCATCGGGCAAGTCAACCAAAGTCCACACTTTGTTCTCATACATAGATCCTATCTCAGATTTCATGGCCTCAAGCCATTTCGAGGAATCTGGACTCATCATCGCTTCCTCGTAGTTCATAGGTTCTCCATGGTCAAGTAACATGACCACTAGAACAAGATTACCGTACCACTCTGGTGCGGATTGTACTCTGGTTGACCTACGAGGTTCGGTAGTAACTTGATCTGAAGTTTCATGATCGTCATCATTAGCTTCCTCACTAATTGGTGTAGGAATCACTAGAACTGATTTCTGTGATGAACTACTTTTCAATTTTGGAGAAGGTATAATTACCTCATCAAGTTCTACTTTCCTCCCACTCACTTCTTTCGAGAAAAACTCCTTCTCTAGAAAGGATCCATTCTTAGCTATGAATATCTTGCCTTCGGATCTGTGATAGAAGGTGTACCCAACAGTCTCCTTTGGGTATCCTATGAAGACACATTTCTCCGATTTGGGTTTGAGCTTATCAGGTTGAAGCTTTTTCACATAAGCATTGCAACCCCAAACTTTAAGAAACGACAGCTTAGGTTTTTGCCAAACCACAATTCATATGGTGTCATCCCAACGGATTTAGATGGTGCCCTATTTAACGTAAATGCAGCCGTCTCTAAAGCATAACCCCAAAACGATAGCGGTAAATCAGTAAGAGACATCATAGTGTAACGCCCCGAGACCGACGCTCCAGACGCCTTCCATGTTTTGCGGGGCTGTCGTGTGTTTTATTTTTTGTTGTTGTTGCATTTCATCGCATCATCCGCATGTTTTCATAAAAATTGTAGCCGTTCGCAGTTGCCCTTTCTCTCTTTGCCTCCGTTGTCATTTTGTTAGGCCCTTGTCCTCGTTGACCTCTCTTGACCGCTCGTGTGCGTGTCCGAACCTGCTCCGAACCCGACCCGGGCAGTCGTCACCGTTGGGTCCGGATCATCCCCAAACATCTCTATAACATCATCATTTTCTCATTTGAACTCTCTTTCCTATTTATCTCGAACGTTCGATTTTAATCGGAGGGACCAGATTAGTCCCTAATCAAAATCCTTGCTATATATATAGGTCCAACCCTAGAAATTAGGCAGCTTGTCCCATCCACCAAATCCCCTCACCCGCCGCCGCCAGTCCTCTTCCTCCTCGGGATCCCTCCCGATCCACTCACCTGCCTTCTCCTCGAATCCCCTTCCATCCGGTCCGAATCCTTCGAGCCAACCGAGCCGCGCCGCTCAAATCCCGCAGGAGCCCGAGCTCCTCTGCCCAGCAGCGCCCACCTTCGCACCCCCGCAAGCAGCAGCAGCTCCCGCAGCTCCGGCGAGCCCTGCCGTCGGTGACCCCCACAGGAACCCTCTCCTTCCTCCCATGCTTCTTCTTCCTTCCCAGTATTTCTCCCCCTCCTCTCAACATCTCGGTCTTGCCTTTCACAGGAGCTTCTGTCGTCGCGCCATGGATGGCCATGGTGCTCCACGCTGCGCCCGATCTCCTCCGCGAGCCTCGCCATCAGCCACCTCGAGCCACCGTAGCTCACCGGAGCACAATCCCTGACGCACTGGTCTCCTCTGCTTCGAACACACGCGCGCCTACCTCGCGAACTGCCGCTCCGCCAAGTTACTCGTGTGCGTCCTCCCGTCGAGCGCCGGGACGAACGGCAACAGCTCCAGTCTCGCCTCGGCCCTCCTCGACCTCCTGCGCACCGGATCCGTCCCCCTCGTCCATCCACTTGTCGCCGGGAGACGCCAGCGCCAGGTCCACCACCGCCTGCATCCTCTGCTTCCAGGACGAGGCGCCCGCTCGCCCGCATCTCGCGTTGACCGCGCCCCGCCTGCTTCCCCTTCGGCCTCCAAGGCCAGCTCAAGCCGGCCCAAGCCAGATCCGGCCTGCCCTGCCTCCTCCACCGACTGGGCCATGGCCCATGGTGAGAAAACCCCAGCGCCCATACCCTGTTTCGGCCTGTAGCTCTAATCCGGCCCGATATGTTTTTTTCCTGGTTCTGCGAATTTGTTAATTATCCAGAAAATTGCATATTTACAGATTGGACCCTAAACTTCATGCATTTAATAACTCACAAATGGTGCATCGGATTAAAATGTTTTAGATATGTAAAATGCTTAGAATTTCATCTAGTTTCCTAATATGCAACTTTCATCCATGTTAAACTACTGTTTGCATTAATTTGCTTAAATGCCATGTTAAAATGATTTATTCCATAACTTAATAACCGTAACTCGGATTTAAACAAACTATATATGTAAATGGGGTAGAAAAATGCATAGTTTGACATGTTGCACTTTATTTTCCTGTTTAAAAACAATAAAATATGCTTTAGGACAGAACAGTACCAAATCTAATTTATGCTCATGAGGTTTTTCCGGACTTGTTGTTTGTTGTTCCGGCCTCATTGAAATTTGCCTAGATAGGTAGTTTTTCATATGTTTCACCTCTTGCCATGTTTAACAACATTTAATATTGTTGGATATATATACACGAGAGAGAACTAAATAATTAAATGTGGTGTTTTGCCAATATGCAACTCGTTGCATATTGGGCTCCACTTAATTTGTAGTATTGTTTGTGCACTTTGCCATGCCATGCATATTTAAACCGGACATGCATCATACTTGGTTGTGCATCATGCCATGTTTGTGCTTGTTGGTTTACTATGCTGTTTGCTTCTTTCCGGTGTTGCTTCTTCGGGTTAGCTCCGATAACGTTGCGATTGTGAGGATTCGCTCGACTACGCCCGTTTGTCTTCTTCATGGACTCGTTCTTCTTCCTAGCGGGATCTCAGGCAAGATGACCATACCCACGAAATCACTTCTATCTTTGCTTGCTAGATGCTCGCTCTTTTGCTATGCCTACGCTGAGATACCTACCACTTGCTATATCATGCCTCCCATATTGTTAAACCAAGCCTCTAACCCACCTTGTCCTAGCAAACCGTTGTTTGGCTATGTTACCGCTTTTGCTCAGCCCCTCTTATAGCGTTGTTAGTTGCAGGTGAAGATGAAGTTTGTTCCTTGTTGGAACATGTTGATGTTGTTCCTTCATTGGAACATGTTTACTTGTTGGGATATCACAATATATCTTATTTAATTAATGCATCTATATACTTGGTAAAGGGTGGAAGGCTCGGCCTTATGCCTGGTGTTTTGTTCCACTCTTGCCGCCCTAGTTTCCGTCATATCGGTATTATGTTCCCGGATTTTGCGTCCCTAACGCGGTCGGGTGATTTATAGGACCCCCTTGACAGTTCGCTTTGAATAAGACTCCTCCAGCAAGGCCCAACCTTGGTTTTACCATTTGCCTCACCACCACCTACTTTTCCCTTGGGAGTCGCTCTCTCTCGGGTCATCTTTATTTAGCCCCCCGGGCCAATGCTTGTCTAAGTGTTGGTCCAAACTAGAGCTCCTTGCGGGACCGTCCCTTGGCAACTTGGGTTATGTTGGTACCTGTATGCTTAGCTTATCCGGTGTTGCCCTGAGAACGAGATATGTGCAGCTCCTATCGGGATGTCGGCGCATCGGGCGGTCTTGCTGGACTTGTTTTATTATTGTCGAAATGTCTTGTAGCCGGGATTCCGAGACTGATCGGGTCTTCCCGGGGAGAAGGAATATCCTTCGTTGATCGCGAGAGCTTATCATGGGCTAAGTTGGGACACCCCTGCAGGGTTTGAACTTTCGAAAGCCGTGCCCACGGTTATGTGGCAGATGGGAATTTGTTAATGTCCGGTTGTAGAAAACCCGAAGTTGATCTTAATTAAAATACATCAACCGCGTGTGTAACCGTGATGGTCTCTTTTCGGCGGAGTCCGGGAAGTGAACACGATTGTGGAGTTATGCTTGACGTAGGTTGTTCTAGGATCACTTCTTGATCGTAGTTGTTCGACCGTGCTTTTGCCTTCTCTTCTCGCTCTCATTAACGTATGTTAGACACCATATATGCTAGTCGCTTGCTGCAGCTCCACCTCACTACCCTGTCCTACCTTTAAGCTTAAATAGTCTTGATCTCGCGGGTGTGAGATTGCTGAGTCCCCGTGACTCACAGATACTTCCAAAACCAGTTTGCAGGTGCCGATGAAACCGTGCAGGTGACGCACCCGAGCTCAAGGAGGAGCTCGATGAAGATCTTGTTCAGTGTGTTGTTTCGTTTCAGTTGATCAGTAGTGGAGCCCAGTCGGGACGATCGGGGATCTGTGTAGCATTTGGGGTAGTCTTCTTTTATTTTGGTTCCGTAGTCGGACCTTGATTGTATCTGTATGATGTAATGCTTTACTCATGTATTGTGTGAAGTGGCGATTGTAAGCCAACTATGTATCTCTTTCCCTTATGTATTACATGGGTTGTGTGAAGATTACCTCACTTGCGACATTGCTTTCAATGCGGTTATGCCTCTAAGTCGTGCTTCGACACGTGGGAGATATAACCGCATCGAGGGCGTTACACATAGATTGCACCATATCTAATAAAGTATGTTTACGACGTTTAGACACACCATTACGGTGTGGTGTTCCAGGTGGCGTGAGTTGTGAAACTGTTCCACATTGTTTCAAATGAAGACCAAACTCATAACTCAAATATTCTCCTCCACGATCAGATCATAGAAACTTTATTTTCTTGTTACGATGATTTTCTACTTCACTCTGAAATTCTTTGAACTTTTCAAATGTTTCAGACTTATGTTTCGTTAAGTAGATATACCCATATCTGCTCAAATCATCTATGAAGGTTAGAAAATAACGATACCCACCGCGAGCCTCAACACTCATCGGACCGCATACATCAGTATGTGTTATTTCCAACAAGTCAATTGCTCGCTCCATTGTTCCGGAGAACGGGGTCTTAGTCATCTTGCCCATGAGGCATGGTTCGCAAGCATCAAGTGATTCATAATCAAGTGATTCCAAAAGCCCATCAGCATGGAGTTTCTTCATGCGCTTTACACCAATATGACCTAAACGACAGTGCCACTAATAAGTTGCACTATCATTATTAACTTTGCATATTTTTTCTTCAATATTATGAATATGTGCATCACTACAATCGAGATTTAACAAAAATAGACCACTCATCAATGGTGCATGACCATAAAAGACATTACTCATATAAATAGAACAACCATTATTCTCTGATTTAAAGGAATAGCCATCTCACATCAAACAAGACCCAGCTATAATGTTCATGCTCAACGCTGGCACCAAATAACAATTATTTAGGTCTAAAACTAATCCCGGTGGTAGATGTAGAGGTAGCGTGCCGACGACGATCACATCAACCTTGGAACCATTTCCCACGCGCATCATCACCTCGTCCTTAGACAATCTTCGTTTAATCCGTAGCCCCTGTTCCAAGTTGCAAATATGAGCAACAGAACCAGTATCAAATACCCAGGCACTACTACGAGCGTTAGTAAGGTACACATCAATAACATGTATATCAAATATACCTTTCACTACTTGGGGTAGTTCCGCTTCCAGTGACCAGTCCCTTTGCAGTAGAAGCACTTAGTCTCAGGCTTAGGTCCAGACTTGGGCTTCTTCCCTTGAGCAGCAACTTGCTTGTTGTTCTTATTGAAGTTCCCCTTCTTCCCTTTACCTTTTTTCTTGAAACTAGTGGTCTTGTAACTATCAACACTTGATGCTCCTTCTTGATTTCTACCTCCACAACCTTTAGCATCGTGAAGAGCTCGGGAATAGTCTTTTCCATCCCTTGCATATTATAGTTAATCACGAAGCCTTTATAGCTTGGTGGCAGTGATTGAAGAGCTCTATCAATGACACTATCATCAGGAAGATTAACTCCCAGGTGAGTCAAGTGGTTGTGGTACCCAGACATTCTGATTATGTGTTCATTGATAGAACTATTCTCCTCCATTTTGCAGCTATAGAACTTGTTGGAGACTTCATATCTCTCAACTCGGGCATTTGCTTGAAATATTAACTTCAACTCCTGGAACATCTCATATGCTCCATGACATTCAAAACGTCTTAGAAGTCCCGATTCTAAGCTGTAAAGCATGACACACTGAACTATCGAGTAGTCATCAGCTTTGCTCTGCCAGACGTTCATAACGTCCGGAGTTGCTCCTGCAGTGGGTCTTGCACCTAGCGGTGCTTCCAGGACGTAATTCTTCTATATAGCAATGGGGCTAATCCTCAAGTTATGAACCCAGACCATGTAGTTGCTACCATCATCATTCAACTCAGCTTTCTCTAGGAACACATTAAAATTGAAAGGAATGGTAGCACGGGCCATTGATCTACAATAACATAGACATGCAAAAACTATCAGGTACTAAGTTCATGATAAATTAAAGTTCAGTTAATCATATTACTTAAGAACTCCCACTTAGATAGACATCCCTCTAGTCATCTAAATGATCACGTGATCCATATCAACTAAACCATGTCCGATCATCACGTGAGATGGAGTAGTTTTCAATGGTGAACATCACTGTGTTGATCATATCTATTATATGATTCACGTTTGACCTTTCGTCTCAGTGTTTCGAGGCCATATCTGCATATGCTAGGCTCGTCAAGTTTAACCCGAGTATTCTGCACGTGCAAAACAGGCTTGCACCCGTTGTATGCGAACGTAGAGCTTATCACACCCGGTCATCACATGGTGTCTCGACACGACGAACTGTAGCAATGCTGCATACTCAGGGAGAACACTTATACCTTGAAATTTAGTGAGGGTTCATCTTATAATGATACCACCATACTAAGCAAAATAAGATGCATAAAGGATTAATATCACATGCAATCAAAATATGTGACATGATATGGCCATCATCATCTTGTGCCTTTGATCTCCATCTCCAAAGCATCGTCATGATCTCCATCGTCACCGGCTTGACACCTTTATCTCCATCATAGCATCGTTGTCGTCTCGTCAACTATTGCTTCTACGACTATCGCTACCGCTCAGGAAGAACGAGTCCATGAAGAAGACAAACAGACGTAGTCGAACGAATCCTCACAACTCCGGAACGAAACCGAAGCTAACAAGAGAAGTAAACCGGAAAGAAGCAAGCAACATAGTAAACAACCATCACATAAACATGGCATGATGCACAATCAAGTATGATGCATGTCCGGTTTAAAGGGGCATGGCATGGCAAAGTGCACAAACAATACTACAAATTAAGTGGAGTTCAATATGCCACAAGTTGCATATTGACGAGACACCACATCAATTATTTAGTTCTCTCTATGTTATGTACCCAACAATATTAAATGTAATTAAACATGGCAAGGGGTGAAGCATAAGTAAACTAACTATTTAGGCAAGTTTAAATGAGGCCGGAACAACAAACAACAATTCCAGAAAATCCTCATGTGCATATTTTAATTTGGTACTGTTCTGTCCTAAAGCATATTTTAATGTTGTTAAACAGTAAAACAAAGTACACCGTGATAAACTAGGCATTTTCCACCCCATTTACATATGAAGTTTGTTAAATTCGGAGTTACGGTTATTTAGTTATGAAATAAATCATTTTAACATGGCATTTAAGCAAATTTAACAAACAGCATTTTAAACATTTTAAACATGGATGAAAGTAGCATATTATGAAACTAGATGAAATTCTAAGCACTTTTCATATAAAGTTTATTAGGTTCCGATGCACGAGTGAAAGGTTATTAGATGCATGAAGTATGAGGGTTTTTCTGCAAAACAGTAAATCACTGGATAAATAGCTAAAACGTAGATCTGAAAAAAAAGCAAGACAAGGGCCGAAACTTGAACAGGGCCGAACAGGAGCAGGCGCTGGGGGTAGCTCACCCATGGGCTTCGGCCCGGTTCGGAGGAGAGGGAGGCTGCTGGAAGGGGCGCTGGGACGAGGCAGCCCACGCAGCAGGACGACGCGTCCACGGCGCGGGCGAGCGGGCGGTCAACGCGGGCAGGACCCGGTCGAGTGAGGCCCTCGCTGCTGCTGCTCGATGCAGGGAAGCAGAGGACACAAAGAAGCAGGGGCGCAGGACTTGGCGCGATGCAGAGAGATGGAGGTCGACGGCGACACTTAGCGGCGGGGACGACTGGATCAGAGCAGGTCGCCGGACGGAGCAGGGTCGGCTGCACCACTGCAGAGTGCTCCTGTCCATGGCGTCATGACTGCTGCCTGGGTTCCTGGACAGAGAGAGAGAGAGGAAATGAGAGAGGAGGGGGAGCACGAGAAGGAGGAAGAAGGACAGGGAGAAGGCCGGTCCTGGTGGTCTGGCGATCACCGGCGCTGGAGGCGGGGGTGGTCCGGCAAGCAGGGCCGGAGACGATTCGGCAGAGTGGCGCGGATCGGGTGGTCGGGCTGGTTGAAGAGGAGGTGTAGAGAGACAGCGTCCATGCGGGGCTAAGGGACTCATTCCCGGCGGCGACGGAGCTGCGGGCAACCGAGGCACTGCTGCTGGAGATCGAGCTTGCTCGATCTGGAAGCCGTGGGGAGGAGCTGCTGGAATGGGTGGATCGAGGGAGAGGAGATGGTTGGACCGATGGGGAGAACGAGGAAGGAGAAGGCGGCTTGGGTTGGTGGAATTGGATCGGGATGAGATCCCGAGAAAGAAAGTGGCGGCGGCCGAGACGGGATGGATGGGACATCTCCCTAGATTTTAGGGTTTTGTCTGGTTATATAGGAGGCGACTAGGTTTAGGGGCTATCTCGTCCCTCCGATCATAATCGGACGGAGGAAAAAATAGGTTAGGAAGTTCAATAAAAAAACGGAGATGTTTTATAAATGTTAGGAGAAGATCTGAATGCAACGGTGATGACTGAGCGGATCGGTTGATATGACAGGTCAACACAGACAAGGAAGAAGCGGCAAGTTCTGAAAACATGCGGATGCGATGCGTATGATGCCATGATGAAATGCAACAACAACAAATAAAACACATGACAACAACGAAAAACATGGAAGGCGTCTGGAGCGTCGGTCTCGGGGCGTTACAAAAAGACACCCGCCAGCCACCTCTGTGTGAAGCATGTCGGTAGAACCAGTCTCATGAACTCGGTCATGTAATGTCGGGCCGCTTCATCCAACAATACCGCTGAATCAAAGTAAGACATTGGTGGTAAGCAGTATGACTATTATCGCTCACAACACTTTGTGTTCTACTCGTGCATATAACATCTACGCATAGACCTGGCTCGGATGCCACTGTTGGGGAACGCAGTATTTCAAAGAAATTCCGACGATCATGCAAGATCTATCTAGGAGATGCATAGCAACGAGAATGGAGAGTGTGTCCACGTACCCTCGTAGACCGAAAGCGGAAGCATTTAGTAACGCGATTGATGTAGTCGAACATCTTCACGATCCAACCGATCCATGTACCAAACGTACGGCACCTCCGTGTTCAGCACACGTTCAGCATGATGACGTCCCTCGAGCTCTTGATCAAGTTGAGGAAGAGGGAGAGTTCCGTCAGCACGACAGCGTGGCGATGGTGATGATGAAGTTACCGGCTCAAGGCTTCGCCTAAGCACTACGACGATATGACCGAGGTGGTAAACTGTGGAGGAGGGCACCGCACACGGCTAAGAGATTGTCTCTTGTGCCTTTGGGGTGCCACCCGCCTCCGTATATAAAGGGGGAAGGAGGAGGTGGCCGACCAAGGGGGGCGCGCCATGGGGGGAGTCGTACTAGGACTCTGTTCCTAGTAGGATTCGCCCCCCTTTCCAATTCCAAGAAGGGGAAGGAGGGAAGGAGAGGGAGATGGAAATGAAGGGGGAGGGCGCCCCCTCCCCCTAGTCCAATTCGGACAGCCCTTGGGGGGGGCACCTTGTGGCCTTCCCACTCCTACTCCCTTATGGCCCATTAGGGCCCATAACTTCCCCGGGGGGTTCCGGTAACCCCTCGGTTCCCCGATAAATATCTGAAACGTCCCGAAACCTTTCCGGTGTCCAAATACTTTCGTCCAATATATCAATCTTTACTTCTCGACCATTTCGAGACTCCTCGTCATGTCCGTGATCTCATCCGGGACTCCGAACAAACTTCGGTCATCAAATCACATAACTCATAATACAAATCGTCATTGAACGTTAAGCGTGCAGACCCTACGAGTTCGAGAACTATGTAGACATGGCCGAGACACATCTCCGATCAATAACCAATAGCGGAACATGGATGCTCATATTGGCTCCCACATATTCTACGAAGATCTTTATCGGTCAAACCGCATAACAACATACGTTATTCTCTTTGTCATCGGTATGTTACTTGCCGGAGATTCGATCGTCGGTATCATCATACCTAGTTCAATCACGTTACCGGCAAGTCTCTTTACTCGTTCAGTAATGCAACATCTCGTAACTAACTCATTAGTCACATTGCTTGCAAGGCTTATAGTGATGTGCATTACCGAGAGGGCCTAGAGATACCTCTCCGATACACGGAGTGACAAATCCTAATATGGATCTATGCCAACTCAACAAACACCATCGGAGACACCTGTAGACCATCTTTATAATAACCCAGTTAGATTGTGACGTTTGATAGCACACAAAGTGTTCCTCCGGTATTCGGGAGTTGCATAATCTCATAGTCAGAGAAATATGTATAAGTCATGAAAAAGCAATAGCAATAAAACTAAACGATCATAATGCTAAGCTAACAGATGGGTCTTGTCCATCACATCATTCTCTAATGGTGTGATCCCGCTGATCAAATGACAACACATGTCTATGGTCAGGAAACTTAACCATCTTTTATTAACGAGCTAGTCTAGTAGAGGCACACTAGGGACATTCTGTTTGTTTATGTATTCACACATGTACTAAGTTTTCGGTTAATACAATTCTAGCATCAATAATAAACATTTATCATGATATAAGGAAATATAAATGTTTGAGGTTGTTTTGTTCTTGGGGTTTCTAGCTTCTTATGTAGATAGGCCGTATTATGGCCCTTTGGAGTTTAGGTGTGGGTATGTATGTATGTATGTATGTATGTATGTATGTATGTATGTATGTATGTATGTATGTATGGATGGATGCATGCATGTATGTATGTATGTATGTATGTATGTATTTTTGGATGACGTGATCTATTTTGGCATTGTTGATTGCTTATGAGGGTGCTGCTTTCCAGGTAATTGGATACCTGCAGGAATTGTATGGGTTTGTCGTTGTAGATTACAACTACACGACCATGATGATCTATCAAGAACTTGCTCGCAATGCGGTTATTCTAGCCATGTCATCAGTTAGATCTACCATTCAAATTGCTATTTCATTCCTTTAAAATGCTTGGTCTAACCATTGTGTGCTTATGGCAGGGGATCTCAGACATTTAAAATGCTTAGTTTATGGGATCTTTATATCGGTGGGGGTGTATCATCCATCATTGTTTGTTTTAGATTTAATCTGGTACAGAGCAACCTTCTTTTCCTCTTTTATAAGCTAAAATTGGTGGTTGTGAAATAAATTATTCTATAAGACGTCTATGAAGAATTCTGACCAACTCTATAGTTACAGTGTGTGATGTATTTTTTTAGGAAAGCCTTCACATTCCATTGTCGAACATTGGCATGCGAGAGGGATTTGACGGCTATAGTGACCATAATGGCAATATTCGAGCCTTTCACTGTTGAGTTCTTTCTTCCCCAGTCTTTGTGTTGATTGCCTTCTCTTGGATTTGTTTCATACCAGCAGCATACCAGCATCTATGTTTTGTATATGTCATGTGTTTCATGAAATTGGACAGTGGAGTCATTGTACTTTTATGTTTTGGGTTGCAAGAGCAAAGATTGACTCACTGGCCACTGTGTCATGACCGAAGAACTGATTGAAGGAACATTTCTTCATGGTATATAGCGGCTAATTGTTTGGCCTATTTACTATGCTATCCAGGATAAGGATGACACCATATGAGTAAGTGATCGATATGAATTGTGGCAGATTCTGTTCCTGCAGGAACTTAGATACCTAGATAGGTGTATGCATATATCATATTAGTTATATTATTATTACTTCCTTGGTTGTAGGAACATATTCATCCAATTAAGCATCTGAAGATGCCTTGATTTATAGTGCACTTCTCCTAAATTTAGGTTAACAATCTTGAAAAATATTTACTCTTTCATTCACATTCGAGATGACAGATCATGTTAACAAACAGTCCATGTGATGATCGATTAATCATTTTGTTGAAAGATCATTTTCTATATAAACTATTCTATAGTTAGAAGATACATGTGCCACAATACCATGATGAATCAATTCCACCAGTTTGATCTGTTCTGAATCTGAATGTGTTCGAAAACTACACGTCCTTTATATTGTTTTACTTTAATAACAACATGTGTTTGAGAGTCAAATATAAAATACATTATATTCATGTTTAATTTATGTTTTGTACTTCAGTTAGGACCGCTTTTCTCAACCTTTTCCTTTTTAATGTTTGCTTTACTTTTCAGTGAACTGACCAGATGCAAGGTACAATGAACTAAAAGAAGAAGGACATTTTCATCAAAGGAACATTTATTGGTTTGTCCATCTTACTTTTTACTTTCTGCTCACTCCGTTGACGGTTGCCTGAAGGAGGGCCAGGACTTGGAGTTAAGATGGGTTGCCTCTGATTCGCCCTGTTGCGATTGGGGTGCCTCGCCTCCTTGACACCCTCCTTGAGATTCAACATGAGGAAAGGTGAGCTGCTGTTGGTTCTTAGGTTGAGAAGGTTTTTAAATGATTGAAGGTGTTGATTATCAAAATCAGTGGATATTATCTAGGGTGCTTCTCCTTTAGATTTGATGTACTATATCTTCTAGCTTATACTAGGTGATTTCCTTCAATGTTTTTTGATAATTATGGATATGTATCTAATAATCTTATTTTAGCGTCAACAAATTACTACGCTAGCATTTCTTCTATTGTAGTTATGTATCTTTTTCTTTACATGGTTACTGCACTATTGAAGTACTTGCATTCTGGCCTCTTTCCATTTGACCTGGCTTGGCTGACCAGAGCCCAGAAATAACATTTAGTTCTAGTTGTTTTGATTGAGTAAGTGACACCTAATTGTCATTAATTTCTTGGATTGTTCATTATCTTGAGCCATGCCTGGTACTGAATCTGAATGTTCCCATCTCTACTACCATGGCACGGCGTTGACATCGGCATCTTGGTGAAGAAGAAGACGACAGTGGCTTAGGGAGGAAGATGACAGTGGCAACCTGATCTATATGAATTGAGAAGCTTTCCTTTCTTCCTAAATGTGCTAATATGCTCTTCATTGATATAGCATATCCTTTTCTGTATTATTCACATAATTATTTTGCTAGCAGAATATCCTAAACAATCTGAAAAAAAGATAGCTTGAATGATGCACGTGCTATTAACTTCATACATTATTTTGAGAAAGAGTTCAATCCGTGTATGTTTTTTTAGAGGGATCCATCTATGTTTTCACTATCCATTTTAAGTTTTTAGTTGTATGGCAGTGGTACTTTTTAGTTCGTGTTGCTTACAAAAATAGTTGTTTGTAGACTATACATACGATTGACACAACCTAAGTCTGCTAGCACAGTGGGACGAGTTATTTATTCTCTTAACTGAAGATTCGTACCTCATATGTGTTATTTAATTCTCCACTTGCTGCAAATATACATTATTTTAAGGATAATGTGACTTGAATTTTAATTTTGACCTTTGAGTATGTAGTTTTGCACTAGAATGCTTTTGTGACGCATATATTAGCTACAGTTCATTGTTTATGCTTCCTATATTCAGTGTCACATTTATATGTTGCGCTCATTCGGCGGCCCCAAAACTAGACTGTCTGATTGACGCGTATGGTGGCTATGAATGTTAGATCATGTAGTAATGCTTTTTCCTTTTTCTGGGGGAGCCTTTGGCTGCTAACAAACATTGTGTTGTTCATTGTACGAGGGCGTTGAGGAGAAGAACCAAGTAGAAACTGCGCAGGCCTACTTGTGTAGATGTGATGCCTTGGCATATATAACAGAAATATATGATTTCAAATCAAAAATTGTCATGTCTTCTGAATCCGTGCTTCCCATCAAACAACAAAAATTAGTGATTCAAATTGATATGGGGGTGGTCTAAGAAATTACCTAATTTTCTAAACATTTAGTTGTTCAAATTGCAATATATTGTAAAAAAATTATTGTTTTAAGAGTGTTATCAGGGTTGTTGGTTCCATTACAATATAAATCCCATTAGGCAATTCAAATCATAGAGAATGTGATACTTCACTCTTAGGAACAATTGCTCCCAGCTTCTTTCAAGTCACCTTGCCTAAACGTGAGTCGTGTTGCTTAAGTGATCATCAGAATTATTTTTCCTTGCAATGCTCATTGTTGCTGGTTATAATTTATCCTGGTTCTTACTAAATTTATTCTCAGGGTGGTAAATGGCTTTCTTGTTGTTACATTGTCATTAGGCCAGCCCACCCTTATCTTGCTGTCTAGGTATCTATGCTGCTCACAGTGGTCGCCCAGGTCACAATGGAGATGGTAGTCCCTGGCCAGGGCACATAATCGTTGCCGTCGACCCCGCCATTTCCACTCCACCCTGAGGTATCCGGATCCTTACTGCATGGGCTTCACTACTTCAGATGAAAGGATCCATGCTGTATGAATAATTTGCTATAATTCATGTTCTTTACAAGTATGTGCAATCTTGGACTGGATGCCAAAATTGTATTTTATGTCATCCTTTAACTGACTGCAAATCAATTTTTTGTTGTACCAATGCTTCCTGATATGGTTGTACTTCTCAGATTCATGTTCTTTAGTTTAGGCATAGTAGCTTGTAGCTACTGTATATGCAACACTACATTTTGAATCATCCAATAAAAGTTATGTATACCCTAACTGTAGTAAGGATCCGGATATAGACATTAATCTTTAGTTTAGGATCCGGATATAGTGTTCTAACATATGTTTGTACCCTAAACTAAACACTGCATTTTGAATCATCCAATAAATATATGTTTGTACACTGATCTATAGTTAATTCCCTATCTGTTTTAGATAGCGGATTATAACATATGTAAATTCTTGATGTATACGAGGAAGTGTTTGTTTGTTAGTATGGCAACATGTGTCGTAGTGGCCAGGACCTTCCAGTTTGCTCGTCCACTCTTTAGTTTTTCACCCCTTACTTTAACGTTTAATTTTGTTGTCCTGTCTTACGGATTTTTATTGTTTCTTCGCTTTATATGTTCAAATTGTGAAGGAGATAACAGAATAAGTGTTTACTCTCAAATTGTTTCTTCTCTTTACCTAACTGTGACAAATGCATGCTTCCTTTTCCAGTGCTTCTCCAGTTGTTTTACAAAAGATGGTTTCAAGGACCATTTCAATGAACCAGTTGAGGACATGATGATCCGATTCAACACTGAGGTGCTAAGAGACAAGTTAGAATGATGATCAGCACGAATAAGAGGTCCACAATAACAACCAACTAATCAGATTTTGTCAAAGGTGACGTGCTGAATGAATATCAGATATGTGTCTTCGCCTTCAAGAATAAAAGGGGGAAACCATCGCTCGCTGTCCATATGCTCAGGTACCGAATCACAAGTGCATTGGCTATACAAAAATCATTCTATGGTCATATGTCTCACGAACTATTCACATTAGGTTATGGAATGGCACCCATGGAGTTAATCGACAAGACAGCTGAACCAAGCTATCTATTGGCATGCATAACTATGGCTTTGTAGTTTTAACGTCTCCACTGACACTGTGTTTGGCTTTTGCTCTCTATGTTTCTGTTCTTGGTAGTGAACTTAATGTCAGCTAATTAACTTTTGTAATCTCTTAGCTTTTATAATCTCATGGCCGTGATGAACTCTATGATGTCATGCTTCTGGTATATAGTGAATGTTCCTTCTTTCTCTTAAACCAGAAAATTACCCGTTTAATACATGTTCTAAACTTGCTTTCGTACTAATTTATTATAGTGCTGATCTTTACCCGATTGGCCATGTTGTTGGCTGATGAATGACGCCACTTATTAGTATGCTTAGTAGCTATGGCTCCGTCATTGGCTCTCCATTATTATGTTCCTACTCTTATTACCTCCTCTTCTATACTCTGGCTTTTCGTATCGAACTTCATGTGAGTGGAAATCTTTTGTGGCCTTATGAACACACTGAGCTTCATCCTGCCTTATAATTTGAGCATCATTTTGTCTTGCTTATATCAGAGTTGAGTGTTTCTTCTTCGCCTTATTGTTATCATGTATCAATGTATCTGCTAAATCTGGATACCTACTAACTTACCATTACCTACTTGATCAAAATGTTGGGACCGGCACCCTCAATCTAGTGATTACATTATACTAATACTGAGGAGAACTTCGGATAGATGCATCACAGGCAAGATACTAAGAATTAGGAACACACATATCACTTCCAAATTATATAAGCTAGCATCACCAACAAGCGCTGCTTCTTACTTGGTGGCCACCTGTTGGAACTCTGCTTGCTGGTTGGTGCAGTATTGCCGGAGGATATCTGCCTGCTGTTCTATATGCTCATTAATATCATATGTGATACCGGGCATGAACTCAAATCGATCAACGTCCCAGATCCTGTGTATGGGCTTACAGAGCATGCAGTCGACGAGCTCGGCACTGACGATGTAATCTACGAGAACCTTCGTCACCGGCATCTTCCTCATCCTCATATCCTTCTTGGATATGACGTTCACCCTGTGGAGCTTGGGCTTGCCGCGGCTGTTCCTCTTCTTCGTCCGATCCAGGTGATGCAGGGTGTCGTAGGGGCGCTTGGTCGTGCCGACGGAGCTATGCTCCTCGAGCATGTAGCCCTTCTTAAGTGCCCGAACGCACACCGACGCGTTGACCTCATGCCCCTCCATCTCAGCGTCACCCTAACCTCTCCCTCTTGAAACCCTAGATAAGTTGCGGCGGCTACCACTGCGAGGAATAGAGGGGTAAGAAACATGAGGGGAGCCCCTATATTTGCTCCCGCAACCCTCCTCCTAGGCGCGTAATGGGCCAGACCTAACCGAAAAAGCCCAACTCATAGCTTGCGCTTGGTTTTTTCTCTTGCGCAATTCGATGCAGAGCCGGATAAAACCAAAGCCCTAGCTGAGAGTCCCTATATACCGCGCGTATGCATCAAAACAAGCTAGCTTCGCAGGTACCGAATGAAAAATCGAGGAAAACGAAAGGACAATTGTGGAGTCTAACCTCCGACTCCGCGATCAACAACGGCATTCCTGGACAGTCCACCTACCGAGCCAATTTGTAGCTGTAAAATTAAGGGCAGTATTGGGCGCCGGCGCGCCGCCCCAAAGTTTGGGCCGGTCTGCCCCCAACCTTCCGATCCTTTCTGTTGTAGCTGTCCGATCAAGCATCTCGCATGCGTTTCTTTTTCCTCCCGATGTGAAAATCATGTAGCGCCTCGTCGCCTCTTCCTCCCACGGCCTCATGCTTGCAGCTCCGCGCACTGGCTCGCCGTTGTTGTCGCCGCTCGCCAGAGCAGCTCGTCGTGGCTCGCCGGAGCAGCTCGTCGGCTCGGCGGTTGCTGCGTTTGTGCCCCATTTGGTTCTGCCCCCCTATGCAACAAAGCCTATTGCTGGTTCTAGCAAAATCACTCGCACGTCGTAGCATCGTCGTTTTTGCTCCATCGTAGCTGGTTGTAGCAACTGTGATTGCCGACCATAGCTCGCCATGGCCGGTTGTAGCTTCCATCAACACTGGTTGTAGCTTGCACGAACGCCCGTTGTAGCAAAAAATACATCACCGCCGTCGTCGGTCCGCATCATCATCGTTGATATAGACCGAACCTCGTGGCGAGATCCGATTCGTTGTTGCGGCCCGACCTTTCACGACACTCCTCCTTCAGCGGTAGTAACCTCTCGCCCGCGCACGCGATGTGCGTGAAGTAGAGGGATTGAACCTTACGGTCCAGCACGAGAAAACCAATCTCGACGATGGTACTCACACACAAAACAATTTCCTTGCAGAAATCGCAACAAAGAGGTTTTCTAAAGCTTCCTCAAAACTTAGAGATTTTTAGACAGCTTCCCCCAAAACTCGATACGGTTATTTACCCCAAAAACACATCGTGTTTATTCCTCAAATATAACCTGCCCGTACATTGACCATACTATGGCTATTTATACTAGTATAGCCGATCCATCTAACAAGAATTACACGCACGCAAGATTCCCAAACATACTAGACTCCTACTTGATTTAAACTGAGATTTTCCTTTTACATCTCGGCACGCACCCAAAAGACCTACTATACAAATAACGATTGACTCTAGTAATACTATTTGTGCGCTCGTGAATTTAGTTTTTCTAGCCGGTGGCCCCCATCCTGCTTCCTTTAAACAAGCTCTTCCACGTGAGAAACGTCGTGATGCATGCAACCTTGATTGATCTGGTGGTCGTCGTCTCCCAAAGTAGTAGTAGTAGCGGCCATGGACACCTTTCTTATTCTTATTTCTTTGGTTTGCATGGACATGTACTTGGCTCAAGTAAAACAAATCTCTTTTCATATTACTTTTGGCTTCTCCTGATTCCCATGTAAAATATCTAGCACTCAATTCTGGTTGATACACACACGTACATGTCACATTAGTTAGCTTCTCCTCATCCTTGTTTTTAAGCTTCATGTAACTTGACACGTACAGATCTCGAGCCTCTAAATCATTGACTGGTGCCAAAGCCTCATGATCACTGAAAACACTTGCATTACTCATGGCCACATCATCCTCTCCCCCTTGAAAGGAAACCGTCCTCGGTTTCGAGTTAATCTCATCAACAATATTTTTATTTGCAGGCTGAACAACGATCCTAAAAATTTCAGCATCTTCAACCTTCTTCTTTACTTCTAATTCAGCTTGAGCAATATCTCGCTTCCTGCGATCAGCCATATATTTCTCCGATGTATATGAGTCAAGTGGTAGAAATCGTCCCTTCCGAACAAACGAAAATTCCACAACAGAATGGTAAGTTAATTGTCTCTTGTTTGTCCATTGTCTGCCTAGTAGTAGAGAGCAAGCACGCATGTGCATAGGAAGCACGTCACACACGACCAGATCATCATATCCAGAAAAAATAAATTTTACCTCAACACGATGCTTGATCATGACAAACTTGTCCTTCCACCAAAGCTCATATGGTTCTAGATGTTCAGCTAACGGTAAGTGCAAAGCATCAACCACAGTCTGACTCACAAAATTCATATTGGAATAGAAATTCATCAACGTTGCACAACTCGCCGGCCCTACACGCACACGCGTAAAGCATTGGTACCATGGCAAAGCACGCAATGGATCCTTCTCCACCGACATCATCATTTGCGAGCTACGATCTTTTCTCATGATAAAACAAAAATCTTCAATGGTAACTCGAAGAAAAATATTGTGCCGTGAACAACCTTTGCTCTGATACCACCTAATATAGACCGAACCTCGTGGTGAGATCCGATCCATTGTTGCGGCCCGACCTTTCACGACACTCCTCCTTTAGCGGTAGTAACCTCTCGCCCGCGCACGCGATGTGCGTGAAGTAGCGGGATTGAACCTTACGGTCCAACACGAGAAAACCAATCTCGACGATGGTACTCACGCACAAAACAATTTTCTTGCAGAAATCGCAACAAAGAGGTTTTCTAAAGCTTCCTCGAAACTTAGGGATTTTTAGACAGCTTCCCCCAAAACTCGATACGGGTATTTACCCCAAAAACACATCGTGTTTATTCCTCAAATATAACCTGCCCGTACATTGACCGTACTATGGCTATTTATACTAGTATAGCCGACCCATCTAACAAGAATTACACGCACGCAAGATTCCCAAACATACTAGACTCCTACTTGATTTAAACTGATTTGCCTTTTACATCTCGGCACGCACCCAAAAGACCTACTATACAAATAACGATTGACTCTAGTAGTACAATTTGTGCGCTCGTGAATTTAGTTTTTCTAGCCGGTGGCCCCCATCCTGCTTCCTTTAAACAAGCTCTTCCACGTGAGAAACGTCTTGATGCATGCAACCTTGATTGATCTGGTGGTCGTCGTCTCCCAAAGTAGTAGTAGTAGCGGCCATGGACACCTTTCTTATTCTTATTTCTTTGGTTTGCATGGACGTGTACTTGGCTCAAGTAAAACAAATATCTTTTCATATTACTTTTGGCTTCTCCTGATTCCCATGCAAAATATCTAGCACTCAATTTTGGTTGATACACACACGTACATGTCACATTAATTAGCTTCTCCTCATCCTTGTTTTTAAGCTTCATGTAACTTGACATGTACAGATCTCGGGCCTCTAAATCATTGACTGGTGCCAAAGCCTCATGATCACTGAAAACACTTGCATTACTCATGGCCACATCAATCGTGAAATGGTTGTAGCATTAGTCGACGACGCCTCACCGTTTTGCAGCTCCAGTGTATGTGGTTGTAGCATCTGCGAGTACTCATTGTAGCTCCTGCAACACATGGTTGTAGCATGGCATCGCCCGGCTAAAAGTCCGGCGAACTCGGGTTGCAACTCTGACAGACGTGGTTGTAGCTTTTTGGTGAACGGTTGTAGCATTTGTCGACACACCTTGCCGGTTGTAGCTCCAGTGTGTGCACGTTGTAGCATATTTGCAAGCTGGTTGTAGCTTTTGTGGTACGTGCTTGTAGCATTCGCGCTCTGTCGTCAGCAGGGCCTCATGCAGCAAGCTCCCTTGCCGGTCATGGTGGTTCACCCACACCCCGTCGCCCTGCCATTTGCAGGTGCTCCGTCTGCTAGTTGTAGCTCCCACGTAGCAGGATGTAGCTCTTCCATGCACCGGTTGCAGCTCCCCGTCATGCTATCCTCCTCCGTCCCCATCGTCCTGTGGTTTCGGGGAGCAGGAAGGAAAAGGGGCTGACGAGCTTTGTTTGCCCGGGAAGACGGGGATGAGAAAAGGGGAGCGGGGCATCGTGCCGCCGACGCCGGCGAGCTCGTACTGCGAGAGACGGGATGAATCTAGCAGAGGGGAGCATTGCCTGCCAGCCTATCTCTGCGAGAAAAAAGGGAGCGAGCGATAGCGACCGGCCGAGCGCTTAGGCCGAAACGTTTTCCTAAACTTAAAGCATTGGGTACAACGGCAGATCCGGGTGTTTTTAATTCTGGGGAAAACGTGAACAATTTTTTCAAAATTTCACTTATTTTCTAAAAAATCAAATCATGTTTTAGAAGTTGTCCGAGTTTGGAAAAAATCAGGATTTTCCAAAGATTATTCAAGAAAGAAAAAAATGCAAACAATTTTTAATTTTTTTAATAATGTTTGAAAATCCTGAAAAAAAATTCAGATTCGAACAACTTTTAAAACATGAACATAAATTTGAAAATATGAACAATTGTTGATTTTTTTATATATGATGAACAACTTTCAAATATGAATTGAACATTCTTGTAATATACATTGAACAATAGTTAATGCGCGTTGAACATTTTTTTGATATATTCTCAACAATATTTAAAACACACACTAAATATTTTTGTGATATATATATTTGTTGATGCTCAAAAGTGGCACAACCATAAAGAGTAGCTTTAAGTTATATCAAGATTAATTCAAACTTATGATTAGAGATCACCTCCGGATGGCTCTCTTTAAGAAGATCAAGATGGATTTGAACATGGTCTAAAATGGAGCTCTTATGCAATAGTTATGACAAGTTCAGAGATGCTCATGTTGACACCGGATTAAAGAATGGCATGAAACTTAATTAAGATGACCTCTGATGGAAAATGTTTCAACACGAAAGTTGTGCGTCTCGTCGAAATGGTCAATTTTGATATAAAAATCGTCCAAATCCGAATTCGTATGCAAAAGTAGGCGTCAGAATGCAGCCCTCCCAGGAGGCAAAATATATATATTGCGCCCCACCAGACACACGTGTGATGGGTAGCGCCACCAATCGGGTGTTTTGCGTGAGATATTTGGCCCTCAAGATGGCTTTGAATCGAAAAACATTCAACACGAAAGTTGTTCGTTTCGTCGAAATGGTCTAATTTTCTTTTGTGCTCATCTTCATCCGAGGTCGTTTGTGGCCTGTGGGGCCTAAAAACTGAACTGATGTCCCAGACTTACCTAAATCCGAGTTCGGCTAATTTTGGAAAGATTTGGACGTGATTTGAAGTCCTTTTCTTGTAGGGGAAATCCAGCCACCTCATAAATAGATGAGAAGTGACTGCCGATTGAACAACACACAATCGAACAATCAATCTATCATCTTTTATCTTTACTTTTACCTTCTCCCTTGTTCTTCTTACTCGTTCTTCGTTCGTTCTTCTTGTTGCAGGGCAGAGAACTTCGAGGCCCTAGGGGCAACCAGGTCGACCTACGGCAGCCCATAGCCGCCATGCGCCCTAATAGGGTCCTGTTGGAAATATGCCCTAGAGGCAATAATAAATAGGTTATTATTATATTTCCTTGTTCATGATAAATCGTTTATTATCCATGCTAGAATTGTATTGATAGGAAACTCAGATACATGTGTGGATACATAGACAACACCATGTCCCTAGTAAGCCTCTAGTTAACTAGCTCGTTGATCAATAGATGGTTACGGTTTCCTGACCATGGACATTGGATGTCATTGATAACGGGATCACATCATTAGAAGAATGATGTGATGGACAAGACCCAATCCTAAGCCTAGCACAAAGATTGTGTAGTTCGTATGCTAAAGCTTTTCTAAAGTCAAGTATCATTTCCTTAGACCATGAGATTGTGCAACTCCCCGATACCGTAGGAATACTTTGGGTGTGGCAAACGTCACAACGTAACTGGGTGACTATAAAGGTACACTACAGGTATCTCCGAAAGTGTCTGTTGGGTTGGCACGAATCGAGGCTGGGATTTGTCACTCCGTGTGACGGAGAGGTATCTCTGGGCCCACTCGGTAGGAGATCATCATAATGTGCACAATGTGATCAAGGAGTTGATTACGGGATGATGTGTTACGGAACGAGTAAAGAGACTTGCCGGTAACGAGATTGAACAAGGTATCGCGATACCGACGATCGAATCTCGGGCAAGTACAATACCGCTAGACAAAGGGAATTGTATACGGGATTGATTGAATCCTTGACATCGTGGTTCATCCGATGAGATCATCGTGGAACATGTGGGAGCCAATATGGGTATCCAGATCCCGCTATTGGTTATTGGCCGGAGAGGTGTCTCGGTCATGTCTGCATGGTTCCCGAACCCGTAGGGTCTACACACTTAAGGTTCGATGATGCTAGAGTTGTTATGGGAAATAGTATGTGGTTACCGAAGGTAGTTCGGAGTCCCGGATGAGATCCCGGACGTCACGAGGAGTTCTGGAATGGTCTGGCGGTGAAGATCGATATATTGGACGAAGGGTATTGGAGTCCGGACGTGTTCCGGAGGTACCAGGCTATGGCCAGCATGACCGAAAGGTGTTTCGGGAGCCCCGGCAAGTGTTGGAGGGCCTCATGGGCCAAACGGGAAGGGGCAAACCATCCCACTAAGGGTTGGTGCGCCCCCACACCCTTTCCCACGTTACTTGGGGAGGTGGGGCACCTCCACCTGGCTTGGGAGGCAAGCCTCCACCTGCTTGGCTTGGGGGGCAAGTCTCCCTAGGATTTTCCCTAGGGAGATCCAATCTGCCTAGCCACCGCCCCCTAGGGGAAACTCTAGGGCGCCTCCCCCTCTCCCCTTGCCCCTATATATAGTGGAGGGGTGGGAGGGCAGCCGTGACCTCTTCCCTGGCGCAGCCCTCCCTCCTCCTACCTTCTCCTCCTCCTCCATGGTGCTTGGCGAAGCCCTGCCGGAGAACCACGAGCTCCACCACCACCACGCCGTCGTGCTGACGGAGCTCTCCCTCAACTTCTCCTCTCCCCTTGCTGGATCAAGAAGGAGGAGACGTCCCCGGGCTGTACGTGTGTTGAACGCGGAGGTGCCGTTCGTTCAGCACTAGGATCATCGGTGATTTGGATCACGACGAGTACGACTCCATCAACCCCGTTCACTTGAACGCTTCCGCTTAGCGATCTACAAGGGTATGTAGATGCACTCTCCTTCCCTCGTTGCTAGATTACTCCATAGATTGATCTTGGTGTTGCGTAGAAAATTTTGAATTTCTGCTACGTTCCCCAACAGGTCCCTCCCGGGCGTGTGGGGTTTTGGGTCTACAAAAGTGCCCGCCGGATTGCTTGCGTACCGCACTTCCGGACCAGTATCTGATACGTCCATTTTGCATCATGCTTTTATATTGATATTTATTGCATTATGAGCTGTTATTACACATTATGTCACAATACTTGTGTCTATTCTCTCTTATTTTACAAGGTTTACATGAAGAGGGAGAATGCCGGCAGCTGGAATTCTGGGCTGGAAAAGGAGCAAATATTAGAGACCTATTCTGTACAACTCCAAACGTCCTGAAACTCCACGGAAGTCATTTTTGGAAATAATAAAAAATATTGGGCGGAAGAAATACCAGAGGGGGCCCACACCCTGGATACGAGGGTGGGGGCGCGCCCCCCCTGCCTCGTGGGCCCCCTGTTGGCCCTCCGGTGCCCATCTTCTGCTATATAAAGTCTTTCGTCCGAAGAAAAATCATAAGCAAGCTTTCGGGACGAGACTCCGCCGCCACGAGGCGAAACCAATCTAGGGCTCTGGCGAAGCTGTTCTGTCGGGGACACTTCCCTCCGGGAGGGGGAAATCATCGCCATCGTCATCACCAACGCTCCTCTCATCGGGAGGGGGCCAATCTCCATCAACATCTTCACCAGCACCATCTCATTTATAACCCTAGTTCCTCTCTTATATCCAATTCTTATCTCTAAGTCTAGGATTGGTACATGTAGGTTGCTAGTAGTGTTGATTACTCCTTGTAGTTGATGCTAGTTGGTTTATTTGGTAGAAGATCATATGTTCAGATCCGTTATGCATATTAATATCCCTCTGATTATGAACATGAATATGCTTTGTGAGTAGTTACGTTTGTTCCTGAGGACATGGGAGAAGTCCTGCAATTAGTAGTCATGTGAATTTGGTATTCGTTCGATATTTTGATGAGATGTATGTTGTCTCTCCTCGAGTGGTGTTATGTGAAAGTCACTACATGACACTTCACCATTATTTGGGCCTAGAGGAAGGCATTGGGAAGTAATAAGTAGATGATGGGTTGCTAGAGTGACAGAAGCTTAAACCCTAGTTTATGCGTTGCTTCGCAAGGGGCTGATTTTGTCAGTGTACAAAACTAGGGGCACATTTTTGTACCCCTTTACCTGTGCACGGGCAGTCAGAGTCGCGCCCGCGACCACAACAAGGAGAGCGAGGGAGGTCAGCCAAGGTAAGACCGAAGCCCAAGATGGCCAAAGCAACAACAAGGACCAAGGCCACAAAGATCAGATAGACGAAGCAGGTTTCCCCAGCAAGGACCCTTGCCGGGGCAGCCTCAGCGGCCCCGGCAAGACCCTTGCCAGGGCAGCTCGCCCACGCCAGCCGAGCGAGCCACCCTCGAGCCCACCAACGCTCGACAAAGGCGTTGGGACAGGGCTCGGGAGGCACCTCTGTGATGCCATGCAGATCTTTGTGAAGACAAAGAATAGTCAAAATCAAATGAGGATAGGAAGGCAGCCATCCTCGTCGAAGAAACCCACAAGACCCCCAGCAAGATCCTTGCCAGGGACGCCTGCGCGCCATGGCAAGACCCATGCCGGGCCACCCGAGGACAAGGCCCTCGCCAAGCGCACCAGCAGGGCCACCGTCAGGACCGCACCCGCCAAGTCTCCGCCGCCATTCGCATGCAGCTGCCGACCCAACCAGCTAGGCAGGCACCTGCGTGGCAACATGCAGCCCTTAGTGGAGGCTCCACCACCGCGCCACCTCGGCTGCCTGCCTGCCTACATGGCACCGCATGCATCCCTGGCCAGGGTGCGTGTCGAAGCTTGGAGGAGCGGCGACGGACAGGACGGGCCTCGCCCCGTCCCTGATAAAGAGAAGGGACACCTAAGCCTCGCATTAAATGCGCTTTGTCCTGTAATACGAGGGATAACCTCGTGCCACTGTAGACCTTTCCACCTCCTGTGTGCCACTGTGGCATCCCCTTTTTCCTATAAAAGGAGGCCCGAGGCGACGAGGAGATGGATTCGGCTTTTTGGAGCTCGCTACACTCCGTAGCTAGCTCAAGAACTCAAAATACATCCACCAAAGTAGGACTAGGGTTTTAAGCATCCTCGCGGCCCAAACCTGGATAAAAAAAACCGCGTGCTCTCTGTTAGACCCGCTCTTCTCTCAACCCCACGCCCCGCAACCACAGTAGGGATTCTTGTGATCCCATTGGTGTCGTTTCCCACCGACAGATTTGGATCCACATGTTTCATGCTATGGTTAGGTTTACCTTAATACTTATTTTTTAGTTGCGGATGCTTGCAATAGGGTTTAATCATAAGTGGGATGCTTGTCCAAGTAAGGACAGCACCCAAGCACCGGTCCACCCACATATCAAATTATCAAAGTACCGAATGTGAATCATATGAACGTGATGAAAACTAGCTTGATGATAATTCCCATGTGTCCTCGGGAGCGCTTTTCTCTATATAAGAGTTTGTCCAGGCTTGTCCTTTGCTACAAAAAGGATTGGGCCACCTTGCTGCACTTTATTTACTTTTGTTACTTGTTGCTCGTTACAAATTATCCTATCACAAAACTATCTGTTATCTATAATTTCAGTGCTTGCAGAGAATACCTTGCTGAAAACCGCTTATCATTTCCTTCTGCTCCTCGTTGGGTTTGACACTCTTACTTATCGAAAGGACTACGATATATCCCCTATACTTGTGGGTCATCAAGACTCTTTTCTGGCGATGTTTCCGGGGAGTGAAGCGCCTTTGGTAAGGAAAAATTTATATAGTGTGCTAAAATTTACTGTCACTTGTTACTATGGAAACTAATCCTCTGAGGGGCTTGTTCGGGGTATCTTCACCCCGACCAGTAGAGCAAAGAGTTGCTCCTCAACCTACTGAACCTACTAAAAATGAAAATATCTACTTTGAGATTCTTTCGGGTATGATAGAAAAACTACTAGCTAATCCTTTTGCAGGAGACGGAACAATGCATCCTGATGAGCACCTAATATATGTGGATGAAGTTTGTGGATTATTTAAAGTTGCAGGTGTGCCTGATGATGTTATTAAGAAGAATATATTCCCTTTATCTTTGAAGGGAGATGCATTGACATGGTATAGGCTATGTGATGATATGGGATCATGGAACTACAAACGATTGAAATTGGAATTTCATCAGAAGTTTTATCCTATGCATCTTGTTCATCATGATCGCAATTATATATATAATTTTTGGCCTCGCGAAGGAGAAAGAATCGCTCAAGCTTAGGGGAGGCTTAAATCAATGTTACATTCATGCCCCAATCATGAGCTCTCAAGAGAAATGATTATTCAAAAAAATTATGCTCGGCTTTCTGATAACAATCGCACCATGCTCGATACTTCTTGTGCTGGCTCTTTTACGATGAAGACTATTGAATTCAAATGGGATTTATTGGAAAGAATTAAATGCAACTCTGAAGATTGGGACCTCGACGAAGGTAAGGAGTCAGGTATGACACCTAAGTTTGATTGTGTTAAATCTTTTATGGATACCGATGTTTTCCGTAAATTTAGCACTAAATATGGACTTGACTCTGAGATAGTAGCTTCTTTCTGTGAATCCTTTGCTACTCATGTTGATCTCCCTAAGGAAAAGTGGTTTAAATATCATCCTCACATAGCAGTAAAAGTAGCTGCACCTATTAAAGTTGAAGAAAAAATTATCACTTATAATGATCCTATTGTTCCTACTGCTTATGTTGAGAAACCACCTTTCCCTGTTAGAATAAAGGATCATGCTAAAGCTTCAATTGTGGTTCGTAAGAGCAATATTAGAACCTATACACCTCCTAAGCAAGTTAAAGTTGAACCTAATATTGCTATTGTTAAAGATCTCTTGGCTGATAATATTGATAGGCAGGTTATTTATTTCTGTGATGAGACTGCTAGAATTGCTAAGCCTTGTGCTAAAGATAAACATAGACCTGTGGTAGGCATGCCTGTTATTTCCGTTAAAATAGGAGATCATTGTTATCATGGCTTATGTGATATGGGTGCCAATGCTAGTGCTATACCTCATGACTTATACAAAGAAATTATGCATGATATTGCACCTGCTGAGATAGAAGATATTGATGTTACCATTAAGCTTGCCAATAGAGATACCATATCACCCATTGGAATTGTTAGAGATGTTGAAGTCTTGTGTGGGAAAATTAAATATCCTGCTGATTTTCTTGTTCTTAGTTCCCCTCAAGATAGCGTTTGTCCCATTATATTTGGTAGACCCTTCTTAAACACTATTAATGCTAAGATAGACTGCAAAAAGGATGTTGTTACTATTGGTTTGGGTGGTATGTCTCATGAGTTTAATTTCTCTAAATTTTGTAGACAACACCGTGAAGAAGAATTGCCTAGTAAGGATGAAATTATTGGTCTTGCACTACAAAAAAAGGCACATCCGTGACATTTTGGGCTGAACGAATTTTTTTTCTGTCATACATATGACACTTCTATGACGATAATTGTGACAAAACCCGGTATCATCATAGATGTGGTGGGCTCCTACTTCTATGACAAAAAATCATGACAGAAAATGGGTTTTTCATCCTGGGCGGGCCGGAAACGCGGCTGCATGACATTCTTTGGGCCGTCCATGACGGAAAAAACCGTGGTAGAAGCTAGGGGGAGGAAAATTTCGGGGAGTACCTGGTTATAGTGGGAGGTCATGGGCCGAGCGATGCGTGTTTCTCTCGTACACGTATGCACGTGTGTGCGAGGTGTTGGCTCTAACTGAACCCGAGCGAGGCGTTGGGCTCTAACTGAACCCGAGCGATTGCACTGCAGGCTACGCGTTACTGAACCCGAGCGATCGATCGATGGTTGTTAACTGAACCCGATCGAGCGATTCCTTCGCTACTGCTGCTAACTGAAGCCGATCGATTAGATGAACAGTGAGCGTTGCGGGGGGGGGGGTGTGGATGAATAGTGAGCGGTGGCGTTGCCTCTGGATGAACAGGACCCCATGGTGTGGAGGGCTGGATGAACAGTAGACGATGGAGGGGTGCCCGTGGAGGGGTGGTTGAACAGGACCTCGTGGTGTGGAGGGCTGGATGAACAGTAGACGGTGGAGGGGTGCCTGTGGAGGGGTGGTTGAACTGTAGCCGGTGGAGTAGCGCGCGGTGGAGGATGGATGAACAAGAGCCCATGGAGGCTGGAGGAGGTCGACGGTAGCCCGTGGAAGCTGGAGGAGGTCGACGGTGGAGATGAACAGTATCTCGTGGAGTCCTGTTTTACGGTACGCCACACCCCTCCCGATGAACAGGACCCCCGTTTTTTTCGTAGGAGGTCCGTTTCGCCCGTTTTGCGGTACGCCACACCCCTCCCGATCAACAGGACCCCCGTTTCGACCGTAGGAGGTCCGTTTTGTCCGTTTTGCAGTACGCCACACCCCTCCCGATCACCAGGACCCCCGTTTCCACCGTAGGAGGTCCGTTTCCTCCGTTTTGCAGTACGCCACACCCCTCCCAATCAACAGGACCCCATTCCGAACGTAGGAGGTCCGTTTCCTCCATTTTGCGATACGCCTAGCCTCGTTTCCATCGCCTGTTCCATCCAAGCCCTCCCGATGAACACGACCACGTATTCCGTTCCGACCCAGCCGGTTGGCTCCCACGCGTTCCGTTGCCTCCCGATGAACATGACGCATTCCGTTGCCTCCCCATGAACACGACGCATTCCGTTGCCTCCCCATGAACACGACGCATTCCGCTGCCTCCCCATGAACATGACGCATTCCGTTGCCTCCCCATGAACACGACGATGACACTGTTTCTCCGTTCCGACCCAGCCATGTACACGATCCCTAGTCGTACGTATGCGCGAGTAGGCGTTCGAGGCCCCGCCCGTATGTACACATACATGGCCGTATTTTATTTCTTGTACCCTGGACGCTGTACGTACGTGCACATGCTACGTGCACGCCTCTACTACGACACGTACGCGCCTCTACTACGACACGTAATCGCCTCTACATCCACCAGTATATATGTACGTACACGTTCGCGAGCAGAATGACAACGCTACGTACGCTTCGACCAGGTGGGTCCCGACTGTCAGGCACTTCCTTGCGTGCGAAGATATAGCTGGTGGGTCCCAGCAGTCAGGGGGGGCGAATCGCCTTTTTTTGCCCGGACGCACTTCCTTGCGTGCGAATATGTAGCTGGTCGGTCCCAGCAGTCAGGGGGGTGAATCATTTTTTTTTGCCCGGACGCACTTCCTTGCGTGCGAAGATGTAGCTGGTGGGTCCCAGCAGTCAGGGGGAAACATTTTTTTCGTGAAATGCGGTGGCCCGTCCGGTAGGTCCCCGCTGTCAGGTGGAGGAATCATTATTTTGCGCGTAATAAGGAGGCACTTCCTTGCTGCGGCCATGGACCCAGTTGTTAGCCTCTCCACGTACAGTCCACGTCCGATGGAAGTCGTTCGTTGACCATGTTGACCACGCCGCGCCGAGAGCACCATGGCGGTGGACGACGGTGAGGACTAGGAAGGGGATGACTCGGAGCCGGGGAAGACGCAGTAGTGGATGCCCACGCGAAGAGGAGTACGAGGGTTCACTGGTTCGGCTGCGGTGTGAGGCTGCTGTCGCCGCAGAATAACAAGGGGTGTGGGTGAGTAGAGGGATGGCCTGGCCAGCGGTGGGAGTAGTAGGGGGTGTCGGATTTTGGGTTCCGGCAGACCCTTGAGGTTTGAACATTGGGGTGCACGCGGAGATCTCTCCCATACCGATCTACGTCCGATCTCCCCGTGCGATCTAAGCTTTAAACAATGAACAACACAAAGGACACGAGATTTATACTGGTTCGGGCCACTGTTGTGGGGTAATACCCTACTCCAGTGTGTGGTGTGGTGGATTGCCTCAGGGGCTGAAGATGAACAGTACATAGGGAGAACAGCCTCGCGAGAGGTGTTCTTGAGCTGGTGCGGTGTATTCTACTTGGTCTCTCTATCCGATTCCCTCCCTGCGACTAGATGCCTCTACTCTGTGGTGGCTAGCTCTATTTATAGAGGCCCTGGGACTCTCCCCAAATAATGAGTGGGAAGGGCGCCAACAATTGGCCATTTTGCAGGGGAACATCTAGTACAAGTTATCCTGACCAAAGGTGGTCTTCGGCTTCCAAAAGCACCGGTGATGACGCCGTCTTGGGCTCCACGGTGACCTCCGTCCTGCCGCTCGGCTGGTCTTGGTCTCATTGCACCGGAATGGTAACCTTTGCCGGATGCCTTGGCCTATGCTTGCTCCCTTTGCACCAAAGGGGAAACAAGGACACTACGAAGGCCGGCGCCCGCCTGGAGCCCGCCTGGTCTCGATCGTCATGGCTTGTGTCACGGGCTCCTCGCGAGGTGCCCCTGTCTTGATCTCCCTGCCTCCTCGCGAGCCTGCCTGATGAGGTTGCCTCTGAGGAAGCTTCTGTTGGGGAACGTAGTAATTTCAAAAAATTTCCTACGCACACGCAAGATCATGGTGATGCATAGCAACGAGGGGGGAGTGCTGTCTATGTACCCTCATAGACCGAAGCAGAAGCGTTGACGCAACGTAGAGGAAGTAGTCGTACGTCTTCCCGATCCGACCGATCCAAGCGCCGTTACTCCGGCGCCTCCGAGTTCTTAGCACACGTTCAGCTTGATGATGATCCCCGGGCTCCGATCCAGCAAAGCTTCGGGGAGGAGTTCCGTCAGCACGACGGTGTGGTGACGATCTTGATGTACTACCGATCCAGGGCTTCGCCTAAGCACCGCGACAATATGACCGAGGTGGAATATGGTGGAGGGGGGCACCGCACACGGCTAAGGAACGATCACGTTGATCAATTGTGTGTTCTAGGGTGCCCCCTGCCCCCGTATATAAAGGAGCAAAAGGGGGGAGGTGCGGCCGGCCCTATGGTGGCGAGCAGGAGGAGTCCTACTCCTACCGGGAGTAGGACTCCCCTCCCGATCCTTGTCCAACTAGGAGAGGTGGAGGGAGAATAGGAAAGGGGGGGCGCCGCCCCTCCCTCCTTGTCCAATTCGGACTAGGGGGAGAGGGGGCGCGCGGCCTGCCCTGGCAGCCCCTTCCTCTTCTCCACATTAGGCCCATGAGGCCCATTAACCCCCCGGGGGGTTCCGATAACCCCCCCGGTGCTCCGTTTTTATCCGAAACCACTCGGAACCATTCCGATGTCCGAATATAGTCGTCCAATATATCAATCTTTACGTCTCGACCATTCCGAGACTCCTCGTCATGTCCGTGATCTCATCCGGGACTCCGAACTAACTTCGGTACATCAAAATGCATAAACTCATAATAACTGTCACTGTAACCTTAAGCGTGCGGACCCTACGGTTCGAGAACAATGTGGACATGACCGAGACACGTCTCCGGTCAATAACCAATAGCGGGACCTGGATGCCCATATTGGCTCCTACATATTCTACGAAGATCTTTATCGGTCAGACCGCATAACAACATACGTTGTTCCCTTTGTCATCGGTATGTTACTTGCCCGAGATTCGATCGTCGGTATCCAATACCTAGTTCAATCTCGTTGCCGGCAAGTCTCTTTACTCGTTCTGTAATACATCATCTCGCAACTAACTCATTGGTTGCAATGCTTGCAAGGCTTATGTGATGTGCATTACCGAGAAGGCCCTGAGATACCTCTCCGACATTCGGAGTGACAAATCCTAATCTCGAAATACGCCAACCCAACAAATACTTTCGGAGACACCTGTAGAGCACCTTTATGATCACCCAGTTACGTTGTGACGTTTGGTAGCACACAAAGTGTTCCTACGGTAAACGGGAGTTGCATAATCTCATAGTCATAGGAACATGTATAAGTCATGAAGAAAGCAATAGCAATATACTAAACAATCGGGTGCTAAGCTAACGGAATGGGTCATGTCAATCACATCATTCTCCTAATGATGTGATCCCGTTAATCAAATGACAACTCATGTCTATGGCTAGGAAACATAACCATCTTTGATCAACGAGCTAGTCAAGTAGAGGCATACTAGTGACACTCTGCTTGTCTATGTATTCACACATGTATGATGTTTCCGGTTGATACAATTCTAGCATGAATAATAAACATTTATCATGAAATAAGGAAATAAATAATAACTTTATTATTGCCTCTAGGGCATATTTCCTTCAGTCTCCCACTTGCACTAGAGTCAATAATCTAGATCACATCACCATGTGATTAACATCGATAGTTCACATCATCATGTGATTAACACCCATAGTTCACATCGCTATGTGACCAACACCCAAAGGGTTTACTAGATTCAGTAATCTAGTTCACATCGCTATGTGATTAACACCCAAAGAGTACTAAGGTGTGATCATGTTTTGCTTGTGAGAGAAGCTTAGTCAACGGGTCTGCCAAAATTCAGATCCGTATGTATTTTGCAAGTTTCTATGTCTACAATGCTCTGCACGGAGCTACTTTAGCTAATTGCTCCCACTTTCAATATGTATCTAGATTGAGACTTAGAGTCATCTAGATTAGTGTCAAAACTTGCATCGACGTAACCTTTTACGACGAACCTTTTTGTCACGTCCATAATCGAGAAACATATCCTTATTTTACTAAGGATAATTTTGACCGATGTCCAGTGATCTACTTCCTAGATCACTATTGTACTCCCTTGCTTAACACAGTGTAGGGTATACAATAGATCTGGTACATAGCATGGCATACTTTATAGAATCTATGGCTGAGGCATAGGGAATGATTTTCATTCTCTTTCTATCATCTGCCGTGGTCGGGCTTTGAGTCTTACTCAATTTCACACCTTGTAATACAGGCAAGAACTCTTTCTTTCACTGTTCCATTTTGAACTACTTCAAAATCTTGTCAAGGTATGTACTTATTGAAAAACTTATCAAGCGTCTTGATCTATCTCTATAGATCTTGATGCTCAATATGTAAGCAGCTTCACCGAGGTCCTTCTTCGAAAAACTCCTTTCAAATACTCCTTTATGCTTCACATAATAATTCTACATTATTTCCGATCAACAATATGTCATTTACATATACTTATCAGAAATGTTGTAGTGCTCCCACTCACTTTCTTGTAAATACAGGCTTCACCGCAAGTCTGTATAAAACTATATGCTTTGATCATCTTATCAAAGCGTATATTCCAACTCCGAGATGCTTGCACCAGTCCATAGATGGATCGCTGGAGCTTGCATATTTTGTTAACACCTTTAGGATTGACAAAACCTTCTGGTTGCATCGTATACAATCTTCTTTAACAAATCCATTGAGGAATGCTGTTTTGTTTATCCATTTGCCATATTTCATAAAATGCGGCAATTGCTAACATGATTCAGACAGACTTAAGCATAGATACGAGTGAGAAACTCTCATCGTAGTCAACACCTTGAACTTGTCGAAAACCTTTTGCGACAATTCTAGCTTTGTAGATAGTAACACTACTATCAGCGTCCGTCTTCCTCTTGAAGATCCATTTATTTTCTATGGCTTGCCGATCATCGGGCAAATCCATCAAAGTCCATACTTTGTTCTCATACATGGATCATATCTCAGATTTCATGGCCTCAAACCATTTCGCGGAATCTGGGCTCATCATGGCTTCCTCATAGTTCGTAGGTTCGTCATGGTCAAGTAACATGACCTCCAGAATAGGATTACCGCACCACTCTGGTGCGGATCTCACTCTGGTTGACCTACGAGGTTTGGTAGTAACTTGATCCGAAGTTACATGATCATCATCATTATCTTCCTCACTAATTGGTGTAGTAGTCACAGGAACAGATTTCTGTGATGAACTACTTTCCAATAAGGGAGCAGGTACAGTTACCTTATCAAGTTCTACTTTCCTCCCACTCACTTCTTTCGAGAGAAAACTCCTTCTCTAGAAAGGATCCATTCTTGGCAACGAATGTCTCGCCTTTGGATCTGTGATAGAAGGTGTACCCGAAAGTCTCCTTTGGGTATCCTATGAAGACATATTTCTCCGATTTGGGTTTGAGCTTATCAGGATGAAAATTTTCATATAAGCATCATAATCCCAAACTTTAAGAAACGACAACTTTTTGGTTTCTTGCTAAACCACAGTTCAGATTGTGTTGTCTCAATGGACTTAGATGGTGCCCTTTTAAACGTGAATGCAGCTGTCTCTAATGCATGATCCCAAAACGATATTGGTAAATCGGTAAGAAACATCGTAGATTGTACTATATCCAATAAAGTACGGTTATGACGTTCGGACACACCATTATGCTGTGGTGTTCCAGGTGGCATGAGTTTGTGAAACTATTCCACATTGTTTTAATTGAAGACCAAACTCGTAACTCAAATATTCTCCTCCACGATCATATCGTAGAATCTTTTATTTTCTTGTTACGAAGATTCTCCACTTCACTCTGAAATACTCTAAACTTTTCAGACTTATGTTTCATCAAGTAGATATACCCATATCTGCTCAAATCATCTGTGAAGGTCAGAAAAATAATGATACCCGCCGCGAGCCTTAACACTCATCGGATCGCATACATCAGTATGTATTATTTCCAACAAGTTAGTTTCTCGCTCCATTGTTCCGTAGAATGGAGTTTTAGTCATCTTGCCCATAAGGCATGGTATGTAAGCATCAAGTGATTCATAATCAAGTGATTCCAAAATCCCATCAGCATGGAGTTTGTTCATGCGCTTTACACCAATATGACCTAAACGGCAGTGCCACAAATAAGTTGCACTATCATTATTAGCTTTGCATCTTTTGGCTTCAATATTATGAATATGTGTATCACTACGATCGAGATCCAACAAACCATTTTGGTGGTGTGTATGACCATAGAAGGTTTTATTCATGTAAACAGAACAACAATTTATTCTCGTACTTAAATGAATAACCGTATTGTAATAAACATGATCAAATCATATTCATGCTCAACACCAAATAACACTTATTTAGGTTCCACACTAATCCCGAAAGTACAGGGAGTGTGCGATGATGATCATATCAATCTTGGAACCACTTCCAACACACATCGTCACTTCACTCTTAACTAGTCTTTGTTCATTCTGCAACTCCCGTTTCGAGTTACTAATCTTAGCAACTGAACCAGCATCAAATGCCGAGGGGTTGCTATAAACACTAGTAAAGTACACATCAATAACATGTATATCCAATATACCTTTGTTCACTTTGCCATCCTTCTTATCCACCAATCACTTGGGGTAGTTACGCTTCCAGTGACCAGTCCCTTTGCAGTAGAAGCACTCAGTCTCAGGCTTAGGTCCAGACTTGGGCTTCTTCACTTGAGCAGCAACTTGCTTGCCATTCTTCTCGAAGTTACCCTTCTTCCCTTGGCCCTTTACTTGAAACTAGTGGTCTTGTTAACCATCAACACTTGATGTTTTTCTTGATTTCTACCTTCGTTGATTTTAGCATCACGAAGAGCTTGGGAATCGTTTCCATTATCCCTTGCATATTATAGTTCATCACGAAGTTCTACTAACTTGGTGATGGTGACTAGAGAATTCTGTCAATCACTATTTTATCTGGAAGATCAACTCCCACTTGATTCAAGCGATTGTAGTACCCAGACAATCTGAGCACATGCTCACTAGTTGAGCGATTCTCCTCCATCTTTTAGCTATAGAACATGTTGGAGACTTCATATCTCTCAACTCGGGTATTTGCTTGAAATATTAACTTCAACTCCTGGAACATCTCGTATGGTCCATGACGTTCAAAACGTCTTTGAAGTCCCGATTCTAAGCCGTTAAGCATGGTGCACTAAACTATTAAGTAGTCATCATATTGAGCTAGCCAAACGTTGATAACGTCTGCATCTGCTCCTGCAATTGGTCCGTCACCTAGCAGTGCATCAAGGACATAATTCTTCTATGCAGCAATGAGGATAAACCTCAGAATACGGATCCAATCCGCATCATTGCTACTAACATTTTTCAACACAATTTTCTCTAGGAACATATCAAAATAAACATATGAAAGCAACAACGCGAGCTATTGATCTACAACATAGATATGCTAATACTACCAGGACTAAGTTCATGATAAATTTAAGTTCAATTAATCATATTACTTAAGAACTCCCACTTAGATAGACATCCCTCTAATCTTCTAAGTGATCACGTGATCCAAATCAAACTAAACCACAACCGATCATCACGTGAAATGGATTAGTTTTCAATGGTGAACATCATTATGTTGATCATATCTACTATATGATTCACGCTCGACCTTTCGGTCTCCGTGTTCCGAGGCCATATCTGCATATGCTAGGCTCGTCAAGTATAACCCGAGTATTCTGTGTGTGCAAAAATTGGCTTGCACCCGTTGTAGATGGACGTAGAGCTTATCACACCCGATCATCACGTGGTGTCTGGGCACGACGAACTTTGGCAACGGTGCATACTCGGGGAGAACACTTCTTGATAATTTAGTGAGAGATCATCTTATAATGCTACCGTCAATCAAAGCAAGATAAGATGCATAAAAAAGATAAACATCACATGCAATCAATATAAGTGATATGATATGGCCATCATCATCTTGTGCTTGTGATCTCCATCTTCGAAGCACCGTCATGATCACCATCGTCACCGGCGCGACACCTTGATATCCATCGTAGCATCGTTGTCGTCTCGCCAATCTTATGCTTCTATGACTATCGCTACCGCTTAGTGATAAAGTAAAGCATTACAGGGCGATTGCATTGCATACAATAAAGCGACAACCATACGGCTCCTGCCGGTTGCCGATAACTCGGTTACAAAACATGATCATCTCATACAATAAAATTTAGCATCATGTCTTGACCATATCACATCACAACATGCCCTGCAAAAACAAGTTAGACGTCCTCTACGGCTTAAGCAAGAACCAATCTCACCTACGCATCAAAACCACAATGATAGTTTGTCAAATAGACTTCGTTTTAACCTTCTCAAGGACCGGGCGTAGCCATACTCGGTTCAACTAAAGTTGGAGAAACTGACACCCGCCAGCCACCTGTGTGCAAAGCATGTCGGTAGAACCAGTCTCGCGTAAGCGTACGCGTAATGTCGGTCCGGGCCGCTTCATCCAACAATACCGCCGAACCAAAGTATGACATGCTGGTAGGCAGTATGACTTGTATCGTCCTCAACTCACTTGTGTTCTACTCGTGCAAAACATCAAACCATAAAAACCTAGGCTCAGATGCCACTGTTGGGGAACGTAGTAATTTCAAAAAAATTCCTACGCACACGCAAGATCATGGTGATGCATAGCAACAAGGGGGGAGTGCTGTCTACGTACCCTCGTAGACCGAAGCGGAAGCGTTGACGCAACGTAGAGGAAGTAGTCATACGTCTTCCCGATCTGACCGATCCAAGAGCCGTTACTCCGGCGCCTCCGAGTTCTTAGCACACGTTCAGCTTGATGACGATCCTCGGGCTCCGATCCAGCAAAGCTTCGGGGAGGAGTTCTGTCAGCACGATGGCGTGGTGACGATCTTGATGTACTACCGATGCAGGGCTTCGCCTAAGCACCGCGACAATATGACCGAGGTGGAATATGGTGGAGGGGGGCACCGCACACGGCTAAGGAACGATCACGTTGATCAATTGTGTGTTCTAGGGTGGCCCCCTGCCCCCGTATATAAAGGAGCAAAAGGGGGGAGGTGCGGCCGGCCCTATGGTGGCGCGCAGGAGGAGTCCTACTCCTACCGGGAGTAGGACTCCCCTCCCGATCCTTGTCCAACTAGGAGAGGTGGAGGGAGAATAGGAAAGGGGGGGCGCCGCCCCTCCCTCCTTGTCCAATTCGGACTAGGGGGAGAGGGGGCGTGCGGCCTGCCCTAGCAGCCCCTTCCTCTTCTCCACATTAGGCCCATGAGGCCCATTAACCCCCCGGGGGGTTCCGGTAACCCCCCCCCCCCCCCCCCGGTGCTCCGTTTTTATCCGAAACCACTCGGAACCATTCCGATGTCCGAATATAGTCGTCCAATATATCAATCTTTACGTCTCGACCATTCCGAGACTCCTCGTCATGTCCGTGATCTCATCCGAGACTCCGAACTAACTTCGGTACATCAAAATGCATAAACTCATAATAACTGTCATCGTAACCTTAAGCGTGCGGACCCTACGGTTCGAGAACAATGTAGACATGACCGAGACACGTCTCCGGTCAATAACCAATAGCGGGACCTGGATGCCCATATTGGCTCCTACATATTCTACGAAGATCTTTATCGGTCAGACCGCATAACAACATACGTTGTTCCCTTTGTCATCGGTATGTTACTTGCCCGAGATTCGATCGTCGGTATCCAATACCTAGTTCAATCTCGTTGCCGGCAAGTCTCTTTACTCGTTCTGTAATACATCATCTCGCAACTAACTCATTGGTTGCAATGCTTGCAAGGCTTATTGATGTGCATTACCGAGAAGGCCCTGAGATACCTCTCCGACATTCGGAGTGACAAATCCTAATCTCGAAATACGCCAACCCAATAAATACTTTTGGAGACACCTGTAGAGCACCTTTATGATCACCCAGTTACGTTGTGACGTTTGGTAGCACACAAAGTGTTCCTACGGTAAACGGGAGTTGCATAATCTCATAGTCATAGGAACATGTATAAGTCATGAAGAAAGCAATAGCAATATACTAAATGATCGGGTGCTAAGCTAACGGAATGGGTCATGTCAATCACATCATTCTCCTAATGATGTGATCCCGTTAATCAAATGACAACTCATGTCTATGGCTAGGACACATAACCATCTTTGATCAACGAGCTAGTCAAGTAGAGGCATACTAGTGACACTCTGTTTGTCTATGTATTCACACATGTATCATGTTTCCGGTTGATACAATTCTAGCATGAATAATAAACATTTATCATGAAATAAGGAAATAAATAATAACTTTATTATTGCCTCTAGGGCATATTTCCTTCAGCTTCTTGTCGTCCGTCCCGCGAGGCTTGGCCCCTCGTGAGGGTCTTGAGCTTGAGCTAATGAAGATGGGCCGCGCTGGACCCCCACATGAGCCACGCCGCAGGCCGCAGGCAGGCAAGTCTGGGGACGCCCGTTCCCAGAATGCCGACAGTAGCCCCCGGGCCCAAGGCGCGCCTGGGCTTGGCCTAGCAGAGAAGTGAAGGGGCAAGCGCGAAGCACTGCGGGCTCCGATAGCCTGCAGCCTCGGGCGCCGCGTGGCGATTGATTGGATGTTGGCGTCTGCGCTCCCCACGTCGCCTCGGCAACTGTCCATCTGACAAAAGGGGTGCCCGGGCCAGACTTACTTGCTTTGTTCTCGCTCGTCTCGCCCCAGATCCCCTTTCTCGCTCTTCTCCTTCTTGCTCCCGAAATCCTCCAGATCTGTCTCAATCCTTCTCATCCGGCACGCCATGGCGCCTCGCAAGTCCTCGACTGAGGCCTGGTACTCGCCGGCTCTGGATTCCCCGAACCTGTCGGAGAAGAACCTCGCCCTCACGCGCCTGATGAGGGTGGCGCAGGTCCGCCAGGGGGTGACTGTGCTCAAGGCCAGCTCCGACCAACCTAAGGGTAAGGAGAGCACCTTCTATCCATTCTTCGTAACCGCCATCATCGCCGGTCTGCTGCCTCCTTTCTCTGAGTTCTTCTTTGCTATCCTCCGCCAATACAACTTGCAGGCTCTGCATCTCCACCCCAACTCTGTTCTTCTCCTGGTGATTTTTGCTTACTATTGTGAGGCCCACGTCGGGGTAAAGCCCTCGGTGGCCTTGCTGTGCCACTTTTTCTCCCTCCGGGTTTCTGGTGCCCATGTCTCCGCATGCGCGAGCTTTATCACATACTCCAACTCCAATGCTATCTCAAAGCCTGGGAAGAGGATCGACGGCTTCCGGAGCAAGTGGGTCATGGTGGACATCGGGCGCCTCCATCCCCGACTGGTGTTGCCCACGGGGCAGCCCAAGGCCGTTGATGTGTGGTCCCGCGCGGAGCTCGTCGACCCCCGTGCGAAGGCGGTGCTGAAGAGGATTAACGCGAACCTGAGGCCAAGCAACTTGGGGGCCGCGAAGTTGACCGGGGCCACGCTCCTGAGGGAGTTCTTGGAGCACCGGGTGGCTCCTCTCCAGAAACATTCGCTCCCATTGTGGAGGCTTGGGGGAGCGGACGCCACCCAGCGCCTGAGCTCCCGGGCCCTGACCGACGAGGATTTGGTCGCGACCCTCCATTCCTTGGTTGGGGGAGACGTGGCGATCCCGGTGGGCGCCCCTGTCCTCCCGCTCCTTCGCGACGACTGGGAGCAGGTGGTGAACACCATGCCCACCTTCAAAGGTGAGGGGCTGGTGCCCGCGGAAGCTCCCGAGGACCTAGCGGCGCTGGCGATGGTGAACGTGTCCTCCGGCAGCTCCGGCGAGAGTAAGGGGGAAGAAGAGGCGGAAGAGTCTGACTCTGAAGCGACTGTCGAGGAGTCGGGGGAGTCCTTCCCTCGGAGCTGGTCCCATGCCCTCCGCTCCATGCCGGACGACGACTAGGCCGGCGCCAGGCGAGGAGGGGAGGACTCTCCCTTGGTCACAAGGAAGGGCAGGTCGGGGCTGGTTCCTCCAGGATCTGCTCTGGTCCCTGGGCGGTCTGAGGCCAGCTCCGGCCCTCCTGACATGCCTTCTACTTCCGGGCCTCCCAAGGTCGACCCCAGCTGCAGGCTTTCGGGCTTCAAGTTTGGCCGGAGGCTGCTTGAGTCCGCGAACGACGTCCAGTAAGTGCTTGATTCGTGCTTTGCTTGGTTTCTGCCGCCGAGGCTTGACATCTGCATTCTTTTGCTAGGCCGGCACCTGCAACAAAGAGGTTGAGAGGGGCTCCCACGGCCCTGCTTGGGGCGAGTCCATCTGCCGGGGCGTTGCTTTCATCCGCTGGGGAAGAATACGGCGAGGCTCGCGCCTCCCTGGCCCGATCGTCTTCGCGAGGCCAAGTGGGACATCTTGGCGAGGAGTCAGCCCCCGTGGCCCCGCTGACCTTGGAGTCGGCTGCGCTCAATGCTGCAGCCGGGGCAGCCAAGGCCCAGGGGGTTCCTTCCTGCCAAGCCGAGATCACGCTGCCGTTCTCTTCGCCCGCTCCACCGGTTCCCGCTTCTTCTGTTCCCTCTGCCGCCGTCCTGGACCAGGTCACCAACGAACTGAGCCAGCTGCGGGAAGATCTTCTAAGCACGGACCCTCGCCTAGTGGCCGGGCGCCTGGAGATAGCTTTTGGCTGGGCCCGCTCTGCCGGCTCCGTCCGAGCAGCGTTGAGCCAGGCCGTGTCGGCCTCCGATGGGGAGAAGCAGGCCGCCAACCAAGCCAAGGCCGCCCGCAACGCTGCCCTGGGTGACGTTGCGGCTGCCCAGGCTCGCTGCAAGGCGCTGGAGGTCGAGCTGCAAGGCCTACGCGACGAGCTCGCCAAGGAGGTCCATGGCCGCCAGGAGAAGGAGAAGGAGATGAAGGCTCGGCAGGCTGCCGTCAAGGACCGGGACGCCAAGCTTGATGACCGCCATAGCCGATTGGAGACGTTGGAGCGGTCGCTGAAAGCGGAGAGGACCGAGCTAGACGCTAAGGCGAAGGTCCTGGCGGAGAATCGGGTGGCCTTCGCGAAGCTGGAGAAGAGGGCTCGCGCCACGCTGAAGACGCTTTACGAGAGCGGCTTGGAGGAGCCGTTGGCTGGTGCGGAGGACGGCCCCGCCAAGCTGCTCCCCTTCCTGGTCGACGCGCTTGAAGATGTCACAGACGGCCTTGGCCCCACGGTCGAGGCCGAGGCGCGTGCTCTGTCTTCTGTGGCGCTGACGCATGTCCTCAGCCACGTCTATCTGCGCGACCTTAACGTCGGCTTCGATAGCCTGCTGGAACCCGTGAGCGGCGACCTTGTCGCCGCTGCCGTCGAGGCCGTGAAAGGCCGAGCCGAGGCTTTGCTGGGGAAGTTACGTTCCTTCAGCATCTTGCCCGGGCGCGGTGCCGCCAGCTCCGCGTCCTCAGGAGGCAGAGTCGCCCAGCGTGACTCCACCACCGGCGACGACGCCACTGGAGAGTGATCCCTTCATGGCTTCTGTCCTGCTTTTATTCCTGCAACATGCACCATGCCTCGCGGAGGCGTTTAAACTTGTGTTTGGCGTTATGAAACAATCTATGGCTTGTAATATTTGCTTTGAATTTCCTGGAATTTGCATTTTCCCTCCTATTTGTTTGCTCTCTACATCGGCAGGGCCCTGCCCCACGCTTACCTCAGCCGCCGTTAGCCCCGACCGGAAACCAGGACGAGACTAAGGAGTAAGGGGCTACATGTCAAATTAGGCTCCTGAGTCGCGATGCTCAGGAATCCCCCTTGACGCACGAGCAACAACTAGGGAAGGGGGAGCAAGGAGTGGATTTGGTCATTCTGCGTCGGCAGGGCCCGACCCCGCGCATACCTCACCCAGCGTTAGTCCCGACCGGAAACCAGGATGGGACTAAGGAGTGAGGTGCTACGTGACCAGTTAGGCTCCTGAGTCGCGATGCTCAGGAGTCCCCCTTGACGCTCAAACGGGTTTTCATACCTTGGCTCTGCTCGGGGAGGGCGCGCGACGACCAGGTCCGAGGGACCTGGCTGGGTGGCGTGCGCTCGGGCAAGGCCCGGGCGCAGCCCCCCTGTCCAGCCCCCTCGCGCGGCGCTCTCGAGGGGAGGCATTGCGACGGTGCCGGACACTAAGCTCTGGGCTCCCTGAGGTTGGTACGGCTGTGGGCCGCCCTCAGTTGTTTATCACCAGCGCGGAGCATAGCGCTTCCGTATGTGTACGGGCATAGCCGCTCCTCGGCAGTGTCGTCAGCCAGCGCGGAGCATGGTGCTTCCACTGGTACGTGGGAGGGGGCTCCCGTCCGGGAGGATCCCCCGGGGCGTGTACAGCCCCGCCCTGACACGTGGCCGGCGCGGTAGGGCTCGGAGAGGTGTATCTGGGCACTCATGAGCCAGCGCGGGACTCACGAGGCCCTACCTCGAGGCGGGTTGCGCCTGGCTCTAGGCCTTTACCAATGGTGTGTTCCTGCAGGGTGGTTAGAATGCAAATGCTCTACGTCCTCAGGTCCCGGCCCTCGAGCGAGCTCAGCCGCCGCTGGTATGACAGGTCGCGATGCCGTGGGTCAAGGCCAGGGGGTGAGGGCTGGAGAGCCAGTAGGAGCCCATGAGTCGTGATGCTCAGGTACCCCCCTTTTAATGTGCAAGCACTTTGCATGAGAGCGGAGAAGTCCGCGATAAGCAGTAGGTGACAATCATGGGAAAGAGCAAATTCATTTTAAGCAGATGCGGGAAACGCTGCTGGGCCAGGCCCGAGCAGATTGGGGATGATGCAGCCCGAGGGGCGCCCCCAACAAGGTAGGTAAAGAGCATAAGCAAAACGGATACATGCCGCGGGGACGGACCCACGTGGCCTGGGAATGATGCGGCCCTGTGGGCGCTCCCAGCTAAAAATGGAACTTAGAACGGTGTCACCTGATGCTGTTGAAGATGAAGTGATGCTGAAGAAGCGGGCGATGCGCGGTGGAGACATCGGTCCTCACGAGCCCCCAGGCCTAGGAGCCTCGGGAGGCTCCGGGGGCACGGGTAGGTCTTCGAGGGCCATCACCACCTCCGCCAGGACCGCGTGATGACTGACCTCTTGAGCCTCCAGAATGCTCCTCGGCAGGCGCTAATGAGCGGAGACCGCATTCGGCAGGCCGAAGGGTATGCGAACGTAGCTATGAGGTGGTCCCTTGCAGTGCCCCACGTGCGAAGGCCAGAGGTGCTCCTGGGACACGGCTTGGTTGAGCCCCGGCACGTCGATGCAGACGCGCAGCCCACCATCCTCGCCTGGATGTGGAGCTACGACGGGCAAGCGGCGGCTGCCGCGCATGACTCTCGACTCCTGTAGCTCCTGGGTGTTTCTTGCGATGAACTCATGAGGGTTTGGTCTTCCTTGCCTTGTACCTTCCTGAGGGAAACGTGCCTGGAAGCACCCTTCCAAGTGGTGCCCGAGCGCCTCCCTCGCGACCATGGCAAAGTCGGTGGCTCTCCAAGAAAGAGTCCCCGAGCCCTACCTGAGGAGGGCGCCGGGCGCGCCTTCCTATGCGTGAGAAGGTGGCGCTCCCTGATCGGGCGCGAACTCTGACGCGACACCTAAGGAGGCACCTGCCCCCTTATGGCTTGGGCCAGGCGAGGCCTTCTTCTTCTTGAGGATCGCCTCGAGAAGTCTTCCGCTTTTGTGATCTGGGTCTTCGATTGCTGCGGCTTGGAACCCACGCTCAAGCGAACACACTGCGTCCCTTTCTTCACACGGTACGGTGATGACTCCACCGCTTCCTGGCATCTTGAGGACATTGTAACCATGGTGAGTCACTACCATGAACTTGGCCAGAGCTGGGTACCCGAGGATGGCGTTGTACGGCAGGCGAATGTGGGCGACGTCGAAGTCGATGAGCTCGGTGCGGTAATTGTTGCACTGCCCGAAGGTGACTAGAAGGCGAACCTACCCTATTGGAACAGTGGAACCATCAGTGACTCCTGAGAAAGGCTTGGTCGGCTGAAGCTGATCGTACGGCAATTGGAGATTGCCGAACGTCTCGACGGACTGGAGGTTGAGTCCTGCTCCACCATCAATGAGGGTCCTGGTGACTTACACATTGCTGATGACTGGGGAGCAAAGCATCGGGTGGACTCCGCCCGTTGCCGCACACTTGAGATGATCCGCTGAGCTGAACGTGATAGCGCACGTAGACCACCTGAGAGGGCGCGTGGCCTCAAGCTTGGGAAGGACTGCATTCACCTCGCGAGCAAACTGCTTGAAGATGCGTTGTGAAGCTGGGGCCTGGGCGCCATCCAAGATGCAAGCGATTGCGCGCGGCTCCTGTAAGCCCCCAGCCCCATCGTCTTGATGTTGGTATTCGTTTCTCCTTGGCGGTGGCGGCAGAGGAGGAAGGCCTGCGTTGCCGTGCGCTCGATCCTCACGAGGCTGATCTCTCCAGCCTCCCTTGTGAGGCTGGTCCTGCCAGCGATCCTCGCGATGTCGGTCGCGCCACCCTTGGCGAGGGCCACTGTCTTCCCATCATCCTCCACCTCTTCCTCCTCCTCGGCCATAGCCCCTGTCGTTCCGCTCGGGGCTTCGGCCGACTCGCCAATCTCGCACGGCCCTGAGCTCTTGACATTCATTGGTGTTGTGGGTGTGGAGGTCGTGGTACATGCAGTATCGGCCACCCTTGGATGACTTAGCCTGATCCCTGCCTCGCTTGGTGTCTGGTTCCGCTGCAAGCACGGCAGCCCCTTGCGCTTCACGTCCTTGGCCTTGAGCTTTTTCTCTTCTGGGTCGGCAGCCGGGAGCTCGAGGAGGGAGAGGCGCCCTTCCTCAGCCCTGGCACATTTGGTCGCCAAGTTGAACAGCTCCAGGGATGTGCACATGTCTTTGTGGATTGTCAGCTCCTCCTTCATCTTGATGTCGCGCACACTATCGGAGAAAGCTGAGATGATGGCCTCTTCAGTCACCCTAGGGATCTTGAGGCGAGCGTTGTTGAAGCGTTGGATGTACTTCTGCAGGGTTTCCCCTGGCTGTTGCTTGATGCGGCGCAGGTCGCTCACGGCCGGGGGCCGGTCGCGAGTGCCCTGGAAGTTGGCGATGAAGCGGGTGCGCATCTCGCCCCAGGAGGATATCGTGCTGGGAGCCAGGTTCAGGAGCCAGGTGCGGGCGCCGTCCTTGAGCGCCATGGGGAACCAGTTCGCCGTGACCATTTTGTCTCCGTTGGCGGCTTTGATGCCCAGCTCATAGAGTTGTAGGAACTCCGCGGGGTCCGCCGTGCCGTCGTAGCGAGGGGACAGGTCAGGCTTGAAATTGCCTGGCCATGTGACGCCGCGTAGCTCAGGGGTGAAGGCGCGGCAGCCTTCTGTGGCCACCGGCGCCCTTTGCTGGTGTTGGGCTTGCTCCTGGTGATTACCACGCGCCGTTGCCTGGAGCAGCACGGGGTCTTGGCGTGGAGGCGGAGGGACGCGATCTTGGCATGCCGGCGCTGGGAGCACGCGAGCACCTTCTTGGGGACGAGGGATCTCTTGGCAGCTCCCTTCTTGATGCGTAGGCGCCGGACGTGGAGGGTCTCGCCCTGGGGCCGCGCGCCTTGGAGCCAAGGCGCCTTCTTGGGGAGGAGGTGGCAGAGGGGCCTCCTGGTCCTCGCCCCCTGCACGGAATGGAGCGCGAGGCAGCGAGAGGGACGGCAAGGGGGAGCCCCCTGTGGCGCTGACGAGCTCGGTGATGCGGGCGAGCCAGTCCTCGTAGAGGTCGTCGACGGGGCGGTAGTGCAGGAGCTCTCTTGCCAGGAGCAGCGCGGCGTGCGCGTCCGTGGGGGCACGACGGGCGTGGGACGACGAACCAGCTGGAGTCAGTGACGGGGTGGCGATGCGGCCATCCCGCCGCACCGAAGGATGCTGGGACGAGGTCTGCTGCTCGTTCCCCGCCGGGCCGGTGGCGGCGTTGGCGGCAGGCGACTGGGAACGACGAGGGCGTCCGCCGACGGGCGCCGTCTGGGCGACGCGGGTGGCGAGAGCAGCCCGGCGCTCGGCGCGAGCCCGACAAGCGTCAGCCATGGACACGACGGAAGATCACACGCGAACAGCGGAAGAAAGATTCCGGCGCACCCCTACCTGGCGCGCCAAATGTCGGATTTCGGGTTCCGGCAGACCCTTGATGTTCGAACACTGGGGTGCGCACGGAGATCTCTCCCCTACCGATCTACGTCCGATCTCCCCATGCAATCTAAGCTGGAAACAATGAACAACACAGAGGACACGAGATTTATACTGGTTCGGGCCATCGCTGTGGTGTAATACCCTACTCCCGTGTGTGGTGTGGTGGATTGCCTCAGGGGCTGAAGATGAACAGTACAGAGGAAGAACAGCCTCGCGAGAGGTGTTCTTGAGCTGGTGCGGTGTATTCTACTTTGGTCTGTCTATCCGATTCCCTCCCTGCGACTAGATGCCTCTACTCTGTGGTGGCTAGCTCTATTTATAGAGGCCCTGGGCCTCTCCCCAAATAATGAGCGGGAAGGGCGCCAACAATTGGCCATTTTGCAGGGGAACATCTAGTACAAGTTATCCTGACCAAAGGTGGTCTTCGGTTGCCAAAAGAACTGGTGATGACGCCATCTTGAGCTCCACGGTGACCTCCTTCCTGCCGCTCGGCTGGTCTTGGTCTCGTTGCACCGGAATGGTAACCTTTGCTTGATGCCTTGGCCTGTGCTTGCTCCCTTTGCACCAAAGGGGAAACAAACACACTACGCAGGCCGGCGCCCGCCTGGTCTCGATCGTCATGGCTTGCATCACGGGCTCCTAGCGAGGTGCCCCTGCCTTGATCTCTCCGCCTCCTCACGAGCCTGCCTGATGAGGCTGCCTCTGAGGAAGCTTCCTGTCGTCCGTCCCGCGAGGCTTGGCCCCTCGCGAGGGTCTTGAGGTTGAGCTGATGAAGATGGGCTGCGCTGGGCCCCCACTTGAGCCACGCTGCAGGCAGGCAAGTCTGGGGACCCCCGTTCCCAGAAGGCCGACAGGGGGCGGTGAGGCCTCCGCGGCATCATAGCCAGCCACGGGAGGCAGGAGCATGCGGCACGACCGGCGTTGGTTTGGGCGGCTGGAGCAAGAAGACCAGAGGTTGAAGAAGCACTACGGCCGTTGGATGAACATCGTACGGTAACAGGAGCTAGAATCTAAGTTGACAAAGCCCTCCGTCCCCGTCAACTTGGTAGGCCCACAAGTCAGCCTCCCACTATGCTGGGTTCCAGCTGGCAGGGGGAATATTCATTTTTTCGTGCGTAATAAGGAGGCACTTCCTTGCGTGCGAAGATAGCTGGTGGATCCGACATGTCAGCGGGGGGCACGTTATTTTCGCGAAATACAGAGGCCCTTCCGGTGGGTCCCAGATGTCAGGTGGAGGAATCATTATTTTGCGCGTAATAAGGTGGCATTTCCTTATGTGCGGCCGTGGACCCAGCTGTTAGCCTCTCGATGCACAGTCTACTTCCGATGGTGTCGTTCGTTGACCACGTTGACCACGCCGCGCCGAGCGCATCCAAGGTGGTGGACGACGGCGAGGCCCCGGACAGCAACGAGCCGGAGATGGGAAGACGCGGGAGTAGAGTCATAGACGGAGAGGTGTACGAGGGTTAATTGGTTCTAGTGTGGTGTGGTTCGGCAGTCGGTGGAGAAGAACAGGAAGTGTGGGAGGTTGGAGGGATGGCCTAGCCAACGGTTGAGTAGCGCTTCATAGTGAAGCGTGCTAAGCAGAGCTGCTAGCAGCAGGAGGCGGGAGGTGGTCCCGGCGGCGCTGGAGGAAGAAGACGAGAGATTGAAGATGGATGCCGGTTGTTGGAAGTAAATCCAACGGCTAACATTTCAGAATCATTTGTTCACTAAATTGACAATGACTTGCGTTGGCTTCGACCTATTGGCCCACATTCCAGCCTCAAAAAATGTGGCACGTATTCAACCTATTTTTTCAGAATTTACAGTCTTTTTTTTGCATGGTAGAATTTACAGTCAATTTGATCTTCTTTTTTCTGAATTACAGCCATTAGCTGGGCTAGGTGAACAAATAATGTAGCGTCCATGCGGCCCATTTATTTTATTTCCTAAAAAATACAGGCCATTTGCACTTTCTCGAAATACACGATTTTGCTGGGCTGATTCTAATTATAATGTTGGGTTGGGCCAGTAATGTTATCAAAAAATAAAAAGGGGCTGACCATTTTGTTATAAATATATTTAAATAATAAGCGATATTATTACATTCGTCCTTAAATCTTGCCAAGCTTTTGTACACAATCACTAGGATTTTCGTGCCAAAACAATCCAGGATTTTATTTGTTAAGAAATTATTTTTATAAGTTAATAAGATGTGGGATATTGTTTTCTTACATATGTAAGTATCTGTTAAATATATGATGACAATAAAAATAATATATAATAACATATAAAATAATTTAAATATATATAATAGAGTTAGAAGGGAAACATAAGTTGGACCTGGCGTTCCTATTCTTATATAGAAAAATAGAACAAACCTCTGCATTTTCTTCAAAAAAATACATAAATTGGGCTGCCAAAAATAAAACCTCGGATGGGAGGTCCATAGGCCTGTTTGTAGGGCCGTCATGTATCGACCGGCCTATGGACCTCCCATCCGAGGTCGTGGGCTACGCATGTTAAAAATAAAAGCCTAGACGGGGCAGCCCAAAACCACGTCCAACACTTGTCAAAACTTCGTCCCTCGTTTTCTCTGTGTTTCGCACACTTGACATTGTGTGGGCATTTTGACTGTGCATCATATGAAGATGTGTTGTGCATGAATGTTGATCAGCATGATGTTAAATGGCTGGTAGTTCCATTTTTGACCTTGAATAAAACTTCCAACATGATGTTAACCCTATTTGAAAAGGCCATGTTAATATAAATGCTCTGCCTCTGAAAGTTGCAGTTTCTTATCTGAAACTGGACTTGCAGTTTTTTATCTGAAACTGAAACTTGCAGTTTCTTCTCTGAGAATCACATTGTCTGCACTTTTAGACTCCCATGAAACTACATTTTTTAAGTGCTAAAAATAGATCTCTAGAATTCATAAAATACTTCATATGCTCAATACTGCAAATCTGAAATTCAAAAGACATTCATTTCTGAAAGTACTCTCAAAATACACAACACAAAACACAATTCACAACCTGCAAATACTGACAACCCTAAGCTCCTCCTGACAATTTACAACCTGCCCGACTATTGGGCTGGGGGGGCAGCCCCCTCCTATTCCTCGGCGGCAGACATCCGCCCCGTGAGACAATGCGGACGGCGAGGGAGACGATGGCGGGGAAGCGTCGTCGAGCCAACTGCTTTTCTCCTCTTGAAGTTGGGTTCGGTCGACAAAGACTCCACCGGCTCGCTCTGGCAGGACACCCTCACAAACGGCACCATGTAGATGCTCGATCCTTCAATCTCTGGTGGATGCTCCATCTGGGATTGATACTCCCACCACCGTTCCCTCACGATCGGATTCGGTGAATCTGTTTTCTCCATGGCCCATAGGATCAGCTCTATGTACTCCGGCGCGACTCCCTCCGGGAGTATCGCCGCCTTTTCGCTCTATTGCAGATATTTGGCCATGGATGTCACCGTCGCCGCTAGTTGGTCCTTGTTGTCAAACCAAGACTGTATCTCCAACATCCTAGCTAGCTTCACAGGGTCGCCGTCTGCAATCCTCACATATTGGTTGTACTCCTCCATCGATCTACTTCTCCACAGCACCTTCACTCACCGGTGGTGGTTTTTGAATGGAAGAGGAGAGGAGCAGCGCTGGTTTTGGATTAGAACGGGAGAGGAGCGACGCTGGTTTTGGACTGGAACAGGAGAGGAGGGGCGGTGGTTTTGAAATGGAAGAGGAGAGGAGCGGCGCTGCATTTAGATTGGAACAGGAGAGGAGCGGCGGTGGTTTAAGAGGAGAAGAGCGGAAGAGCGGCGCTGGTCTTGGAAGTATTTTTTTGTTGTTTTGCGTATTTTGGGTCAAAGTTTGACCACATACTGTATTTGACAAGCAAAATGTGAATGCATGTCACCAAAAATTGTATCGTTTGGTTCGTATCTGAATGTACTTTCAAATTATATTATTTTTGCAACGTATAACATATATTTTATGTGTGAAAATCATGGTCAATTATGACCCAGAATAAAAGGGAGACTAGTTAATGTGGGGTCGCTTTCTTAATTGAAGGGTAAATTGATTTTGATTTTGATCCAGTCACAGCGTGCCGGCCCTCTCGTCCAATCCTAAATCGCTGTCGCACGCTCCTCTCCCTCTTCTCCATTGCAAAACCACCTCCTCTCCTCCCCATCATCTCCATTCCAAAACCACTGTCTCGCCTCTCCCTCTTCTGATCTTCTCCATTGCAAAACCACCTCCTCTCCTCTCCATCATCTCCGTTCCAAAACCACCATCTCGCCTCTCCCTCTTCTGATCTACTCCATTGCGAAACCACCTCCTCTCCTCTCCATCATCTCCATTCCAAAACCACCGTCTCGCCTCTCCCTCTTCTCTATTGCAAGACCACCGTCTCTCCTCCCATCTTCCAAAGCTAGCACCGGACCACTCAGAAGGACATCTATGGAGAGGATGCAGCAGCGAATCAGGCAGATCGCCAGCGGCGACCAGGAAAAGTTAGCCAGGTTGAAGGAGATCTCGAGGACGGTGCAGGCCATGTGGCAATGTATGCGAAAGAGCGAGACGGCGGCGATGAGGGCGGCGATGTACATGTACTCCTCGGCGGCAGTCACGCCGCAGTCCTCCGAGTTCATCGAGTATCTCCTCTGGGCGATGGAGCAGACAGATTCACCCGAGGCGACAGTCAGGCGGAGGTGGTGGGCGTACAGGTCGAAGGTCGAGCACCCAGAGGATAACGAATCGATCGAGTATGGTGTGTCGTTCGTGAGGGTGCAGAGCCAGCCGGAGCCACAGGAGTATTCGTTCTCCCACCGCAAGAGGAGGCCGGATGGCGCGATGTCGCTTCCCCGCCGTTCTCCACGGTTCCCTCGATGCTCGCCTCGTTTCAACGGCGGCAGTAGGGTTTAAGGTAAGCTTCGCACTAACCTAATCTTCCACCAGCTCATGCTTACAATCAGTGTGACAGCTAATGAAAATCATGCTTACAATCAGTCTCCGAGTACTACGCCAATCACCCTAAAGTAGCTCTGGACCTTTGGGTCAAAGTTGTGACACAGTGTACAAATAAAGAAAAATAGATTGGTGCTTCTTTCAGAAAAGAATATTCCCTAGAAAACTGCCAATATAAGCTACTAGTATTTGGTTAGATGATTTGCTGCCGAGAAAGATCCATCCACAGAGAGCGCCACACCTCCCATTGGTGGTGGTGGATGCCAATGCGTGCATGCAGCATGGTTCGTGTCGGTAATTTTTTACTTGGCACACCTCGCACTCTGCATATATGCCGGTTCCATACGTACATTTGTGCAGTTCCACCAAAATGCAGCTGAATAACCCTATTTGCACAGATAATGAAAAAGCGTGATTACATTATAGTGGCACTAGTTGATGAAACACACAAAATAAATAGAAGAAAATATTGTGATAGTATCATAGTATGCCATGCTGCGAGGGCGAGATGGGCCCTGCGATGATCATACGGTACGCCTCATACTGGACATCGTCCCAAGTCTCTCAGATACACCTTATGCCAGTGATGAACATCAGTGTACAGTGGTAGTATAAGGAGGCGCCTTGGGACATTCAAATCTCTATTTTTGTACATATCAACTAAAATTAAGCACCCCGGTTTGCAGAAATGCTTAAAAATTAACAATGGGACTAGTTGATGAAACATACATTAACAAAGAGAAGCACTTTCTTTATCTACATTGGAAATGAAATGATAGAGATGACACTCGCTCTATTTTAACTGTATTATTACTTCATTTTATCAGTGACACTAGGGTCGAGCAGGTGGCAAACGAGGTGTACCGTGCATCGCAAGGATGGAGGTCGGCGGCGCTTAGACTGGAATGCTGAAGCTGGCTCTTTCAGTCACCAACATGGATGATTCAATTCATGGGACCTTTTGGTGCAGTTCACCTAAAATGAAGCAATGTCCCGTGAGCTAGCAGCTTCTTCTTCAAATTTTTTAAGAAAAGGGCTCCAGCCCCGGTTCCATTTCCATCAGAAAACGAAACCCACATAGCTTCTTCTTAATTAGTTGCAATAAAATTGAGCAACATCAAGGTTGGTTGTGAAGCTCCTGGAATGCTCAACTATAATTTGGATATCATTTGTGCAGTTCAACTAAGATCGAGCGTGAAATGTATATCTCTATTTGCACAAAAAAGGTGGAAAGGAGGGTGACTAACAAGTGATGAAACATGCATCAAATAAAAAGAAACATGTTCCTTATCTGAATGCAATCCTACAAGGACAGTAGCAATTTATAAAGCACTGGCATTGCTAGATATTAGTGTGGGCATTAGGATTAACTATGACAACCGTTAAATACGACATTACTTTGGGCACGGGAGAGTAGGCGGACCAGGACGGTTGCATTTCTAACGAAAAGAACCAACTTATCTTAATGGTAAATTTTAGCAGGACATGTAAAGAAGTGCCATTGATTCATATTACTGGAGGCATTACATTGAAAACAACATTGCTTTAACGTGTCCTTACTTTTAACAGTGCGACTGCTACATTTTACCAGTGGCATTACATAAGAGTGGCTCGGGGCAACAAACATCAGAACAGGATAACTGGGTTGGTCCCATTTTTGTTCGGTATAGCCACCTTATACTATGTGAGGCTAGCAAATCTAGTGTTGGACTTACTCTGTTGACTTTTCCCCCAGTCCCCACTTTCTTTCCTTTTTTAACCAATAGATCGGGTTTATATTGAGTTTGTACTGCGTTTCCCTTTATTTCCCTATTAGACCTAGAGACCAGTTGGATAGCTAGTCTCTCCTACTTTTTGCCCCCATTATTTCCTCTTTCGACCAAGTCCTTGATTCAGGTAACAAATCCTCCCCCACCCCCACCCCCTTTCTTCCTTGTTTGAACCAAGTAGTACAAGATTCGAGTGCATGAACTAGTTTTACCTCTTAAACGTAAAAAAATTAGGTGGTTTTCAAACAGCCGATCAATCCTATCTATGAGGGGGCCTAAGAAATAGTAAAAGATACAAATGTAGCGACGTCAGGAGCTCGGGAAGTAGAGCAAGGCTGGTTTCGAAGGAAGTTATACCTGATGGTCGCCGGGATGTCGCTAGGTGGGCGGCGGGAGGCCGGGTCTGCCCACACTACGGCAGCGAGGAAGAAGGGGTCAGAGGCCCTCCCTCGCCAGCGGTGCTTGGGAGAGAACGGCAAGGTAGGCTGATCGGGACGCGCCCAGCAGTGGGTAAGAGCCGTCGCCGAGGACGATCGCGTGAACGTTGCACCTTCTCACCTTCCCCGGCGGAGAGGATCCGGCTAGATCTATGAACAGCGGTGAGCAGAGAGAGAGTGTGTGTGGCCACCGCTGTCGTGTTTAGATCTGGAGAGGCCGAGACAGTGTGAAGAGAGCAACACTAGCAAGCAAGCGCGGAGGCTCCTGCGTATATAGTGGAGTAGTACAAGTTTTGTTTTATCTACCGATGCCGGCTTGACCTCGTCAATGACTGTCGAGAAGTCTTCATGCACATGGCCCGGAGGCGCAGTTGTCGACATTTTGATCTGAAGCGCCGGATTATAACATATAACACGAAAAAATGCCACATGTCAAGAAATCATAACCTCACTGCCCAAAGGAGACAACATGAATCCCGACGGACAAACTAGACGAGGAACAAAGCTCAAATTAAGATAAACTCGTAGAAAAGGGGTCCGTCGACAGATGTCCTAATTAACATACAGCCTGCACTATATGTAGACGATAGCCAATCCAGGCGTGTCTGCTGGAGTCTGGTCACATGCATGGACGAACTGATCTTCCGTGTCTTGCAGGGATCGTACAACACTTCTCTAGTACTATCACTCGTCTCCCTCTTCTATTAAGTCACCCGACTTGCGGGGCTGGGGAGTGTTCCTATGGTCGGTTCTCAATTGTCGTGCCACATGAGCGTGCAAACGCAATATGACGCGTGTTCATTCGCAGAGCAGCATGCCAGACCGACCAACCGTCTGGGGTGTGACGCGAACGCGACGGGCGTGTTGTATACTCTGTACATGTGTACCGCCGTTTTCTAGATGCTTTGCTGCATAGCGCGGGCGCAATCCATGGATACAAAATTAGTACATTGTATACTATTTAAAAGTCGAGGGTGGGGCTTTTCCTGCGCGGTAGGCGGCGGGGCAGTTCCGCCAGTCGGTTCGACAGAGATGCGAGAAGACGAGGGAGTAGGCTGCTGCAAACGTAGGGTTGTGTGATTTGATAGCGAGTTACTGCTGGACAGGTAGGGCCCCATGATTTGACTTGTCATTATCATTTTAACTGCGGCGCTACGACCGGCGTGAGTCTCCCGATTCCTGACCACCTCCATACAGGTGCCTCTCCCAATGCTCCACCATGTAGTAGAGGCTGGCTCTTGCATGAGAGCCCACTTCTCCACTTTTTCCTTGCCTCTCTTTCCTCCACATATGCAAAAATGCCATGTAAAGTGCACTATTGTACTTACTTTTACTTGCTCCTACAGGTGCTTAAGCTTGCCACATAGGCATAAAGTCTGATGTGTCAAGTTAATCAAGAAGAGAGAGACTAGTTTGGTGACCCAAGGAAGAAACGGTGCTAAGCGTGTGTACCTAGGTGAAAAGACAATTTTGAGTCTATAGCTAATTAAATGAAGCAAACTTAGCAACACCATTTCACTGGAAGAGGTCACTCCTTGGCAAATGCAATAAATACTAGTACTCCCTGTGTCCCATAATATAAGAATGTTTTTGGCACTACACTAGTGTCAAAAACATTCTTATATTATGGGACGGGGGGAGTACAAAGAAAGAGATAGAGAGGAGTAAAAAAAATACACTTATAGCCAACCTTATAGCCAACCTTGTTGTAGTATGAGTGACTAAGTGATGACTTTGTATGACATGCCAACATTAGATAGCCTAACGCACCGTGTTCAATCTCCAAGGGCACGACCGCGCGAGCGACGCGACGGTCATGGTAGGCGCGACCATGATATGGGCTGCTGGCAGCCCTTGGATCTGAGATCAAACGGTCGCATGCTAAGTTGCTGAAAATTTGCAGAATAACCCTCCAGGATAGGATATTCACCCATAGGTCTAGAATCACGCCATGCAACCGTTCGATCTCAGATCCAAGGACTCTCGGAAGCCCGTATCATGGGAGAATGGAAAGCCACTACCCTGCCATTCGCACGCTGGCAGTTCGCTCCTACTCGTCCCCGCACGTCCTTCAATACTACGGTGGTTCGCTCCTAGTCATCCCATCCATTCACATTACGGCAGTTCCACTAATCCTAACCCTCCTCCCAAATCCATGGCGTCCCAAATTTCCATGATTGGCGATGAGTACAAGGTTAGAACCATCACCGGCAAATGAGTTCGACGTCATCTACACCCGTTCTTCCGCGACGGTGAAAGGATGCATTTCTCGCTTCAGACACATGTTCGAAGACTCAGATGATGAGTGGGTCGCTGGGCTAGATGTTGAGTACACCACAGTCCTGGGATGAGAGAAGGATCTAAAGGACGAAGAGAGGAAGAAGCCCGCCGTGATCCAGGTTTGCGTGCATGACTTATGCTTGGTCTACCACATATGCCATGCCGACGTTGAGTGTCGGGATTTTAAGGACTTCCTTGAGAGCAACCTAGTCAAATTCGTTACTGTAGACTTTGGTAACGACAAAGAAGTCCTGCGTCAGATAGGCCTCATTGTAGGCAACACCTTTGACCTCCAGAAGAATCGGCTGGTGTCCTCTCATCAGCCTTCAATGTTGACCCTGGAAGGAGCCATGGTTCATCCTTCGTACGGTAAACTGGAGAAACGTCCATACATGTTTCATTGTCATGCATGGCAGCGTAATGTACTAGATATAGACCACATCCACTACGCTGCAATGGATGGCTACCTTTGCTTCAATATCTACAAGGGTTGGATGAAGAGCAACAGCCAAGTGTGCGGTTCAAGCAAAGAAGTATCGGCCAAGAGGAAGAGGGAAAAGGACGAAGTCGAGGACGTGGATGAGGACTCCGAGTAAGGTGGCAGTGTCGTTGCTCATGGTGGTTCTAATGCAGTGTCTACCGAAATAGTTGCAAAGTTTAATTTCAGGTGTGCTTAATTTAATTTGAGGGATGTGTTGTGCTGAGCCCCCAGCAGAACTATGTTATGTTTCTTCTCGTTACTTTAACTCTTCAGTACATACATACTAGTATTTCTTACATTTCATCTTTTAGTTGGTATATTACTACCACTCGTTTCTTCACGTTATATACGTACAATATATATGGCCAACATCATATAGCCAGCAGTTTAGTTGTCAAAGAATTTCAGGGTGCTTAGTTTTGTCAAAGAATTCCAGGATGCTTAGAGGGTGCTTGGATCCAAGGGACTTATTTTAGTCTGACTAAAAATAGTCTCTTTAAGAGGCTAAAGGTCCAAGCACCCCTGACTAAAGAGGGGCTAAAACTAGTCTTGAGACTAAAAAATTTTAGTCAGGGGTACCCCTACTAAAATGTGGATTAGTCCTCTCTCTACTCATTTAACTCCTCTCCTTTAACACTGGCGAGTTCTGGATTGGAGGGTTTGGAGGATAATAAATGCTCATTAACTTGATTTTAGCCTTTTTTGTATTTAGATCCAAGCATGGGTGAGGCTAGCATGTTTTAGTCCCACTACTTTTAGTCATGGGACTAAAACGTATTCAAGCACCCTCTTAGTTTTATTTGAGGGGTGGGTTGTGCTGGACACCATTATTGTGACTAGCCTTTTTAATAGTACTATATGCATAATTTGGCGACGAGCGCTCTCTATATGTAACACCTTTTTTTAATTTCAAGTTTTGCTCCATGGCGCAATCCATCGATACTACTGCTGTACAAAAGTATACATTTTTTAAAAGGCTACAGGGCGGGGCAGTCTAGCTTGGTCGGTTTCACGAGAGGCGAGGGCCTTTGTGATTTGACGGCTCATTACTGCTGGAAGGCGGGGCCTTGTGATTTGACTACTCGTATAAATGCGCCGACGACCTGATCGAGGAGGAGCAAAGAACCGTGCGGTATACTCAAGTTTTCCACTGGAGTAGTACTGCGACGGAGGAGCACGAAACACGGCAGCCCAGTGCCATATGGCGATAAAAATGATCTAATTTGCTAGTCATATCATTGTTAGCATTGTTCTATTCATTCCCTCAAAAAAATTATTGTTCTATTCATGCCTCGCAGAGAATGTGACACGTGCGGCGAAACACCCGAAGCAAAAGATGAAACACAAGAGCAAAAGAAGAAGGAAGATTATCACCCCAAATGATCAAATTCACCGCGGAGTCGTAACTGCTTCTTCATTTCCTCCACGACCTCCATCTCCTTGCGCGTCTCCTCCGCCATCTTCTTCATTCTGTCCTTGACTCAGGATTTCTCGACGCGAGCCTTCATCATCTGTTCCACGGCTGCATTACGTACCTTGACAGCAGCCGGGTGCTCGATGCGGAGCTTCGCCAACTCCTCCTTCTGTTCCATGACGAGGTCATGTAGCATCTTCGTCGAGGAACTACTATTCTCATGCAGCTTCTTCCAGCCGGCGTTCTTCTCCTTCAACAGGTCGATCTCGTGGCAGAGCTTTGCCTTGTCCTCCTGCAGTCGCAGGATTTCGCCGGTCACCTTCTTCTCCGAGGCAATGCTCTTCTTCAGCAGCATCACCAAGCCGGCGGTCAACTCCCCCTGCTGATTAAGCTCAGCGGGCATGTCATCGAGGCACTCTTTCAGCAACTCCATCAAGCCTTGGATGAACTCCTTCTGCTTATTGAGGTGCTTATTGAGCTGATCGGGCATGCCGTCGAGGGATAATGACTCCAGCTCCGCCGGCTCGGCATGTTCGCCTCCGTGGCTAGGGCGCTCCTGGGAGCCATCGCCTGCCCGTGAGAGATCTTTCGAGGTCTCTGCGTGGCGGCGAGCCCTCTCTTTTTTTCCGCAGCCTTGGTTGCCGCTCCCTTGTTACGAGTAGTTCTCGACCTAGAGCTCTGCTCACCGGCCATGGCAACGACGGATGAAGAAGAAGCACTTATGAGGAGGAAAGGTAGAGTAGTTTTCGGTTAGGTAGTTCCCCTTTTTATAACCTAAGTACTAGCACTAGTACTAATACCTGCATAGTGGGAACACGTTCAGGTTTGGTACGTACTAGTAGGTGTGAGTAGGCTTTCGAATGTGATGGGAACAAGGTAAATATTAATTGATGATTTTGGTTTCGAGGCCCAAAACGGCTCCCAATGAGTTTAGCGAAACATAAATTTCAAGTACAACACTGCTCAAATGCGTAAATATTATGTTACTATCAAAAATTGGCACAAAATACGAAGGAGACCAATGGAAGTACTACTAGCAACCCACGATTTAACTACTCCCATGCGCGCAGTGGAGTAATAATGTCTTTCTTCCGCCCTCACGTCCACTCAATTTGCATGCGCTGTATTAATTGACCATCAATGAAGTGAACGACTTTACACGCGTCAAATTATCACATGGGGTGGATCTTGGTACAAAATTGCGTCTGCCCATGGACCTGCGTGTGCGTGCGAGGGAATGAGTGCGTGCGTGGCGTGCGTGCACATCTTTGCTTCGTGCATGTACCGCCAGTATGGCTCAGGGAGGACGAGTACATTCTTCTGGAACCAGCAGCACGTCACTGTGATCAATCCACGCAAGGAGGTCGCGACAACGCCTCCACATGTGCCACATGGCTTCATGAACTGTAAGAGAGACACTGTGTAGCATGCCCATTGGTATTCTAATTTACGTGTTTTGCACATACTCGAAGTACTAGTAAGGTACACGTGCATTGCACGCATCAGATTTTGCAACCAAATTATGAATAAATACCACACTATAGCATGTAAGCTCTGAGTCATATATGCCTGATGTAGCCCTTCGTTTAATTCTTATAGTTCATCTCATTCAAAATCAATTAGTTTTTATAAACAAGCTAAGAACGCGGGAATAGGAAAAACATGGGATTATAGTGGAATGTCATCTTGAATCCTACAGGATTGTACTAGTGTTTGATTGTGCATAGAAAAAACGCAGAATTCTTTCAAAGAGGTTTGAGTGGATGGGATGTTTCCTATGAAATCTAGTGCAAATAAATCACATGGAAAAATTCCTATGGTTTACAATCCTACGAATCAAACAACCAAGATAGGAAAAATTCCTAATGATTAGAATTCTCCAAATTCCTTTGAGAATCCTTTGAATCAAAGAAGCCCGTAATCTATTTTATGATTCATGGAATTGTGAGTTGTAAAGCATAAAGTAAAAAAATAATGGCAATTCAACTAGAAAAAAAGTTTGGGCAGTTATGATACGGAAGATTCTAGAACAAAAGAGAACCACTATTGCTTTGAGGTTTGTGCATTATGCTTAAGTTCAACCATGGAGTCTGCTAGATTGTACATGTGGCAAAATCCGGTGGGGGGCTAGAAGATGGTGCGAGGGGCCGAGTGGAGGGAGACTATGAATAATTGCACAAGTGCGAGATCAATATTTAGAGAGAGGGGGCGAACACATGCGCCGTTGCGCGCAGTGGCGGAGCCATGAAAAATAAATGAGCTAAGGGGCCAAGCATTGCTAATCCTTTACGAGGAGGGTCAATTCATGAACTTAAACCATTTTTAGCAGCAATTGTCTAATGGTCACATTCACATTAGCCTCGATATATAGTGATGTTAGGGGGGGAGGGGGCAGGCCCTTACTGCCCCCTGTCTTCGCCATTGTGCACGCGTCTGAGAGATGAAGCGGAAGACATGGATGATGAGAGGGGGACGTTGGATATATAATTAATGTGGGTGTATTAGCTATATATGTTAATCCTATATAGAGAGGTATAGATTGATCGATGTGGACGTGGGAAAGAGGGTGAGACCTCATTGGATATATCGATTGATCGGTTTGTGTGGAAAACTATGAAAGACCTAGCTATGTACACACATACATAGAGGAACATCGATCGTTGTGCATGCACGCGTGAGAGATAAAGAATGCCCGATATGATGGAGAGGTGTGATACGAAAGCCGCCCATCATCTCCAACTAGAATAGTGTGTCCATGCACGGATGCGACGTGGCCAAATGATGCCTGCAAAATACGTTACTATTCATCACCCAGGGTGCAAAATACGTTATTCTTCACCCGAGGTAATCTTATGATCACTTCATAAATAAATTACATTTGAAATACAAATAGTTACATTCATATTTGATTTACTGCATAAAATTTGGCATAACAAAAAAATATAGGTCAAAAATTGTATTTTATGTACATTTTACACTATGTTTTTACATTTGTAATTTTACGTAACATAAAATATTTTTTACGACGATTATAGGTTTTCTTACGTTCTCCTTTTATGTCTAAAATAAGACAAAATTTACGAAACGTAAAATTACGGTGCATAGATGTTAAAATAAAGGTGGGTGAAGAATAACTATTCCTCACCCAGGGTGACGAATAGTCAATCCCTATATATATAGGGGTATATATATAGATGTGAAAGCCGCCCATCATCTCCAATTAGAATATATATGGGATAATCAGATTTATGCCCCTAGTTGTGTCCCACTCGTCTGTTTTACCCCTAATTCCCAAAAGTCACTGGTTCTGTCCAAATCACTTTGCTCCTCTTATGCTTTTGCCCTTTGACCGTTTGACCGTCAGTTTAAAAACTTCATAACTAATTCATTGAATCAGAAAAATGCAAATAAGATACCAAAATGTTCAGAAAAACATCACCTATATGTCAGTGTCATTTGCATTCACGAAAAAAGTGTTGGGAAGTGCCCATCCGAGTTTTAGCTCTTATGCTACTACCATGAATAGTAAAATCTAAAAATTTCAAAAAATTCAAAAATAATTTGGTACCAAAGAATGACAAATGTTTTAAGTGACTGCCAAGCTTCATCAGGGAATAACATTCGTGGGTGCCGCGGCAAAAAAAACAATCAGCACTCCAAAAATAGATTATTTTTTTGCCACGACTTCCACGAATGTCGTTCCCTAATGAAACTTGACAAGCACTTAGAAAACTTGTCGTTCTTTGCCACCATATGTTTTTTGAATTTTTTTGAATTTTTTAGAGTTTACTATTCATGGTGGTATAAAAAGAGCTAAAAGTCGGATGTGCACTTTCCAACACTTTTTTCATGAATGCAAATGACATAGACATATAGGTGATGTTTTTCTAAACATTTTGGTATCTTATTTGCATTTTTTTGATTTTGTATGAATTAGTTATGAAGTTTTCAAACTGACGGCCAAACGGTCAAAGGTCAAAAGCATAAGGGGATCAAAGTAACTTGGACAGAACCGGTGACTTTTGGGAATTAGGGGTAAAACAGACGAGTGTGACACAACTAGGGGCATAAATCTAATTATCCCTATATATATATATATATATATATATATATATATATATATATATATATATATATTATATTTTATATTTTTTTATATTGTGTGCGGGTAACCTTAACTTTGAAAGATGGTCGTTGGATGAGGCGAATCCGATGGTCCAAAGATGGCAAATTTGAGCACTACTGGGCGTTGGATATCATCTAGATTTCGCCACATGTATAATCTAGAAGACTCCATGGTTGAACTTAAGCATAATGCACAAACATCAAAACACAAGCACTTCCTATTTGTTCTAGAATCTTCCGTATCAGAATTGCCCAAATGTTTTTCTACATGATTTGTCATTATTTGTTTTTACTTTATGTCTTACGACGCACAATTCCATGAATATTAAAATAGATTAGCTTTCTTATAAAAACTAGATGATTTTGAATGAAATGAACTATAAGAATGCATATATGACTCAAAGCTTGCATGCTATAATGTGGTATTTATTCATAATTTGGTTGCCAAATCTCATGCGTGCAATGCATGTGTACCTTACTCTAGTCTAAATGGTGTTTGTGTGTGTGTTGTGCGTGTTGAGGTGCAAACTGTCTTTCTTTGGGGTACACGTTAAGCTTGTTCTTACGAAATTTCAAGTCGCGCCTTGTTATGCCGAAAATTCAAGCTAGCATCTCTGTCTATCGTGTTGCAAAACTCCCGCCTCTTCAACCCGTGCCTTGTTAGCCCGAAATATTTAAGATATATCTTTGTCTCGTTGTGCTCCGACAACTACCTCCATCTCAACCCGCGCCTTGCTATTCCAAAATTACAACGCGTGCGAAAACTCCCACCTCATGTGAAATCCCGACACGCGAAATGCCCGTGGTACGCCTGAACCGAAAGAACCGCCTCAAATCGGTGGGGGTACTTTCATAACTTACCCCACATTTCGGACAAGCGCGTCTCTAAGCCATGGTTCCCCACTGCCATCCCAGCCGCCCACCCATTCATACACCGAGGCCGCGAAAGCCCGCGACGAAACCCCACATCATGCTCCGTCCGCCACCCAGCCGGAGCCTCTTCCCCGACGACGTCGTCCACAGCAACACCTCGACGTCCCTCATCCACCGTACTGGATGAGGATCCGTCGTCGATCTCATCGTCCCGCCGGTTCAGCCACCCCGTCCTCCACCTCCAAGGAGCTGCCCCGACGTTCCCCTCGTCTTTCGCGCCACCTCCATTCCCACACCACCATCTTCACCTGCACCACCGGAAGAGCATCATCATCATCGTTTCCTCGGATGAAGTTGCGGCCTAATCGGCACCACCAAAGAGGTTGTACACTAATCACCGCATTTTCTTCTTGATTCGATCTCACGGTGCTGCCGGCGCTCGGTCCCGAGCCGACACGGCGCGGGTCCATCCACAGCGGCGTCGCCGGCCACTTCCTCCACGGCGTCGCTCCCTCGATGGCGACGTCCACATCAGTAGGAGCTGTTGCTGCTTTAGCTCTCGCTCGTGCTGCTGCTCTGCTCTTCTGCTCGGTCTCCTGCCTGGTCTGCTCTTGCTATTGCTCTTGCTCGCGCTGCTGCTCTCGCTCTTGCTCTTGCTTGCGATGCTGCTCCGATTTAGCTACACTTCAGTCGACTGAATCGACTTTTGGGTCAGTCGATTTTCAGGGGGTGGGGGGCTCGCCGGGGTGAAGGAAGAACCAGCCGCAGCGGGGAGGGGGGCTCGCCAGAGAGTTACCCCACTATCTATCTTAGGGTTCAGGATGGGGGTGGTGGTCATCGGCGGTGGCGGGGTGTTGGCGGGGCGGTGGCGTGGGGATCGCTGGAGAAAAAGCTCGGCACGGGGGGGCCTAGAGGGATGGCCGGGGCGGCGGCGGACAGGCGGTGGGGAGTGTTTTTGGAGCGGGCGGCGGGGGGCTGCTGTTTTGCCGGTGGTGGCTGGCGGCTCAGGGGGGTGGAGGTTGAAGATGAACCGCAGGCCCTTGATTTCGTATCCAACGGCTGCAAAATCGACTGACCAGAGATGAAAAAGTCAGTCGACCGACGTGTAGCCTCACCTTGCTATTGCGTTCAGTTTCGACATCAAAATTCAGTTTCGACAGCAAAATTCAGTTTCGACAGTTATGTTCAGTTTCAACAGTTAAGTTCAGTTTCGACAGTTAAATTCAGTTTCGAAAGTTAAGTTCAGAGATGAGCGGCTGATGTATTTTACATCTAGCACTTTGTGGTTATGTATTTTATGTCATGTATTGGAGATGCTATTAGAATTCCACTCAGGTTAACGTTGTTCGTTGTCTCTCTTGTCCTGCTTCAGCCTCGGCGCCGTACAACTCACCGGAGCTGCTCCAACGACGAAACCCTCCATCACATCGGAGCAGTACCTCGGGCTCCATCTCCAGACGCCTAATATCTTCTTCCCCTCCTCCGATAGCCAAGTCAGCCGGAGCATCCTCACCGGCCAACCCAATCACGCTGAGATCGACATGGCTTCGCCAAAGAGGTTGTACACTTGTTGCATCTCTTTTTTACTCTACATGTTATATATATTGTCCACTGAGCACTCGTAGTAATGGGAAATACGATTATTTTATCCTACTATATGACAAGGAGTGAGGTACCAGGAAACTTAGCTATCCGTGATGGACTCTCTTGAACGCCATCATTATTTATCTCTGCGCGTTTGAGCTGTGCATTTGTCGATGGGCCTGGGAGTTGAGCTAGAATGGCAGTGGCCTGGGTCCAAAGTAACAGAAGTAGCACAAAAACATTTTTTTAGTGTACGATTTTCCTTGCTCAAGCCTGCCTACTAGAATCGCCAGTGCTTGAAAGGAAAAGTGAATGAAAAACATCGGAATTGGAAAGTTTCCTATGGTACTACTTTTCATGAATTTGGTGCAAAGGAATGGAGCAAAGGAAAACTGTAGGATTTGTTCCTTTAGTGTCTCCTTGAAAGAAAAACCGCAGGAATTCTAATTTCCACTTCTCCTCCTTTTCATATTCCTATTCATCAAGCACAAGACTAAGAGATAGTAGCATAATAGCATTATAACTGTACATTTTCTTGTGGTTTGACTTAATCTCACCATGCTTTTTTGCATCCTGTGATCTTCCAATTGTTGTGAATCAAACACCCAGATTGGCAGAAATCCTGTGTTTTTAAATTCTCTGTTTTGCACGTGCATTCCTATCCTATTCCTGTCTATTTCCTATCCATGCATTGTTAGAATCCTCAAATTCAAACAAGCCCTTACTCAATTACTTCTGTTACAGATATGTGTCAAAGAAAACCTTGTGTGGTTTGTCCTGCTCCTGCGGCGCTGTGTTCCACCCCAGCTCAGCTGCTCCAACGACGAAAGGGTTCACCACAGTAGGGATCCGCTCTCCAGACTATCTTTCGCCGCCTCAGATCTTCTTCCCCGCCGTCGGCAGCCACGGTAACTGCATTACCATCATCAACTAAGCAGATGACCTTGAGGACTACACGGATCCGCAAGAGAGGTCGCACTCTTCCGTGTCCGCTTACGTTATGTGTCGCTTAATATGATAACATGCTACATTATCGTCGTGTTCACCTATTAGACTCTGAGTCAGGTCCAAACTAATGCTGAAACTTGAGTTTTTAAATGGTTGTGGGGTACATATTGGGGCAGCAATCAGTACTATCTGTCTACTATCTGGTTAATCTCCTATGTCTACTATGAGTTTCATGTTGGGTGCAAACAAACATTAAAGGAGGCATTATCTGTATTTTTTAACTAAAGCTATTATCTGCCTGCTATCATTTGTTTTGGGTCTATCCACAGTTTGCTACCATCACTCTGGATTTGTGCATGCACTCCTTATATAATCTCACTATGTTTTATTCCTATACATGCCAGTTATTGTACACAATGGAACTGATCATGTAGAGCAAAAGAGACGAGCCTTGCGTGGCAATAAAATTTCATGCAGTCGTCGTTCGATGGTGGGCGCAAAGGCACCCCCCCCCTCCACCCATTTCGGATCGTAATCAAGAGGAAGATAACTATTCTGAGGGGGATTCAGAAGGAGAAGACCACTCCTATTTACCCCATGAGGTCTTCGCTCTAACTTGGCATGTTGATGTTGGTAATATCATGCATATGGTGCCTTGCATTGCTTACTGTATACATTAAAGATGTTATCTGCTTAGTTTAGACATGCTTTGCGTCAATGCCATCTGTTTAGTTTCTTTATCATATATGTGAATCATGCAATGCCATCTTGTCTAGCCAGGCATCATATATGTGAATTTTGCAATGCCACCCTGGTTAGCCAGTCATCTTATATGTGAATTATATCATGCCATCATTTTTTATTACATGTTAAATTTGTCAACAATTTTAGTACAATTAATTACTCTTCCTGTGCATCAGCCATTCGGCACGGTCATGGAAAAATCTGGAGTGGAAACAAGGTCTTCAGAGCAGACAATGCTATCTGACGAAGCGCATGTCTTGCTGGTTACCGATAGCTCCTCAGAGGAGGATTCAGAGACAGATGACCAGTCATATTTCCCCCTCCCCCCCCCCCCCCCCCCGAGGTGCATGCCCTAACTTGGCAGGGTTATGTTGCTCATATCGTGTGTATGGTATCTTGCATTGCTATGTCATTTGCTTAGTTTAGACATGCTTTGTTTGAATGTCACATGTTTAGTGTCTAATAACCATATATGTGAATTATGCAATGCCATCTTGTTGCAAGACATTATATATGTGAATTATGCAATGTTATCTTGTTGCAAGGCATTATGTATGTGAATTATGCAATGCCATGTTGTTTAGGCAAGCGTCATATATGTGAATCATATCATGCCGTCCTTTTTTTTGTATTTCTCATTGCTTTTGTCGACAATGTTTGTATATTCAACTACTCTTCCTATGCATCAGCCATTTGAATTGGTGATGGAGAAATCTGGAGTGAAAACAAGGTCTTCAGAGCAGACAGTGCTACCTGCTGAAGCGGATATCTTGCTGGTTACAGATTGCTCTTCAGAGGAGGATTCAGAGGCAGATGACCAGTCCTATTATCCCCCTGAGGTGTATGCTCAAACTTGGCAGGGTTATATTACTCATATAATGCATATGGTGTATTGCAATGCTTAGTTTTTACATCATATACACAATATTGATTGCCATCTCCTTAGTTGACACATCATATATGTGATTGCCCTCTGCTCACTTCCTTAGTATATAAATCATATATTTGAATTATGTCATGCCATGATGTTTACATAGACATCATGTATCTGAATTATGGCATGCCAACCCATTTTCTAAAGACATAATATAGTTATATCATCTCATCCTATTTACATAGTCATCATATTTTAAATTATGTCATTCTATCCGTGAATTATATCATGCCATCATGTTTCCATCGATGACATGTTTGTGATTTATGGCATGCCAACCACTTTAATAGACACATCGTATAGTTATATCATGTCATCCTGTTTACATAGTCATCATATTTTGAAGTATGTCATTCTATCCTATTTAGTTAGCCATCATACATGTGAAATTGTGTCATGTTATCCTGTTTAATTAGCCATCATATATGTGAAATTATGTCCTGCTATTCTGTTTGCTTAGACAACATAAATGTGAATTATTTCTTGCCCTGTTTTCTTCCCTACTATCCATTGCACCTGTCTATCTTACAATGTCTGTACATTCAATTATTTTTCTTGTTTATCACCCATTTCAATTGGAGGGAGTGATGGCAGTATCTGTGGGAGTAAAAACACGGTCTTTAGAAAAGATCGTGCTACCTGTCAATGCAGATAGAACCATGGTTGTACTTTCCCAAGAACTAGCCCCACCACACATAACCCACACTCATGCAGATTGTACCCCTACCCAGTTGGACAGAGAACCGGCTACACCCATTCTAACCCCAACCCCAGCAGATAGACACCCAGTTCCCGTTGACACAGCACCATCTCCACCACAGAGCACCCAAACACGAGTAGTTAGTAAGGCAACCGCAGTGCCCAAATCACGAGGACCACCACTCCGAACCCGAAGTCAACGCTTAAAGCATAAGAAGAATTGTTCTCAGGTCAGGTTCCGTAGCTATGGTTCATACTAATTTGCTCTTGCATCACTATATTTACTGATACCAACTAATTTCGAATTTGAAGGATGCAATTGAAACTCCAATGGCGCAACAGGTATGTTTTAAACATGTTTCTTCAACGTGTTTGGCTGATTGTTGTTGTAACTTGCTCTATGTTGATTTCAGTTTCAATTGAATAAACAGTTATGTTCTCATGCCATGCACATTACAAGTGTTGTTATTGTTATGTAGTTTCCCACACTTATATTCTGTCTATGCTGCTTTGTCTTAAATAGATATGATTCAAACTGTATCTATCTTGATTTGGCAACATAAACTAGAATGATATAGACCATATAGTGACCATACTACATAGATATATGTTTGTTTCATGTTGTTATCCTGTCCACCTTACTACTGAACTGGTTTACCAAAATGAGTTTCATATACTACATTGTAAACCTGAGATGTGTTTGTTTATTTCTCTTTTAGAATGCGGATAAAATATTGGAGAAGAGTACCCTGTTATGCAATGGTAAAGGAAGTAATGCAGATAAGGTTCAAGATACTGAGACATCCCTGTTGGTCTCCAAGAAAGCTGATAAAAACTATATTGAAGATACCGAGACAACCCCAAAGTCCTGTCTTGATGTAGTGTTCGAGTTACTGGCTACCACTGCTGGCACCAGCTCTTCGAACTCGTTGCCTGAATCAGTTCGGCTTCTTGAGTCTCAACTTCAAGTTGAAAGACATCGATCAGATGTTATGCGACAAGAAGCCAAAGGACTGAGGAAGTCCCTGCAGAATTCAGATGCATACTTTCTGGTGCAACAGCAAGCGCTGGAGGACTTAAGCGCCAAACAAGAGAAAGTTAATAAGCTTGCTAAGCATCTTGCCAACATTATGGGTACCCAGGATATTGTTTCTTGAGCTCTTTTGAAGTGGTTTCAGTTCTGGACTTGTTTTGCTACGGCGTTTATATGTTGCTGTGTTCCCTATATTTGCACTGGTGGCGAACTTTGATGCCCAGTGGATGTAATATGTGTAATAGCCATGATAGCCTAGTGTAAGTTGCTTGCTTATTTATTTCCTTGTTGTCTTGTTTATTTGTTTGCTTGTAGTCAGTGCAGTTCTTTTTCTGCGGTTTGCTAGTGGCTGCAATAACCTATTTTTTAAAACTAGGCCACAATAACCATGGGCTAATATTTATTGTAGTGACACTGGGCCTCCTATGGGCCGTAGAAACAGTGGGCCTTCTACGGGCCGTAGAAACTGTGGGCCTTCTACGGGCCGTAGAAACAATGGGCCTTCTATGGGCCGTAGAAACAGTGGGCCTTCTACGGGTCGTAGAAACAATGGGCCTTCTACGGGCCGTATCATCAATGGGCCTTATACGGGCCATATGATCGATTGGCCAAACATGGGCCAAACATACCACATTCTGGCCGTAAACGGGCTAGAGTTGGAATCGTCCGTTCATGGGCCGACCATAACGGGCCATCGTTAATAGGCCGTATTTGATGACGCTATGAAAATGGCCCAACGTACTAACGAACCACAAACGGGCCGACTGTAACCACGGGCTGAATTTGGCCGACAAGCAGAAAATGACAGTAACGGGCCGTAAGTAAACGAATGCTCAAAAATAGCCTAAGAATAAATGGGCTCTGAGAAGGCCGAAAGGTAACATGGGCTAGGAACGGCCCAACGAAATAACGGGCCGTTAATGCGTATAAAGTGATACAGTGTTCTTTATGGGCCAGTTTCACCATGGGTCGTTAATGGGTGTAAAGTGATACACTGTTCATTACGGGCTAGTTTCACCACGGGCCGTTAATAGGCCAAGAGTTACATAGGGCCTCATATGGGCCGAAAGACGTCATGGGCCATAAGTGAAAACGGGCTGGAATCATATTGGATGGCCCACATGACACTACTGGACCTAATTCGAATAAGGCGTAACGGGCCTTGGGTTAGCGGGTTGTAAATGGGCTATATGCGAATAGGCCGTTAACAGGCTTTCCATGGGCCGGCCCGTCACCTTTTGACCAAGTCAAACGGGCCGGCCTTTTCACAGGAATGGGCCTCTGTTGGGCCGTGCCACGTGTCACCGTATCATAGGCGCCTTCTGTCCAATGAGTGGATGACATATGTCCCAGCGATGAGCCGACACGTGTTTCCTCCAGCAAATGATGATTTTACACGTGGAAAATCCCCATTGGTCGGGGCTGTTAACGGGTTATCGGATCCAAAACCCGACCCGATAGCTTAACGACGTTCCGTTATGGTGGATGCCACGTGTCGGTCACCCTTGACGAAAGCACTTCTGTGACGCGCGATTTATCGTCATGGAAGTGGACACTTCCGTGATGATAATTTTGGTAATGTCATGGAACACTTCTACGACAGCACAGGTATGACTATGTTGATTCTATCATAAAATCGTCATGGATGTACATGCATGACAGAAAACGCGACCTACTGTGACAAACACGTATCATCAAGGAAGTGTATTTTTTGTAGTGTTGCTTCTATTGCCGTACCTCCTAGTGATCCTTTAGAACAATATTTGCTAGACCATGAAAATGATATGTTTATGTATGAAAGAAGGGAAATAGATGAAGTATTGTTTAAACAGGAACCCATCCTAAAACACAATTTGCCTGTTGAAATCCTAGGGGATCCTCCTCCACCCAAAGGTGATCCCATGTTTGAGCTCAAACTGTTACCTGATACTCTTAAATATGCTTATCTTGATGAGAAAAAGATATATCCTGTAATTATTAGTGCTAACCTTTCAGAGCATGAAGAAGAGAGATTATTGAAAACTCTAAAGAAGCACCGCGCTGCTATTGGATATACTCTTGATGATCTTAAGGGCATTAGCCCCACTCTATGCCAACACAAAATAAATTTGGAGAAAGATGCCAAACCAGTCCGTGATCACCAACGACGGCCGAATCCTAAGATGAAAGAAGTGGTAAGAAAGGAAATACTAAAGCTTCTTGAGGCAGGTATTATTTATCCCGTTGCTGATAGTCAGTGGGTAAGTCTTGTCCATTGTGTCCCTAAAAAGGGAGGTATTACCGTCGTTCCTAATGATAAAGATGAATTGATTCCGCAAAGAATTATTACAAGTTATAGGATGGTAATTTATTATCATAAATTAAATAAAGGTACTAAAAAGGATCATTACCCCTTACCTTTTATCGATCAAATGCTAGAAAGATTATCCAAACATACACATTTTTGCTTTCTAGATGGTTACTCTGGTTTCTCTCAAATACCTGTATCAGTTGATGATCAATCTAAGACCACTTTTACTTGCCCTTTCGGTACTTTTGCTTATAGACGTATGCCTTTTGGTTTATGTAATGCACCTGCTACCTTTCAAAGATGCATGATGGCTATATTCTCTGACTTTTGTGAAAAGATTTGTGAGGTTTTCATGGACGATTTCTTCGTCTATGGATCCTCTTTTGATTATTGCTTAAGCAACCTTGATCGAGTTTTGCAGAGATGTGAAGAAACTAACCTTGTCTTGAATTTGGAAAAGTGCCACTTTATGGTCAATGAAGGTATTGCCTTGGGGCATAAAGTTTTTGAAAGAGCTATTGAAGTTGATAAAGCCAAGGTTGATGCTATTGAGAAGATGCCATGTCCCAAGGACATCAAAGGTATAAGAAGTTTCCTTGGTCATGCCGGTTTTTATAGGAGGTTCACTAAAGACTTCTCAAAAATTTCTCGGCCGCTGACTAATTTATTACAAAAACATATACCATTTGTCTTTGATGATGATTGTGTAGAAGCATTTGAAATACTTAAGAAAGCATTGATCTCTGCACCTATCGTTCAGCCACCTGATTGGAATTTACCCTTTGAAATTATGTGTGATGCTAGTGATTATGTTGTAGGTGTTGTTCTAGGGCAAAGAGTTGATAAGAAATTAAATGTTATTCAATGTGCTAGTAAAACGCTAGACAATGCCCAGAGAAATTATGCTACTACTGAAAAAGAATTCTTAGCAGTTGTATTTGCTTCTGATAAGTTCAGACCTTATATTGTCGATTCTAAAGTAACTATTCACACTGATCATGCTTCTATTAAATATCTTATGGAAAAGAAAGATGTTAAACCTAGACTTATTAGATGGGTTCTCTTGCTACAAGAATTTGATTTACATATTATTGATAGAAAGGGAGCTGAGAACCCCGTTGCATACAATTTGTCTAGGTTAGACAGTATCCTTGATGACCCACTACCTATTGATGATAGCTTTCCTGATGAACAACTAAATGTCATAAATGCTTCTCGTACCGCTCCATGGTATGCTGATTATGCTAATTACATTGTTGCTAAATTTATACCACCTAGTTTCACATACCAACAAAAGAAAAAGTTTTTCTATGACTTGAGACATTACTTCTGGGATGACCCACATCTTTATAAAGAAGGAGTAGATGGTGTTATTAGACGTTGTGTACCTGAGCATGAACAGGAACAGATCCTATGCAAGTGTCATTCCGAAGCTTACGGAGGACACCACGCTGGAGATAGAACCGCACATAAGGTATTGCAATCCGGTTTTTATTGGCCTACTCTCTTCAAGGATGCCCGTAAGTTCGTCTTATCTTGTGATGAATGTCAAAGAATTGGTAATATTACTAGACGTCAAGAAATGCCTATGAATTATTCACTTGTTATTGAACCATTTGATGTTTGGGGCTTTGATTATATGGGACCGTTTCCTGCCTCTAATGGGTATACACATATTCTAGTTGTTGTTGATTACGTTACTAAGTGGGTAGAAGCTATTCCAACTAGTAGTGTTGATCATAACCCCTCTATTAAGATGCTTAAAGAAGTTATTTTTCTAAGGTTTGGAGTCCCTAGATATTTAATGACTGATGGTGGTTCACATTTTATTCATGGTGCTTTCCGTAAAATGCTTGCTAAGTATGATATTAATCATAGAATTGTATCTCCATATCATCCTCAGTCTAGTGATCAAGTAGAATTGAGTAACATAGAACCCAAATTAATTTTGCAAAAAACTGTTAATAGATCTAGAAAGAATTGGTCCAAGAAACTTGATGATGCATTATGGGCTTATAGAACTGCATATAAAAATCCTATGGGAATGTCTCCGTATAAAATGGTTTATGGAAAAGCATGTCACTTACCTCTCGAACTAGAACATAAGGCTTATTGGGCTATTAAAGAACTCAATTATGATTTCAAACTTGTCGGTGAGAAGAGGTTATTTGACATTAGCTCACTTGATGAATGGAGAACCCAAGCCTATGAGAATGCCAAGTTGTTTAAAGAAAAAGTTAAAAGATGGCATGACAAAAGAATACAAAAGCGTGAGTTTAATGTAGGTGATTATGTATTGCTATACAACTCTCGTTTAAGATTGTTTGCAGGAAAACTTCTCTCTAAACGGGAAGATCCTTACGTTATCGAGGAGGTCTATCGTTCCGGTGCCATAAAAATCAACAACTTCGAAACGCACAAATCCGAAGGTGGTGAACGGACAAAGAATCAAACATTATATCTCAGGTAATCCCATAAATGTTGAAACCAATGTTATTGAAACCGTAACCCTGAAGGAATACATAAGGGACACTTTTCGAAACATTTCAGACTCCTAAAAGGAATAGATATGTGGTACGGTAAGTAAACCGACTCCAAAACAGTTCGAAAGGCAATTTTTCTCCGTTTTGAAATATTTAGAAAAATAGAAAAAATAAGAAGTAGTCCGAGAAGGACACGAGGGCTCCACGAGGGTGGAGGGCGCGCCCTACCCCCTGGGCACGCTCCCCTGCCTCATGGACACCTCGTGTGCTCTCCGGACTCTATTTTCTTGCACGATACGTATTTTGGTCGGTAAAAATTCATTATATAATCTCCTGAAGGTTTTGACTCCTGTATCACGCAATTGTCCTCTGTTCTTGTTTCGAGTTGTTTTCTGTCAGGGTTGTCAAGGCTAGGCATCATGTCGTCCCCCTCCTCCAACAATGGTGACAACGATGCTGGGTAATGAAAATAGAGCTGAAGAGGGAAGAACCTATGGATATCAACAATGATGAAGGGATCAAGAAGGCCATGGAGGACCAAGTTTCGGCAACAGAAGACATCCTTCAACTTGATCACAATCTTCTTACCCCAATTGAGATCGAAGCTTTCAAGATGATTGAGTTAGCTCATATACAAAACAAGTATCTCACACGTGAAAATATTTTTTTGAAGGAGCATATCGTTGCACTCAAGGGCATTATCTGCAAGTTGGAGGATCTCTTACGCTCAATGTGCGACTACCCATCATCACCGCCATCTTCTTCACCAACAAAGGAGACATAATCACATGGGTATGGGCACTCCCCTTGGCAACTGCCAAGCTTGGGGGAGGTGCCCTGGTATCGTATCACCATCACATCCCTATCTTTACCATTTTTCTTAGTTCGATCCTATTAGTAGTATCTTGATCTAGTAGAATAAAGTTTCAGTATGATCTAGTTTTGAGTTTTGCTTTATGATCCCTCTATGTAATCGATTACGTGAGCTATATAATAAAGATTAGTGTTGAGTCAAGGGCTTGATTATCTTGCTATGATCTTGAGTGAATAAAAGAAAAGAGAAAAGAATAAAAAGAAACAAAGAGATCATATTGATCCTATGGAGAGTAATGACTTCACATAGAAAGAGTATGATGATTAAAAATTGTTGAGAGTTGACAAACATAGCTTTGGTCATCGTTGCAATTAATAGGAAGCAATAAAGAAATAGAGGTTTCACATGTAAATATACTATCTTGGACATCTTTTATGATTGGGGGCACTCATTAAAATATGACATGCTAAAGAGTTGATGTTGGACAAGGAAGACAACGTAATGGGTTACGTTTTGTTATATTTGAGATAAAGTATATTGTCATGGATCATCCAACATGTTGAGCTTGCCTTTCCCCCTCATGTTAGCTAAATTCTTTGCACCAAGTAGAGATACTACTTGTGCTTCCAAATACCCTTAAACCAGTTTTGCCATGAGAGTCCACCATATCTACATATGGATTGAGTAAGATCCTTCAAGTAAGTTGTCATCAGTGCAAGCAATAAAAATTGCTCTCTAAATATGTATGATTGATTAGTGTGGAGGAAATAAGCTTTATACGATCTTGTGATGTGGAAGAAATACAAGCGACGGACTGCATAATAAAGGTCCGTATCACAAGTGGAAATATAAAGTGACGTTCTTTCGCATTAAGAGTTTGTGCATCCAACCCTGAAAGCGCATGGCAACCTCTGCTTCCCTCTGCGAAGGGCCTATCTTTTATTATTATCTTATACCATATGCAAGAGTCATGGTGATCTTCACCTTTTCTTTTTACGTTTTATCCTTTGGCAAGCACAGTGTGTTGGAAAGATCCTGATATATAAAATTATATGTAAGTTAGCATGGGCTATTATTATTGACATTACCCTTGAGGTAAAAGGTTGGGAGGCGAAGCTATAAGCCCCTATCTTTCTCTGTGTCTGATTAAAACTCCGTAACCATAAGTACTGCGTGAGTGTTAGCAATTATGAAAGACTAAATGATAGTTGAGTATGTAAACTTGCTGAAAAGCTCTGACATAGACTCTTTCTGATGTTATGATAAATGGCAATTGCTTCAAAGACTGAGATTATAGTTTGTTAGTTCTCAATAAAGTTTCTGATTCATACTTTGCATTGTGAATAGATTATTACTTGATCATAAGAAATCATATGACAATATCTATATATGTTGCTGTTATGAGAATAACCATGATGCCCTCATGTCCGTATTTTATTTTATCGACACCTCTACCTCTAAACATGTGGACATATTTATCGTTATCGGCTTTCGCTTGAGGACAAGCGAGGTCTAAGCTTGGGGTAGTTGATACGTCCATTTTGCATCATGCTTTTATATTGATATTTATTGCATTATGGGTTGTTATTACACATTATGTCACAATACTTATGCCTATTCTCTCTTATTTTACAAGGTTTACATGAAGAGCGAGAATGCCGGCAGCTGGAATTCTGGGCTGGAAAAGGAGCAAACATTAGAGACCTATTCTGCACAACTCCAAAAGTCCTGAAACTCCACGAAAGTCATTTTTGGAAATAATAAAAAATATTGGGCGGAAGAAATACCAGAGGGGGCCCACACCCTGGCCACGAGGGTGGGGGCGTGCCCTACCCCCCTAGGCGCGCCCCTGCCTCATGGGCCCCCTGTTGGCCCTCCGGTGCCCATCTTCTGCTATATGAAGTCTTTCGTACGAAGAAAAATCATAAGCAAGCTTTCGGGACGAGACTCCGCCGCCACGAGGCGGAACCTTGGCGGAACCAATCTAGGGCTCTGGCGGAGCTGTTCTACTGGGGACACTTCCCTCCGGGAGGGGGAAATCATCGCCATCTTCATCACCAACTCTCCTCTCATCAGGAGGAGGCCAATTTTCATCAGCATCTTCACTAGCACCATCTCATATAAAACCCTAGTTCCTCTCTTGTATCCAATTCTTGTCTCTAAGTCTGGGATTGGTACCTGTAGGTTGCTAGTAGTGTTGATTACTCCTTGTAGTTGATGCTAGTTGGTTTATTTGGTGGAAGATCATATATTCAGATCCTTTATGCATATTAATATCCCCCTGATTATGAACATGATATGCTTTGTGAGTAGTTACGTTTGTTCCTGAGGACATGGGAGAAGTCTCGCTATTAGTAGTCATGTGAATTTGGTATTCGTTCGATATTTTGATGAGATGTATGTTGTCTCTCCTCTAGTGGTGTTATGTGAACGTCGACTACATGACACTTCACCATTATTTGGGCCTAGAGGAAGGCATTGGGAAGTAATAAGTAGATGATGGGTTGCTAGAGTGACAGAAGCTTAAACCCTAGTTTATGTGTTGCTTCGTAAGGGGATGATTTGGATCCACATGTTTCATGCTATGGTTACTTCTTTTGTAGTTGTGGATGCTTGCAATAGGGGTTAATCATAAGTGGGATGCTTGTCCAAGTAAGGACAGCACCCAAGCACCGGTCCACCCACATATCAAATTATCGAAGTACCGAATGCGAATCATATGAACGTGATGAAAACCAGCTTGACGATAATTCCCATGTGTCCTCAGGAGCGCTTTTCTCTATATAAGAGTTTGTCCAGGCTTGTCCTTTGCTACAAAAAGGATTGGGCCACCTTGCTGCACTTTATTTACTTTTGTTACTTGTTGCTCGTTACAAATTGTCCTATCAGAAAACTATTTGTTATCTATAATTTCAGTGCTTGCAGAGAATACCTTGCTGAAAACCGCTTATCATTTCCTTTTGCTCCTCGTTGGGTTCGACACTCTTACTTATCGAAAGGACTATGATAGATCCCCTATACTTGTGGGTCATCAGTCTCCTTCGACATGAGCTGCGGCGCATCACCCCCGGCATCGAGGGTACACGGTGACGTGTTCGTGTGCGAACGCACTTTTGGCGACTCCGCTGGGGACGAACCTTTCAACGTTCTCCAACCCATTATTGCTACGAAGAGATCGTCATCTAGGGTTTGCAATCTACAAAGGTAATATGAATACCCAATTCACTCATGTAGATGCAAATAATGCATATGTTGTTGCTAGATCGTTTAATGAGCATAATCTATCGGCTAGCCCTAGTTTTATCAATCATGCATCTAATTATGTGCAACAACCGATTCAGAATAATCTTCATGCTTTAAATTCATATAATTTTAGCAACATGCAACATATGTATTCCAACTCCCATGCATTGGTAACCCCACTAATCCATATGCCGATGGACAACATGATGAGTTTGGTTAATCAAGTTGAAATAGCCCATGTAGGAACTTTTCAATAGCATGCAACACAGTGTTTCACCTTTTTATTCAACAGCAACTAAGTTGCAACATGTTAATCCAAACATGCCGGTGGATAGGGGAATTGGTCAGGCTACTACTAGTGCATATGAAGGTGGGCACAATATGGACATTCCATTTCGTCAAGGTTGCCAACAATCCAACCCCCCCCCCCCAGGGCAATGCTTCACACACGGGCCGATGACTACGGAATCAACAGACGCTGATTAGCTGGCATGGTTTAATTGGAGATTAAGTGGGAAATGGGGCCCATCCCCATGAAAATCAGGGGGTAGAGGTTAATTAGTGAGAATATTCCCGTAATCCGCCCATGATTGTCCGTGTGTCCAGGATTGTCGCCCCCCCTCCGGCCAACCAACTCGAGCACACGGTTTCGAAAAGTGTGCGATTCAGGGTAAAAAACCAGGTGATAGAGGTCGGGAGTACTAGTATGAGTGCGGCGTTGGTCATGACAACAAGTATGGCGACGGTGCCAATGATGCAGTGGAGCGAGGGCGCTATCCTGTAGTCAGCCAGCGTGAGGAGCTTTGCCATTATGGAGCTGAAGGAAGCCACATACATCTTCTTAAAATCCATGAAGGAATATATTGTCAAGTTTCTGATGTCATTACTAAAACAAAAAATAAATAAATCAAAGGGCGCGTAATATGTTATGCCTATGACACAATGCACATAGGCACAAGAAACCGAGGCACGTGGCTGAACGCGGGCAACACAACCCAACATCAGCCCACATTCCCAGACCCAGCATGCACAGAACCAGTGAATGTTTGAACCCTCTACCTTGAGGCCCTAGGGTGAAAACACTAGATCCCTCCATCCTACGGTTTTGCTAAGGTCAGTGTTGATGCTTTGGTGTCTTGGAACCAGGGAGAGGGGCCATAGATGTTGTTTGTTGTCGGGACAATCAGGGGCTCTATTTTGGTGCTTCGGCTATTGTTATGAGAAGCTTAACTGAACCAAAAACTTTAGAGACGATGTCATGATTAGAGGGCCTTAATCTGGGATATGATGTTTACCCGCGTAAGATACAAGTTGCAACAGACCGTTTAGCAACTGTGAATAACCTAAAACAACCTTTCCTGGTTGCAAGTAGTACAATCATCCAAGATATCAAGAAGAAGGGTGCTTCGGCAAGACCGGTATTGACCATGAGATTAGGGAAGCCAACGTCAAGCTCATGAACTAGGTAGGGCAACAACATCCCTAGATCCTGGTCGATATGTGTGGACATCCAAACTCTTTATTAGTTGAATAAAAGTGTTTCACCAACTCAAAAAAGTGACACACGAGATAAGAGAAATAGTCACAGCAACGCCTCCGGTCAGATTTGATCTGGCCGGTGCCGCTGGCGGTGGTGGCCATATCCTAGGTCGAAGGTGGTCGGCCTGAGGCTAGATGGTCAGATCTCGAGATCCGCCATCTAGTTCCGGCTATGAGACGAGAAGACATAGTTGCTGGTGAAAACCGAGCAGATAGCAGGCGATGGCGGCGTTCTGCGTCATTACCTTGATGAAGGCATCATCATGTAACTACTGTCGACCCACTCGTGCTGCTCGGGGGGAAACCCTAGGATCTGGTCTTCCAGATTGGACGGTGGCGATACTGCAGTGTCATTTTCTCTCCTGGGAGCATCGTTTGTGGAGCAGAGATGAAAGATAGAGATAGGAAGTGGAACCGCTTCGTCTTGCATGGAGCTTTCGGTGGAGATGTCAAGTCATGCCTGGTCGGCAGGTGCTACGCATGACAGATCTTCCAGAATCTTCGCGTCTGGATGGATGAGCGCGCGGCGGTGATGGCACCGTTGGGCACCGTGGTGGCGTCGACGGATGGACGAACTGGCAAGGATGATGCAGATCTCTCTTCTGAAGATGGCTTAGCGGTCTAATGATGATGTTGGCATCTAAAACATGTGCATGTGGTGTACGCTTTAGTTCTGCTGCACTAGCTATGGGTTCCGATACGTTATGTGGATGGATCAGCGACGACACCGGTTTTAGATATGGGGAGTGAGAACACTCCGCATTATCAAGTTTTGTAGCTATGAGTAGTGGCTTCATGTAGCTTGACATACGTTCTTATTAGACCTATCTTGAATAATAAATAAAGATGGTCGTATACATCGATTTATGCAGAGACCGGGAGTCTTAACCTCCTTTTCCAAAAAATAAAATCACAACGATGTGTCGCACGTTGATCTGTACATGTGTGTGTGGCGTTCTCAATCGGCTGAGCTTTAGGAGTGCTCTTTTATAAAAAAACACATACACTCACACACAAAGATGGTGCTACACCAGCCTTAGAGCATCTCCAGCCGTTGGCCCCCCTAGGAGGCATAAACATCACCGCCTGTGGGCGAGCCGGCAGTAGAATCGGTGCTAGGGGCGGTTGGGCATCCAGCCATCGTCCCCAGTTGCCGATATCGGCCCATTCGCGGCCGCTTTTTGGCCCAGATAAATAGAAAAATGCTCGATATCGGCGAGAAACGGCCCATATTCGGCGTGGTTCGGCGTTGAATACCCAACATAAATATATTTTTTATCACATAGTTCATCACAGAAAATCAAATAATTCAACAAAATAGTGCAACAACAAATAGTTCAATACAAATTATAGGGTTAAACAAATAAAAACTCATCACATGTCGAGCTAGGCGTCGCCCTTGATCCTCCATAGGTGCTCCACCAGATCCTGCTGCAGTTGATGATGCACTTGCGGGTCTAGGATCTCCTGATGCATACTGAGGTAGGCAGTCCAGGTTGCCGGTAGCTGGTGATCAACTTCGGCTAGAGGACCCTGCCTGTAGTATGGTTCAGTGTCAAACACTGGCTCTTCCTGCTCGCTCTCGACGATCATGTTGTGCAAGATGACATAGCAAGTCATGATCTCCCATATTTGATCTTTCGACCAGGTCTGAGAAGGGTACCGGACAACAGCAAATTGATATTGGAGCACACCAAATGCCCACTCGACATCCTTCCTGCAAGCCTCCTACTATCGGAGTCGAAACCGGCGGATCTCGGGTAGGGGGTCCCGAACTGTGCGTCTAGGATCGATGGTAACAGGAGACGGGGGACACGATGTTTAACCAGGTTCGCGCCCTCTTGATGGAGGTAATACCCTACTTCCTGCTTGATTGAGCTTGATGAATATGAGGATTACAAGAGTTGATCTACCATGAGATCGTAATGGCTAAACCCTAGATGTCTAGCATGTATGATTGTGATTATGATGGCCTCTACGAACTAAACCCTCCGGTTTATATAGACATCGGAGGGGCCAAGGGTTGTATAGATTCGGTTTACAAAGGAAGGAATCTACATATCCGAACGCCAAGCTTGCCATCCACGCAAAGGAGAGTCCCATCCGGATATGGGAGGAAGTCTTCCGTCTTGTATCTTCATAGCCCATTAGTCCGGCGCATGTTACATTGTTCGGACGCTCGAGGACCCCTTAATCCAGGACTCTCTCGGGAGCCCCCAAACCAGGCTTCAATGATGATGTATCCAGCGTGCTGATTGTCTTCGGCATTGCAAGGCGGTTTCCTTCTCCAATCACTTCAAAGTGCGTGACCCGAAAAGCTGTACTCGATTTGTGTTTTAGTGTCGCACCCTTTGGCTTCTGCGCCTCCATTGCTTCTGCTTCCACGTGTCGAGCGAATACGAGAGGTCAGGGTATTTTTGCACATAACACCCCTGACATGTAAGAAAGGCATCTATTTAAAGAGATTGGATCTCAGATCCCATTCCACGCCAAGCGGAAAATCCTTAGAGCTCGCTAGGAGAAACCATCCCAACATGGGTAGCGCTCCCAGTTCTTCCCCCCGCCCCCATGGCTCCGGAAAAGGCGATTGGGAGAGATGTTCCATATCCCGCGGTCAGCTGATTAAGCTTAAAACGTAGGGATTCCCCCCCCCCCCCCCGCGGATCTGGTCCCTGTCTGGGCAGGGTTGACTTCCTTCGATGGCGAAGCCTAGGCGGAAAATTTCCCCAATCCAACCAGGGGGGAACGAGTGTGCTTCGTTTCCTACCTGTTAAGAGGCGTCGGGTTTCCAATCCACCCTTTTCTCCGAGGACTCTTGGAGTATTACGGTCTCCAGTTGCACAACTTCACTCTTGCCTCCATCCTGCATATCGCGAGTTTGTTGCTCTTTGCGAGCTATTCCTGGGCTGTGAGGCCCATTTTGAGTTATGGAGAAAACTATTCTGCCTCGTCCCTCGCACCCAAAAGGGTTCCATATTCGAGGTGGGCAGTGTCGTAGTATGGCGCATAGCCGGGACCGGATACCTGTCCGGTACGCCGAAGAAGGCGTCCGAGGAGTGGCCCTCGGAATGGTTCTATATTGAGGACGTCGCTCTCCCTGACCTGGTCCGAATGGGTCTTCCCGAATTTTCCAGTGCTCCCTTGAAGAAACGCCAAAGCTGGCGCCTTCGGAACCACGAGGAGGAGGATAGTGCAGAAGTCCAACAATTAATGGGCAGGTTAAGGATACTCGCCCAGTCCGGAATATCAATAGTCGAGGTAATGGCCACTTCCATAGCGCGAGGTGTTCAGCCGCTCCAATTCAGAGGGCTCCCTATGTGGCACTATAATGGGGAAGATGGCGCCTCCCGTTGTGGACGAAAAGGTCCAGATTCCCTCACCGCCCTGGCCACAATATTAGCCGACCTATATAAAGGGGAAAAAGAGGAGTTCACTCGTCTTACGCGCCGAGTGGGATTTTCCATGTACAATCCTCCCAGCTGGGTGAGTTTTAATCCCACCACTTTGCTTCAACCCTCTCCACGAGCTATGTTTAATTGACATTAACTCATCCATTCATAACAGGAATGGTGGAAAATTACCGCGGGGATCTATAGCTCCGCCCCACAGCCGAAGGACCATAACCGGGACCTTGACCCCGGATTCGAAGAGGATCCGGACATATTTGTAGAGGTTGAGGAGGGAGTATTCTACCAGGCGAGCTACGATGGCACAGAAGTGGCCATCATGGCCGACTATCCCGGCCTCCTCCCTGCCTCACATGTAAGTAATCAGGAGATATCTCCTCCAAAAGAGCTTCCTCGTTATGCCTCACCCACCGCACTGTCTCGTGCTCCAAAGGGGAGGTGCTCAGCGCACCATGCTGCACCAGAGGCGTCTCATAAGAGAACGGCGCCCGCACCGGGCAAGTCTTCAAAGATGAAGGGAAATGACAATACGGCCGAGCCTTCATCTAAGAGGTATGGCTTTTTTAAATGTGCCCTCTAGCAGTCACATCAAACTATGACCCTGCCTGTTGTGTCTTATCAGGAAGAGCGTTCGCCGAACTATGTCCCGGGATCCTGTCGGTCGCACCTCCACCAGTCAGGTTCTAGACCCTGCCTTAAGGACGGAGGCTAACACGGCAGTGACGCCGGATTGTCCTTTCGCAGAGGATTCGGATGACTTGTCTGTCACGAACTCTGAAGTGGAGAGTGCCATGAGTCATCGGTGCCGGAAGGCCGCACTCCGCGACCCCGGCTTTTCAAAAGAGGCATTCAATGTCTTCTGCTTGGCCGATGCATACATCCGAGCTGCTCGGGATGGGCTTGCCAGAGCCACGGACCAGCATTTAAAAGATATGCGGGTAAGTACAGATTTGGTAATCATATACCAGTAGCCCTCGAGACTTGAAGCAGTTGATAGAACTGATTTAAGGATCATTGTATAATCAGGCACTCACGGAGAAGAATAGCCTGCTATCTCGAGAGCTGGAAAAGCGTCAAACCCGGCTGGCTGCGGTTACCGTCGAACTGGAGAAATCCAAGAAGGCAACGTCCGGTAATATTCCCTTCCATCCAGAGTAATGTTAATACTGTTGCGTTTCCGATGACAGGATCAGCAGATCAACTGGAAGGGGAACTGAAAGTCGCGCAGGCGGGCAAACAAGAGGCCAAAGGCAACTGGCCGCAGGCGAACGTGTGTTGACACGGGTCAGGGATGAAAAGAACAAGCTGCGGGATTCCAATACCCTGCTGGGCGAAGAACTAAAAGATGTGCGAGCCCAGCTAGCTGACGCCGTCAAGGAGAATAGGAGGATACGAGGCGGCATATTCAGTATGCTTTTGACCTTACCTTTATGTAATTCAGCGAAGAAATGATCTAAAAGATTTATGTCTGCAGGTATGCTGACTGGCCATCCCGAAGAGGAAATGTTCGACTCTCAGGGCGACCTGCTGCAAGAGCTGTCCCAACTGCACGAACGAGCTCGACAAGCAATGCGGAGCATTGCCAAAGCTTTGTAGCCATCCGCCTATCCTCCAGGAAGTATGGAGGAGCTTGTGAAGCTATTCCTGGGAGCTCGGCGACGCTTCCAATTATGGAAGATATCGGTCTGCCGAGAAGGTGCGCGAGAGGCCTAGGCCATGGTAAAAACACGGTACACCAAGCTTGATCTGAATCATATGGCCCGGGTCTGGCCTCGGGGGTTAGATGGACAAGAAATTCCAGTTAGTCTCGTATATGACCAAGTAAAGATAGCCGCCAAGTATTTCCTGAAGGAAATATGCCCTAAAGGCAATAATAAAGTTATTATTTATTTCCTTATATCATGATAAATGTTTATTATTCATGCTAGAATTGTATTAACCGGAAACATAATACATGTGTGAATACATAGACAAACAGAGTGTCACTAGTATGCCTCTACTTGGCTAGCTCGTTAATCAAAGATGGTTATGTTTCCTAACCATGAACAAAGAGTTGTTATTTGATTAATGGGATCACATCATTAGTTGAATGATCTGATTGACATGACCCATTCCATTAGCTTAGCACCCGATCGTTTAGTATGTTGCTATTGCTTTATCCATGACTTATACATGTTCCTATGACTATGAGATTATGCAACTCCCGTTTGCCGGAGGAACACTTTGGGTGCTACCAAACGTCACAACGTAACTGGGTGATTATAAAGGAGTACTACAGGTGTCACCAAAGGTAGATGTTGGGTTGGCGTATTTCGAGATTAGGATTTGTCACTCCGATTGTCGGAGAGGTATCTCTGGGCCCTCTCGGTAATGCACATCACTCAAGCCTTGCAAGCATTGCAACTAATGAGTTAGTTGCGAGATGATGTATTATGGAACGAGTAAAGAGACTTGCCGGTAACGAGATTGAACTAGGTATTGGATACCGACGATCGAATCTCGGGTAAGTAACATACCGATGACAAAGGGAACAACGTATGTTGTTATGCGGTCTGACCGATAAAGATCTTCGTAGAATATGTAGGAGCCAATATGGGCATCCAGGTCCCGCTATTGGTTATTGACCGGAGACGTGTCTCGGTCATGTCTACATTGTTCTCGAACCGTAGGGTCCGCACGCTTAAGGTTTCGATGACAGTTATATTATGAGTTTATGAGTTTTGATGTACCGAAGGAGTTCGGAGTCCCGGATAAGATCGGGGACATGACGAGGAGTCTCGAAATGGTCGAGACGTAAAGATCGATATATTGGACGACTATATTCGGACATCGGAAGGGTTCTGAGTGGTTCGGGTATTTTCGGAGGTACCGGGGAGTTACGGGATTACGGGAGAAGTAATGGGCCTTGATGGGCTTTAGTGGGAAGAGGAAAAAGGCTGTTGCGCCCCCCTCCCCTCTAGTCCGAATTGGACTAGGGAAAAGGGGGCCGGCCACCTCTCCTTCTCCTCCTATTCCTTCTCCCTTCCTCCCCTTTTGGTGGACTCCTACTAGGACTTGGAGTCCTAGTAGGAATCCATATCCTGGCCGCACCTTTGCCTTGGCCGGCCTCCTCCTCCTCCATCCTTTATATACTGAGGCAAGGGGCACCCCTTGGACACACAATTGATCATTGAGATCTTTCCTTAGCCGTGTGCGGTGCCCCCTGCCACCAAATTCCACCTCGGTCATATCGTTGCAGTGCTTAGGCGAAGCCCTGCGCCGGTAACACATCAAGATCGTCACCACGCCGTCGTGCTGACGGAACTCTTCCCCGACGCTTTGCTGGATCGGAGCCCGGGGATCGTCATCGAGCTGAACGTGTGCCAAGAACTCGGAGGTGCCGGAGTAACGGTGCTGTGATCGGTTGGATCGCGAGGAGAACGTACGACTACTTCCTCTACGTTACGTCAACGCTTCCGCTTCGGTCTACGAGGGTACGTAGACAACACTCTCCCCTCTCGTTGCTATGCATCACCATGATCTTGCGTGTACGTAGGAAATTTTTTGAAATTACTACGTTCCCCAACAGTGGCATCCGAGCCTAGGTTTTTATGGTTTGATGTTATTTGCACGAGTAGAACACAAGTGAGTTGTGGACGATACAAGTCATACTGCCTACCAGCATGTCATACTTTGGTTCAGCGGTATTGTTGGACGAGACGATCCGGACCAACCTTACGCGTACTCTTACGCGAGACCGGTTCCCTCGACGTGCTTTGCACATAGATGGCTTGCGGAAGACTGTCTCTCCAACTTTAGTTGAACCAAGTGTGGCTACGCCCGGTCCTTGAGAAGGTTAAAACGGAGTCTATTTGACAAACTATCGTTGTGGTTTTGATGCGTAGGAGAGATTGGTTCTTGCTTAAGCCCGTTGCAGCCACGTAAAATTTGCAACAAACAAAGTAGAGGATGTCTAACTTGTTTTTGCAGGGCATGTTGTGATGTGATATGGTCAAGACATGATGCTAAATTTTATTGTATGAGATGATCATGTTTTGTAACCGAGTTATCGGCAACCGGCAGGAGCCGTATGGTTGTCGCTTTATTGTATGCAATGCAATCGCCCTGTAATGCTTTACTTTATCACTAAGCGGTAGCGATAGTCGTAGAAGCATAAGATTGGCGAGACGACAACGATGCTACGATGGAGATCAAGGTGTCGCGCCGGTGACAATGGGATCATGACGGTGCTGCGGAGATGGAGATCACAAGCACAAGATGATGATGGCCATATCATATCATTTATATTGATTGCATGTGATGTTTATCTTTTTATGCATCTTATCTTGCTTTGATTGACGGTAGCATTATAAGATGATCTCTCACTAATTATCAAGAAGTGTTCTCCCTGAGTATGCACCGTTGCGAAAGTTCTTCGTGCTGAGACACCACGTGATGATCGGGTGTGATAGGCTCTACGTTCAAATACAACGGGTGCAAAACAGTTGCACACGCGGAATACTCAGGTTATACTTGACGAGCTATGCATATAAGATATGACCTCGGAACACGGAGACCGAAAGGTCGAGCGTGAATCATATAGTAGATATGATCAACATAGTGATGTTCACCATTGAAACTACTCCATCTCACGTGATGATCGGACATGGTTTATTTGATTTGGATCACGTGATCACTTAGAGGATTAGAGGGATGTCTATCTAAGTGGGAGTTCTTAAGTAATATGATTAATTGAACTTTAATTTATCATGAACTTAGTCCTGGTAGTATTAGCATATCTATGTTGTAGATCAATAGCTCGCGTTGTTGCTTCCCTATGTTTATTTTGATATGTTCCTAGAGAAAATTGTGTTGAAAAATGTTAGTAGCAATGATGCGGATTGGATCCGTGATCTGAGGTTTATCCTCATTGCTGCACAGAAGAATTATGTCCTTGATGCACCGCTAGGTGACGGACCTATTGCAGGAGCAGATGCAGGCGTTATGAACGTTTTGCTAGCTCAATATGATGACTACTTAATAGTTTAGTGCACCATGCTTAACGGCTTAGAATCGGGACTTCAAAGACGTTTTGAACGGCATGGACCATACAAGATGTTCCAGGAGTTGAAGTTAATATTTCAAGCAAATACCCGAGTTGAGAGATATGAAGTCTCCAACAAGTTCTATAGCTAAAAGATGGAGGAGAATCGCTCAACTAGTGAGCATGTGCTCAGATAGTCTGAGTACTACAATCACTTGAATCAAGAGGGAGTTAATCTTCCAGATAAAATAGTGATTGACAGAATTCTCTAGTCACCATCACCAAGTTAGTAGAACTTCGTGATGAACTATAATATGCAAGGGATAACGGAAAATATTCCCAAGCTCTTCGCGATGCTAAAATCGGCGAAGGTAGAAATCAAAGAAAAACATCAAGTATTGATGGTTGACAAGATCACTAGTTTCAAGAAAAGGGTAAAAAGGAAAGAAGGGCAACTTCAAGAAGAACGGCAAGCAAGTTGCTGCTCAAGTGAAAAAGCCCAAGTCTGGTCCTAAGCCTGAGACTAAGTGCTTCTACTGCAAAGGGACTGGTCACTGGAAGCGGAACTACCCCAAGTGATTGGCGGATAAGAAGGATGGCAAAGTGAACATAAGTATATTTGATATACATGTTATTGATGTGTACTTTACTAGTGTTCATAGCAACCCCTCAGTATTTGGTACTAGTTCAGTTGCTAAAATTTAGTAACTCGAAACGGGAGTTGCAGAATGAACAAAGACTAGTTAAAGGGCAAGGTGACGATGTGTGTTGGAAGTGGTTCCAAGATTGATATGATCATCATCACACACTCCCTATACTTTCGGGATTAGTGTTGAAACTAAATAAGTGTTATTTGGTGTTTGCGTTGAGCATGAATATGATTTGATCATGTTAATTGCAGTACAGTTATTCATTTAAGTTAGAGAACAATTGCTGTTCTGTTTACATGAATAAAACCTTCTATGGTCATACACACCAACGAAATTGGTTTGTTGGATCTCGATCATAGTGATACACATATTCATAATATTGAAGCCAAAAAGATGCAAAGTTAATAATGATAGTGCAACTTATTTGTGGCACTGCCGTTTAGGTCATATTGGTGTAAAGCGCATGAAGAAACTCCATGCTGATGGACTTTTGGAATCACTTGATTATAAATCACTTGATGCTTGCGAACCATGCCTCTTGGGCAAGATGACTAAAACGCCGTTCTCCGAAACAATGAAGCAAGCAACAGATTTGTTGGAAATCATACATACTGATGTATGTGGTCCGATGAATATTAAGGCTCGCGACAAGTATCATTATTTTCTGACCTTCACAGATGATTTGAGCAGATATGGGTATATCTACTTGATGAAACATAAGTCTAAAACATTTGAAAAGTTCAAAGAATTTTAGAGTGAAGTGGAAAATCATCGTGACAAGAAAATAAGGTTTCTACGATCTGATCGCGGAGACAAATATTTGAGTTACGAGTTTGGTCTTCAATTAAAACAATGTGGAATAGTTTCACAAATTCATGCCACCTGGAACACCACAACATAATGGTGTGTCCGAACGTCATAACTGTACTTTATTGGATATAGTACAATCTATGATGTTTCTTACCGATTTACCAATATCATTTTGGGATCATGCATTAGAGACAGCTGCATTCACGTTAAAAGGGGCACCATCTAAAGTCCGTTGAGACGACACAAAATGAACTATGGTTTGGCAAGAAACCAAAGTTGTCGTTTCTTAAAGTTTGGGGTTACGATGCTTATGTGAAAAAGTTTCATCCTGATAAGCTCAAACCCAAATCGGAGAAATGTGTCTTCATAGGTACCCAAAGGAGACTTTTGGGTACACCGTCTATCACAGATCCGAAGGCAAGATATTCGTTGCTGAGAATGGATCCTTTCTAGAGAAGGAGATTCTCTCGAAAGAAGTGAGTGGGAGGAAAGTAGAAAACTTGATAAGGTAATTGTACCTTCTCCCTTATTGGAAAGTAGTTCATCACAGAAATCTGTTCTTGTGACTACTACACCAATTAGTAAGGAAGCTAATGATGATGATCATGTAACTTCAAGATCAAGTTACTACCGAATCTCGTAAGTAAACTAGAGTGAGATCCGCACCAGAGTGGTACGGTAATCCTGTTCTGGAAGTCATGTTACTAGACCATAACGAACTTGCGAACTATGAGGAAGCGATGATGAGCCCAGATTCCGCGAAATGGTTAGAGGCCATGAAATCTGAGATATGATCCATGTATGAGAACAAAGATTGGACTTTGATGGATTTGCCCGATGATCGGCAAGCCAAAGAAAATAAATGGATCTTCAAGAGGAAGACGGACGCTGATAGTAGTGTTACTATCTACAAAGCTAGAATTGTCGCAAAAGGTTTTCGACAAGTTCAAGGTGTTGACTACGATGAGAGTTTCTCACTCGTATCTATACTTAAGTCTGTCTGAATCATGTTAGCAATTGCCGCATTTTGTGAAATCCGTCAAATGGATAAACAAAACTACATTCCTTAATGGATTTATTAAAGAAGAGTTGTATACGATGCAACTAGAAGGTTTTGTCGATCCTGAAGGTGTTACCAAAATATGCAAGCTCCAGCGATCCATCTATGGACTGGTGCAAGCATCTCGGAGTTGGAATATACGCTTTGATAAGTTGATCAAAGCATATAGTTTTATACAGACTTGCGGTGAAGCCTGTATTTACAAGAAAGTGAGTGGGAGCACTACAACATTTCTGATAAGTATATGTAAATGACATATCATTGATCGGAAATAATGTAGAATTATTCTGTGAAGCATAAAGGAGTATTTGAAAGGAGTTTTTCGAAGAAGGACCTCGGTGAAGCTGTTTACATATTGAGCATCAAGATCTATAGAGATAGATCAAGACGCTTGATAAGTTTTTCAATAAGTACATACCTTGAAAGAATTTTGAAGTAGTTCAAAATAGAACAGTCAAAGAAAGAGTTCTTGCCTGTATTACAAGGTGTGAAATTGAGTAAGACTCAAAGCCCGACCACGACAGATGATAGAAAGAGAATGAAAGTCATTTCCTATGCCTCAGCCATAGATTCTATAAAGTATGCCATGCTATGTACCAGATCTATTGTATACCCTACACTGTGTTAAGCAAGGGAGTACAATAGTGATCTAGGAAGTAGATCACTGGACATCGGTCAAAATTATCCTTAGTAAAATAAGGATATGTTTCTCGATTATGGATGTGACAAAAAGGTTACGTCGATGCAAGTTTTGACACTAATCTAGATGACTCTAAGTCTCAATCTAGATACATATTGAAAGTGGGAGCAATTAGCTAAAGTAGCTCCGTGCAGAGCATTGTAGACATAGAAAATTGCAAAATACATAACGGATCTGAATGTGGCAGACCCGTTGACTAAACTTCTCTCACAAGCAAAACATGATCACACCTTAGTACTCTTTGGGTGTTAATCACATAGCGATGTGAACTAGATTACTGAATCTAGTAAACCCTTTGGATGTTGGTCACATGGCGATGTGAACTATGGGTGTTAATCACATGGTGATGTGAACTATTGCTATTAAATCACATGGCGATGTGAACTAGATTATTGACTCTAGTGCAAGTGGGAGACTGAAGGAAATATGCCCTAGAGACAATAATAAAGTTATTATTTATTTCCTTATATCATGATAAATGTTTATTATTCATGCTAGAATTGTATTAACCGGAAACATAATACATGTGTGAATACATAGACAAACAGAGTGTCACTAGTATGCCTCTACTTGACTAGCTCGTTAATCAAAGATGGTTATGTTTCCTAACCATGAACAAAGAGTTGTTATTTGATTAATGGGATCACATCATTAGTTGAATGATCTGATTGACATGACCCATTCCATTAGCTTAGCACCCGATCGTTTAGTATGTTGCTATTGCTTTATCCATGACTTATACATGTTCCTATGACTATGAGATTATGCAACTCCCGTTTGCCGGAGGAACACTTTGGGTGCTACCAAACGTCACAACGTAACTGGGTGATTATAAAGGAGTACTACAGGTGTCACCAAAGGTAGATGTTGGGTTGGCGTATTTCGAGATTAGGATTTGTCACTCCGATTGTCAGAGAGGTATCTCTGGGCCCTCTCGGTAATGCACATCACTCAAGCCTTGCAAGCATTGCAACTAATGAATTAGTTGCGAGATGATGTATTATGGAACGAGTAAAGAGACTTGTCGGTAACGAGATTGAACTAGGTATTGGATACCGACGATCGAATCTCGGGTAAGTAACATACCGATGACAAAGGGAACAACGTATGTTGTTATGCGGTCTGACCGATAAAGATCTTCGTAGAATATGTAGGAGCCAATATGGGCATCCAGGTCCCGCTATTGGTTATTGACCGGAGACGTGTCTCGGTCATGTCTACATTGTTCTCGAACCGTAGGGTCCGCACGCTTAAGGTTTCGATGACAGTTATATTATGAGTTTATGAGTTTTGATGTACCGAAGGAGTTCGGAGTCCCGGATGAGATCGGAGACATGACGAGGAGTCTCGAAATGGTCGAGACGTAAAGATCGATATATTGGACGACTATATTCGGACATCGGAAGGGTTCTGAGTGGTTCGGGTATTTTCGGAGGTACCGGGGAGTTACGGGATTACGGGAGAAGTAATGGGCCTTGATGGGCTTTAGTGGGAAGAGGAAAAAGGCTGCTGCGCCCCCCCTCCCCTCTAGTCCGAATTGGACTAGGGAAAAGGGGGCCGGCCACCTCTCCTTCTCCTCCTATTCCTTCTCCCTTCCTCCCCTTTTGGTGGACTCCTACTAGGACTTGGAGTCCTAGTAGGAATCCATATCTTGGCCCGCACCTTTGCCTTGGCCGGCCTCCTCCTCCTCCATCCTTTATATACTGAGGCAAGGGGCACCCCTTGGACACACAATTGATCATTGAGATCTTTCCTTAGCCGTGTGCGGTGCCCCCTGCCACCAAATTCCACCTCGGTCATATCGTTGCAGTGCTTAGGCGAAGCCCTGCGCTGGTAACACATCAAGATCGTCACCACGCCGTCGTGCTGACGGAACTCTTCCCCGACACTTTGCTGGATCGGAGCCCGGGGATCGTCATCGAGCTGAACGTGTGCCAAGAACTCGGAGGTGCCGGAGTAACGGTGCTGTGATCGGTTGGATCGCGAGGAGAACGTACGACTACTTCCTCTACGTTACGTCAACGCTTCCGCTTCGGTCTACGAGGGTATGTAGACAACACTCTCCCCTCTCGTTGCTATGCATCACCATGATCTTGCGTGTACGTAGGAATTTTTTTGAAATTACTACGTTCCCCAACATTTCCAACAGGATTGTAAGCTAGATAACCCATTAGATGGCATAGAGGAATAAGTTTTTGAGTCCAAGTGACTATGTACTTCGATTGACAAATTTGTCCCTAGCTGGATTGTAGAATGATTGTCATGGCAGGCCTTTTCGCTTCGACCTCTGGACCCGAAGGCTCGGAGTGTTTCCGTATACCGTAACGGTAATATAGACGGGGTATGCGTGGAAACCAGGCGTAGGGGTCATAGTTGCTTGAACAGACAAGTTGTATCCGGCTAGCTATGTTGTATTATATGTTGATTGTAAGAAACATCTTCCAGGGAGAATAGTTTCGTTAAGGGTTCCTTTCCCTGGGTGAACATGCGTTAGTATGCATGTCCGAACTATGATCGAAAAATCGCAGTGTACGTAACATCTGGGGGTACATGATGTAAACAGGGTATAACGTCTTTAGTCCACCGACCGAATATTCCCTTAGAACGCTAGCTTTCAGCTTCACCCAGTCTGAGGAACAAGTCCAGATGACCCGACTGTAACAATCGCAGAGGTGCTCCCTTTATGCCCTAGCCAAACAAACGGGAACGTAGGGCATAAGCACAGGAGCCAGGCAACCCAGCTTGGCAAAAACTTAAGTTATAACGGTGCATATAATGGCGAAGAAAAGGTACATATGAGAAAAAAGGACACATATGTGGGGAGCTTGATGCTCGTAAAATAATAAAAATAAACTTCTGTAAGAGAAGCCCCCAGGTATTATGAGCATGTACATTTAAGGATGTGTACGTCATAGGTGTGCGGTGTAGCCGCACGAGAGCTTAAAGCTAGAAAAAAAGTTAAAGAGAGGAAAAAATGGAGACAGAGGGATAAGAAAATGAACAAAGAGTTCGGCTCTAGGCGTAGAATCTTCGAAGTCTGGCCGCATTCCACGGGTTCGGCTCTAGGCGATTGTCCGATGCATCACGCAGGCGGTATGCTCCTGTAGTGAGAACTTCATCAATGATGAAGGGACCCTCCTACTTGGGCTTGAGTTTGTCCTTTTTCTTACCTAGCAAGCGAAGAACGAGATCACCAACATTGTAAGTCCTGGCCCGCACTTCTCTGCTTTGGTATCTACGAGCCTACTGTTGATAGAATGCAGAATGGGCTTTTGCAACGTCGCGCTCCTCCTCTAGGGCATCTAGACTGTCCTGCCGATCAAGCTCGGCCTCTCTCTCTCTTCATACATGTGCACTCGAGGTGAGTCATGAATAATGTCGCAGGGCAAAACGGCCTCTGCGCTGTACACATGAAGAATGGTGTGTATCCAGTAGTGCGATTGGGCGTGGTCCGCAGGCCCCAGAGTACGGAGTCGAGCTCCTCAACCCAGTGCTTGTCTCATTCTTTCAAAGACCGCACTAGTCTGGGCTTAATGCCGCTCATAATAAGACCAATAGCTCGTTCGACTTGACCGTTTGTTTGTGGATGATAGACCAAGGCGTAATCGAGCCTAATGCCCAATTTAGCACACCAGGATTTCACTTCATCGGTTGTGAAATTGGAGCCGTTTTCGGTGATGATGCTATGTGGGACACCATAACAGTGCGCAACACCGGATATAAAGTCTATCAACGGTCCAGCTTCGATCGTTTTCACTGGTTTGGCCTCTATCTATTTGGTGAATTTATCTACCATGACTACCATATATTTTTTCTTATGGCTTCCTCCTTTAAGGGGTCCGACCATATCAAGCCCCCAGACCGCAAAAGGCCAGGTGATGGGGATTGTTTGTAGAGCAGTAGGCGGCATGTGGCTTTGACTGGCGAAGAGTTGGCATCCGATACAACGTTGGACCAGGTCATGTGCATCTGCTCGGGTTGTCGGCCAAAAGAAACCTGTATGAAAGGCCTTACTTACCAGGGCCCAAGCCGCGGCGTGCTGACCGCCGAGACCAACATGGATTTTAGCCAGGAGCTGTCGTCCCTCTTCTTCGGAGATACATCTTTGAAGGACTCCGGTAGCACTTTTCTTGTAAAGCTCTCTGTCATGGACCTTGTAGGCTTTCGAATGCCGAACAATGCAGCAAGCTTCATTCTGGTCCTCAGGGAGCCTCGCCTATTAAGGTAAGCCAAGAAGGGTCCGGTCCAAGGGGCAATTACTGCCATTATTAGATGGGTCGATGGTGTCATTTCGGTGGCTGAGCCCTCGATGATATCGGTATTGTGTTCGGAATCTGGGGGTATAATCGGATTCGGACTAGTGTTGCTGCTCTCGTCCTGCCACACCATGGATGGCTTGAAGAGCCTTTCCAAAAAGATGTTAGGCGGGACGGGATCACGCTTGGCGCCCATGCGAGCAAGGACATCCGCCGCTTGATTGCTTTCTCGAGCCACATGATGAAACTCGAGTCCCTCGAACCGAGCTGATATTTTGAGTACGGCGTTGCGATAGGCCACCATCTTCGGATCCTTGGCGTCGAAGTCTCCATTTATTTGGGATATTGAGAGATTTGAATCTCCGCGCACCTCCAAGCGTTGTATGCCCATGGAGGTGGCCATCCGAAGGCCGTGCAATAAGGCCACGTATTTGGCTACATTGTTGGAGTCTGTGTATAATATTTGGAGTACGTACTGGACCGTGTCTCCAGTGGGGGATGTTAAAACGATGCCTGCTCCTAAACCGTCCAGCATTTTAGAGCCATCGAAGTACATGACCCAGTTGGAATATGTGCCGTACTCTTTAGGGAGTTCAGCCTCTGTCCATTCGGCGACGAAGTCGGGCAATACTTGGGATTTAATGGCCCGGGGTGGTTTTTATGTTATATCAAATGGCAGGAGCTCAATGGCCCACTTAATAATCCGTCCCGTAGCATCGTGGTTGTTTATTATGTCAGTGAGTGGTACTTTGGAAGCCACCGTGATCGAGCACTCTTGAAAGTAGTGTCGTAGCTTCCGGGATGCCATGAAGACCGTGTATGCTATCTTTTGGTAATGAGGGTACCGGGATTTGCATGGTGTGAGGACGGTGGATACTTAGTATACCGGTTTCTGAAGTGGGAATTTGTGTCCGTCCTCCTCTCCCTCAATGATGAGCACTGTCGGAGTAATTGGACACGGATACCCCAAAGACGGCGAGACAATAAATCAAGACATCGGGGCTAGCAAAGCCCCTCAGTCCGACTGCCCGGCCGCTCCTGCCGGCTCCCCGTCCGACTGCTCTGCCCGGCCGGTTGCCGGCTGCCGACTGCGCCATCCAGCCGGCTCCTCACTGCTTCCCGAAGTCAACCACCGACACCGACGAGACGGCCGTACCAGGCACTATTGACGAATAGTAGCGGCGACATCATCTACAGTGTATATGTCCCTGGGCACTGTTTTATAAAGTGCCCCGGGGACAAGGAGGCATGCACGTCACATCACACACCATCATGGGCATGGTGCCCCATGCCCACTTGCCCCCTACGCCACCACTTAGCTTACATACTAAGCTACCATGCCCACTCCACACTATATAAGCTAGCTCCATCCATCCATCAGGGGATGGACTCACACCCTCACGCATGCATACATGTTCACTCACGGTGGAGCACTCTCATGCCCACTTGCTAGCTAGCTCATACACACATAAGACATATACAAAGTCAGGTGCCCATGGCACTGATCTCAGATACAGCTTCAGGAGCACTTTGTATCAGATATACCAGATATACTCAGACATGCAGGAGTAGGGGTGTTATCTCTCCGGAGAGCCCCGAACCTGGGTAAACTAGCGCGTGCTACTCGCATACCCGTCCCTGGATATTCCAGCAGCAGTCTTGCCCTCACACGAAGCCACCTTGTGGCATATGTCGTCCTGCACCCCCCGTGAGAATACCACGACATTTGGCGCCCACCGTGGGGCGGTACTATGCTACCGCGCTGCTGATGGTTTCGCAGTCCGGGCGGGACCATCTTCGCCATCACCTCCGCGGCGTCGCGCCGTCCCTCTGGTAGCGCTCGGGGGCTCGACTTCGACCCGCCCCCGGAGCGGCCGTGCGGGACGGCGCGTCCTCGCCGTCGGCTTCACCATCTTCGTCATCGCCAACGCGGCGCAGGCTGGCCGTCCGTGCGTGCGCCACGCGCGATACCTCGGTTTGGTTGGCCGCGTCCATCCACGCGCCGCTCGTGTCCGCTCCCCTCTGCGCTACATGTCGTTCCTCCGTTCATACACTTCTCGTGCAATGGCTAGATGCAAGCCAGATATTGCCTGCACACTTCCCGTATCATGCCAATACACTAGCCAGACAATAGTCAGATAATGGCCATATAATAGTCATACACTACTCGGATCTGTCCCGTACATAAGCCAGACACTATGCAAGTCAGACACTGCCCGTACGCGGCACATAGTCCTGCTGCTCCGTCCGCGGCCGTGCGCCCGCTCCACCGCGCTGCTTCGCTCCAGCCAGCTGCGCCCCCTCCGCGCGCTGCTCCGGCTTCGCTCGGCGGTTCCCCGTTGCTACCGCAGCTCGTGCCGCCGAGGCTGCTTGCCGCTGCTCTCTGTGTTAGCACTTGCCGCTGCTGCTATTCCCTAGCACTGCAATGCAACCGTCTGCCTCCGCCTTGGCATGGACGCACGCCTCCTCTCGCTCCCCTGCTCGCGCGCGACGCCCAGCAAGGCCCCCGCCGCCTCGCCCACGCCCCGCGCCGAGCTCGCTCGCCGCTGTGCCCCCGGCCGGGTCCCACCCTCGGCGTCCACGCCTCGCCTGGCCGCCTCCCCCCGGACTCGGCTCCCCGCACGTTGGATCCTCCGCTCCGGCTCCCACACACACCGGGTCCTCCTCGCGGTCGTCTTCTCCAACCCGGCCGACTTCAGCGCCCGCCGGCTTGCTGCTCCATCGAGCTGCCGGCTCCCCGCGCCGGGTCGCTGCGCCCGGCTCCCGCCCCGCGGCCGGCTTCACCCGCACCTGGCCGCCGGGTTACCGGCGCCCCGGCCTGCCGGCTTCGCCCGCGGTTCCGGGCTCCCTCCCCGCGCCGAGTCCGGCCACTCCCGAGTCGCCCGCGCCGGGTCCGGCCCTCCGCCCCAACCTGTGCACCGGCTCCCCTGCCGCCGGCTCCACCCTCACCATGGCCGTCGCCTCCCGCGCGACCCGGCCGCTCGCCGGCTCCTCCCGCCGGCTTCCGTCGGCCGGCTCTCCCGCTCCCTCCGCCTGCCTTCCCCGCCAACCCGGCCGGCCGGCTCCCGCGCTGGCTGGCTCCCCCCGCAACCCGGCCTGCCGGCTTCTGCCGCGACCCGGACGCCGGCCGCTGCCGTCTCGCTCCTGCTGACTGCTCAGGCAATGAAAGAAAAGAGATGTGCCCGAGCCGGCTGTTAAAAAAAAGTGACCGGGTGAAATGGCCGGCTGCCCGAGAGTCAGATGAAAAAAAGAAAAAAAAGAAAGAGTCGGGCCGGCTGCTAGCAAGAAAAAAAAGTCAAGGGCCGGCTGGAAGGAAAGAAAAGATCCCGGCTGGAGAAAAGAAGAAGAAAGGGCCGTCTGCCCGCTGTGGCCGACTGCTCCTGCAAAGGAAAAGAGGTCCGACTGACCAAGTCAACAGCCGGCTGCTGGTGAGAAAAAAATGTGTGGGTGCGCATCCAACTGCAAAGAGACGGCTAAAGAAAAGGCCGGGTGCCCACAGCCGACTGATAGAGAAAAAGAAAGAAATGTGCGTCCGACTGCCAGATGTGCGTCCGACCGCTGGCTGCCTGGCCGGCTGCAAAGAGCCCGACTGCTATGTCGGGGTCCGCCTGCCTAGCCGGCTGAAGAAGAAAAAGAAGAAGACAAAGTAGTCACCGGGAGATCCGGCCCGACTGCTCAGCAGTCGGCCCAAATCTCGGGGGCTACTCCCGACGTATGCGCTGACGCGCCCCCGCGAAGAAGAAGACAAAGTAGTTGCCGGGAGATCCGGCCCGACTGCTCAGCAGTCGGCCCGAATCTCGGGGGGATACACCCAGCGGGTGCGCTGACGCGCCCCCGCGAAGATTGCAGATAAGAGAAGAGTTTTGTCCGGCTGCCAGCAGCTGGCAGAAGAGAAAAAAAGAAGAAAAAGGGGCGTTGTAAGACACCTCGCCGCCTGCCCGGTCGAGCCTGACCGGCGGGGCCCCCCCTTCGAACACCCGAAGGCTCGAAGGCCGCACCTAGCAGGTGCGCCGGCTGTCTTCAGCAAACTCCGCCTCGGCTACGCGGAAACCAATGTGAGCTCCTCACCCGCATATTTTTTGCACCACGCAAACACGGATAACCCCGAGCGATGCTCGGGGGCTGTCTCCGCATTTTATTACAGTAGCATCATTGTTCGCCGCCAGAATTGGCCCGGGGGCTGGCCGCTTGGCCTGAAACGTTAGTTCCCGCAGACGGCTTAGTACCGTGCGCAGTACCAAAGGCCCACTCTTAGTCATAGACTGCAGAGCGGCTGTCCGACTAGCAAGAGTGAACACTGGAGGCCACCCACGCGAAATACGTCCGGGAAGAAAAATGGATCGGGCGATCCGGCCGTTTCCTTTACAAGTATCTACTCGGTTGAATCTGCTCCCAGACTCTGAGTACTGTACACTCCACTTCGCGGCCCACTCTCAGCCACAGACCACAGAGCGGCTGTCCGGCAAGCCAGAGCACAAGCCAAAAACCGGAGGGAACACGAAAAAGATTAAGGAGGCTCGGACGAACCCGAGTCAACACCCTCCGCATAAAACTTGCAATGGTAAAAGCAAACATTTGATACATCTGCGTGGACTAACTTTGTCTTTTTCATGATCATTTCCATGAACACTCGCCAAAAACCTCCGCCCAATTTTGCCAAGTTGCCCGGAGGCTTGGGGGCTACTGTCGGAGTAATTGGACACGTATACCCCGAAGACGACGAGACAATAAATCAAGACATCGGGGCTAGCAAAGCCCCTCAGTCCGACTGCCCGGCCGCTCCTGCCGGCTCCCCGTCCGACTGCTCTGCCCGGCCGGCTGCCGGCTGCGCCATCCAGCCGGCTGCCGACTACGCCATCCAGCCGGCTCCCGACTGCTTCCCGAAGTCAACCACCGACACCGACGAGACGGCCGTACCGGCACTATTGACGAATAGTAGCTGCTCTGCGGGGCCTCCGCCTGGTGAGTTGCAGATATGTATAATAACATTGGTTCGCTGACGTTTGGCGCGACCAGGATTGGGTTGCTCGCTAAAAGAGCGTTTATTTCTTCCAGTCCGGCTGTTACCGCATCCGTCCACTCGAAGTGCTCGGTGCGTCGGAGAAGGCGATAAAGTGGCAATGCCTTTTCCCCTAGTCTGGATATAAAGCAGCTTAAAGCTGCTACGCATCCGGCTAGCTTTTGGACCTGTTTTAAGGTCTGTTGGTGTAGCCAGTTGTGACAAAGCTCGGATTTAGGCTGGATTTGCCTCAATTCCTATATTTGAAATGATGAAACCCAACAGTTTTCCAGCGGGAACGCCGAAAACATACTTTTCCGGATTGAGCTTGATGTCATATGTATGGAGGTTGTCGAATGTGAGACGCAGATCCTCTATTAATGACTCGACATGCCTAGTCTTGATGACGACGTCATCTACATATGCTTCAACTGTCTTGCCGATTTGCTTCTCCAGACATGTTTGGATCATGCGTTGGTAGGTGGCGTCGGCGTTTTTAAGCCCAAAGGGCATAGTGTTGAAGCAGAAAGGTCTGTATGGGGTAATAAATGTCGTTGAGGCTTGATCGAATTCCTTCATTTTGATTTGATGGTATCCGGAGTATGCTTCGAGGAAACACAGTGAGTCGTGTCCTGCAGTAGCATAAATAATCTGATCGATGCAGGGGAGGGGAAAGGGATCCTTAGGGCAGACCTTGTTTAGGTCTTTGAAATCGACGCACATGCGCCAGGATTTATCCTTCTTTGCCACCATCACAAGGTTTGCTAGCCAGTCCAGGTGTTTTATTTCTCTGATGAATCCGACCTCGATTAACTTGGCTAGCTCCTCCCTCATAGCTTGTTGTTTGGGTTCGGAAAAGCGCCGCAGTGTTTGCTTCACTGGCTTATAACCCTTCAATATATTGAGGTTGTGTTCGGCCAACCTGCGTGGGATTCCTGGCATATCAGAAGGGTGCCAGGCAAATATGTCCCAGTTCTCGCGCAGGAACGCTCGTAGTGCGGCGTCGACCGCTGGGTCCAGCTATGCCCCGATGGAAGCTGTCTTCTTGGGGTCTGTCGGGTGGACTTGAAATCTGACTATTTCATCTGCTGGTTTGAAGGAGGTGGATTTGGACCGCTTATCAAGGATTACGTCGTCTCTATCCATCATGGAGCGTAGTGCGGTTAACTCTTCGGCCGCGAGGGCCTCGGACAGTGCCTCGAGGGCCAGGGATGCGGTTTTCTTTTCGACGTGGAGGGCTATGTTCGGATCACTAGCGAGAGTGATATAATACTGTTAGGCTCGGGCATCTTGAGCTTCATATACCCGTAGTGAGGTATGGCTTGAAAGCGTGTGAACGCATCTCGCCCCAACAGAGCGTGATATCCACTGTTGAAAGGGGTCACTTGGAAGGTTATCTCTTCAAACCGATAATTCTCCGGCGTGCCAAATACCGCGTCAAGTGTAATTTTCCCCGCACATTGTGCCTCCGGCCGGGAATAATTCCTCGGAAGGTCGTATTACTTTGCTCGATGCGGCTCTTGTATATTTCCATTTTATTGAGTGTGTCCTCGTAAATGAGGTTTAGCCCACTGCCGTCGTCCATGAGCACTTTAGTGAGCCGAAAGCCGTCCATAATTGGATTGAGGACCAAGGCGGCTGGTGCCCAGACTGATCGGAGTCTTGGTTCGTCACTGGCATTGAAAGTTATGGTCGTGTCGTTCCAAGGGTTTATTGCTGCTACTTGGCAGACTTCAGCGAGGTCGCGGAGTGCCCTCTTGCGCCGATTGTTTGAAGCGAAAGTCTCGAAGATCGTCAATACTCTGAGGTCGTCGTCCTCCGGGGGTGTTGCTCTTTGGTGTCTTTGGTGAGGATATCCTTGCTGCTCTTGGCCACTTGCCGGAGTATCCAACATGCTCTAAGGTTGTGGGTTGGTACGGTATCCGGTGTCGTGTGTATTTTGCATGGCCTATCAAGCCATCCCTCCAGAACGGTTCCGCGTCCCGTAGTGGGCTTAGTTTTCTTCACTATGTGGTCGGGTGCCCCGCGAGGGTGCATCCTTTTTGCTTGCCAGGGGGGCTGAGTGGAGACCGGTGGTTCCCAATGAGTCATCTGAGTTTTCCATGCACTTTCCATTGCGCAATACTTCTGTACTATGGTTGCCAAGTCAGCAAAGTGTAATACGCGACGGTGTTTTACTGCGTTGAGGATTCCTTCGTCCGTGCAATTATTGCAGAATATCAAAATCGCGTCCTTGTCGCGGCAATCTTTAATCTTGTCTTAGACAAGGAGGAATCTGGCCCAAAAGTGATGGACTTTTTCCTGAGACTGCTGTCATACGTACATGAGGTCGCATATATCCGGAGGGCCAGAATTGCTTGGCGAATATTGATTGTGGTGGGTGGGTGGCTTTAAATCCAATCCCTGACCCAATTTGGAGTCCGGAGTTTGAAGAACTTCTGAGCTTAATAGTTCGGGCTCCGGGATGTTGAGTGATTTTCCGGGCTCGACGCCCGATTCTAGATTCGGGGGACCGGGCACATCGTCCCGCAGGCCGGTGTCCAGTTTTTCGAGCTCAGAAATCTGAACACAATTCGTCTTCAACGTAGGGGAAGAGTTGTTGTTTGCTCCTCTACGACCGCTATCTGATGGGTGATTGGCGGAGATTTGATTTCTCTCTGATCGGGTTTAAGCCCAATCCGATCATAGTCTGTAGCGACCCCCAGGGCGGCGATGCGATCCAGGAGTTCGTTTAAAGATGACAACTCCGCCGGATCCATCCGTTTGGAGTATTCGGAGTCAACACGGAGGCGATTTTCCACGATCTTAGAAGTCATCGCCGGCTTAACAGCCGAGCTGGCGGTCATGGTAAAGTCGCCCAGCCGAAGGGTTTGGCCTGAGGCCAGGGCTCCTCCGGAAGTGATGTTGTCCTTGATAACAAGGCGGGCCATCAATCCTGTCTTCGACGTCACAGCGGAACTCTCAATGAAAGCACCAATGTCGGTGTCAAAACCGGCGGATCTCGGGTAGGAGGTCCCGAACTGTGCGTCTAGGATCGATGGTAACAGGAGACAGGAGACACGATGTTTACCCAGGTTCAGGCCCTCTTGATGGAGGTAATACCCTACTTCCTGCTTGATTGATCTTGATGAATATGAGGATTACAAGAGTTGATCTACCACAAGATCGTAATGGTTGAACCCTAGATGTCTAGCTTGTATGATTGTGATTATGATGGCCTCTACGGACTAAACCCTCTGGTTTATATAGACACCGAAGGGGCCAAGGGTTGTACAGAGTCGGTTTACAAAGGAAGGAATCTACATATCTGAACGCCAAGCTTGCCATCCACGCAAAGGAGAGTCCCATTCGGAGACGGGAGGAAGTCTTCCATCTTGTATCTTCATAGCCCACTAGTCCGGCCCATGTTACATAATCCGGACGCCCGAGGACCCCTTAATCCAGGACTCCCTCACCTGCACCTTGGCAAAGTGGGACTTCTTGCCTCCTGGCACAGCGTTTGAGATAGTCTTCACAAATGTAGACCATCTCAGGTAGATGCCATCATCTAGGTAGTACCCCTTGTTGTAGTGCCGCCCATTGACCTCGAAGTTCACCGGAGGAGAATGACCTTCAACAAGTTTGGCAAAGACAGGGGAGCACTGCAGCACGTTGATGTCATTGTGAGTTCCTGGCATACCAAAGAAGGAGTGACAAATCCAGAGGTCCTGTGTTGCCACCGCCTCAAGTACCACACTGCAACCGCCTTTGGCGCCTTTGTACATCCCCTTCCAAGCAAATGGGCAGTTCTTCCATTTTCAATGCATGTAGTCGATGCTTCCAAGCATCCCAGGAAATCCTCTTGCTGCATTCTGTGCTAGGATCCGAGCAGTGTCTTCTGCATTGGGTGTTCGCAAGTATTGCAGTCCAAACACTGCCACCACTGCCCGACAGAACTTGTAGAAACACTCAATGGTGGTGGACTCGGCCATGCGCCCATAGTCGTCGAGTGAATCACCTGGAGCGCCGTATGCAAGCATCCTCATCGCTGTCGTGCACTTCTGGATTGAGGTGATTCCAAGTTTGCCGGCGCAATCCTTCTTGCACTTGAAGTAGCTGTCGGACTCTAGGACGGAATTCACAATCCTGAGGAAAAGCTTTCGGCTCATCCGATAACGGCGCTGAAATGTTTTGTTGCCGTGCAGTGGAGCGTCGGCGAAGTAGTCGGAGTAGAGCATGCAGTAGCCCTCGAGACGATGCCGGTTCTTTGCTTTCATCCGCCCCGGCGCCAAGCCACCTCGCCGCGGCTTTTCATTGCTCGCTAGCAGGTCGGCGAGGACCATGAGATGTTCCTCTTCCTGGACGTCGGCCTCGGCTTCCTCCTCCAACAGCGCGGCGAGCGCTTCCTCATCGTCCGAGTCCATTGCCGAGGCAGGCAAATCGCTGAACACCTTGCGGGCGTGGTGGGCGCGTACCCGCCGCTACACCGCCCCTCCGCGGCCGAAAACGCCTGAAAAATCGCCCAGCCGGTGGTGGAGAAGCTGCCTCGGCGAAACCTCTGCTCTTTTTCCGGCGGGGATGGGCTATCTAGCGATGGCGGGCGGTGGGCGGCGTCGGGATCAGCCGGTTGGCGGCCGAGCGCACGGGGGTGGGAGGCGAATCTGGAAGAAAGGCTTGACTTTTCGCCTGACGGTGTGGGTCAGACGTGCTTTTCCCTAGTGTCGGAGCCGCCGAGCGCCCCCCAGTGTACCGGGTTCGGCCTGCGATTGTCGGGCCCAAAAATGAGCCGATCCGGCGGATTTCCAGGTCCTGGAGGCGTAACTGGGGCGTTTTTTCGGTGCCGGCGTAAAAAATCGCTTGGGGGGCCTGTCGGGGACGCAGTTGGAGATACTCTTATAACACGCAGCAATGCATCTATTTGGCGTCAAATTTTCAAAGCGAAGCTCGTGAATGCCTACATCCAAACGGAGCATAAGGGAATCCTTGTGTACATGGTATCAACTGACCGATTTTAAGTGCATAAATCGTTGTGCTACAGTTTGCACATGTCTGCGTACAAGTCTCGCATCATAGACCAAACAAACCAGCCCAACGACCCGCAGCCAACATACCATCGTACATGAACGTATCGGGAGGTGCGCCGCCCAACCCATACTTTCAAGAAAACCAGAACTAGTATTAGAGCCATTATCGATACGAAGACAATGATGAAAACATACTGCGAAATGAGCTGATGGTTTAGTCTATTGGATATACTCCCTTCATTTTATAATATAAGAACGTTTTGACATTGCATTAATGTAAAAAGTGATCTTATACTATAGGACGGAGGGAAAGAGATTTAACTTTGTTAACATTATCATTGTTAATCCAGTACTTTTCTATGCATTCATCGCATGAGCAAAAAGATACCACTGATAAGATGGCCGAGACCGCCGGAAGTAACATGAGCTTACGTGAGCTCCATATTTAAAAAATATATAAATAAAAATACATGGTGCCACACCAGACTTGTAACGCGCAGGCGCAGCAGCGCAACCATATATATGCTCGATCGGATGGGCACCGGCCGCACAGCCAGATTGATGGCCCGCATGCACGCACCGCGTGCGCGCCGGGGATGCAGCAACGACAGCGACGACAGCGATGGCCTCGCGGCTTTGCTCCGACGTACGCGGCGGCGCGGCGCCCTCCGCGCGTCCGCTCGTTCGTCCCCTGGTCTTCCTCTCCGACTTTCTATTCCTGATGCACCACCACCGCCTCCACGTCTCCCTCCTTAATTTCCTCTCTGCCACAAGAGCGAATTACCACCCCTCCGCTGCTCATACATCATTCGATCACCCCATCCATTCAAGACCCAGAGCTGCAAAACTCTCTTCCCGGGGCTGCGCGAGGGGTAACATGGCGAGGATCCTGCTGCATGGGACGCTGCACGTCACCGTGTTCGAGGGCGAGGGGATCACCAACAACAGCAGGCCCAGCAGCCAGGCGCCGCAGTTCCTCCGCAAGGTCTCGCTCTCTCATCTCTCTAACTCTTTCAAGTCATCAACGTCGTTGCAAACGATCCACTAGTAACGATCAAACGTAAACACAGGAATGTTTGCATTGGCCGCCAGAGATCCCAAAACGATCTGCATTTTTCAGTTTTATAGATGACTCACACGCACACATACACACACACGCATACGGATACGGACCTCCTCCTAGTGTTGAAGATTGATTGGTGTGCCCTTCGGGCGTCAGTCCCCCCTGAGATCTTGGATCCCTTGCTTTGCTTCAGGCTTGAAAGTTTTTTGTTTTTGAACGCGGTCCCTTAGGACTGAATTCATTTTTAGAAAAAGCATAGAAGAGGATTGACCGATTAAGTATTAGAAACCCGACAGAAAACGTTACCACACATCCAAAAGGAAAGGAAACCGCTGACCTGGCCACGTACATGAACCCCACACACTATTGAGGTTGCCTACAATGTCATCATCATCACTTCTCCTCGAGCAAGCCACTCCAACTTCACCGTCTACTACCTATCAAGACCTCTATGAACAATGGGCACACGAGAACCAAGTTGGCCTATGCCAAACCGTCGGTCAAACACGTCCAGGACTAGGCAGCCTCGACTTCGGGCACATACTCGCGGGAGAAAGGAACATGCCTTGCACCAACGTAATCAGACTAGCTTGGCAGGTTTAAAATGAAAGAAACTTGTGTATCTTACGATATGTTTTGATAATATCCTTGAAGATAAAAAATTAAAGTAAAAATTTGACTGACTGCGCCAAACACTTGAGTAGTCTAATGCAGAGAGAGTAATCTTCTAGACGTTGCCCATATTGGCCTTGTCTTCTTTCCTACGGTTTAGTCCAGTTGGGCTTTTAGTTTCACTCCTTATTGAATGGAGGACAAAGATTTTGCCTTTTTTTCAGAAAAAACTTTGTGTAGTCCCTTCAAGACACTTCTTATTCTAATAATTCCTTTATTATTGACTTTCAGTGACATGGAGAATCCACAGAGTCACTGACTATATTCATAGATGCCCATACAGTTTGCTCTCAATCCATCATTGCCTCGAAATCCTACTTATTTGCTTTCAGGGAAAATTCAAAAACCAAGTTGTCTCTGTTTTTTAAGTTATCTCTTTTCACATTCACTTGAAGGCTGCAAATTAGATGGGAGGAGGAAGGGAGATTAACATGATCATCAACTTCGGGTCCATAAGCGGGTCGAGCCCTCATATGAATTGCCTCATGTGACTGGCCTAAATCGACTCCAGATGGGCGGTCTGGACTCGCGGTGCCATGTGACTAGCGGTGATGGCAGTCATCCCGCCGCTGCTCGGCTGCATGTGTTGCGCGAACATGATTCTAGTGTGGCTAGGTCCAATTCATGAATATGCGCGTGTGTGTGTGACTGTGCAATGATGGATCAAACAGGTGACGCCAGCATAGAGCGACATTGGCTAGCTAGGTGGTGCTCTTTGAGTGTGAGATCTTTTTTTAGGGTGAAAACTCTAAGTCCGACCTTCATTATTTGAACCTAGCAACGTTGTGTTAATCTTTCTTCTTGGAGGCATTACATGGAGTTTGAAGATATTTCACTTTAGTGTGAAAACTCATGATCTGACTAAAATGATTGAGTCCAGCAATGGCGACACTCATGCACCGTCCTTGTGCATCCTTGTCTGTCGTGTTTTCCGTTGATCACTCTTTCTTTTGCGATATTTCCATGTGCACGCCCTTGATTCCTTGAGTGACTTCTGAGATCATGTTAGTGTAGAGGTGAAGTGCAAAGGGTTTAGTGTTTAGGGTAAAGGGGCATCTCTAACGGGACCTCTAAAATGGACAAGGTATTTATCCACGGACAGTGGTATAGGAGTCAACCATCCAACCGTGCCTGTAAACATTTCAAACAGGAATCGAACAATTTTCAAGCAAATCAGGTGATTTTTTTCATTTATATTAGTGCAAAATCATTATATTTTTGACATATTTCAACTAAAGAAAAAGCAGGTGAGACTTTTTTAACCAGTCTAAATGATCGCTGGCCACGGCGGCGTTTGTATCCCATGTCCAGCAACCTCATGCGTTGTGAGCCCAGGGAAGTGAAGTTGTGAGAGGGGAAGAATAAGACATAGGGTGTGGCCCTCCTTGGACCATGGTCGTGACGACATCGTCGTTCGTCTGCTCGCCAACGATTTGCCCCTCCGCGAGCAAGTGCTCGTAGAGGAGCCTGATGTTGTAGTACCGCTCCTTCTGTGCCTGCCGGAACATAGACACGGGTGCGCTGACCGCATTTCCAACTTGACGGTGTTGAAGTGTGATTGTGTGGGCGGGGTATCGGTTCGTCGTCGGAGGCCTCGTCCATCGTCTGGTCCTTCTCGCTGACCACCGGCGAGCTCGTTGGCAAACCAATCTCAGTCTGTCGCGCACGACAGGCCTGCCAGCTGGCCACAATGCCGGTCAACTCCTGCTTCTGCTACGTCGAGAGGCTCCCCACATCGCTCTAGAGCTTGCCGTCACGTGTTGTGGTGCTGATCGTGTTGAGCGAGAAGGCGACGTTTAAATAGTGGATGTCGGCCAGGTCAAGCGGTGGGCCGTGTCAATGCGGGCACTAGAGTAGGTTTCTCGGCCGCAGCGTCTATTTAATGCCTACAAGTGGTCAGTCAGGCAACCGTTTTGTATGCAGTACACAACCGTCCAGTCTCGTCAAGTCACACGTCTTTCATATTAAAACAAACGCAGAGACATAGCAACGCTCGCGGTCGGCGCACCACTTCAATTTCAGCTCCAGTTAGAAGTCGTGTCTGCTCTGAGCCGACATGAATGCGGTGCTGGCACTCTGGAGGGATGCTTATCAGCATGAATGTGCGGCAACCATTCGTGTGGGATAGTTTTTGGATGGACTGGGACGGCGGATGTGTAAGCGGCAGCGGTCCGGACGCCGTAAAAGCCTCTAGTTTGCGTCGAGTTTGAAAAAAGGAAGGGTTCGGCGCTGGTAGGATCGTCGTGTACATTCAGAGAATGTTTCGATGATTTTTCTTTATGGTAAATGATGATTTTTCAATGCTGGTAGCGTGCTTTGATCGAGTGCTCACGTGCTCAATTCTTTGCGCCATCGTAGTACTGAGATCTCTGTTGATTTAAAAAATGGTGAGCAACAGCTGGTGGAGGGGATCGAGGACACGGTGGGCGTCGGCAAAGGCGCGAGCAAGCTCTACGCCACCGTCGGCCTTGGCAAGGCCCGCGTCGGCCGCACCCGCACGCTGAACGACGAGTCGTCGACCCCGCGCTGGTTCGAGTCCTTCCACATCTACTGCGCGCACCTCGCCACCGACGTGCTCTTCACCATCAAGGGCAGCAGCACCATCGGCGCCTCCGTCGTGGGCACAGGCTACCTCCCCGTCCGCGACATCTACGGCGGCGCCGAGGTCGAGCGCTGGCTCCCGCTCTGCGACGACAGCCGCAACCCCGTCGAAGGCGGCGGCAAGATCCACGTCAAGCTCCAGTACTTCGACATCTGCAAGGACCGGGCCTGGGGCCGCGGCATCCGCTCCGGGAAGAACCCCGGCGTGCCCTACACCTTCTTCTCCCAGCGCCAGGGGTGCAAGGTGACGCTGTACCAGGACGCCCACATCCCCGACGGCTTCATCCCCAGGATCCCGCTCGACGACGGCCGCTGCTACGAGCCGCACCGCTGCTGGGAGGACATCTTCGCCGCCATCAGCAATGCCAAGCACCTCATCTACATCACGGGGTGGTCCGTGTACACGGAGATCGCGCTGCTCAGGGACGCCAACCGGCCCAAGCCGGCCGGCGGCGGCGTCACGCTCGGCGAGCTGCTCAAGAAGAAGGCCGGCGAGGGCGTCAGGGTCCTCATGCTGGTCTGGGACGACCGGACCTCGGTTGGGGTGCTCAAGAAGGACGGCCTCATGGCGACGCACGACGAGGAGACGATGAACTACTTCCAGGACACCGACGTGCACTGCGTGCTCTGCCCCCGGGACCCCGACGACTCCGGCAGCTTCGTCCAGGACCTGCAGATCTCCACCATGTTCACGCACCACCAGAAGACGGTCATCGTGGACCACGACATGCCCCAGGGCGGCGGCGGCCGGCGCCGGCGGATCCTCAGCTTCGTGGGCGGGCTTGACCTCTGCGACGGCCGCTACGACACGCCGTTCCACCCGCTGTTCGGGACGCTGGACGGCCCCCACCACGACGACTTCCACCAGCCCAACTTCGCGACGGCGGCGATCGCCAAGGGCGGGCCGAGGGAGCCGTGGCACGACATCCACTGCCGCCTCGAGGGCCCCGTGGCGTGGGACGTGCTCTACAACTTCGAGCAGCGGTGGCGCAAGCAGGGCGGCAAGGACCTGCTCGTCCAGCTCAGGGACCTCGCCGACGACATCATCCCGCCGTCGCCGGTGATGCACACCGAGGACAGGGAGGCATGGAACGTGCAGCTGTTCCGGTCCATCGACGGCGGCGCCGCCTTCGGGTTCCCGGACAACCCCGAGGAGGCGGCGAAGGCGGGGCTGGTGAGCGGCAAGGACCAGATCATCGACCGGAGCATCCAGGACGCGTACATCTGCGCCATCCGGAGGGCCAAGAGCTTCATCTACATCGAGAACCAGTACTTCCTGGGGAGCTCCTACTGCTGGAAGCGCGACGGCATCGACCCCGACGACGTCGGCGCGCTGCACCTCCTCCCCAAGGAGCTGTCCATGAAGGTGGTGAGCAAGATCGAGGCCGGGGAGCGGTTCACCGTATACGTGGTGGTGCCCATGTGGCCGGAGGGCATCCCGGCGAGCGGGTCCGTGCAGGCCATCCTGGACTGGCAGAGGAGGACCATGGAGATGATGTACAGCGACATCGCGCAGGCCATCCAGGCCAAGGGGATCGACGCCAAACCCAAGGACTACCTCACCTTCTTCTGCCTCGGCAACCGGGAGGCCAAGAAGCCCGGCGAGTACCAGCCGCCGGAGCAGGCCGAGCCCGACAGCGACTACCTCAAGGCGCAGCAGAACCGCCGGTTCATGATCTACGTCCACACCAAGATGATGATCGGTACGTACGTACGACACATTCAATTTGTTCTGCATGTTCGTAGACCTTGTTCTTGATGGTTTGTGTGTTTGATTGTCAGTGGACGACGAGTACATCATCGTGGGGTCGGCGAACATCAACCAGAGGTCCATGGACGGGGCGCGCGACTCGGAGATCGCCATGGGCGGGTACCAGCCGGGCCACCTGGCGACGAGCCGGCCGGCGAGGGGGCAGGTGCACGGGTTCAGGATGGCGCTGTGGTACGAGCACCTCGGCATGATGGACGACGTGTTCCAGCGGCCGGAGAGCCTCGAGTGCGTGCACAAGGTGAACACCATGGCCGAAAGGTACTGGGACCTCTACGCCGGCGACGGCCCAGAGCGCGACCTCCCCGGCCACCTCCTCACCTACCCCGTCAGCGTCACCGGCGACGGCTCGGTGACGCAGCTGCCCGGGGTGGAGTTCTTCCCGGACACCGAGGCGCGGATCCTTGGCGGCAAGTCCGACTACCTCCCGCCCATCCTTACCACATAGAGGCACCTCTGTCTGCATCACGTTGCACTGATCAAATTCTTTCTTCTGTTTGGTTTTTCCTCTGAAGATTTGGTGTTCTGAAAACTCAGAATAAGAACAGCCCTAGATTGTGGTTTTCCCTTTTTTTTAGCGAATATAAGAAATGCACTAGGTGCATGGTGCGTGGTGATGGGTTTATCGTGATTGTAGGTTAATTTGTTAGTGCTAAATATTGGTGAGCTTAACTTGGTTTAATTCGTGCATTAGTGTCTGCCTGTTTTCTTTGACAGTTCAGTGTTTGTGCCACAGCTTGTCAGATAACTAACCATCTTCACGCCTATATGAGATCATGGGAATTACTCCCTCCGTCCCATAATATGGGTAGCGTTTTTGACACTAGTTTAATGTAAAAAACGCGTGTTAAAAACACTCTTATATTATGGAACAAAGGGAGTACTAGCTACAACTACTTTGTTTTTTGCTAGATTTTACTGTCATATCTTCAACCATATGGACTCTCAAATTTCACGAATCGGGTGAAGAAAGATACAATTTCCCCCATAGTTCAACACTTCTTTTCAAACTATGCAAAAATGTAAATTCTGTCTCCACTGGTGAAGCTACAGTGTTTGTGATGTTAACTGACATCGCAGACTTCGGAAAATACTCACAAAATTTACACAAGTACTACGAGTTTATGTGACGGGGCTTGCCTGCTCCGCGGCTGTGCTCCCATCCCTGCTCCGCACTAATCCTACGGCCCTCGGCGCTACCCACGTCTCCTTATAATTAGTAGAGAAAAAAACCAACAAATAAACCAGCCTCTCGCTCTTATCCCTTTCGGCCTTTCCCCAAGCCCGCTCTTCCATGGGAAGAAAGGAGACGGCGGAGCCGGCCGGCCGTTGCCCAATCGATACGCTGCCGTACAGGTAGTATACTACATGGAGATGATCGATCTCTCTACATCGCTCGTTGTTGCCATGCTGCAGCTCTCGGTGTCTACGCCCGTCGTGGCCTCCTTCGCCCTCAATCCCATGTACTACATGACGCTTTTTCTCGGCCGTCGCGAGCTGGCCGGCCAGCGTAGAGATACAACAGCGCATGGTGGGAGAAACGCACGCACGAGGCCACTTCCCATGTGTTTCAGCTGATACCTTCAATACTGACGTTATCGTCTTCAAAGATTTGTCGTTCTGATCGAACACCCAGCCGATTGTTATTGCAGCTCGCACAACCAAATCACCAGCAGCTACCATGCTTTGCGTCTGAATCTAAATCGTTCGTTCCTCTACCTCCTATGTGTGCAGCAATGCAGTCATGTCTAACGGCGTTCATGACGCAAGCGTGCGCGGAGCAGTAGCTCTCCCTAGTGCTCGAGCCAGGCACGAGGCCGCCGCGCCGCCGCCGCACGATCTGCAGTGCGCGGGGCAGCAGGCAAGCTGGGACATCTCACTTTGTAGGGGGGGGGGGGGGGGGGCGGGGGGAGGGCATGGCGGCCTCAGCTGTAGCCGGAGACCGTTTCTTTTCCTTTCTCCATGGAAGAGCAGGCTTGATGAAGGGATAAGACGCTGGTTTATTTGCTGGTTTTTTCTCTACTGATTTTAAGGAGACGTGGGTAGCGCCGAGGGCCGTAGGATTAGCGCGGAGCAAGGATGGGAGCACAGCCGCGGAGCAGGCAAGCCCCGTCCGAGTTTATGTGGATTGAGTCAAGCACCGCCACTGACTGTTTCTATCTCCAGAGCTATATGTGGTGCAAGGTAAATTTAATTGAATGGTTGCAGTATGAGCTAATCTACTGAAAGTTCTTTCTCGCCTCACCTGGAACATCAAGTTGTGGGAACAGATCCACTCTGAATTCACATATATTTCCTGTGATGTGTAAAACTCCTCTTATTTTTTATGGTGAATGTGTTCTCAATTCCTCGCCCACAGGTTAGTATTGCTATGGGTTGTCACCTGTCAATACCATCTGTTTCACTTTCACCCGGTCTATCCAGAATGTTCTATTCTTTTAAGAAAAAAAAATGTTTCTATTTGGTGAGGAAATCACCTTGAACAATTTATTTTTGCAGTGAACAAAATTCCCTCATAAGTGAAAAGGAAATCTCGAGTAAAATTGAAGTTTTCCACAAGACACACGGTTTTTTAATGTCACATGATTAATCGTCTATTGATATTGATCTTTAGGGATTTTTTTTCAAATGGTTTTCAAAACTACCCCTTGTTGAGATTTAACATTTATTTTTTCACTATGGAAGTTGGAATCTTGAACGTTATAGCACTGCGGTGCTTAAACAATATTTAGCAGAAGTCATGAAATGAATAAAGAAAATGTACTAGAAGCTGACCAATAATGCATCTGGATGAACTTGACTTGGAAACAACAGCGACTTTGCATGCAGAGTGCACCAGAGGTATAAGTTTCATCAACATGTCAAGAGAATCACTGCAAAAAGGCTAATATTCTGTATCAGAACTTTCAGGAGTACATGCCAAAATTCTTATTCTCTTGAAAAGAGTTTTGACAGTGCTATTTCTTTGTCGGTCCACCACAACCTTCAGAAAAATCTTCTATACAAGGTACAAACAGCCAAATAAGAAGATGAGAGAACATGGTGGAGACAAACTGGGGGAAAGCCAAGTGTATGCTACCAATGAAAGCAGTCCATTCCCCTGATCCTGATCCTTACTGTACCTAATTGTTGCTATATAAGCAATCTTTATGCAGCCTTTGCCTTTGGTTTTGCCTTCTTGAATCTAGAGTACAGGAAAACACCGAGCAGAGCCAGACCAGTTCCTGCAGGCAAGGTAAGAATATAATATTTCAGAGAAACAAATCGAAAAGTGAATTGCTGGTAAAATAGGATTGGTTGGTCATGAAGTTACCAAGGGCATTTATAGGTGAAATTGGAGTTCTGAAGAAGATAACGGATGACACAATGACAACAACTCGTTTGACAGAGTTTGCAACAGAATGGGTTACAGGCGATATTCGGGCCAATAAACTATATGAAACCTGCCTCGGAAAAAAACAGAAACTTTGTTACAGGCAATCAAGGACAAAATTGAATAGAACTCATGGTAAATATCAAAGAGAAAAGAAAAAAGCAGGTAAGTGATAGAAGTTGAATTTCAGATCATGAAACCTATTATGCAGGACCACTCATCTAACATCACTGAAGGTAAAATAACATGTACACTGAAAGCAGTTGACCATTGTAATATAATATAAAATGGGCAAAGTCCAGCCCCTAGAGCTACTAAGTGATAATCCTTGGAACCTTTGTAGAACCTCCAAAACTTTTAAAAATATATTTCTGAAGGGAACTGATTCTTAGTGAAGATTAGCACACCTGTTGATAAAAATGGAAACAAGTGCCAGCAATGGCTGCTTTCACGCATAGTTCTTGAAGATTTACGCCCTACATAAAAGGTACAATGTTCGAAAAAGTTATGATTAGCTAAAAAAAAAAGAGGCAAACCAATCCATTTCTACTTTTGGGAACTGGCAATACTCACAGTGCTCTGTAGGTATGATGGGCTAAACTTGATGCCCTCTAAATATAGCATTAATGGGACCGACAACAAAAATGACATGACAGTCATAATTGAGAAGAGATTTATATCGTCCAACGTTTCCTGTAAGAAACGAAATGCGTAAGGGGAAAGTGGTTCAGGATAGTTATCATGTTTGTACGGTGTGAATGCCCAATGGAACAAAATAAAGTAGTAAATCACCTCTTTGTCAGCAAGAAGTTTCTTGCTGAAAACATTTCGCGACTGATTTGTAACATTAGAAGCCATGGCACTCCAAAATCCAATCCTGTTTCCCCAAAGTACATATGCAGTCAGTATATATGATGGCAGATGGTTCTCAATAAGACCACAGGAAATAAACCAGTTGGGGGAGACTGAAGTAAAACCAATGTTTTGGATTGCAAAATAAAATAAAATATATTTTGCGGCATTATTTTAGCTAAAATAACTGGAAAACCAATATTATTATTATTTGCATTTTCGGTAATGTATACAGTTGTAACCTAACCAGAGTCTATTCATAATTGACACCTCACTTCCCATTTTAGTAAGTTTTGAGTGATACAAGCATATAAGGCTAACTGGATTGCCAACAATGTGAACTACTGGTTTCTTTCTTTCCAGAGTGGTAGTGATAAGCTTGACTGAACCAATGGATAGTGTGATACATTCCATATTTATATAGCTTATAGCATCTATAGCTGGGCTCCTCAAACGTCCCCTATACGCCCGGGTGGACGGCCCGGTCAGTGAGTGGTCACAAAAACATGACCCAGCCGGGCTCCTCAAACTGGCCCTATATGTCTGGGCTGACCGGCATCCCTCATATCCAGCCCAAATCTAGGGCGTATATGAGGAGGCCCAGACGCGCCTGGGCGCATCCGCCACGTCGGATTGATGCCCGAGGGGTCAAATCTGGCTATTTAAGCAGGACGTTGACCCCTAACCCTAGCTGCACTCACATTTCCTTCCCCTTCGCGCCGCCACTCCCCATTCACTCGCAGCTCGAAGCTCGCCATCCGCCTGTAGCCATGGCTCGGCAGCGGATCACCACCTATGCAATGCTCACTCCGGAGCGTCGGTTCGAGCTCCTTGAGGAGATCCGGGCCCGACGCGAAGCTCGGATTGCAGCCGGCCTGCCTCCTGACTCGCCGGAGCAACAGGAGGAGGAGGAGGATGCGGAGCAGCAGGCGCTGGACGCGGCCATGGAGGACGCAGAGCCAGAGGAGGAGGAAGACAAGGCAGATCCGGAGCCTCCGGCTGCCGGATTCGGCATGGCTGACGCGCCCGGCGAGTTTGAGGTCGCCCAAGCGGAGGAGGGGGCAGAGCAGCAGGCCATCCTCGACTCCATCCGCTCAGAGGCAGAGGTGGGGGCAAACCTCCACAAGGCACAGGCGGAGGTGGAGTCCGACGGGGAGACGAAGCAGCGGGAGGCGGCCATACACCAGGAGGCAGGTCCGTCCGGCACTACCGGCACGGAGGTCGTCTACATCTCTGACGACAAGTAGAAGTAGGCTAGGTTTATCTATGTGGTACTACATAGCTTGTGTTGGATATGTAGTATGGATTTGAGGTGTGATATTTGAGGTACTCAGTTGCACCGGACGCAAAATGAGGGGTGACCAGGCCCTCTCCACGGAAATGCCCGGAAACGTCCGTGGACCTATGAGGGGCTGGATTTGCTATATCCGGATGTAGATGATCTTACAAATATCTGAAGAGGTAATCAAAAAGTCAATGTTTCCCCAATCCTTTGACATTTGGAATATTAACTAATGGCAATATTACAACTAACCAGTTGAAAGAAACTTCAGTCATAGATGCCAACACAACTCCACCGACAACCGGCACGAGAGAACCTACTACCAGTAAAGAAGGTGTCTGCAAGAACAGCACAATTAAGAACAACATATTCATCTGTTTCTGCACATTTTCATTTGTCAGGACGGACCACTTAAGATGAAATAAAATACCTGCCCGAGGAGCAAGACTGAGAACAGAACAGAGAAGAAGGGCTCCATGGCCTTGATGGTGTGCGTGAAGGAGACAGCCACCTTGCCCAAACTCATGTTGGTGAAGACGTTGCCCATCATGTGTATTAAGGCCAAAGGCAGGATCTTTGCGTACTGCATCGATAATTAAAAGATTAATCCATTCATCTCATAATTGAATTACTATACAATTTCACATGAATCATGAACGTGTTACCGAAAAGGAAACAATTCATTTTTTTAGACGATCAGGGTATAATTAGAACTTTGCTTCGGTACACCCCCTAGAAAAGCTTACAGATTCCGATGCAGATTAAAAGTGAGGATTAGAAGTATACCCCTTCAATAAAAAATGGTAATATAGTCTTTTGTATCCAAATCAATCGATCGATACGCTTTGATCTGCCGGTTAATATGGCAATAGCTTTTTCAAGTAATTATAAGATTCGTGCAAACTTTTAAGGGTAATAAAAGATCAGTGTTTATCCTTGTTGTTACCTGTTGAAGGGAGAGCCTTGGCTTGGGATGCAGATTGAGCAGCCACATGAGAGTGATGAAGAAGGAGCCGGATGCGAACTGGAAGGTGGTGATGGTGTACGGGAAGGGCACTGCTTTCAGAACCTGTGTAGTAGCATCATTAATCACCATCAGTCACATGCAAAGGAAGATTGGATTAGGAGGATCAAGAAACGATTTGTATGTGTAATAATCCTAGAAAGGAAGAAAGCGGAAATAAATGTCGATTAGGACTGACCAGCTTGTTGTAGATGTTGAAGTAAATGTTGAGGAGGTACCAGACGAGGATCATGGCGCCGAGCTGCAGCGTCCGCGGAATGCCGGCGGCCTCCGGCTTCCCGTCTCCCTCCGCCGACGGCGCGGCGGCCGCCGTCGCCCTTCTCGCCGAAGCGCCGTTCTTGCCGCCGGGCGGGAGCAGGGGGCAGGGGAGCGGCAGGCGGCCCCCGCGAATGCCGAGCGGCAGCACGGGCGCGCCGGCGCCCGCGACGGGGCAGCGGGAAGAGGACGAGGAGGAGAAGGCGACGTGCCGCGCGGGCAAGGAAGGGGAGGGGCAACGGCGCACCGCCGCCCAGCCTCTCGAAGAGGAGGAGGACGCCGCCATGCTCTGCATCTCGCGGCCCTGACTCCTCCGTCCGGTTCTTGGACTCTCACACGGGCGCCGCGCTAACTAACACTAACGGACCGCGGCTAGGAAATCTACTCGCGCGGCGGATCTCCTCTCTCTCTCTCTCCCCCTGTGCCGTCGTTGGAAATGCGAAGGGAAGGTGGTAGAGGCAGGCGCCGCCGCTGCCCGCCGAGCCGGCGCTATTTATGGATGGGGGAGGAGCTCGCAATCGCGCGGCTGGCGTGCTCCTCTCTCTGCGCGGCTGCGCGACGACAGAAACGGAAGGTAATCAAAGCAGACGCTGGTGGAGGGAGGGAGCGGGGTAAAGACGAGGAGGCCAGCCGCCATCTCCCTCTCTCCGAGCGGCGGCGCTTTCTTACTTGTGCGGGTGCGGAAAGGAGCAGAATTAAACGGTACACTCGCTTTTTCTGGCCATCGTCGCTCGGGTTTTCTCCGACGACGACAGCCCTTTCTTGGAACTTTCTGCTGCTCCTTTCTTGATAAAAACTGAAATTCCACCATGGAAAAGCCAAATCTGGCCGTTCGTGAGCATGTCAGGCGTCCTATTCCGCATGTTTTCGTCCACTCCGTGGTCACGTGAAGTGTTTTTTATACTATAAATGTGTACGTGCAATCACGTTGATATTAGGTAATATATTAATTACACATAAATATTATGTATTAGGATATCATTTGCGTATTAATTATATGATTAGCATTGGTACTACCTCCGTTTCAGTTTATAAATCCTACGCGTATACCTAGGTTGTCAATCTATCACCCTAATATAAACTATATAACATAAAAATTATACCTTTTGAAAATAGAAACTCCGAAGTTTGTGTTGATATATTTTTTATAATATATGACTTGTATTAGCTTGGTCAAATTGATGACCTAAGGGTACGCGCACGCCCTGTAAACCGAGAGAGAGGTATAATATTTGATATTATATTAACTGCACACTAAACATGTTGAGTGTTCATCATTAGAGCAGACTGAGTCGTCGGATTGACCTGATTTGATGACCGGGATTTTTTGGATCTGCCCCTTCGAATCTTTTATATTGGTATAGATTTTTATATTGGTATAGATAAACTGCATGTATCATTAATCAACTATGAAGACAGAACCCTAAGACAACTTGCAAACCGTTCTTATGTTATGGAATAGAGGGAGTAAAAAAATCAAAAAGGTCCATAGAGATCCCTGCACACCCCGAAACTAATGGTTGCTGCCAACATCCAACGCCACCGAGGCGCTTGTCGGAGAAGAAGCACAACCTCCACCATTGCCCAATCTAGGGGAACACCATCACTATAAAGGCTTTCTGAGTCGATGAATATGCCTGCTGCAAAGCAAGAAGACACTTGTCGTTGTGGCACGTTGACCGGTCAATATCCCCGTGCTAACCTGGATACGAATAGCAAGCGCCAGAGAGAAAAGGAAAACCTAATCTCACCACCTCGATCGACGGTGAGAAGGCGAGGCCATCGGCTCTCGGTGCCACCATGAAGAGCGTCGTCGTGGTGAGGAGGAAGCCAAAGCAACTTTATTCCACACAATGTCTTCCTCATCCTTCCAACGTCACCACACGAAAGACTAACTCCACATGAAAAAGCGCAGGAAACAAACGGGACCCCCTCCCCATCCACCCGCCACTGAAGCAGCGAGCAGAGGAGGAGGAACCGACCTCGTCGGCTTTCAGCAATAGGAGAAACCGCCTACCCACGATCGCCTTTTTTCTGAAATAGACAAGGTACGGGCAACTGACGTGATCACGTGGAGTGTTGCGTAATCTCGGATCTACTAATCAACGTTTGTGATCCACGTGCGTTAATGTGTTAGTTGTGTCAGGATCAGAATTAACATGTATGGTTTTATCAATTAATACATGTTAGTTAAGAAACATCATTGCGATAATGTGTGTGTCCAACACTAACTGTCGTCTAGTACGGACACATCTGTTGTACGGACGCGTCCCTCCCCTCTCTCGCAAAATCTGTAACTGACATCCCTACAAGGCATCTCTTCACCATGTATACATACATTCGTCAATCAATGAATTTGGTCACAGATTCATTCACATATCCTCTTTACTTTTGCTAGGGATTCATTCATCTATCCTCTTTACTTTTGCTTGTAACACGTTACACGAGAGCCCATCAATCATGCCCAATCAAAGAGCAACATGAACTTATAAGGGCATGAATTAAGTTACACCGTGGACAGCTGCACCATGGATCCACGTCAGAAAAACTGCTAATGTGGAAGAGAGGGAAGGGAGGGAGAGAGAGAAGCTAGTGTTGTGAGAGTGAAATGACCTCTTGCAGAGGAGGCAATTGCTTTGTCCAAAAATAGAGGGAGAGATGTACTGCAGATGTGAAGACCCATTGAAAAGGTAAGAGAAAAACCTAGGAAAGAAAGATGAAGCGTGGTCCGGTGATGCAGCGTTGGCACCCGGGGTAACATCAAGGTATTGTCACCATAGCTCATGCCCTAAGAGGTTTTGAACCCTTTCCTCCAAAGATTAGAAAGAGGCACCTGTTCTTATAGGTTGTACTCTCCATCCTCCCACAACCGACATGGAACTAAACCCAACCAATATTTCGCTCACATGTCGGTCACCATGAGTCCGCTAACACCAGCATCTATCCACATGGGAGTATGATGCGACGTGGATAGCTGGCTGTGGCGGATCAAGGCTGGTGGTGGCGGTAGATGTGCGGCCGGGCGACAAAGTTACATGTGCCAACGATGTCCGGAGCTCCCCGAAGACAGGCCCTAGACAACATTGGTCTTGACCTATGGCCTGGATTTGGCATACATCAGCATGAACGTCTTGGTTTAGGGTGGTTTTAGGGAGTCTCTATGTCTTGGCCGGAGCGACAAGGCTGCGGCGTTGCCTTGGTTTAGGAATAATGCCCTCCTCGTCCTAGCCTCGTTTCGTCGGTGAGTTTAGCGTCGGTAGAGAGCGCGTGGAGGTGTATCTTTGATGGATTCCTGGATACCTCCGTCTTTGGTTTCTGGTGGATCTGTTTGGATGCAGTCGGTGTTCGTAGTATTTGGAGTATCTACAGGCTCTTATCTAAAGGAAATATGCCCGAGAGGCAATAATAAAGTTGTTATTTATATTTTCTTATATCATGATAAATGTTTATTATTCATACTAGAATTGTATTAACCGGAAACTTAGTATATGTGTGAATACATAGACAAGCAGGGTGTCCCTAGTATGCCTCTACTTGACCAGCTCGTTAATCAAAGATGGTTAAGTTTCCTGACCATAGACATGTGTTGTCATTTGATGAACGGGATCACATCATTAGAGAATGATGTGATGGACAAGACCCATCTGTTAGCTTAGCATAATGATCGTTTAGTTTTATTGCTATTGCTTTCTTCATGACTTATACATATTCCTCTGACTATGAGATTATGCAACTCCCGAATACCGGAGGAACACTTTGTGTGCTATCAAGCGTCAGAACGTAACTTGGTGATTATAAATATGCTCTACAGGTGTCCTGAAGGTGTTTGTTGAGTCAGCATAGATCAAGATTAGGATTTGTCACTCCGTGTGTCAGAGAGGTATCTTTGGGCCCTCTCGGTAATGCACATCACTATAAGCCTTGCAAGCAATGTGACTAATGAGTTAGTTACGGGATGATGCATTACGAAACAAGTAAAGAGACTTGTCGGTAACGAGATTGAACTAGGCATGATGATACCGATGATCGAATCTCGGGCAAGTAACATACCGATGACAAAGGGAATGGTGTATGTTGTTATGCGGTTTGACCGATAAAGATCTTCATAGAATATGTAGGAGCCAATATGAGCATCCAGGTTCTGCTATATGTTATTGACCAGAGATGTGTTTCGGTCATGTCTACATAGTTCTCGAACCCGTAGGGTCCGCACGCTTAACGTTTAATGACAATTTGTATTATGAGTTATGTGTTTTGGTGACCGAAGTTTGTTTGGAATCCCGGATGAGATCGTGGACATGACGAGGAGTCTCAAAATGGTCGAGAGGTAAAGATTGATGTATTGGAAGGTTATATACGAACACCAGAATGGTTCCAAAGAAGATCGGGGATTTATCGGAGTACCGGGAGGTTACCGGAACCCCTCCGAAAAGTTAATGGGCCTATTGGGCCATAGTGGAGGAGAGGAGGCAGGCCATAGGAGGTGGCGCGCGCCCCCCCTTCCCCAATCCGAATTGGACAAGTGGAGGGGGCACAGCCCCCCTCTTTTCTTCTCCCTCTCTCCCCTTTCCCCTTTCCCTCTCTGTTGGAAGGAAGGAGGAGGGCGAATCCTACTTGGACTAGGAGTCCAAGTAGGACTCCCCCCTTGGCGCGCCCTCCTTGGCCGCCGGCCTCCTCCTCCCCCTCCTTTATATACGTGGCCAGGGGGCACTCCAAAGACACATCAATTGGCCCTTAGCCGTGTGTGGTGCCCCCATCCACAGCTTACCACCTCGGCCATATTGTCTTAGTGCTTAGGCGAAGCCCTGCGCGGATCACATCACCAACACCGCCGCCACGCCGTCATACTGACGGAACTCTCCCTCGACCCTCTACTGGATCAAGAGCTCGAGGGACATCATCGTGCTGAACATGTGCTGAACACGGAGGTGCCAACGTCCGGTACTTGGATCGGTTGGATCGTGAAGACGTTTGACTCCATCAACCGCGTTACATAATGCTTCCGCTTTCTCTCTACGAGGGTACGTGGCCACACTCTCACGTCTCGCTTCTATGCTTCTCCTAGATAGATCTTGCGTGATCGTCGGAATTTTGTTTGAATTACTACGTTCCCCAACAGTAGCATCCGAGCCAGGTCTATGCGTAGATGTTATATGCACGAGTAGAACACAAAGAGTTGTGGGCGATAATAGTCATATTGCTTACCACCAACGTCTTACTTTGATTCGGCAGTATTGTTGGATGAAGCGGCCCGGACCGACATTACATGACCACGTTCATGAGACTGATTCTACCGACGTGCTTCACACACAGGTGGCTAGCGGGTGTCTGTTTCTCCAACTTTAGTTGAATCGAGTTTGACTACGGCTGGTCCTTGTTGAAGGTTAAAACAACACACTTGACGAAAAATCTTTGTGGTTTTGGTGTGTAGGTAAGAACGGTTCTTGCTAGAAGCCCGTAGCAGCCACGTAAAACTTGGAACAACAAAGTAGAGGACGTCTAACTTGTTTTTGCAGGGCATGTTGTGATGTAATATGGTCAAGACGTGATGAGGTATAAATTGTTGTATGAGATGATCATGTTTTCTAAAAGTTATCGGCAACTGGCAGGAGACTTATGGTTGTCGCTTTATTGAATGAAATGCAATCACCATGTAATTGCTTTACTTTATCACTAAGCGGTAGCGATAGTCGTGGAAGCAATAGTTGGCGAGACGACAACGACGCTACGATGGAGATCAAGGTGTCAAGCCGGTGACGATGGAGATCATGACAATGCTTTGGAGACGGAGATCAAAGGCACAAGATGATGATGGCCATATCATGTCACATATTTTGATTGCATGTGATGTTTATGCTTTATGCATCTTATTTTGCTTAGTACGGCGGTAGCATTATAAGATGATCCCTCACTAAATTTCAAGGTACAAGTGTTCTCCCTGAGTATGCACTGTTGCTATAGTTCGTCGTGCCAAGACACCACGTGATGGTCAGGTGTGATAAGCTCTACGTTCACATACAACGGGGGCAAGCCAGTTTTGCACGTGCAGAATACTCGGGTTAAACTTGACGAGCCTAGCATATGCAGATATGGCCACGGAACACTGAGACCGAAAGGTCGAACGTGAATCATATGGTAGATATGATCAACATAGTGATGTTCACCATTGAAAACTGAAGGAAATATGCCCTAGAGGCAATAATAAAGTTGCTATTTATATTTCCTTATATCATGATAAATGTTTATTATTCATGCTAGAATTGTATTAACCGGAAACTTAGTACATGTGTGAATACATAGACAAACAGAGTGTCCCCAGTATACCTCTACTTGACTAGCTCGTTAATCAAAGATGGTTAAGTTTCCTAACCATAGACATGTGTTGTCATTTGATGAACGGGATCACATCATTAGATAATGATGTGATGAACAAGACCCATCCGTTAGCTTAGCATTATGATCGTTTAGTTTTATTGCCATTGCTTTCTTTATGACTTATACATATTCCTCTGACTATGAGATTATGCAAGTCCTGAATACCAGAGGAACACTTTGTGTGCTATCAAACGTCACAACATAACTGGGTGATTATAAAGATGCTCTACAGGTGTCTTCGAAGGTGTTTGTTGAGTTGGCATAGATCAAGATTAGGATTTGTCACTCCGTGTATTGGAGAGGTATCTCTGGGCCCTCTCGGTAATGCACATCACTATAAGCCTTGCAAGCAATGTGACTAATGAGTTAGTTACGGGATGATGCATTACGGAACGAGTAAAGAGACTTGCCAATAACGAGATTAAACTAGGTATGATGATACCGACGATCGGATCTCGGGCAAGTAACATACCGATGACAAAGGGAATAAGGTATGTTGTTATGCGGTTTGACCGATAAAGATCTTCGTAGAATATGTAGGAGCCAATATGAGCAACCAGGTTCCGCTATTGGTTATTGACCGGAGATGTGTCTCGGTCATGTCTACATAGTTCTCAAACCCGTAGGGTCCGCACCCTTAACGTTCGATGATGATTTGTATTATGAGTTATGTGATTTGATGACCGAAGTTTGTTCCGAGTCACAGATGAGGTCACGGACATGAAAAGGAGTCTCGTAATGGTCGAGAGGTAAATATTGATATATTGGAAGGTTATATTCGGACACCGGAATGTTCCGGAATGATTCAGGTATTTTTCGGAGTACCGGGAGGTTACCGAACCCCCCCCCCCCCACCCGGGGAAGTAGTGGGCCTTCATGGGCCTTAGTGGAAAGGAGAGGAGGGCCACAAGGGAGGCCGCGCCCCCCTCCAATGGCAAGTCCGAATTGTACTAGGGAGGGGGAGGCGCCCCCCTCTTTCCTTCTCCCTCTCCTACTCCTTCCCCCTCTCCCCCTCTTGGAAAAGGAAGGGGAGTCCAACTAGGATTGGGAATCCTAGTTGGACTCCCCCTATAGGCGCGCCCCTCCTTGGCTGGCCTCCTCCTCCCCCCTCCTTTATATACGTGGACAGGGGGCACCCCAAAGCACAACAGACAATCTCTTAGCCGTGTGCGGTGCCCCCCTCCATAGTTTAACACCTCGGTCATATCGTCGTAGTGCTTAGGTGAAGCCCTGCGCTGGTAACTTCATCATCACCGTCGCCACGCTGTTGTGCTGATGGAACTCTCCCTCGTCCTCAACTGGATCAAGAGCTCAAGGGACGTCATAGTGCTGAACATGTGCTGAACATGGAGGTGATGTATGTTCGGTACTTGGATCGGTTCGATCATGAAGAGGTTTGACTACATCAACCGCGTTACTAAACACTTCCGCTTTCGGTCTACGAGGGTACATGGACACACTCTCCCGTCTCGTTGCTATGCATCTCCTAGATAGATCTTGCGTGATCGTAGGAAGTTTTTTGAAATATTGCATTCCCCAACAAAAACTACTCCATCTCACGTGACGATCGGACACGGTTTAGTTGATATGGATCACGTGATCATTTAGATGACTAGAGGGATGTCTATCTAAGTGGGAGTTCTTAAGTAATATGATTAATTGAACTTAATTTATCATGAACTTAGTACCTGCAGATAGTTTTTGCATGTCTATGTTGTTGTAGACCAATGGCCCGTGCTATCGTTCCCTTGAATTTTAATGCGTTCCTAAAGAAAGCTAAGTTGAAAGATGATGGTAGCAACTACACGGACTGGGTCCGTAACTTGAGGATTATCCTCATTGCTGCATAGAAGAATTACGTCATGGAAGCACTGCTAGGTGCAAGACCCGCGGCAGGAGCAACTCCGGACGTTATGAACGTCTCGCAGAGCAAAACTGATGACTACTCGATAGTTCAGTGTACCATGCTTTACGGCTTAGAATCGGGACTTCAAAGACGTTTTGAACGTCATGGAGCATATGAGATGCTCCAAGAGTTGAAGTTAATATTTCAAGCAACTGCCCGAGTTGAGAGATATGAAGTCTGCAACAAGTTCTATGGCTGAAAAATGGAGGACAATAGTTCTGTCAGTGAACACATACTCAGAATGTTTGGGTATCATAACCACTTGACTCAGCTGGGAGTTAATCTTCCTGATGATAGTGTCATTGACAGAGTTGTTCAATCACTGCCACCAAGCTATAAAGGCTTCGTTATGAACTATAATATGCAAGGGATGGAAAAGACAATTCCCGAGCTCTTCGCGATGCTAAAGGCTGCGGAGGTAGAAATCAAGAAGGAGCATAAAGTGTTGATGGTTAACAAGACCACTAGTTTGAAGAAAAAGGGTAAAGAGAAGAAGGGGTACTTCAAGAAGAACAGCAAGCAAGTTGCTGCTCAAGGGAAGAAACCCAAGTCTGGACCTAAGCCTAAGACTGAGTGCTTCTACTGCAAAGGGACTGGTCACTAGAAGCGGAACTGCCCCAAGTATTTGGCGGATAAGAAGGATGGCAAAGTGAAAGGTATATTTGATATACATGTTATTGATGTGTACCTTACTAATGCTCGTAGTAGCGCCTGGGTATTTGATACTGGTTCTGTTGCTCATATTTGCAACTCAAAACAGGGGCTACGGATTAAGCGAAGATTGGCTAAGGACGAGGTGACGATGCGTGTGGGAAATGGTTCCAAGGTTGATGTGATCGCCATCGGCACGCTACCTATACATCTACCGTTGGGATTAGTTTTAGACCTGAATAATTGTTATTTTGTGCCAGCGTTGAGCATGAACATTATATTTGGATCTTGTTTGATGCGAGACGGTTATTCATTTAAATCAGAGAATAATGGTTGTTCTATTTATATGAATAATATCTTTTATGGTCATGTGATACGTCTCCAACGTATCTATTTTTCCAAAGACTTTCGACCTTGTTTTGAACTCTAACTTGCATGATTTGAATAGAACTAACCCGGACTGACGTTGTTTTCGTTAGAATTGCCATGGTGTTATTTTTGTGCAGAAATAAAAGTTCTCAGAATGACCTGAAACTTCACGGAGAATATTTTTGGAATTAATAAAAAATATTGGCAAAAGAATCAACACCAGGGGGCCCACACCCTGTCCATGAGGGTGCAGGGCGTGCCCCCTACCTCGCGGGCCCCCTGAGGCTCCACCGACGTCAACTCCAACTCTATATATTCACGTTCGGGGAGAAAAAAATCAGAGAGAAGGATTCATCACGTTTTACGATACGGAGCCGCCGCTAAGCCCTAATCTCTCTCGGGAGGGCTGATCTAGATTCCGTTTGGGGCTCCGGAGAGGGAAATCCGTCGCCTCATCATCATCAACCTTCCTCCATCACCAATTTCATGATGCTCACCATCGTGCATGAGTAATCCCATCATAGGATTGCTGGACGGTGATGGGTTGGATGAGATTTATCATGTAATCGAGTTAGTTTTGTTAGGGTTTGGTCCCTAGTATCCATTATGCTCTGAGATTGATGTTGCTATGACTTTGCTATGCTTAATGCATGTCACTAGGGCCCGAGTGCCATGATTTCATATCTGAACCTATTATGTTTTCATGAATATATGTGAGTTCTTAATCCTATCTTGCAAGTCAATAGTCACCTACTATGTGTTATGATCCGGTTGAAGGAAATATGCCCTAGAGGCAATAATAAAGTTATTATTTATTTCCTTATATCATGATAAATGTTTATTATTCATGCTAGAATTGTATTAACCGGAAACTTAGTACATGTGTGAATACATAGACAAACATAGTGTCACTAGTATGCCTCTACTTGACTAGCTCGTTAATCGAAGATGGTTAAGTTTCCTGGCCATGGACATTATTTGTCATTTGATTAACGAGATCACATCATTAGGAGAATGATGTGATTGACTTGACCCATTCCGTTAGCTTAGCACACGATCGCTTAGTATGTTGCTATTGCTTTCTTCATGACTTATACATGTTCCTATGACTATGAGATTATGCAACTCCCGTTTACCGGAGGAACACTTTGTGTAATACCAAACATCACAACATAACTGGGTGATTATAAAGGTGCTCTACAGGTGTCTCTGAAGGTACTTGTTGGGTTGGCGTATTTCGAGATTAGGATTTGTCACTCCGATCGTCGGAAAGGTATCTCTAGGCCCACTCGGTAATGCACATCATTTAAGCCTTGCAAGCATTGCAACTAATGAGTTAGTTGCGGGATGATGTATTACGGAACGAGTAAAGAGACTTGCCAGTAACGAGATTGAACTAGGTATTGAGATACCGATGATCGAATCTCGGGCAAGTAACATACCGATGACAAAGGGAACAACGTATGTTGTTATGCGGTCTGACCGATAAAGATCTTCGTAGAATATGTGGGAGCCAATATGAGCATCCAGGTTCCGTTATTGGTTATTGGCCACAGACGTGTCTCGGTCATGTCTACATAGTTCTCGAACCCATAGGGTCCGCACGCTTAAAGTTTCGGTGACAATTGTATTATGAGTTTATGTGATTTGATGTACCGAAGGTAGTTAAGAGTCCCGGATGAGACAGGGGACATGACGAGGAGTCTCGAAATGGTCGAGACATAAAGATCGATATATTGGATGACTATATTCAGACATCGGAAAGGTTCCGAATGATTCGGGTATTTATTGGAGTGCCGGGGGGTTATCGGAAACCCCCGGGGGACTATTTGGCCTACATGGGCCATAGGGAAGAGGGAAGGCAGCCCACAAGGGGCAACTGCGCCCCCTCCCTATAGGGGGTCCGAATTGAACTAGGGAAGGGGGCGCGCGCCCCCTTTCCTTCTCCTTTCCCTCTCCTTCCTTCCCCCTTCCGTTTCCTAGTTGGACTAGGAAAGAGGGGAGTCCTACTCCTACTAGGAGGAGGACTCCTCCCCTCCTTGGTGCGCCCCAAGGCTGGCTGGCCTCCCCCTTGCTCCTTTATATATGGGGGCAGGGGGGCACCTCTAGACACACAAGTTGATCAGTTGATCTCTCCCAACCGTGTGCGGTGCCCCCCTCCACCATAATCCACCTCGGTTATATCGTAGCGGTGCTTAGGCGAAGCCCTGCATCGGTAGCATCATCATCACCATCATCACGCCATCGTGCTGACGGAACTCTCCCTCGAAGCTCTGCTGGATCGGAGTTCGTGGGACGTCATTGAGCTGAACGTGTGCTGAACTCGGAGGTGTCGTGCATTCGGTACTTGGATCGGTCGGATCGTGAAGACGTATGACTACATCAACCGCGTTGTCATAACGCTTCCGCTTTCGGTCTACGAGGGTACGTGGACACACTCTCCCCTCTTGTTGCTATGCATCACCATGATCCTGTGTGTGCGTAGGAAATTTTTGAAATTACTTCGTTCTCCAACAGTGGTATCAGAGCCTGGTTTTATGCGTAGATGTCATATGCACGAGTAGAACACAAGTGAGTTGTGGGCGATATAAGTCATACTGCTTACCAGCATGTCATACTTTGGTTTGGCGGTATTGTTGGATGAAGCGGCCCGGACCGACATTACGCGTACGCTTAGGCGAGACTGGTTCTACCGACGTGCTTTGCACACAGGTGGCTGGCGGGTGTCAGTTTCTCCAACTTTAGTTGAACCGAGTGTGGCTACGCCCGGTCCTTGCGAAGGTTAAAACAGCACCAACTTGACAAACTATCGTTGTAGTTTTGGTGCGTAGGTAAGAACGGTTCTTGCTCAGCCCGTAGCTGCCACATAAAACTTGCAACAACAAAGTAGAGGACGTCTAACTTGTTTTTGCAGGGCATGTTGTGATGTGATATGGGTCAAAACGTGATGAGATATAAGTTGTTGTATGAGATGATCATGTTTTGTTAAAGTTATCAGCAACTGGCAGAAGCCTTATGGTTGTCTCTTTATTGCATAAGATGCAAGCGCCAAATAATTGCTTTACTTTATCACTATGCGATAGCAATAGTTGCAAGAGCAATAGTTGGCGAGACGACCATGTGACGACACATTGATATAGATCAAGATGATGGAGATCATGGTGTCATGCCGGTGACGATAGAGATCATGGCGGTACTTTGGAGATGGAGATCAAAGGCGCAAGATGATCATGGCCATATCATGTCACATATTTTGATTGCATGTGATGTTTATCTTTTATACATCTTATTTTGCTTAGTTCGACGCTAGCTTTATAAGATTATCTCTTACTAAATTTCAAGATAAAAGTGTTCTCCCTGAGTATGCACAGTTGCCAAAGTTCGTCGTGCCCAGACACCACGTGATGATCGGGTGTGATAAGCTCTACGTCCATCTACAACGGGTGCAAGCCAGTTTTGCACACGCAGAATACTCGGGTTAAACTTGACGAGCCTAGCATATGCAGATATGGCCTCGGAACACTGAGACCGAAAGGTCGAGCGTGAATCATATAGTAGATATGATCAACATAGTGATGTTCACCATTGAAAGCTACTCCATTTCACGTGATGATCGGTTATGGTTTAGTTGATTTGGATCACGTGATCACTTAGAGGATTAGAGGGATGTCTTTATAAGTGGGAGTTCTTAAGTAATATGATTAATTGAACTTTAATTTATCATGAACTTAGTCCTGGTAGTATTAGCATATCTATGTTGTAGATCAATAGCTCGCGTTTAGCTCCCTGTTTTATTTTTGATATGTTCCTAGAGAAAACTGAGTTGAAAGATGTTAGTAGCAATGATGCGGATTGGATCCGTGATCTGAGGACTATCCTCATTGCTACACAGAAGAATTATGTCCTTGATGCACCGCTAGGTGACAGACCTATTGTAGGAGCAGATGCGGACGTTATGAACGTTTGGCTAGCTCAATATGATGACTACTTGATAGTTTAGTGCACCATGCTTAACGGCTTAGAATCGGGACTTCAAATACGTTTGAACATCATGGACCATATGAGATGTTCCAGGAGTTGAAGTTAATATTTCAAGCAAATACCCGAGTTGAGAGAGATGAAGTATCCAACAAGTTCTATTGCTAAAAGATGGAAGACAATAGCTCAAGCAGTGAGCATGTGCTCAGAGTGTCTGGGTACTACAATCGCTTGAATCAAGTGGGAGTTAATCTTCCAGATAAGATAGTGATTGACAGAATTCTCTAGTCACCATCACCAAGTTAGTAGAACTTCGTGATGAACTATAATATGCAAGGGATAACGGAAACGATTCCCAAGCTCTTCGTGATGCTGAAATCGACGAAGGTAGAAATCAAGAAAAACATCAAGTGTTGATGGTTGACAAGACCACTAGTTTCAAGAAAAGGGCAAAGGGAAGAAGGGGAACTTCAAGAAGAACGACAAGCAAGTTGCTACTCAAGTGAAGAAGCCCAAGTATGGACCTAAGCCTGAGACTAAGTGCTTCTAGTGCAAAGGAACTGGTCACTGGAAGCAGAACTACCCCAAGTATTTGGCGGATAAGAAGGATGGAAAAATAAACAAAGCTATATTTGATATACATATTGATGTGTACTTTACTAGTGTTTATAGCAACCCCTCAGTATTTAATACTAGTTCAGTTGCTAAGAGTAATAACTCGAAACGGGAGTTGCATAATGAACAGAAACTAGTTAAGGATGAAGTTACGATGGGTATTGGAAGTGGTTCCAAGATTGATATGATCATCATCGCACACTCCCTATACTTTCGGAATTAGTGTTGAACCTAAATAAGTGTTATTTGGTGTTTGCGTTGAGCATGAATATGATTTGGTCATGTTTATTGCAATAAGGTTATTCATTTAAGTTAGGGAATAATTGTTGTTCTGTTTACATGAATAAAACCTTATATGGTTACACACCCAATGAAAATGGTTCATTGGATCTCGATCGTAGTGATACGCATATTCATAATATTGAAGCCAAAAGATGCAAAGTTAATAATGATAGTGCAACTTATTTGTGGCACTGCCGTTTAGGTCATATTGGTGTAAAGCGCATGAAGAAACTCCATGCTGATGGGCTTTTGGAATCACTTGATTATGAATCGCTTGATGCTTGCGAACCATGCCTCTTGGGCAAGATGACTAAAACTCCGTTCTCGGGAATAATGGAGCGAGCAACAGATTTGTTGGAAATCATACATACTGATGTATGTGGTCCGATGAATATTGAGGCTCGCGACAGGTATCGTTATTTTCTGACCTTCACAGATGATTTGAGAAGATATGGGTATATCTACTTGATGAAACATAAAGTCTGAAACATTTGAAAAGTTCATATAATTTCAGAGTGAAGTGGAAAATCATCATAACAAGAAAATAAAGTTTCTATGATCTGATCATGGAGGAGAATATTTGAGTTATGGGTTTGGTCTTCATTCAAAACAGATGCGGAATAGTTTCGCAACTCACGCCACCTGGAACACCACAGCGTAATGGTGTGTCCTAACGTTATAACTGTACTTTATTGGATATAGTGCAATCTATGATGTTTCTTACCGATTTACCACTATCATTTTGGGGTTATGCATTAAGAGACAACTACATTCACGTTAAAAAGGGCACCATCTAAATCTGTTGAGACGACACCGTATGAACTGTGGTTTGGCAAGAAACCAAAGTTGTCGTTTCTTAAAGTTTGGGGTTGCGATGCTTATGTGAAAAGTTTCATCCTGATAAGCTCAAACCCAAATCAGAGAAATGTGTCTTCGTAGGATACCCAAAGGAGACAGTTGGGTACACCTTCTATCACAGATCCGAAGGCAAGACATTAGTTGCTAAGAATGGATCCTTTCTAGAGAAGGAGTTTCTCTCGAAGGAAGTGAGTGGGAGGAAAGTAGAACTTGATGAGGTAACTGTACCTGCTCCCTTGTTGGAAAGTAGTTCATCACAGAAATTTGTTCCTGTGATTCCTACACCAATTAGTGAGGAAGCTAATGATGATGATCATGTAACTTCAGATCAAGTTACTACCGAACCTCGTAGGTCAACTAGAGTGAGATCCGCACCAGAGTGGTACGGTAATCCTGTTCTAGAGGTCATGTTACTTGACTATGACGAACCTACGAACTATGAGGAAGCGATGATGAGCCCAGATTCCGCAAAATGGCTTGAGGCCATGAAATCTGAGATGGGATCCATGTATGAGAGCAAAGTATGGACTTTGATTGACTTGCCCAATGATCGACGAGCCATAGAAAATAAATGTATCATCAAGAGGAAGACGGACGCTGATAGTAGTGTTACTATCTACAAAGCTAGAATTGTCTCAAAAGGTTTTCAACAAGTTCAAGGTGTTGACTACGATGAGAGTTTCTTACTCGTATCTATGCTTAAGTCTATCCGAATCATGTTAGCAATTGCCGCATTTGATGAAATTTGGCAAATGGATAAACAAAATTGCATTCCTTAATGGATTTATTAAAGAAGAGTTGTATATGATGCAACCAGAAGTTTTTGTCAATCCTAAAGGTGCTAACAAAATATGCAAGCATCTCGGAGTTGGAATATATGCTTTGATAAGTTGATCAAAGCATATAGTTTTATACAGACTTGCGGTGAAGACTGTATTTACAAGAAAGTGAGTGGGAGCACTACATCATTTCTGATAAGTATATGTGAATGACATATTGTTGATCGGAAATAATGTAAAATTATTCTGCAAAGCATAAAGGAGTGTTTGAAAGGAGTTTTTCAAAGAAAGACCTCGGTAAAGCTACTTACATATTGAGTATCAAGACCTATAGAGATAGATCAAGACGCTTGGTAAGTTTTTTCAATGAGTACATACCTTGACAAGATTTTGAAGTAGTTCAAAATGGAACAATCAAAGAAAGAGTTTCTTGCCTGTGTTACAAGGTGTGAAATTGAGTAAGACTCAAAGCCCGACCACGACAGAAGATAGAAAGAGAATGAAAGTCATTCCCTATGCCTTAGCCATAGGTTCTATAAAGTATGCCATGCTGTGTACCAGATCTATTGTATACCCTACACTGATTTTGTCAAGGGAGTACAGTAGTGATCTAGGAGTAGATCACTGGATAGTGGTCAAAATTATCCTTAGTGGAATAAGGATATGTTTCCCGATTATGGAGGTGACAAAAAGGTACGTCGTAAAGGGTTACGTCGATGCAAGTTTCGACACTGATCCAGATGACTCTAAGTCTCAATCTGGATACATATTGAAAGTGGGAGCAATTAGCTCGAGTAGCTCCGTGTAGAGCATTGTTGACATAGAAAATTGCAAAATACATACGGATCTGAATGTGGCAGACCCGTTGACTAAACTTCTCTCACAAGCAAAACATGATCACACATTAGTACTCTTTGGGTGTTAATCACATAGCGATGTGAACTAGATTATTGACTCTAGTAAACCCTTTGGGTGTTGGTCACATGACGATGTGAACTATGGGTGTTAATCACATGGTGATGCGAACTATTGGTGTTAAATCACATGGTGATGTGAACTAGATTATTGACTCTAGTGCAAGTGGGAGACTGAAGGAAATATGCCCTAGAGACAATAATAAAGTTATTATTTATTTCCTTATATGATGATAAATGTTTATTATTCATGCTAGAATTGTATTAACCGGAAACTTAGTACATGTGTGAATACATAGACAAACATAGTGTCACTAGTATGCCTCTACTTGACTAGCTCGTTCATCAAAGATGGTTAAGTTTCCTAGCCTTGGACATGATTTGTCATTTGATTAACGGGATCACATCATTAGGAGAATGCTGTGATTGACTTGACCCATTCCGTTAGCTTAGCACACGATCGTTTAGTATGTTGATATTGCTTTCTTCATGACTTATACATGTTCCTATGACTATGAGATTATGCAACTCCCGTTTACCGGAGGAACACTTTGTGTGCTACCAAACGTCACAACGTAACTGGGTGATTATAAAGGTGCTCTACAGGTGTCTCCGAAGGTACTTGTTGGGTTGGCGTATTTCGAGATTAGGATTTGTCACTCCGATCGTCTGAGAGGTATCTCTGGGCCCACTCGGTAATGCACATCACTTAAGCCTTGCAAGCATTGCAACTAATGAGTTAGTTGCGGGATGATGTATTATGGAACGAGTAAAGAGACTTGCTAGTAACGAGATTGAACTAGGTATTGAGATACCGTCGATCGAATCTCGGGCAAGTAACATACCGATGACAAAGGAAACAACGTATGTTGTTATGCGGTCTGACCAATAAAGATCTTCGTAGAATATGTGGGAGCCAATATGAGCATCCAGGTTCCGCTATTGGTTATTGGCCAGAGGCGTGTCTCGGTCATGTCTACATAGTTCTCGAACCCGTAGGGTCCACACGCTTAAAGCTCGGTGACGGCTGTATTATGAGTTTATGTGATTTGATGTACCGAAGGTAGTTCGGAGTCCCGGATGAGACCGGGGACATGACGAGGAGTCTCGAAATGGTCGAGACGTAAAGATCGATATATTGGACAACTATATTCGGACATCGGAAATGTTCCGAGTGATTCGGGTATTTACTGGAGTGCCGGGGGGTTATCGAAAACCCCGGGGGGACTATTGGGCCTACATGGGCCATAGGGAAGAGGGAAGGCAGCCCACAAGGGGCAGCTGCGCCCCCTCCCTATAGGGGATCCAAATTGGACTAGGGAAGGGGGCGCGCCCCCCTTTCCTTCTCCTTTCCCTCTCCTTCCTTCCCCCTTCCTTTTCCTAGTTGGACTAGGAAGGAGGGGAGTCCTACTCCTACTAGGAGGAGGACTCCTCCCCTCCTTGGTGCGCCCCAAGGTTGGCCGGCCTCCCCCTGAAGGAAATATGCCCTAGAGGCAATAATAAAGTTATTGTTTATTTCCTTATATCATGATAAATGTTTATTATTCATGCTAGAATTGTATTAACCGGAAACATAATACATGTGTGAATACATAGACAAACAGTATGTCACTAGTATGCCTCTACTTGACTAGCTCGTTGATCAAAGATGGTTAAGTTTCCTAGCCATAGACATGAGTTGTCATTTGATTAACGGGATCACATCATTAGGAGAATGATGTGATTGACATGACCCATTCCGTTAGCTTAGCACCCGATCGTTTAGTATGTTGCTATTGCTTTCTTCATGACTTATACATGTTCCTATGACTATGAGAATATGCAACTCCCGTTTGCCGGAGGAACACTTTGTGTGCTACCAAACGTCACAACGTAACTGGGTGATTATAAAGGTGCTCTACAGGTGTCTCCAAAGGTACATGTTGGGTTGGCGTATTTCGAGATTAGGATTTGTCACTCCGACTGTCGGAGAGGTATCTCTGGGCCCTCTCGGTAATGCACATCACATAAGACTTGCAAGCATTGCAACTAATGAGTTAGTTGCGAGATGATGTATTATAGAACGAGTAAAGAGACTTGCCGGTAACGAGATTGAACTAGGTATTGGATACCGACGATCGAATCTCGGGCAAGTAACATACCGATGACAAAGGGAACAACGTATGTTGTTATACGGTCTGACCGATAAAGATCTTCGTAGAATATGTAGGAGCCAATATGGGCATCCAGGTCCCGCTATTGGTTATTGACCGGAGACGTGTCTCGGTCATGTCTACATTGTTCTCGAACCGTAGGGTCCGCACGCTTAAGGTTTCGATGACAGTTATATTATGAGTTTATGAGTTTTGATGTACCGAAGGAGTTCGGAGTCCTGGATGAGATCGGGGACATGACGAGGAGTCTCGAAATGGTCGAGACGTAAATATCGATATATTGGACGACTATATTCGGACATCGGAAAGGTTCTGAGTGGTTCGGGTATTTTTCGGAGTACTGGAGAGTTACGGGAATTCGCCCGGGACTATATGGGCCTTATTGGGCCATACAGGAATAGAGGAGAGAGGCCAAAAGGAAGGAGGCCTGCGCCCCCCCCCCTCTGGTCCGAATTGGACACGGGGCGCAGCCCATTTTCCTTTTTCCTCTCCCCCTCTTTCCCCTTCTCCTACTCCAACAAGGAAGGAGGGAGTCCTACAGAGTCCTACTCCCGATGGGAGTAGGACTCCCCTTGGCGCGCCCCCTCCTAGGTCGGCCGCCCCCTCCCCCTTGCTCCTTTATATACGGGGGCAGGGGGCACCCCATGACACACAAGTTGATCTTCGTGATCGTTCCTTAGCCGTGTGCGGTGCCCCCTCCACGATATTACACCTCAGTCATATTGTAGCGGTGCTTAGGCGAAGCCCTGCGACGGTTGAACATCAAGATCGTCACCACGCCGTCGTGCTGACGGAACTCCTCCCCGAAGCTTTGCTGGATCGGAGCCCGGGGAGCGTCATCGAGTTGAACGTGTGCCAAGAACTCGGAGGTGCCGGAGTAACGGTGCTTGGATCGGTTGGACCGGGAAGATGTACGACTACTTCCTCTACGTTGCATCAACGCTTCCGCTTCGGTCTATGAGGGTACGTAGACAACACTCTCCCCTCTCGTTGCTATGCATCACCATGATCTTGTGTGTGCGTAGGAATTTTTTTGAAATTACTACGTTCCCCAACAGTGGCATCCGAGCCTAGGTTTTTATGGTTTGATGTTATATGCACGAGTAGGACACAAGTGAGTTGTGGGCGATATAAGTCATACTGCCTACCAGCATGTCATATTTTGGTTCGGCGGTATTGTTGGATGAAGCGGCCCGGACCGACATTACGCCTACGCTTATGCGAGACTGGTTCTACCGCCGTGCTTTGCACACAGGTGGCTGGCGGGTGTCAGTTTCTCCAACTTTAGTTGAACCGAGTGTGGCTACGCCCGGTCCTTGCGAAGGTTAAAACGGCATCAACTTGACAAACTATCGTTGTGGTTTTGATGCGTAGGTGAGACTGGTTCTTGCTTAAGCCCGTAGCAGCCACGTAAAATTTGCAACAAACAAAGTAAAGGACGTCTAACTTGTTTTTGCAGGGCATGCTGTGATGTGATATGGTCAAGGCATGATGCTAAATTTTATTGTATGAGATGATCATGTTTTGTAACTAAGTTATCGGCAACTGGCAGGAGCCATATGGTTGTCGCTTTATTGTATGCAATGCAATCGCCCTGTAATGCTTTACTTTATCACCAAGCGGTAGCGATAGTCGTAGAAGCATAAGATTGGCGAGATGACAACGATGCTACGATGGAGATCAGGGTGTCGTGCCGGTGACGATGGTGATCATGACGGTGCTTCGAAGATGGAGATCACAAGCACAAGATGATGATGGCCATATCATATCACTTATATTGATTGCATGTGATGTTTATCTTTTTATGCATCTTATAGCTTTGATTGACGGTAGCATTATAAGATGATCTCTCACTTAATTATCAAGAAGTGTTCTCCCTGAGTATGCACCGTTGTGAAAGTTCTTCGTGCTGAGACACCACGTGATGATCGGGTGTGATAGGCTCTACGTTCAAATACAACGGGTGCAAAACAGTTGCACACGCGGAATACTCAGGTTATACTTGACGAGCCAAGCATATACAAATATGGCCTCGGAACACGGAGACCGAAAGGTCGAGCGTGAATCGTATAGTAGACATGATCAACATAGTGATGTTCACCATTGAAACTACTCCATCTCACGCGATGATCGGACATGGTTTAGTTGATGTGGATCACGTGATCACTTAGAAGATTAGAGGGATGTCTATCTAAGTGGGAGTTCTTAAGTAATATGATTAATTGAACTTTAATTTATCATGAACTTAGTCCTGGTAGTATTAGCATATCTATGTTGTAGATCAATAGCTCGCGTTGTTGCTTTCATATGTTTATTTTGATATGTTCCTAGAGAAAATTGTGTTGAAAGATGTTAGTAGCAATGATGCAGATTGGATCCGTGATCTGAGGTTTATCCTCATTGCTGCACAGAAGAATTATGTCCTTGATGCACCGCTAGGTGACAGACCTATTGCAGGGGCAGATGCAGACGTTATGAATGTTTGGCTAGCTCAATATGATGACTACATGATAGTTTATTGCACCATGCTTAACGACTTAGAATCGGGACTTCAAAGACGTTTTGAACGTCATGGACCATATGAGATGTTCCAGGAGTTGAAGTTAACATTTCAAGCAAATACCCGAGTTGAGAGATATGAAGTCTCCAACAAGTTCTATAGCTAAAAGATGGAGGAGAATCGCTCAACTAGTGAGCATGTGCTCAGATTGTCTGGGTACTACAATCGCTTGAATCAAGTGGGAGTTAATCTTCCAGATAAGATAGTGATTGACATAATTCTCTAGGCACCATCACCAAGTTAGTAGAATTTCGTGATGAACTATAATATGCAAGGGATGACGAAAGTAATTCCCAAGCTCTTCGTGATGCTGAAATCGACGAAGGTAGAAATCAAGAAAAACATCAAGTGTTGATGGTTAACAAGACCACTAGTTTCAAGAAAAGGGCAAAGGGAAGAAGGGGAACTTCAAGAAGAACGGCAAGCAAGTTGCTGCTCAAGTGAAGAAGCCCAAGTCTGGACCTAAGCCTGAGACTGAGTGCTTCTACTGCAAAGGGACTGGTCACTAGAAGCGGAACTACCCCAAGTAATTGGTGGATAAGAAGGATGGCAAAGTGAACAAAGGTATATTGGATATACATGTCATTGATGTGTACTTTACTAGTGTTTATAGCAACCCCTCAGTATTTGATACTGGTTCAGTTGCTAAGAGTAGTAACTCGAAATAGGAGTTGCAGAATAAACAGAGACTAGTTAAGGGTGAAGTGACGATGAGAGTTGGAAGTGGTTCCAAGATTGATATGATCATCATCGCACACTCCCTATACTTTTGGGATTAGTGTTGAACCTAAATAAGTGTTATTTGGTGTTTGCGTTGAGCATGAATATGATTTGATCATGTTTATTGCAATACGGTTATTCATTTAAGTAAGAGAACAATTGTTGTTCTGCTTACATGAATAGAACCTTCGATGGTCATACAGCCAATGAAAATAGTTCGTTGGATCTCGATAGTAGTGATACACATATTCATAATGTTGAAACCAAAAGATGCAGAGTTGATAATGATAGTGCAACTTATTTGTGGCACTGCCGTTTAGATCATATCGGTGTAAAGCGCATGAAGAAACTCCATACTGATGGACTTTTGGAACCTCTTGATTATGAATCACTTGGTACTTGCGAACCGTGTCTCATGGGCAAGATGACTAAAACACCGTTCTCCGGTACTATGGAGAGAGCAACAGATTTGTTGGAAATCATACATACAGATGTATGTGGTCCGATGAATGTTGAGGCTCGTGGCGGATATCGTTATTTTCTCACCTTCACAGATGATTTAAGCAGATATGGGTATATCTACTTAATGAAGCATAAGTCTGAATCATTTGAAAAGTTCAAAGAATTTCAGAGTGAAGTGAAAAATCATCGTGACAAGAAAATAAAGTTTCTACGATCTGATCACAGAGACGAATATTTGAGTTACGAGTTTGGTCTTCAATTAAAACAATGTGGAATAGTTTCACAAAATCATGCCACCTGGAACACCACAGCATAATGGTGTGTCCGAACGTCATAACCGTACTTTATTGGATATAGTGCAATCTATGATGTTTCTTACCGATTTACCAATATCGTTTTGGGATCATGCATTAGAGACAGCTGCATTCACATTAAAAAGGGGCACCATCTAAGTCCGTTGATACGACACAATGGTTTGGCAAGAAACCAAAGTTGTCGTTTCTTAAAGTTTGGGATTGCGATGCTTATATGAAAAAGTTTCATCCTGATAAGCTCAAACCCAAATCGGAGAAGTGCGTCTTCATAGCATACCCAAAATAAAATGTTGGGTACACCTTCTATCACAGATCCGAAGGCAAGATATTCGTTGCTAAGAATGGATCCTTTCGAGAGAAGGAGTTTCTCCCGAAAGAAGTGAGTGGGAGGAAAGTAGAACTTGATAAGGTAATTGTACCTTCTCCCTTATTGGAAAGTAGTTCATCACAGAAATCTATTCTTGTGACTACTACACCAATTAGTGACGAAGCTAATGATGATGATCATGTAACTTCAGATCAAGTTACTACCGAATCTCGTAGATAAACCAGAGTGTGATCCGCACCAGAGTGGTACGGTAATCCTGTTCTGGAAGTTATGTTACTAGACCATGAAGAACCTACGAACTATGAGGAAGTGATGATGAGCCCAGATTCCGCAAAATGGCTTGAGGCCATGAAATCTGAGATATGATCCATGTATGAGAACAAAGTATGGACTTTGATGGATTTGCCCGATGATCGGCAAGCCATAAAAAATAAATGGATCTTCAAGAGGAAGACGTACGCTGATAGTAGTGTTACTATCTACAAAGCTAGAATTGTCGCAAAAGGTTTTCGACAAGTTCAAAGTGTTGACTACGATGAGAGTTTCTCACTCGTATCTATGCTTAAGTCTGTCCGAATCATGTTAGCAATTGCCGCATTTTATGAAATCCGGCAAATGGATAAACAAAACTGCATTCCTTAATGGATTTATTAAAGAAGAGTTGTATACGATGCAACTAGAAGGTTTTGTCGATCCTAAAGGTGTTAACAAAATATGCAAGCTCCAGCGATCCATCTATGGACTGGTGCAAGCATCTCGGAGTTGGAATATACGCTTTGATAAATATATCAAAGCATATGTTTTATACAGACTTGCGGTGAAGCCTGTATTTACAAGAAAGTGAGTGGAAGCACTACAACATTTCTGATAAGTATATGTAAATGACATATTGTTGATCGGAAATAATGTAGAATTATTCTACGAAGCATAAAGGAGTATTTGAAAAGAGTTTATCAAAGAAAGACCTCGATGAAGCTGCTTACATATTGAGCATCAAGATCTATAGAGATAGATCAAAACGCTTGATGAAGTTTTTTCAATGAGTACATACCTTGACAAGATTTTGAAGTAGTTCAAAATGGAACAGTCAAAGAAAGAGTTCTTGCCTGTGTTACAAGGTGTAAAGTTGAGTAAAGACTCAAAGCCCGACCACGGCAGAAGATAGAAAGAGAATGAAAGTCATTCCCTATGCCTCAGTCATAGGTTCTATAAAGTATGTCATGCTATGTACCAGATCTATTGTATACCCTACACTGATTTTGGCAAGGGAGTACAATAGTGATCTAGGAGTAGATCATTGGACAGCGGTCAAAATTATCCTTAGTGGAATAAGGATATGTTTCTCGATTATGGAGGTGACAAAAAGGTTCGCCGTAAAGGATTACATCGATGCAAGTTTTTGACACTGATCTGGATGACTCTAAGTCTCGATCTAGATGCATATTGAAAGTGGGAGCAATTAGCTATAGTAGCTCCGTGCAGAGCATTGTAGGCATAGAAAATTGCAAAATACATAACGGATCTGAATGTGAAAGACCCGTTGACTAAGATTCTCTCACAAGCAAAACATGATCACACCTTAGTACTCTTTGGGTGTTAATCACATAGCGATGTGAACTAGATTACTGAATCTAGTAAACCCTTTGGGTATTGATCACATATCGATGTGAACTATGGGTGTTAATCACATGGTGATGTGAACTATTGCTGTTAAATCACATGGCGATGTGAACTAGATTATTGACTCTAGTGCAAGTGGGAGACTGAAGGAAATATGCCCTAGAGGCAATAATAAAGTTATTATTTATTTCCTTATAACATGATAAATGTTTATTATTCATGCTAGAATTGTATTAACCGGAAATATAATACATGTGTGAATACATAGACAAACAGTATGTCACTAGTATGCCTCTACTTGACTAGCTCGTTGATCAAAGATGGTTAAGTTTCCTAGCCATAGACATGAGTTGTCATTTGATTAACGGGATCACATCATTAGGAGAATGATGTGATTGACATGACCCATTCCGTTAGCTTAGCACCCGATCGTTTAGTATGTTGCTATTGCTTTCTTCATGACTTATACATGTTCCTATGACTAGGAGATTATGCAACTCCCGTTTGCCAGAGGAACACTTTGTGTGCTACCAAACGTCACAATGTAACTGGGTGATTATAAAGGTGCTCTACAGGTGTCTCCAAAGGTACATGTTGGGTTGGCGTATTTTGAGATTAGGATTTGTCACTCCGACTGTCGGAGAGGTATCTCTGGGCCCTCTCGGTAATGCACATCACATAAGCCTTGCAATCATTGCAACTAATGAGTTAGTTGCGAGATGATGTATTATAGAACGAGTAAAGAGACTTGCCGGTAACGAGATTGAACTAGGTATTGGATACCGACGATCGAATCTCGGGCAAGTAACATACCGATGACAAAGGGAACAACGTATGTTGTTATACGGTCTGACCGATAAAGATCTTCGTAGAATATGTAGGAGCCAATATGGGCATCCAGGTCCCGCTATTGGTTATTGACCGGAGACGTGTCTCGGTCATGTCTACATTGTTCTCGAACCGTAGGGTCCGCACGCTTAAGGTTTCGATGACAGTTATATTATGAGTTTATGAGTTTTGATGTACCAAAGGAATTCGGAGTCCCAGATGAGATCGGGGACATGACGAGGAGTCTCGAAATGGTCGAGACGTAAAGATCGATATATTGGACGACTATATTTGGACATCGGAAAGGTTCTGAGTGGTTCGGGTATTTTTCGGAGTACTGGAGAGTTACGGGAATTCACCGGGGACTATATGGGCCTTATTGGGCCATACGGGAATAGAGGAGAGAGGCCAAAAGGAAGGTGGCCTGCGCCCCCCCTCTGGTCCGAATTGGACAAGGGGCGCAGCCCCTTTTCCTTTTTCCTCTCCCCCTCTTTCCCCTTCTCCTACTCCAACAAGGAAGGAGGGAGTCCTACTCCCGATGGGAGTAGGACTCCCCTTGGCGCCCCCCCTCCTAGGTCAGCCGCCCCTCCCCCTTGCTCCTTTATATACGGGGGCAGGGGGCACCCCATGACACACAAGTTTATCTTCGTGATCATTCCTTAGCCGTGTGCGGTGCCCCCCTCCACGATATTACACCTCGGTCATATTGTAGCGGTGCTTAGGCGAAGCCCTGCGACGGTTGAACATCAAGATCGTCACCACGCCGTCGTGCTGACGGAACTCCTCCCCGAAGCTTTGCTGGATCGAAGCCCAGGGAGCGTCATCGAGCTGAACGTGTGCCAAGAACTCGGAGGTGCCGGAGTAACGGTGCTTGGATCGGTTGGACCGGGAAGACGTACGACTACTTCCTCTACGTTGCATCAACGCTTCCGCTTCGGTCTACGAGGGTATGTAGACAACACTCTCCCCTCTCGTTGCTATGCATCACCATGATCTTGTGTGTGTAGGAAGTTTTTTGAAATTACTACGTTCCCCAACACCCCCCTTGCTCCTTTATATACGGGGGCAGGGGGCACCTCTAGACACACAAGTTGATCTCTCCCAACCGTGTGCGGTGCCTCCCTCGACCATAATCCACCTCGGTTATATCATAGCGGTGCTTAGGCGAAGCCCTGCATCAGTAGCATCATCATCACCGTCATCACGCCATCGTGCTGATGGAACTCTTCCTCGAAGCTCTGCTGGATCGGAGTTCGTGGGACGTCATCGAGCTGAACGTGTGCTGAACTCGGAGGTGCCGTGCGTTCGGTACTTGGATCGGTCGGATCATGAAGACGTACGACTACATCAACCGCATTGTCATAACGCTTCCGATTTCGGTCTACGAGGGCACGTGGACACACTCTCCCCTCTCGTTGCTATGCATCACCATGATCCTGTGTGTGCGTAGGAAATCTTTGAAATTACTTCGTTCTCCAACACTGGTAACCCCGAAGTGACAATAATCGGGACCACTCCCGGTGATGACCGTAGTTTGAGGAGTTCATGTATTCACTAAGTGTTAATGCTTTGGTCTGGTACTCTATTAAAAGGAGGCCTTAATATCCCTTAGTTTCCAATAGGACCCCGCTGCCATGGGAGGGTAGGACAAAAGATGCCATGCAAGTTCTTTTCCATAAGCACGTATGACTATATTTGGAATACATGCCTACATTACATTGATGAACTGGAGCTAGTTCTGTGTCACCCTATGTTATAACTGTTGCATGAGGAATCGCATTCGACATAATTATCCATCATTGATCCATTGCCTACGAGCTTTTCACATATTGATCTCTGCTTAGTTACTTTTCCGTTGCCACTGTTACAATTACTACAAAGCTGCTACTGTTACTTTTGCCACTGTTGCCGTTACTTCCATGCTACTTTGCTACTAAATACTTTGCTGCAAATATTTAGTCTTTCAGGTGTGGTTGAATTGAAAACTCAACTGCTAATACTTGAGAACATTATTTGGCTCCCCTTGTGTCGAATCAATAAATTTGGGTTGAATACTCTACCCTCAAAAACTGTTGTGATCCCCTATACTTGTGGGTTATCAAGACTGTTTTCTGGCGCCGTTGCCGGGGAGCATAGCTCTATTCTTTGAGTCACTTGGGATTTATATCTGTTGATCACTATGAGTAACTTGAAAGACGAAAAAACCAAGATTTATCTCTCAACTGCGAGGGGGGGTAAGGAACTGCCATCTAGCTCTGCACTTGATTCACCTTCTGTTTTGAGTAAACTTGCGACACCTAAACCTACTCCTGCTATTGATTCTAATATGTCGCATGTTATTGATGATGCCACTTATACTATGCATGATGCTTATGATGAAACTACTTCTATGCTAAATGATACTATGCCATTAGGTGAATTTCTTGATGAACAACTTGCTAGGGTTAGAGAGAATGAAATTATTGAAACTGATAATATTGATGAAAGTGATGATGAAGATTCTCCCCCTAGATATGAATTGCCAAATGTGCCTGAGGGTTATGTTATGGATGAAGAAACTGCGAGAGACTTTTTTGCTTGCAAAGATAGATATGATCTTAAGAAACTGTTAGCTAAGCTGAAAGAAAAAATTTTGAATGCTAGAATGAAATATGACCCTACTTTTGCTACTTCACCTATCTGTATTTCTGATAAGGATTATGATTTCTCTGTCGATCCCGAGTTAATTACTTTGGTTGAATCTGATCCTTTTTATGGCTATGAATCTGAAACTGTTGTGGCACATCTTACTAAATTAAATGATATAGCCACCCTATTCACTCATGAGGAAAAAATTCGTTACTAATATATCCTTAAGCTATTTCCATTCTCATTAAAGGGTGATGCTAAAACATGGTTTAATTCTCTTACTCCTGGTTGTGTGCGTAGTCACCAGGATATGATTTATTACTTCTCTGCAAATATTTCCCCGCTCATAAGAAACAAGCTTCCTTAAGGGAAATATATAATTTTGTGCAAATTGAAGAAGAGAGTCTCCCACAAGCTTTGGGGAGGCTTCTCCGATTACTTAATGCTTTGCCTGATCATCCTCTCAAGAAAAATGAGATACTTGATATCTTTTATAATGGACTAAGCGATGCTTCCAGAGACCACCTGGATAGTTGTGTTGGTTGTGTTTTCAGGGAAAGAACTGCTGAGCAAGCTGAGTTGCTATTGAATAATATATTGAGCAATGATAATGATTGGACACTTCCTGAACCAACTCCTAAGCCAACTCCGAAGAAAAGTGGTATTCTATTTCTTAGTCCTGAAGATATGCAAGAGGCAAACAAATCTATGAAAGAAAAGGGTATTAAAGCTGAAGATGTTAAGAATTTACCACGTATTAAAGAAATACATGGTCCTGATAACCCGACACAAGTAGTAAAGGTAAATTCTCTCTATAGATTTGATGAAGGTGATATTCCTCGTTATAAATCTGCTAGCCAATGCTTAGATGAGTTTGATAATTTTATTATTAAACAAGAAAACTTCAATGCTTATGTTGGTAGACAATTGAAACTTGTTTATATGATTGAACACTTGAGTGATTGTATGTCTAGAGTTAAAGGTGAACTTAAATTTATTAGTAAACATGCTTCTATGGTTACCACTCAGGTAGAACAAGTGCTTAAAGCTCAAGATGATTTGCTCAATGAATTAAATAATAAGAAAAATGATAATGTTGTTAGAGTTGTGACTAGAGGGGGTAAAATGACTTAGGAACCTTTGTATCGTGAGGGCCACCCTAAGTGAGTTGAGCAAGATTCTTAGAGAACTAATGTTGATACACCTAGTCCTTCTAAGAAGAAGAACAAGAAAAATGATAGGACTTTGCATGCTTCTAGTGAACCTGTTGTTGACACACCTGAGAATCCCAATAATATTTCTATTTATGATGCTGAAACACAATATGGTAATGAACATGAACCTAGTGATAATGTTAATGATGATGTTCGATGCTCAACCTAGCAATAACACTGATGTAGAGATTGAACCTGCTATTGATCTTGATAACCCACAATCAAAGAATCAACGTTATGATAAGAGAGACTTCCTTGCTATGAAGCACGGTAAAGAAAGAGAACCATGGGTTCAGAAACCCATGCCTTTTCCTCCTAAACTATCCAAGAAAAAGGATGATGAAGATTTTGAGCGCTTTGCTGAAATGATTAGACCTGTCTTTTTGCGTATGCGTTTGACTGATATGCTTAAAATGAATCCTTATGCTAAGTACATGAAAGATATTGTTACAAATAAAAGAAAGATACCGGAAGCTGAAATTTCCACCATGCTTGCTAATTATACTTTTAAAGGTGGAATACCTAAGAAACTAGGAGATCCAGGAGTACCAACTATACCATGCTCCATTAAAAGAAACTATGTTAAAATTACTTTATGTGATCTTGGAGCCAGCGTTAGTGTTATGCCTCTCTCTTTATATCGTAGACTTGATTTGAATAAGTTGACACCTACTAAAATATCTTTGCAAATGGCTGATAAATCAACTGCTATACCTGTCGGTGTTTGTGAGGATGTGCCTGTTGTGGTTGCAAACGTTACTACTTTAACAGATTTTGTTATTCTTGATATTCCCGAGGACGATAGTATGTCTATTATCCTTGGTAGACCCTTTTTGAATACTGCAGGGGCTGTTATTGATTGCAACAAAGGCAATGTCACTTTTCATGTTAATGGTAATGAGCATACGATACATTTTTCGAGGAAACAATCTCAAGTCCACAGTATCAATTCTATTGGAAAAATTCCAACGATTACTATTGGAGATTTTGAATTCCCTCTTCCTACTATCAAGAAGAAATATGATATTCTTATTGTTGGGGATGTGCATATCCCTGTTGAGGTAACCTAGTGTTATTCGAAAATTCTCCGGTTTCATGTTATTCGAAAAGAGTTTGTTAACAAGACTTTATCAACCTTGTTAGTGGATTCCTTTTGATGAGCATGAGATGGATGAAGTTAGAAAGCATAACTCTTTGTACCCTCCTTTTACTCTCTGTTATTTAAATTAAATAAAGCAAGAATAGTATTTTTTGTCTGTTTTCTGAATTATCCTTGCAATAAAAAAATACCCCAAAAATAAAAATTCTCCAAACGTCCCGAAAATGAATATGATTTTTTAGAATATTTAAGAATATCTGGCACCGAGAACACACTAGAGGGGGCCACCACCTGGCCACGAGGGTCCAGGGCGCACCCACCCCCCTGGGGCGCACCCCCTGCCTCGTGGACCCCACGTGGACCCCCTCCACTTATTCCTCCACCCACTCATTTAGCCTTCCTCCAGAAAAAAAATCCTCCCATAGCTCAAACCCGTGTTCTAGCTTATCTTGCTGCCATTTTCGATCTCCTTGCTCAAAGCTTCATTCATAAAACTGTTTTGGGGGATTGTTCTTCGGTATGTGACTCCTCCAATGGTCCAATTAGTTTTTGTTCTAGTGCTTTATTTATTGCAAATTTTTGCTGCTTAGGTGACCCTGTTCTTGAGCTTGCATGTCAAATTTATATGGTCCAAAGTAGTTTTAATGCATGATATAGCCTCTAGGCACTTGTGGGAGTAGCTGCTATCAATCTTGTTGAGTTTGGTTCACTTTTATTTTGAGTCACTAAAAATTTCAGAAATTTTTTAGAGGAAGAAATATGCTTAGGAAAATGTACCAAGGTGATTCCTCAAGGAAGCAAGGCCCAAGGCTCGCGATACGTGAGCCAGACGATGAACCACCGAGGGAAGCTCAAGTGTGGTCTTGTGAATGTCCGTCAGAGGAGTTTATGGTCCAAGCAGGTATCAAGGATGAATTTGACGCGTATGTGCTTAATGCTGATCTTGAGGGCTTCGTGTCAGATAAGTGCTCGCAATACCACTACCTAACTGATTCCTTTGTGAGAAGGTTTAAATTTACATCCTCGCGCAATTCTCATACTGTTCTATTTGATCTTTATGATAAATCATATACCATGGACCTAGAAGATTTTAATACTGCTTGTAAACTCCCGCAGTGGGGCAATGTTAGTGAACCGCACAAATCTGAATATAAAGATTTTCTTGCTAGTCACTGTGGGGGAATCTAGAGAAATCACGCAAGCCACCATAGGGAGCGTTCATTTCCCTTCCATACATTATTTTGCTCTCTTTATAGGAAGATGCATTAACGGTAAAGATGAGGCTTGCCACATGTGCGTTCTAGATCTTTGTGTCCTCAAAAGTGCAGTATTATGTGATAAACAATATAACTTGGGGGCTATTGTTGCACGAAGGTTGCATCTTAACGGTACAAGTGGAGGTTTGTTTGGTGAAATCTATGCAACTCGTGTAGCTAATTATCTTGATGTACCCATACATAGAAATGATTTGGAGTTACCTCCTGCTTATCTAGATTACAATGCTATGGTCCGCCATCAATTTGTTGAGAGGAATGAACAGTTCCTTCAGTACCGACTAATCTTTGACAGACGGCGCACTGTCCATGTTGCCCTCCCTGCTCCTACTTTCTTTAACTTTCAGGCAAAAAGGAGATATGTTATAACCAGGGAGGAGGCGAACGAGTATGAGAGGAGGACGGAGGTAGCTCGCCTCCAAGCTGCAGCTCGTCAGGCAGTAGCCGTTGCATCTCAGTACGACCCCAACTACAACTTTGGATACCCGCCAGGCCAGCAGTGGCCATAGACCAACTTAGGTCAAAAGCCTAAGCTTGGGGGAGTACGTATTTCTCATCGACATTACATTCATGTTCACACACTCATTCTAGTTGTCGGTGCTCATACTTTTTTATTGTACTATCCATGCAAGTTTATTTTGTTTTCTAAGCCTTCTTCTTGTGTGTTTGAAAAACCTTAAGAAAAACCAAAAAAAATTAGTTGTAGCTTTTAGCTAGTTTACTTTCCATGACTGTAGCAGTAGTAATTAAAATAAAACCCAAAAAAGATTTCTTGTTCTTCTTTTGCTTGTTGAGAGATTTCCCGTGTAAATAGTTTTATTTCTTTTCTTTGGGGGTCGAGAGGAGAAGACCATGATGAAAATGTTGAAGTGGCTCTTATATGCATTATTGTTGATTTAACTAAGAGCCCATATTACCTTGTCTTCTCCCTTGTATTAAATGCTTGCAGATTCCAGCTTAGTCCAATGCACGTGCACTATTATTATTATTATCCATACCGTTCGGTCGTGCAAGTGAAAGGCAATAATGACAATATATGATGAACTGATTGAGATGAGAGAAGCTAGTATGAACTCGACCTATCTTGTTTTTGTAAATATGATTAGTTCATCGTTCCTGATTCAGCCTATTATGAATGAAACATGTTTGCAATGACAACTAGAGATTATAGTTGCTCATGCCATGCTTAATTTGCTAGGAGTTTATAATGGTTTACCTTGCGTGCTAACATGCTATTAAAATGGTTGTGTTGTGGTATGATAGGGTGGTATCCTCCTTTGAATGATTCGAGCGGCTTGACTTGGCACATGTTCACGCATGTAGTTGAAACAAAATCAACATAGCCTCCATGATATTTATGTTCATGGTGAATTATATCCTACTCATGCTTGCACTCAGTGTTGATTAATTTTAATGCATGTTCATGACTGTTGTCGCTCTTTAGTTGGTCGCTTCCCAATCTTTTTCTAGCCTTCACTTGTACTAAGCGGAAATACTGCTTGTGCATCCACTTCCATAAACCCAAAGTTATTCCATATGAGTCCACCATACCTTCCTATATGCGGTATCTACGCTTAATTGGACTTTAACAAAGCACATACCTTGATAAAGTTTTGAAGAAGTTCATAATGGATTAGTCAAAGAAAGGGTTCTTGCCTGTGTTACAAGGTGTGAAATTGAGTCAGACTCAATGCCCGACCACTACAGAAGATAGAGAGAAGATGAAGGTCATCCCCTATGCCTCAGCCATAGGTTCTATCATGTATGCAATACTGTGTACTAGACCTGATGTGTGCCTTGCTATAAGTTTAGCAGGGAGGTACCAAAGTAATCCAGGAGTGGATCACTAGACATCAGTCAAGAACATCCTGAAATACCTGAAAAGTACTAAGGATATGTTTCTCGTTTATGGAGGTGACAAAGAGCTTGTCGTAAATGGTTACGTCGATGCAAGCTTTGACACCGATTCGGATGACTCTAAGTCACAAACCGGATACATATTTATATTGAATGGTGGAGCTGTCAGTTGGTGCAGTTCCAAGTAGAGCGTCGTGGCGGGAACGTGTGAAGCGGAGTACATAGCTGCTTCGGAAGCAGCAAATGAAGGAGTCTGGATGAAGGAGTTCATATCTGATCTAGGTGTAATACCTGTGCATCGGGTCCAATGAAATTCTTTTGTGACAATACTGGAGCAATAACCTTGGCGAAGGAATCCAGATTTCACAAGAGAACCAAACACATCAAGAGACGCTTCAATTCCATCCGCGATCAAGTCAAGGAGGAAGACATAGAGATTTGCAAAATACATATGGATCTGAATGTTGCAGACCCGTTGACTAAGCCTCTTCCATGAGCAAAACATGATCAGCACCAAGGCTCCATGGGTGTTAGAATCATTACTATGTAATCTATATTATTGACTCTAGTGCAAGTGGGAGACTGAAGAAAATATGCCCTAGAGGCAATAATAAAGTTGTTATTTATATTTCCTTATACCATCATAAATGTTTATTATTCATGCTAGAATTGTATTAACCGGAAACTTAGTACATGTGTGAATACATAGACAAATAGAGTGTCCCTAGTATGCCCCTACTTGACTAGCTCGTTAATCAAAGATGGTTAAGTTTCCTGACCATAGACATGTGTTGTCATTTGATGAATGGGATCACATCATTAGAGAATGATGTGATGGACAAGACCCATCCGTTAGCTTAGCATAATGATCGTTTAGTTTTATTGTTATTGCTTTCTTCACGACTTATACAAATTCCTCTGACTATGAGATTATGCAACTCCCGAATACCGGAGGAACACTTTGTGTGCTATCAAATGTCACAACATAACTGGGTGATTATAAACATGCTCTACAGGTGTCTCTGAAGGTGTTTGTTGAGTTGGCATAGATCAAGATTAGGATTTGTCACTCCGTGTATCGGAGAGGTATCTCTGGGCCCTCTCGGTAATGCACATCACTATAAGCCTTACAAGCAATGTGACTGATGAGTTAGTTACGGGATGATGCATTACAGAACGAGTAAAGAGACTTGCCGGTAACGAGATTGAACTAGGTATGATGATACCGACGATCGAATCTTGAGCAAGTAACATACCGATGACAAAGGGAATGACGTATGTTGTTATGCGGTTTGACCGATAAAGATCTTCGTAGAATATGTAGGGGCCAATATGAGCATCCAGGTTCCGCTATTGGTTATTGACCAGAGATGTGTCTCAGTCATGTCTACATAGTTCCCGAACCTGTAGGGTCCGCACGCTTAACGTTTGATGATAATTTGTACTATGAGATATGTGTTTTGACCGAAGTTTGTTCGGAGTCCCGAAAGAGATCACGGACATGACGAGGAGTCTCGAAATGGTCGAGAGGTAAAGATTGATATATTGGAAGGTTACATACGGACACCAGAATGGTTCCAAAGAAGATCGAGGATTTATCGAAGTACCGGGAGGTTACCGGAACCCCCCGGAAAGTTAATGGGCCTATTGGCCATAGTGGAGGAGAGGAGGCAGGCCACAGGAGATGGCACACCCCCTCCCCTTGCCCAATTCAGATTCCCCCTGCCCCAATCTGAATTGGGCAAGGGGAGGGGGCGCGGCTCCCCTCTTTCCTTCTCCCTCTCTCCCCTTCCCACTTTCCTTCTCCGTTGGAAGGAAGGAGGGGGGCGAATCCTACTTGGACTAGGAGTCAAAGTAGGACTCCTCCCTTGGCGCGCTCTCCTTGGCCGTCGGCCTCCTCCTCCCCCTCCTTTATATACGTGGCCAGGGGGCACCGCAAAGACATATCAATTGTGCCTTAGTCGTGTGTGGTGCCCCCCTCCACAGTTTACCACCTCGGTCATATTGTCGTAGTGCTTAGGCGAAGCCCTGCGCGGATCACATCACCAACACCGTCGCCATGCCGTCGTGCTGACGGAACTCTCCCTCGACCCTCTACTGGATCAAGAGCTTGAGGGACGTCATCGTGCTGAACGTGTGCTGAACACGGAGGTGCCGTACGTTCGGTACTTGGATTGGTTGGATCGTGCAGACGTTCGACTACATCAACCGCATTACATAACGCTTCTGCTTTTGGTCTACGAGGGTACGTGGACACACTCTCCCGTCTCGTTGCTATGCTTCTCCTAGATAGATCTTGCGTGATCGTAGGATTTTTTTTGAATTACTACGTTCCCCAACATTATCGGCGTCTTCTCTCTAGGATGATGGTTTGGTATACAGATCGCGACCGCCGGCGTCTTCTCATCCACATCGAAAACTTTCCAAACGCTGCTCCTACAAGCTATTGGGCTTAATCAAGTTTACTATGCCGAGGTGGAGGCTCACGCATCGAGTTTTGCTCACAACGCGCCACGTGTAGATGTGCAAAAGAAAAAAAGATGCCATCATTCCTAAGGATTTGGATGTAAGAAAAAAAATCTGTAACAGCGTGTTTGTAAAGACTTGCGGTACTCTATCCGTTCACAAATATGAGATGTTTTAGATATTATAATTAATGTGGGCTGCATAAAGAACTTAAATGAATGACCGAACACACTAAAACATATCTATATACATCAGTTTTACAAAAAAGTTAAAACATGTTATATTTGTTCACGGGGGGCGCACTATATAGCCTTAGGCCTTTCTGGAAAATAAAATAAAATAAGATGTATTGTTTCGTGTATCTATTTTTCATATTTGGTCCCTTAAAAAAACGCTCGTTTGGTGATGAAACACCAACACGATAAGTAACATTGACATCTTCTGACCTAAAAAATGAACCTAGACGCAGATAAAGATCCAGATTAACTACTCAAATACTCATACAAATATGACACCAGATAGACGCAGATAAAACCTAGATTAATTACTCAGGTAAGCATACAAATATGACACAAACTCTGTAGGTAAACAGTTGTCATGGAGGCGCCAAATAAGATTTAGACTAACCATTTTACCAATTGTAATTTCTCACCCCGCTTATCGTTCGATTAAATGTGAATTATTATTTTTTTCTTATAAAACATCTGTGGAATATTTTCTTAATTTTTTTAGCAAACGGTTCGAGCTCTGCATTTCCATTTAGAAGAGGAGAATTCACCAATTAATAAGGAAAGATGACCAAAAACGGATTCTACATAGACATACTCGACAATTAAGTCACCCAAGCCACCAAGCGACCAAAGTTGACACTGCACAGCAGAACCCAGAGCTGACGTCAAATATTACAAGTGAATGATGTTTTTTTTGCGGGGTACAAGTGAATGATGTTATAGTTATGGTGCTGTCGGACGGGATCTTTGGCTCCTGGTTGTATATATACCTTATATGAAAAAATAGTAATTAAACAAAAATCTGAAAATATTTAAAATAAACTTGATCTTCTATTGTACTCATAAAAGAAATTCACAAAAGAAAAAAAACTTTACTTCGGGGAAAAATTAAGGTCAAACATATGTGGATAGTAACTTGTATAGAGTAATAATTTTTATGTTTCAGAAGTCAACACGTAATTTTTTCCTTCAAAATTTAAATAATAGTGTAAAAGAAAGTGAAGTTTATTCTAAAAAATAGATTTTTTGACATTTTACAAAACTATTGAAGAGAAATCCAATATCAGGTGTATATACACCCAGGAACTAAAGGGCATTTCCCTGGTGCAACCCTGAAAGTTTCTGCCCAAATACAACAACTAAAATTCAATATGGAGTAGACGAGCTTTGAAATTTCTCGACACGAGGTGTTTTTGAATTGTTTGGATAGTTTGAAGACCATTCATATAACATCACATGGTATGAAAGTACCATTTCTCTATTTTTTCTCTTTGCTGTTTTGGGAGTTTTACTGGAGTATTCTGTTAGTTGTAGTCTAAGAACAACTCTAGCAGAATCATCGTATCGAGTGAATCTGCATAAGCCCCTAAAAAAAAGAGTGAATCGGCATAATAACGATTAATGGTGATTTTGGCCCAAAATAGCACTAAGCATAATAGCCACATGTCTCTGAATCGTCATAATTTATGGGGCCCGCTCCATATACGGCTCGCGAGAGTCCGGAGGTTGTGGGTGTTGGTATGGAGCGTGTGCCATCAGCCGCTCACGCGGGGGGGGGGTGATTTTAGGCCGGTCTTTTTCTCCCGGCGTGCAACTCGATCAATGACGCGGGTGTTCATAGGGCGGCCACTTCCGCCCCTGCCAATGTGGCAGACGCATTTCCACCGGCAAGAGCCGCTTTTCGGACCCGTTTCGCACACGCACTCAGTAAATCTGTCCTCGTTTCCCGCCGGAGCGTGCCCCTTTGCCGGTTATTTAAAACTCCCCATCGTCGTTACCACCACACTCACCCCCATCGCGGTCACTGCCACACTCACCCTCATAAGTTGGCCGCCACCCTGCCCTTCTCTTCGTCCCTCCGTATCGCAGCCACAATCACCCCCATTGACCATGTCAGTGTGGCCTCGTCCTCCTAGTGGACCTTTCATCGGCGAGACCTACCAGAGAGGACTTTTCTGAGAGAACGTTTTAGGAAAAGGGTGTGGCACTTCTCCGAGTGGGTCAAGGACGACGCACGCTGTAAGGATGAATCAACCGTCGGCCGAGCCTGCCTCCCCATCGCACTCGAGTACTTCTACCGCATCTTGATGGCCGTCCATGCGGAAATGGAAGCCACACTCACGACGGCCTTAAAATATATGGATGTACTCCGCGTCTAGGGCGCACATGCATTCATCGACCGCGTGGCCACGGCAGACGAAGACTCGCCCGCCTGTGAGATCATGTCGAAGAGGAGAAAGAACCTGTAGAATCTTTAGTATTTAAGGTTGTGCAAATCGTAGTTGAAATCTATTGTTGTTGCAATCTCAGACTAAGACACTCATCATGCGCCTCGCGCTGCCTCGTCCTTAGCAACATGGCGTGTGTTACGACTGCAATATGAGCCATGTTGCAATCCCAAACCGAGCTCCACACAGACACACCTCACACTGCCTCATCCTTGCAACATGGTTCGTTCTTCCATAGGGACATACTTCCTCCGTCCGGAAATACTTGTCATAGAAATGGATGTATCTAGATGTGTTTTAGTTTTAGATAAATCAATTTTCATCCATTTTGATGACAAGTAATTCCGGACGGAGAGAGTGTGTCGCACGCTCCAGGCGGTGGACAATGCGGCGGATATCAGCCGGTTGAACGACATCCCCAAAGTTTTTTCCTTTGCGAGTCCGACAGCCGTGTCCCACCAATCAGAAATGCTATGAAATCAACATCACACGGTGACCGCTGTCAAAAGAAAAACATCGCACAGTGACCGGCCATTCTTTGGAAAAATACTTGGTGATTTTTCTAGAACCCTAGCTCCAATTGTGATGGCTCTATTTACTAGGAGTAGTTTACTCCGCGCATGCATCGACACTCGGTCTCCACTCCACAATTAATTATCAACCGTTCATCCACTACACCGGGCAGCGCTCAAGCAAAACTTCCCTGGATATGGAAGCGCACAAAATGCGAGTACATCACAATTTAAATGAGTGAACAGATGTTTCCACGTTTCATATAGAACTTCAGTGCTTTTGCGTGAAGTATGACACCTAAATATTTATTCATCTCTGCAAAATTACATAACGAGTATCTAGCCCATGCTGTTTATACATTACACTTGGTAAGTTACATAACAGATACGCCTCGGAGAGGCCACAGGTGAGCCACTAAAGATACAACTTACTTTTACGCAGCGATAGAATCCGTAACCTGTTAGTAAGCTCCAGGAGGGCAAATTCTGCTTTATATGCTAAGAAACTCGATGTCCTCCTCAGCAAGGAACGTCTTCCCTCTGTTAGCATTGTTGGCTCTCCGCTGGGAGGGTGGAGGGCCTCGCTGTGTAAACGGAACATTCGTTTTAGCAAACATAGGCGCGTGACTGCATGAGGTTTCAGTTGTTAACAGGATGAGAAATAGTAAAATTGTGTTTGTTAATACCTTACGCAGAACAAATGCGAGGTAGAGATAGGACACTTCCCACTCATCTTGCGATAGTGTGCCTGCGTAACTCAACTATGTTAAGGCAATGAAGTGACATTTACTGAGAACAGTGAATTTAGTAGGCAATCTACTTACTTTGGACCGATCGTCCATCACCAAGAGCACCCAGCCTTCGCATGAGATCAGCAAACTCAGGCTTTTGCAAGTACTCATGTACAAATTCGTGGAAGTTCTTCATTAGAACCAGCTCTAAATCATACTGCAGAAAAGGCACAATTTTTTGGTCATAATTTCAGCATCTGTCAGAGCAAACTTGTAAAAGAAAAACTAATGAGACAGAAAAATATTTTAGCATTAATTTCGTAAAATAATCAAATGAACTAGGTCGAAATGAGGAAATAAAAACACAGGTCACCATAGCAGACTAAGCAATAGATTAGTTGCATACCTCCTCTGCCAGTAGTTTGAAGAGATGGAATGGAACAACCCACTCCGGGCAATCAACTGCGTCCTGCATGTTGCCAAAGAATTTGTTACCGAATCGTAATTTTATGAATGAAAAAATGAAGGCAGCGAGTAAAAATAGGAAGCTAGGCACAGCATAGGGCAATAAACACCCAAGTTGTAACAAGACATGTATGTCAGATAAGGGCAATGCCAAGAACATCAGTTTCACACTATTCAGAAGTTGATCCTGTTCTCACCTCTAAATGAAACTTGTACTTGATTCCAAAAGGCCTGGATGCGGGGAATTTCTACATCATCGTGAAAAAAAAAGGTCAGTCAGTAATGAAAACTAACATACAAGTAGGCATTATAAATAAACAACTAACTACCTTTTCGTTGTACTCTTCACCAAAGGTAATCCAGTAAACACTGTTTCCAAACTCCATCCCGTCAGCTGAGGATATAAATTTCTATCAAACATCTTGTGACAAGTACGGTCCAATTTGATGAGATCAATCAAATTATAGATCAAGATAGTAACATACTTTCTCTTAGCCTTTTAATAATGACATTAGCATCAGGCATCGTTCCAATGAAAGTGCCTCCAGGACGAAGCAATGCAGATATATTAGCAAGGGCTTGTCTTGCACGTGCTTCAGTTGACCATGAGTAGTGCATTGCAAACTGAGATACATAAAAAAGAACAATCAGAATTGGTCAACAGCCAAACAGTTAGCTCGTTATAATCATACCCGTTTGTACTTATATTTTATTTGCTCGACATAACAATGATACTCAAATTTGTTTGAATAATGATTGTAATATTTAACAGTGGTTATATTTACAAAAGGTTTCTGAAATACAAAGTTGTTTTGCAATTGGAAGTAATAGATGGTTGAACTAACCAAATAATAACAACGAACTTCCTTGAACATACAAAGATAGGTCACTCACCTGGCAGCTGCATATGTCAAATGGAGCATCCTCACATAGATACTCATCCAGACGAGTCTACAACAACATGAAAACAGAAGCATTGTGATGCACTTCACAATTATTGATGAGCATCTGAAGAGTACCACAAATAATAGATTTATATACATATGGGGCAAAGCATAATTTCCTGGTGATGTGAAAGTATAAGCAGAATCATCCATAATGACAAAATGCATGGATATGTTGGCACGAGTTTTATTCAACACTTGGAACAAGCTATGGCACTATGTCTGTCTGCGCGTACAGAGCACACCATCACGGCAGGTTTGATTAATTTGGTATAAACTGTACTACCATTTATGATCACTTTTACCTCGTAACAATCAGCACAAATAAGCCGTGCAGGAAAGCTGAACTTCTTCCTTCGTTGTTGATCAGCATCGCCGTTATAACGGGTCATACAATCTTTTATCTGCAAGTTTAAAGCTCCAACATCATGAAAACAAACTTATTTGAAGTCTACAAGAGGTAGGGAGGAAACCAAAAGCAAACACACAAGTTTCTGTGGTCCAGGACCGCTGATAAATCTGGATGTTCTTTTATGAAGGACACTGAGTAAAAACAAGTTGAATATATCCGCTGAGATAAGTTTAAATGTTCAAATGATTACAGTACAGGTTACAAATAACAATATAACAATACCTTCTATATCTATATATGCATATAATATAGATTTGGGTCTGTCTAGGACACATCTAGATGTGACAGAGTTATGTCACATCTAAGCTGATGTCCACTCTGTTTGTGGTCTATTTTTTTTTCGTCCTAGTTTTTTTGTTTCTTATTGCTACATTATATATTTGTGGGAGCTTAGATGTGACATCCTTAAAAAACATCTAGATGTGAATTAGACAAACTGTATAGATTTATCATGTTACGAGAAACTAACCGAGCCTTCTGCAATATCAACCCCTACATAATAGCCAACCCTGGCCTTATCCCACTTTATCAAATCCCCTCCCTGCATTACATAGCAAATCAATATATGTCAGCACTAGCTTATCCCAGCTTATCTTAATTAACACTCACAAAAACAGTGATTACCTTGCCACAAGCAAGATCTAGAACGCAGTCTCCTGGACGCGCATACAGCTGGACCAGGACGCTCTTTATCTGCGAAAGGTGAGATTTGAGGATTAGCGCGGCTTCTTACTGGTTCCACCCAACATTGTAGAGGTGACAATTTCTCAAGAGTTTGAGGAGATGAATGGATGGGTAGCACAGCTAGCAGTGTACCCAGTTGTTGAGCTTCTTGAGGTGGATGATGGGGCTGTTCTCGCGCTCCTCGAGCGTCTGATTCGATCGGGCGCTGTAGTGGTCCGCCACCCGCCGCGCGCTGTTCCGCTCCTCCGAGTACCCTTGTTGTCCCCCATAGCCGCCGCCGCCGCCGCCGCCTACGCAAAGCCCAAACCCTAGTTAGCTATCCGCGGCACAGAATTGGGGGTTAGCGGGCAACTGGATTGGGTCTGGTGAGGAAGGCGGGGAATAGATACCTGCGCCGAACTGGCGCTTTTGGGCGGAGGCGAGGGAGGAGGAGGGCTCGTCGCGGGGTCGCTTGTTCATCACCACGGCGATCGCGGACGGCGGCGCGGCGAGGAGAAGGCGGGGCCGCGACGGGGCCGCGCGGAAGATAGGGCGGGACGGGACGGGACGGGGCCGCGCGGCGGAGGGCCTACAGGTGGCGGAGGACGACCGGCGGGCGGAGCTCCGGTGGCGCAGGAGCAGTCGAGCAAGCGAAGAAAGCGGGGCGGCCTGCGGGCGTCGTTCTGGACAGAATTGGTGAGCGTTCTTTTGGATTTCAGTCAGGGTGCCTTCCCATCTCACATGGCGTCGTTGATTTGACACGTATAAGCCAACTTCACCGCGACCCTATCCTGTCCGCCCCCGTCCGTTTGGGGTAAAAGGGACAAAAAAGGCGGCCCAGCGCGCGGACGCAAATGGACTTTTGTTCGCTTTGTGTCTGCTTTCGACCCATCCCCGGCCCAAGTTTACGTCGGTTTTGAGGTGAAACGAACAGCGCGCGGACGGGCGGGACGCGCGCGCTTGTCCTCCCTCCCCTGGCCCGCCTGTCTGTGGGAGAAACCAAAACCCCCCACGCCTATTTGGCGTCATTTCCCCCAAACCCTCCCACGTCCCTCCCGCCGCCCCCTCTTTCCCCCGTCCATGACCGACGCCCCGCCGAGTTCCGGCGGCCTGGCCGTCGACCCGACCGCAAAGGTGAAGAAGAAGGCACCAAGGAAGCCGCGGTCGGAGTGCACGCCGGAGGAGATCGCCAAGTTGGACGTGGAATCGGCCAAGAGAAGGGAACGGTGAGCGGCCGTCAAGGTCAATGTCGCCGCGGCCAAGTTCGCCGCCCAGCGCGAGGAGCTGGAGGCCGCGCGGCGCAAGGCCGCTGCCGACGAGAAGGAGGACCTCGTCAACAAAGCGCACACCATCCTCATGCTTGGCATGGGCCGTCCGGCGTGGTTCCCTGCAGCGCCCGTCGGCCCGGCGAGCACAGACTCGGCGGTCGCCCGGCCTACGCACTGCCAGCCGCCGACGTCGCGCGTCGCGCCCATGTCACCCGACTTTCCTCCGTCAAGGCACGACGGCCAGACCCGTTTCTCGGCGTCGCCGGACGTGGGCTTGTTCGCACCGTCCACACCGCGCCACGCGGCCGTCATCAACCTCAACGTCACGCCGGTCCAGCAGCGGCGGGCGGCCGTCTGTCGAGATGCAAAGAAAGCAGGCGCCGACAACATCAAGGCCAGGCAGAGGCAGCTCGACATCGAGGCCACCAATGCCGCCACCAAAGCGAAGGAGGTGGCCCTTGCGATCATGAGCGTGGACTTGTCGAAGATGAGCGACAAGACGAGGGCCTGGTTCGAGGCCAGACAGAAGGAGATGCTCGACGCCGAAGGCTTGAACTAGGTCGTCCGATCGGCGTGGCTGTTCTTTTTGGAGGCTGGCATGGGTGCCGCCCGCCCGCTGGGCCGCTGGCAGTGTGTCGGCAAGAAAACATTCATTTGGAGGCCGGCTGTGTTGTCGGGCGCTGGCTGTGTTGCCGGCGAGGACTAGTATTCATTTTGGAGGCCGGCTGTGTTGCCGTCCGCTGGCTGATGCCGGCGATGGACGTGTAGGCCGCTGGCTTTGTTGCCGGCGTGATGAACTGGGGTTGTGAATTGGGGCTTGGCATTTGAAACGTCGCTTTTTTCAAATAGACGCGGACAGGATGGGGCAGAAAGATGCGGCCGCGCGATGGGCGCACGGCCACCGCATCGCAGGACACGCCCGGACACGACCCTAAATCCCTACCCAAACGGACAAAATCCAGACAAAACGGACGTCCATTTGGGGTCGCGCGGTGGAGTTGGCCTAAGGCCATCCGCTTTACCCGGATTTTGTCCGTTTGGATAGAGCAATGGGTCATGTCCGGACGTGTTCTGAGATGCGGTGGCCGTGCGCCCAACGCACGGACGCATCCCTACCGCATCCTGTCCGGATACATTTTTCTTTGCAAGCCCTTAACTTTTTTTCATCATTCATTTTTGATACATGAGAATATATCACTAAATTTTGACTAGAAAACCAAGACCAAAGAAAATAAGAACCACAAGAATACATTTCAAAAGAAGCTCCTGTAAGTTGGATTAGTGCCTTCTCGATGCATTCATTGTTGATCTGCGAAAGAGGCTCAATCTTGCATGCTTCTTTCTTCTTCGAGTCTAAAGAAGTAGAGGTTGATTCCTCGCATCTAGTCACATGTCTAGCCTCTAACCTAGCAACAAGTGCACTAGTCTCATCTCTAGCCTCTATGCTAGCTAAAAATGCACGAACATCTACTAAATTGTGCTCTATCAATATATCGATGTTCTCTTCTTTCCAATACCAAAACTTGCGTCCATGCTACACAAATAAAATTTTAAGTTAGCGCAACTAGTCAAATCCAAGAGCACAACCGAAGCTAAAAAGAGCACGTACCCATCGTTTAAGCACTTGATGAACACCCATCCGGGATGTTCCAGCGTTGTAGACACGTGGCGCACAACCTTCTTTGGGCAGTAGTCGCACTTAGTGAGTGGAAACGGTGCGCCACGAGCTTTTTTTTTTTGAGAAATGAGCAGCTCCTTTTCATTCATATCATAATTGTTCATTACAGATAATGGACCTGATCATATCAGGACACTCATTCAGCCAACATGAACCAGGGTCGTGTTGTGCTGATTTGGCAAGAACATGAGCAGCCTCATTACAAGTACGAACAACATGTCTAAAAGTACAGGATGCAAATTTTGTAGCTCTACTCTTAATATTAAAAACAATAGCACCAATCAGGGATCTATCCATGCTTTGTTGTTGGACTTTATTAATCACGACCGACGAGCTTTTGGGCTAGCACCGAGCCCGGCCGACCGTCATTCGTTTATCTGCCGGCGGACCACTGAGGGTGTAGATCCGAGCGGCTAGAGGAGAAGCCACTACCTGCATGCGGCCTTGCGGCCTTGCCAGGGCCTTCCGGCCCGGTGCCCGGCCAGTCCATGGCACGGTGCGGTCTCCCACAGCCGGGCGAGCTCAAGCTCGACCGGATCCACCCCAAATCCAGCCGCCGGATGCGCAAATTAGGTGGCCGTGGTTAGGTAGCTCAGGGCGCTGAGGGGAAGGGGTTGGGCGAGCGCGTGTTCGAGCTGCACAGCTGCAATGGCGGCGGTGACAAGGGGAAGAGTGGGGAAGAGTGGAGGGGGTGCGGCCGGAGGGAGGGAGGGTGCAGATAGAAAAAGGCGTCCCTGTGCCACCGACGGCGGGCCAGGGGAGGACACGCGCACACGGCCCGCCTGTCCGCGTGCTGTCCGTTTCATCCCAAAAGTGGCGTAAACTTGGGTCTGGATGGGTCGAAAGTGGACGGAAAACTGACAAAAGTCCGTTTGCGCCTGCGCGCTGGGCCGTCTGGTTCGTTCGTTTTACCCAAAATAAACGCACATGGACAAGATGGAGTCGTGCGCTCGAGTTGGCCTAAACTGCCCCTAAATCGAAAGCGCGGGTAGTGATAGAGGAGACGGCCATCCATCCTTCAATCATCCGCAATTACAAACATGCAAACATGACAAATACATGCAAACGGACATATGTTTGATATATACTAGCACTGAAGAAGCGCGGTGCACGCCGCTCCCGTGACCGGGTTCATCTGTATTTTATCGAAATATGTAAGAAAACAACATATATTTTAATTTCTTTTGTTATTTCTTTTGGATTACTGTTCACATGGATGCATGGTGCTGGTTTACTGTTTTATTGTTTTGGTTTATTCGGATGTATTGTTTTGGGTTACAATTCAGGTACTGCTTTAGTTTATGATTTGGATGGGTTAATATTTTCGCTTTATTCTGGTACTGTTCTGTTTTCACTGGATTTACTGTTCCGGGTCAAGGGAGGAGTTCCGGTTTTTTTGGACTTTTTTAACATTTCTTCTGGATTACTGTTGACGTGAATGCATAGTGCTATTTTACTTTTTTAGTTGTTCCAGTTTATTCAGATGTATTGTTCTCGTTTAAAATTTGGTTACTGTTTCGGTTGTATGGTTCGTGTGGGTTAATGTTTTTGGTTTATTTAGGTGTTGTTCCATTTTACTGCTCCGAATTATTCGGAGTTGTTGTTTCGATTTATTTGGTTTATTGTTTTGGTTAGTAGTCCTGAGTCTGTTCGGATATGTTCCGGTTTTTGTTCGGGTATTTGTTAGAGCAACTCTAGCAGACCCTGTATATGTCACGAACCCGCAAAATTCTGGCGAGTATACGGGCTCGGCCCAATTTTCTAGCCAGAACAGAGCCCGTATACTCACCCGTCTCGTAAATTATTTTACCGCGGCCCGCAAACCGCCCCCCCGAAGCAGTATATCTATGGGTTCGCGGGGCAAATACGGGTCAAAACCCTATCCCCCCGCCGTCGTGTCTCGCCGCAATTCCCCACTCTCCCTTCACATTTATCACCGCCAGTGAGCCCCCTTCCGCCTCCAGCCGCCATGTGGGGCCGCATGTGGAGCTCCGACCGCAGCTCCGACAGGGGCGGCGACCCCGAGCGCAAGCAGCGTGTTCGCTCGGACAGCACGAGGAAGCGTGCAGCGAGGAAGTGGACGAACAAGGGCCTTGAGCACGAACAAGGGCCTGGAGCCACCGCTAACGCTCCTCCGTCGCGAGACGGAGGAGTACGTGTTGGGGAACGTAGTAATTTCAAAAATTTCCTACGCACACGCAAGATCATGGTGATGCATAGCAACGAGAGGGGAGAGTGTTGTCTACGTACCCTCGTAGACCGAAGCGGAAGCGTTGACACAACGTAGAGGAAGTAGTCGTACGTTCTCCTCGCGATCCAACCGATCACAGCACCGTTACTCCGGCACCTCCGAGTTCTTGGCACACGTTCAGCTCGATGACGATCCCCGGGCTCCGATCCAGCAAAGCGTCGGGGAAGAGTTCCGTCAGCACGACGGCGTGGTGACGATCTTGATGTGTTACCGGCGCAGGGCTTCGCCTAAGCACTGCAACGATATGACCGATGTGGAATTTGGTGGAAGGGGGCACCGCACACGGCTAATGAAAGATCTCAATGATCAATTGTGTGTCATGGGGTGCCCCCTGCCCCCGTATATAAAGGAGCAAGGGAGGGGGTGGCCGGCCTAGGGTTTGGCGCGCCAGGGTGTGGAGTCCTACTAGGTCTCCAAGTCCTAGTAGGAGTCCACCAAGAGGGGAGGAAGGGAGAAGGAATAGGAGGAGTAGGAAAGGTGGCCGGCCCCCTTTTCCCTAGTCCAATTCGGACTAGAGGGGAGGGGGGGCGCAGCAGCCTTTTTTTTCTCTTCCCACTAAAGCCCATCAAGGCCCATTACTTCTCCCGTAATCCCGTAACTCCCCGGTACCTCCGAAAATACCCGAACCACTCAGAACCCTTCCGATATCCGAATATAGTCGTCCAATATATCGATCTTTACGTCTCGACCATTTCGAGACTCCTCGTCATGTCCCCGATCTCATCCGGGACTCCGAACTCCTTCGGTACATCAAAATTCATAAACTCATAATATAACTGTCATCGAAACCTTAAGCGTGCGGACCCTACGGTTCGAGAACAATGTAGACATGACCGAGACACATCTCCGGTCAATAACCAATAGCGGGACCTGGATGCCCATATTGGCTCCTACATATTCTACGAAGATCTTTATCGGTCAGACCGCATAACAACATACGTCGTTCCCTTTGTCATCGGTATGTTACTTGCCCGAGATTCGATCGTCGGTATCCAATACCTAGTTCAATCTCGTTACCGGCAAGTCTCTTTACTCGTTCCGTAATACATCATCTCACAACTAACACATTAGTTGCAATGCTTGCAAGGCTTATGTGATGTGCATTACCGAGAGGGCCCAGAGATACCTCTCCGACAATCGGAGTGACAAATCCTAATCTCGAAATACGCCAACCCAACATGTACTTTCGAAGACACCTGTAGAGCACCTTTATAATCACCCAGTTACGTTGTGACGTTTGGTAGCACACAAAGTGTTCCTACGGTAAACGGGAGTTTGCATAATCTCATAGTTAAAGGAACATGTATAAGTCATGGATAAAAGCAATAGCAACATACTAAACGATCGGGTGCTATGCTAATGGAATGGGTCATGTCAATCAGATCATTCAACTAATGATGTGATCTCGTTAATCAAATAACAACTCTTTGTTCATGGTTAGGAAACATAACCATCTTTGATTAATGAGCTAGTCAAGTAGAGGCATACTAGTGACACTCTGTTTGTCTATGTATTCACACATGTATTATGTTTCCGGTTAATACAATTCTAGCATGAATAAGAAACTTTTATCATGATATGTAAGGAAATAAATAATCACTTTATTATTGCCTCTAGGGCATATTTCCTTCAGTACGACCGTGGGCACAGGCATACCCCTCCTCGGTCGCGGGCTCGTCCTCCACCGCGAGATCTTCCCACGCCACGAGCTCTTCCTCTTCCGGCGCGGGGCTTCTCCCCGTGAAGAGGGGGTGGTCGGAGGAGCTGGAGGACATCGAGCTCATCGCCGTAAAGCAGGAGCCGGAGGAGATCGAGCACCGAGGGGTCATCGGGCTCGAAGATTTCGTGTCCAATGTCGACACGGTCACGACCGCCATTGCCAAACGAAGCTTGTGCGAGGAGGCGGAGCGCAGGCGCCACGACGAGGAGCTCGAAGACCTCATCCTCAAGCAGGTGGTCGCAGCCAACCTTGCCGTGAAGGACAAGGACGACGAGTGGCGGCGCATCCGCGAGGAGCAGAGGCAGAAGTTCATCGATCTCCTCAGCTCCGACGAGGAGGACTGAGCTCCTCCTGAGGGAGTCCTGGATTAGGGGGTCCCCGGACTTCCGGGCTATGTGACGTGGGTCGGACTCGTGGGCCGTGAAGATACAAGATGGAAGGCTTTTCCCTGTGTCCGTATGGGACTCCCCTTGACGTGGAAGGCAAGCTTGGCATTCGGATATGAAGATTCCTTTCTCTGTAAACCGACTTTGTACAACCCTAGCCCCTTCGGTGTCTATATAAACCGGAGGGTCTAGTTCGTAGGGGCAATCATAATCATACAAGCTAGACATCTAGGAATTAGCCATCACAATCTCGAGGTAAATCAACTCTTGTAACCCCTATACTCATCAAAGTCAACCAAGCAGGAAGTAGGGTATTACCTCCATAAAGAGGGCCCGAACCTGGGTAAACATCGTGTCCCCTGCCTCCTGTTACCTTCGATCCTTAGACGCACAGTTTGGGACCCCCTACCCGAGACCTGCTAGTTTTGATACCGACATTGGTGCTTTCATTGAGAGTTCCTCTGTGCTGTCAATAGAAGGCTCAATGGCTACATCGATTATCTACAACAAGGCCGCAATGGAGGAGACTTTTCTCCCCGGCCAAATTTTCGTATTCGGCGGCTTCGCACTGCGGGCCAACTCGATTGGCCACCTTGAGCGGATCGACATCTACTCCCCTGGTCATCGGATCAGTTTTGGGAACCTAAACTATGTTGCCGATATCCGAGGAGATTTGATCTTCGAAGGGTTTGCGGCCCCGATCGCCGATCTAGCCTTAGATCCAGTACAGGCTGTTAGGTACGCAGACGGGAGTCTTGAGCCCGTCGGACTCTCTGCGATTATGGAACTTGCTAGCGGAGATCCAGAGGGGACGGCGTCATCGGCTAGCCCGAAGACGAATCGAACCCCCCTTGTCATTGAAGCACCGGACACTCCGCCGGACATTGAGTCTGAACCCCTGAGGTCCATATCGAACGGGCGCGGCCAGGCGGCCCCCACCCCGGCCAGCCCGGCGGACTCTCGCTCCTCTGTCCAAAGCTCGCTCCTAAACGAGGCTCTAGACTTAATGCGATCCCTCGCCATACAGAGGAATCATTTCTGAATTACGCCCAGCCCGGACTAGGGGCTGAGAGCGGGGAATTTTACGTCCCGCCCACCACCCACTTCATAGCCACTGTCGAAGATCTAACCGACATGCTGGACTACGCCTCCGAAGACATGGACGGTATGGACGACGATGCCGGAGACGAACAAGGCCAAAACCCTCCGTTTATCGGACGCTGGACGGCCACTTCCACATACGACGTGTACATGGTGGACACACCCAAGGAGGACGACGACGGCAAGAAGGATCCGGATGAGGACAAGCCTGCCAAAGCCCCTCCAAAGCATCGACGTTAGCAGTGCCGCTCGAAATCACGCCGCGACAAAGACAGCAATACCGGCACCGGAGACGATAACACTCCAGAGAATGCCAAAGACCCCGAAGCCCCTGTAGAGCCAACATCTTAACAAGATGATTGGGACGATGGGAAAGTACAACCCAACGATCCTGTCGAGAACGAGGGCTCGAAGGACAGCAATTACCTGCCGATCTCGGAAGAGGATGTGGGCCTCGGCGACGAAGATTTTATCATGCCGGAGGAACCCCTCGAACAAGAGTGCTTTAAACGCCAGCGAATCGCCACTGCAATAAGCCTGAAAAAGAAGCAGCAGCAGCTTCGAGCTGATCAAAATCTGCTTAATGACAGATGGACCAATGTCCTGGCTGCCGAGGAATACGGCCTCAAGCGCGCAACTAAGAGTTACCTGAAACACATGCTACTACCCCCAATTAGATGACGAGGCCCTTGAGCCCATACCACCAAAGCATAAAACTGCTGACGAGCCCGACCGACCGCCACATGGACGGGACAGACCGACTACTCACGCCGAACACCAGCCCGCGCCACCCCGCCGTAGAGGCAGGGAGGTAACGGCCCGGGCTATACCTACGACTTACGCAAGGACCTGGACAATAGAGCCGCTCTGACAAGATCAATCTATGGATCGAGGGGGTGTGCCCCAACGCACAAAGACGGCCATCAGACCTGGCGGAACAGGCACAACCTTGCACGTGTCGAAAACCGTATACGGCCTTTGATACGTCTCCAACGTATCTATAATTTTTGATTGTTCCATGCTATACTATATTCTGTTTTGGACATTGTTGGGCTTTATTATACACTTTTATATTATTTTTGGGACTAACCTATTAACCGGAGGCCCAGCCCAGAATTGTTGTTTTTTGCCTATTTCAGAGTTTCGTAGAAAAAGAATATCAAACGGAGTCCAAACGGAATGAAACCTTCGGGAACGTGATTTTCGGAACGAACGTGATCCAGAGGACTTGGACCCTACGTCAAGACATCAACCAGGAGGGCACGAGGTAGGGGGCGCGCCTACCCCCCCTCCCCCAAGCGCGTCCTCCACCCTCGTGGGCCCCACGTTGCTCCACCGACGTACTCCTTCCTCCTATATATATCTACGTACCCCCAAACTATCAGATACGGAGCCAAAAACCTAATTCCACCACCGCAACCTTCTGTACCCGTGAGATCCCATCTTGGGGCCTGTTCCTAAGCTCCGCCGGAGGGGGCATCGATCACGGAGGGCTTCTACATCAACACCATAGTGTCGGGGGATATCGGCCTCCACGAGCACCTATGGGGACGGAGCTCCTTGTCGGTTCGGCGGGGGCGGAGGTTGCACAAAGAGCAGATCGAGGCGACACACACACAACGATTTTACCCAGCTCAGGCCGCATGGATGCGTAAAACCCTACTGCTGCATGTCTGGTTGATTAGAGTTCTTGCTCTGGAGCGCAAGAAGCTACAGTAAGCTGGAGCTGGACGTAGACGAGGGTCTACTGAGCGTCCACCTGGTTTTCTGTTCCTCTCTAGGTTTCGATCCCTCTCGGGGTCTGGATCCCTTTCTACGTGCGCATGGGCCTCCTTTTATATGCTAAGGGGTTTCCCACAGGTAGCGACGCAGGTGAGGGTAAAAATGGCAAGGAACTGTGCGAACAGGGGTCGCACAGTTCTATCGCACCTAACTCTGACGGCGGGGGACAAAGGCATTAAATGCTCGTCTGGATCGCCTGAACAGTGCCGAGGTGGACCGTTAGGAGCGCCTCCGCTTGCCACGGGGGCGACTCTGCCAACGTCGCATGCCACCGCGCGTCTCAGGTTGCGCGGCGCCCCGCCACGTGCCTCCGGGGAAGCCCCAGAGCGACGCGTGGGCAGGTGAGCTGGAGCGCAGGCCTGAGGTGGTGGTTTGCCGCGGAAAGTGGCTTGCCGCGGTGGTTGTCTTGCCGCACCCGAGAGCTTGCCGCTCGTCAGGCCTTGCCGGGGCGCGCGGCGCGCCGCGGCGGGCTTTTCTTGGGGTGTCTTGGCTTGGTCGTCCCGGCGAGCTCCTCCCGCCGGGGCCTTGGTGCTTCGGCTTAGTCGTCCCGGCAAGCTCCTCTTGCCGGGGCCATGCCGCCTTGGCCCGGCAAGCTCCTCTCGCCGGACCTCGCCTTCTCGCCCCGGCAAGCTCCTCTTGCCGGGGCCTGGTCTTCTAGGCTCGATCACTTAGCCTTCGTCCGGCCCAAAAAGGGTCGTGGAGACTCTTGTCGCTCCCCTGGCAAGCCTTGCCGCGGTATGCTACTACTGCCCGTGCACAAGTTCGGGGTACTAAGGTACCCCTACTTTAGTACACCGACAGGAGCCCCCAGGCCTGGGCCATACACGGTGCCGAGCGTTGTTGGGCTAGGCCCTAACAGTGCACGGGCACGCGTGGCCTGGGTTGCGCTGCTCCTTAACTCCGTGCTCGTCGCGCCCTCCCCAAGTGGCGCGCGCTTATCGCGGCGTCGTGGGGGGCGAGGCGTGCGAGGCTTGCGTGACGTGGGTGGCGTGCGCGGGGCTTGAGGCCCGCAGGCATGCGTCACGTCGGGCACGACCTCTTCATTTGGAAAGGCGGAACGTCCGCCCCCACTCCTTCCCCCCTTTATAAGCGGAGGGGAACAGGGGCAGCTCGCCATTCCGCCGGTTGCTGTTCCTCGAAAATCTCCGCCACTTCCTCCTTGCTAGAGAAAGCAGCGATTCGCCCTCGCAGCCCCCGGCGCCGCCAACGCCAACAACTCCCCCTCCCTGTTCCTGCCATGGCCCCGAAGAGCGACAAGGCGAAGGGGAAGGCCGTGAAGTCGGCCGAGGCGCTGCGGCTGGAAACGCTTCGGAAGGAGACGGCGACGTTCCCCCCTCAGCTCGATGCGTTGGGGCTGAAGAACGGATACCGCCTCTTCTGGTCGACGGCGACGCGAGCGCATCCGCGCACGCGAGTTCTTCCCGCCATCGCCCAGAACCTGTACCCGACCGGGTACCCTTTCTTTGCCGTGTTCTTCCTCTGCGGGCTCTGCCCGCCTTTTTCCGAGTTCTTCTGCGACATCATGCACACCTACAACCTCCACCTCCTTGACTTCACCCCCAACGCCGTTCTGACAATGGCGGTTTTCGCACACCTTTGCGAGAACTTTGTCGGAGTCCGCCCGAACGTAGCCCTCTTCCGCCACTTCTTTACTCCTCGGGTGGAGAAAGGAGAGCCGCTGTCCGGCGGAGTCGCCTGGGTCTCCAGGACCGGCAAGAAAGAGGTCTACTTGGAGGGGGAACTCCGTGGCAGATGGGAGGAGTGGAGGGCCGAGTGGTGCCTGATCGTCGAGGAGAATCCACCGCTGTTCACCGCCGTGCGGCGAACTCCGGTGGTGCGCGGCCGCGACTGGAGCGACCTGGCCCCGGACGACGCCAAGCTGAAGATTGCCGCCACCCAAATCCTGCGCCTCAGGTTTGCCGGGCTCACCGTCGGCGCCGTCGGCGCGGATCTCCTTCGCCGGCGTATCGCCCCCCTGCAGGAGAGGGGGAAGCCGGCTTGGGAATTCCAAAACGCGGCGGACATCATGAGGCTGCGCCCGGGCCTCAACTACAACTTCACCGTCCTGGAGCTCGACGGAGTGTTGAAGGAGCTGTTCAAGCACGACTCCGAGCACCCAGAATGGTTCAGGTTGCCGCCGGGCGTCGTCCCCCTGTGCAACAACTTGGCGCTCAGCCGCATCCTCGCGATGATGCCGCTGTGCGACTCGCACGGGATCGACGCGACCTGGCAGGAGCCGGCGGACGACATCGTGCAGGCCTTCTTCGACAACTTGAAGGAGGTGCCGGTCGACCCCGACGAGAAGAGGGGCCTCACGCGGGACACCACCCCCGAGGAGCTGGCCTACATCGCCTCCAGGATGGAGGAGGCGGCGGCCGCCGCGGCCGCGGGCGAGTCTGGCTTCACCCTGGCCGAGGCAGACGCGGCGGAGGCGGAGAGCCTCGCCGGCCAAATGGAATTCGCCGGCGCGGAGGAACCAGCCGGGCACGGTGGGGCGGGCGAGCCCGCCCAGGACGAGGGCGGCTTGCCGGAGGCTGACGCGCCCTCCTCGCAGCTCCCGGGCAGCTCGTCGCAGGCGGAGCCCCCTGCCCAGCCGAGGAGGCGCCTCCGCAGGGCCGGAGAGGTGGTGCGGCAGGCCGACCAGCAACCGCAGCCCCGGGTGACGCGCGCCTCTGAAGCAGCGGGAGCGGGGTCCTCACGGGCCACGGCTTCTGCTCCTGCCGCTCCCCGTTCCGCGGCGACAACGGGGGCGGGGTCGTCCACCGCCCCTGCCAAGCGGTCCCGGGAACCCACTCCCCTGTCTCCTCGCACCTGGAGCAAGCCGGTTTTTGATTATTCCGCGCTCAGCTCCGACGACGAAGAGGAGGACAGAGAGTAAGTTCCTGGTAGAGCTTGTATCTTCTTGATTTCTGTTGCTTCGTCTTGTTTCGCAGCCCATTCATCCTCCCCCGAAACCGTTCCCTTTTCAGGACCCTGGCTCAGAGGAGGGCGAAGAGGGTCAAGATTCCGCTGGTCGTCCTTGAGGGCGCATCTCCCCCGGCAACTGGGGAGGTGCCGGAGACGACCTTGCCGGACCTGGCGGCGGGCCCGCAGGGCAGCCCACAACGCAGCCCTCAGGGTGAGTGCACGGCTAGCTCTTGCCGTTTGGCGCGCGCGTGAGCTTCCCTTCTCTTTGTTGACATGTGGCTGTTGTTGTCGTCGTTGGGTAGGAGCAGAGCAGCCCCAGCAGGCGACCCCGGGGGGCACTCCGCGCCGTCCGCGTCGACCACCCCACCTAGGGAGAAATCTCCGGCAAGGGAGGAGCCCCCGGCAGGGGAGACCTCCCCGGCAAGGAAGACCTCTCTGGCAAGGGAGGGATCTCCGGTGAGGGACGCGGCCAGCGATCCCCCGACAACGGAGGCCGCGGCCACGGACCTTGCCACCGGTAAGCCCCCCTGCACGGAAAACTTCCCCTGGCTATCTTTCCTTATGAGCTTTTTTTGTCGGCTGCTCGGTTGACTCTTTTCCCCTCTTCCGGCCATCAGACCCGCCCACCGCGGACCCGATGGAGACCGAGGTCATCGTCAGGGAGGGCGCGCGTGGCGACGCCGACGACGTCATCGTCATCGAGGAGGCGGAAGGCACCGACGACCCCGCAGGCGGCGGGGAGGCTGAAGCCGCCAAGGCCGCCGCGGCAGCAGGCGGCGAGGGGACCGGCGACCGCGCCGACGGCCCCGGGGAGGCCGGGGCGTCAAGCGCTCCGCCGTCCGGCGATCCCGCCGCTGCTACCACGTCGGGCCCCGAGGAGCCCCCGGCAGGCGCCTACCTGCAGGCCGGCGATGGCGTCTTCATCAAGCTCCCCTAGGAGCCTAGCTCCAGGGCGCCGGTCGAGGGGGAGGCCTTGGACGGAGAAGTGCTCGCCTCCGTCGGGCTGACGGTGGTCGACGCGCCAAGCACCAGCGGCGGCGAGCCCGAGGAGGAGCGGCTGCTCCGGAAGCTTGTGTCGCTCTACCGCGCCCGGCAGGCCAAGGTGGAGCGCCAGGAGGCACTCGTCGCGAAGGCCGGCGCGGACATGGAGAAGCGCGCCGGGGAGCTCCGGGAGCTCAACCAGGAGGCTCTCCGGTCTTTGGCGGAGAAGCGGAGGCTGCTCGACGAGGCGCAGACGGCCTTCCTCCTCGAGAAGGCAGAGGCTGAAGAGCAGCAGAGGCTTGCCGCTGCGGGGCTATCCGCGCGGGAAAGCGAACTGGTGCAATAGAAGGCCAGCCTCGCCAGCCACGAGGAGGAGGTTGCCGCGCGCGAGCAGGCGCTTGGCGGGGCCCTGCAGAAAGCGCAGGACGCTGCCGCGGCCGCCGAGGTCGCCAAGGGGGAGCTGGAGGCGAGGGTGGCGCAGCTCGTCAGCGAGCTCAAGGCGAGCGGCGAGGAGCTTGCCGCGCTCAAGCAGGAGCGCGAGAAGGGCGCTCACACCCTTGGCGAGCTGCAGGGCCGCTTCGCCGAGAAGATCCAGGAGCTCGACGCCGCCAAGGACTCCAAGGCTGTCCTCGAGCTGAAGCTGGACACCCTGGCCAAGGCGCTGGAGAGCGCCAGGGAGCAGGAAGCGACCTTACGGAAGGAGGTTGCCGGCAACGAGGAGCTGTTGAAGCGTGCCGTCGTTACCCAGAACGACTTCCAGGAGACGGTGGAGCGGTGGACCGAAGGCCTCGTCGACATCGCCACCACCATCGACAAGGAGCTGAAGCTGCTGGGGATGGAGGGCCATGAGTACCCCTCCGGCGAGAACGTCCCGCCGAGCGCCAAGCTCACTTCCTTCTTCAGGGGCTTGGTGGGGGTGCTCCAGCATCTCCGGGAAAAGATCCCGGAGCAGCTGGCCGAGAAGACGCGGGAAGCCGTCTCCGGGGCCCTCTAGAGGGTGCTGGTGAAGATCGTCTTCCGCAACCCCACCATCAGGCTCACCAACGTCCTCCGGCACTTGCCGGAAGACGCTGACCTGACGGAGATCAGGGCCCTCGTCACCCCCATTGTGGAAAGGGTGGCCGGGATCAGGCGGGCCGCGGGCGACCGCGCGGATTAGGCCGCCCACCTCTTTCTTTTCTTCCCTTGTCGCTGCTGAGCATGCCATAGAAACAGCTGGTTAGGGCAGCGGCAAGTCATTTTGTAATATAACTTTCATCTTAAGCAGTTCATTGCGCTGTTATCTCCCTCGTTCGACTTTATGCTTCGTACGTTCGCGCCCTACGCTTCCGGGAACTTGTCGGCGCGAGTCCCCGCCTTGCCACGGGTGCCGAGTGCGGGACATCAGCAACCCGCTGACGGAGCCTCTACCGGTAAGAAACCTTGCCGCGGCTGGCGCAACTCACTTAAATGTTGAGCAGGCTCGGGGCGAGGTAAGTGTGGCGACTGCAGTCGCGGCACACTCAAGCTGCCGAGCGAGCTCGAAACAAGTAAGGACGCCACTTGGGATGTAGCACACTTAAGTCGTTGAGCGGACTCGAAACAAAATAAGGGCGCAACCAGCCACGAGTCGGCCCCTCCGCGCACAGGTTTCCCATATGAAGCTCGGTCGTTCGAGGAAGATAACTTAAGAATAAAAAGGAGCTTAATCGCTCAAACTTTGGCGACTTAGCTTCTCTATTGTTTGCCGTCCGGCAAGGCGCAGCTTCCTCGGGCGACGCCCAGCCTATCCCGTCATCCCCCCTACTCGAGGTAAGGGAATAACGAAGGCTCGAGGCTTCGCGGCCCGCCATCGCTTGACGGAGTCGAGTGCTGCACAATCGTGTCGAATGATGCATGCGCCAAGCGGAGAGGCGCGAAATCGACAGGGTGTGTGGGGCACATAAGCTATGCTTGGGATCTGCGCCCGTCTCTGTACCAAGGATTACATGCAACTGCGGCAAGACTTGGACAGATAGGATGGCCGACAGAACGGGTTCCGACCGCCACGCGGGCAAGGTCCCTCCCACGGTCGGCGTCGACTCGTTTGGATCTTGGCGGCCTGGGCTCGCCGAAGAACGAGGTCGCCTTTCCCGCAACTTCCGGCGCTAACTTCTGCGCCTACGGGAGCGGCGCAGAGTTTGCTGGAGGCGAGAAACTCGCTCAGCGGCCGGAAGGCGGTCCTCCTCAAGGAGCAGCTGCTCTTGCCCGGACTCTGCGTGAGTGGGTACTCGAGGAGGGCCGTGCGCGAGTCCGTGAGGAGGAATGCCTCCGCTCCGCGGGGTGGAGCGGAAAGGTACCTGGCCATACCTGAGCTCTCCTGTGGTCGCCAAATCTGGTTCGCACAACCTCGACGCTCCCCTACCTGGCGCGCCAAAGATGTCGGGGGATATCGGCCTCCACGAGCACCTATGGGGACGGAGCCCCTTGTCGGTTCGGCGGGGGCGGAAGTTGCACAAAGAGTAGATCGAGGCGACACACACACAACGATTTTACCCAGCTTCGGGCCGCATGGATGCGTAAAACCCTACTGCTGCATGTCTGGTTGATTAGAGTTCTTGCTCTGGAACGCAAGAAGCTACAGTAAGCTGGAGCTGGACGTAGACGAGGGTCTACTGAGCGTCCACCTGGTTTTCTGTTCCTCTCTAGGGTTCGATCCCTCTCGGGGTCTGGATCCCTTTCTACATGCGCATGGGCCTCCTTTTATATGCTAAGGGGTTTCCCATAGGTAGCGACGCAGGTGAGGGTAAAAATGGCAAGGAACTGTGCGAACAGGGGTCGCACAGTGCTATCGCACCTAACTCTGACGGCGGGGGACAAAAGCATTAAATGCCCGTCTGGATCGCCTGAACAGTGCCGAGGTGGACCGTTAGGAGCGCCTCCGCTTGCCACGGGGGCGACTCTGCCAACGTCGCATGCCACAGCACGTCTCAGGTTGCGCGGCGCCCCGCCACGTGCCTCCGGGGAAGCCCCAGAGCGACGCGTGGGCAGGTGAGCTGGAGCGCAGGCCTGAGGTGGTGGTTTGCCGCGGAAAGTGGCTTGCCGCGGTGGTTGTCTTGCCGCACCCGAGAGCTTGCCGCTCGTCAGGCCTTGCCGGGGCGCGCGGTGCGCCGCGGCGGGCTTTTCTTGGGGTGTCTTGGCTTGGTCGTCCCGGCGAGCTCCTCTCGTCGGGGCCTTGGTGCTTCGGCTTAGTCATCCCGGCAAGCTCCTCTTGCCGGGGCCTTGCCGCCTTGGCCCGGCAAGCTCCTCTCGCCGGACCTCGCCTTCTCGCCCCGGCAAGCTCCTCTTGCCGGGGCCTGGTCTTCTAGGCTCGATCACTTGGCCTTCGTCCGGCCCAAAAAGGGCCGTGGAGACTCTTGTCGCTCCCCTGGCAAGCCTTGCCGCGGTATGCTACTACTGTCCGTGCACAAGTTCGGGGTACTAAGGTACCCCTACTTTAGTACACCGACACATAGCCTCTCCGATGATGTGTGAGTAGTTTACCTCAGACCTTCGGGTCCATAGTTATTAGCTAGATGGCTTCTTCTCTCTTTTTGGATCTCAATACAATGTTCTCCCCCTCTCTCGTGGAGATCTATTCGATGTAATCTTCTTTTGCGGTGTGTTTGTTGAGACCGATGAATTGTGGGTTTATGATCAAGTTTATCTATGAACAATATTTGAATCTCCTCTGAATTCTTTTATGTATGATTGGTTATCTTCGCAAGTCTCTTCGAATTATCAGTTTGGTTCGGCCTACTAGATTGATCTTTCTTGCAATGGGAGAAGTGCTTAGCTTTGGGTTCAATCTTGCGGTGTCCTTTCCCAGTGACAGTAGGGGCAGCAAGGCACGTATTGTATTGTTTCCATCGAGGATAACAAGATGGGGTTTATATCATATTGCATGAGTTTATCCCTCTACATCATGTCATTGTACTTAAGGCGTTACTCTATTCTTATTAACTTAATACTCTAGATGCATGCTGGATAGCGGTCTATGTGTGGAGTAACAGTAGTAGATGCAGGTAGGAGTCGGTGTACTTGTCTCGGACGTAATGCCTATATACATGATCATACCTAGATATTCTCACAACTATGCTCAATTCTATCAATTGCTCAACTGTAATTTGTTCACCCACCGTAATACTTATGCTCTCGAGAGAAGCCACTAGTGAAACCTATGGCCCCCGGGTCTATTTTCCATCATATTAATCCTTTTGCACTTAGTTATTTTTATTGCCTTCTATTTTACTTTGCATCTTTATCATAAAAATACCAAAAATACCATCTTATCATTTCTATTAGATCTCACTCTCGTAAGTGACCGTGTAGGGATTGGCAACCCCTTATCGCGTTGGTTGCGAGGATTTATTTGTTTGTGTAGGTGCGAGGGACTCGTGTGTGGCCTCCTATTGGATTGATACCTTGGTTCTCAAAAACTGAGGGAAATACTTACGCTGCTTTACTGCATCACCCTTTCCTCTTCAAGGGAAAACCAACGCAGTGCTCAAGAGGTAGGAAGAAGGATTTCTGGCGCCGTTGCCGGGGAGGCTTACGCAAGGTCAAGTCAAGATTTGGACTCCCGACAACGAGACATTTCTGGCGCCGTTGCCGGGGAGTCTACGCAAAGGTCAACATACCAAGTACCCATCACAAACCCTTATCTCCCGCATTACATTATTTGCCATTTGCCTCTCGTTTTCCTCTCGCCCACTTCACCCTTGCCGTTTTATTCGCCCTCTCTTTTCCGTTCGCCTCTTTTCTGTTTGCTTGTCGTTATGGCTAGTCCCTTATCTACTTCGTTGTCCCCTGAGTTTGAAGTCTTTCACTTCAAGCAAAGACAAGGAGAAAACTTAAAAGATGCCTCGTATATAATGATGGAGTCTTACCGTAATTGTGCCTTTGAAGTGAACCTTAGAATTTTGCTTCGCAATTTTTATGTTGGATTGAATATGTCTCATAGACAACTCTTGGATTGCGTTGCCAAAGGCAATTTTATTGAAATTGATCCCCATATTGCGCACGAAGTTATAGAAGGTATAGTGGGAACACTACCTCAGCAAAAGGGGCCTCATCATACCCAGGAAGAAACACAAGTTTTTGAGAAAATTTGCGAAGTAACGAAAATTTTACAAAAATCTCTTGAACCCCTTAAGGGTGTTAGTGGAAATCTTCACCGCATGAACATGTTGATTAGTCTCTGCAATAAGCGGTTGGATTCTTTAGATCTGAAAATATCGGAATATGAAGGGAAGCTTAAAGAACCTCCCGGATTCGAGCATAACTCTGTTAAGAAATTAAAAACCCAAGATGGCAATACCTAGATCTATCCTTGCTATTATGCCTAGCTAGGGGCGTTAAACGATAGCGCTTGCTGGGAAGCAACCCAATTTTATTTTTTATTTTTTTGCTTTTTGCTTATGTTAAGGAATAAATCTTTGATCTAGCCTCTTGTTAGATGTCTTTTTATGTTTTAATTAGTGTTTGTGCCAAGTTTAACCTATAGGATCTTCTTGGATGATAGTTATTTGATCTTGCTGAAAATTCCAGAAACTTTCTGTTCACGAAAATATTTGTTAAAAATCACCAGAACGTGATAAAATATTGATTCCAATTGATTATGATCAATAAACAAATTGTATAGGTCTTCCTATTTTGGTAGATTTTTTGGAGTTCGAGAAGTTTGCGTTAGTTATAGATTACTACGGACTGTTCTGTTTTTGACAGATTCTGTTTTTCGTGTGTTGTTTGCTTATTTTGATGAATCTATGGCTAGTAAAAGAGTTTATAAACCATAGAGAAGTTGGAATACAGTAGGTTTAATACCAATATAAATAAATAATGAGTTCATTACAGTACCTTGAAGTGGTCTTTTGTTTTCTTTCGCTAAGGGAGCTCACGAGATTTTCTGCTGAGTTTTGTGTTGTGAAGTTTTCAAGTTTTGGGTGAAAGATTTGATGGATTATGGAACAAGGAGTGGCAAGAGCCTAAGCTTGGGGATGCCCATGGCACCCCAAGATAATCTAAGGACACCTAAAAGCCAAAGCTTGGGGATGCCCTGGAAGGCATCCCCTCTTTCGTCTACTTCCATCGGTAACTTTACTTGGAGCTATATTTTTATTCACCACATGATATGTGTTTTGCTTGGAGCGTCTTGTATGATTTGAGTCTTTGTTTTTTAGTTTACCACAATCATCTTTGATGTGCACACCTTTTGAGAGAGACACACATGATTCGGAAATTATTAGAATACACTAGGTGCTTCACTTATATCTTTTGAGTTATATAGTTTTTGCTCTAGTACTTCACTTATATCTTTTAGAGCACGGTGGTGGTTTTGTTTTATAGAAACTATTCTTCTCTCATGCTTCACTTACATTATTTTGAGAGTCTTAAACAGCATGGTGCTTAAATAATCCTAATATGCTAGGTTTCAAGACTAGTAAAAAACTTCCTTATGAGTGTGTTGAATACTAAGAGAAGTTTGATGCTTGATGATTGTTTTGAGACATGGATGTAGTGATATCAAAGTTGTGCTAGTTGAGTAGTTGTGAATTTGATAAATACTTGTGTTGAAGTTTGCAAGTCCCGTAGCATGCACGTATGGTAAATGTTATGTAACAAATTTGAAACATGAGGTGTTCTTTGATTGTCCTCCTTATGAGTGGCGGTCAGGGACGAGCGGTGGTCTTTTCCTTCCAATCTATCCCCCTAGGAGCATGCCGTAGTGCTTGGTTTTTGATGACTTGTAGATTTTTACAATAAGTATGTGAGTTCTTTATGACTAATGTTGCGTCCATGGATTATACGCACTCTCACCTTTCCATCATTGATAGCCTCTTCGGTACCGTGCATTGCCCTTTCTCACATTGAGAGTTGGTGCAAACTTCGCCGGTGATCCAAACCCCGTGATGTGATATGCTCTTTCACACATAAACCTCCTTATATCTTCCTCAAAACAGCCACCATACCTACCTATTATGGCATTTCCATAGCCATTCCGAGATATATTGCCATGAAACTTTCCACCATTCCGTTTATCATGACATGTTCATCATTGTCATATTGCTTTGCATGATCATGTAGTTGACATAGTATTTGTGGCAAAGACACCATTCATAATTCTTTCATACATGTCACTCTTGGTTCATTGCATATCCTGGTACACCGCCGGAGGCATTCATATAGAGTCATACTTTGTTCTAGTATCGAGTTGTAATCATTGAGTTGTAAATAAATAGAAGTGTGATGATCATCATTTTCTACAGCATTGTCCCAAGTGAGGAAAAAAGGGGAGAAAGGCCATAAAAAAGAGAAGGCCCAAAAAAAATGAGAGAAAAAGAGAGAAGGGACAATGTTACTATCCTTTTTACCACACTTGTGCTTCAAAGTAGCACCATAATCTTCATGATAGAGAGTCTTTTGTTTTGTCACTTTCATATACTAGTGGGAATTTTTCATTATAGAACTTGGCTTGTATATTCCAACAATGGGCTTCCTCAAATGCCGTAGGTCTTCATGAGCAAGCAAGTTGGATGCACACCCACTTAGTTCCTTTTGTTGAGCTTTCATATATTTATAGCTCTAGTGCATCCGTTGCATGGCAATCCCTACTCCTTGCATTAACATCAATCAATGGGCATCTCCATAGCTCATTGATTAGCCGCGTTGATGTGAGACTTTCTCCCTTTTTGTCTTCTCCACATAACCCCCATCATTATATTCTATTCCACCCGTAGTGCTATATCCATGGCTCATGCTCATGTATTGCGTGAAGGTTGAAAAAGTTTGAGATTACTAAAGTATGAAACAATTGCTTGGCTTGTCATCGGGGTTGTGCATAATGAGAGCATTCTTGTGTGACGAAAATGGAGCATGACTAAACTATATGATTTTGTAGGGATGAACTTTCTTTGGCCATGTTATTTTGAGAGGACATAATTGCTTAGTTAGTATGCTTGAAGTATTATTATTTTTATGTCAATATTGAACTTTTATCTTGAATCTTTCGGATCTGAATATCCATACCACAATTAAGAAGAATTACACTGAAATTATGCCTAGTAGCATTCCACATCAAAAATTCTGTTTTTATCATTTACCTACTCGAGGACAAGCAGGAATTAAGCTTGATGATGCTTGACACGTCTCCAACGTATCTATAATTTTTTATTGTTCCATGCTATATTATATTCTGTTTTGGACATTATTGGGCTTTATTATGCACTTTTATATTATTTTTGGGACTAACCTATTAATCGGAGGCCCAACCCAGAATTGTTGTTTTTTGCCTATTTCAGAGTTTCGCATAAAAAGAATATCAAATGGAGTCCAAACGAAATGAAACCTTCGGGAACGTGATTTTCGGAACGAACGTGATCCAGAGGACTTGGACCCTACGTCAAGACATCAACCAGGAGGGCACGAGGTAGGGGGCGCGCCTACCCCCCAGGTGCACTCTCCACCCTCGTGGGCACCATGTTGCTCCACCGACGTACTCGTTCCTCCTATATATACCTACGTACCCCCAAACTACCAGATTCAGAGCCAAAAACCTAATTCCACCGCCGCAACCTTCTGTACCCGTGAGATCTCATCTTGGGGCCTGTTCCGGAGCTCCGCTGGAGGGGGCATTGATCACGGTGGGCTTCTACATCAACACCATAGCCTTTCCGATGATGTGTGAGTAGTTTACCTCAGACCTTCGGGTCCATAGTTATTAGCTAAATGGCTTCTTATCTCTTTTTGGATCTCAATACAATGTTCTCCCCCTCTCTCGTGGAGATCTATTCGATGTAATCTTCTTTTGTGGTGTGTTTGTTGAGACCGATGAATTGTGGGTTTATGATCAAGTTTATCTATGAACAATATTTGAATCTCCTTTGAATTCTTTTATGTATGATTGGTTATCTTTGCAAGTCTCTTCGAATTATCAGTTTGGTTTGGCCTACTAGATTGATCTTTCTTGCAATGGGACAAGTGCTTAGCTTTGGGTTCAATCTTGCAGTATCCTTTCCCAGTGACAGTAGGGGCAGCAAGGCACGTATTGTATTGTTGCCATCGAGGATAACAAGATGGGGTTTATATCATATTGCATGATTTTATCCCTCTACATCATGTCATCTTACTTAAGGCGTTACTCTGTTCTTATTAACTTAATACTCTAGATGCATGCTGGATAGTGGTCTATGTGTGGAGTAACAGTAGTAGATGCAGGCAGGAGTCGGTCTACTTGTCTCGGACGTAATGCCTATATACATGATCATACCTAGATATTCTCATAACTATGCTCAATTCTATCAATTGCTCAACAGTAATTTGTTCACCCACCGTAATACTTATGCTCTTGAGAGAAGCCACTAGTGAAACCTATGGCCCCCGGGTCTATTTTCCATCATATTAATCCTTCAGCACTTAGTTATTTTTATTGCCTTCTATTTTACTTTGCATCTTTATCATAAAAATACCAAAAATATCATCTTATCATATCTATCAGATCTCACTCTCGTAAGTGACCGTGTAGGGATTGACAACCCCTTATCGTGTTGGTGCGAGGATTTATTTGTTTGTGTAGGTGCGAGGGACTCGTGTGTGGCCTCCTATTGGATTGATACCTTGGTTCTCAAAAACTGAGGGAAATACTTACGCTGCTTTACTGCATCACCCTTTCCTCTTCAAGGGAAAACCAACGCAATGCTCAAGAGGTAGCAAGAAGGATTTCTGGCGCCGTTGCCGGGGAGGCTTACGCAAGGTCAATTCAAGATTTGGAGTCCCGACAACGAGCCATTTCTGGCGCCGTTGCCGGGGAGTCTACGCAAAGGTCAACATACCAAGTACCCATCACAAACCCTTATCTCCCGCATTACATTATTTGCCATTTGCCTCTCGTTTTTCTCTCGCCCACTTCACCCTTGCCGTTTTATTCGCCCTCTCTTTTCCGTTCGCCTCTTTTCCGTTTGCTTGTCGTTATGGCTAGTCCCTTATCTACTTCGTTGTCCCTTGAGTTTGAAGTCTTTCACTTCAAGCAAAGACAAGGAGAAAACTTAAAAGATGTCTGGTATATAATGATGGAGTCTTACCGTAATTGTGCCTTTGAAGTGAACCTTAGAATTTTGCTTCGCAATTTTTATGTTGGATTGAATATGTCTCATAGACAACTCTTGGATTGCGTTGCCAAAGGCAATTTTATTGAAATTGATCCCTATATTGCGCACGAAGTTATAGAAGGTATAGTGGGAACACTACCTCAACAAAAGGGGCCTCATCATACCCAGGAAGAAACACAAGTTTTTGAGAAAATTTGCGAAGTAACGAAATTTTTACAAAAAGCTCTTGAACCCCTTAAGGGTGTTAGTGGAAATCTTCACCGCATGAACATGTTGATTAGTCTCTGCAATAAGCGGTTGGATTCTTTAGATCTGAAAATATCGGAATATGAAGGGAAGCTTAAAGAACCTCCTAGATTCGAGCATAACTCTGCTAAGAAATTAAAAACCCAAGATGGAAATACCTAGATCTATCCTTGCTATTATGCCTAGCTAGGGGCGTTAAACGATAGCGCTTGCTGGGAAGCAACCCAATTTTATTTTTTAGTTTTTTGCTTTTTGCTTATGTTAGGAAATAAATCTTTGATCTAGCCTCTTGTTAGATGTCTTTTTATGTTTAATTTAGTGTTTGTGCCAAGTTTAACCTATAGGATCTTCTTGGATGATAGTTATTTGATCTTGCTGAAAATTCCAGAAACTTTCTGTTCACAAAAATATTTGTTAAAAATCACCATAACGTGATAAAATATTGGTTCCAATTGATTCTGATCAATAAACAAATTGTCTAGGTCGTCCTATTTTGGTAGATTTTTTTGGAGTTCGAGAAGTTTGCGTTAGTTATAGATAACTACAAACTATTCTGTTTTTTACAGATTCTGTTTTTCGTGTGTAGTTTGCTTATTTTGATGAATCTATGGCTAGTAAAAGAGTTTATAAACCATAGAGAAGTTGGAATACAGTAGGTTTAATACCAATATAAATAAATAATGAGTTCATTACAGTACCTTGAAGTGGTCTTTTGTTTTGTTTCGCTAACGAAGCTCACGAGATTTTCTGCTGAGTTTTGTGTTGTGAAGTTTTCAAGTTTTGGGTGAAAGATTTGATGGATTATGGAACAAGGAGTGGCAAGAGCCTAAGCTTGGGGATGCCCATGGCACCCCAAGATAATCTATGGACACCTAAAAGCCAAAGCTTGGGGATGCCCCGGAAGGCATCCCCTCTTTCGTCTACTTCCATCGGTAACTTTACTTGGAGCTATATTTTTATTCACCACATGATATGTGTTTTGCTTGGAGAGTCTTGTATGATTTGAGTCTTTGTTTTTTAGTTTACCACAATCATCTTTGCTATGCACACCTTTTTAGAGAGACACACATGATTCGGAAATTATTAGAATACATTATGTGCTTCACTTATATCTTTTGAGTTATATAGTTTTTGCTCTAGTACTTCACTTATATCTTTTAGAGCACGGTGGTGGTTTTGTTTTATAGAAACTATTCTTCTCTCTTGCTTCACTTACATTATTTTGAGAGTCTTAAACAGCATGGTGCTTAAATAATCCTAATATGCTAGGTTTCAAGACTAGTAAAAAACTTCCTTATGAGTGTGTTGAATACTAAGAGAAGTTTGATGCTTGATGATTGTTTTGAGACATGGAGGTAGTGATATAAAAGTTGTGCTAGTTGAGTAGTTGTGAATTTGAGAAATACTTGTGTTGAAGTTTGCAAGTCCCGTAGCATGCACGTATGGTAAATGTTATGTAACAAATTTAAAACATGAGGTGTTCTTTGATTGTCCTCCTTATGAGTGGCGGTCGGGGACAAGCGGTGGTCTTTTCCTTCCAATCTATCCCCCTAGGAGCATGCGTGCAGTGATTGGTTTTTGATGTAGATTTTTACAATAAGTATGTGAGTTCTTTATGACTAATGTTGAGTCCATGGATTATACGCACTCTCACCTTTCCATCATTGCTAGCCTCTTCAGTACCGTGCATTGCCCTTTCTCACATTGAGAGTTGGTGCAAACTTCGCCGGTGCATCCAAACCCCGTGATATGATATGCTCTTTCACACATAAACCTCCTTATATCTTCCTCAAAACAGCCACCATACCTACCTATTATGGCATTTCCATAGCCATTCCGAGATATATTGCCATGCAACTTTCCACCATTCCGTTTATCATGACACGTTCATCATTGTCATATTGCTTTTCATGATCATGTATTGTTGCCATCGAGGATAACAAGATGGGGTTTATATCATATTGCATGAGTTTATCCCTCTACATCATGTCATCTTACTTAAGGCGTTACTCTGTTCTTATTAACTTAATACTCTAGATGTATGCTGGATAGCGGTCTATGTGTGGAGTAACAGTAGTAGATGCAGGCAGGAGTCGGTCTACTTGTCTCGGACGTAATGCCTATATACATGATCATACCTAGATATTCTCATAACTATGCTCAATTCTATCAATTGCTCAACAGTAATTTGTTCACCCACCGTAATACTTATGCTCTCGAGAGAAGCCACTAGTGAAACCTATGGCCCCCGGGTCTATTTTCCATCATATTAATCCTTCAGCACTTAGTTATTTTTATTGCCTTCTATTTTACTTTGCATCTTTATCATAAAAATACCAAAAATATTATCTTATCATATCTATTAGATCTCACTCTCGTAAGTGACCGTGTAGGGATTGACAACCCCTTATCGCGTTGGTTGCGAGGATTTATTTGTTTGTGTAGGTGCGAGGGACTCGTGCGTGGCCTCCTACTGGATTGATACCTTGGTTCTAAAAAACTGTGGGAAATACTTACGCTCCTTTACTGCATCACCCTTTCCTCTTCAAGGGAAAACCAACGCAGTGCTTAAGAGGTAGCAGCCTTCATCCGAACTACGTCGTGATGTCACCCGATACAGAGGCGCCGCCCACCCCCTATGCTTCACCGACGAGGTAATGGAACACCAGTTCCCAGAAGGGTTTAAACCCATGAACATCAAATCATACGATGGCACAACAGATCCCGCAGTATGGATCGAGGATTTTTTCTCCACATTCACATGGCTCGCGGTGATGATCTACATGCCATCAAATACCTCCCCCTAAAACTTAAGGACCAGCTCGACACTGGTTAAATAGCCTCCTAGAAAACTCTATTGGAAGCTCGGAAGACTTGGAAGACACCTTTAGAGACAACTTCCAAGGCACGTATATCCGGCCCCCGGACGTCGATGACCTTAGTCATATAGTCCAGCAGCCCGTAGAGTCGGCCAGGAAATTCTGGATCAGGTTCCTAATAAAAAAGAACCAGATTGTCGACTATCCGGACGCCGAAGCCCTAGCGGCCTTTAAACACAACATCCGCGACGAATGGCTCGCCCGACACCTCGGCCAAGAAAAGCCGAAGTCCATGGAAGCCCTTACAACACTAATGACCCGCTTTTGCGTGGGCGAAGATAGCTGGCTAGCCCGTAGCAGCAACAGTACTAGTGACCCCGGCACTTCCGAAGCCAGAAACGGCAACGGTAGGCCCCGACGCAACAAGCATAAGCGTCAAAGCAACAATGATAATATAGAGGATACGGCGGTCAACGCCGGATTCAGTGGCTCCAAATCCAGTCAGCGGAAGAAGCCATTCAAAAGAAACAAAGACAGTTCATCAAGCCTGGACCGCATACTTGATCGACCTTGCCAGATCCACGACACTCGTGACAAGCCTGCCAACCATACCAATAGAAGTTGTTGGGTCTTCAAACAGGCCGATAAGTTAAATGTCGAACACAAGGAGAAAGGGTCGCCCAGCGAGGACGACGATGAGGAGCCTCGCCCACCAAACACTGGGGGACAGAAGAAATTTCCCCCCGAGGTCAAAATGGTGAATATGATATACGTTACTCACATCCCCAAGCGGGAGTGCAAACGCGCGTTAAGGGACGTCTACGCGATCGAGCCAGTCGCCCCAAAATTCAACCCATGGTCATCCTGTCCGATCACTTTCGATCGTAGAGACCATCCGACCAGTATCCGTCACGGAGGCTCGGCCGCGCTTGTCCTCGACCCAATTATTGATGAATTCCACCTCACGCGAGTCCTCATGGATGACAGCAGTAGCCTTAACCTGCTCTATCAGGATACAGTCTGCAAAATGGGTATTGATCCTTCAAGAATCAAGCCCACAAAAACCACCTTCAAGGGAGTAATACCTGGTGTAGAGGCCCGCTGCACGGGCTCAATCATGCTGGAGGTTGTCTTCGGTTCGCCGGACAACTTTCGAAGCGAAGACTTGACCTTTGACGTCGTCCCTTTCCGCAGTGGCTACCATGCGCTGCTCGAGCGAACCGCGTTCGCTCGCTTCAACGCGGTCCCACATTATGCCTATCTCAAACTCAAGATGCCCAGCCCCCGCGGTGTTATAACAGTCAATGGAAACACGGAACGCTCCCTCCACACTGAGGAGCACACCGCGGCCCTAGCAGCGGAAGTATAGAGCGGCCTTATCATGCCAAAAAATGCATCGGCAGTCAAGCCCTCGGACACTATCAAATGAGTCTGGACTACCCCGCAGCACGACAGTCCAGCTCGTCAGGAGCTCGACTAGCAATTCGGCCTCCGTCTCAGCCCCAACCAAATTGCAGCACATGTACCACGCGTACATCACTACGCGCTGAAGATACCATGGGCAAAGATGGAGGCATAGTAAAGATAAAGTCCAGAATACGGCTCGACCCTATCTCACCCTCATATTTCTTTTCTCTTATTTTTTTTCCAGGTTCCTTACAACCCGCATCACCTTTCGACGGTACCAAGGGCCCTTTTTCTAAGCCCCTCATGAAAACCCGATCGTTGAATCCTTTCGAAGGACAATACACCAAGGAGAAAAGCAGCGTATACATGCGGCAGAGTATCTAAAGGATCTTTAAAGATCACCGCTTCCTTCTTTAGGACCCGTACACAGCTTTCCCTTGTGCTCGTCATGTAAAATAGCCTCGATGCTTATCGCATTATTTGTAAAAATACGTTTTAACATATCAATCAGACTATAATGGAAACAGTTTCTCGCCCAACCTATTCGGTATTGGCTTATTTCTTAATATGTATTCCCTCTTCTTCGTCCAGTTGCCATGTACACCTCGGCTCGACTTAAATCGCCAGGGGCTCCATTTGGCCACGTACATTTCTCTACAAAAATATAATAATAAGTCCCAACACTCTTATTGTACAATTTGGCATCACGAATGTAGCATTATATGCATCCTCTCTGAACCATGTCTTTGGTCAATAGTTGGGTTGCCCGACTCCTGTGGTTACTACCTTACGTTCCGCTCGTTCGGCTAAGGCAGTAAAGGGAGAACTACTGCGCAACACCCAAGTCCGGGTAATCGAATAATACCAGGGGCTGCGCCTACAACCTCATTGTCAAACTCCTATGGCTAAGTGAGAGCGATAAAGCCACATAGTCTGATTGCCTGGTTCGCCACACTAACACCTCCTTCAAGGACTAAGACGTTGGGTCAAGTGTGTTCAAGTGCTATTCCGAACACCCCCGTATAACCTACGTGGGGGCCAAAGACGACGACTGGCCAACTCTCAGATACCGTAAACGACCGCACAGGAGGAAAATAATTTGAGGTAAAACAAGCAACATATTATACATAAGCCTTGTTTCATAATACAAAGTTCGGACAACAAGGATACATTCATTCAAAAATAATGTCCTTCGAGCACTGGCCCTCTACAATACGGGATCCTTTGAGGACGTCATCAAAATACCGCTCCGGAGTGCGGTGTTCCTTGCCGGTGGGTAGGGGTGGGCGTTTGGTTCCCCCGAACCAAACGGTTCGGTACTTTGGTGATTTACATTTATCGTTTCCTGAAAAACGAGCACCGATCGGTCTTCAAGATTTAGTGGAACCAAGCATTCGGTGGACCGATCGATCGGTTCGGTACTTGGTTATGTACCGAAGAGACCGAAGTGGGCTCTGGCCTGGCACCTGGGCACAGCAGCGCTGCGTTGGGATGTTCTGGCCGACTGCTTGTCTGGGCTGGTTTGTGTGGGCTATAGAATAGGGCTTCTACAGACCAGGTTAGCGATCAGCTTTCTCACAATAAAAAAATGTTAGCAATCAAAGCTACCTGGGCCGATCGGGGTCAGGACGTCGCAGTTGCCCTACTGTACGGGTTGTGAGACGTGGAAAGGAGGAGATAGTGGTGGGCCTAGACGGTTCTTCGGTCTGTTCGGTTGATCGAGCATGGGGACTGAAACTATCGAAACAAATTCGGTTTCTACGAATCACTAACCGATCTCAGTACCGAAAAAATCGGTTTTGGTCACTTCGGCTTCGGTCCAGGTCAAAACGGTTCGGTTCTTCAATTTTCGGTTTATATGCCCACCCCTACCGGCGGGCGGTCCCTCGGTTGCAAGCTTGACGGCGTTCATCTTCACCCACTGCACCTTGACATGGGCGAAGGCCATCCGTGCACCTTCGATGCAGACCAACCGCCTCACGACATCAAGCCGGGGGCAGGCACTGACCAGCCGCTTCACGTGCCCGAAGTAGTTGCTGGGCATGGGTTCGGTGGGCCAAAGACGGATTATAAAATCCCTCATGGCCAATCCGGCAACCCTATGCAGTTCGGTCAACTGCTTCAGCTAATCGCTGAGGGGCACGGGATGCTCTGGCGCAAGGTACTGCGACCAGAATAGCTTTTTCGTCAAGCTCCCCTCTTCGGCTCGGAAGAACTCCGCTGCATCAGCAATACTCCGGGGCAGGTCCGCAAACGCTCCTGGAGAACTCCAAATCCGGGTCAGTAAGATATACTTTCTTCTCACAAATTTGCTCTGCATGTTAAAGGCCTTACTCGCCGCAATCTGCTTTGCCTCTTGGATCTCGCGGCAGGCGCTTTGGGCTTCGGCCAAGGGTGGAGGGCCTTAGCAAGTTCGGAATTTTGATCCGAAATCTTGCCCTCTAAGGACTCACATTTGCTTATAGCATCCTTGAGCTCTTGCTGGACTTCCTCCACCCTTGATTCATGTTTCAGGTGGGCGGCTCGTTCCTCCTCCGCCTCCTTCTTGGCTTCGGCCAGCGCGCTCTTGAGGGTCTCGACCCTAGAAGCGTCAGCTATGAGCATAATTATAAAACTCACTCAGATAACAAATCAGAGTTGATCTCATTTCAGACATGTTTTGGTATCACATACCTTGCTTTTCCTCTAACTTCCGCCTTAGCTCGGACGCTTCGGCGGCATGGGAAGCTGATGCCTGCATCGCGGCCTGTTTGTTCAAATAGATATGTATGTTAATCTCCTGTGTGAATTATTAGATCCTCTGTTCGGCCTTTCTCTACGAACATTGAACAGAGTCTCAGGGGCTACTATCTATACACAGACATTCCTCTTATATAGCTAAAAGGCATTGTATCACATACCTCAAAGCCTCTCAGAAGGCTAGTGTAGGCCTCGTTCAATCCGCTTTTTGTGGTCTGAACCTTTTCAATCACCGTACCCATAAGCGTACGATGTTCTTCCACAATGGTGGCTCTTTGAAGCGCTCCCACCAGAGTGTCCAGCGCCTCCAGATTGACAGAGGTCGCCGGTGGGGTGGGCGCACCCCCTTCTTTTGAAGGAGGCTGCTCATCTGACTCCGGAGCCGTGTGGGTCTCCGGAATGACGTTTGGTTGGGGGCCGAATTGGACATGCCCCCGTCTCCAGTCTCCATGGGCGTCGGTTCCCCCAAGATCTCGACAACAGGAGTATCACCCTTTGGCGCCGTCTTCGTGGACTCCCACACCTCTCCCTGTCCCGACAGGGTCCTTCGGGACAACACCTCAGTGTTATCCATAGCAGTGGGGGGAGGCTGGCGGAGGTGACTCGCTCTCCATCTGTCCGGACCCAGTGAATTCCCAGAAGATGAGGAATGCTGCGGGAGGTCACGAGCCGGACTGCAGCACGCAATTCAACATGTTACAACCACAAGGAAAAACCGGATATATATACAATACCTTTGAATACTTACGATCCGGCCAGGGGCTTCGGCCTGGGGCGCCACTCGTGGATGTCGTCGACGTCCGTCTCAGAATTATCCGTAAGGGAGGTTCTCCCTTTCTTGGACGCCTCCGCATCTAAATCCACAGAAGTTGCCCTCTTCTTCTTTCCCCCCCTTAGGGGGGGAATTGCTCTCTTCCTCCTCCCCTTCATCTTCGCCATGAGAGGAGAGAGTTTCGGTGTCTTCGGACACTACGTCCGAAGCACCTTTACGGCGGAGGCCACCCTTGGCCTCCTTGCTCTTCTTCTTGGCCTTCTTTTACGGCGCCTGATACGGCGCCGGGACCAGCATCCTCGTCAATAGAGGAATGGTTGGGTCTTCGGCTAGCGGAGCCGGACAGTGAATCCGTTCCGCCTTCTTCGTCCAGCCCTGTGGGTAGAATGGGAAGCTTAATATGCTCCTTGGATGTACAAAATAAGGTTATCGAAAAACTTACGAGAGTCGCTGCGTGAGTGCAGTCATGGCCAAGGTCTTCGGTCGTCTTCGGCCATGTATTTTGGGTCTTGAAAAACAACTTCCACATGTCTTCGTGCTTTGTGCCGAAGAACCGCTGCAGGGTCCGAGGACCGGCCGGGTCGAACTCCCACATATACTCTTGACGCACCTGGCACGGGAGAATCCGGCGAAAGAGCATCACCTGGATCACGCTGGCAAGACTGGTATTCTTGTCTACCATGCTCTTGACGCGCCTCTGCAGTGTCATCACCTCGTCGGACGACGCCCAGTCCAGGCCCTTGTTGAGCAGGATGTCAGCCGCATTGGAGGCCCGGACTTGAACTTGGAAGGAGCGGCCCATGTGGAGTCACGAGGTTCCGTGACATAGAACCACTCCTGTTGCCATCCCTTAACGGTCTCCACGAAGGTACTCTTGGGCCAGGTGACGTTGGGAAGCTTGCTCACCATGGTGCCACCACACTCCGCATGTTGGCCATCCACCACTTTCGGCTTCACATTGAAGACCTTGAGCCATAGGCCGAAGTGGGGGGAATGCGGAGGAATGCCTCGCATAAGACGATGAACGCCGAAATGTTTAGGAAGGAATTTGGGGCTAGATCATGGAAATCTAGCCCGTAGTAAAACATGAGACTGCAGACGAAAGGATGAAGGGGAAATCCTAGTCCGCGAAGGAAATGGGGGATGAATACTACCCTCTCATTGGGCTCCGGAGTGGGGACAATCTGCTTTTTGGCAGGAAGCCGGTGGGCGATTTCCTTGGCTAGGTACCCCGCTTCCCGGAGCTCCTGGATGTTCCCCTCCGTGACGGAGGAGGCCATCCATTTGCCCTGTGCTCCAGATCCGGACATGGCTGGAATGTTTGCGGGGGACGAAAAAGGTTGAGACTTGGGCGCTGGAGCTCGAGGGTGGATAGGCTAAGGAGGAAGAAGACGTGGGGTAAAAAAGGTGGATCCTTATCTTGTTATAAAGGCAGTGAATATCAAGCGTCCCCCCACGAGCCTTAAAGCTCGCCTATTCCCGAGGGGTCGTGCGAACGACAAGCTTGGATTTCCCAAGCCCGTATTAATGAAGATCCCGTAATAAGGGGACACGATCTCTGCTTTGATAAGACGTGTCACGAGAGGCTGCGTCTCAAAACGCGAAATGGGAGGTCAAAAAACTATTCGAGATAATGAAGTGGTCGGACGTAACGTCCCACCAGTAAAAGTCGTCAGTAAAGACATAACATGTTCTTTGATTAATTATTATGCCCTTTTGGTAGGGGGTTGTAACTGTTAAAACAGAGCCAGATATAGTTCTTGTTAATCAACAGCTTTGAAGTGTTCAGAGGAGGAAACCGCCATGCAATGCTGAAGACAATTTGCGCGCCGGACATATCGTCATTGCAGCCTGGTTCAGGGGCTACTGAGGGAGTCCTGGATTAGGGGGTCCCTGGACGTCCGGGCTATGTGACGTGGGCCGGACTCGTGTCCGGATGGGACTCCCCTTGGCGTGGAAGGCAAGCTTGGCATTCAGATACGAAGATTCCTTTCTCTGTAAACCGACTCTGTACAACCCTAGCCCCCTCCTTTGTCTATATAAACTGGAGGGTTTAGTCCTTAGGGGCAATCATAATCATACAGGCTAGACATCTAGGGTTTAGCCATCATGATCTCGAGGTAGATCAACTCTTGTAACCCCTATACTCATCAAAGTCAATCAAGCAGGAAGTAGGGTATTACCTCCATAAAGAGGGCCTGAACCTGGGTAAACATCGTGTCCCCTGCCTCCTGTTACCTTCGATCCTTAGACACACAGTTCGGGACCCCCTACCCGAGATCTGCCGGTTTTGACACCGACACCTCCACTGCGTCGTCCTCGGCTGCGAGCTCATCCATTTTGGTACATCGACCTAGGCCTCATCGCCGCGAGATCCCCAACCCCCTCTAGTAGTAGTATAAGAATGTAGAACGTATATCTTGTAGTATGTGATGAACTAGTGTATGATCATGTAGTATGTGATGAACTAGTGTGGTTGCAATTTCTACCGCGATTTTTTTTCAAATTATACAGTTTCATATACGGGGTCTACTCTACTGCGCATGATTTCGCCCCGCAAAATAGTTCTTCGTTGAACTGTAAATGCCTTATGCGGGTCACGGTTTTACGGGGTCTGCTAAAGATGCTCTCAGTGCACTTTTAACTGTTGTTGTGCTGTAAAAATGGGCAGTAATCGGTCAAGAACTTATTCTTTCCACGGCTTATTGTTCATGCGAATATACCATTTCGGCCTATTGTTTTTGTGCCCTGACAGCACTATCATCGGAAAGGATCAGGAGCCGATTGAGACTGTTGTGCATCAGTATGCCGGTGTTGAGAAATGATGTATAGAAAATTCTAAATACTAACTCCCTATATAAGGATGAGAGGGTGGAGGAGGGGGAGAGAAATTATGTGTAAAAAACATCCCAGTTTTTTTAAACGTGCGTATTTTTCCTTCGGTGAAAGCTAATTTTACTGGTTTTATTGCTTCGGATTATTCAGGGTTGTTGTTTCAGTTTATTTGGGCTATTGTTTCGGTTAGTATTCTTGAGTTTATTCGGATAATGTTCTGATTTTTGTTCGGCTATTTGTTAGTGCACTTTTAGCTATTGTTGTGTTGTAAAAATGGGCATTAATCGGTCAAGAACTTATTTTCCCCATGGATTACTACTAATGCAAATATACAGTTTCGGCCTACTGTTTTTGTGCCCTGGTAGCTGATGCGGCTTGAAGCTACGTCGGTATTTCCCCAAAGAGGAAGGGATGATGCAGCACAACGACGCTAGGTATTTCCCTCAGTGATGAAACCAAGGTTATCGAACCAGTAGGAGAACCAAGCAACAATATGTAAACGGCACCTCCACACAAATGACAAATACTCGCGACCCGACGTATTAAAGGGGTTGTCAATCCCTTTCGGGTAACGGCGCCAGAAATTGGCAAAACGAACATGAATAAATTTTAGTAGATTGATAGATCGAACGCCAAATAAAATAAATAAGAATAAAGTGCAGCAAGGTATTTTTGTATTTTTGGTTTAATATATCTGAAAATAAAAGCAAAGGAAAATAGATCACAAAGGCAAAAAATATGAGAAAGAGACCCGGGGGCCGTAGGTTTCACTAGTGGCTTCTCTCGAGAAAAATAGCAAACGATGGGTAAACAAATTACTGTTGGGCAATTGATAGAACTTCAAATAATCATGACGATATCCAGGCAATGATCATTATATAGGCATCATGTCCAAGACTAGTAGATCGACTCCTGCCTGCATCTACTACCATTACTCCACACATCAACCGCTATTCAGCATGCATCTAGTGTATTAAGTTCATGGAGAAACGGAGTAATGCAATAAGAACGATGACATGATGTAGACAAGATCTATTTATGTAGAAATAGACCACTTCGTTTTATCCTTAATAGCAATGATACATATGTGTCGGTTCCCTTCTGTCATGGGATCAAGCACCGTAAGATCGAACCCACTACAAAGCACCTCTTCCCATTGCAAGATAAATAGATCAAGTTGGCCAAACAAAACCCAAATATTGGAGAAGAAATGCGAGGCTACAAGCAATCATGGATATAAGAGATCAAAGAAACTCAAATAACTTTCATGGATAAAAAGATGGATATGATCATAAACTCAAAGTTCATCTGATCCCAACAAACACACCGCAAAAAGAGTTACATCATATGGATCTCCAAGAGACCATTGTATTGAGAATCAAACGAGAGAGAGGAAGCCATCTAGCTACTAACTACGGACACGAAGGTCTACAAAGAACTACTCACACATCATCGGAGAGGCACCGATGGAAGTGGTGAACCCCTCCGTGACGGTGTCTAGATTGGATCTAGTGGTTCTGGACTCTACGGCGGCTGGAATTGATTTCCGTCGACTCCCCTAGGGTTTCTAGAATATTGGGATATTTATAGAGTAAATAGGCGGTCCGGGGGGCACCCGAGGTGGGCACAACCCACCAGGGCGCGCCTGGGCCTCCAGGCACGCCCTGGTGGGTTGTGCTCCCCTCGGAGCAGCCCCCAGGTGCTTCTTAGGCCCATTGGTTGTCTTCTGGTCCAAAAAAATTCACAAAAAGTTTCACTGTGTTTGGACTCCGTTTGGTATTGATTTCCTGCGATGTAAAAAAACATGCAAAAAAAAAACTGGCACTTGGCACTATGTCAATAGATTAGTACCAAAAAATTATATAAAATGACTATAAAATGATTATTAAACATCCAAGATTGATAATATAACAGCATGGAACAATAAAAAATTATAGATACATTGGAGACGTATCAGTAGCACTATCATCGAAAAGGATGAGGAGACGATCAAGGTGGCTATGCATCAGTGCCGGTGTTGAGAAATGATGTATACAAAATTCTAAATCCTATCTTACTATATAAATATCCTAGCTAAACAAAGTAAGGTAAAAATCAGATTTTTTGAAGTACTGTTGAAATGAGAGTTACTGTTGTGAAAATGAACAATACTCTTTAGAAAAATTCAGAAAAAGGAGAAAATGAGAATCCTTCCCACTTTAGTATATGTACTAATTTCCGTAAAACGGACGAATTTCATCCGTTTCACTATATAAAACCTAAAAATACTTAAACTATCTTGTAGCGCACGGTGATCTCTTACGTCAAGCCGGGCTGATCAGCGACACCTCCATAGTCGTATGCGCGTGGTCGCCCTGCCTGGCCGTCGCCCGACGCTCAAGGAGGAGTCGCTCCACTTCCTCTGGTGATATGCGGAGGGCCGCGGCGGCCAACGCCAACCCTAGCCTTGCCCCTACCGCCAACAGCAGTCTATCCAAGAGACCGCTCCTCGCCGATCTTGGCGTGCTCCCTGTTGAGGCCACCATGCGAATGTCTCCATGGTGGTTACCAACCAGCCTCGCGCCCAAGCCTCCACGTGGACGAGGATCACGAGGACCCAAGCCGGCGCACGTCAGACTTCGCGAGTGATGAGTGGCGCGCCGCTTGGCTGGCCGTCCTCTCCTCTGTCGTGACAATGGTCCACGACGAGGAGGATCCAGAACCGCCATGGACACCGAGGTAGTGGAGGATGCGGTCGCATGCCTTCACGATCGTCGGGGGAACCTCCTCCTTCACGGCCTTTGTCCTGCAAGACGTAGAGCGACGGTGACACAAACTCCTCCTTCACGCGACATTGATACGTCTCCAACGTATCTATAATTTTTGATTGCGCCATGCTATTATATATTCTGTTTTGGATGTTTAATGGGCTTATTCATACACTTTTAATTATTTTTGGGACTAACCTATTAACCCAGGGCCCAGCGCAAATTGCTGTTTTTTGTCTATTTCAGTGTTTCGCAGAAAAAGAATATCAAACGGAGTCCAAACGGAATGAAACTTTTGGGAGCGTGATATTTGGAACAAACGTGATCCAGAGGACTTGGAGTGGACGTCAAGCAATCAACGAGGAGGCCATGAGGCAGGGGGCGCGCCTACCCCCTGGGCGCGCCCTCCACCCTCGTGGGCCCCTCGTACCTCCACCGACCTACTTCTTCCTCCTATATATATACCTACATACCCTGAAACCATTGAGGAGCACCACGAAAACCTAATTCCACCGCCACAACCTTCTGTACCCATGAGATCCGATCTTGGGGCCTTTTCCGGTGCTCCGCCGGAGGGGGCATCAATCACGGAGGGCTTCTACATCAACACAATAGCTTCTCCGATGATGTGTGAGTAGTTTACCACAGACCTTCGGGTCCATAGTTATTAGCTAGATGGCTTCTTCTCTCTCTTTGGATCTCAATACAAAGTTCTCCTCGATCTTCTGGGAGATCTATTCGATGTAACTCTTTTTGCGGTGTGTTTGTCGAGATCCGATGAATTGTGGGTTTATGATCAAGATTATCTATGAACAATATTTGAATCTTCTCTGAATTCTTTTATGTATGATTGATTATCTTTGCAAGTCTCTTCGAATTATTAGTTTGGTTTGTCCTACTAGATTGATCTTTCTTGCAATAGGAGAAGTGCTTAGCTTTGGGTTCAATCATGCGGTGCTCGATCCCAGTGACAGTAGGGGAAACGACACATATTGTATCGTTGCCATCGAGGATAAAAAGATGGGGTTTATATCATACTGCATGAGTTTATCCCTCTACATCATGTCATCTTACCTAATGCCTTACTCTGTTCTTATGAACTTAATACTCTAGACGCATGTTGGATAGCGGTCGATGTGTGGAGTAATAGTAGTAGATCCAGGCAGGAGTCGGTCTACTTGTCACGGATGTGATGCCTATATACATGATCATGCCTAGATATTCTCATAATTATGCACTTTTCTTTCAATTGCTCGACAGTAATTTGTTCACCCACCGTAATACTTATGCTATCTTGAGAGAAGCCACTAGTGAAACCTATGGCCCCCGGGTCTATCTTCCATCATATTAATCTCCCGTCAACAAGCTATTTCATTCACTGTTTATTTTGCTTTCTTTACTTTTAGTCTTTATCATAAAAATACCAAAAATATTATCTTATCATCTCTATCAGATCTCACTTTTGCAAGTGGTCGTGAAGGGATTGACAACCCCTTTATCGCGTTGGTTGCAAGGTTCTTATTTGTTTGTGTAGGTACGAGGGACTTGCGTGTGGTCTCCTACTGGATTGATACCTTGGTTCTCAAAAACTGAGGGAAATACTTACGCTACTTTGCTGCATCACCCTTTCCTCTTCAAGGGAAAACCAACGCATGCTCAAGAGGTAGCAGACATCCAATTTTGGACGTCACAGTTGCACCACGGGACACCGGATCCACCTTGACAAGCTGGCGAGGCAAAGACGCCAGCTCCTCCTTCACGTCGGTATCTCAACGACTGCTCGATCATGAGATCCATTTGCCGTTGGTACTCCTTACCCATCCTCATCGCCTCTCCCGGAGGCACGACTGATACGTCAGCTGATCCTCCTCATCGCTGGAGGAGATGATGGTCTCCTCCTTCTCCAAGGAGCTCGTCATGATAGAGATCGAGGGCCCCGGAGAGCGAAGTTGGCGGTGCCACGATCCTGATCTCAAAGGGGATCTAGAGCCGCTGCCTACCGGCACAGAGAACCATGACTTCGGCATGGTGCGGTGTGCCGTGGACGACGCTGGAGCAGAGAGGATCCGAGATGCCCTATGACATAGTGAAGGAATAGAGTATCACGTCCTCTTATATCATGTAGGACTACAAAAAATGTAGAATTTCGGATAGGAAAATGTTTGATATATCCAATAGGACTACAAAAAAATGTGGAATTTTGGACAGGAAGACGGAATGTCTACAAAGAGGTTTAAGCTTATGAAAACTTCCTTAAAAAGTAGAGTATAAATGTTTACTATTATAAAATCCCGTTGGATTGCATTCATGTGAATCACACTATCATTGTAGGAAATAATCCTAAGGATTCAAATCCTCTTGAAATCCAATGAATTTCACATGAATCAAACGAGCCCTAATTAAATTAATATTTTTTGACCGAAACACTCCCAAAAAGGAATTTTATTATATCGGGGAAGATTAAGAAACACATAGCAGAATGACCCTAATCTTTAGGTTAGGTAAACCAAAGGATATATAGCTTCTAATCGATGAATAGGATGACACATAGTTGGATGATCCCTCCTTTTCATTCTCTTTACCATATTGTAGCTCCCAAACTTTATCATCGCTTCACCCCTAGCGGGCCTCTGCAACAACACTATAGGATCAATAAGATAGGTCTAGAGGGGGGGGGGGTGATCGAATAGACTCTTAACCAACCAAAGGTGCAATTTTTGTTTTCTTGAAACTTAGGTGGATTTTGGCACTACTTAAGATACACCCAAAAATTCCTACACATGCATATCTAAAGATAGAGCAGCGGAAAGAATACAACATGCAATAGTGCGGAAAGTAAAAGGTGTAGAAATGGAAGATCAAACGCAGTGAAGACACAATGGTTTTTGGCATGGTTCCGATAGGTGGTGCTATCGTACATCCATGTTGATGGAGACTTCAACCCACAGAGGGTAACAGCTACGCAGTCCACGGAGGGCTCCACCCACAAAGAAGCAACCTTGTCTATTCCACCATGGCTTACGTCCACGAAGGATTAGCCTCACTCGGGGTAGATCTTCATGAAATAGGCAATCTCCTTGCCCTTACACACTCCTTGGTTCAACTCCACAATATCTTGGAGGCTCCCAAGTGACACCTAACCAATCTAGGAGACACCTAATATATGGTGTTGTTGATGATGAACTCCTTGCTCTTGTGCTTCAAATGATAGTCTCTCAACACTCAATCACTCTCTCACATATTTGGCTTGGTTAGAAGAAGGATTAGCGTGGAAAGCAACTTGAGGAGGCTAGAAATCAAGGTTCAAATGGTTAGATTGGAATCTCTTGATCTCAACACATGAGTATGTGGTTCTCTCTTAGAGAATGAATGGTGGAAGTGTAGATTTGTTCTCATGGCTCTCTTAGAGAGTAGGTGAGGGTGGAGGGGTATTTATAGCCTTCACCCAAAATCCAACCGTCACGCACTTTTGACTCAACTAGGTGACACCGATGCAAAAACTTGGTGAGAGCAACCTGTGTAAAAGATATGAACGTTGGGCTTTTCGGTGGGATCAAAGTGGAAATCTCGGACAGACCGAAATGCGATAACGTAGGCAAGACTTCGTTTCAGTAGCCCCGATCAGTTCAACTCAGTGATTCCAAAGTGAATGAATTGGCTTACAAAAACTTGGTCACTGCAACTCGGTGAGACCGAAATTCTATGGTTTGGCTATGGCAGTGTATAGGATCAACTCAATGGGTCCAGATGGAATGCTTTCGGTGGGACTGAGTTGGCTATTTAGGGTTTGGACATATATGATTTGGAGAAAGTGGTTGAGGGTTTTTGGAGCAATATCATCAAGCACTTAAGCAATTGAGTCATGATCAAAACCTCATCTCCTTTTAATAGTATTGGCTTTCTTATGGACTCAATATGATCTTGGACCATTTAACCAAAAATGTAGAGTCTTGAAGCTTTGCCAATCCATGTCCTTAGCAATTTGAAGGGGTCCACATCCTCATGTCATTTCCCATGCCAATGTTGAACTTTCCTGGTATACTAGGTAAAAGCATTAGTCCAACAATATGTATGTTGACATGAATTACCAAAACCACCAAGGGAGCAAGTGTGCTTTCAATCTCCTCCTTTTTGATAATTGATGACAACATACATCAAAGCTTCTGATAACCCACAAGTATAGGGGATCAATTGTAGCCTTTTTAATAAATAAAAGTGTCAAACCCAATGAGGAGCTAAAGGTAGGATTTATATTCCCTTCAAGTTCTATCGACCACCGATACAACTCTACCCACACTTAACGTTCGCTTTACCTAGAACAAGTATGAAACTATTTTGTTGTTGGGAAACATTGCATGGAAAACAAAAAATTTCTACGCACACGCAATGATCTACACATGTAGATGCATAGCAACGAGGGGGAGAGTGTGTCTACGTACCCTCGTAGACCGAAAGCGGAAGCGTTTGACAACACGGTTGATGTAGTTGAACTTCTTCTAGATTAGACCGATCAAGCTCCGAACGTACGACACCTCCGAGTTCTGCACACATTCAGCTCGGTGACGTCCCTCGCCTTCTTGATCCAACAAGGTGTCGAGGTAGTAGATGAGTTCCCTCAGCACGACGGCGTGGTGAAGGTGATGGTGAAGTGATCCTCGCAGGGCTTTGCCTATGCACCGTGAAAATATGAAAACTGTGGAGGGGGGGTGCCGCACACGGCTAACAATTGATGTTGTGTGTTCTAGGTGCCCTATATATATATAGGTGGGAGGGGAGGAGAGGCAGCCAGGGGCGCCCAAGTAGGATCTGAATCCTACTTGGGGTTTCCCCAAGTGGCGTCCCCCTTTCCTTTTTCCGCCGGAGAAAAAAGGATATTATTCCCCCCGGGGTTTTGGTAACCCCACCGGTACTCCAATAAATACCCGATAGACTCCATAGCACTTCCAGTGTCCGAATATTATCGTCCTATATATCAATATTTACCTCTCGACCATTTCTAGACTCCTCTTCATGTCCATGATCTCATCCGGGACCCCGAACAACATTCAGTCACCAAATCACATAACTCATATAATACAATATCGTCATCGACCATTAAGCGTGCGGACCCTACGGGTTCGAGAACTATGTAGACATGACCGAGACAACTCTCCTATCAATAACCAATAGCGGAACCTGGATGCTCATATTGGTCCTACATATTCTACGAAGATCTCTATCGGTCGAACCGTTATGACAACATAGGTAATTCCCTTTGTCCACCGGTATGTTACTTGCCCGAGGTTCGATCATCGGTATCTACATACCTAATTCAATATCGTGACCGGCAAGTCTCTTTACTCGTTCCATAATACATCATCCTGCAACTAACTCATTAGTCACTTTGCTTGCAAGGCTTATTATGATGTGAATTACCGAGAGGGCCCAAAGATACCTCTCCGATACCCGGAGTGACAAATCCTAATCTCGATCTATGCCAACCCAACAAACACCTTCGGAGATACCTGTAGAGCATCTTTATAATCACCCAGTTACATTGCGATGTTTGATAGCACACAAGGTATTCCTCCGGTATCCGGGAGTTGCATAATCTCATAGTTGAAGGAATATGTATTTGACATGAAGAAAACAATAGCAATAAAACTTAACGATCAATATGCTAAGCTAACGGATGGGTCTTGTCCATCACATCATTCTCCTAATGATGTGATCCCGTTATCAAATGACAACTCAGGTCCATGGTTAGGAAACCTTAACCATCTTTGATCAACGAGATAATCAAGTAGAGGCTCACTAGGGACACAATGTTTGTCTATGTATTCACACATGTATTTAGGTTTCCGATCAATACAATTCTAGCATGAATAATAAACATTTATCATGAATAAGGAAATATAAAATAACAACTTTATTATTGCCTCTAGGGCATATTTCCTTCATTTGTAGGTGTGATGCTAGAACTACTTTGCAAGAATAAAACTAGGAGTACTTTGTGAGATAATAATAGTTAGTTGTTCAGTAGAAAGATTTTATAACACAAGAGAAAGATTTTGTCCATAGACAATCGATAACTAGACCGGTAATCATTATTACAATTTTATATGAGGGAGAGGCATGAGCTAACATACTTTTTATACTTGGATCATATGCACTTATGATTGGAACTCTAGCAAGCATCCGCAACTACCAAAGATCATTAAGGTAAAACCCAACCATAGCATTAAGTATCAAGTGCTCTTTACTCCCATACGCAACAACCTCCTTACTCGGGTATAAGCTTCGGTCACTCTCGCCACCCACTATAAGCGAATCATGAACATACTGCAACACCCTACAGCGGGGACCCCTCACGCTTGCGCGACATGGAGGGCACCATAGGACAAAACCAAAATAAAACATACAACTCAAACCATTCACGATCATCAATCAACCCATAGGACAAGACGAATCTACTCAAACATCATATGATGGACATACATCATTGGATAATAATATATAGCATTAAGCACCATGTTTAACTAGAGATTACAGTGGGGGAGAAGAGGTGGTACACCGCTGCATAGAGGGGGAGAGAGAGTTGGTGATGACGGTGACAAATTTGTTGGTGTAGATCGCCGTCATGATGATTGCCCGGACGGTGTTCCGGCACCACCGGGAGAGGGGGGGAGAGAGAGCCCCCTCCTTCTTGTTCGTTGACCTCCCCCTAGATGGGAGGAGAGTTCCCCCTTCGTCCACGGCCGCCATGGCGGCGGAGGGGTAGGAGCCCCTCCTAGATTGGATCTCTCTTTGTTCTCTTCTGTTTCGCGTTCTTGTTTTCTAGCCGAAAACCGTTTCTTAAATTCCCGGAGATCCGTAACTCCGATTGGGCTGAAATTTTAACACAATTTTTTCGGATATTATCTTTCTTGCGGCAAAAGAAGGGGGTCAACCGACCTACGAGGTGCTCACTAGGAACCACGGCGCGCCCTGATGCCTAGCAGGCCCCTCGTGCACCGTCCTGCATTGATTCTTCTTCCAAAAATTCACATATATTTCAAATAAATCTCCATAATTTTTTATCGCGTTTGGACTTTTTTGATATGGATATTTTGCGAAACAAAAAACATGCAAAAAACAGGAATTGGCGCTGGGCACTGGATCAATATGTTAGTCCCAAAATTATAAAAAATGTTACAGAAAATATGTGAAAGTTGTATAATATTGGCATAGAACAATAAAAAATTATAGATACGATGGAGACGTATCAGCTTCAAATAGAGATATAACAGAAAATGTATGACAACTTTGAGAAAAAATGTAACATGCATATGCCCCCCTGCAAGTGTGCACTCATATAAGTGATAATAGCTTATAGAATGTGAATGCACAATAGAAAGGAATTTTTAATGAGTTATATGTGTCTTGGCTATATGCATCAAAGCAAAAGAATGAGAAAGTAGTATCTTCATGTTCATGATTTTTTCTTGCAAATAATATGTGTAATAAGTAAGAGATCATCATGCACATGAGTGAGATGCACATACTTACCTTGAGGTCCTTTATTAATTTCCCGAAGAGACTAGCTTGAGAAAACAAGGTTGGATAACACAAGATAATCTTTTCAAAGAAGAATAGACACAAGACCAACAAGAATCAAGATTGAGATGACATGTATGGAAGTAAGTATTACTAGGTGAATGTTTCCTTAGGTGCAATCATGTCCCCAAAAGATCAAACAAGATTTTCAATAGTTCCAAAGATGATTTTATCTCCTAATCTTGAACTTTCTCCCCCTGAATCTAGCATTGGATATTGGGAGTAGGTAGGGTGAGACAAAATCAGAGCAGAAACCATGGCAAATACAAGTAACTTCCTAGCAAATGGATCAACCAGGATCAAGAACATGTTTCTGCCCTCTTAGAAACATGTAGAATTCTCTCCTCTTATAAAATGCATATCTCTCCCTTTAGGGTATCTGTCGGGGCGGACGGGCGTCCCCCCGCGAGCACCTATGGGGCCGGAGCCCCTTTCGTTGTCCGGCGAGGGGGGCGGAGGGAGCGCGGAGAGCAGATCGAAGCGGGCACACGGGCGGTTTACCCAGGTTCGGGCCGCGATGGACGCGTAAAACCCTACTCCTGCTTAGTTGTATTGAACTGGGGAGCTCGGGAGCTTGGGGAGCTAGCTGCACCGAGCGTATGGCTGTCTGGATGCCGAGTCTCCGAACCCCGGAACCCCTTCTACGTTGCACACGGGCCTCCTTTTATAGCGCAAAGGGGTCACCGACAGGTGTCAACGTAAGAGAAAGGGGTAAAAGTGTAAAAGGGGTGGTAGCTGTAATAGTGCGGGAACGGTGGCGCTACAGTGCGGCACAGTGTTATCATACCTACTTCTGACGGTAGGGGACAAGGGCATTAAATGCCCGTCACGGTCGCCCGGACAGCACCGAGGCGGACCGTTAGGTGCGCCACCGTTCGCCACGATGGCGGCTGCATGCCACCGCATGCCCCAGGCTGCGCGGTGCCTCGCCACGTGCCCTCGGGGGAAGCCCCGGAGCGACGCGTGGCGGGCGAGCTGGAGCGCAGTCTTGAGGTGGCGATCTTGCCGCGGCAAGTGGCTTGCCGCGGGGGTCGTCTTCCTATGCCTGATAGCGTGCCAGCTATCAGGCCTTGCCGGGGCGCTTGGCGCGCCACGGCGGGCTTCTCTTGTGGTGCCTGGGTTCGGCCTTCCCGACAAGCTCCTCTTGTCGGGGGCTCGATCTTCTGTCTCGTTATACTTTGTTCTTGGATGGCCTTACATGGGCTCAGTCGTCCCGGCAAGCTCCTCTTGCCGGGGTCTTGTCTTCTTGGCCCGGCAAGCTCCTCTTGCCGGGGGCCTTGTCTTCTTGGCCCGGCAAGCTCCTCTTGCCGGGGGCCTTGTCTTGAATGCTTGGTCTTCTCTTGGCGCTTCCGGGGCGGGCCTTGCCGCAGGGTGCTACGACTGCCCGTGCACAAGTCTGGGGTACTAAGGTACCCCTACTTTAGTACACCGACAGGAGCCCCCGGGCCTGGGCCACACATGGTGCCGAGCGTTGTTGGGCCAGGCCCTAACGGTGCACGGGCACGCATGGCCTTGGTCGCGCTGCTCCTTAACTCCGCATCCGCCGCGCCTTCCCTAGGCGGCGCGCGCTTACCGCGGCGCCGTGGGGGCGGGGCGTGCGGGGTGAGCGTGACGTGGGTGGCGTGCGCGGGGCTGAACCGCACAGGCGCGCGTCACGTCGCGCACGATTTCTTGATGGCGAGAATGGAGTGTCCGCCCCTTCCCCATATAAGGCAGAGGAAGCGGGAGCGGTTCCCCTCCTTCGCCCTTACTGCGTCCTCTCCTTTCTCCAGAGATCCCATCTGCGCTCCGCCTCCATCTTCTTGACTTCACTCCCAACGCCGTCCTCACGATGGCGGTTTTCGCGCATATGTGCGAAAACTATATTGGGGTGTACCCAAACGTCGCGCTTTTTAGGCACTTCTTCATCCCTAGAGTAGAGGCCGGCGCCCCCCTCGCTGGAGGGATATCTTGGGTCTTCCGCCTGAACAAGAAGGATTCCTACTTGCCGGGGGAGCTCCGCGGCAAATGGGAGGAGTGGCGCGCCGACTGGTGCTGGGTCGTCGAGGACCAGCCGCAATCTTTCACCGCGCCGCGCACAACACCTGTCATGCGCGGCAAGGAATGGAGCGAGCTGGATTTGGACGACGGCAAGCTCAACGCCGCCCTCATCAGGATTCTCCGTCTTCGGACAGCGAGGCTGTCCGTCGGAGAGGTGGGCGCAGACTTCCTCCGCCGCCGCATCGCCCCTCTTCAAGATAGGAAGAGGCCAGCCTGGGAGTATAGCAACGCAGCGGACATAATGAGGCTGCGCCCCGGGCTCAACTTCAACTTCACGTCGGTGGAGCTGAAGGGGATGGTCCGGGAGCTATTCAAGCATGACCCGGCCCACCCAGAGTGGTTCAGGGAGCCCCGGGGAGTCGTGCCTCTTTGCAACAGCTCGGCCCGGGATTCCCTTCGCGCCATGATGCCCGCGTGCGACTCGCACGGCGTCGACCGCACGTGGATTCCGCCCAGGCCAGACGTCATCTTGAACTTCTTCGACAACCTGGCGGAGGTGGCGAAGAAGAAGGACGAGGCCCAGGGGCTGACGCGGGACACCACCGCGCGAGAGGCAGCATGCATAGCTTCTTGGGCTGAAGAGGCCACCGCAGCCGCAGCGGCCGGGGAGTTCGGCTTCTCGCCCGAAGAGGCGGAGGCCGCGGAGGCGTCCCGCCAAGCGGAGGTGGCGGAGATCTGCGAACTGCTGAAGCTGCCCCCCGACGAGCTCGCCGGGGTTCCCTCTCTGAGGCACTCCGGGATCCAGGGGATCTTGATTGAGGCCGCGGCGAGGGGCACCACCGCTGGAGGACAAGGAGCCACAGTGCAGGACGCTGGGTCCAGCGGGCTCGCCGGGGTGGAGGAGGAGGTCGGTGGTGATGACGACTCCGACGGATCCTTGGAGCTCTGCGCCGATGACCTTCCCTCAGCGTCGAAGACCTCTTCGTCCCGTGTAAGCCCCCGGCGCTCTCCAGCGAAGCGTCTCCGCAGGACGGCGATGGGGGCAAAGGCGCCGGCCTCCCGGCAACAACCACCCCGCCAAGCGGCACGAGCCTCCCGGGGGAGCCAGGTTGCGACGAGGGCGCCCGGCGCGTCAGCTACGTCAGGGGCGCCCCGTGAGGCAGCGCCGCACGGAAAGGAGCCCTTGGAGGGTGGAGCGGCGGCTCCGCCCGCTCCCCGGGCCCCGGCAACCGTCGGGACCGCCAAGCGCCCGAGGGAGACCCCGCTGCCCGCTCCCCGCGTGGCCGTGCGTCGGGTGGAGTTTGATTTCTCCGCCCTGAGTGACGACGAGGACGAGGACGAACGGGAGTAAGAGCTTTTGAGGCTTCGCATCTTCATGGACTTGGCCTTGACTGTCGCAGGCTCTGATCTTGTTTCTCGTCTTAACTTCAGGACCTTGGCGGAGCGAGCGGCGAAGAAAGCCAAGGCGCCCGCGGTCGAGGTTGCGGGCGACTCGCCCACCGCGGCAACTGGGGGCGTGCCGGAGCCCAGCCTGCCGGATCCGAGCGCTGCTCCGAGGGGCGGCCCTCTGCGTAGCCCCCAGCGCGGCCCCCAGCGTAAGTCTGGGTTCCGTACTTTCGCCTGTCGGGCGCGTTTGAGGGATCGTCCCCACGCTGGTATCTTGACAATACTGTCTCGTGCAGGGGTGGAGCCGCAGCCGCAGGAGCGGCCAGAAGCCGCCCCCGAGGAGCCGCGGGCCCCGCCGTCCCCGCCAAGGCCGAGTTCTCCGGTAAAGGGGAGCACCCCGCCAAGGGCGGGCACTCCGCCGAGGGCGAGTACCCCGCCAGGGGGGGGGGGGTAGCCCGGCGAGGGTGGTGACCCCGCCAAGGGAGAGCTCCCCGGCGAGGGAACCCGCCGCTGATGACGTCTGCCAAGGTAAGCTCTGTGACTTAGTCATCTTGGGTTCGTCTTTTCCTCTTGGATGTTTGCTTGAATTTCTTTTGCTCTCTGTTCTCCTTCTTCTAGATTCCCCTCCCCCCGAGCAGATGGAGACGGAGGTCATCATCATCGAGGGGGAGGAGGGCGCGCGCGACGGCAGCGGCGACACCCCCGTCGCCGAGGACGCGGCAGAAGCTGCCGAGTCATCCGCGCAGGAGACCGCCCCAGCGTCGGCCGCAACGGCCGGGGAGGGGGACGGCGGTCGCACTGCCGACCCGGAGGCAGCAGGAGCATCAGGTGCTGCGCCGGCCGCCGACCCCTCCGCCGAAAAGGAGCGGGCGGGCCATTACCTTGAAGCCCCCAATGGCATCTTCATCCAGGTGCCATGGGGCTCTTCTGCGCGGGCCCCCGCGGAGGGCGAGGCCCTTGATGGGGAGGTCCTCGCCTCCGCGGGCCTGAAGATTGTCGAGGCGCCCGGCGGGGCCGAAGAGCCCGAGGAGGAGAAGCTGCTTCGCCGGCTCCTGGCCCTTTACCGGGCTCGGCAGGCGAAGCTTGCTTCCCGGGAGGCCCTCGCTGCGGAGGCCGCCGTCGAGATGGAGAAGCGTGCGACGGAGCTCCGTGCCGCCAACCAAGCTGCCCTCCGCGGCGTGGCGGAGGAGCGCGAGAGGCTCGCCGGGGAGTACCAGGAGTGGGTGCTGCAGAAGGCCGACGCCGAAGAGCAGCAGCGGCTCGCCGGGGAGGAGCTGTACCGGCGGGAGGGAGCGCTTGCCCAGCTGCAGGCCAATCTCAACTCCCACGAGGAGGAACTTGCCGCTCGGGAGCGGGCCCTTGGCGAGGAGCTGGAAGGGGCGAAAGCCGCCGCGGCTGCCGCGGAGGCCGCCAGGGAGGAGCTTGCCGCCAGGGTCACGCAGCTGGAGGAGTCGTTGAAGGCGAGCGCGGAGAGGGTCGGCGCGCTCAATGCGGAGCGGGAGAAGGACGCCCACGCCAACTCCGAACTCCAGGCGCGTCTCTCCAAGCAGGGCGACGAGCTGAAGGCCGCCAAGGACTCCATCGAGGCCCTGGAGCTGAAAGTCTCCGCGCTGGAGGAGGGGCTCCGCAAGGAGCGAAGCTTGGCGGAGAGCGCCAACACTGCGGCCGAAGACTTCCGTCGGACCGTCGCGGTGTGGACCGAGGACCTGGTGTCTTCTGCATCCAACATCGACCAGGAGTTGCTGGCGTTGAAGTTGGAACACCTCATCTACTCTCCGGACCCGGACCTCCCTCACAGCGCCAAGCTCAGCCTCTTCTTCAGAGGGGTCGCGCCGGCTCTCGCGGATCTTCGGAAGAAGATCCCCGCGCAACTGGCCGAGGAGACGCGCCGGGCCTGCGCGGGAACCTTGGAGCGTGTGCTGACAAAGATTGTATACCGCAACCCCGGTATAAATCTCATCAACGTTCTTCGCAGCCTGCCGGCCGACGCTGACATGGAGGCGCTGAAGGAGCAGGTCGCCGACATCATCGCCAGAGTGGGCAAGATTTCCAGGATCGAGGGCGACCGCATAGACTAGGCCCCCTTTATCTTATCTCTTTTTGTAGCTGCACACGGCGTTATGAGCTCATTAGTCACTGTGACAAGTCACGTAAGGTTTCTACCTTAGCTGAACCAATCAGTGCGTTGTTATCTTCCTTGTCCTGGCCCTTTACTTTGTACGTTTTTCGCCCTACGCTCCCGGGGAGCTTCCCGGCAAGGAGCCCTTGGGCTTATAGCAGCCTGCTGGCCAAGGCCTCACCGGGAAGCAACCTCGCCGCAGCCAGTCGCAATCGCGCTCCGCTTGTTGAGTGAGCTCGGAAACGAAACAAGGGCGCGACGCTCATCGCAGCTCGCTTGAATCGTTGAGCGTACTCGAAACAAGGTGAGGGTGCGGCTAGCCGCGGGTAGGTTCCTCCGCGCACAGGTTTTCCATACAAAGTGTGGCTGTCCAAGGAAGACAACCGAAAATTAAGAATCTGAACTGCTCAAATTCTAATAACTTAGCTTATGCATAACGCTCGTCCCTCGATGAGGCTTCTTTTTTTTTCAGACAACACTTGGTCCCAGCACTTGGTTCCTCTCCCATCTCCTTCCCCCGGCAAACTTTGTGCGCGAGGAACGCTCCCTCTGCCTAAGAGGCGAGGAAAATAAAGAGGGAAGCAAGCACATGGCCTTTCGGCGTGCTGATGCTCACTGGACATGCGTGTTACGCAGGATGCCAAATAATACATGCAAATAACGAAGAGGAGCATGTAGAAGGCAAAAAAGCGCAAAGCATAGGAGCTTTCACTGATGTGCGGGGTCTGCGCCCGCCCCCTGCGCCAAGGATCACATGCAACTGCGGCAAGACTTGGGCAGGGAGGTTGGTTGACGGAACGAGTTCCGGCAACCGCGCTGGCGAAACTCCTCCCACGGTCGGCGTCGACTCGTTTGGATCTTGGCGGACGAAGCGCGCCGAAGAACGAGGTCGCCTTTTTCGCGGCCTCCGGCGCTAACCGCTGCGGCTACAGGAGCGGCGCAGGGTTCGCTGGAAGCGATCGGTTCGCCCAGCGGCCGGAAGGCGGTCCTCCTCAAGGAGCGGCTGCTTCTTGCCCGAACTCTGCGTGAGTGGGTACTCGAGGAGGGCCGTGCACGATTCCGTAGGGAGGAATGCCTCCGCCCCGCGGAGCGGGGCGGAAAGGTACCTGTCCATACCTGAGCTTACCAGTGTTCGCCTGAATCAGATCCGCACAACCTCGACGCTGCCCCCTACCTGGCGCGCCAAAGATGTCGGGGCGGACGGGCGTCCCCCCGCGAGCACCTATGGGGCCGGAGCCCCTTTCGTTGTCCGGCGAGGGGGGCGGAGGGAGCGCGGAGAGCAGATCGAAGCGGGCACACGGGCGGTTTACCCAGGTTCGGGCCGCGATGGACGCGTAAAACCCTACTCCTGCTTAGTTGTATTGAACTGGGGAGCTCGGGAGCTTGGGGAGCTAGCTGCACCGAGCGTATGGCTGTCTGGATGCCGAGTCTCCGAACCCCGGAACCCCTTCTACGTTGCACACGGGCCTCCTTTTATAGCGCAAAGGGGTCACCGACAGGTGTCAACGTAAGAGAAAGGGGTAAAAGTGTAAAAGGGGTGGTAGCTGTAATAGTGCGGGAACGGTGGCGCTACAGTGCGGCACAGTGTTATCATACCTACTTCTGACGGTAGGGGACAAGGGCATTAAATGCCCGTCACGGTCGCCCGGACAGCACCGAGGCGGACCGTTAGGTGCGCCACCGTTCGCCACGATGGCGGCTGCATGCCACCGCATGCCCCAGGCTGCGCGGTGCCTCGCCACGTGCCCTCGGGGGAAGCCCCGGAGCGACGCGTGGCGGGCGAGCTGGAGCGCAGTCTTGAGGTGGCGATCTTGCCGCGGCAAGTGGCTTGCCGCGGGGGTCGTCTTCCTGTGCCTGATAGCGTGCCAGCTATCAGGCCTTGCCGGGGCGCTTGGCGCGCCACGGCGGGCTTCTCTTGTGGTGCCTGGGTTCGGCCTTCCCGACAAGCTCCTCTTGTCGGGGGCTCGATCTTCTGTCTCGTTATACTTTGTTCTTGGATGGCCTTACATGGGCTCAGTCGTCCCGGCAAGCTCCTCTTGCCGGGGTCTTGTCTTCTTGGCCCGGCAAGCTCCTCTTGCCGGGGGCCTTGTCTTCTTGGCCCGGCAAGCTCCTCTTGCCGGGGGCCTTGTCTTGAATGCTTGGTCTTCTCTTGGCGCTTCCGGGGCGGGCCTTGCCGCAGGGTGCTACGACTGCCCGTGCACAAGTCTGGGGTACTAAGGTACCCCTACTTTAGTACACCGACAGTATCCCTTTTTTATAGGAAGAGATTTATAAGTAAGCTTTGATGTGCATCTCTCTCCCCCTTTGACATCAATTTCCAATAAGGATTTAGCTCCAAGGTTTGGTCAAATAGGTGTGGTCCTCGAGAGGCACAACTAGCCATGATTTAGCTTCAGATGTAGGTAGAGGGAAAGAATCATTGGGTGGAGCTGGAAAAGAAATAAATGGGTTTTGATATAAAGTTCTTTTTATAGTGAAATCGGTATCCCCAATTTATATCCATCGATGAATCCGAGATGGAGTTATCACAGAAAGATCATATCGATGTCCCTGAGTATGTCCACTTCGGTTGTACCGATGAACAAATGTGCAATGTTGATTGCATCTCGGTGGAACCGATGTGGTTTATGTGGGAAAGACCGACTTCAAGGCAGAGAGAAAGTTTTGTCAACTCAGCTCACTTGGCAATAAGCTGTCACAAAGATTTGTAATGAATTGACTAGAAGCAAAGAATCTAACTAAAAAAAAGGCATCTAGATGAAGGTTTTTTTTTTTGAAAAGGAGACACTCTAGCAAGAAGAAGAAAAAACGTGCGTATTCTCCATGCAACAACTTCTTCATCTATCCACCCCTAAACGAGCTTGCAAAGTTCCTTTGTGAAAACAAAGCAGAAAAGCACGGGGAGGCACACAGAGAATGGGTGATGGAAGTCAATCCATGCATTATACGACTGCTTTCGAATACAAGCGTGGTTGGGTTCCAACGAGAATGGCATGACGTTAAGCAAATGTGACAAAATCGTGATGATGACTAGCACGAAAGAGTGGAGCAAGAGGAGCAAGACCCAGACATTGTGAATGCAAATTTGCCCCAAGAGGAAGCGTGAACGAAACAAAAAACCTTCAAAAAGATATGAATCTTGAATCAATGAACCGTCTTCCATCCCTCGAGATATACATGCATCATTTTTATTGTTGAAATCTGTGGCTATGATTATGTCACATCCAAAGTGTATTTATTGAATCATGCCATGGTATCTGCTCGCCATAGAGTATGTGACGGGCATTAGTTCTTTATAATACCGCAGTGTAAATTCATGGATTTTTGAATTTTTTCATGGGTTAAAGGTGAAACTAAATAGCTCAAAAGGGAATTTCTTAAAAGGAAAACTCACAAGAAATGTGTTACTGGGTTATCCACAGCCAACCTCTCCGATAACGGTGGGTGACCTATTTTTCCTTTCATTTATTCATTATTTTAGCGCCGGCGAAGTAAATATTACAGTGACCGACGGACGGCGACGCGAGTGACGGACGGAGACGGATCCCTGTGCGTGCTGCGCGCGTGTGGGTGTGCTGCCCGCAAGACGGGATCTTTCCTTTCCTGATTCCAACACATTGTTGTTCCATCCAATGATGATGCGCTAGTCGCTAATCCGCACGAATTATCCGCAAGAATATCAGGGCCGGGGTTTCTCGGCGTTGGCGACGGGCGGAGCCACAGAAATGGGGGCCGAGAACAGCGGCTAATTTTAGCCAGCAGTGCGGAGGAAAAAGCCTGAGGCAGCCGCTCGCCCGCCTGCCTCCAAGAAACCGCGGCGATCTGTTGCCTATCCAATCGCCGCTGAACTCTAATTGGATTTGGTCTCCTGGGCGGTGGGAGAGGATGCAGTGGGTGGGCCTCAGCTCGCCGCCGGCGGCGCCGACGGCGGTCTGGATGCGGCGGCGTCCAAGAACAACGAGATGGCCGCAGAGGAGCTCGTCCGCGGCACGGAGGGCGGTCGTGGCGGCCGCGTCCTCGTCCCCACCGTCATCCGATGCCAACTCGAGCTCCAACTCGCCGGGTAGCGACGAGGAGGCGGAGGAGGCCGCGGGGAAGGCGGAGGGTGACAAGACGGCGGCGGCCTTCTTGTTGAGGAGCCAGAAGTACGCTATGCTCAAGCAGCAGCTCGCCGTAGCCGCCCAACTCGAGGTACAGCCCGCAGAATGCGAAAATTGCTACCAGCCAATGCAAATCTGTGCTGCTCGGCGACTGTAAGTTGCAATTTGGTGCAGGATTACAAGGAGGCTGCGAGGTTGAGGGACTCGTTGAGGTTGTTCGAGGAAGAGGAGCCCGTCCTCCGCCTCCGCCGCTCGCTGAAGAAGGCGGTCGAGGAGGAGAGGTTTGCGGTAGTGCACTCATCCATTGCCATTGTTCCTGCTGCCAGTTATGCTACTTCTAGTTTCTAGCTGCTACATTTCCATACAAGAACATGTAGAATTCCCCTTTAGGCATTGGCAAAGCTGGATCTTACCACCCAGCTACGGCAAGAATAGCGGATTAAACCAAAATGACGCAGCGGCTTAGTATAGAAGTACGACGCTGCATGGCTTCTATCTCCCATTCCTGTGCTGACCACTGATTCAACAATTTAACTGAATGCATTGGTATTTTCCTCCCTCATGTTTGAAGAGCCTATTGCAATGCAAGGAAGTCTTAAGGCAGACATTTTAACAAGCATGCAGCCATACTCTATCTCCTTTGTTCCACTCATGGTTGGAAATTGTGCCTTTTTCTGTTATCATTGTTTGAACTCTCAATGTGATCAATACTTATGCTGAATTTGTACCACTTCACTGTTATAGGCTTAGAGCTATTTCGTTGTCTTGCTGGTCTCAAGCAAACATGTTTTGTTCACCTCTTAGCATTCTATGATGTTCATAATTTTTTTTCTGCACTTGTACTTTTCAGGATGCTGCCAAGTACAGAGATGAACTGATGATTTTGGCTCCGCACTCCCTCCTCAAATGTTCTAGTGATGCTACAACTCTGGTATTTCTTCTGGTTGAATAATTCTCTGATGCTGCAACTTTGTTATCTTTTCTAAAACTGAATTCTGACATATCCCTTTCACAACACATAATCTGCTGAGTTTTCTAGGTAATCATTCGGCTGTTTGAACTTCACCATTAAGGTTTACTATAATTTTCTATGACATCATTGGAGCGCTGAAAAGACACCAGCTAGTTATGTGAGCAAGAATTCACTAGGAAACTTAGTAACTACTATGAAAAGCGAAAGAAACATAAGAGGCCAACAGGGTCAGGGTCTAGGAATTTCTTTGTACCTCACTTGGTCAAAACTGCACGCTTTGTGCACGACTTGGTCAATCCACATGTTATGGCACTCTTTTCTTTTTAACATAATCTCAACCTTTACTGGTGTTGGGTCTACCGCCCAACGTTTTGTACATGTTAGCATGCATGTTGAATTTACATGTGCGGTGGTTGATGTGCAATGCACCACTTCCCAACCCTGTTAATTCTTTGATTCAATTACATTTTATTGGAGGGAACTATTTTACATGAAAGATGTGGTTGTGCGATGCTATTTCACATGTATAACTTGGGATGGCTGTAAGGATATGTTTTTTGGAAGTTCCGCTGTTAAGGAAAAGCTGAACCAACCTAGGAATTGATCAGAACTACGTATTTTCTCATAATCTTCGTCATAGTACTACATTTTAAAGATATATAGATAAAAAAATTCTTTACACCGTTGACCAATTTCAACTTGATTTCCTAATATTGTTGAGAAATTTGGATGTTACAGGGGATAAGGGTTCAAGTCAGGAGTGTCTATATTGAAAGCCGTAGCCAACCCTTAAAGGGGAAGTTCTTTTTTGCCTACAGAATCAGAATTACAAATAATTCTCAGCGTGCTGTACAGCTTCTCAGACGACACTGGATTGTCACTGATGCGAATGGAAGGACAGAGAATGTTTGGTTAGTCCTTGTAATATAATCACCATATTGTAATTATCTTAATCAAAACACTAATAAGACATGTTCAATTCTTGTCAGGGGTGTTGGTGTAGTGGGAGAGCAACCTGTGATATTCCCAAAGACGGGTTTTGAGTACTCATCCGCATGCCCACTAAACACTCCAAATGGGAGAATGGTAAGATGATACAGGTTTCTTTTCTTGCACAATTTCTTCACAGCCCATGCCTCCATGTTTTAAAAGAAGACAGTACTGGTCAACTTTTACCCACATAAGAGATTCTTATGATTCTTTGATCTCTGGAACTCATACCCAAGACTTGGCACCTTATCCTCGACTCAGTTGTTTTGAGCTGTTTGTTGCATTTGGATGTTTACATCTTGCGGCATATCAGAAAAGTTAAGCTTGACCTGAATAAATGTTCTGAATTGCAGGAAGGTGATTTTGAGATGAAGCACATTGACAAGGTTGGATCCTCGACATTCAATATCGCTATCGCACCATTCTCTCTGTCAATCCTCGGGGACGACAACGACGCTCCCCTCTGAAGGTGATTGAGTGCAGGGCGAGTTTGAAGAAAACGGCAATGCCAGTAAGAGTTTTCACAAATACACAAACACTTGTTAGCGAAGTATTTAGAGCATCGAACTTAGTCCAGACTGATGTTATATCTACTATAAAAAAAAGAGTCAAATGTGAATGGTGAAGGCATTGGGATGTATGGAAATTAACACGGATCTTGTAAATTTGTGGGCTATGAGCGCTTACTGTATCAATTCCACTTTTGAATGTACAGCATATAGAAAGCTTTGTTGATTTGCGTGTTTAGTGGAGTGTGGTTTTGCAGAGGCTGGGCTCCATGGAGCCTGTTTTGCATAATAATAATAATATATTTATTTAAAATTTAAAAAATGGTCAGTTTTTTATACAAATACATATGCATGTTCTTCAAGTAGGTACAGGTTTCATCAGGTAATTCGATTATTTGCATGCTACAAAAAAAGACAAATATCTGGCCCGAAAGCAACAAACAAAAAGCCCATTTTAATCTGTGTGTATTTATCTTTTTTGTATGCATTACATATGAACTTATATGTTCATCAAAATTTATATGTTTTTTTTTACAAATTTTACACACACACACACACATATGTATATACTTTTTTTTTTCAATATGTGCAAAAAATATTTTCGCTAAAAAAATAAAGAGCTCTATGGAGCTCAGCCTCTGTATGCACTTTTCGGTGTTTAGTGCCTCTTTGATCGGAGGATCGTTATTGTTAGGAATTATTGGTACGTAGTTGTTTGATTTGTATGATGTTATGTTAATCTGGTCACTAAAATATACAGGAAAACTTCGAATGTAGAAGTATATATCTGGTGATCTACCTACATAAAGTAATATTTTATATGCACTCACTGAAAGTGGAATAAGCAGATGGATATAATAATTCCTAACGGTAATGCTAACTGGCAAACATTTGCTGGAAAGAAACTCCCCACGAACGCCTTCACAGCCATTTGATCGAGATATACGGTGGTAGTTTTTCAATAAACATTGCTTCTCTACAAGGAATTGTCATGCTAGTCTAAAATTGGCTACCACCGCTGTAACTAAAATTGCCATGAAAAACGTTCGCAAATACCATCCTCCCCAACGAGCGTTCGCCACTTAAGAGGGTCCATTTCTAAAGTATTTAATATGGCATATACATAGATGTCATATGTGGTTTGGTCATCACATGAGTAAGAAGTTTGTTACCCCTTCGCCCCTAAAGAGGCGGCATATCAATTGAATCAACTAGATTACCCGTTGCGCCAAATGGCCCAAGGTTCTAGTTCAAACCGAGAGTTGTTTGCTAAAAAGTGCTTATCACCGTGGTAATATTTTGTATCCTTTGTAATGCTTAAAAATGAGGAGAACGGTTATTTAAAAATATGTAGCATCATTTTCAATTATTTGTACCATTTTCTTCTATCTTTATAAATTTCTATGCTAATATGGGAAAAAAGGCATACACTGGTTTATTATATATTCATCAGGGTGCCATGAAATGTGGGCCTAGTTTGTGCCTCTTTGCCTAGATCTAATCTAACCCATTGCACCAAATAACACGGATTCAAGCCTCCTTCGGCAGTAGGTCTACTGTGTCTTAGGGTAGTTGTAAATACATCACAGTAGCATGGATTCAACAAAAGTGTACTTCTGTGAAAACAAAATACTTTTTTTTGCGGATGGTTGAGAACAAAAGACGTCGGCAAGTTTCTTCAGTGACTTTATAAGGCCCTTTTCCTAGTAGCGTATGTTGGCCTGCAGCTTCACTGGTCATTGGTGTGGTTGTTATTGCTGTTGCACTAAACAATCCTCCACCTTTCCGTAGATAAGAAAATCACAACTGACAACCTCGAAGCACATGAGCAGAAGCCTATAGTTTTCTTGTGAGTAATTCTTGCATTACTCAGATTTTAAATGTTACAATCTCGTTCTACAAGTTCCATGACTTCATGCCTAGCCAAACCATAGTACGGCGGTACACCTTATCAAAATTAGCCAAGGCATGACTAACATTATTACAACTTCGACGAGAATGAGCAACGCAAGAACTTTCTCCCATACCACTAATTATCCCTCTAACGATGAAAGCATACTTAGACTTGTTCCTATGTCCTTCTTTGATCATCCTGACAGCCTCCATACAGTCTGTTTCCACATCAATGGGTAGACCACTCCATTGCAGTGCCAAAGAAATTCCTTCCTTTAATGCAAGAAGTTCAGCTTCTAACATGTCATCACATGAAGTTATGCATCAACAGGAGCTAAAGATAACAGAACCATCATAGTCTCTAAGTACCATGTCTGTTCGAGCTTCATCTCCTAATACCGAAGCATATTTATTCAATTTCACTCTACCAGCACTTGGTCTAGTCCAAACAGGGCCAGCTTGAGCATGCACCTGCTCGCTCGTGATCTGCCTCTGAACATGGTTAATTCCCACTATCGTCTTCCCTTTAATTCAAGGAAATATGCCCTAGAGGCAATAATGAAATTGTTTTATATTTCTTATTCATGATAAAAGTTTATTATTCATGCTAGAATTGTATTGATCAGAAACCTTATACATGTGTGAATATATAAACAAACACCGTGTCCCTAGTGAGCCTTCACTTGACTAGCTCGTTGATCAAAGATGGTTAAGGTTTCCTGACCATGGACATGAGTTGTCATTTGATAACGGGATCACATTATTAGGAGAATGATGTGATGGACAATACCCATCTGTTAGCTTAGCATAATGATCGTTCAGTTTTATTGCTATTGCTTTCTTCATGTTAAATACATATTCCTTCGACTATGAGATTATGCAACTCCCGAATACCGAAGGAATGCCTTGTGTGCTATCAAACGTCACAACGTAACTGAGTTATTATAAAGATGCTCTATAGGTATCTCCGAAGGTGTTTGTTGAGTTGGCATAGATTGAGATTAGGATTTGTCACTTCGAGTATCGGAGAGGTATCTTTGGGCCCTCTCGGTAATACACATCATAAGCTTGCAAGCAAACGGCTAAGGAGTTGGTCACAAGGTGATGTATTACGGAACGAGGAAAGAGACTTACCGGTAACGAGATTGAACAAGGTATGAAGATACATACGATCGAATCTCGGGCAAGTAACACACCAATGGACAAAGGGAATTACGTATGTTGTCATAACGGTTCGACCGATAAAGATCTTCGTAGAATATCTAGGAGCCAATATGGGCATCCAGGTTCCGCTATTGGTTATTGACCGAAGAGGTGTCTCGGTCATGTCTACATAGTTCTCGAACCCGTAGGGTCCGCACGCTTAACGTTCGTTGACGATATGGTATTATATGAGTTATGTGATTTGGTGAATGAATGTTGTTCGGAGTCCCGGATGAGATCACGAACATGACGGCGAGTCTCGAAATGGCCGAGAGGTAAAGATTGATATATAAGACGATAGTATTCGGACACCGGAAGTGTTTCGGAGGGTACCGGGTACATATCGGATCATCGGAAGGGGTTTCGGGCACCCCCTGGCAAAGATATGGGCCTTATGGGCCAAGAGAGGCAACACACCAGCCCACAAGGGGCTGGTGCACCCCCATAGCAGGCCGGCCAATGAGGAGGAGAAGGAAAGAGGGGAGGGAAAGGAAAGTGTGGAGTAGGACTCCCCCTTCCTTTCCTCTCCCCCCTTTTTCCTTCCACCTTGTTTATACAAGGAAGGGGGGGGGGGGCGCAGGGCAAGGCAGGGGCCCTAGGGGTCAGCGGCCAGCCCTAGGGTGCACCCTGGCTGCCTCCCCTCCCCCTCCCACCTATATATATGTGGGGAGGGGGCGCCACACAAGGACACAACATTGTCTTAGCCGTGTGCGGTGCCCCCGTCCACCGTTTACTTCCTCGGTCATATTTTCGTAGTGCTTAGGCGAAGCCCTGCGGAGATCACACCAGCATTACCTTCACCACACCGTCGTGCTGCCGGAACTCATCTACTACCTCGCCGTCTTGCTGGATCAAGAAGGCGGAGGACGTCACCGAGCTGAAGTGTGCAGAACGCGGAGGTGCCATGCGTTTGATACTAGATCGATTGGAGCGCGAAAAAAGTTCGACTACATCAACTGCGTTGTGAAATGCTTCCGCTTACGGTCTATGAGGTTACGTAGACACACTCTCCCCCTCGTTGCTATGCATCTCCATGGATAGATCATTGCATGTGCATAGATTTTTTTTGTTTTCCATGCAACAATTCCCAACATTAATAGGATCAATAATTGAACCATCCTGTCGGGCCTGCAAGGAAGACATGTAGCTAGCCAAAAAACATACACACACGTACACTGGAGGTGGTTGTTTTACATGTACTATTTCATTCCGTACAAACCATATTCTCCAAAAAAGCATCATAATGCGAACCCTTCCATCCTCATGCAGTTCATACAGAAGGTGTAGGAACCAGTCCCGTCCTACTAATTTGACATGAGCTCTATATTTATAGTACCACAAATAAGAAATCATCAATTTGCAATATCCACTTACATATCGGCAGCATGTGCCAAGCAACACATTGAGGTGAAGGTACCAGATAAATAAAATACACATGCATGCTTATGAAGTTATGATAGCATATGGATTTAGGAGGCACACAAATTCTAGTCTATGAACCTACATGTAAATAAACATGCAACATAGAAAATTCTAAAATTTATGACAACAACTGGTCGTGCAACTTGCTCTCATTGTGAAAAAACATTAAAATATAGGAGTATATCTTTTGAGTACCAAGAACTCAGGGCGAAACGCTCACAACAGGTAACAAATGACATGCAACAATGGCAAACACACTACTTCTTTTGCTTTTTAATACCAAATGCATGGTATTCTAGATGAAATTAGTGTAGCGACGTGCCTCATCTAAAACCATGATGTTATACATATAATTCATTTTTCAATGATGGCTACCCGCTGCAAGACCCTCAAATTATCATAGCAAAATCCTCAATGGCAGCACATGCACATGCGAATTCATGGTTTTATTCACATGATAATGACACAATTAGTAAGATCCTCAAATTCCAAGCCTTATATGCCATGGAAACATAATATGACACTTCAATTCTGAAACTTTATGATTCCTGGTGATAGGACAACATTCGACATATGCAAAAATGTGTGTGAAGGGAGCCATACCATTTTTCCTTTAAGAAGAGAGTTGTCTTGGTTTGGTTGAAACATACAAAGGAAATATTCTGGCCAAACGGTGGAAGGGTCCGAGATCCGACCACCACCAGAACTGCTAATGGTTTCACCTAGCAAAGAACAACATGCATAGGTCAAATCTAATGGTGCCATATTATGTTTCCATGGGTAAGGCTTGGTGGGCTTGGTGTGCGCAATCTTCATCACACCAGGCTGGATCTCTGAGCCCGTTGTATCCCCTTCAAGAAGTTCCAGATCATGAATAATTCCTTGCCAAGTCACTCAAGCAACATGGGGAAACATCGTATCTAGAATATGTCTATGAGGATAATACTTTTCCCTCAACAACTTCTCACACATCGAGTCTAGATAAACCAACAAATGTCACACCTGTTTAGCCAAAAGAACTTGATTAAAAAGTCCGAGATCACGAAGGTTCATGCCATTAATTTGTCCCACGCAACCAATGTGTTTTCCTTCTGCCTTCTTCATCTCCCCACCAAAAAATCCTTATAATCCGGGATAACTTCTCACAAAGAGAAACCGGAAACTTGAAAATTCTCATAGCATACACAGGTAGAGCCTGAATTACTATTTTGATTAAGTCTTCTTTCACCCCACAGGAAGCATATTTTTCAATCCAGTCAGAAATCGTTTTCAAAAACTTATCTTTACTATACTGAAACTTACTAGGCTTCACTCTTTCATCTGGGAATGGTAATCCTAGATATCTATCCTCAAACCCCTCCATGGCAATTTCTACGATAACCATAGTCGCCACTTGGTTCTCCAAATTGCATTTTCCCCGAACATCATGGAACACTTATGAGGACTTAATAATTGTCAGTTCCCTTCTCATGCACTGTTAGAATGTTTGTAATGGCTAAAGCCTGGTCAATCGAGGCCTTGAAAAATTACAGAATGTCATATGCAAATAGCAAGTGAGAAATACTAGAGGCTTGTCTATTCAAACTGAATTTTTGAAGAGCTCCCCTGGCACACACTTCATTAAGCAGCATACAAAGCACCTCGACAACCAATAGAACAAATACAGGGATAAATGATCTCCATGCCTAAGCCCCCAAGTAGGTGAAAGTGACTAAAACAATTGAGCACTAAAGCGCACCACAAATTTCACCAAAGTAAGACATGTCATAATCCAGTTAACCCACTATGCTACAAACCTAAATCCCCCATCATACATTGCAAAAATTGCCAATCCACGCGGTCATACACTTTGTCAAGGTCCAACTTATAAGCACAATATTCCCCTCTTGAATCCTTAATCGTACTTAACGGATGCATACATTCAAAAGCTATGAGAGCATTATCAGAGATCAACCTTCCCAGAATAAACACACTTTGAGTAGAGGAAATCATACCATCAAGGACCGGTCGCATCCGGTTAACAAGACATTTGGAAATAATCTTGTAGATAACATTGCACAAATTGATCGGCTTGAAATCTTTGATTGATTGAGGATTCTTTATCTTCGGGATGAGAAGAATAGTTGTATACTAATACCATCCAACATAATTCCGAAAATAAAAATTTCCGAATAGCTTTGACAATATCATCTTTGATTAAACCCCAATTCCGCTGGAAAAACCTCGCAGGAAAGCCATCGGGCCCTAGAGCTATTAACGACCCCATTTGAAAAAGAGCACCACTAATTTCTTGTTCCATAAAAGCTTGAGGTCCCATGTTTACTCAAACTGATATAACATGGAATGGTTTCAACAAGAAATGTACATTAGAAACCAAGTGGACAATATATCCCGCAGATGGTTACTCTCCTAGAGGATTATAAATACTAGGCTGGTTTCCGCCCAGTTTTCTATTAATTAACTGAGCAATTTTCTTCTTCTTAATTAATCGATGAGGCAAATCTTTTGCCTCCATTTCAGAAAAATACACAAATACGGTTGTGGCGCTACATGTATTGCCAATATGGTGGTGTGTTGTGCATTGTAGACTATTACAAGGACATAATACTAACTATTTGCACTCGGTCCTTGATACGCCCATTTGCATCATGTTTTCCTCCTATTATTTATAGTGTTTTCAATCAATATAAAACTTTGTGGAGCATTCTAATGCTTTTTCTCTCATAATATGCAAGGTTTACACAAAGAGGGAGATTATCGACAACTGGAATTCTGGACCTAAAAAAGCTATGTCACAGATACCTATTCTGCACATCTCCAAATGAGCTGAAATTTTACGGAGATTTATTTTGGAATAAATAAAAAATGATGGAGCAAAAAAGTACCAGAGGGGGCCACCCAGGTGCCCACAAGGCACTAGGGCGCGCCTGCCCCCCAGGCGCGCCCTGGTGGGTGGTGGGGCCCCTCGCCAGCCCCCGGTGCCCATCTTCTAGTATATAAGCTCATTTTCCCTAGAAAAAAAATAGAGAGATGACTTTTGGGATGGAGCGCCACCGTCTCGAGGCGGAACTTGGATAAGAGAACATTTGCACTTCGGCGGAGCGATTCCGCCGGGGATACTTCCCTCCTGGAGGGGGAAATCGAAGCCGTCATCATCACCAACAACCCTCTCATCATGGGAGCGCTAATCCTCATCAATGTCTTCAACAACACCATCTCATCTCAAACCCTGGTTCATCTCTTGTATTCAATCTTTGTATCAAAACCTCAAATTGGTACCTGTGGGTTGCTAGGGTCGATTACATCTTGTAGTTGATGCTAGTTGGTTTATTTGGTGGAATATCATATGTTCAAATCTATTATGCTATTCAATACCCCTCTGATCTTGAGCATGAACATGTTTTGTGGGTAGTTTCTTTTGTTCCTAAGGACATGAGAGAAGTCTTGTCATAAGTAATCATGTGAATTTGGTATTCGTTCGATATTTTGATGATGTGTATGTTGTGATTCCCTTAGTGGTGTTATGTGAACGTCGACTACATGACACTTCACCATATTTGTGCCTAAGGAAATGCATTGTGGAGTAGTTATTAGATGATGGGTTGCTAGAGTGATTTTATGCGCTATTCCGTAAGGGGCTGATTTGGATCCATATGTTTAATGCTATGATTAGATTTATCTTAATTCTTCTTCCGTAGTTGCAAATGCTTGCAAGAGAGGTTAATCATAAGTGGGAGCCTTGTTCAATTAAGAACAACACCCAAGCACCGGTCCACCCACATATGAAATTATCAAAGTAGCGAACGCGAATCAAACAAACATGATGAAAGTGACTAGATGAAATTCCGTGTGTCCTCTAGAACACTTGACTTATTATAAGAGACCGTTCTGGCTTGTCCTTTGCTACAAAAAGGATTGAGCTACCTTGCTGCACTTTTTTTACCATTACTATTATTTGCTCATTACAAATTACCTTGCTATCAAACTATCTGTTATCGACAATTTCAATACTTGCACACAATACCTTGCTGAAAACCGCTTGTCATTTCCTTCTGCTCCTCGTTGGGTTTGACACTCTTACTTATCAAAAGGACTATGATAGACCCCCTAGACTTGTGGGTCGTCAAGGATCTTTTTTGGCGCCATTGCGGGGGAGTGAAGCGCTTTTGGTAAGAAAAAAATTATATTACGTGCTGAAATTTATTGTTACTTGTTAATATGGAAAATCATCCTTTAAGGGGTTTATTCGGGGTATCTTCACCTCGATCGGAAGCACAAAGAGTTTCTCCTCAACCTACTGCACCTACTAAAAATATTTATAATGAGATTCCTTCGGGTATGATAGAGAAACTGCTAGGTAATCCTTATGCAGGAGATGGGACATTACATCCTGATATGCACCTAATCTACGTGGATGAAGTTTGTGGATTATTTAAGCTTGCAGGTTTACTCGGAGATGAAGTTAAGAAGAAAGTCTTCCCTTTATCTTTGAAGGGAAAGGTATTGACATGGTATAGGCTATGTGATGATATCAGAAAATGGGATTGGAATTAGTTGAAATTGGAATTTCATCAGAAGTTTTCTCCTATGCATCTGGTTCATCGTGATCGGAATTATATATATAATTTTTGTCCTCCTGAAGGAGAAAGCATCGATCAAGCTTGGGGAAGTGAGGGAGTCCTGGATTAGGGGGTGTTCGGATAGCCGGACTATACCTTCAGCCGGACTCCAGGACTATGAAGATACACGATTGAAGACTTCGTCCCATGTCCGGAAGGATCTTTTCTTGGCGTAGAAGGCAAGCTAGGCGTGCGGATATTCAAGATCTCCTACCATTGTAACTGACTCTGTCTAACCCTAACCCTATCCGGTGTCTATATAAACCGGAGGGTTGTAGTCCGTAGGACAACCATCATCATACACAATCATACCATAGGCTAGCTTCTAGGGTTTAGCCTCCTTGATCTCGTGGTAGATCCACTCTTGTACTACCCATATCATCAATATTAATCTAGCAGGAGTAGGGTTTTACCTCCACCGAGAGGGCCCGAACCTGGGTAAAATAAAGTGTCCCTTGTCTCCTGTTACCATCCGACCTTGACGCACAGTTCGGGACCCCCTACCCGAGATCCGCCGGTTTTGACACCGACATTGGTGCTTTCATTGAGAGTTCCTCTGTGTCGTCGCTTTTAGGCCCGATGGCTCCTTTGATCATCAACGACGATGAGGTCCAAGGTGAGACTTTCCTCTCCGGACAAATCTTCGTCTTCGGCGGCTTCGCTCTGCGGGCCAATTCGCTTGGTCATCTGGAGCAGATCGAAAGCTACGCCCCTGGCCATCAAGTCAGGTTTGGAAGCTTAAACTACACGACCGATATCCGCGGAGACTTGATCTTCGACGGGTTCGAGCCACAGCCAAGCGTGCCGCACTATTTCGAGGGGCATGATATAGCTCTGCCCCCGAATAGTACCCTGGAGGCCGCACACGCTCCGGCCCTGATCCTTGACTCGGAGCCCGCTGCATTCTCCGAGGATGAACGGTTGGAAGTCACCTCGGGGGCTGCGATCTCAAAGGCGATCGAGCCGAACGCCAGCCCCGTACTCCGCACGGCCCAGAACTCCAAGGAGCCGGACTCTTCTCCGAACTCCGGGCCTTCTGTGCCCCCGCCGATCGAATCTGATTGGGCGCCTGTAATGGAGTTCACTGCCGCGGACATCTTTCAGTGCTCACCTTTCGGTGATATCCTGAATTCTTTCAAGTCTCTCTCTTTATCAGGAGAGCCCAGGCCGGACTATGGTCTGCGAGGTTGGGATTCAGACGATGAAGAAATTCAAAGCCCACCCACCACCCTTTTAATAGCCACTGTCGATGATTTAACTGACATACTTGACTTCGGATCCGAAGACTTCGACGGTATGGACGACAAAGACGGAGACGAACTAGGACCAGCACCTATAGGGCACTGGACCTCCACCCCACCCAACGATGTATTCATGGTGGATACCCCTACAGGAAACGACAACGAGGAAAAAGGGGGCGGAAAAAGGGGTAAACCCTCCGAAAAGCAGTCAAAGCGGCGACGTAGACGCCAAGCCAAGCCCCGCCTCGATCAAGACCTAGCCGTAGAGTAGGATGAGCCAGTAGACGACGAGCATGCCTCAGAGCAGCCATCCGAACAGGGCAACACGGATGGAGAGGACAGACAGCCCTCCCCCGGCCATAACAGAACTCCAAACGATCTCACGCCGGATAAAACCACGGAGCAGAAGAATCTCCACGAAAGGCTCGTTGCCACAACACGCAGCCTGAAAAAGCAGAAGCGGAAGCTAAAGACGACAGAAGATGCACTCAGAAGAAGATGGAATAAGGTAATCAAGACCGCAGATAAATACAGCGGCAGCCGCCACACCAAAAGTTATCCGAAGAGAAAACTACTGCCCGAATTCGACCAGGAGGCCCTAGAGCCCCCACACTTAAAAAATAAAAAAGCCACACGGTCGGATAGACGACCCCACGGCCACCATAAAACGGCAAGCGGCGCCGCACTCAAGGCGGCATGCGACCCAATTAAAGACTCTCATCATGGCCCAGCCAGGTCCATTTACGGGCCAAGGAAGCAAGCTCTCACAAGCAATGCAAAAAATCCATCATCAGAATCCGGCACACCCAAATACAGGGGCGCCGCACACCCCTATGTTTCACCGATGAGGTCTTGGAATATGAATTTCCAGAGGGATTCAAACCCGTTAACATAGAGGCGTACGATGGAACAACAGACCCTGGAGTCTGGATCGAGGATTACATCCTCCACATACACATGGCTAGAGGAGATGATCTCCACGCCATAAAATATTTACCTCTTAAGCTTAAAGGGCCAGCCTAGCACTGGCTTAAAAGCCTTCCCGAAAACACAATTGGAAGTTGGGAAGAGCTCGAGGATGCTTTCCGAGCAAACTTTCAAGGGACCTATGTCCGCCCCCGGACGCAGACGATCTCAGTCATATACCTCAGCAGCCCGGAGAATCAGCTCGACAGTTCTGGAACAGATTCCTCACTAAAAAGAATCAGATAATGGATTGTCCGGACGCCGAAGCCCTAGCATCTTTCAGGCATAATGTCCGAGACGAATGGCTCGCCAGACACCTCGTCCAGGAAAAGCCAAGAACAATGGCCGCACTCACAAGCCTCATGACCCGCTTTTGCGCAGGAGAGGATAGCTGGTTGGCACGATGCAGCCCCAGCGACCCAAGTACATCATAAATCAGGGATGGAAACGGAAAACCGTGGCGAAATAAGGACCGTCGCAGAATCAAAGGAAAAAGTCCGAAGAGCACGGCAGTCAATGCCGGATTCAAAAGCTCACGGCAAAATCAGACAAAACCACCCCTTCAGAATAATAGGGATGATCCGTCTAGCTTGAAAAGAATCCTGGACAGAATATGTCAGATACACAGTACTCCTGGGAAGCCTGCCAGTCACACCCACAGAGATTGCTGGGTTTTTAAACAATCCGGACAACTTAATGCCGAACACAAGGGGCTCGATACACCAAGCGAAGAAGAGGACGAACCCCTAAGGCAGAATACCAGGAAACAAAAGAACTTCCCGCAAGAAGTCAAAACAGTGAACTTACTTCACGTAACAAAACGTGTGGCACCCATAAAGGTACGCACAATCAAGCTTTCCCCTCAGGAGTCCCGCCACTGGTCACTAAAGCCAATCATTTTTGATCAGCTAGATTATTTTAGGAATATCAAAAACGCAGGCCGGACTGCCCTGATACTGGATCCAATAATCGATGGATTCCAGTTTACCAATGTCCTTATGGACGGCGACAGTGGACTAAACCTGATATATCAGGATACAATCCACCGCATGGGCACAAACCCAGCAAGAATCCGCCACAGCAAAACCTCCTTTCAAGGGGTAGCACCAGGCCCGGACACCCATTGTATGGATTTTCTCCGGCTTGTAGTCATATTTGGCTCTCCCAATCACTTTCGTCGCGAAAAGCTGACCTTCCATGTAGTCCCGCTTTCAAGTCGCTATCAAGCACTAATGGGACGCGAAGCTTTCGCTCGCTTTAACGCAATACCGCATTACGCATCTCTCATGCTTAAGATGCCCGGTCCTCGAGGCATCATCTTTTTAAAAGGAGCGCACTAAAATACGCCTCCTCCAAACGGAAGATTGCGCGGCCTCTTAAACAGCCGCACAATAAAGTGGCCTCACCAGCCAAAGGACTTTTTTATAAGTCATCAAAGGCCACGGACCCGGACTCAACGAGTTCGGCACAAGTCCATCATTAACGCAGGCTTAGTACGCCATATACCCCCATACCAGGGGCTGTACGCAGAGACAATAAAACTCAACCTTATATATTCTTTACTTTATATTTTGTTCCGCACGACCCATTTTTCAAACTAGTTCTTCTCTTTTACAGATGAACGTCGTGCGGCGCCCGTCCAGGACACGGCACAGCGGAGACACAGGCGCAGACGTGCAGTAGGGACCCGTCCTAAAGGATTCTTTTTAGATTAAGACCCTGCGTAAACCTTTTTTACTGTCTCTTGCTGCTATACATCCCCTGGTTTTTTCTTTTCCGATATAACCAAGGAGGAGACTGGCGTTTTGGCATGTGGCCACGCCAGAATTCTTGCTCGTACCTAGACACTAAGGGCTTTTTTCTTTTGTTTAAGGGTGTTGTTTCACACGCACTCACAAAGACCGAACACCTTAGGGAGTGTTCGGCGTCGCGAGTTTTGGCACTATATGCATCAGCTCTGAATCATGATTTTGGTCATATGTTGGGTTGCCCGGCTCCTGAGTTCGGCTACCTTACGTTCCGCTCTATCGGCTAAGGTAGCACCAGGAGAACTACTGCGATTGTGCCCCGGTTTGGCCGGGTGAGCACCTCAGTAGAGAAAGCCGAAAACCGACTGCCATGATGTAGCGCGAGACTGGTCGCCACTCGATGACTCATAGGAATTTATCGAATTCCTCCGCTTTGACAAAGAGCCGTTTCCCGGTCAGGCACGTACGCGCACCGAACTCGGGCAAAGCGCAGTCGCCACTAAAGGGCTACCTAAAGAGTCCCACTGTCAAGCTCCTATGGCTAAGTGAAAGTGTTAAAGCATTATAGTCCGGTTGCCTAGCCCACTGCGCTATCACCTCCTTTATAGGACCAAGACGTTGGGTTAAGTGTGAAAATGCGTCTTCTGCGCGCACCCCCGCACTATGTGCGTGGGGGTTGAAGCCAACGACTTCAATCTTTCAGAATTTATATATTTAAACGGCCGCACAGGAGGTGTTCCTAATACTTGAAGGCACAAGTCTAAAAATATGCCCCTACAATTTATCAAAATACTGTTTCATGATTACATATGCTATCATAACATAGCATCCTTCGAGCACTGCGTCTCTATTATGCGAGCGCCTTCGAGGACTTCCTCAAAATATTGCTCGAAAGGTATCGTGTAACGCCCTCGATGCGTCTATATCTCCCACGTGTCGAAGCACGACTTAGAGGCATAACCTCATTGAAAGCAATGTCGCAAGTGAGGTAATCTTCACACAACCCATGTAATACATAAGGGAAAGAGATACATAGTTGGCTTACAATCGCCACTTCACACAATACATGAGTAAAGCATTACATCAAACAGATACAATCAAGGTCCGGCTACGGAACCAAAATAAAAGAAGACTACCCCAAATGCTACACAGATCCCCGATCGTCCCAACTGGGCTCTACTACTGATCAACTGAAACGAAACAACACAAGGAACAAGATCTTCATCGAGCTCCTCCTTGAGCTCAGGTGCGTCACCTGCACGGTTTCATCGGCACCTGCAAACTGGTTTTGGAAATATCTGTGAGTCACGGGGACTCAGCAATCTCACACCCGCGAGATCAAGACTATTTAAGCTTAAAGGTAGGGCAGGGTAGTGAGGTGGAGCTGCGGCAAGCGACTAGCATATATAGTGGCTACCATACGCAAATGAGAGCGAGAAGAGGAGGCAAAAGCACGGTCGATGAACTATGATCAAGAAGTGATCCTAGAACAACCTACGTCAAGCATAACTCCAACACCGTGTTCACTTCCCGGACTCCGCCAAGAAGAGACCATCACGGTTACACACGCGCTTGGTGTATTTTAATTAAGATCAAATTCGGGTTTTCTACAACCGGACATTAACAAATTCCCATCTGCCACATAACCGTGGGCACGGCTTTCGAAAGTTCAAACCCTGCAGGGGTGTCCCAACTTAGCCCATTATAAGCTCTCGCGATCAACGAAGGATATTCCTTCTCCCCGGGAAGTCCCGATCAGGCTCGGAATCCCGGCTATAAGACATTTCGACAGTAATAATACAAGTCCAGCAAAGCCGCCCGATGCGCCGACATCCTGATAGGAGCTGCACATATCTCGTTCTCAGGGCAACACCGGATGAGCAGTCCGTACAGCTAAAAACCAAGTCTCAAGTTGCCGCGAGGTGGCGCTGCAAAGGGCTCTAGTTCGGACCAACACTTAGACAAGCATTGGCCCCGGGGGGGGGGGGGGCTAAATAAAGATGACCCTTGGGTTAATTACTCCCAAGGGAAAATAGGTGGTGGTGAGGCAAATGGTAAAACCAAGGTTGGGCCTCGCTGGAAAAGTCTTATTCAAAGAGAACTGTCAAGGGGGTCCCATAAATCACCCGACCGCGTTAGGGACGCAAAATCCGGGAACATAACACCGATATGACGGAAACTAGGGCGACAAGAGTGGAACAAAACACCAGGCATAAGGCCGAGCCTTCCACCCTTTACCAAGTATATAGATGCATTAATTAAATAAGATATATTGTGATATCCCAACAAGTAAACATGTTCCAATCAAGGAACAACACCTCCATGTTCCAACAAGGAACAAACTTCATGTTCACCTGCAACTAACAACGCTATAAGAGGGGCTGAGCAGAGCGGTAACATAGCCAAACAACGGTTTGCTAGGACAAGGTGGGTTAGACGCTTGGTTTGACAATATGGGAGGCATGATAAGCAAGTGGTAGGTATCGCAGCATAGGCATAGCAAAAGAGCGAGCAACTAGCAAGCAAAGATAAAAGTGATTTCGAGGGTATGGTCATCTTGCCTGAGATCCCGCAAGGAAGAAGAACGAGTCCATGAAGAACACAAACGGACGTAGTCGAACGAATCCTCACAACTCCGGAACGAAACCGAAGCTAACGAGAGAAGCAACCCGGAAAGAAACAAACAACATAGTAAACAACCATCACATAAACAAGGCATGATGCACAATCAAGTATGATGCATGTCCGGTTTAATGAGGCATGGCATGGCAAAGTGCGACAAACAACACTACAAATTAAGTGGAGCTCAATATGTAACGAGTTGCATATTGACAAAACACCACATGACTTATTTAGTTCTCTCTCGTTTAGGTACCCAACAATATTAAATGTTATTAAACATGGCAAGGGTGAAGCATATGAAAACTACCTATCTAGGCAAGTTTAAATGAGGCCGGAACCACAAACAACAATTCCGGAAAATCCTCATGTGCATATTTCGAATTTAGTACTGTTCTGCCCTAAAGCATATTTTAATGTCGTAAAACAGCAAAATAAAGTGCATCATGTTAAACTAGGCATTTTTCTACCCCATTTACATATAAAGTTTATTTAAAACGGAGCTACGGTTATTAAGTTATGAAATAAATCATCTTAGCATGGCATTTAAGCAAATTTAAACAAACAACATTTTAAACATTTTATTTGTTGTTATCATGATGCGGATGACATATGCAAGTTTTAAGAAATTTTATGAAAATGTTGACAAGAGCATTAAGAAGCATTTGTTGTCGTGGCGGAAAGAAAGGGGTGCCACGGCAACGAATCCGAAAATGATGCCACGGCAACATATCGGTTCCCGGTAACTCGATTGAGATACCGATGCAAGAGAGAAGTGTGCGAATGTGTGGAACACGCAAGAGATGGGGAGTGATCCCGGATACCGGGTGTCCCCCATGACGGTGGCATGGCAAACAAGGAACGTGCAAAGACAATTCGATCACGGTGCAAAACTCGAGCATCTCATACAACTCACAAGCATTCGTTAACGGGCGGTCGTCTCGGTGGTTATACCTTTGAAGCGTGCGTTTCGGGGCAGACGGGTTCGAAGTGGAAGTAGTTGTTCAAGCGTCTGATGGTAACGGTACACGGTCGTTTCGAAGAGGTACTTGACGTTCTTAGCGACGGAAATGGAAGTAGTGGTACACGCGGAGGTAGTCGAATTTATCGGTTCCGTTACACGGCCTTCGGCGACGGTGGATGTACTCGGTGCCAATATGGTCTTCAGGTACTTGACGATATACGTGCGTAGAGGTACTTGGCAGTTTCCTGTAGACGAACTTGAGGTACTTGGCAGTTTCCTGTAGACGAACTTGAGGTACTCCGGGGCAAAGGTTGCGACGTTGCAACAGAGCAGCCGTGGGAGGCCCGCGATGGAGAAGGACGGCAGGGGCAGGCGTTGGACGATGCGGGCGAGCGGAGGCACGTCCTCCTCCCTGCTCGAACAAAGAAGAGGCGGGGCAGGGGCTCCGAATGGCGCGGAGGCGGAGAGGCGTGATGACAGCGGCGCTTGGGACTGATCCTGGCGTTGGAGGCCGGGTCTTGGCCGGCAGCAGGGCGTCGCGGAGGACGGCGCTCTCCTTGCGGCGAGGCAGGGACGCGCGGCGGCGGGGCAGCATGGTGAAGGAGAGGTGGCCGACCGGGTTGCGAGGAAGTCGGCAGGGGCGAGGCGGCCTGGTCCGCTGCTGTGGTGGCCGGCGACGACGTCTACGGTGAGCGCGACCTGCAGGGTCGGCGAGGCTCGACCGCGCGGACTCTGCTCCGCGGCTGCGGGCACGGGGACGAGGAGGTAGGCGCTGGCATGGGGAGGAGCTGGGGGATCGGGCGCGGGGACTCCTCCCTGGTGCGTTGCGTGGGAGGACGAGAGGGAGAGGGTGAGAGGAAGAGATGGGATCGGGAGACCAAGTAGGAGGCGGCGGCATGGGAAGAGATCAAGAGGAGGGTTCTATCGGGCTAGGGTTATAGAGGCGGCTGGGCCTTGGGCCAAATGGACTGCAGGGAAGCAGGCCGGCCTGGCTGCTGGGCTCTCTTCTCCATCTCTCTTATTCCCTAGAAACAGAAAATAACAAAGAAGAAAAGGAGAAGAAAGGAGGTGTTGGGGAAGAAATTGGACACGCGAATAATTTTCCCGGACTCACAAAAATGTGCTTGATCAAGGAAAAATAGAAGTGGGCACGCGTGTGAAGTTGAATTCAAACACATTTGGATTTAATTCAAATGGTTTGAACTAGGGCGAGGTTTTAGGAGTGTCCAAAAATGTTGAGAAGTTAGGAGGAGCCTCGAAAAATGATGAAAGAAATTATGGGCAAGGTTGGAGACCAAGAATTGAGATAATAAAGGCATTGAGATAATTTGCAAGTGTGTTTGCGGTAAATCCAAATAATTGGAATATTTACTATAGCTCTCTAAATATCGAGAGGATATGTTTTAAAGAGAATCACCATGTGAATTCCCTCGATTTAAATGGATCAAAGATCCATGCCATTTATTTGAGTTGCAAAATGTGGCATGATGACATGATGCAATGCACAGATGCAAAGAGGAATGCAACAAGCAAAACAAAACACACGACGAAACCCGGAATCCATGGAAGGCATCTGAATATCCGGTCTTGGGCGTTACAACACTCCACCACTACGAGAGGATCTCGCCCCGAGATCTAGAATGGCACCGGAGGGAAAACGGAAGATAATGAGGAGAGGTAAAACTAAGTTGCTTCTTTGACAAACGAGTGAAACCATGAACCTTGAGAGGTTGAACAAAGTGAAAGAAAGAATACAATGGAGATGAGGAGATTGCAAACATTTCGTTAGCAAAGAGGAACAAGGAGCATTCGAGAACCTTGTCAGTTGAAAGACAAGAAACAAGGGCTTAACGAACCAAAGAATATGAAACCACACCGGTTGGAACGAGAAAGAACAATTTCGGCAGCACTCCGGTTGACAAGAGGAACAAACTTGATAAGATGAAAAGAACTTGAAGAGAATGACACAACACTACGGTTGGATGGATAAGCAAGGAAAAAAACATGAGGATGAGTTGGGTCGAAGAGAGCAATATCACAATGCTTCCGGAACGAACGAATAGAAGCTAAATCGTTAGGAAGAATGAAAGTAGAAGAAAATGATAACTTGTACCAACAATGAATTTGAAGGCATCCTTAGAGACAAGGATTGAATGGAGTTGGTGAACATTAAACAACAAAAGAATAAGGTTGTTGTGGGCTTATGGAAAACGTCTCAAAATTATGTGGTGAAATTCTGCCACTAACGGAAACAATAGATTGGATTGATATCAACAAGGAGACGAGAAACTTATTTCACCGGTAGGATAAATGAAGAACTTTGGTTAATTATAAGCACCATAAATAGCAGCAATCCTTAGGGAAAGCTTAAGGTGAAATATAACCCAAGACAACTCCAAAGAAGCGATTGATAGGTTTGACTATCCCATTCCTTACAACTTGTGAATCATGAAACATGAGGGAAATTGTCAAGAATGACATAACACCATCTCAAAAGATAAGGTAGAAAGAATTGCACTTCGAAATGCAAGAAGAAGAATACTTGAACTCCTCAACACAAACATGTGTTGAGCACCATGTTTATTTTAGAGTATAGCTTGACGCATCTTGACTCCGAGAGAAATCTTGATGAACAATTGAAGAATGAAAAGGGTCCTTGACGAACCACCATGTGAACCTTCCATGAAGAACTCCGGTAAAACAAGGATGATAGAAAGAGAGAGAAGTTGAAAACACAAGGTGAAACCTTGTAATGCTTTAGATGTATCTTCGTGATGATATAATTGCGAGAGGTTGGAACTCCGAGGAAGATAAGGTGAAACAATTGAAATCAAGAATTTTGATAAACCTCCGGAATAAGGAATTGAGTTAACTCGATGAAACAAGAATAAGAATTACATTATGCTTATCCTTCACCAATTAAATTGATGACAAGCAACAGATTTGTCATACTACTTATTCTCGTAGAAAGGATTATGATAGATATAGCGTAAACTTGGGAAGGTCTTCAACGAACCACCGGTAGGGTTGAAACAACGATTGAATTGATATAATAACAAAGAAAGAGAACTCTTGAACGAACCACCGTAAGAATTGAAAACGAACGAAGAAACGGTAAAAAAAACACCGGGAAGAATTAGCAAATGAACCAAGATACTTGAGAGATTTTAGATACAAGAGAATGAAGAGATCATGAACTGATTAGAGGATATCTGAACGATGCACCGGTAAAATTTGGAGAATGAACGAAGAGACATCAATTTAGAATAATTGGAGAACGAAGCTGAAAACTTAGAATGAATAAATCTGAGATGATGGGCTCTGGAGAATCAAACTGAAAAGACTTCTAAAATGCTCCGGATGGGTGAAAAGAATTCTCACAATCGAAAACAATTATGAGAGGATGGCATCAAGCTAGAACCATGAATCTTGAAGAGAATGGAGCAAGATTTAAGAGAAACTCTTCTTCGGTCTTCAAATGTTGAGAATGACGATGAGAAACACCACCATGAATTGTTGAGGCACTCCGGAATGAGAATTGGAAAGGTTGAACCAATAATGAAAAGAATTTGAAAGATCTTGGAGAAAGACATATGACTGATGAAAATTCATTCTTACGTCAAGCTTCGAAAAGAATTTGAGAATAACTCCGGAAAAATTAGAAGAGTCAGGTAAGATCCTGGAAAAAGACCTGTGGGTTAGGGCCCACTCAAAAGAAACACCGTTGGAAAGATTGCTTGAAAGGAGAGATTGCATCGGTTGATTTAAATGGCTTGAATGAGATAACATCCTCAAAAGAACTTGAGTGAATTGAGAATGGAAACTTGAATCTTCTGAGATATCTTCATCACTCCGGAACAAATGAATAGTGAGAGGTGAATGATTAAGAGGTGCACCGGCATGAGAAAACATTAGAAACGAGGAAAAGATATGATCGATAAAGCTTGAATTGGAACCACCGGAGAAGAAAAGAATGACGAATGATGAACTTGAAACTCCTGACCATCTTCATGATAATCACCGGATAAGAACATTGAAGGAAAGAATGAAGAAACTTCCATCAATAAAAATGATACTTGATTGAGAAATCTGAGTCCTTGAAGAAATAAGGGTGGGAGGGCGGGAAAACAAAGACAACTTGGAACGGATGAAGCAAACACCGTTGAGAAGAACTGATAATTGATCTTGCGAATGTTGAAGTGATCGGATCCACTTGAAGAGGGACACACCGGTTGGAAAGAATTGAAAAGACAACCTCAGTGATCAAGAAGGATTAGTATTCACATAGAAATATGAGAACACCGTTTAGGGAAGGTATGGATCAACACTTGACATCGAAGCAACTCGAATACCACAAATAAAATAAAACAAAGGATTTGGCTTGCAGAGTAAGCCGGAAACAAACATATGATAGATCCCATATCGTATCATGTGTCTGTTGGAAAGAATTCCTACGTTCTGGTTATGCAATCACGTGTTGGGGATACAGGGGACACAAAATATATCACCCAAACTAACAATACCTAGATCCAGCTGTATCCATCCTTCAACACATAACCAAGAAACCTTCGGAAATCGTCTACCTCAACCTTCAAAAAGCATCCGTTATACGAGTTATGGCAATACTCCCGCACTCGCCTCAGTACTGGGCTATCAGGGTTATCTCACCAACAACTGTACAAAAGAGATTTTCGATGTCGACGTACTAAACTCAGGTATTCTAGAACCGCAACGATAAAATTATGACGACAACACCTCAGAGCTCAACTCCCCGGGACACCTCCACTAAACCCCTGCTGACAGGAGGCACCAAGACAATGTTGTCATCATAAAACCATCGGAACGATTCTAAGATACTCGCGTGATCCAAATTTTTTTTTAGTGAAATTTGAGAAGAGAAGAGTCAAAACTCTACGTCAGGATGCCTTACCAGAGCGATGAGGAGACTGGGAAGTAAAAAGAATTCCTAAACTCTCCGATAGATAATTCCTAAATGACTCAAAACATTTTTCTAGACACAACTCGGTCGCTAAAAACGATCAATCAGTGGGGCTCCTAAGGTCGGGGAAGGCTCTGATTACCAACTTGTAACGCCCTCGATGCGGCTATATCTCCCACATGTCGAAGCATGACTTAGAGGCATAACCGCATTGAAAGCAATGTCGCAAGTGAGGTAATCTTCACACAACCCATGTAATACATAAGGGAAAGAGATACATAGTTGGCTTACAATCGCCACTTCACACAATACATGAGTAAAGCATTACATCAAACAGATACAATCAAGGTCCGGCTACGGAACCAAAATAAAAGAAGACTACCCCAAATGCTACACAGATCCCCGATCGTCCCAACTGGGCTCCACTACTGATCAACTGAAACGAAACAACACAAGGAACAAGATCTTCATCGAGCTCCTCCTTGAGCTCAGGTGCGTCACCTGCACGGTTTCATCGGCACCTGCAAACTGGTTTTGGAAATATCTGTGAGTCACGGGGACTCAGCAATCTCACACCCGCGAGATCAAGACTATTTAAGCTTAAAGGTAGGGCAGGGTAGTGAGGTGGAGCTGCGGCAAGCGACTAGCATATATAGTGGCTACCATACGCAAATGAGAGCGAGAAGAGGAGGCAAAAGCACGGTCGATGAACTATGATCAAGAAGTGATCCTAGAACAACCTACGTCAAGCATAATTCCAACACCGTGTTCACTTCCCGGACTCCGCCGAGAAGAGACCATCACGGTTACACACGCGCTTGGTGTATTTTAATTAAGATCAAATTCGGGTTTTCTACAACCGGACATTAACAAATTCCCATCTGCCACATAACCGCGGGCACGGCTTTCGAAAGTTCAAACCCTGCAGGGGTGTCCCAACTTAGCCCATTATAAGCTCTCGCGATCAACGAAGGATATTCCTTCTCCCCGGGAAGTCCCGATCAGTCTCGGAATCCCGGCTACAAGACATTTCGACAGTAATAATACAAGTCCAGCAAAGCCGCCCGATGCGCCGACATCCTGATAGGACCTGCACATATCTCGTTCTCAGGGCAACACCGGATGAGCAGTCCGTACAGCTAAAAACCAAGTCTCAAGTTGCCCCGAGGTGGCGCTGCAAAGGGCTCTAGTTCGGACCAACACTTAGACAAGCATTGGCCCGGGGGGGGGACTAAATAAAGATGACCCTTGGGTTAATTACTCCCAAGGGAAAATAGGTGGTGGTGAGGCAAATGGTAAAACCAAGGTTGGGCCTCGCTGGAAAAGTCTTATTCAAAGCGAACTATCAAGGGGGTCCCATAAATCACCCGACCGCGTTAGGGACGCAAAATCCGGGAACATAACACCGATATGACGGAAACTAGGGCGGCAAGAGTGGAATAAAACACCAGGCATAAGGCCGAGCCTTCCACCCTTTACCAAGTATATAGATGCATTAATTAAATAAGATATATTGTGATATCCCAACAAGTAAACATGTTCCAATCAAGGAACAACACCTCCATGTTCCAACAAGGAACAAACTTCATGTTCACCTGCAACTAACAACGCTATAAGAGGGGCTGAGCAGAGCGGTAACATAGCCAAACAACGGTTTGCTAGGACAAGGTGGGTTAGAGGCTTGGTTTGACAATATGGGAGGCATGATAAGCAAGTGGTAGGTATCGCAGCATAGGCATAGCAAAAGAGCGAGCAACTAGCAAGCAAAGATAGAAGTGATTTCGAGGGTATGGTCATCTTGCCTGAGATCCCGCAAGGAAGAAGAACGAGTCCATGAAGAACACAAACGGACGTAGTCGAACAAATCCTCACAACTCCGGAACGAAACCGAAGCTAACGAGAGAAGCAACCCGGAAAGAAACAAACAACATTGTAAACAACCATCACATAAACATGGCATGATGCACAATCAAGTATGATGCATGTCGGGTTTAATGAGGCATGGCATGGCAAAGTGCGACAAACAACACTACAAATTAAGTGGAGCTCAATATGTAACGAGTTGCATATTGACAAAACACCACATGACTTATTTAGTTCTCTCTCGTTTAGGTACCCAACAATATTAAATGTTATTAAACATGGCAAGGGTTAAGCATATGAAAACTACCTATCTAGGCAAGTTTAAATGAGGCCGGAACCACAAACAACAATTCCGGAAAATCCTCATGTGCATATTTCGAATTTAGTACTGTTCTGCCCTAAAGCATATTTTAATGTCGTAAAACAGCAAAATAAAGTGCATCATGTTAAACTAGGCACTTTTCTACCCCATTTACATATAAAGTTTAGTTAAAACGGAGCTACGGTTATTAAGTTATGAAATAAATCATCTTAGCATGGCATTTAAGCAAATTTAAACAAACAACATTTTAAACATTTTATTTGTTGTTATCATGATGCAGATGACATATGCAAGTTTTAAGCAATTTTATGAAAATGTTGACAAGAGCATTAAGAAGCATTTGTCGTCGTGGCGGAAAGAAAGGGGTGCCACGGCAACGAATCCGAAAATGATGCCACGGCAACATATCGGTTCCCGGTAACTCGATTGAGATACCGATGCAAGAGAGAAGTGTGCGAATGTGTGGAACACGCAAGAGATGGGGAGTGATCCCGGATACCGGGTGTCCCCCATGACGGTGGCATGGCAAATGAGGAACGTGCAAAGACAATTCGATCACGGTGCAAAACTCGAGCATCTCATACAACTCACAAGCATTCGTTAACGGGCGGTCGTCTCGGTGGTTATACCTTTGAAGCGTGCGTTTCGGGGTAGACGGGTTCGAAGTGGAAGTAGTTGTTCAAGCGTCCGATGGTAACGGTACACGGTCGTTTCGAAGAGGTACTTGACATTCTTAGCGACGGAAATGGAAGTAGTGGTACACGCGGAGGTAGTCAAACTTATCGGTTCCGTTACACGGCCTTCGGCGACGGTGGATGTACTCGGTGCCAATATGGTCTTCAGGTACTTGACGATATACGTGCGTAGAGGTACTTGGCAGTTTCTTGTAGACGAACTTGAGGTACTTGGCAGTTTCCTGTAAACGAACTTGAGGTACTCCGGGGCAAAGGTTGCGACGTTGCAACAGAGCAGCCGTGGGAGGCCCGCGATGGAGAAGGACGGCAGGGGCAGGCGTTGGACGATGCGGGCGAGCGGAGGCACGTCCTCCTCCCTGCTCGAACAAAGAAGAGGCGGGGCAGGGGCTCCGGATGGCGCGGAGGCGGAGAGGCGTGACGACGGCGGCGCTTGGGACTGATCCTGGCGTTGGAGGCCGGGTCTTGGCCGGCAGCAGGGCGTCGCGGAGGACGGTGCTCTCCTTGCGGCGAGGCAGGGACGCGCGGCGGCGGGGCAGCATGGTGAAGGAGAGGTGGCCGACCGGGTTGCGAGGAAGACGGCAGGGGCGAGGCGGCCTGGTCCGCTGCTGTGGTGGCCGGCGACGACGTCTACGGTGAGCGCGACCTGCAGGGTCGGCGAGGCTCGGCCACGCGGACTCTGCTCCGCGGCTGCGGGCACGGGGATGAGGAGGTAGGCGCTGGCATGGGGAGGAGCTGGGGGATCGGGCGCGGGGACTCCTCCCTGGTGCGTTGCGTGGGAGGACGAGAGGGAGAGGGTGAGAGGAAGAGATGGGATCGGGAGACCAAGCAGGAGGCGGCGGCAGGGGAAGAGATCGAGAGGAGGGTTCGATCGGGCTAGGGTTATAGAGGCGGCTGGGCCTTGGGCCAAATGGACTGCAGGGAAGCAGGCCGGCCTGGCTGCTGGGCTCTCTTCTCCATCTCTCTTATTCCCTAGAAACAGAAAATAACAAAGAAGAAAAGGAGAAGAAAGGAGGTGTTGGGGAAGAAATTGGACACGCGAATAATTTTCCCGGACTCACAAAAATGTGCTTGATCAAGGAAAAATAGAAGTGGGCACGCGTGTGAAGTTGAATTCAAACACATTTGGATTTAATTCAAATGGTTTGAACTAGGGCGAGGTTTTAGGAGTGTCCAAAAATGTTGAGAAGTTAGGAGGAGCCTCGAAAAATGATGAAAGAAATTATGGGCAAGGTTGGAGACCAAGAATTGAGATAATAAAGGCATTGAGATAATTTGCAAGTGTGTTTGCGGTAAATCCAAATAATTGGAATATTTACTATAGCTCTCTAAATATCGAGAGGATATGTTTTAAAGAGAATCACCATGTGAATTCCCTCGATTTAAATGGATCAAAGATCCATGCCATTTATTTGAGTTGCAAAATTTAGTGGCATGATGACATGATGCAATGCACAGATGCAAAGAGGAATGCAACAAGCAAAACAAAACACATGACGAAACCCGGAATCCATGGAAGGCATCTGAATCTCCGGTCTTGGGGCGTTACAATTCAGCTTTTATCTGAATCCTGGGACGCAACGACGGTGGGCTCCATATCTGCCCAGTATGTCTTGACACGGGCAAGAGCCAACCGAGCTCCCTCCGTGCATGCTGACCTCTTCATAGCACCGATACATGGCACCACGTCGAGAAATTGCTGCACCAAGCTGAAATAACTCTTCGGCTTCGATCCCCCCGGACACAGATAATCCATGACGTACTTCATGGCGAGTCCTGACAACCTATTCAGTTCGGCCCATTGGGCCAGGCGATCGTCCACTGCAAGTGGACGCTCTAGATTGATGAATTGCGACCAGAAGAGCTTATCCACTTCATGACCCTTCTTATCTTGAAAGTGTTTGGTCGCATCAACATCACTAGCCGCCAAATCCAGATAGGTGTCCTCTACACTCCACGCTCGGTCCAACGGGGCAAACCTCGGGTCGCAAAATTTTCTCCGCAGCAAGAAGGGCTTTCCATCCGCAATTAGTCCGGCTTGACGTAGCTCCTCCTTTGCCGCTCTCATTACAGAGCGGGCATCCTTGGCGTCGGTAACAGCTTTCTCTAAGCTCGTTTGCCTCGCCCGACCTTCTTCTTCAAGAAGCTTGCAACGGTCAGTAGCACTTTTTAACATTACGGCCATATCAGCCACCTCCTCCTTGCTTCGACAATGGGCAGCCTGTTCGGCTTTTAGCTCTTCAAGGGCTTTCACGGCAGCCGCATCGCTTTTTCTGGCTTGTTCCTTCGCTCGAGCGAGTTCGGCCCTAAGACCTTCCACGACGGCCGCACCATCTGCGTCAAGCACACACACGGTAAGATATTGACATAAAGCTCCTCTTACTCACAATCGCCTAATGATTTCAATACCTTGAGCACCATCAAGCCGCTTGTTAACAAGCACGATGTCGGCTTCTGCCTCATCCAGTTGTCGCTTTAGTTCGGCATATTCACGAGTCCGGCTTGACTCCGGACAATCAGCCACCTACGTATAAAGGTGCCACTTAAAGGACCTGGGATTAAGATCCTCTGCGCGTCGTACATCTTTACGACGCACAGAGTCTCAGGGGCTACTATCGACACAGGGCGCACTTTATTTATGCGCAATTAATATAAATATACGTTATTTAAAACGTACCTCAAGGCCTGCATCTAAACTCTTGACGGCCTCGTGCAATCCGCTTTCTGCGAATGAAATCTTTTCAATCACCGTACTCATTAACGCACGATGCTCCTCTGAGACAGAGGCTCGCCCCAGCAGAATCTTTAGCTCCTCCGACCGAACACCAGATGGTGCCGGACTCGTCCCATGGCCTTCCTCAAAGGCCGGACACGGAGAACCTCGGGGGGCTACGCCATCCACCCCTAGCGGATCCGGAGAAATCCCCCGCGATGATACTTCAGCGTCGCCCGCCTTGCTAGGCGATACAGAAGGAGGAGGCGTTCCGCTCTCCATCATCTCCGGAAGAAGATCCCCCGAAGACGAGTTCTACTGAGAAGGGCTAAGGTCCGAACTACAAAGTAAAGTTTCGGTTAAAACTTCTCAGATTTAAATCAAGGGTTTCTCTTAAAAGAATAACTCTTCTTCTACTTACGGCTCGCTGGAGAGCTGTTCCCTTTGAGGGTTTAGTTCGGCCGAGGGGCTCCCTGGCGTCGGGCCCTCTGACAAGGATTCTTTCCCCCACTTCGAAGCTATGATTTCCGGGCGGTAAGAGGCGGCCCTTTTCTTTCCCTTAGGAGGAGAATTATCGATTCCCCCCTTTGGAATGGTCTCTTTCGGAGAGGCCACGGTCTCCTTGTCTGCTCCCATATTTCCCTCCAAAGGCACTACCTCTAACATCCTGACTAGCACAGGATCCAGCCTGGTTTCGGGAAGGGGAGCCGAACACCGGATCAGCTTCGCCTTCGCTATCCACTCCTGCTTAAAAGGAAAAGTGCTGTTAAAAAGCAAGTTAATTATGCAGATAGAAGGTCTGGTCGCAAGGTCACCTACTTGAGTATCCGAGCGATTGCGGCTTAAACCAGCATCCTCGGTCAAATCCGGACTCACTTCTTGTGATCCGAAGAACAGTTTATACATCTCCACAGGCGTCATGCCCATAGAATTCTGGAGAGCTCGTGGTCCCTCTGGATTGAATTCCCACAAGTGAAGGGGGCGACGTTGGCCGGGCAGTGTCCGGCGAATCAGCATGACTTGTGTCACCTTGACCAGGTTGAGGTCTCCCTTCAAGAGATCCTTAATGCGGCCCTGCAGTAGAGGAACGTCTTTGGGCAAGCCCCGATCTAGCCCTGTGTTAATCCACGATGCTAACCGTGGTGGGGGACCCGAGCGAAAGGCTGGAGGTGCCACCCATGCGGTGCCCCGAGGAGCGGTGATGTAGAACCACTCCTATTGCCATAAGCCAAGCTCCTCTTGAAAAGCGCCCTCGGGCCATGGAGCGTCGGCATTCCTTTTTATAGCAGCGCCTCCACACTCTGCGTGGCGCCCTTCGATTATCTTAGGTTCTACTTTGAAGGTCTTGAGCCACAATCCGAAGTGAGGGGTAACACGGAGGAACGCTTCGCACACAACTATGAACGAGGAGATATGGAGGATGGACTCCGGAGCTAAGTCGTGGAATTCCAGCCCATAATAAAACATCAGCCCCCTTACAAAGGGATCCACGGGGAAGCCTAATCCCCGAAGGAAGTGGGATATGAATACCACACTCTCGCCGGGCTGAGGGCTAGGGATCACCTGTCCTTGAACAGGCAGCCTGTGCAGAATCTCCCTGGTCAGGAATCTAGCTTCCCTCAATCTTGATACGTCCTCCTCCGTAACAGAGGAGGGCATCCATCGGCCTTGGAGGTCGGAGCCGGACATTATCGAAGATCCGGTGCGCTCGGAATCTGGAAGCCTAGGGTGTTGGAACTCAAGGCAACGAGCGAGCTCGAGAATAGAGGCGGGGAACATGGCCTCGGTCTCTTTATAAGAGGCAGAATATCAAGCGCCCTCCCCGTAACCGTCTTGGACTAGCCTTTAATTAAGGCAAGACGTGCTAACAGGCACGATTGGGTTATCCACGACCGTATTAATGAGAATCCCGTTAGAGGGGGCACACGATCTCTGCTTTGACAAGACGTGCCAAGGAAACCGCCTCGCTAAACGAGCTGAGGTGGAACAATGAAAGCAATTTATATAGAAGGCTTGGTCGCAGTGTTATGACGCACTGCGGGATACGTCAGCAGATTTGATTTGTGTTAATATTATTCTCTATATGGCAATATGTGGAAACTTATTTTGCAGAGCCGGACACTATTTTTTGGTGTTTATAATCTTCTTGAAGAACTTGGGGGAGGAACCCGCCTTGCAATGCCGAAGACAATCTGCGCGCGGGACTCATCGTCATTGAAGCCTGGTTCAGGGGCTACTGAGGGAGTCCTGGATTAGGGGGTGTTCAGATAGCCGGACTATACCTTCAGCCGGACTCCAGGACTATGAAGATACAAGATTGAAGACTTCGTCCCGTGTCCGGAAGGATCTTTTCTTGGCGTAGAAGGCAAGCTAGGCGTGCGGATATTCAAGATCTCCTACCATTGTAACCGACTCTGTGTAACCCTAACCCTATCCGGTGTCTATATAAACCGGAGGGTTGTAGTCCGTAGGACAACCATCATCATACACAATCATACCATAGGCTAGCTTCTAGGGTTTAGCCTCCTTGATCTCATGGTAGATCCACTCTTGTACTACCCATATCATCAATATTAATCTAGCAGGAGTAGGGTTTTACCTCCACCGAGAGGGCCCAAACCTGGGTAAAATAAAGTGTCCCTTGTCTCCTGTTACCATCCGACCTTGACGCATAGTTCGGGACCCCCTACCCGAGATCCGCCGATTTTGACACCGACAGGAAGGCTTAAGTACATGATGTACACAAGCCCCAATCATGAGTTCCCAAAGGAAATTATCTTACAGAATTTTTATGCTCGGCTTTCTCACGATGATCAAACCATACTAAATTCTTCTTCTATTGGCACTTTATGAAGAAAAATATTGAATTTAGATGGGACCTTCTTGGAAGAATTAAACACAACCCTGAAGATTGGGAACCCGACAAAGGTAATGGGATAGGTATAATAGTTGAGTTTGATTGTGTTAAATCTTTAATGGATACTGAAGCTTTTCATAAGTTTAGCACTAAATATGGCCTTGACTCTTAGATAGTAGCCTCATTTTGTGAATCATTTGCTAATCATGGTGATCTCCCTAAGGAGAAGTGGTTTAAATATCACCCCCTATTAAGAAAAAGATTGAGGAACCTATTATAGTTAAAGAAGAAACTGTCATTTACAATGTTGATTCAGTTGTTCCTACTGCTTATATTGAGAAACCACCTTTCCGTGTTAGGATAAAGGAACATGCTAAGGCCTCCTTTGATTTGGAGGAATTTCATAGGAATTCTAGAGGATAGGATTTTTATAGGATTTTTCCTTTAGAGCCCTTTGGTTCATAGGAATGGATTCCTATTCCTACATAGGATTGGTTTCTATCCTCCACATTTCATAGGAAAATAAAAATGAGCCGAGACTCAATGGAAAAATTCCTTTGGTGTCAACCAAATGACATCTCGTTTCCTATTCCTACTCACAGGATTTGAGATACATGTCATCTCATTTCCTACAAAATTCCTATTCCTAAGATAACCCTATCCTATGAACCAAAAGAGGCCTAAGGTTTCAACCGTGGTGAACAAAAATAATATTAGAGCACCTAGAACCTCTGAACAAATGAAAGTAGAACCTAATATTGCTATGGTTAAATATCTCTTTGGTCGATAATATTGATGGGCATGTTATTTATTTCTGTAATGAAGCAACTAGGATTGCTAAGCCTGATACTAAAGATAAGAATAAGCCTGTTGTTGGCATGCCTGTTGTCTCAGTTTAGATAGGAGATCATTGTTATCATGGCTTATGTGATTTTGGTGCTAGTGTGAGTGCTATCCCGTTTACCTTATATCAAGAAATTATGAATGATATTGTTCCTGCTGAAATAGAAGACATTGATGTTACTATTAAGCTTGCAAATAGAGACACTATTACACCACTTGGGATTATTAGAGATGCTAAAGTCTTGTGTGGAAAAAATAAAATACCCTACTGATTTTCTAGTTCTTGGTTCTCCACAAGATGATTTTTGTCCCATAAGTTTTGGTAGACCATTCTTGAATACTGTTAATGCTAAGATTGATTGCACTAAAGAAATTGTCAGTGTCAACTTTGGTGAAATATCTCATGAGTTTAATTTCTCTAAGTTTCTTACACAATCTCATGATAAAGAATTGCCTAGTAAAGATGACATTATTAGTCTTGCTTCTATTGATGTACCTCCTACTGAACCATTAGAACAATATTTGCTAGATCATGAAAATGATATGCACTTGAATGAAAGAAATGAAATAGATAAGATGTTGTTTGATCAACCACCTATTCTTAAACACAATTTTCCTGTTGAAACTCTTGGAGCTCCTCCTCCACCTAAGGGTGATCCTGTGTTTGAATTAAAACAATTGCCTGATACATTGAAATATTCTTATCTTGATGAAAAGAAGATATATCCTGTTATTATTAGTGCTAACCTTTCAGAGCATGAAGAAAAGAGATTATTAAAAACTCCTAGGAAGCACCATGCTGCTATTGGATATACTCTTGATGACCTTAAGGGCATTAGTCCCACTCTATGTCAACATAAAATTATGGAGCCTAATGCTAAACCATTTGTTGATCATCAACGGCGATTAAATTCTATGATGAAGAAAGTGGTAAGAACTGAAATATTAAAGCTCCCTGAAGCAGGTATAATCTATCCCATAGCTGATAGTAGATGGGTAAGTCATGTTCGTTGTGTCTCTAAGAAGGGAGGCATTACCGTTGTTCCTAATGATAAAATGAACTTATTCCACAAAGAATAGTGACTGGTTATAGGATGGTAATTGATTTTAGCAAAATAAATAAAGCTACTAGAAAATATCATTACCCCTTACCTTTTATTGATCAAATGTTAGAAAGATTGTCTAAGCATACACACTTTTGCTTTCTTGATGGATATTCTGGATTCTCTCAAATACCTGTATCACAACCTGACCAAGAGAAAACCACCTGTACTTGTCCTTTTGGAACTTATACTTATAGACGCATGCCTTTTGGTTTATGTAATGCACATTCTACCTTTCCAAGATGTATGACTGCTATATTCTCTGACTTTTGTGAAAAGATTGTTGAGGTTTTCATGGATGATTGCTTAAGCAACCTTGATCTAGTTCTGCAGAGATGTGAACAAACTAATCTTGTCTTGAATTGGGAGAAGTGCCACTTTATGGCGAATGAAGGTATTGTCTTGGGGCATACAATTTCAGAGCGAGGCATTGAAGTGGATAAAGCTAAAGTTCATGCAATTGAGAAAATGCCATGTCCTAAAGATATTACAGGTATCCGAAGTTTCCTTGGTCATGCTGGTTTCTATAGGAGGTTTATTAAAGACTTATCTAAAATTTCTAGGCCTCTTACTAACCTCTTGCAAAAATATGTTCCATTTATTTTTTATGATGATTGTGTAGAAGCCTTCGAAACACTTAAGAAAGCCTTAACTTCTGCACCTATTGTTCAACCACCTAATTGGAACTTACCTTTTGAAATTACTAGATGATTCCCCGCGCGTTGCTATGGAAAATATTGCTTAAAATTGTTGTTTTACTTAGTGAACTAACTCTCCTGATAGGATCAACAAAATAATGAACAAATTATCCTGCTTTGGCAACAATACTTTAGAATAATACATCATTGTAATGGCACATAGTCGATCCTCCTAGTTATATCATTCAACTTTGGCAACAATACTTTAGAATAATAGTACATCACTGTAATTGTACAGTAAGGTCGATCCTCCTAGCTATATCATTCAAATTTTGGACGGTAGGTGAACAATCAGATTATATATAATATTACCCTGAGAACCAACTGTTTATGAAAAAGTAATTTCACGAGACATCCATACTCAGCAACACATGATAGTAAGACCTTTGTGAATGTGATCCTTCAGAGGGAATGGAAGAACAAAAGTTGCATCAACTGGATGATAGCATTGCCTTCCTCAATGGTTAAGTAACTTGGCACATAAAATTTAGGAGTTTGCAGAAACACAATTACACAATGTATTAGGGAACATCAGATTAAATGTAGAACTTTTGCATAACTAAATTGGTTCCTTTTGGGATCTAGGGTGTACCTAGATAGCAATTACAATGATCTCTTTGTGAAATTTTACTAAAACTATGAAACCAGCGAACTCTTCAATGTGATTAAGAAAATAATATGCCATGGTAGAAGAGAAGTAACATTTTTAGCACATCAAAATAGGATGCATGGCACTGGAAAACACCATTTTTATTCTCCAGAATTCAGAATTTACATCACCATAAAAATTACTACAAAAGCTGAGGGTGGAGCGAGGAACCGTGACATTGGCATAGTAATGAACCAGTTACTACCCTTGTAATTGCAACTTGATGATGATCGGGACATGTTTGGATCTTTTGCAGACATTAGGCGGATCAAATGTGGCTTGAATTGCCCCTCATTGATGCCTAAAAAAGGGTGCAGAAAAATGATTGTATGATAGTCAAGTCCATACACATGGATATGTAGGAAGGGGAAACTGAAAAGAAATATGAGGTATTTTATTCAAATTTAGGATGCCAATTGTGTAGGCATGGTCCAAACTCTCTGATACATGAACACTTGCAATGATACCATAAAGCTTGAAAGAAAATTTAAGGGCATACACAACATATATCCTTGTTGATCAAAGGCTCTAATGAAATAAGTTGACATCTCAAAAAAATAAAAGGTAAATATGTATACTAACTAACCATGATCTCCTTTTTAGCATCTTCTTCACGAAAAGCTGCACATCATACTGAATCAAACTATGACGGCTTGATGTGTAAGCATATAAATTGGCCGTCGTGTTTTTGCCATAACAATAGAAAAAAAATCCACAATGCATCATTAAAAATTTTATGAGGTTGAATCAGATAATCTAAGAAAATGGGATATGTCCCATCTTTTTGTATGATTAGGGCACTCAAATGTAAGCCCTTTCACTGAAAGTGAGATGTGAGTTTTGCACCTATTGATGCGTACAATTTACCAACAACTAATATGCCATGGTAGAAGAGAAGTAATCTGAACCACCAACATATGAAAACAAATTCAGACTACATGTTGAGATTATGGCACCTATATATTGTATCAATGCCAGCTTACCATCCATATCCCCTTTCCCAAGTATCAAGTGTCAAATGGAAATAACTTTCGTTCTTTGCTCCAGGGATTGACAAACATGTCTTTGTTCTCTGGCAACAGAAAATAAAAATTCTGAATGACTTAGGTTGGAACTCACAAGAAGCAATGTGGCGTATGTAGCTGCTGCAGAGAGAAGAAATCATGCAAGCAAGTAAGGGGATATAGGATGAGATAAACAAATAAAATAAAAACTGAGTCTCAAGGATACAGGTGGGCCTCTCACTGTTTGGAATCTAATGTCCGTGAACAACAACATGAGTTACAATTTCCGCAGATCTGCAAGAATGAACCTAGAATTTAACCATATGTCATGACATATTCCAAGCAAACAATCAGGAAAGCAAAAAAATCCCCTTGCATAACCAAATATATTACTACTCCCAGGCAATAGCCAAACAACCAGGCAAGGAAAAATGATTCCGTTGCATAACCAACCAGAACTACCACATGGAAGCGGCAAGAAGAATCACTTATAAACTGGAAGCAATAGCCTAAAAATGGCCGCAACACGCTTCTCTCTCTCTCCTGCACCAACACCGTCACCACACCCTAGAGAAGCCGTCTTTTGACCTGGAGATGAACGCATCACGCTCCCCTCTCATCTCCTCTCGACACAATCACCACCATGCCCTGTTGCCTTCTCACTCCCTCACAGCCTCTAGATTCCCAATTCTTCTCGTGTCTTCCTCTCGAATCGCGAGCAGTGTAGCAAGCGCAATGAGCCGAGCAGTGACGGCGTAAGGGGTAAGAAGCGGAGGCCGATCTAGACTGGACTCGCGAGCGTGGGAGGAGGCGTCTCGCACTGGTGGCAGGCGAACCAACAAGATGAAGCGGGGAGGCCTGACTGGTTGGGAATTAAAGTAGGAAAGTGGAAGGGGAACGGGGTCGGGAAGTCATTGATGGTATGGCAGCTAAGTGGATGGTTTTGGGAGGTTAGGAGCCGAGGAAGACGGAGGAAACACAAGGTATAGCGGGTGGGTTGAACCGATGAGCCCGGATGTGATCCAGGGGAAGGCTATGGGTTCATCTGATTCTGGGGTAGAGAGGTCTGTAGTCAGCCTATCGTGTCCAACTGCTGGTAACTGAAACAAACGTGACTGGTCTAGGCTGTGGTGGGTGCCTATGTAAGCTGCTAAGAAAAAGCTGATGTGGACGGGCTGCTGATGTGGACAGGGTGCATGTCAAGAGAAATAGGTTAGTGGGGATGAACTATTTAGGTATTATAGATGTGTGATGCTAGTGATTATGTTGTTGCTGTTGTCCTAGGACAAAGAGTTGATAAGAAATTAAATGTTATACACTATGCTAGCAAAACTCTAGATAGTGCTCAAAGAAATTATGCTACTCCTGAAAAGCAATTTTTAGCAGTTGTGTTTGCTTTGGATAAGTTCATGTCTTACATTGTTGATTCTAAAGTAGTTGTTCACACCGATCATGCTGCTATTAAATACCTTATGGAAAAGAAAGATGCTAAACCTAGACTCATTAGGTGGGTTCTTTTGCTTCATGAATTTGATTTTCATATTACTGATAGGAAGGGAGCTGAGAACCATGTAGCTGACAATTTATCTAGGTTGGAAAATATTCTTGACGACCCACTACCTTTTGATGATAGCTTTCCCGGTGAACAATTAGCTGTCACAAATGCTTCTTGTAACACTCCTTGGTATGCAGACTATGCTAATTATATTGTTGCTAAATTTATACGACCTAGCTTTACATACCAACAAAAGAAAAAAAGATTCTTCTTTGATTTAAGACATTACTTCTGGGATGACCCACACCTTTATAAAGGAGCAGATGGTATTATTAGATGTTGTATACCTGAGCATGAACATGAACAAATCCTACAGAGGTGTCACTCCGAGGCTTATAGAGGACACCATGCGAGAGACAGAACTGCACACAAGGTATTACAATCTGGTTTTTATTGGCCTATCTTTTCAAGGACGCTCGTAAGTTTGTCTTATCTTGCGATAGATGTCAAATAATTGGAAATATTAGTAGACTCAGGAAATGCCTAAGAATTATTCACTTGTTATTGAACTATTTGATGTTTGGGGATTTCATTATATGGGAACTTTTCCTTCCTCTAATGGGTATACACATATTTTGGTTGCTCTTGATTATGTCACTAAGTGGGTAGAAGCTATTCCAACTAGTAGCGCTGATCATAACACTTCCATTAAAATGCTTAATGAAGTTATTTTCCCAAGGTTTGGTGTCCGTAGATATTTAATGACTGATGGTGGTTCACATTTTATTCATGGTACTTTCCGTAACTACTTGCTAAATATGATGTCAATCATACAATTGCATTCACCCATCACCCTCAATATAGTGGTCAAGTTGAGTTGAGAAATAGAGAAATAAAGTTAATTTTGCAAAAGACCGTCAATAGATCTATAAAGAATTGGTCTAAGAAACTTGGTGATGCATTATGGGCTTAGAGAACTGCTTATAAAAATCCCATGGGTATGTCTACATATAAAATGGTTTATGGAAAAGCATGTCATTTACCTCTTGAGTTAGAACATAAAGCATATTTGGCAATTGAATAACTCAATTATGATTTCAAACTTGCCGGTGAAAAGAGGTTATTTGATATTAACTCACTAGAAGAATGAAGAGCCAAGCCTATGAAAATGCCAAATTATTTAAAGAAAAAGTTAAAAGATGGCATGACAAACGAATCCAAAAACGGGAGTTCAAAGTTGGAGAATATGTTCTTTTGTACAACTCTCGTTTTAGATTGTTTTGACATTTTTTTCTGGACAAGAGATACCCTCGAAGCTTTGGGAGGAGACCAGAAGGCAAACGAGGAGTTGATAATGCAACATGGCATGCCTAGGGGGGTAGGCGTGCCCTGATGCCTTGTGGGCCCCTCGTGGTCCGTCTGGCCTAATTCCTACTCTGTAAATTCTCTAAAATCGAGAAACTAATAGATAGCCACCCAAAATACTTTTTCCGCTGCCGCAGGTTTCTATTCTTCCACGATCCCATCCGAAGTTCTTGTCCGGTACTTTGCCTTACGGGGAATTGATTACGGAGGGATTCTACATCACCTTGCTGCCTTTCCGATGACGTGTGAGTATTTTACCACAGACCTACAGGTCCATAGCTAGTAGTTAGATGGCTTCTTCTCTCTCTTTTATCTTCTATACAGTGATCTCCACAATGTTCTTGGAGATCTATTCGGTGCAATCCTCTTTTGCGGTGTGTTTGTTGGGATTCGATGAATTGTAGGTTTATGATCAGATTATTCATGAATATTAATTTAATCTTCTATAATTCTTTTATGCATGATTATTATATATTTGTATTTCTCTCCGATCTATCCGTTTGGTTTGGCCAACTAGATTGATTTATCTTGTAATGGGAGAGGTTCTTTGTAATGGGTTCAATCTTGCGGTGCTCTATATCTGAGTGACAAAGTAGGGGACAAGACACATATTTTTATTGTTTCCATTAAGGGGAAAATAAAGGTGTTTATTCATATTGGTTGGATTTACTTTATATACATCATGTCATCTTGCTTAAGGAATTACTCCCTTTTTATTAACTTAATACTCTAGATGCATTCTGGATAGCGGTCGATGGGTGCAGTAATAGTAGTAGATGCAGGCAGGAATTGGTCTACTTGTCTCGGCCATGATGCCTACATACATGATCAGTGCCTTGAATATCATCATAAATTTGTGCTTTTCTATCAATTGCCAACAGTAATTTTTTTACCCACCGTATGGTTTTTGTTTGAGAGAGAAGCCTCTAGTGAAAACTATGGCCCCGAGGTCTACTTTTATCATACATAAAATCCAAAAATACCTTGCTGCAATTTATTTACCATTATTTCATTTTGTGTTTTTATTTTATCTATCTATCACTACGAGATTTGATTCCCGCAAATAACCGATGATGGGATTGACAACCCCCTCGATTGCGTTAGGTGCGGGTATTTGCTCTTTTGTATGTAGGTGCTGTTAACGAGGTTTCGCGTGGTTCTCCTACTGGATTGATAACCATGGTTCTTAACTGAGGTAAATACTGTGATGCCCTCGATTCAATCATACAATAATCATACACGCCAACGTGTACGACCAAGATCAGGGACTCAAGGGAAGATATCACAACACAACTCTAGACATAAATAAAATAATACAAGCTTCATATTACAAGCCAGGGGCCTCGAGGGCTCAAATACATAAGCTCGAATACAAACGAGTCAGCGGAAGCAAAAATATCTAAGAACAGACATAAGTTAATCAAGTTTGCCTTAAGAAGGCTAGCACAAACATCTATGATGATTGAAAAGGCAAGGCCTCCTGCCTGGGAGCCTCCTACCTACTCCTGGTCATCAGCGACCTCCACGTAGTAGTAGGCGCCCTCGGGGTAGTAGTAGTCGTCGGTAGTGGCATCTGGCTCCTGGGATCTGTCATCTGATCGCAACAACCCGGTATGGGGAAAAAAGAGGTAGCAAAACAACCATGAGTACTCATCCGAAGTACTAGCAAGACTTACATCAGATCTATGCTAAGTATGCATCAGTATCAAAGGAATGGACTGTATCTATGGACTGAATTGCAGAGTGCCAGAAGAGAAGGGGGAAAGCCTAACATATTGAAGACTAGCATATTCAAGCATCTTGCAGCATGAGAAGAGATAAGAGTAACATATTATAGTAGTAGTAGTAAGTATGTGGTAACATTAGCGCCTAGAGATCCTTTCTCGACTCCCTGCGAGAAAGCAATCCCGGAGTCATCATATCCATTTCTCATGCCTCAGCATCCAGTTCTAGTTGTATCAATCGGGATACAACTTCGAGCATCCATTATCGTGGACACGACTATTCGAATAGATAATACTTCCCTGCACGGGTGCACAAACTTACCCAACACGCTCGATCAACTACGACTGGACACACCATCATGTCACGACCGGCCTCGGCCGATCAACACATCGCAGTCCTACCTAGGCTCAATAGAGAGGCCAGCACACCGGTCTACATCCTAAGCGCGCATGGTTCTTGGGACCATCACCCTTTGCACTCCTTCACGTTGCGTACGCGGCCAGTGAGCAGACTTAGCCCCCTTATACAAGCGCAGGCGTTCCAGTCCAACCCAGCGGGCACCACTCAGTCGCTGACATCTGAAGAGCTTCGGCTGATACATACGATGCAGAGTGCCCATACTTATTCCCGCGTGGTGGTTAGTGCGAAAAGGCCAGAGGCCTACTCGAATCACATATCCAAACCATTAGTGTCTAGGGAGCGCGCGGTAACGAGTAGAGACTCACGATCATGTGACCCCGTCGCCCCATCTCGTGGACTTACGGCAAGGGCCCGGAATGCCTGACCATGCCACGTAGAAATCTCGCGGGTACCCTTCAGGTCAACCCGACTACACATCAACTCACGGGTACCTAATACGTCTCCAACGTATCTATAATTTTTTATTGTTCCATGCTATTATATTATCTATTGTGGATGTTTTATATGCATTAATATGCTGTTTTATATCATTTTTGGGACTTACTTGTTAACCTATAGCCGAGTACTAGTTTCTATTTTTTCCTTGTTTTTGAGTTTTATAGAAAAGGAATACCAAACGAAGTCCAAATAGAATAAAACTTTCGCGATGATTTTTCTTGGACCAGAAGACACATGTAGGACTTGGAGATGAAGTCAGAGGAGTCCCGAGGCGGCTGTCGCTGTCAAAACCGGCGGATCTTGGGTAGGGGGTCCCGAACTGTGCGTCGAAGGTCGATGGTAACAGGAGACAGGGGACACGATGTTTACCCAGGTTCGGGCCCTCTCTATGGAGGTAATACCCTACTTCCTGCTTGATTGATCTTGATGAATATGAGTATTACAAGAGTTGATCTACCACGAGATCGTAATGGCTAAACCCTAAAAGCCTAGCCTGTATGACTATGGTAATGAATCTCCCCCCTCCGGACTAAGTCCTCCGGTTTATATAGACATCGGGAGGATCTAGGGTTACACAGGGTCGATTACAAATAAGGGAATCTACATGTTTGATTGCCAAGCTTGCCTTCCACGCCAAGGAGAGTCCCGTCCGGACACGGGTAAAGTCTTCGGTCTTTGTATCTTCACAGCCCATCAGTCCATCCCATGGTTAACAGGCCGGACGCTCGAGGACCCCTTAGTCCAGGACTCCCTCAGTAGCCCATGAACCTGGCTTCAATGACAAGGTATCCGGCATGTAGATCTGTCTTCAGCATTGCAAGGCGGGTTCCTCCTTCCGAACTCCAAGATGGTCTTCAGATGTAATGGTCATGTCCGGACCTGTAACACACACACCACACACAACCGCAGAGAGAATATAATATTCCACGAGTCCAATCCGCCGACAATTTGTTGCAACATGACATCACGTCTGCCCGGTCATAATTTCGAACCACTTTTCGTCTGCCGCTCCGCGTTTCGAGACACGATTGCCATTGGCACGTCTTGTCAAAGCAGAAATCGTGCCCCCTTATTGCAGGATTCTCATCAATACGAGTGTGGGTAACCTAACCGTGCTATTTACACAGCCCTTGGGAATAGGCGAGTTTTAAGGCGAGTGGGAAGGCGCTCAATATTCACTGCCTTTATAAGGAGATAAGAATCCCCTTTCTTCACCCACGCCTCCCCTTCCTCTCCGTCCTTCCATTCTTGAGCTCCAGCGCCCAAGTTCCCATCTTTTCCACCTCACGGAAGCATTCAATCATGTACGGATCCGGAGGCCAAGGCAAGTGGATGGTCTCCTCCGTCAAGGAGAAGGACATCACCCAGCTTCGGGCGGCCGGGCACCTGGCGAAAGGAATCACCCACCGTCTACCCTCCAAGGGGCAAGTCATCCCCACCCCAAAGCCTACTGAGAGGGTAGTTTTCCTCCCTCACTTCGTCCGTGGATTGGGGTTTCCACTTCACCCCTTCGTCCGCGGACTGATGTACTATTAGGAACTAGATTTCCATGATCTAGCCCTGAACTCCTTCCTCAACATCTCGGCATTTATTGTCGTGTGCGAGGCCTTCCTCCGCATCCATCCCCACTTCGGCCTATGGCTCAAGGTTTTCAATGTGAAGCCGAAGGTGGTGGATGGTCAGCACGCGGAGTGCGGAGGTGCCATGGTGAGCAAGATGCCCAACGTCACTTGGACCACAAGCACTTTTGTGGAGACTATCAAGGAGTGGCAGAAGCAGTGGTTCTACATCAGAGAGCCGCGCGACGCCACTTGGGCGGCGGCTCCCGAGTTCAAGGCCGGAGCCCCAATGCGGCTCACCTCCTAGAAGGAGAAAGGCCCCAACTGGTCGGCGTCAGACGAGCTGATAGCGCTGCAAACGCGAATTCAGCGTATGGTGGATAGAAACGTCAAGCTTGTAGATGTGATCCAGGTGATGCTGGTCCGCCGGATCCTCCCCTGCCAAAGCCGAAGCTTCCCTTTATGGGAATTCGATCCAGAGAAGCACCAGACCCTGGGAGGGCTATTCGGAACTACTCACGAAGATGCCTGGAAGTTGCTCTTCAAGGGCAACGAGATGCTGCCGGTCATAGATTCCGACCGTGGGCACGATCACACCCATCCCGCCAATGAGGTAAGTTCTCCTTTTCCTGAGGTGTACCTTCTACTTGTTTATTCAAGGAGGATGCCTAACCTTTGCTGTATTTTTTCAGGTGTTGATAGAGAGAGCCGAGCGGATCCATAGTCCGGCTCCGCTGCCCGAAGAGCCAGTCATCCTGCTCCTAGCAAAGATGCTGGTTCCGGTGCCCTATAGGCCGCCGAAAAAGAAGGCCAAGAAGAAGGCCAAGGGGGCCAAAGGTGGCCCCCGTCGCATGGGTGCTTCAGACATGACGTTCGAAGATGAAGTGACCCTTTCCTCCACCGCCGAGGAGGAGGAGGAGAACAACCCTCCCCCTGATGAGGGAAAGAAGAAGAGGGCGGCTTCCACGAACCTAGAGGCGGAGACATCCAAGAAAGGGAAGGGTTCCCTCGCGGATAACTCCGCGTGGGACGTCGACAACAGTCCGGAGCAACGCCCCCGCACTAAGCCTCGGGCTGCATCGTAAGTGCTAAGACTCATGCATGCCCATAAATCTAGCCTCTCCTCTTCGTTGTATTGACATGCTTAATTATGCTATTGCAGTCCGGCCCACGACAGCTCCCAGCGATCCTCGTTAGGAGGTTCATTGGATTCAAAGGCGATGGCCAGCGATTCGCCGCCGAATGCTCACTCCCCCAAGACCAAGGGCGACGCTGAGGTGCTGTCTTGAAGGACTTTCCCAGGCCGGGGAGAGGTTCAGGAGGCGCCAGAAGGCGAAACCCCCGTCGCCGGACACCAGGGGGAGCCAATCCCCATGGAGACCGGTGATGAGGGCCGTATTCAGTTCGGCCCTCAGCCGGACTCGATTCTGGAGACCGATACGGCTACGGAATCCGGCGCGCAACCTCCTTCGAAAGAAGGGGGTATGCCTATTCCGCCGGTGACCCCTGTCCAACCAGGGGCACCAGATAATCTGCTGGAAGCGATGCGAGGCGCTTCCATTATGGATGAGCACCGTGCTCTTATGGGCACGATAATTGAAAGGGTTCAGTCCGCCAACAGCGGACTAACCGAAGCCTGCAACAGCCTGCTGACAGGTTTTGAGGTGACGCAAAAGGAGAAAATCCCAATATAGACAGTAGCCCCTAAGACACTGTCCGGTGTTCGGAAAGAAAGAGACGGACAGGGGATCAATCCTTTACTGTAGGAAGCTAACTAAATTTGTCTGAAATTAATACGCATGCGCCGCTGTTGGCCGCAGCCTCGCATACTGCCGAGGTCTCCGGACTGAAGCGGAGACTGGAGCAGGCCGAGGAGGAGCTCGGCCAGCTGAGGAGGCAGCTCCAAGAAAAACAAGGTGTGTGATAACCCATTATATATTCGAAAAAAGTAAAATGATATGCATTGAACGAAGTGTCATGACATGTATAGAAGCGACGACCAAGGTCGAGGCCCTGAAAAAGGTCCTGGCCGAAGCCGAGGGGAAGGCTGTCAAGGTGCAGGCCGCCCGTAAGAAGCTCAAGGCCCGGGTTAACGAGGTCCAGCAAGAGCTCCATGACGCGGTGAGGAAGTGTGAGACCTTGGAGCGCGATGCGTCGGCTAAAGAGACTGAACTTGCCAAGGCTCGTCCGAGCGCGGAGACGGCCCGGAATGAGGCCCAGGGCGCCCTCCAGGATATCCAGGAGTCCAGGAAGATCGCGGCGGGTAAGGCATTCAGTATGCAAAGCAAATATGTGAAGAGGAAGTATCTTTTACTAACCCGGATTCGGAGTTCTCCAGGGGCTTTTGCTGATCTGCCACGTAGGGTGTCCGACGCAGCGGAGTTCTTCCGAGACGAAGAAGGGAGCTGCACAGAGAAGCTGTTCTAGTCGCAATATCTTGCACCAGAACATCTGGTGGCCTTCAGCGATCAGCTAAAACAGCTAGTCGAGCTGCATAGGGTGGCCGAACTGGCCATGAAGGATTTAATAATCCGGTTGTGGCCAGCCAAAGCTATACCCAGCAGTTACTTCGGCCTCGTGAAACGGCTGGTGGATGCCAGTCCTTGGCTGGACACCGTCAAATGGTCCGTCTGCATCGAGGGCGCGCGTATGGCCTTTGCCCGCGTCAAGGTCTGATGGGCAAAGATGGACACCATCAAGATTGTAACCGAGGGGCCACCCGAGGGCAAGGAGCACCGCACACCCGAGCGGTATTTTGGAGACGTCCTGGAGGGGTCTCATATTGTGGCGACGCAGTGTTCGCAAGACATTATCTTTGAATGAATGCATTCAAGTTGCCTCTACCTTGTATGATAAAACAAAGTGACTTTGTGGTATAATGTTTGTTATGTTAAAAAATTTACCTCCTGTGCGGCCGTGTTGTATGAAATCTGAGGGTTGGCTAGTCGTCGGCTTCTGCCCCCACGTAGGTAGTACGGAGGTGTTTGGGATGGAAGCTAAACACTCTTGATCCAATTATATGGTCCTTGAAGGAGTTGTTTAGCGCTACGAACCAGGCAATCAGACTATGCGGCTTTAATGCCCTCACTTAGCCATAGGAGTTTGACAATAAAAATGTTGGCGCAGCCCCTAGTATCTGAACTAGAGTGCTATAATCGCCTGATCGGGAAGTACCGATCCTTCGCGTAATGCGGAAGAAATCTCCAACGATTTGCAACCTCCGAAGAGCTGACCGACTCTCGCCGCATCATGACAGTCAATTTTCGGCTTTCTCTACTGAGGTGCTCTTTTGGATAAACCAAGGCACAATCGCATTAGTTCTCCCTTTACTACCTTAGCCGATATAGCGGAATGTAAGGTAGAAAGCACAGGAGCCGGGCAACCCAACTATTGACCAAAGCCATGATTCAGAGCCAATGCATATAGTGCTAAATTCGGGGTGCCGAACTATGCTATAAAAAGTGTTCGGACTTTTGTTGCCTTAGTGCGGGGTGCTATGAAGCCCCTGGAAAATATGAAACGCACCAAAGTGTATGGGTGCTATCTGATAAGGTTACCCACAGGAGGGAAACAAAGACGAAAGGAAAAGAGAGAGGGTGCAAAGATAATAAGCTAGGGCCATAAAGCTCGGGCCGCGAACTGTTTCCATTGTAATTTGATTAATACATCAAGGCGCATTTGATACAAGTAGTGCGATAAGCAACAAGCTATTTAACATGCCAAAACCAAGGGAGAGCTGCATGTGGGTCCTAAAAAACAGGTAGAGTGATCGCTAATGAAACCACCTAGAAAGTCCCCCATATGTCTGGGTTTCTTGCCGTCTTGGTGTGTTTGTCCTTCAAGAGGACCGATGATTAGTCCATCAGATGGGGCCTGCGGGATTGAGACCTAAAAAAGGGAAAAAAGGAAAAGTGAAAGTAATTTTGTATCTGGTGCCGGTTGAGCCGTACTGTGGATCACAAGCTAGCTATGTCTCCGTCGATGCCCATGGAATTTTGAGTGCGTACTTATGTACACGCGGCACGAATGCCACCACTTGATCAGAACTGAGACGGAAGCCGGATTGCTAGTTGAGATTCTGACGAGCCGAGTTGTCCTGCTGCAGGGTAGTTTGGACCCTCTTAACGGTGTCCGTGGGCTCAGCAGCCGAATTAAGGTTTTGCTTGAGAAGGCCGCTCTGTACTTCTGCTGCTAAGGCAGCTGTGTGCTCTTCTGTACGGAGGGAGCATTCCGTATTTCCATTGACTGTTATGATGCCGCGTGGTCCGGACATCTTGAGCTTGAGATAAGCATAGTGTGTCACTGCATTGAATCGAGCGAATGCGGTTCGTCCGAGCAGTGCGTGATAGCCGCTGCGAAAGGGGATGATGTCGAAGATTAACTCCTCGCTTCGGAAGTTGTCTGGAGATCCGAAGACAACCTCTAGCGTGATTGAGCCCGTACAACGGGCCTCTACACCTGGTATGACTCCTTTGAAGGTAGTCTTTGTGGGCTTGATCCGTGATGGATTAATGCCCATTTTTCGCACTGCATCCTGATAGGGCAGGTTGAGGCTGCTACCTCTGTCCATTAGGACGCGTGTCAGGTGAAATCCGTCAATGATTGGGTCGAGGACTAGTGCGGCTGAACCGCCATGACGGATACTAGTCGGATGATCCCGACGATCAAAGGTGACCGGAAATGACGACCATGGATTAAATTTTGGAGCGTCTGGCTCTATTGCATAGACGTCCCTTAGTGTGCGCTTGCGCTCCCTTTTGGGGATGTGTGTAGCATATATCATGTTCACTGTTTTGACTTGAGGGGGAAACTTCTTCTGCCCCCCTGTGTTCGGCTGTCGGGGCTCCTCGTCGTCATCCTTTCTTTGTGATCCCTTTTCCCTATTCTCAGCGTTTAATTTGTCGGCCTGTTTAAAAACCCAACAATCTCTGTTGGTATGATTGGCTGGTTTGTCTAGGGTGCCATGTATCTGGCACGGGCGATCGAGTATGAGGTCCAGGCTGGATGGTCCCTGATTGTTTATTTTGTATGGTTTCTTTCGCTGGTTGGACTTGGAGCCGCCAAATCCGGCGTTGACTGTAGTGTCGTCGGTATTATCACCATTGCTTCGGCGTTTGTGTCTGTTAGGTCGGAGCTTGCCGTTGTTGTTTTTGACCTCGGAGGGGCCTGCCTCGCTGGTTGTGTTTTTGCTACGAGCCAGCCAACTATCCTCACCCGCGCAAAAGCGGGTCATGAGTGCCGTAAGGGCTGCCATAGATTTTGGCTTTTCTTGGCCGAGGTGGCAGGCGAGCCATTCGTCGCGGATGCTATGTTTAAAGGCCGCTAGGGCTTCAGCATCTGGACAGTCGACGATCTTGTTCTTTTTGGTTAGGAACCTAGTCCAGAATTTCGTGGCTGACTCTCCAGGTTGTTGGACTATGTGGCTTAAGTCATCGGCGTCTGGTAGTCGGACATATGTACCTTGGAAGTTGTCGAGGAAGGCTTCTTCCAAGTCCTCCTAGCTGCCGATAGAATTTTCAGGCAGGCTGTTTAACAAGTGCCGAGCTGGTCCTTTAAGCTTTAGTGGGAGGTATTTGATAGCGTGGAGGTCATCTCCACGGGCCATGTGGATGTGGAGGATAAAGTCCTCGATCCTTACCACGGGATCAGTTGTCCCATCGTATGATTCAATATTCATGGGTTTGATCCCTTCGGGGAATTCGTGATCCATTACTTCATCAGTGAAGCAAAGAGGGTGTGCGGCGCCTCTATACCTGGCCGCATCGCGACGTAGCTCCGATGGAGTCCATCTGCGTTTGTCGGCTCGGGTGTGACTAGGTTTGTCACGTCCGAATAGGTAGCCATCATCATTTGTCGAGGAGCGTCTCGCGATCCGTAAATCGATCGGGTATATCCTGCTCTACTATCCAGGGTCTGCCAGAGGTCATATGTATGACCCCGAACTGTTTTGTCTCTATTTTTACATGGTGGTGGGGCAGGCTGCTGTTCGGCCTGAGTTGCCGCTCTATCCCGACCATTGGTGGTTGGTCTGCCGCACTGTCCCGACCGCGTAGTGGTCGATCGGCCGCATTACGCGAGGGAGGTATCGGCTCCGGCGCCTCTTCATCGAACTGGGGTAGCAACCTTCGCTTCGGGTAACTCTTGGCTGGGTGTATGAGGCCGTATTCTTCGGCTGCCAGAACATCAGTCCACCTGTCGACGAGAAGATCCTGGTCAGCTTGAAGCTGATGTTGCTTCCTTTTCAGGCTCCTTGCGGTGGCTATTAGCTTGCGCTTGAAGCGCTCCTGTTCGAGAGGTTCCTCAGGCACGATGAAATCTTCGTTGCCGAGGCTTTCCTCATCCTCGGAGAGCAGACGATAACTACCGTCCTCCGAGTCGTTGGGCCTGGCCTGTTCGTCGGGGCTAGCTTGCCCATTTTCTTGCTCCTCCTGTTCGGATGTTACCTCAGCAAGGTCTTCATTGTTTTCGGCATTGACCAGAGTATTATTTTCTCCGGTGCCAGCATTGCTGTCTTGTGAACGACGTGACTTAGAGCGGCGCCGAGGGCGCCGGCATTTTTGCTGTGTCTCAGGAGGTTTATTCTCGACTGGATTTTCTTTGTCATCGTCATTGGTTGTTTTGGGTGTATCCACCATGTACACATCGTACAAAGAAGTGGCCGTCCAGCGTCCAGTAAATGGCAGATTTTGGTTTTGCTCCTCATCAGCATCGTCGTCCATACCGTCGATGTCTTCGAGCCGTAATCAAGTGTGTCGGTTAAATCCTCGACCGTGGCTATGAAGTGGGTGGCGGGTGGGAAGCAACATTCTCCATCGTGAGCCCCTAGTTCGAACTGGACATAGTTCGACTATGGGTCCCCCGCCAAGGACAGGTTCTTTAATGAGTTTAGCACATCGCCCAAGGGCGAGTGCTGGAAGATGTCTGCAGTGCTGAACTCGAAGATCGATAAGCGATCAGGTTCGGCGTCCGTGGACTCACATGGTTCGGAACTTATAACCAGAGACGAGTCCGGAGTTCCGGTGACACAGATATCGTGTGAGGTTAAGTTCATGTGCGACTCCAACGCCGAGGAAACTGTCACCTTCATGGTGGGGTTGAGCCTCCGGTCCTTGGATGGCGCCGTATGCTCCGGATCTATGGCCAGAGCAGTTACAGGAGCTATCTCCTGAATGCGGTCCGATGACAGATTTAGGTCATGTTCATCGAGGTGACCAGGAGCGGTCGCCGTGGTCTCGAATCCGGTGAAGATCAAATCTCCACGGATGTCCACGACGTAGTTGAAGCTCCCAAATCTGACTTGATGGCCAGGGGCGTAGCTATCGATCTGCTCCAGATGGCCAAACGAGTTGGCCCGTAGTGCGAAGCCGCCGAACACAAAGATTTGTCCGGGGAGGAAAGTTTCTCCTTGGACAACATCATTGTTGACGATTGAAGGGGCCATCAAACCTTTTGAGGATGGCACAGTGGAACTCTCAATGAAAGCACCAATGTCGGTGTCAAAACTAGTGGATCTCGGGTAGGGGGTCCCGAACTATGCATTTAAGGTCGATGGTAACAGGAGACAGGGGACACGATGTTTACCCAGGTTCGGGCCCTCTCTATGGAGGTAATACCCTACTTCCTGCTTGATTGATCTTGATGAATATGAGTATTACAAGAGTTGATCTACCACGAGATCGTAATGGCTAAATCCTAAAAGCCTAGCCTGTATGACTATGGTAATGAATCTCCCCCCTCCGGACTAAGTCCTCCGGTTTATATAGACATCGGGAGGATCTAGGGTTACACAGGGTCGGTTACAAATAAGGGAATCTACATGTTTGATCGCCAAGCTTGCCTTCCACACCAAGGAGAGTCCCGTCCGGACACGGGTAAAGTCTTCGGTCTTTGTATCTTCACAGCACATCAGTCCGGCCCATGGATAACAGGCCGGACGCCCGAGGACCCCTTAGTCCAGGACTCCCTCAGCGGCCACAAGCCTCAGGGGCGCCCTATGGGGGAGGGCCCTAAGGGCTTGTGGGCCCCTCGGAGCTCCTCCAAGCCTAATTCTTGGCCTATAAATTCACAAATATTCCCAAATGACCAGAAGCGTCCACCAAAATACTTTTCCTCCGCCGCAACCTTCTGTACCCGCGAGATCCCATATAGGGGCCTTTTCCGCAACCCTGCCGGAGGGGGATTCGATCATGGAGGGCTTCTACATCAACTCTATTTCCCTTTCGATGAAGCGTGAGTAGTTTACCACAGACCTACGGATCCATAGCTAGTAGCTAGATGGCTTCTTCTCTCTCTTTGATCTTCAATACAATGTTCTCCTCGATGTTCTTGGAGATCTATCCGATGTAACATTCTTTTGCGGTGTGTTTGTCGAGATCCGATGAATTGTGGATTTATGATCAGATTATCTATGAATATTATTTGAATCTTCTCTCAATTCTTATATGCATGATTTGATATCTTCGTATTTCTCTCTGAATTATCGGTTTGGTTTGGCCAACTAGATTGGTTCTTCTTGCAACGGGAGAGGTGCTTAGTTTTGGGTTCAATATTGCAGTGTCCTCACCCAGTGACAAAGTAGGGGTAGCGAGGCACGCATTGTATTGTTGCCATCGAGGGTAAAAAGATGGAGTTTTCATCATATTGCTTGAGTTTATCCCTCTACATCATGTCATCTTACTTAAGGTGTTACTCCGTTCTTTTGAACTTAATACTCTAGATGCATGCTAGATAGTGGTCAATGTGTGGAGTAATAGTAGTAGATGCAGGCAGGAGTCGGTCTACTTGACATGAACGTGATGCCTATATTCATAATCATTGCCTTGGATATCGTCATAACTTTGTGCTTTTCTATCAATTGCTTGATGGTAGCTAGAACTAGGTCGGTATTTCCCCGGAGAGGGAGGGATGATGTAGCACAACGAACGTAGAGTATTTCCCTTAGTTATGAAACCAAGGTATCGAACCAGTAGGAGAACCAAGCAACACAACATAAACATCGCCTGCACACAAATAACAACACCTCGCAACCCGACGTGTTAAAGGGGTTGTCAATCCCTTTCGGGTAACGGCGCCAAAAATTGGCAAGCGGACATGAGATAAACTGTAGTAGATTGAAATAATAGATCGCAAACAAATAAAGTGTTGCAATGTATTTTTATATTTTTTGGTTCAATAGATCTGAATAAAAATGCAAAGGAAAAGTAGACCGCAAGACAAATATATGAGAAAGAAGACCCGGGGCCGTAGGTTTCACTAGTGGCTTCTCTCGAGAAAAATAGCAAACGGTGGGTAAACAAATTACTTTTGGGCAATTGATAGAATTTCAAATAATCATGACGATATCCAGGGAATGATCATTACATAGGCATCACATCCAAGATTAGTAGACCGACTCCTGCCTGCATCTACTACTATTACTCTACACATCGACCGCTATCCAGCATGCATCTAGTGTATTAAGTTCATGGAAAAACGGAGTAATGCAATAAGAACGATGACATGATGTAGACAAGATACATTTATATATATGGCAGTAGATCTAGATCTCGTCTTTTTATCCTTAGTAGCAACGATACGTACATGTCGTTTCCCCTGCTATCACTCGGATCGAGCACCGTAAGATCAAATCCACTACCGCGCACCTCTTCCCATTGCAAGATAAATAGGTCAAGTTGGCTAAACAAAGCCCTAATATCGGAGAAGAAATACTAGGCTATAGGAGATCATGCATATAAGAGATCAAAGAAACTCAAATAACTTTCATGGATATAAAAAGATATAACTGATCATAAACTTAAAGTTCATCAGATCCCAACAAACACAACGCAAAAGAGTTACATCATATGGATCTCCAAGAGACCATTGTATTAATAATTCAGCGAGAGAGAGAGAAAGCCATCTAGCTACTAACTACGGACTCGAAGGTCTACAAAGGACTACTCACGCATCATCGGAGAGGCACCAATGGAAGTGGTGAACCCCTCCGTGATGGTGTCTAGATTGGATCTGGTGGTTCTGGACTCTGCGGTGGCTGGATGAATATTTCGACGCCCTGTTCTAGGGTTTCTATAATATTGTGGTATTAATAGAGCAAAGAGGCGGTCCGAGGGGCACCCGAGGTGGGCACAACCCACCAGGGCGTGCCTGGGCCTCCTGGCGCGCCCTGGTGGGTTATGCCCCCCTCGGGGCACCCCCTAAGTGCAACCATGGCCCATTTCCTTTCTTCTGGCCCATAAAAAATCATCGTGGAGTTTCGTGGCATTTGGACTTCGTTTGATATTGATTTCCTGCGATGTAAAAAACATGGAAAAAACAGCAAGTGGCACTTGGCACTATGTCAATAGGTTAGTACCAAAAAATGATATAATATGACTATAAAATGATTATAAAACATCCAAGATTGATAATAAAACAGCATGAAACAATAAAAAATTATATATACGTTGGAGACGTATCATTGCTCAACAGTAACTTGTTCATCCACCATATGTTTTCTTTCAAGAGAGAAGCCTCTAGTGAAACCTGTGGCCCCCGGGTCTATTTTCCATCATATATTTTCAGATCTATAAACCAAAAAACCCAAAAATACCTTGCTGCAATTTATTTGTTTTTACTTTGTTTTACGCTTAAGTCATCTTTTATATCTATATCTATCAAATCTCCTCCTTGCAAGTGACCGTGAAGGGATTGACAACCCCTTTATCGCGTTGGGTGCAAGTGTTTGATTGTTTGCGCAGGTGCATAGATTAGATACTTGTGCGTACCTCCTGCTGTATTGATACCTTGGTTCTCAAACTGAGGGAAGTACTTATCTCTACTTTGTTGCATCCCTTTCATCTTCAAGGGAAAAACCAACGCAAGCTCAAGAAGTAGCAAGAGGAATTTCTAGCGCCGCTGCTGGGGAGGTCCTACATCAAGCCTACCAAGTACCCACCATGAACTCTCAACTCTTGCATTACATTATTTTCCATTTGCCTCTCGTTTTCCTCTCCCCCACTTCTAAAACAATTTCTGAAAAATATAAAAAGATTTGCCTTTTCATTCGCCCTTCTTCCGTTCGTCTTCTCATTTGCTTTTTGGTTGCTCTTTCGCTAGCCCGGTTTGTTGCCACCATTTCTGAATCTGGGGAGGTTATCGTCAAAATTTTTGAGGGTCTTGCTAGCATAGATCTTGAGGAAAAACTTGGATCTTGTTCTTTAGATCATGAAACTGAAACTCCCCCTAATTAAAAAGGTTCAACCTTTTCATGTGGGAGACGGTAAAATTATTGGGAAAAGTGTCATTCAAGAATTCTTTGATTGTACGAGAATGATACGTCGACAACGTATCTATAATTTTTGATAGTTCGATGCTATTATATTACCTGTTTTGGATGTTTAATGGGCTTTAATATGCTCTTTTATATTATTTTTGGGACTAACCTATTAACCGGAGGCCTAGTGCTAGTTGATGTTTTTTGCCTATTTCATTGTTTCGCAGAAAAGGAATATCAAACGGAATCCAAACGGAATGAAACCTTCGCGAGGATCTTTCTTGGAACAAACGCAATCAAGGAGACTTGGAGTGGAAGTCAGAGATGCAACAAGGCGGCCACGAGGCAGGAGGGTGCGCCTAGGGGGGTAGGCGCGCCCCGACCCTCGTGGGCCCCTCGTAGCTCCACCGACCTACTTCTTTCGCCTATATATACTCTTATACCCTGAAAACATCAAGGGGAGCCACGAAACCACTTTTCCGCTGCCGCAACCTTCTGTATCTGTGAGATCCCATCTGAGGCCTTTTCCGGTGATTTGCCGGAGGGGGATTCGATCATGGAGGGCTTCTACATCGACACCATAGCCTCTCCGATGACGTGTGAGTAGTTTACCACAGACCTTCGGGTCCATAGTTATTTGCTAGATGGCTTATTCTCTCTCTTTGGTCCTCAATACAAAGTTCTCCTCGATTTTCTTGGAGATCTATTAGATGTAATACTTTTGGCGGTGTGTTTGCTGAGATCCGATGAACTATGGGTTTATGATCAGGATTATCTATGAACAATATTTGATTCTTCTCTGAATTCTTATATGCATGATTTGATATCATTGCAAGTCTCTTCGAATTATCGGTTTAGTTTGGCCTACTAGATTGATCTTTCTTGCAATAGGAGAAGTGCTTAGCTTTGGGTTCAATCTTGCGGTGTCCTTTCCCAGTGACAGCAGAGGCAGCAAGGCACATATTGTATTGTTGCCATCGAGGATAAAAATATGGGATTTATATCATATTGCTTGAGTTTATCCCTCTACATCATGTCATTGCTTAATGTGTTACTTTGTTCTTATGAACTTAATACTCTAGATGCATGCTGGATAGTGGTCGATGTGTGGAGTAATAGTAGTAGATGTAGAATTGTTCTGGTCTACTTGATGACGTGATGCCTATGTTCATGACCATGCCTAGATATTCTCATAACTATGCGCTTTTCTATCAATTGCTCGGCAGTAATTTGTTCACCCACCGTAATATATGCTATCTTGAGAGAAGCCACTAGTGAAACCTATGGCCCCCGGGTCTACTTTACGTCATATTAGTTTATCGTCAACTTACCAATTTATGTCTCCATTTATTTTGCAATCTTTACTTTCCAATCTATACAACAAAAATACCAAAAATATTCATCTTATTATCTTTATCAGATCTCACTTTTGCAAGTGGCCGTGAAGGGATTGACAACCCCTTTATCACGTTGGTTGCAAGGTTCTTGATTGTTTGTGTAGGTACTAGGAGACTTGCGTGTAGTCTCCTACTGGATTGATACCTTGGTTCTCAAAAACTGAGGGAAATACTTACACTACTTTGCTGCATCGCCCTTTCCTCTTCAAGGGAAAACCAACGCATGCTCAAGAGGTATCAAGAAGGATTTCTGGCACCGTTGTCGGGGAGATCTACGCTCAAGTCAAGACATACCAAGTACCCATCACAAACTCTTATCCCTTGCATTACATTATTTGCCATTTGCCTCTCGTTTTCCTCTCCCCCACTTCACCTTTGCCTTTTCTTCGCCTTCTTCCCGTATGTCTTTTTGCTTGTGTTTCCATGTGCCTTCTATTTGCTTGCATCTTTGCTTGCTAAAAATCTATTGATATGGATCCACTTAAAGTGTTCTACTTGGATCATCTTCGATCTATAGGTGCTCGTGCTGAAACCCCAACTAGTTTAGTTGAGGGAAAATCTTTAGATGAGCATGCTCATTTTGTGCATCATCGTTTGTCTGAAAAGGGGAAGCTCTTATGGTATCAAATAAATAGTTTTCTCTTCTATGCTTGGAATCTTTATGAAATTTATGACTTTACTTGTTGCTCTAAGAACCCTAAAAAACACCTTCCCTACCTATGTGAGTTTAATGATAATGAAATCTTATCTTCGTATGCAAAGGGTGTTTATAGTTACCATGATATCGAACAAACTGAAGAATTTGTTGTTTTTAAGGGTGCTTATGAAGTTGCTTCTTTGATTTAAAAGTATGATATTACTCTCTACAAATCTGAAAATTTTGACATACTTAATTATTGCTATGAAAGCTATGCCCATAATGTCTATGTCAAAGAACTTATGACTGTTGCTTTGGAAGAAAATAATGATATGCCTGAATCTATAGATAATTGTGATTCCGATGATTTGATTGAAACATCCCTTGATTAACATGATGCTTGCTATGCTTGTGTCCATGATGCCAATATTTATGAAGACAAATTTGCTGTAGTTCCTTATGTTAAACATGAGATCGTTGCTATTGCACCCATACTTGATAGTTCCTTCGATGAAAAGCATAATTGCAATAATCTTATGATAAATTATCTTGATGTCAATTGTGCTAATAATATGCAAAACCCTAAGCGTGGGGATGCTAGTTTTGCTATGTCTACTACTTGTTGCAATGATCATGATTGGGGTGATTCTTCTTATGATCTTAAAAATTTATTTAAGCCCCATGATGAATATGAGATTGATAATAGTGTTTGCAATAATATTGAAAGTGCGTTTAGAAGAGTGTCAACTTTAGATCCCACATATTTGGAGAATATTCAATCTTATGGTATTCTTGATAAAAGTGGGTTTGGAGAGGTCATGACTTTAGTGAGTTTTAATCCCACTATTTTGGAAGAGTGTCAACTTTGCATACATGTGGATTGTGTTAAGAATATGTTTTGTGATAAATATATTGTTGAATTTGCTTATGGTCCTACATGTAATTATTATGAGAGAGGAAAATATGGTTGTAGAAATTCTCATGTTACTAAATTACCTCTCATTTTGTTGAGATTGCTATTGTTTCTTTCCGCTTCCTTGCATACGCTAGTTTTTGCTTGCCTTGATAATTTGTTTGCCTATAATATGCCTATGCATAGGAAGTATGTTATACTTAGATGTGTTTGTCACGTGTTTTAAGATGCTCTCTTTTGCTTCAAATCTTGTCTTTCATGTGAGCATCATCGAAATTATCAATGCCTAGCTAGGGGCGTTAAACGATAGCGCTTGTTGGGAGGCAACCCAATTTTATTTTTGTTTCTTGATTTTTGTTCCTGTTTAGTAATAAATAATTAATCTAGCCTCTGTTTAGATGTGGTTTTATGTTTTAGTTAGTGTTTGTGCCAAGTAGAACCGTTGGGAAGACTAGGGTGAAGTCTTTGCGATCTTGCTGTAAAAAACAGAAACTTTAGCGCTCACAAGATTAGCTGACATTTTTTTACTATAGAGTGCTTTTAGGTTGATTATTTTTAATATGATTAATAGATAAATTCCTCATGTCCACAAATTTATTTCAGAATTTTTGGAGTTCCAGAAGTATTCTTTTGATACAGATTTCTACAGACTATTCTGTTTTTGACAAAATTCTGTTTTTGTGTTTTGTTTGCTTATTTTGATGAATCTATGGCTAGTATCGGGGGGTATGAACCATAGAGAAGTTTCAATACAGTAGGTTTAACACCAATATAGATAAAGAATGAGTTCATTACAGTACCTTAAGGTGGTGGTTTGTTTTCTTACACTAACGGAGCTCATGAGATTTTCTGTTTAAGTTTTGTGTTGTGAAATTTTCAGGTTTTTGGGTAAAGATTTGATGGATTTTGGAATAGGGAGTGGCAAGAGCCTAAGCTTGGGGATGCCCAAGGCACCCCAAGGTAAAATTCAAGGACAACCAAAACCTAAGCTTGGGGATGCCCCAGAAGGCATCCCCTCTTTCGTCTTCGTCTATCAGTAACTTTACTTGAGGCTATATTTTTATTCACCTCATGATATGTGTTTTGCTTGGAGCGTCTTGTATGATTTGAGTCTTTGCTTTTTAGTTTACGACAATCATCCTTGTTGTACACACCTCTTGGAGAGACAGACATGAATCGAAATTTATTAGAATACTCTATGTGCTTCACTTATATCTTTTGAGCTAGATAATTTTACTCTAGTGCTTCACTTACATCTTTTTAGAGCAAGATGGTGGTTTTATTTTATAGAAATTATTGATCTCTCATGCTTAACTTATATTATTTTGAGAGTCGTTTATAACAACATGGTAATTTTCTTTGGCTATAAAATTAATCCTAATATGATAAGCATCCAAGATGGGTATAGTAAAAACTTTCATATAGAGTGCATTAAAAACTATGAGAAGTTGGATACTTGATAATTGTTTTGAGACATAAAGATGGTAATATTAGAGTCGTGCTAGTTGAGTAATTGTGAAATTGAGAAATACTTGTGTTGGGGTTTGCAAGTCCCGTAGCATGCATGTATGGTAACCGTTGTGTGATAAATTTGAAGCATGAGGTATTCTTTGATTGCTTTCCTTATGAGTGGCTGTCGGGGACGAGCGATGGTCTTTTTCTACCAATCTATCCCCCTAGGAGCATGCGCGTAGTGCTTTGGGTTTGATGACTTGTAGATTTTAATAAGTACGTGATTTCTTTATGACTAATGTTGAGTCCATGGATTATACGCACTCTCACCCTTCCATCATTGCTAGCCTCTTCGGTGTCGTGCATTGCCCTTTCTCACCTCGAGAGTTTGTGCAAACTTCGCCGGTGCATCCAAATCCCATGACATGATACACTCTATCACACATAAGCCTCCTTATATCTTCCTCAAAATAGCCACCATACCTACCTATTATGGCATTTCCATGGCCATTCCGAGATATATTGCCATGCAACTTTCCACCATTCCGTTTATAATGACACGCTTCATCATTGTCATATTGCTTTGCATGATCATGTAGTTGACATCATATTTGTGGCAAGGCCACCATTCATTATTCATACATGTCACTCTTGATTCCTTGCATATCCCGGTACACCGCCAGAGGCATTCACATAGAGTCATATTTTGTTCTAAGTATCGAGTTGTAATTCTTGAGTTGTAAGTAAGTAAAAGTGTGATGATCTTCATTATTAGAGCATTGTCCCATGTGAGGAAAGGATGATGGAGACTATGATTCCCCCATAAGTCGGGATGAGACTCGGACGAAACAAAAAAAAAGAGGCCAAAGAAGCCCAAATAAAAAAGAGAGGCTAAAGAAGCCCACCAAAAAAAATAATGAGAGAAAAAGAGAGAAGGGACAATGTTACTATCCTTTTTCCACACTTGTGCTTCAAAGTAGCACCATGATCTTCATGATAGAGAGTCTCTTATTTTGTCACTTTCATATACTAGTGGGAATTTTTCATTATAGAACTTGGCTTGTATATTCCAATGATGGGTTCCTCAAATGCCCTAGGTCTTCGTGAGCAAGCGAGTTGGATGCACACCCACTTCGTTTCTTTTGTGAGCTTTCATACATTTATAGATCTAGTGCATCCGTTGCATGGCGATCCCTACTCCTCGCATTGACATCAATTGATGGGCATCTCCATAGCCCGTTGATTAGCCGCGTTGATGTGAGACTTTCACCTTTTTTTGTCTTCTCCACACAACCTCCATCATCATATTCTATTCCACCCATAGTGCTATGTCCATGGCTCGCGCTCATATATTGCGTGAAAGTTGAAAAAGGTTGAGAATACTAAAGTATGAAACGATTGCTTGGCTTGTCATCGGGGTTGTGCATGATGAGAGCATTTTGTGTGATGAAAATGAAGCATGGCCAAACTATATGATTTTGTAGGGATGAGCTTTCTTTGGCTATGTTATTTTGGGAAGACATAATTGCTTGGTTAGTATGCTTGAAGTATTATTATTTTTATGTCAATACTAAACTTTTGTCTTGAATCTTTCGGATCTTAACATTCATGCCACAATAAAGGAAATTGCAATGAAAATTATGTTAGGTAGCATTCCACATAAAAAAATCTGTTTTTATCATTTACCTACTTGAGTACGACCATGAATTAAGCTTGGGGATGCTGATACGTCTCCAACGTATCTATAATTTTTGATCGTTCCATGCTATTATATTATCTGTTTTGGATGTTTAATGGCCTTTACTATGCTCTTTTATACTCCCCTCGTCCCTTGATATAAGGTGTATATATTTTTGAGAAAAAGTCTGAAATATAAGGTGTATTGTGTTGCACCACTCGTTTGGATATTTTTTTTAGGGATGTGATTACATTTCCTTATATCATGTAAGCTCCTCTATTTTCTCATGTCAATTAGTCATCTGTAATCTCACTCAAAACTTGTGAAATTTTCCCTTCACGTGCGTTCTTTAATTTCCGTGCCAAAAACTATACACCCTATATCTAGGAACAGAGGGAGTATTATTTTTGGGACTAACCTATTAACCGGAGGCCCAGTGCTAGATGCTATTTTTTTTGCCTATTTCAGTGTTTTGCAGAAAAGGAATATCAAACGGAATCCAAACGGAACGAAACCTTCGCAAGGATCTTTCTTGGAACAAACGCAATCCAGGAGACTTGGAGTGGAAGCAAAGATGCAACGAGGTGGCCATGAGGCAGGAGGGCGCACCCAGGGGGTAGGCATGCCCCTCACCCTTGTGGGACCCTCGTAGCTCTACCGACCTACTTCTTTCGCCTAAATACACTCTTATACCCTGAAAACATCCAGAGGAGCCATGAAACCACTTTTCCACCGCCGCAACCTTCTGTACCAGTGAGATCCCATCTGGGGCCTTTTCTGGCGATCTGTCGAAGGGGGATTTCATCAAGGAGGGCTTCTACATCAACACCATAGCCTCTTCGATGATGTGTGAGTAGTTTACCACAGACCTTCGGGTCCATAGTTATTAGCTAGATGGCTTCTTCTCTCTCTTTGGTCCTCAATACAAAGTTCTCCTCGATGTTCTTGGAGATCTATTCGATGTAATACTTTTTGCGGTGTGTTTGCCGAGATCCGATGAATTGTGGGTTTATGATCAAGATTATCTATGAACAATATTTGATTCTTCTCTAAATTCTTATATGCATGATTTGATATCTTTGCAAGTCTCTTCGAATTATCGGTTTAGTTTGGCCTACTAGATTGATCTTTCTTGCAATAGGAGAAGTGCTTAGCTTTGGGTTCAATCTTGCGGTGTCCTTTTCCAATGACAGCAGGGGCATCAAGGCGCGTATTGTATTGTTTCCATCGAGGATAAAAAGATGGGGTTTATATCATATTGCTTGAGTTTATCGCTCTACATCATGTCATCTTGCTGAATGCATTACTCTGTTCTTATGAACTTAATACTCTAGATGCATGCTGGATAGCGGTCCATGTGTGGAGTAATAGTAGTAGATGCGAAATCGTTTTGGTCTACTTGATACAGACGTGATGCCTATGTCCATGATCATGCCTAGATATTCTCATAACTATGCGCTTTTCTATCAATTGCTCGACAGTAATTTGTTCACCCACCGTAATATATGCTATCTTGAGAGAAGCCACTAGTGAAACCTATGGTCCGCGGGTATATTTTACATCATATTAGTTTATCGTCAACTTACCAATTTCTTTCGCCGTTTATTTTGCAATCTTTACTTTCCAATCTATACAACAAAAATACCAAAATTATTTATCTTATTATCTTTATCAGATCTCACTTTTGCAAGTGGACGTGAAGGGATTGACAACCCCTTTATGCGTTGGTTGTAAGGTTCTTGATTGTTTGTGCAGGTACTAGTCGACTTGCGTGTAGTTTCCTACTGGATTGATACCTTGGTTCTAAAAAACTGAGGGAAATACTTACGCTACTTTGCTGCATCACCCTTTCCTCTTGAAGGGAAAACCAACGCATGCTCAAGAGGTAGCAGGGAACTATGCCTATTAATAAGAGATATATCCGTCTTGATACAAATTGCTATGAGGATGCCATTGTCATGCTTATTGATAAAGTAGAAAGAAAATTTGTGCCCATCCACCCCGCTTTGCAAAATGTGTTTTATGAACTCCTAATATTCATCATCCTAAAGCTAAAAAGAATGCCGCTATCATCCTTATATGAGAGTTTGATTTTATAATACAAGAGGCTAGGGAATTTTTTTGCTTTCTACAATAAAGATATTGAACACTCCGATTGAAGAAATTCTCCATGATAAAGAAACCTTGCGTAGCTTGGAATCTAGAGATTGTCAATCTTACTGTGACAATCTTCGGAGGAGAGTTCCCTACTCAGAAATTACTCAAACCCTTTACCTTGAGACTTATGATAAATTTTATTGGGTAACTCGGGAAATTTATGTAGGATTTAATGATGATTGCTGGGAAGAGATGACTAGGGAACCCATTAAAAACGAGATATGCATTTTATATGATGATGTATATGGTGATGATCCAGACTATGGGGTTTATGAATGTCAAAATCACTAATCAAAGTCCTTTTCATGAACTAAGTTCACCTACTAGAAGGGAAAGAAAAGAGAAGAAAGATTTGCTAAGAAAAGTCTTGAAAGATTTGATTAAGAAGGAGTTGGATGACAATACCTAGATCTATGTTTTATGTCTAGCTATGGGCGTTAAACAATAGCGCTTGTTGGGAGGCAAACCAATTTTATTTTTATGTTTTATGTTTTTGGTTCTTTTTTCAATAAAAACACATTATTAACTCTGTAGTAATTGTGTTTTGGTGTTTTAATTAGTGTTTGAGCCAAGTAGGACCTTTGGGATGGCTTACAGTGATAGTTGATTTGATCTTGCTGAAAAATAGAAACTTTTGCACCCAGTAAAACAATTTTAAAAAACCATAGAAGTGTGATTTTGATCTAAATGTTTTACACAAGATTTATATACAAATTTCCCAAGTTTTCCTATTTTTTTAGAATTTTTTGAGTTACAGAGGTATACAAAGTCTACAGATTGCTACAGACTGTTCTGTTTTTGACCGATTCTGTTTTCTATGTGTTGTTCGCTTATTTTGATGATTCTATGAATAGTCTCGGGGGTATGAACCATGGAAAAGTTGGAATATAGTACATATTACAACAATATAAATAAATAATGAGTTCACAATAGTACCAGAAGGTGGTGATTTATTTTCTTATAGTAATGGATCTCATGAGTTTTCTGTTGTGAAGTTTTCAAGTTTTGGGTAGAGATTTGATGAACTATGGAATAAGGAGTGGTAAGAGCCTAAGCTTGGGGATGCCCAAGGCACCCCAAGGTAATATTCAAGGACAACCAGGCATCTAAGCTTGGGGATGCCCCGGATGGCATCCCCTCTTTCGTCTTCAATCCATCGATAAATTTACTTGAGGCTATATTTTTATTCATCACATGATATGTGTTTTGCTTGGAGCATCTTGTATGATATGAGTCTTTGCTTTTTAGTTTGCCACAATCATCCTTGCTGTACACACCTTTTGAGAGGGACACGCATGAATCGTGAATTTATTAGAATACTCTTTGTGCTTCACTTATATCTTTTGAGCTAGGCAATTTGCTCTAGTGCTTCACTTATACTCCCTCCGTCCAGAAATACATGTCGAAGCAATGGATTTATCTAGTGAAATTTTAATTCTAGATACATCCATTTTGATCTATTTTTTAGACAAGTATTTCCGGACGGAGGGAGTATATTTTTAGAGCACGGCGATGGCTTTATTTTATAGAAATTTTGAGCGTCTTATATCAATTGAGTATGACGGGCATCCAAGAGGGATACAATAAAAACTTTCATATAAAGAGCATTGAATACTATTAGAAGTTTGATTCCTTGCATTTGTTTTGAGATATAAAGATGGTGATATTAGAGTCATGCTAGTGGGTAGTTGTGGATTGGTAGAAATACTTGTGTTCAAGTTTGTGATTCCCGTAGCATGCACTTATGGTGAACTGTTATGTGATGAAGTTGGAGCATGATTTATTTATTGATTGTCTTCCTTACGAGTGGCGGTCGGGGACGAGCGATGGTCTTTTCCTACCAATCTATCCCCCTAGGAGCATGCGTGTAGTACTTTGTTTCGATAGCTAATAGACTTTTGCAATAAGTGTGTGAGTTCTTTATGACTAATGTTGAGTCCACGGATTATACGCACTCTCACCCTTCCACCATTCCTAACCTCTCTAGTACTGCGCAACTTTCGCCGGTGCATTAAACCCACCATATACCCTTCCTCAAAACAGCCACCATACCTACCTATTATGGAATTTCCATAACCATTCCAAAATATATTGCCATGCAACTTCCACCGTCCATTTATTACGACACTCACCATCATTGTCATATTGCTTTGCATGATCATGCAGTTGACATAGTATTCATGGAAAGGCCACCGTTCATATTTTTTATACATGTCACTTTTGATCATTGCACATCCCGGTACACCGCAGGAGCGACAACTGCTCCCAATGAGCTGCAGCAAGCAGCGCAGCGCGCGAGAGGAGGAGCAAGACGCGACACTGGGCACGTGCGTGCACGCGCGAGGCGCGACCAGGGTGCGGAGCTGGGTGCATGAAGGAGCGGACAGGGGCACACGGGACACTGACTGGGCATGGCAGGCGCGAGCTCGGTCGTAGAGGGTCTGGCGGCCTATGTCAAGAGGAAAACAGGAGGGGAGCGGGGAACCGGAGGAGGGCTCACTATGGGGAGGTCGTGGATGAGCTCGAGGGGGTTGGGGACGGCCGGAACTCACGAGACGGCGGCGAGATGGGGGCAACCAAGGTTTGTGTAACCGGTCGATGCCGTCGTTGTGGTGCTGCTCCCGACGAACGAAGAACTGGGGAAGAAGCTGTTGGGGAACGTAGCAGAAATTCAAACTTTTCCTACGTGTCACCAAGATCTATCTATGGAGAAACCAGCAACGAGGCGAAGAAGAGTGCATCTACATACACTTGTAGATCGCTAAGCGGAAGCGTTCAAGTGAACGGGGTTGATGGAGTCGTATTCGCCATGATCCAAACCACCGATGATCCTAGTGCCGAACGGACGGCACCTCCGCGTTCAACACACATGCAGCCCGGTGACGTCTCCCACGCCTTGATCTAGCAAGGGGAGAAGGAGAGGTTGGGGAAGACTCCGTCCAGCAGCAGCACGACGGCGTGGTGGTGGTGGAGGAGCGCGGAATTCTAGCAGGGCTTCGCCAAGCACTACTAGAGACGAGGAGGGAGAAAGGTAGGGCTGCGCCTTGGGAGAGTTCATCTCGTGTCTTGGGCAGCCCCAAAACCTCCACTATATATAGGGGCAAGGGGGAGGGGGAGGCGCCCTAGGGTTTCCCCTAGGGGGGGCGGCGGCCAGGGCAGATGGGATCTCCCCCTTGGGTGACTTGGCCCCCAAGCCAGGAGGTGGGAACCCTAGATGGGGCGCCCCAAACCCCCTGGTCACGTGGGAATAGGTGAGGGGGGCGCACAGACCCTTAGTGGGCTGGTTTTCCCCCTTCCCTTGGCCCATGAAGCCCCCCAACACTTGCCGGGGCTCTCGAAACACCTTTCGGTCATGCTGGTCATCACCCGGTACCTCCTGAACACTCCCGGACTCCAAAACCATTCGTCCAATATATCAATCTTTACCTCCGGACCATTCCGGAACTCCTCGTAACGTCCGGGATCTCATCCGGGACTCCGAACAACATTCGGTAACCGCGTACATACTTTCCCTATAACCCTAGCGTCATCGAACCTTAAGTGTGTAGACCCTACGGGTTCGGGAATCATGTAGACATGACCGAGACACCTCTCCGGCCAATAACCAACAGCGGGATCTGGATACCCATGTTGGCTCCCACATGTTCCACGATGATCTCATCGGATGAACCACGATGTCAAGGATTCAGTCAATCCCGTATACAATTCCCTTTGTCTAGCGGTATTGTACTTGCCCGAGATTCGATCGTCGGTATCCTGATACCTTGTTCAATCTCGTTACCGGCAAGTCTCTTTACTCGTTCCGTAACACATCATCCCGTGATCAACTCCTTGATCACATTGTGCACATTATGATGATGTCCTACCGAGTGGGCCCAGAGATACCTCTCCGTCGCACGGAGTGACAAATCCCAGTCTCGATTCGTGCCAACCCAACAGACACTTTCGGAGATACCCGTAGTGCACCTTTATAGCCACCCAGTTACGTTGTGACGTTTGGCACATCCAAAGTATTCCTACGGTATCCGGGAGTTGCACAATCTCATGGTCTAAGGAAATGATACTTGACATTTAGAAAAGCTTTAGCATACGAACTACACGATCTTGTGCTAGACTTAGGTTGGGTCTTGTCCATCACATCATTCTCCTAATGATGTGATCCCGTTATCAACGACATCCAATGTCCATGGTCAGGAAACCGTAACCATCTATTGATCAACGAGCTAGTAAACTAGAGGCTTACTAGGGACATGGTGTTGTCTATGTATCCACACATGTATCTGAGTTTCCTATCAATACAATTATAGCATGGATAATAAACGATTATCATGAACAAGGAAATATAATAATAATAACTAATTTATTATTGCCTCTAGGGCATATTTCCAACAGTCTCCCACTTGCACTAGAGTCAATAATCTAGTTCACATCACTATGTGATTAACACTCAAGGTCACATCCCCATGTGACTAACACCCAAAGAGTTTACTAGAGTCAATAATCTAGTTCACATCACCATGTGATTAACACTCAATGGGTTCTGGGTTTGATCATGTTATGCCTGTGAGAGATGTTATAGTCAACGGGTAAGATCCGTGTGTGCTTTACAAATCTCTATGTCATCTTGTAGATGTAGCCACCACGCTCTATTTGGAGCTATTCCAAATAACTATTCTACTATACGAATCTGGTTTACTACTCAAAATCATCCAGATTAGCGTCAAAGATTGCATCGGCGTAACCCTTTACGACGAACTCTTTTACCACCTCCATAATCGAGAAAATTCCTTAGTCCATAAGCTACTAAGGGTAACCTTGACCGTTGTCCCGTGATCCATTCCTAGATCACACTTGTACCCCTTGACAGACTCATGGCTTGGCACACTTCAGGTGCGGTACACAACATAACATACTTTAGAGCCTATGTCTAAAGCATAGGGGACGACCTTCGTCCTTTCTCTCTATTCTGCCGTGGTCAGGTCTTGAATCCTACTCAATACTCATACCTTATAACACAGCCAAGAACTCCTTCTTTGCTGATCTATTTGAACTCCTTCAAAATATTGTCACGGTATGTATTCATTTGAAAGTACTATTAAGCGTTTTGATCTATCCTTATAGATCTTGATGCTCAATGTTCAAGTAGCTTAATCGAGGTTTTCCATTGAAAAACACTTTTCAAACAAACCTATATGCTTTCCAGAAATTCTACATCATTTCCGATAAACAATATGTCAACAACATATACTCATCAGAAATTTTATAGTGCTCCCACTCACTTCTTTGGAAATACAAGTTTCTCATAAACTTTGTATAAACCTAAAATCTTTGATCATCTCATCAAAGCATACATTCCAATTCCGAGATTCTTACTCCAGTCCTTAAAAGGATTGCTGGAGCTTTGCATACTTGTTAGCATCTTTCAGGATTGACAAACCCTTCTGGTTGTATCACATACAACCTTTCCTCAAGAAAATCGTCGAGGAAACAATGTTTTGACATCCTATCTGCAAGATTTCATAAAAATGCAGTAACTGCTAACATAATTCCAACAGACTCTTAGCATCACTACGAGTGAGAAAATCTCATCGTAGTCAACTCATTGAACTTGTCGGGAAACATCTTAACGACAAGTCGAGCTTTCTCAATGGTGACACCTACCATCATTGTCCGTCTTCCTTTTAAAATCCATCTGCACCCAACAGCCTTACGACTATCAAGTTGTTCTTCCAAAGTCTACACTTTGTTTTCATATATGGATCCTCTCTCGGATTTTATGGCCCTGAGCCATTTTTGGAATCCGAGCCCACCATCGCTTCTCCATAGCTCGTAGGTCCATTGTTGTCTAGCAACATGACTTCCAAGACAGGATTACGTGCCACTTTGAAATAGCACGCATCCTTGTCGTCCTACGAGGTTTGGTAGTGACTTGATCCGAAGTTTCATGATCACTATCATAAGCTTCTACTTCAGTTGATGTAGGTGCCATGGGAACAACTTCCTATGCCCTGCTACACACTAGTTGAAGTGACGGTTCAACAACCTCATCAAGTCTCCACCATCCTCCCACTCAATTCTTTCGAGAGAAACTTTTCCTCGAGAAAGGACCCGATTTCAGAAACAATCCCTATTGCTTTCGAATCTGAGACAGGAGGTATACCCAACTGTTTTGGGTGTCCTATGAAGATGCATTTATCCGCTTTGGTTCAATCTTATCAGCCTAAAACTTTTCACATAAGCGTCGTAGGCCCAAACTTTTAAGAAACAACAGCTTATGTTTCTCTAAACCATAGTTCATACGGTGTCGTCTCAACGGATTTGTGTGGTTCCCTATTTAAAGTGAATGCGGTTGTCTCTAATGCCTAACCCATAAACGATAGTGGTAATTCGATAAGAGACATCATGGTATGCACCATATCCAATAGGGTGCAGTTATGATGTTCGGACACGCCATCACACTATGGTGTTCCCGGCGGTATTAGTCGTGAAACAATTTCCACAATGTCTTAATTGTGTGCCAAACTCGTAACTCAGATATAAATCTCTATGATCATATCACAGACATTTTATCCTCTTGTCACGACGATCTTCAACTTCACTCTGAAATTACTTGAACCTTTCAATAATTCAGACTCGTGTTTCATCAAGTAAATATAATCAACATCTACTCAAATCATCTGTGAAGTAAGAACACAATGATATCCACTGCGTGCCTCAGCGCTCATTGGACCGCACACATCAAAATGTATTACTTCCAACAAGTTGCTTTCTTGTTCCATCTTACTGAAAACGAGGTCTTTCAGTCATCTTGTCCATGTGGTATGATTTGCATGTCTCAAGTGATTCAAAATCAAGTGAGTCCAAACGATCCATCTGTATGGAGTTTCTTCATGCATATCTACCAATAAACATTGTTCGCATGTCTCAATCTTTTCAAAAACGAGTGAGTCCAAAGATCCATCAACATGGAGCTTCTTCATGCGTTTTATACCAATATGACTCAAATTGCAGTGCCACAAGTATGCGGTGCTATCATTACTATCATATATCTTTTGACATGAACATGTGTATCACTATGATCGAGATTTAATAAACCATTCATTTTAGGTGCAAGACCATTGAAGGTATTATTCAAATAAACAGAGTAACCATTATTCTCCTTAAATGAATAACCGTATTGCAATAGACATAATCCAATCATGTCTATGCTCAACGCAAACACCAAATAACAATTATTTAGGTTTAATACCAATCTCGATGGTAGAGGGAGCGTGCGATGCTTGATCACATCAAGCTTGGAAAAACTTCCAACACATATCGCCAGCTCACCTTTAGCTAGTCTCCTTTTACTGCGCAGCCTTTTATTTCGAGTTACTAACACTTAGCAACCGATCCGGTATCTAATACCCTGGTGCTACTAGGAGTACTAGTAAAGTACACATTAACATAATGTATATCCAATATAATACTATCGACCTTGCCATCCTTCTCATCTACCAAGTATCTAGGGTAATTCTGCTCTAGTGGTTGTTCCCCTTATTACAGAAGCACTTAGTCTCGGGCTTGGGTTCAACTTTGGGTTTCTTCACTTGAGCAGCAACTGACTTGTCTTTTCATGAAGTATAACTTTCTTTCCCTTGCCCTTCTTGAAACTAGTGGTTTTACTAACCATCAACAATTGATGCTCCCTTTTGATTTCTACTTTCGCGGTGTCGCGAATAGCTCAAGGATCATATCTATCCCTGATATGTTATAGTTCATCACGAAGCTCTAGTAGCTTGGTGGCAATGACTTTGGAGAAACATCACTATCTTATCTGGAAGATCAACTCCCACTCGATTCAAGTGATTGTTGTACTCAGACAATCTGAGCACAAGCTCAACGATTGAGCTTTTCTCCCTTAGTTTGCAGGCTAAGAAAATCATCGTAGGTCTTATACCTCTTGACGTGGGCACAAGCCTGAAATCCCAATTTCAGCCCTCGAAACATCTCATATGTTCCGCGACATTTCAAAAATGTCTTCGGTGCCTCAATTCTAAACCATTTAACATTACCGAACTATCATGTAGTCATCAAAACGTGTATGTCAGATGTTCGCAACATCCACAAACCACGTTCGAGGTCCAGCACACCGAGCGGTGCATTAAGGACACAAGCCTTCTACTGTCCGCATAATTGCTACTATCAACTTTCAACTATATTTTCTCTAGGAACATATCTAAAACAGTAGAACTAAAGCGCGAGCTACGACATAATTTGCAAAAACCTTTTGACTATGTTCAGGATAAATAAGTTCATCTTATGAACTCCCACTCAGATAGACATCCCTCTAGTCATCTAAGTGATTACGTGATCCGAGTCAACTAGGCCGTGTCCGATCATCACGTGAGACGGACTAGTCATCATTGGTGAACATCTTCATGTTGATCGTATCTACCATACGACTCATGCTCGACCTTTCGGTCTCTTGTGTTCCGAGGCCATGTCTGTACATGCTAAGTGTTTCGCGTGAGACGGACTAGTCATCATCGGTCAACCTAAGTGTTTCGCGTGTGTAAATCTGGCTTACACCCGTTGTATGTGAACGTAAGAATATATCACACCCGATCATCACGTGGTGCTTCGAAACGACGAACTTTCGCAACGGTGCACAGTTAGGGGGAACACTTTCTTGAAATTTTAATGAGGGATCATCTTATTTACTACTGTCGTTCTAAGCAAATAAGATGTATAAACATGATAAACATCACATGCAATCAAATAGTGATATGATATGGCCAATATCATATTGCTCCTTTTGATCTCCATCTTCGGGGCTCCATGATCATCATCGTCACCGGCATGACACCATGATCTCCATCATCATGATCTCCATCATCGTGTCTTCATGAAGTTGTCTCGCCAACAATTACTTCTACTACTACAGCTAACGGTTAGCAATAAAGTAAAGTAATTACATGTCGTTGTTCAATGACACACAGGTCATACAATAAATAAAACTCCTATGGCTCCTGCCGGTTGTCATACTCATCGACATGCAAGTCGTGATTCCTATTACAAGAACATGATCAATCTCATACATCACATATCATTCATCACATTCTTCTTGGCCATATCACATCACATAGCATACCCTGCAAAAACAAGTTAGACGTCCTCTAATTGTTGTTGCATGTTTTTACGTGGCTGCTATGGGTTTCTAGCAAGAACGTTTCTTACCTACGCAAAACCACAACGTGAATTGCCAATTTCTATTTACCCTTCATAAGGACCCTGTTCATCGAATCCGATCCGACTAAAGTGGGAGAGACAGACACCCGCCAGCCACCTTATGCAACTAGTGCATGTCAGTCGGTAGAACTGGTCTCACGTAAGCGTACGTGTAAGGTTGGTCCGGGCCGCTTCATCCCACAATACCGCCAAATCAAGATAAGACTAGTAACGACAAGTAAATTGAAAAAATTGACGCCCACAACTACTTTGTGTTCTACTCGTGCATGGAAACTACGCATAGACCTAGCTCATGATGCCACTGTTGGGGAACGTAGCAGAAATTCAAAATTTTCCTATGTGTCACCAAGATCTATCTATGGAGAAACCAGCAACGAGGGGAAGAAGAGTGCATCTACATACCCTTGTAGATCGCTAAGCGGAAGCGTTCAAGTGAACGGGGTTGATGGAGTCGTATTCGCCATGATCCAAACCACCGATGATCCTAGTGCCGAACGGACGGCACCTCCGCGTTCAACACACATGCAGCCCGGTGACGTCTCCCACGCCTTGAGCCAGCAAGGGGAGAAGGAGAGGTTGGGGAAGACTCCGTCCAGCAGCAGCACGACGGCGTGGTGGTGGTAGAGGAGCGCGGAATTCTAGCAGGGCTTCGCCAAGCACTACTAGAGACGAGGAGGGAGAAAGGTAGGGCTGCGCCTTGGGAGAGTTCATCTCGTGTCTTGGGCAGCCCCAAAACCTCCACTATATATAGGGGCAAGGGGGAGGGGGAGGCGCCCTAGGGTTTTCCCTAGGGGGGGCGGCGGCCAGGGCAGATGGGATCTCCCCCTTGGGTGACTTGGCCCCCAAGCCAGGAGGTGGGAACCCTAGATGGGGCGCCCCAAACCCCCTGGTCACGTGGGAATAGGTGAGGGGGGCGCACAGACCCTTAGTGGTCTGGTTTGCGCCCTTCCCTTGGCCCATGAAGCCCCCCAACACTTGCCGGGGCTCCCGAAACACCTTTCGGTCATGCTGGTCATCACCCGGTACCTCCTGAACACTCCCGGACTCCAAAACCCTTCGTCCAATATATCAATCTTTACCTCCGGACCATTCCGGAACTCCTCGTAACGTCCGGGATCTCATCCGGGACTCCGAACAACATTCGGTAACCGTGTACATACTTTTCCTATAACCCTAGCGTCATCGAACCTTAAGTGTGTAGAACCTACGGGTTCGGGAATCATGTAGACATGACCGAGACACCTCTCCGGCCAATAACCAACAGCGGGATCTGGATACCCATGTTGGCTCCCACATGTTCCACGATGATCTCATCGAATGAACCACGATGTCAAGGATTCAGTCAATCCCGCATACAATTCCCTTTGTCTAGCGGTATTGTACTTGCCCGAGATTCGATCGTCGGTATCCCGATACCTTGTTCAATCTCGTTACCGGCAAGTCTCTTTACTCGTTCCGTAACACATCATCCCGTGATCAACTCCTTGATCACATTGTGCACATTATGATGATGTCCTACCGAGTGGGCCCAGAGATACCTCTCCGTCGCATGGAGTGACAAATCCCAGTCTCGATTCGTGCCAACCCAACAAACACTTTCGGAGATACCCGTAGTGCACCTTTATAGCCACCCAGTTACGTTGTGACATTTGGCACACCCAAAGTATTCCTACGGTATCCGGGAGTTGCACAATCTCATGGTCTAAGGAAATGATACTTGACATTTAGAAAAGCATTAGCATACGAACTACACGATCTTGTGCTAGGCTTAGGTTGGGTCTTGTCCATCACATCATTCTCCTAATGATGTGATCCCGTTATCAACGACATCCAATGTCCATGGTCAGGAAACCTTAACCATCTATTGATCAACGAGCTAGTCAACTAGAGGCTTACTAGGGACATGGTGTTGTCTATGTATCCACACATGTATCTGAGTTTCCTACCAATACAATTATAGCATGGATAATAAACGATTATCATGAACAAGGAAATATAATAATAACTAATTTATTATTGCCTCTAGGGCCTATTTCCAACAGAAGCGGTGGTCGACAGCAGTCCTTCCAGACAAATTTTTAGGCGACGGTGAGGTCGGTAGCCACGACAGTGACGGTGGCACGGTGACGGTGGCTCTTCTGTGTGGATGCTTCGGATGAGGGAGAGGGAGCTAGCGAGGGGGGTAGATGAGCTAAGGTTTGGGGGGTGGCCTTATCCACCAGGGGGAGGCATGGGATGGACGCCGTGTGGCCATCCATGGCCATGGACGTGGCGCGTGCGTCCACGATGCCCTCTGTGAACAGAGGTTGGAGATGGTGGCTTGGTGGGTTGGGCTGTCACTGTTGCTTGTAGGCCCAAGTGCATAGTGCACTTTAGCTTTTATTCTTTTTCTTTTCTGTTTTAAGCTTTTCTTATGTCTTGTATTTTCTTTAGCCACTATTTGGCCTTTGTAAAAATATTCAACTAATCACTCTATTACCATTGCAATATATATCACTGCCGCAAAAAGTTTGAGAGGCAATTGAATAGTTTTGGAAATTTTTATAATTTAGAAAAGCATTTAAATTACTGTTTTGGCCCTGTTTTAGGGCAATTAGATACTTTAAAAATATGGGTTTCATCATGAAAATATCCAGGGATTATTTGGCACACTTTGAACATTTTGTTTGACAGTTTGAAGAAATATTATGTTGACTTGTCTTTTAAATTTAAATTTGAGGTCGGTTTGGAACAAAGTGATGATTATCAAAAAAATAATTATGATGATGCGGCACCATTAATAGGAGTTTACTGTAGCATGACACCCGAGGTGTTACAAATCTCCTCCACTACAAGAAATCTCATCCCGAGATTTTAAGAGGTGGAGTAAGGGGGAAGTTCTGGTTACGAAGGTCTAACAGTTATGCTCGTTCTTGGTTACTCTTCTCGAAGAAGTTGATACCTTTTGTTGATGTCTTCATTTCTATGTATCAGTGCATCATGGTGAAGTTTTCGCTCTTCCTTCAGGACGTTCACCGTACTTACGAAATGATAAGAGGGGAAAACTCTAGAAGGACGAATTTTAACAAGATTGAGCATTATACGGTTAACTCAGGGGAAGAAACAAGAGTATATCTCAAGTAGATTACATGAAACTCATCGAGAGCATTATAAGAGGGTACGAAAGTTTCAAATGGGTAAGCAATCGTTTGATGCCTGAAGTAGAGTGTGAAGGGGGTTTAGAGCAACGCAAAAAGCATAGCAACTGAAACCAGAATAGATCATCTCTAGGAGGTGGCGTGTGATCTACATACAAAGACAAATGTGAGGAATAACTTTAGAAATAGGGGTGTACAGGAGAGTCAGGTTTCGATCCTGTGGAACTGTGGGTCATGGGCCCACCACGTGGGTTAAAACTAGAAAGGGCACTGACATCTAGCATAGTCATGATAGCAAGGCATGTGAGAGTATGACCTGTTAGTTATGTTGGCAACAACGTTGGTACCAAGGGTGAGGGATGAAGAGAACCATTTTCCTGCTTGTTGAAACGAGGCGGACCAATAGGCAAGGTTCTCGTCCATCGGTGGTTACCGGAATGTCGTCAACAGTGATAACATGTCTTACTGACAGAGTTGTACACCGAGGTGTCTACATAAGCAGGGAAGAATCCATGTTTTGTGTTGGAGGGAAGGCAATACCATTGTCGATGATAACACAAATCATCAAGGGGAAAGAATGGTATTTCTCATCGTGAATTCGATTGATATCCTGGAAGAAGTCAAAATATTGATGATGATCACGACAAATTTTGTCGAGAGGCTCCCTGAAGATGCAATCGAACAGCAACGACATCAAGCAAAAGGAATGATGAAGTAAAAGGTTATTGCCTTATTGGAACCACACATACAACACAAACTCGAAATCAAGCTTGCTGTTCAAGGTGAAATGATATTACGAGGAAGATCGACATAGGCTTAGCTCATTGTCAAAAATTGTGCTCCGGGAAGAAGGATCAGGTAGCACAGTTAAAATTTAGCACGACAATGATATAGCTGACCAGGCTAGTAATGACTTGAATGATTATTAAACTCGCAAGCAAGAAAAAAATGCTTAGAGTTATTGAATCGGAGTGCGGAATCGATTCACTTATCGGTGTTCTGAGTGACTAATAACTCCGAACCAGTGGTGTGACTATGACAGGGAAATGTACTACTTCATCAGAAATTGATAAGATGTAGTGCAATGGGGTGATATCCTCGAGATACCAGGGGGTAATACTCAAAGGTAGATCAAAATAGAGGTTGGGTAGGCGTATTGATCTGCAGAAGGCAAGTACTTTAACTTGTCCGATAAATGGGATTAGAGAAGGACAATGTGGTCGAAACCACGATTGCAAAAGACCAAATCCCAGATATAAGATGAACTTATACGAAGGGGACAAAGAGAAGCTTCCATGATAAGATCTACATCGTGTCCATGGGCATGAACACAAAGTTCAAGGTCAACTCCCACTTCTCCGATGCATAATCTTTCATTCTCTTCTCACTTTCGATGAAGTTGTAGTGTTCAAGTTTTATCTGGCATAACACTAGTAGAGTATGACTCGTAGAAGTTTTCGGGTTCACATAGATTAGAATAGGCATAGGTTCAACCTATCGGGGCATCTTAGGATCAAATACCACAAACTTCAGGAGTAATAACTCAAGCTCGGAAGCAGAGCATGGTTGACAAAAATAGGGGATACAATTTACCAAAGGCAGTATGTATCAGGGGAAGAACTCAAGGTTTTGACAATATGCAGGAACAGTCGGATAATAATCCATCTGCAAATAATCTTACGTGAGTATTGGTACTCCACCAAAAGAAGAAAGAATGCAAAGGCACCAGAGTATAGAAATGATGAATAATTCGATGCTCAAATACCAAGAAATTATGATTTCTAGATTGGTGGATCATAATCAGATGCTCTGATCGAAGATGAGTAGGTTGAACAGACTTAGAGGCACAACCGATCAAATCTTGATTGTGCAAGAACCAGCTCCTATCCGGAATGACATCTGAGCTGGAAGAACGGATTCTAGTTCGACTGATGATTGCGAGCATTCGCGAATATATCGAATCAAATGCCCAAAATGACAATGACAAAGGATGCTAATGAAGATTTCTAGACATATGGAAGTAACCATAATGCAGGTACGCAAGACTTTCCAAACCAATAGGTTGTAGAGGATTCCCGGAAACTCAAATAGCATTTCAAAGAATTTTTGTGAAACACATGAACAACTGGGGATGAACGAATCCCTGGTAATGTGAGGAATTGTTCCTTCATGTATTCATGCGGAAAAGGAGCTGCAAGGCAGCATGCACAAGGTATTCTCGGAACATCTGAAAGTATTACAGGGAATCTTGTAATAACAAGAGCAATTGGATATGAATGTATGGTCAGCAAGTGTATGTAGCTATCCATAGGGATTTATTGGTGGTAGGAAATTGTTGGGGAACGTAGTAATTTCAAAAAATTTCCTACGCACACGCAAGATCAAGGTGATGCATTGCAACGAGAGGGGAGAGTGTTGTCTACGTACCCTCATAGACCGAAGTGGAAGCGTTGATGCAACGTAGAGGAAGTAGTCGTACGTCTTCCCGATCCGACCGATCCAAGTACCGTTACTCCGGCACCTCCGAGTTCTTAGCACACGTCCAGCTCGATGACGCTCCCCGGGCTCCGATCCAGCAAAGCTTCAGGGATGAGTTCCGTCAGCACGACGGCGTGATGACGATGATGATGTTCTACCGACGTAGGGCTTCGCCTAAGCACCACAACGATATGACCGAGGTGGAATATGATGGAGGGGGGCACCGCACACGGCTAAGGAACGATCACGAAGATCAACTTGTGTGTCCTAGGGTGCCCCCCTGCCCCCGTATATAAATTAGCAAGGGAGGAGGAGGCCGGCCCTAGGAGGAGGGCGCGCCAAGGATGTGGAGTCCTACTAGGACTCCAAGTCCTAGTAGGAGTCCACCAAGAGGGGAGGAAGGGAGAAGGAAGTAGAGGAGAAGGAAAGGTGGCCGGCCCCCTTTTCCCTAGTCCAGTTCGGACTAGAGGGGAGGGGGGCGCAGCAGCCCCTTGGCCCTTTCTCCTCTTCTCACTAAAGCCCATCAAGGCCCATTGCTTCTCACGTAACTACCCGGTACTCCGAAAAATACCCGAACCACTCAGAACCTTTCCGATGTCCGAATATAGTCGTCCAATATATCGATCTTTACGTCTCGACCATTTCGAGACTCCTCGTCATGTTCCCGATCTCATCCGAGACTCCGAACTCCTTCGGTACATCAAAACTCATAAACTCATAATATAACTGTCATCGAAACCTTAAGCGTGCGGACCCTACGGTTCGAGAATAATGTAGACATGACCGAGACACGTCTCCGGTCAATAACCAATAGCGGGACCTGGATGCCCATATTGGCTCCTGCATATTCTACGAAGATCTTTATCGATCAGACCGCATAACAACATACGTTGTTCCCTTTGTCATCGATATGTTACTTGCCCAAGATTCGATCGTCGCTATCCAATACCTAGTTCAATCTCGTTACCGGCAAGTCTCTTTACTCGTTCTATAATACATCATCTCGCAACTAACTCATTAGTTGCAATGCTTGCAAGGCTTATGTGATGTGCATTACCGAGAGGGCCCAGAGATACCTCTCCGACAGTCGGAGTGACAAATCCTAATCTCGAAATACGCCAACCCAACATGTACCTTTGGAGACACCTGTAGAGCACCTTTATAATCACCTAGTTACGTTGTGACGTTTGGTAGCACACAAAGTGTTCCTCCGGCAAACGGGAGTTGCATAATCTCATAGTCATAGGAACATGTATAAGTCATGAAGAAAGCAATAGCAACATACTAAACGATCGGGTGCTAAGCTAACGGAATGGGTCATGTCAATCACATCATTCTCCTAATGATGTGATCCCATTAATCAAATGACAACTCATGACTATGGCTAGGAAACATAACCATCTTTGATCAACGAGCTAGTCAAGTAGAGGCATACTAGTGACACTCTGTTTGTCTATGTATTCACACATGTATCATGTTTCCGGTTGATACAATTCTAGCATGAATAATAATCATTTATCATGAAATAAGGAAATAAATAATAACTTTATTATTGCCTCTAGGGCATATTTCCTTCAGTCTCCCACTTGCACTAGAGTCAATAATCTAGTTCACATCGGCATGTGATTTAACAGCGATAGTTCACATCACCATGTGATTAATACCCATAGTTCACATCATCATGTGACCAACACCCAAAGGGTTTACTAGAGTCAATAATCTAGTTCACATCGCTATGTGATTAACACCCAAAGAGTACTAAGGTGTGATCATGTTTTGCTTGTGAGAGAATCTTAGTCAACGGGTCTGCTACATTCAGATCCGTATGTATTTTGCAAATTTCTATTTCAACAATACTCTGCTTGGAGCTACTCTAGCTAATTGCTCCCACTTTCAATATGTATCTAGATTGAGACTTAGAGTCATCTAGATTGGTGTCAAAACTTGCATCGGCATAACCCTTTACGATGATCCTTTTTGTCACCTCCATAATCGAGAAACATATCCTTATTTCACTAAGGATAATTTTGACCGCTGTCCAGTGATCTACTCCTAGATCACTATTGTACTCCCTTGCCAAAATCAGTGTAGGGTATACAATAGATCTGGTACACAGCATGGCATACTTTATAGAACCTATGGCCAAGGCACAGGGAATGACTTTCATTCTCTTTCTATCTTCTGCCGTGGTCGGGTTTTGAGTCTTACTCATTTTCACACCTTGTAACACAAGCAAGAACTCTTTCTTTGACTTACGTCAGATCTATGCTATGTATGCATCAGTATCAAAGGAATGGGTTGTATCTATGGACTGAACTGTAGAATGCGAGAAGAGAAGGGGAAAAGCCTAGCCTATTAAAGACTAGCATCTTCAAGCATCTTGCAACATCAGAAGAGATAAGAGTAACATACTATAGTAGTAGTAAGTATGTGGTAACATTAGCGCCCGGAGATCCTTTCTCGACTCCTTGCAAGAAAGCAATCTCGGAGCCATCATATCCATTTCTCATGCCTCAGCATCCTGTTCTAGTTGTATCGATCAGGATACAACTCCGAGCGTCCATTACAGTGGACACAACTATTCGAATAGATAACACTTCCCTGCAGGGGTGCACAAACTTAACCAACACACTCGATCAACTCCGTTTGGACACACCATCAGGTCATGATCGGCCTTGGCCGATTAACACATCGCAGTCCTACCTAGGCTCAAAGAGAGGCCATCACGCCGGTCTACATACTAAGCGCACATGGGTCTTGGGCCCATCGCCCTTTGCACTCCTGCATGTTGTGTACGCGACTGGTGAGCAGACCTAGCCCCCTTATACAAGTGCAGGCGTTCCATTCCAACCCGGCGCGCACCACTCAGTTGCTGATGTCTGAAGAGCTTCGGCTGATACATACGACGTAGAGTGCCCATATTTATTCCTGCGTGGTGGTTAGTGCGAAAAGGCCAGAGGCCTAGTCGGATCACATATCCAAACCGTTAGTGTCTTGGGAGCGCGCGGTAACGAGAAGAGACTCAGATGATGTGACTCTGTCACCTCATCTCGTGGACTTACGGCAAGGGCCCGGAATGCCCGGTCGTGCCACATAGAAATCTCATGGGTACCCTCCAGGTCAACCTGACTACACATCAGCTCGCGGGTACCCTCATGGTTAACCCCACTCGCAAGAGACTGTCGAGAACTCAGGTCCACCTCTACCGGGGTGGTACCGCCTGTCCCTCCAGTCCTGAAGTAACAGTAACTCTCGCGGGTACCCCTCGGGGCCGACCCGTCCTTAACGTGGTTCTGGGGGTTAAAGTCAAAGTAACTATGTGTCCATAACACCAAGGGTGAACCCAAGGAATCACCCTCGATGGATTCCACTTGATGTTACCGTCCAGGTGAACTATGAGGAATCACCCTCGAGGTTCACGCTTGAGGTGTTGTACGACAGAGTCATATCGGGAGTGGTGAAGGAGGAATCACCCTCGAAGACCACGACCGATTAGCTACACTATCGAGTTGTCATTAGGAGTGCATTACGAGGCACCCTCAGCACTCCATAGCATCTCGATAGAGTCGTACAACTAAGGGGGTGAAGTGATGTTTCGGGCGCTTGACGCCAATCACGTTGATCGAGTCATCGATCATCTAGCGGGGGCAACTGGGACAAGGTGAGGAGTCACTGGTGGTTCACTAACCAACCTATACTAAGCAGTTTAGGATAAGCATGTAAGGTATGAAAGCAGGTTACAAAAGCAGGCTATGCATCAGAATTGGAGCAATCAATTACAGTAGCAAAATCTAATGCAAGCATGAGAGAGAATGGAATGGGCGATATAGGAATGACAAGGGGGTTTTGCTTGCTTGGAAGCTCTACGGATGATAACATATCTTCAAATGAAGTAGAAGACCATTAGATCATCAACAGTCTCAGGGTCTACCAAAAAAGAAGCAACGAAGGGGACACAAATAAATAACAGAGCAAACAATAGCATCACAAAGCATGACACGGCAAAATGTGGTGCTAGAGGTGACCTAACGCAGTACTACACGTTGCATACGAAGAGGGAAAACATCCCCGCGTTAGGCATTTTCTGGATAGATGAAAGAGGGCAAATGGTTCCATGTTCATCATTCTAGAGGCATGTGACAGATGAGCAGATTGCATATTCTGATTCATCTTATTTTTTTGATCCATTTTCATATACAAATTATTTTCATCCGAGTTACGGATTATTTTATATGATTTTCCATAGTTTATTGCATTTTTTGAATTTAGTAACAAATCAAAAATAATAGTGGAACTTCTAGTTATCGACTAGAGGGGGGGGGTGAATAGGCGATTTTTATGAAAGTCTTCAATACACGGGAGCTTTGAAGACAACCAGTAGAAATGAACCTATTGATATGCCGCGGAAGGTAGACTACACTAGACAAGCCATAGTCAAGTAAGCAATGAAGTGAAAGCACGAAGACTATTAGCAGCTAGGTAGTATGGATCAGGATGGAAGATAGTATGAAGCCAAACAGTAAACAGTCTTCAAGCAGTGAAGACACTCAGATCTTGCAAGTAGGCAATGACTTCACAAAGATAAACTGTAAGTAAGGGAAGGGAAGGATAGAACCAGTTGCTTGGTGAAGACAAGGATTTGGTAGACCATTTCCAGTTGCCGTGACAACTGTACGTCTAGTTAGGGAGGCTGAGATTTAGCTCAGAAGACCGCGTCTTCACCTTATTCCCTGATACGTCTCCAACGTATCTATAATTTATGAAGTATTCATGCTATTATATTGTTTGTTTTGGATGTTTATGGGCTTTATTAAACACTTCTATATTATTTTTGGGCCTAACCTATTGACCCAGAGCCCAGTGCCAGTTCTTGTTTTTTCCCTTGTTTCAGTGTTTCGAAGAAAAGGAATATCAAACGGAGTCGAAACAGAATGAAACCTTCTGGAGAAGTTATTTTTAGAAGGAAAGCAACCCGGGAGACTTGGAGTCCACATCAAGAAAGCAACCAGGAAGGCACGAGGCAGGGGGCGCGCCCACCCCCTGGGTGCGCCCTCCACCCTCATGGGCCCCTCGTGGCTCCCCTGACGTACTTATTCCTCCTATATATACCCATATACCCTAAAACGATCGGGGAACAGAATAGATCGGGAGTTCCGCCGCCGCAAGCCTCTGTAGCCACCAAAACCCAATCGGGACCCTGTTCTGGCACCCTGCCGGAGGGGGGGAACCCTCACCGGTGGCCATCATCATCATCCCGACGCTCTCCATGACGAGGAGGGAGTAGTTCACCCTCGGGGCTGAGGGTATGTATCAGTAGCTATGTGTTTGATCTCTCTCTCTCTCTCTCTCTCTCTCTCTCTCTCGTGTTCTTGATTTGGCACGATCTTGATGTATCGCGAGCTTTGCTATTATAGTTGGATCTTATGTTTCTTCTCCCCCTCTACTCTCTTGTAATGGATTGAGTTTTCCCTTTGAAGTAATCTTATCGAATTGAGTCTTTAATGACTTGAGAACACCTGATATATGTCTTGCCATGCGTATCTGTGGTGACAATAGGATATCACGTGATTCACTTGATGTATGTTTTGGTGATCAACTTGCGGGTTCCGCCCATGAACCTATGCATAGGGGTTGGCACACGTTTTCATCTTGATTCTCTGGTAGAAACTTTTGGGCACTCTTTGAAGTACTTTGTGTTGGTTTGAATAGATGAATCTGAGATTGTCTGATGCATATCGTATAATCATACCCACGGATACTTGAGGTGACATTGGAGTATCTAGGTGACATTAGGGTTTTGGTTGATGTGTGTCTTAAGGTGTTATTCTACTACGAACTCTAGGGCTGTTTGTGACACTTATAGGAATAGCCCAATGGATTGATTGGAAAGAATAACTTTGAGGTGGTTTCGTACCCTACCATAATCTCTTCGTTTGTTCTCCGCTATTAGTGACTTTGGAGTGACTCTTTGTTGCATGTTGAGGGATAGTTATATGATCCAACTATGTTATTATTGTTGAGAGAACTTGCACTAGTGAAAGTATGAACCCTAGGCCTTGTTTCCTAGCATTGCAATACCGTTTACGCTCACTTTTATCATTAGTTACCTTGCTGTTTTTATATTTTCATATTACAAAAACCTATATCTACCATCCATATTGCACTTGTATCACCATCTCTTCGCCAAACTAGTGCACCTATACAATTTACCATTGTATTGGGTGTGTTGGGGACACAAGAGACTCTTTGTTATTTGGTTGCAGGGTTTGTTGAGAAAGACCATCTTCATCCTACGCCTCCCACGGATTGATAAACCTTAGGTCATCCACTTGAGGGAAATTTGCTACTGTCCTACAAACCTCTGCACTTGGAGGCCCAACAATGTTTACAAGAAGAAGGTTGTGTAGTAGACATCGAGGAGTTTCTGGCGCCGTTGCCGGGGAGGTGAGGGCTTGAAGGTATATCTTTAGATCTTGCAATCAAATCTTTTAGTTTCTTGTTTTATCACTAGTTAGTTCATAAAAGAAAACTACAAAAAAAATGGAATTGAGTTTACCACATACGCTTCATCTTTTTAATATCTTTCATGAGTATGATGGAAAGGAAAATTGTGCCAAAGTGTTAGAAGAAGAATGCATTAAAATGTTTGGCACTAAATCTTTGAATGATGAGCATGATTGCAATGTTGTTAGTATGAACTCCTTGAATATCCATCGTACTAATGATGATTGCACTAGTTATGATGAAGATGTCTCCTATAAACATGTCAATTTTTGTGGAGTGCATTGGGTTTGTAAGTACACACCAAATAGGGAAGATAGATATTGCAAGAGGCATAAATACTTAGAAACTAAATTGTTGCAAGAGAGGATAGATGATTGCGCTGAAAGATTCAATATTTCTCGCGCCCCTTGTGAACTTTGCAATGAACATGGTCATTTAAAGCTCCAATGCTATTTGTTTCATGATCAAGTCGTGTCCAAAAATTGTGATAACTTGATTACCCTTGAGCATCATAAAGAGCTTAGTCTTCTTTTGGGTTATGAAGAAATGAAACGTATAACTGAGGGTATTCCAAAATTTAATATCGATAAATTTCTTGATTTTGATCTAGAGGAAATTTATATGTATTGTGCGGTGAATTGCATTGAAAAACCTTATATTTCCAATTACATAAAGAAAATAAAACAAATAGAAGATGAAGAGAATACTAACGAAACGGAAGAGACTTCCCAATATCCTCATATTATTTCTTATGATAAATCAGGTATCGAGGAGGAGCCTTCTATTCAACCAATTTCATTAATAAGGAGCTCCAAAAAGAGGATTGAACCCACACATGATGTGGTGAAGAAGAAGAAAAGAAAAAGGAAGAGAGGTAAAAAGATATCTCCCCCAAATAATGTTGCTCCTATTATTGTTGTGCCTCATGAAAATGAAGATGATGCACTTGATGATGATCTTGTTTTGCCTATTGCTTGTTGTGATGATTATGATTGGGAAGATAATGATACTTCTTATGATCTTGAAAATCTTTTTGGCACTTGCTTGGAAGAATATGATAATTGATATACCATTGGTGCTATCCATACTATTAATGATGAGAGTGACTATGCTTATGATATGCAAAGGCCCAAGCTTGGGGATGCTATGGTTGATAAAGATGATGTTTTTGAGAATATATTTGCTGCAATTAATGTTTCTCCCAAGCTTGGGGATGCTACATTTAATGAAGATGATACTTTTAATCTCCCAAGTTTTGATATACAAATTTATAATGATGATAGCATGCCTTCTACCTATGATGATTATATTGATGAAAGTGGGATTGGAAGAGTGTCAACTTTAGGAAGTAATGATCCCAATATTTTGGAGGATGTTGAATATTACAATATTTATGAAAGTGGATTTTGAGAGGTTATGACTTTATTTAGTGATGTATCCACTATGTTGGAAGAGGTTTCAATCGATTATGATGAGAACAAAGTTGCTACTTATGATGATTATTGTGATGAAACTTATGCTATAAAAAGTAGTGATGATTATATTTATAAAACTTGTCATGATTATGATTACCCTTTTTCTGAACATTACTCTTTTAGTGTGGAAACAATTTATAGTATTCAAGTCTCTTATGATACTCTCACTATCCCGAATGAGAAGAATTTTGCTTATGTGAAGAGTAGTAAATTTTCTATGAAAGTAGATCATGAAAAGAATGATTTAGGTGCTGGTTATATTGTTGAATTAATTCATGATGCTACTGAAAATTATTATGAGGGAGGAATATATGCTTGTAGGAATTGCAATAATATCAAGTTTCCTCTCTATGTGCTTAAATTTTTGAAGGTATGCTTGTTTTGCCTTCCTATGCTAGTTGATTATTGTTCCCATAAGTTGTTTGCTCACAAAATCCCTGTGCATAGGAAGTGGGTTAGGCTTAAATGTGATATTCATATTCTTCATGATGCTCTCTTTATGTTTCAATTCTTATCTTTTATGCGAGCATCATTGAAATCATCATGCCTAGCTAGGGGCGTTAAACATTAGCGCTTGTTGGGTGGCAACCCAATTTTATTTTTGTTCCAGTTTAGTAATAAATAATCCATATAGCTTCTGTTTATATGTGGTTTTATGTTTTAATTAGTGTTTGTGCCAAGTAGAACCTTTGGGAAGACTTATGTGAAGTCTTTATGATGATGCTGTAAAAAACAGAAACTTTAGCGCTCACGAGATTAGCTTTAACTTTTTACTGGGGAGTGCTATTTAGTTGATTATTTTTGCAGATGATTACTATACAAATTCCTCAGGTCCACCAATTTATTTTAGATTTTTTGGAGTTACATAAGTTTGTGTTAGTTACAGATTACTACAGACTGTTCTGTTTTTGACAGATTCTATTTTCATTGTGTTCTTTGCTTATTTTGATGAATCTATGGCTAGTAAAAGAGTTTATAAACCATAGAGAAGTTGGAAAACAGTAGGTTTGACACCAATATAAATAAAGAATGAATTCATCACAGTACCTTCAAGTGGTGTTTTGTTTTCTTTCGCTAACGGAGCTCACGAGTTTTATGTTAAGTTTTGTGTTGTGAAGTTTTCAAGTTTTGGGTAAAGATTCGATGGACTATGGAATAAGGAGTGGAAAGAGCCTAAGCTTGGGGATTCCCAAGGCACCCCAAGGTAATATTCAAGGATAACCAAGCGTCAAAGCTTGGGGATGCCCCGGAAGGCACCCCCTCTTTCGTCTTCATTCATCGGTAACTTTACTTGGAGCTATATTTTTATTCACCACATGATATGTGTTTTGCTTGGAGCGTCATTTTATTTTCTTTAGCTTTGCTTGCTGTTTGAATAAAATACCAAGATCTGAAATTCTTAAATGAGAGAGAGTCTTCACATAGCTAAATAATTATTCAACTACCCATTGATCTTCACTTATATCTTTCGGAGTAGTTTGTCAATTACTTGTGTGCTTCACTTATATCCTATGAGTAAATGGTTGAATGACTTTAATGTCATAAATCTTAAATTATATATGTTTCATATGCTTATCCCATGGGGAGTAATGATTTTACATATAAGAAGTAGAGGTGGTAATATATTGAAGGTTAGCAAACATTGTATTGGTCACTTGAACAATTCATGAAAGAATATTGAAGGAAGAGAGATTTCACATATAAATATACTATCCTGGACATCTTCTATGATTGTGATCCCCATTAATTATTTTCAAACCCGAGAAAATTAGTTGAAGTTGGACAAGGAAGACAACATAATGAGTTATGCTTGGGTATGTTTGTATAGAAGTTATATTGTTATGGATCCTCTAACATGTGGTGCTTGCTATTTAGAATCCTTTGCTAGCCAAAATATCTGTACTAAGCGGGAATACTGCTTGTGCATCCAAACTCCTTGAACCAAGTTTCTTCCATGAGTGTCCACCATACCTACCTATATGCGGTATTTACCTGCCGTTCCAAGTAAATTTGCATGTGCCAAACTCTAAACCTTCAAATAATAATCTGTTTTGTATGACCGAATCGCTCATGTAGCGACTACGGGTTAGCAGTATCTTCCATGCTAGGTAGGTTATTCTCACGATGAGTGGACTCAGCTCATCATTCACGAGAAAATGGCTGGTAACTGGGATGCCCAGTCCCATGATAAAAAGATCGAAATCAAATCAAAAATAATTGCAAACAAAACTCCCCCGGGTTTGATGTTAGTTGGAGGCACCCGTTGTTTCGGGAAAGCCATGGATTGATGATTGTTGGTGGAGGGGAGTAAAAAAATCTTTACCTTTCTGTTTGGGAACTGCCTATAATGTATGTAGTATGGAAGATATTGGGAACTCTTGGTCGTTATGTTGACAATGAAAGCATACCTCTCAAAGTTATTTTCATCTCTGTTTTTGCTTCGAGCTCTGGCACCTCTGCAAATCCCTGCTTCCCTCTACGAAGGGCCTATCTTTTACATTTTTTCAAGAGTCAGTAGTATTCCTTCTCATTCCAACCTACTCTTTAGTTGGAAAGCATCATGTGATGGAAAGATCTAGGCATATATGGCCATTCAAATAAATTTGAGCATGAATTATTACTGTTGACATTACCCATGAGATAAAAGGTTGGGAGATGAAACATTAAGCCCCTATCTTTCTCTGTGTTGGATGAATACTATTTGTTCTAAAAATATGCTTTGAGTGGTAGCAATCATGCAAGACTAAATGATAGTTGAGTATGTGAAGTTTGCTGAATCAAAGCTCTGACATAGAATCTTCCTGAATAAGATGAATCGTAATTGTTTGATTACTAATAACACGGTTTGTTAGTTTTCAAGAAAGTTTATGTTTTATATTTTAACATGTGAATAGTTTGTTACTTGATCATGAAAACTTTTATGATATGAGCTACTGTTATGACATATAATGATGCTAGAAAAGGTGATTGAAATTATCATTGATCAAACTTATGCACCTGCTAGCATTCACACTTCACAAATTCTTTCTTTTATCATTTACCTACTCGACGACGAGCAGGAATTAAGCTTGGGGATGCTGATACGTCTCCAACGTATCTATAATTTATGAAGTATTCATGCTATTATATTGTCTGTTTTGGATGTTTATGGGCTTTATTAAACACTTTTATATTAGTTTTGGGACTAAGCTATTGACCCAGAGCCTAGTGCCAGTTCCTGTTTTTCCCTTGTTTTAGTGTTTCGAAGAAAAGGAATATCAAACGGAGTCGAAACGGAATGAAACCTTCCGGAGAAGTTATTTTTAGAAGGAAAGCAACCCTGGAGACTTAAAGTCCACATCAATAAAGCAACGAGGAAGGCACAAGGCAGGGGCGCGCGCCCACCCCCTGGGCGCGCCCTCCACCCTCATGGGCTCCTCGTGGCTCCCCTGACGTACTTCTTCCTCCTATATATACCCATATACCCTAAAACGATCGGGGACCAGAATAGATCGGGAGTTCCGCTGCCGCAAGCCTCTGTAGCCACCAAAACCCAATCGGGACCCTGTTCCGGCACCCTGCCGGAGGGGGGGGGGGAACCCTCACCGGTGGCCATCTTCATCATCCCGGCGCTCTCCATGACGAGGAGGGAGTAGTTCACCCTCGGGGATGAGGGTATGTACCAGTATCTATGTGTTTGATCTCTCTCTCTCGTGTTCTTGATTTGGCACGATCTTGATGTATCGCAAGCTTTGCTATTATAGTTGGATCTTATGTTTCTTCTCCCCCTGTATTTTCTTGTAATGGATTGAGTTTTCCCTTTGAAGTAATCTTATCGGATTGAGGCTTTAATGACTTGAGAACACTTGATGTATGTCTTGCCATGCGTATCTGTGGTGACAATGGGATATCACATGATTCACTTGATGTATGTTTTGGTGATCAACTTGCGGGTTCCTCCCATGAACCTATGCATAGGGGTTGGCACACGTTTTCGTCTTGATTCTCCGGTAGAAACTTTTGGGCACTCTTTGAAGTACTTTGTGTTGGTTTGAATAGATGAATCTGAGATTGTCTGATGCATATCGTATAATCATACCCACGGATACTTGAGGTGACATTGGAGTATCTAGGTGACATTAGGGTTTTGGTTGATGTGTGTCTTAAGGTGTTATTCTACTACGAACTATAGGGCTGTTTGTGACACTTATAGGAATAGCCCAATGGATTGATTGGAAAGAATAACTTTGAGGTGGTTTCATACCCTACCATAATCTCTTCGTTTGTTCTCCGCTATTAGTGACTTTGGAGAGACTCTTTGTTGCATGTTGAGGGATAGTTATATGATCCAACTATGTTATTATTGTTGAGAGAACTTGCACTAGTGAAAGTATGAACCCTAGGCCTTATTTCCTAGCATTGCAATACCGTTTACGCTCACTTTTATCATTAGTTACCTTGCTGTTTTTATATTTTCATATTACAAAAACCTATATCTACCATCCATATTGCACTTGTATCACCATCTCTCCGCCGAACTATTGCACATATACAATTTACCATTGTATTGGGTGTGGTGGGGACACAATAGACTCTTTGTTATTTGGTTGCAGGGTTGCTTGAGAGAGACCATCTTCATCCTATGCCTCCCACTGATTGATAAACCTTATGTCATCCACTTGAGGGAAATTTGCTACTGTCCTACAAACCTCTGCACTTGGAGGCCCAACAACGTCTACAGGAAGAAGGTTGTGTTGTAGACATCATTCCCCTTGAGCTAAGAACAGTTAGTCCTCGGCCAATCACTCTGGTAAGTCTTCAAGGTAGACTTCCGAACCTTCACAAACTTCATTCACTGGCAATCCACAATGGCTCTTGGATGCTTATAACGTGACGCCTAACCGGCTGGAGGATTCATAGTCCTCAAGTGTAACAAGTCTTCAGATCACGCGGACAAAAAGACTTCAGTGATGCCTAACACTCTTTGGCTCTGGGTGTTTTGGGCTTTGTCCTCGCAAGGATCTCTCTCTCAAATGCTTCAGAGGTGGGTTGCTCTCAAACGACAAAAGCCGTGCACAAACTCTGAGCAGCCACCAATTTATGGTGTAGGGGGTGGGCTATTTATAGCCAGGAGGCAACCCGACCTGATTTGTCCGAAATGACCCTGGGTCACTAAGGAACTGCCATGTGTCCAACGGTTAGATTTCAAACACACGCGACAGCTTGACTTGGGCTACAAGTAAAGCTGACTCATCCAGCTCTAGATAAGATTTTCTCTCACTGTCTTCGCTCAAAGGCATAGGATTTGGTTGAGCATCACATTAGTCACTCTGGCTTTGTTCACTTGGGCCCCACTTAAACGTACAGTGGTTCCTATGACTCAACAAAGAAGAAAAGGAAACTACGAAAAAACTATGTCTTCGCACTCCATAGTCTTCATGTGAATGTCTTCTCATGTCATAGTCTTCACTCTGAATATCTTCACAGACCACCATTTTCTTCAATCTCTTCACACATTTTTAGGGGTCATCTCTGGTAGGTAAACCGAATCAATAAGGGACCACTACCTGTGTTATCCTGCAATTCCCGCAAACACATTAGTCCCTCAACCAAGTTTGTCGTCAATACTCCAAAACCAACCAGGGGTGGCACTAGATGCACTTACAAATAGCAAAAAACTAGATGCACCGATTGGGTACACAGCCGAAGAGGCTGACTGGTGGGCCTGGTCAACTGTTGATTAAGAGTCAACAGTTGACCGGTCAACTGTCAACAGAGCGACAACAACTCCCGACGAGCTGCAGCAAGTAGGGCAACGCGCGAGAGGAGGAGCAGGACGCGACCACGGGTGGAAGTGGCCCACGGGCGCGCGCGTGCACGCGCGAGGCGCTATCAGGGCGCGGGAAGAAGCGGACGGGGGCACACGGGACATGGACTGGGCATGGCGAGCGCGAGCTCAGTCGCAGGGGGTCTGGCGACCTACGTCAAGAGGAAAACATGAGGGGAGCAGGGAACCGGAGGAGGGCTCACTACGGGGAGGTCGTGGACGAGCTCCAGGTGGTTGGGGACGGCCGGAGCTCGCGGGACGGTGGCGAGATGGCGGCGGCCGAGGTTGGTGGAGCCGGTTGATGCCGTCGTCGTGGTGCTGCTCCCAACGAAAGAAGTACCGAGGAAGAAGCGGTGGTCGACGGTGGTCCTTCCGGACAAATGTTTAGGCGACAGGAAGGTCGGTAGCTGCGACAGCGACGGTGGCACAGCGATGGTGTCTCGCCGGTGTGGTTGGATCCAGTGGCGAATGAACTGGGTAGGCTTTAATAGGCTTGAGCCTGCCCTCCAACAATGAAAAAAGGAAATTAGTAGTTAATAGTACATGTTCCTAGTAGTATTATGGTAAATTCTAGCCTTATTTGAATAAAAGAAATGAGACTTGGTGGCTTTTTCTTCACGCCATTGACTTTGAGCCTGCCCTTGATTTTCGTCCAAGATTCGCCACTGGCTGGATCAAACGGGGGAGAGGGAGATAGCGAGGGGGATAGATGAGCTAGGGTTTGGGGGGTGGCCTTATCCACCAGTGGGAGGCACGGGATGGACGCCACGTGGCCATCCATGGCCATGGACGTGGCGCGTACGTCCACGACGCCCTCTGTGCACAGAGGTTGGAGATGGCGTCTTGGTGGGTTGGGCTGTCACTGTTGCTAGTAGGCCCAAGTGCATGGTGCACTTTAGCTTTTATTCTTTTTCTTTTCTGTTTTCACCTTTTCTTCTGTCTTGAATTTTCTTTAGCCACTATTTAGCTTTTGTAAAAATATTCAATTGGTCACATTATTACCATTGCAATATATAGCACTGCCACACAAAGTTTGAGAGGCAATTGAAAAGTTTTGAAATTTTTTATAATTTAGAAAAGCATTTAAAGTACTGTTTTGGACATATTTAATTTTTTTAGGGCAATTAGATACTTTAAAAATATGGGTTTCATCATGAAAAATATCCAGGGATTATTTGCCACACTTTGAACATTTTGTTTGACACTTTGAAGAAATATTATTTTTACTTGTCTTTTAAATTTGAATTTGAGGTCGGTTTGGAACAAAGTGATGATTAGCAAAAATTAATATGATGACGTCGCATCATTAATAGGAGTTTACTATAGCATGACACCCAGGGTGTTATAAAAACTTATCTCTACTATACTACATCATCCTCTCCTCTTCGAGGAAATCCCAACGCACCTCACAAGTAGTAGGGCTTCCTCCTCCCATCCCCTCCTCCTTCTCGATGCCGGTGGCAGCCATGATTCTCTTTTCCTCCACTGGTCGAGATCTCGGCGGCGCAGGTCAGACGGGCTCTCTGGCGGCAGGGACGCGGGGATCAAGTAGCTACCATGCTGGGAGGCAGCGGTGTGGCTCCGCATCGGTGGCGACGGGGGCTAGGTCTTGTGAGGCAGATCTGGTCCCCTAGGGGTTGCAAGTGTCATGAGTGGTGATGGTCATGGTCGGAGAGGCCGCTTCCTCCATGTCGACAGGGGTGGCGGCTTATGTCTACTATGTAACTTTATTCTTATAGACTCGTGTTGGGCCTACAAGCGTAGAGTTTTGTAGGAATATTCCGTCAAGTAGATGACCTAAGCTTTATCAATCCGTGGGAGGCATAGGATGAAGATGGTGTCTCTCAAACAACCCTGCAATCAAATAACAAAAATCTCTTGTGTCCCCAACACACCAAATACAATGGTAAATTATATAGGTGCACTAGTTCGGTGAAGAGATGGTAATACAAGTGTAGTAATGATAGTAGATATTGATTTTTGTAATAGTAACAATAAAAACAGCAAGTTAACAAGTAACAAAAGTGAGGACAAACGGTATTGCAATGCTTGAAAATGGGGCCTAGGGTTCATAATTTCACTAGTGCAATCTCTCAACAATGCCAATATAATTGGATCATATAATCATTCCTCAACGTGCGATAAAGAATCACTCCAAAGTTCTTATCTAGCTGAGAACATAAGAAGAAATTGTTTGTAGAGTACGAAACCACCTCCAAATTATCCTTTCTGATCGATCTACCAAGCTATCCCAATAAGTGTCACAAATAGCCCAAGAGTTCATACTAAAATAACACCATATGATACACATCAACCAACTCTAATGTCACTGTGACTATCTGTGAGTTGATTATACAATATGCATCAAACAATTTTAGATTCATAATACTCAATCCAACACAAAGAACCTCAAAGAGTGCCCCAAGATTTCTATCGAAGAAACAAGGACGAGAACGTGCATCAACTCCTATGCATAGATTACCCCAATGTCACCTCGAGAATCCGGGAGTTGAGTGCCAAAACATATATCAAGTGAATCAATATGATACCCCATTGTCACCACGGGTATTCATAGCAAGACATACATCAAGTGCTCTCAAATCAATAAAAGTATTCAATCCGATAATAACGAAATCTCAAAGGGAAAACTCAATTCATCACAACAAGATAAATAGGGGAAAACATCATATGATCCAACTATATTAACAAATATCGTGATACATCAAGATCGTGCCAACTCAAGATCACGAGAGAGAGAGAGAGAGAGAGAGAGAGAGAGAGAGAGAGATAGAGGGAGAGAGAGAAAAAAAATCAAACACATAGCTACTAGTACGAACCCTCAACCCCGAGGGTGGACCACTCCCTCCTCATCATGGTGGCCACCAGGGTGATGAAGATGGCCTTTGGTGATGATTTCCCCCTCCGGCAGAGTGTCGGAACAGGATCTAGATTGGTTTTTTGCGGCTACAGAGGCTTGCAGCGGCGAAACTTCTAATCTAGGGTTATTTCTGGGGGTTTCTGAATATAGAGAATTTTTTGGCGTAGGTTTCATGCTGAGATGGGCCTCGAGGGGCCCACTACCCACCAGGGCGCGCCAGAGGGGGGTGGAGCGCCCTGGTGCCTAGTGGGCAGCATGGGTCACCCCTCCAGTGGTTGTTTGCTCCAATATTCTTCATTTGTTCCATAAAAAATCTCCAAAAAGTTCCGTCCAATTCTGAGAACTTATATTTGTGCACAAAAACCTACAACATGGTAGTTCTGGTGAAAACAGCGTCAGTCTGGGTTAGTTCCATTCAAATCATACGAAAACCATATAAAATTGCTGTAAACATGGCATGAATACTTCATAAATTATAGATACATTGGAGACGTATCAGCGGCGCTGGCGCTTTGGTGCGTCGTACTTGGCCGCGTCCGGCTGCGAGGCGGTGGCGAGCATGGTTCTCGATCTGAAGATGGTGAATTCACCTGCGCCTTGTCCTCCGTGCCCGGAAGGGATGTAGGCGACCTTCGAGTGTCATGTTCTACTGGTTAGCGGGGCGTTGGGTGCAAGCTCTAGGTCAGGGGAAACCCTTGACCAAATGCTGGTCACGATGTTGGTGACGCTTCTGGCGCCGCTCCCCCCTAGTGGGCGACATCGAGACTTACTCCCTGCCCTCCGCCTCTTGGTCCTGGGCGAAAGCCAAGAATCTCTGGATTGGTGGTGACAACATGTCAACGTCATTTACTTCTTGAAGGCACCACCTTGGGAGTTCGGCATGGTTAGGGGTTCAGCGCAGTGGTGGTATGCGGGTGTTCAATAGTGTCCCTGCTCGATAGTTGCAATGGGCTTCTGGGTCTTGGCCGGAGATGGTGACGATGTATGGGTTTCCTTAAGAGGTGAGGTTGCCAGGGTTGTCATCCTGTCCCCAGCAACAGGTTGGCCAGTCCATGCATGCTCTGGGGTGAGCCGCTCTGCCTGCTGACGGGGTGACGTACTACGATCCAGGACGAGAGGGCAGGGGTGCCCTCTTTGGCCTTGTTTGGTAACCCAAGTGTATGAATCGCGTTCTCATCCTGATCCACGTGCATCAGCCCAGGCGTGGAATAGTTCCTCGACGAGGCCCAAAAGTTGTTTGGTTTAGCTCAGACATGGATTTTCCATAGCTCAATCCACCATGTTCCACTCCAAACCATGGGGTAAAAAGGAATCTTCTTCCATGTGTGGAACCAATCGACGCCAAGGTACGAGAGTAGTGAGAGGGATTGGGTTATAGGATGGGGTCAATCCAATCCACGTCAGGATTAGTTCCACATTGATTTCCTAGTAACCAAGCAAGCCCTTCGGAGGCAGAGATGGATGGCGGAAAAAGTGTTGGCCTTGGGAGGTGACGGAGCGGGGCTTTCCTCCAACAGTGAATAGCTCCCATATCATGGGAACGTTGATGTCATGACCCGAGGCTGTCGCAGGCTCCGATGTCCTAGTTTGTTGGGTCCTTCGGAGTATCCATGTCGATTTTATTTTTCATTTCTTGTTGTCTTGGTGGATGTAATGTGTTGTTGTGGCTATGTATAAAGCGGGGCGGAAGCCTTTTTGGGTAAACGATTAGCATGTAATATGAAATAGTGTGTTTTCTCTATAGGCAAAGGGACACGGAGATATATACACTGCTTCTATATCACATCATTTAGATTGTAATTTGTTGCATAGAGAATCTTTGTGAAACATCTTATCATAATAAGGTCTGCAATTACATCATGCTTATGCCAGCAGACGAGGCAAAGCACACATTTTGCTTCTAGTAGTTCTGATTGACGACCTGGTCTGAGCGTTCCCAACTCTACACTCTTTTTTGTAAATCGAAATTTTCTCCTGCTAATTAGAATGCACAGAGTTCCTGCCGTATTTTGAAGAAAACAAATGTTGAGAACAGGGCACTTAAAATTTGAGCTATTGTCGTATATTATGTAAATCGCATCATCCGAAGTTTCCTATGAATTGGCCGGCAGGATGCATGTGGTGGCCACTATCCCGTCGCCTGGCCCAAGGTGTGTGATACGTCTCCAACGTATCTATACTTTTTTATTGTTCCATGCTATTATATAATCTGTTTTGGATGTTTTATATCCATTAATATGCTATTTTATATGATTTTTGGGACTAACCTATTAACCTAGAGCCCAGTGCCAGTTTCTGTTTTTTTCCTTGTTTTAGAGTTTCACAGAAAAGGAATACCAAACGGAATAAAACTTTCGCGATGATTTTTCTTGGACCAGAAGACATCCAAAGGACTTGGAGTGCAAGTCAGAGAAGCTACGAGGCGGCCACAAGGACGGAGGGCGCACCTAGGGGGTAGGGCGCGCCCCCCACCCTTGTAGGCCCCTCGTGACTCCACCGACCTACTTCTTCTCCTATATAATCTCAAATATCCAAAACCACCAGAGGGAGCCATGAAAACACTTTTCCACTGCCGCAACCTTCTGTACCCATGAGATCCCATCTAGGGGCCTTTTTCGCGGTTCTGCCGGAGGGGGGATTCGATCACAGAGGGCTTCTACATCAACACCATTGCCCTTCCGATAAAGTGTGAGTAATTTACCTCAGACCTACGGGTCCATAGCTAGTAGCTAGATGGCTTGTTCTCTCTCTTTGTTTCTCAATACCATGTTCTCCTCGATGTTCTTGGGGATCTATTCAATGTAATACTTTTCTGCGGTGTGTTTGCCAAGATCCGATGAATTGTGGATTTATGAACAGCTTATCTATGAATATTATTTGAATCTTCCCTGAATTCTTATATGCATGATTTGATATCTTTGCAAGCTCTTTGAATTATCGATTTGGTTTGGCCAACTAGATTGCTTTTTCTTGCAATGGGAGAAGTGCTTAGCTTTGGGTTCAATCTTGCGGTGTCCTTTCCTAGTGACAGTAGGCGCCGCAAGGCACGTATTGAATTGTTGCCATCGAGGATAACAAGATGGGGTTTTCATCATATTGCTTGAGTTTATCCCGCTACATCATGTCATCTTACTTAATGCGTTAATCTGTTCTTATGAACTTAATACTCTAGATGTAGGCAGGAGTCGGTCGATGTGTGGAGTAATAGTAGTAGATGCAGGTAGGAGTCAGTCTACTTGATACGGACGTGATGCCTATATTCATGATCATTGCCTTAGATATCGTCAAAACTTTGCGCTTTTCTATCAATTGCTCGGCAGTAATTTGTTCACCCACTATAATATTTTCTATCTTGAGAGAAGCCTCTAGTGAAACCTATGCCCCCCGGGTCTATTTTCCATCATATAAGTTTCCGATCTACAATTTTAGTTTCCAATCTACTCTTTTTGCAATCTTTTACATTCTAATCTATAAACCAAAAATACCAAAAATACTTACTTTTTCGTTTATCTATCTCTATCAGATCTCACTTTTGCAAATAACCATGTTGGGATTGACAACCCCTTTATTGTGTTGGGTGCAAGTTGTTGATTGTTTGTGCAGGTATTCGGTGACTTGTGTGTTGTCTCCTACTGGATTGATACCTTGGTTCTCAAAACTAAGGGAAATACTTACTCTACTTTGCTGCATCACCCTTTCCTCTTCGAGGAAAAAACCAACGCAAGCTCAAGATGTAGTAGTGTGCCACCTGATAACCCACAAGTACAGGGGATCAATTGTAGCCTCTTTCAATAAGTAAGAGTGTCGAACCCAACGAGGAGCTAAAGGTAGAACAAATATTCCCTCAAGTTCTATCGACCACCGATACAACTCTACGCACGCTTTACGCTCGCTTTACCTAGAACAAGTATGAAACTAGAAGTACTTTGAAGGTGTTGTTGGATAGGTTTGCAAGATAATAAAGAGCACGTAAATAAAAACTAGGGGCTGTTTAGATAAAGAAACAATAAAGTAAATATAGCGAGTGTGGAAAAGTGGTGGTAGGAGTTGCGAAATTGTCCCTAAGCAATTGACTACTTTACTAGACCGATAGCAAGTTTTATGTAGGAGAGGCCACTGCTAGCATGTCATCCCTGACTTGGAATTCTATGCACTTATGGTTGGAACTATTATCAAGCATTCGCAACTACTCACGTTCATTAAGGTAAAACCCAACCATAGCATTAAGATATATTGGTCCCCCTTCAATCCCGTATGCATCAATTTCTATGCTAGGTTGAAGCTTCTGTCACTCTTGCCCTCCAATACATAGTCCTATCAACATACAAGTAACCCTATGGTGTGATCCACGCGCGCGCTCATATGATGGACACCAAAGGACGGCAACATAACCACAAGCAAATTAAATCAATCATAGCAATTCATCAACCACCGATAGGACAACGAAAATCTACTCAAACATCATAGGATGACAACACATCATTGGATAATAATATGAAGCATAAAGCACCATGTTCAGGTAGAGGGTACAGCGGGTTGCGGGAGAGTGGACCGTTGTAGATAGAGGGGGGAAGGTGATGGAGATGTTGGTGAAGATGGCAGAGGTGTTGGTGTAGATTGCAGTGATGATGATGGCCCCCGGTGGCACTCCGGCGCCATCGGAAGCTAGGGGGAGAGAGCCCCCCTTCTTCTTCTTCTTCCTTGATCTTCTCCCTAGATGGGAGAAGGGTTTCCCCTCTTGTCCATGGTCTCCATGGCGTGCAAGGAGCGAGAGCCCCTCCGAGATTGGACCTGTCTCTCTGTCTCTCTTCGTGTCTGCGCTTTGGGATTCTGCCCTTTCACCGTTTCTTATATATCCGGGGATCCGTAACTCCGATTGGATTGAAACCTTCGCCCAGATTTTTCTCCAAAAAATAGCTTTCTTGCGGCCAAGGAAGAGCAGAAACTGCCTTACGGTGGGCCCACGAGGGTCAGGGGCGCGCCCAGGGGGCAGGCGCGCCCCCTTCCTCATGGCCCCCTCGGGCACCTTATCGCGTTGATTCTTCTTCCCATATTTCACAAATATCCAAAAATATTCTCTGTTTGTTTTTATCCCGTTTGGACTCCGTTTGATATGGGGTTTCTGCGAAACATAAAACATGCAACAAATAGGAACTAGCACTGGGCAGTGGATCAATATGTTAGTCCCAAAAATAGTATAAAAAAGTTGCCAAAAGTATATCAAAGTTGTAGAATATTGGCATGGAACAATAAAAAATTATAGATACGACGGAGACGTATCAGCATCCCAAGCTTAATTCCCGCTCGTACTCGAGTAGGTAAATGATAAAAAAAAGATAATTTATGATGTGGAATGCTACCTAGCATAATCTTGATCATGTATCTAATCATGGTATGAATATTAAGACACGAGTGATTCAAAGCAATAGTCTATCATTTGACATTAAGACAATAATACTTCAAGCATACTAATGAAGCATGACAATGTGAGGAGTAGGGATCGCCATGCAACGGATGCACTAGAGCTATAAGTGTATGAAAGCTCAACTGAAACTAAGTGGGTGTGCATCCAACTTGCTTGCTCATGAAGACCTCGGGCATTTGAGGAAGCCCATCATCGTAATATACAAGCCAAGTTCTATAATGAAAATTCCCACTAGTATATGAAAGTGATAACTCAAGAGACTCTCTATATGAAGAACATGGTGCTACTTTGAAGCACAAGTGTGGTAAAAGGATAGTAACGTTGCCCCCCTTTTTTTCTTTTTTTTTTCATCTTTTTTTTCTTCTTTTTTTTTCTTTTTTTGCGGGCTTCTTTGGCCCCCTTTTTTTATTTAGGCTTCTTTGGGCTCTTTTTTTCTTGGGCAATGCTCTAATAATGATGATCATCACAGTTTTATTTACTTACAACTCAATATTACAACTCAATATTACAACTCGATACTAGAACAAAGATATGAATGCCTCTGGCGGTGTACCGGGATGTGCAATGATCTAGCGTAGCAATGACATCAAAAAAATGGACAAGCCATGAAAACATCATGCTAGCTATCTTACAATCATGAAGCAATATGACAATAGATGCTCAAGTCATGTATATGATGATGATGGAAGTTGCATGGCATTATATCTCTGAATGGCTATGGAAATGCCATGATAGGTAGGTATGCTGGCTATTTTGAGGAGGATATAATGAGGCTTATGTGTGATAGAGCGTATCATATCACGGGGTTCGGATGTACCGGTGAAGTTTGCACCAACTCTTGAGGTGAGAAAGCGCAATGCACGGTACCGAAGAGGCTAGCAATGATGGAAGGGTGAGAGTGCGTATAATCCATGGACTCACATTAGTCATAAAGAACTCATATACTTATTGCAAAAGTTTATTAGCCCTCGAAGCAAAGTACTACTACGCATGCCCCTAGGGGGATAGATTGGTAGGAAAAGACCATTGCTCGTCCTTGACCGCCACTCATAAGGAAGACAATCAATAAATACCTCATGCTCCGACTTCATTGCATAACGGTTCACCATACGTGCATGCTACGGGAATCACAATCCTCAACACAAGTATTTCTACAATCCACAACTACCCTCTAGCATGACTCTAATATCACCATCTTTATATCGCAAAACTATTGCAAGGAATCAAACACATCATATTCAGTGATCTACAAGTTTTATGTAGGATTTTATGACTAACCATGTGAATGACCAATTCCTATCATCTCTCTAAATAGATATAAGTGAAGCAAGAGAGTTTAATTCTTTCTACAAAAGATATGCCCACGCTCTAACAAATATAAGTGAAGCAAAAGAGCATTCTACAAATGGCGGTTATCTATGTGTAGGGAAACATGCAATCCATACTTCAAATGATATAAGTGAAGCACATGAAGCATTCTATAAAGCCATACTCAAAAGATATAAGTGACATGTAAAGAGCATTCTATAAATCAACCATGGACTATCTCATACCAGCATGGTGCATAAAAGAAAAGTGAAAACTAATTGCAAAAGACGCTCCAAGATTTGCAGATATCGCATGAACGAACGAATCCGAAAACATACCGATACTTGTTGAAGAAAGATGGGATGCCTTCCGGGGCATCCCCAAGCTTAGACGCTTGAGTCTCCTTGAATATTTACTTGGGGTGCCTTGGGAATCCCCAAGCTTGATATCTTTCCTCTCCTCCTTATCCTCATATCGAAACATCCTCGATCTTCGAACACTTCATCCACACAAAACTTCAACAGAAAACTCGGTAAGATCCGTTAGTATAATAAAGCAAATCACTACTCTAAGTACTGTTGTAAACCAATTCATATTTTGTTTTTGCATTATAGCTACTGTAATATAACTTTTCCATGGCTTAATCCACTGATAGGAATTGATAGTTTCATCAAAACAAGCAAACTATGCATCAAAAACAGAATCTGTCTAAAACAGAACAGTCTGTAATAATCTGAACATTCACCATACCTACGGTACTCCACAAATTCTATAAAAATTAGTAAAAATAAACAATTCATATAGAAAGACAGTGCAAAAAGTTTCAGAACCATTTGACGTTCCAGTAAAAAATGTAAAATCGCGCACTACAGCCAAAGTTTCTGTCCTACACCGTACAAACCAACAAGCATTGTAAACATCCTAAAGGCAAACCTTGGCACATTATTTTGATTATACAATGGAATTGTACAATTTATTGGAAAGTTTCTGTAATCAAGATTCATGAAGTTTCCATGAGCATGAACAAAGTTCAAGGAGCTCCCCCACTTCAACAATGCTTGTCTCTCTCTCACTTTGACTTTCCTTTTTGAAAAAGTTTTGGGTTCCCCTCTTTATTTTTTTGTTTTTAAACTATATAAAAGCACTCAACAGTAATAAATGACTCTCTAAAACTTCCGGGTTGTCTCCCTGGCAGCACTTTTTTTAAAGCCATTAAGCTAGGCATATAGTGCTCAAGTAATGGATCCACCCGGATCCCAAGCTATACCAAAGCCAATTTTAATTAACAATGATTTGTAATTTAGTAGTGAGCACAAAGTAACATATATCATGCAACAACGAAGTCTAACTGTCTTCCTATGCATCGGCATGTCATAAAAGAACAATTCATGCACACATAGTAAAGGCCAATGCATAGTATAAACAGTTTCTTGCAATTTTATCATATTGGAAACATAGAGAGGTGGAGATATAGTTCCTCTCTCATAATAATTGCAAGTAGGAGCGGCAAGCACATGCATATTATATTAATCAAAATCATCATGTGCAATGGTAAAAGGCAACCCATCAATATAATCCTTAATAAGTGCAAACTTCTCCGATATAGTGTAGTCGGGAGAATTCAAAAAGGTAATAGGACTATCATGTGTGGGTGAAATAGCAACAATTTCATGTTTAACATAAGGAACTATAGCAAGTTCATCTCCATAAGCATAATTCATATTGGCATCTTGGCCACAAGCATAGCAAGCATCATCAAAAAGGGATATTTCAAAAGAATTAAAGGGATCATAGCAATTATCATAGCAATCATCTTTCGGTAAGCACGAAGGGAAATTAAACAGTGTATGAGTTGAAGAGTTACTCTCATTAGAAGGTGGGCACGGGTGATCAATCCGCTCTTCCTCCTTTTGTTCTTCGCTCTCCTCCTCATCTTTTTCATCCAATGAGCTCACAGTGTCATTAATTTCTTCTTCCATAGACTCCTGCAAAATATTAGTCTCTTCTTGGACAGCGGGGGAGTCCTCAATATAAGGTTTAACATAGGCATTAGAAGCATAATTCTCATAACAATATTGAAGTATGGCAAAATTTTCAGATTTGTAAAGAGTAGCATCATACTTTTCAATCAACGAAGCAATTTCATAAGCACCCTTAAAAGCAACAAATTCTTCAATTTGTTGAATATCATAATAATTATAAACACCCTTAGCATATGAAGATACGATTCCATTATCACTAAACTCACATTGGTAGGGAAGGTGCTTCTTAGGGTCTTCAGAACAACAAGTAAAATCATACATTTCACATAAATTCCAAGCATAGCATTGCATAGTATTAATTTGATGTTGTAAAAGTTTCCCTTTTTGAGATAAGCGGTGTCGCACATAACAAGCATGCTCATCTAAGGATTTGCCCTCAACTAAGCTAGTTGGGGTTTCAGCACGAGCACAAAGGGATCGAAGATGATCCAAGTAAAAAAGCTTTAGGAGTGTGATAGATTTTGAGTGATTCTTCAACCATTGGTGCAGTAGGTACAACTAATTTTTTTGGTATTTTGCGTTTCCTAACCATAACTAAAGATAGAAAACAACTTAGAACAGCAAATAAAAACTACTTAGTGATATAGCAAACAAGCACACACGAGAATATTCACCCCACGCTATGACTCCCCAGCAACGGCGCCAAAAAAAGGTCTTGATAATCCACAAGTATAGCGGATCAATTGTAGCCTCTTTCGATAAGTAAGAGTGTCGAACCCAACGAGGAGCTAAAGGTAGAACAAATATTCCCTCAAGTTCTATCGACCATCGATACAACTCTACGCACGCTTGATGTTCGCTTTACCTAGAACAAGTATGAAACTAGGAGTACTTTGAAGGTGTTGTTGGATAGGTTTGCAAGATAATAAAGAGCACGTAAATAAAAATTAGGGGCTGTTTAGATAAAGAAACAATAAAGTAAATATAGCGAGTGTGGAAAAGTGGTGGTAGGAGTTGCGAAATTGTCCCTAAGCAATTGACTACTTTACTAGACCGATAGCAAGTTTTATGTGGGAGAGGCCACTGCTAGCGTGTCATCTCTCACTTGGAATTCTATGCACTTATGGTTGGAACTGTTAGCAAGCATCCGCAACTACTAACGTTCATTAAGGTAAAACCCAACCATAGCATTAAGATATATTGGTCCCCCTTCAATCCCGTATGCATCAATTTCTATGCTAGGTTGAAGCTTCTGTCACTCTTGCCCTCCAATACATAGTCCTATCAACATACAACTAACCCTATGGTGTGATCCATGCGCTCTCTCATATGATGGGCACCAAAGGACAGCAACATAACCACAAGAAAATTAAATCAATCATAGCAATTCATCAACCACCGGTAGGAAAACGAAAATCTACCCAGATATCATAGGATGGCAACACATCATTGGATAATAATATGAAGCATAAAACACCATGTTCAAGTGGAGGGTACAGCGGGTTGCGGGAGAGTGGACCGCTGTAGATAGAGGGGGGGGGGGAGTGATGGAGATGTTGGTGAAGATGGCGGAGGTGTTGGTGTAGATTGCGGTGATGATGATGGCCCCCGATGGCACTCCGGCGCCACTGGAAACGAGGGGGAGAGAGCCCCCCTTCTTCTTCTTCTTCTTCTTCCTTGACCTTCTCCCTAGATGGGAAAAGGGTTTCCCCTCTGGTCCATGGTCTCCGTGAGCCCCTCCGAGATTGGATCTGTCTCTATGTCTCTCTCTGTTTCTGCGCTCTGGGATTCTGCCCTTTCACCGTTTCTTATATATCCGGAGATCTGTAACTCCGATTGGATTGAAACCTTCGCCCAGATTTTTCTCCAAAAATTAGCTTTCTTGCGGCCAAAGAAGAGCAGCAACCGCCTTACGGGGGCCCATGAGGGTCAGGAGCGCGCCCCCTGCCTCGTGGCCCCCTCGGGCACCTTCTCGCGTTGATTCTTCTTCCCATATTTCACAAATATTCCAAAAATATTCTCCGTCCGTTTTTATCCCGTTTGGACTCCGTTTGATATGGGGTTTCTGCGAAACATAAAACATGCAACAAACAGGAACTGGCATTGGGCACTGGATCAATATGTTAGTCCCAAAAATAGTATAAAAAAGTTACCAAAAGTATATGAAAGTTGTAGAATATTGGCATGGAACAACAAAAAATTATAGATACCACGGAGACGTATCACCGCCCACTCTCCCTTGGTGGCCTGGGCGTTCATGACTTGCACAAAACCGTCATCGCCTGCCACGTGCGCTGGAGCGTACGGATAGCTTCAGACCATGGCAACACATGCACCTTCACTTTGACCCCGAGTCTAGAGGCATTTTTTGCATGTCCACCATCTGGCACGTCGGGGATGGCCGCTCCTGCTGCTTATCGACTGATCACTAGATCAATGGTCGGCTCGCCTCCGAGTGCCCCGCTTGTCTTCGATCTTGGCCCCCCCCCAGCCCAGCGCGGACAGACAAAGAGGGTTTGCACTTGTGATCCTGGGTCCAGACATCTATGGTGCACTTGGCCCAGCCGCGCCCTCCTCGAGTACATTGACCTTCGGCGCCAAGTCGGGCTAGTTCACCTCTCCGATGCACCTAACAAGCTTCAATGGTGGTGGACAAAATTGGGAGTTTACTCGGCCATCCTACTACGACCAGCTCTTCATCGGCTCCATCACTGACCATCACTGGCGCCTGACATGGAAAACATGGGATCCGCTTCGGGTCAAAGTTCATCTATGCCTTGCCCTCCATGGGTAGTGCTGGACTGATGACTGCCTCGCCCACCAAGGTCTATCCCACAACTCCTCTTGCATCTTGTGCGGTCAAAAGCCGAATGTATGCAGCACCTGCTCAGCGACTACTCCTGCTCATGGTGTAGACTGCCTACTACCATCCCCTACAACGACGTCCCATTCCTCGAATGGTGGGCGGCCTCCTTCCTCCTGACTCATGCGGCCATGCACAAGGGATTCACCTCCATCGTCTCCCTCACTAATGGTGGCGGTGGAAACATAGGAACTGTCATGTCTTGCCATGCCGCCCGTCTCTCGCCTCGGCACCCAACATCGTCAGACTCCTGCTTCAAGAGAAGGCCAAATAAAATTTATGCTTCCCTCCGATGAGCTTCCTATGGGTCTTGGGCCTCTGTGGTTTCTGCTTCAGCTAGCCCGACAACCCCATCCGATGTGGTGCTTCAATCTGCTCTTGCTGACCAAACTGAGTTGCTTCAAGGCTGGCAGGCACGTATTGAAAGCTTTCTGGAGCGGGCGGAGGCTGCTTTGAGTAGGCTCTCCCTTGTGCCGGCTATGCTGCAGGCCACACCGATGACACTGTCTCTTGGTGTGGCCGATGTTGGCTCCACGAAGGGCGGAGAAGCAGAGCCCTATGGTTGTTTCTCCCCTCGTGTTCGGGACAATTCACCGTCCATGTCTGCTTCAACCGCTATGTTGCCTACTGCCGTAGGCAAGTCCATCGCCGTGCTTGCGGCTCCGGTGCTACAGCTAATGCTCGATCTTGGGGATATATGTTTGACCCCTGCTTTGCCTATGTCCTTGGAGAGGTTGGAGGTGGACTCATGGGCGACCTTGTGGGAGGGGCATGTTTCGCCTCTATCATGTGAGCAACTGGCGGTGCCGAAATCCATTGTGTCAATGGTCCTTGTGGCGGAGGATGTCGTGTCGGTGGTCTCTCGGGCCGACGATATCGTTGAGGCCGGTTGGTTGGTGCCTGCTCCTAAGAGCCCCTTGGTTGACGACAACTACATCAAGAAGTAAAATAAGTTGTATGATTTCCTTGACAAATGGGTGGCTGATCAGTCTGGATCAAGCAATACATGTGGCTGCCTCGTGAAGGGGAGACCGAACAGGGAGAAAGTAAAGACAAACAAAAGCAAGAAGAGTGGCATCATTCAGAAGGCGCCCGTGACTTCACGATGGAGGGTGCTTCATTTCTTGTGTGGGCGGTGTTCTTGTCTGGAACTTCGTTGTGTTGTACAAGTGTTGAGAGTTGTGGTTGTGGTGCATTAGGAGGGCCACATGTGCGGTCACGGTGTTTCGTGTTGTGTGAGTAGTACGCATGTGGGTTGTTTGTATCGGTTTTTGCCTGGTTTTCTTAAATTAACTGGGAAACTCTCTTCTTCTTAATTAATCAACGAGGCAAAACTTCTGCCTCCGTTTCAGAAAAAACCTTACCCGTATAAACTCTTAATTTCTACCTACCAATGAAAAATATGCAGGTCTTTGCATATTCGTGAAAAAAAATGAGCGTATAAAATGGAGCCTCGTTTTTATTATTCCAACATCTGGAACTAAATTATTGCACTGGGATTTCCCAGCTGGCCTGGTCCAGTAGCAAAATCTTTGAAGAATGAGATATTCTTAGTAACTGCAGTCCAGTAAATCCCATTGAGGAACTACGAGATATCTTTTCCCTTGTTCGCAAAATCGCAACTCAATAACTGGCCAGTGCATACAAAATGGAACCTCGATCGATCTTTCGTTTTCGTTCCAAAATCGCAGTACTACTGGGATATCTCAGCGCAATAATTCACGAAGGAGGAGTATCCTTTTCCTTGTTGGTAGCAAACCACATAACTGGCAGCGAGTTAATCACCGGATATCCATCCAGTGCGAGTGCGTAATCTTCCAAGCCCAGTGTATCTCCAATTAAATAAGGCCAGGAGAAAAGCGCGAGGGGCAGGATGCAGCATGCATGCATACGCGTGCCCTCGGCGTTTTCCGCAGCCCCAAGCACCTGCCTCACGCGCCCTGTGACGCACGCCCGCGCGCGGCCGAGACCCGCCGTCCACCCCCCTACGCTCCGCCGCACCGGTAACCGACCGACCGAAGCCCGGGCGAGGGACAGGCCAGGCGGGCATCCAGTAGCCGACAAGCAGCGCACTCGTTTGCTCCATTCCAGCTTTCCTCCTCGCCCCGCGCCCGGGCTGCCAGGCACTACCCCCCGCTGCCGCCTAGTACCGCGGCACTTCCGTTTGCACCGTCCGCTTTTCTCCTCCTTACTCCCTGCTGTCGCTCCGGGGCAGTTTCCCTTCCCAACGCTTCCATCCTCTCGCTCGCTCTCTCTCCCCCTCCCCCTCTCGCTCGCCGCGCGCGTCGTCGTCCTCGTCGATCGTTGTGGCCGCGGTGGCCGCCATGGGCGGGCGTGGGGCTTCCTGCTGGGGCGTGATCAGGGCGGCGGCGGTGCTGGCCCTAGCCGTGGCCGTGCTGGGAGGGGTCGTGGCTTCGGCGTCCTCCAGGGCGGAGCATGTTACTTCCCGCGCCGAGGAATGTACGTACTCCTCCTCGCCCCCCTACCTAGATCTGCCCCTCTCGGAGTTGCCTTGCTTGCAACGCTCGATCGATCGTCGACTCGTCGTCCTTCCTGTGCACGACGGCTTCTCCGGCCCTTTTCCTTGATCTTCGCTCTGTGCTGAGCACGCCGGACGTAATCCCTCCAGATTTTTCGTGTAGTAGAAGAAACTGCATGTTCATGATTAATTAGCTCTTCCTTTAGTTCTAGCTCTTTTTCTTTCGAACCAAAATTCAGTTCATGTACTGACTCGTTTTTGCATGATCGTGTGGTGTGGTTGCAGTGGAGGCGCTGATGGCCATCAAGGCGGCGCTCCATGACCCGGACGGAATTCTCGGAGACTGGATCGTCACCGCCGGCCGTCACCGGTGCCGGTGGACGGGGGTCACTTGTTCCGTCGGCCGTATCGACTCACTGTACGTACCACCGCGCAGTTAACTAATCCTTTCCGTGCCGTGCTTGGTTTGAAGTTTTCTGGACTCATGCATGGTTTCTCTCTCCTGCTCGCAGACAACTGCAGCACATGGGCCTGGCCGGCACACTCTCGCCGGCGATCGGGAAGCTGCAGCGGCTGCGCAATCTGTAAACCCTGTTCGATAGCACTACGTACTTTACGCTCATCCGTGTTTGGAACGCAGGAATACGAAGGTTTGATCTAGGTCTGGGTGTTTTCTTCCACAGGTTATTGCACCATAACTCAATCTCTGGCCCTATTCCCGACGCCATTGGAGGGCTGCCGCTGCTACGACATCTTTCCCTGTCAAACAATCAGCTCTGCGGGACGATACCGGACTCGCTGATCAATTCTAGCAGCCTCTTCATCATGTATTTCCTTTTCTCAGTCGACTAATCACTGTCTTTAATTCCTCTTCTTAAATTTGTGGGAAATCTGGTATTCGCTGATGATTTTTACGTACGTTGTGATAAGTGAGCTTGAAAATTGCTCTATTTTTCAGGGATCTCTCCTTCAACAACCTGAGCGGCACGGTGCAGGCTTTCAACATAAGGAATGTACTGTAAGTGATTTCTAGTTCAGTCCACTTTCTTTTTTCCTGCCCTCCACATGAGGTCTTGGAAGAAAACTAGTTCTGACCTGATTTTCTTCTTCTCTTTTCATGGCATATGCTGGAACGACGACAGCGTTTCCGGAAATCCGCTGTTACGTTATCCCGGTTGCGGAGGAAGTTGCGCCGCCTCCACAGTTTTGCAGGAAGAGATCACTGCCCCCGCACTAGACCCGCCAAGTAAGACATTACTCTTCTTCACCCAAATATGAGAATCTTGTTTCATATAATATGGTAGGGTTAATCATGTTTGGGTTTCTCCACGGTATCCTCTATGTGCTACTTACACTCAATTCTAATTTGTTGCAGCGCACCCACAAAGCTTTGCAGCAACCATCAAGATAGTGGTGATCTGCATATCAATTGGCTCTGTGGTAACTGTCGTCTTATTTGGAGTCTTCCTGGCTACTCAGCAGTGGCGTAGGCGTCGTCTCCGGATATTTGCTGAGATAGATGGTAACCACGTGCTCTCCAGTGCTGTGTATGAGTTTGCATTGCTTATTATTTACCTCCTACATCTGGAGGAGTAACATGTTAGTGTCTTGGTTTGCAGAAGAGGATCATAATAATCAATTGTGAGCTTGGGGTCTCCCGGCTCAGTTTTTATTTTTATATCTAGGTTATGTTCCTAGGCAACTTTAGTAAACATACAACATGATTAGCAATTTAGGAAACTTGTCATTGCACTGAGAAAGAAGAGTATGTTACAACAGTTTTGCCGCAAAACGGGTGGGCGCTTGTCGCCAATCACGCACCCATCCTCAGATCTAGGGCTACTCTCCAGTATGATTCACTCGGCCCTTAGATCCAGGGCTACTCTCCAATATGATTTCACTCGGCCCTCAGATCTAGGGCTCATTTTTATAGTGTCTACGAGCCATCAGGCGTCAGCTTGTGCAACATTGAAGGTGTTGTCGTTGAAGTGCTTCCATATTCACCATTCACTCAACATGATTAGTGAAGCCATGTCGTTCTTGGGTCTCGAGCTTGAAGAGTGCATGATCATCGCCCACTATTGCCGAAAGTCATCACCCCTTTGTGGCGCACTAGATGTGGAGTGGGACCAAGAGAACACCTGTCATGACCAAGAAGGAACAATCAACAAGGATGTATTGTAGTGTCGCTCGCAATTGATCATAGAGTACACATGCTAGCGAGTGTGGGAGGCCTTGGTAAGCAAGTCTGGCCGAGGCCAATCCAACACCTATTATGGCATGCAAAAAACATGTGTGTATCTATCACACCTTATTTGGCGCCCATGTGTGCCAAATGAGCTTCCAGTGTTGGTTAGTCAGCAAGTTACAGAATCAAGCGAGGTAGTATTAATCAAAAGTGTATTGACCGGGTGAGTTACCCGTCATCATATTAAATAACAGGGTCGTGATCAGAGTGAAGGGACAAACAAAGTGCCAAAGCTCGATGTATTTCACAGTCCAAGCCCAGTTAATGAGCCCCTGCTTGACAATGCTCGTAAATCAGGACCTCGGCGAGACTATGGCATAGATGGTTGGCGTTACGTCAACACATGTTTCGTTGATCCATGTGTCCTCCCAAAAGTATGTTAAGGTCATGTCGGCCATTACCCAATTAGCGTATGAATGGAAGAGAGACGTCACATCATAGTGGTGGTGGAGGTCGAGCACAACCCATGGCGAGAGTGATCGGTACAATGCAATCGTTTAACCATTATGTGTGGAGTGCAAGCCCAAGACGCGAAATGTCAAGGATGCCAAGGTCATCATTCTAGATAGGACCACAAGCCGGTGGTTAGGCGACAAGACAATTGCGCCTTCTTCTTTTAGTTCACTCTGCTTCATTGGGATCTTTGCGAAGCCACACGGTTTTGTATGGATCCTTTTTGGATGTCAAAACTTTTGTTGATTCTTTGCACCCCGAATGGGCTCCCTCATGGCTAACCATTCCCTTGGTCCGCATGTGTGTTGGTCCGTGTCGGTACATGGTCAGGAGGATCCCACATGTGTTGCTTCTCTCGGCTTTGCTCTCATATGTTTGACTTTTTCTAGTGCGAGTCCCACGCACACGTGGCTTTCCCCTTTTTTCTATGAAAGAGTTCCAAATTTTGAAAGTTCAAATTTCTGGAAGTCCAAATCATGAACTTCCTACCAAAAGTTGACTTTGAAAATATCAAAATTTCTAAAAGTTCATATTTTTGAACTTACTGAAATTCCAAAATTTTATTGGAAGTTGAAATTTTGAAAGTTTAGAATTGTGAAAGCTAAGGTGTGAATTCTTGAAATCTGGTATTGTGATTTTCGAAAGTTGCACAAAAAAGAAAACGATCATAAATGGAAAGGCACCGGGCATGCGACCTTCAAAAATGGAAAGTTTGCCTCATCTGAAATCGCTCGCACGGAGCTACTGGCTCGGCTGCCCACCACTTAGCTCTGCTCCTTTTGCACCGCACGGAGACGATACAAACACAAAAGAGTTCAACTTGTGGCATCAACACACAAGGCCAAATGCGGATTTTCTTGGATGATGTGTGAGATCTCTGTAACTGATCTCCTCCCATGTTCCATTAGCCACCAATTTGTTGCCCAAATGTTGTTTCTTGGAAAAAGTGAAGAATCTTCTCTTTTCACTCATTCATCGTATTTCCATGTGTTCATCTCCACACTACTACCTTTGCAACGATGGATCCGGAATTTTTTATTGTCAAAAATGGCGGTTCTACCAAATGATTATACAGATCAATGGTCTAAACTCATTTGGATTATTCTATGATTTTAATTAGTAGAATCTATGATATTAGAGAAAAGGGTTTCCCCTCGCTTTATATTATAAAGCACAAATGCCAAGCATCTAACCATAGGAAAGTACAAGTTCAGGTACCGAAACAAAATAAACAAGGTTTAGTTGGGGGCACGGCCAAACAAGCCCCAAAGAAATAAAAAAGAGGATCTAGTCAGGCTCCGGGGGTGGAGGGGGAGATGGCGGTGCCATATTACGACTCTCATAGTTATAATCTTGTGATTTATGATCTTATCACTGGAGTCCGACCCAATTCTTAATAAGTGATCCTAACAACCTTGATGGAGGATACTACTCATCACATTGTTGTAAACTTAAGAGAAGAAGTGTAGGCGGAAGCCTAGGAGAGCCAATCGAGCTAAACTCTTTTTTTGTCATGCCATGAAGTGCAATTTTCTCATATGTGTTTTAGAGAGATTGTCGAAAAAAGACAATCAATGGAGGTTCCCCATCTATATCCAATCGAGAATAGAAGGGAGCCGCTTCCAACGTCATCTTCTCCTCTCTGCATTCGGTACACGCATGCGCCCACCATCATGCATCCTTCATTCGGGACGAAGCCAAGTGAGAAACACGATAGACAAAGGAAATGCCCACTTGACAGGAGGACAAAAATCAGTAGTTTTGAAGTTGCACACTCCATCTTAAAAGCTAGAGGATTTTAGCCCTTTGGTTTTTCAGCAAGAATCACCGCCTTGAGCGTGCTCAAGAACAAGCAAAGGGGCACCTTTCCATTTCAACCTAACATAGCTATAGAGAAAAAATATTCATCGGGCTGCTCACCCATGAGCGAATGACACCTTTGCAACTCGTTTTTTTTTCAGATTGATGGGGGGGGCAAAAAACCCACCGTTTTTTATATTCCAACTCAAAGGTGACTTGGCAGTCAGTATAAATACATGTAGGCGTACATGAGGTGCAAAAGGAAATTACAGAGGAAGGCACCAAGAGGAGGGCCCAAAACTAGAAGAAAGAAACAAACGGAGGGGAAGGCTGGCTACAGAACCAAACCGAAACCCCTGGAGGTGGACATCTCAATAGCGAGCTCCGCTAAGCAGCTCGTTCCACCACAGGTAATGAACCACAACAAGGCCTAGGGAGAAAAAGGTGGCACCAAAAGAGCAGCTAGCAAGGGAACATCATCGACAAGAGCGAATGACGTTGAATAGCCAAGTTCGTGCGGCAACACCGGTGTGCACCAGCGAGTCCAAAAGACAATGCACCACCAAGACCGAAGGGCATGGCATCGGTGTACCGCCGCCGAGATCGAAGGGCAGCGTGCCGCCAAGGCCAACCCAACATGTACACACAAACATCATCCGGGCCACCATGAAGCACAACCCTGACGGAAAGGAGACACCAAAGTAGAAGCATACCGAGAAACGTCACTAGTGAGAACGAAGAGCGTCAGATAGCCGAGTTCGAGCGGAAGCACCGGTGTGCCGCCGGCGAAGCCGAGAAGGCAACGCGCCATCGAGACCGAAGGGTGCAGTATCGCTGCATTGCCGCCGAGGTCGAAGGGCAGCAGTTAGTCGAGGCCAACACCAGGACGTCTAGGCAAGCTCCACTCGAGTCGCCTAAAAATGGCTAGCCAAGGACCGAAAGCCGTGGTGGAGATGGAGTAGCATGAGAAGGACGCCCAAAGCAAAAATAATCCAAGAAGTTGCCCCCAAGGAGGAAACAACTTAGAGACATCGACACCATCCGACTCGGGAACCCTGGGTCTGAGATTTTTCTCAGGGCCTGATAGCATTGGGGGAGGGAAACAATGCCAAAATCGACGCCTTCAAGAAGGGGAAATGGCGGCTGCAGCCATCACCATCGATGAAGTTCTCACCTGGCAATGCCTCCTCCACCTCACAACCAGAGCAAGTCAACCAACCACCACCGTAGCCCCTCAGCCTAGGCATCGAAGAGCCACGAAGCGAGCTACGGAGGGACAAAGAAGCAGCAAGAAACTGGGCTGCCGCATGCATATCATGGGGAGGCCGACCGGCACGGTGAGCAGTGAGAGGCCGCAATGAGAGAGCATGGGGAGTAGGTGGACAAGGCCACCCAAACCCGCCAGATCTGACTTGAAGCGCGAACCTCGGGAACAGGCGACGACCAAGCGATTTGCGGCCAGCTGGTGCCCCCCACGGGTCGAGGACGAAGGGGGTCGGTCGGGTAACACGTGGGATGCGCAGATCGAGCCGCCATCAAGGAGGGACGAGGGTCAGACGGACCGGGAAGGGGGCGCACGGGTGTTGCGCCCATCGCTGCCAGCCGCCGGTGAGCTTTGCCCAGCAACGTCAGCCAACAGCAGCGAGGGGAGGAGATGGGGAAGGGGGGCCAACGGCGGCAGCCCTCGGTTCTGCCCAATTCGCCTCTAGGGAGACGATGTGGGGGCCCAGCTTCTCACTCTATATCTCTATCTCCTGTTCTCATATCTAGTATTCTCAAAACTCGCACAAAATAATATAGGAGGATCCTAAGCCTAGTTTTGCACTTGGGTTCATGTGAGCTTTACATTGTTGTTTGATGCCAAAATCTTCTATGTATCCTTGGAACTGGAAGGTGCGCGTTCGTTTAAAAGAGTGCTCTTGGTTCACTGCCCCTTTCTAATCTATGGAACCAAGCTCACAAGTTATTCTCTATATCTACCATAAGGGGAGATCCATCATTTGGTTCATAATCAAGTGCAACCTTAATGCAAGGAAACCGATATGACACTATAAGAAACTTGTTGATGTACGACGAAAACCTCGTGATGATGACACTATTTGTCATGAATGAACCAATATCATTTTGTGACATTTGTTCAAAGGTGAATCGTCTATATAATTGCAATGATATCGATTTGGAATCCATTGATTTGAAGTTATCGTTGTGAGAAATTTCTAAGCCGTGCAATGGCCTCTCTTTTCTTATCCAATGGTACCATAGCCATATTTGCTACAGTGCCTTCTGGATTTAACCAAGCATAGCAATTATTATTGGCGACATGCCATTGCTCAATTAAGCAAGCACTACATACATTTAACTTTTTCTATCCTGATCCCCTCCCACATGAATCCTAATTTTAGCTTGTTTATTTGTATTATCACACAATTTGGGAGGTTAACTATCACTCGATAGTTGTAAGGATAATCAAAAAATGATTCAAACTCATACTCTCTGATCTCAAGCAGACCTTGTCAATGACACATTTCTCTTGTGTTCAATGGTTACCCAAGGTATTTGCACGTGACTAACTTTATCAGGGCTGGAAAGAACTAGAACATGTTAGGTATCCAAATCCATGTTACCACACTATCAGGTATAGTTCGGTTGCTCCTAATATATCATGAGTCATATCCTTAAGGGTGACTGATAACCTTATTTACCACCTTCATCTCCTTCATGTACTCATTCACTAAAATATATATAGAGCTAACGTGTTTGAGATCTTTTGCCCTCCACTCCTAGCACAGTAGTGGAGTCAAACATTATGAAAAGGCGGGACATAATATAGGTTGTGTTGTTCAACACCGAACTCATATGTCACGTTACCACCCACCTAACTATACTAGGCTAATAGGAATAGTGTTTTCATAATACTAGCTAACTTTATGCATGGTTGGCCTAATTGTTCTGGAGGCCCCGGGGCAAAATAAGAAAATGGTCCGAGGATTCTTGGTTGTGACTAGATTTCTACACATATAATACATGGAATATACATGGTATGGATCCCTAGCAGGCATGTGCCTCAGGTCATTACATTCATCACCTCATCCCTAGCCTTATATGTTCTGCTGAGTAAATAGGCAGTTTTTTGACTAAATTAATCCACGAATAAATTACTAGCATGGCATTGACAGAAATAAGCACATACTAATATTCGATAATGCAAGCACATACTATGCTACTAGCAGATCCATCTATGTATAACGCTAGCATGGTTAAAACAGAAATCAATAGGAGCGGGATAAACGAGTTATACCCTCCAGTAGGCCAGGCAGAGGCCGCAGTGGCGGCGGTGGCAGCAACAGCATCCTCGGCGGCCTTCTTCTCGGTTTAGAGCTTCTCGGCGGCAGCATGTTTTGTGTCACTGAACATGGTGACGACGAAGGCGACGCAGACGTAGAGGAAGTAGTCGATCGGAGGCGAGCAGTCGCGTACTCGCTCCCCAAAAAGCTAATCGCCCCTCTCTCATACAGGATCCGGAGAGGCGGGGTTTCGTAGGCCTGCTCTCGCATCGACCATGTACGCGGCGGACGGGATGGGATCACCGGTGGCAGCAGCAGCAATGGAAAGATAGTGGGATTAGAGGCAGATGCGATCTGTTTTGCTTGACGGCTAGGGTTTGCAGACGCTCCACATATATACACGCGGCCGCGTGGAGAGACGTGGGCTGGACCCACGTCCAAGTCGGTAACAGCCCACGATCTGACGTCTCAGATCATGGTCCAGTTGTCAAAGACTCTCTGTTCCAGACCGGCAAAAATAAGCGCAACTTGATAGCATTTTGATTATCAGTGCTACATTTATAGATATTTGATCAAATGGTTCCCACCGTATCTAATGGATTGGTTATTATAAAAACTACTTTGATAGCATTTTGATTATCACTGCCACATTTATATGATTGGGAAGAAGTTTATCTCCCCAATCCTCACTCACTGCCTATCCATTTGTTTTGGCCTTGCCACAAAATCATACATTGGTTAGGAGATGTGTTTGATACAGTCATGTCATGGTTGCCTTTTTATTTTCCTTACGAAATACTCCCACCATAACTTAATGTAAGACGGTTTTTAGACACTATGGTAGTGTCAAAAAAATGTATATTAAGTTACAGAGATAGTAGCTTACAGTTTTTCCGTCAACACATTTAAACATTGCAATTCCTTCCTAGAATTCAATGTGAAATACCAATTTTTTCATGCGCTTAATGATCATGATCACATAACTAGTTACTCAACTATCTTGTGCATCAGCTATAGTGGGCATTCATTTGTTATGTTACTTTGTAGCACTCTATACCTGATGACTGCTTATGGTAAGGGGTAAATGTTTTCCAGACAACAAGAACTCAGAAGCATGCCATGGTCATCTGAAGATGTACACGCTCAAGGATATCAAACAAGCTACCAACAGCTTCCACCCAAATAACATCTTGGGGCATGGAGGATTTGGGATAGTATACAAGGGTATTTTGCTTGATGGCACCATTGCAGCTGTGAAAAGGTTGAGGGAATTTGTTTCTTCTGGTGAAGTTCAATTCCACACAGAAGTTGAAGTCATGAGCTTGGTTGTTCACCGCAACCTTATTAATCTAATTGGGTTCTGCTCTGAAGATAATGAGAGGATCCTTGTATACCCTTACATGCTAAATGGAACTGTTGCTTCCAAATTACAAGGTTAGTTAATCATTATTTATCTTTATATAAGCATAGATGTAGGTTATATAATATATCCTATTTTTAATCAAAAACTATAATGCACTTTCTTCATATGACAAGTAATAGAAATTCATGGTTGACCTAATTGGTTGCCTAGCTTGTGTTTTCATCACTGTTTTTTTATCAAGATAACCAAGGTAAATACTACATACGTTCTTTTCCCTTTGCCATTTTGAGCAACCGCACAATCTCGGAGATAAATACTTGACACCTGCTTGTACTAATTACTGATTTGAAAAATCATTAACTTGTAAAAGGGGCTGCATTTTATATGGTTATCCATTAGTGCTAAATTTCTTATGATAAATATAAATACTTCTATGTATAATCAAAGTTTTGAAAAAGGTTGACTGCATTTCTTTTATAACAATAAGTAAGAAAGAGCAGAGTTACAAAGTATGATGGAACCTAGTATATATCAGGCAACAATCACTCGGTTTCATCCAGGAAGAAGCTGAGGAATTATTTATGACTCTAACAAATACTTAGTGTCAGATTCATTCATAAAATATCTTGGTGCACATCAACATGTCCAGTGAAAAATGCAAATGTGTGAAAATTCTTGAACAGTCAATGATTTGTTACTCTGCGAACAAAGGATAATACATTGGACTAATTAGTTGATTATATGTTGTGTTGCTAATAAAAAATCACTTTTATTACTCTTTCTCTGCAGACTCTATTAGTAATTTTTTTCAGAATGAAGTTATTTTATTTTATTTTTACTATTAGCAAATTGAGCAAAGTGTTTTCCGTGGGTTTTGGCAGCATATGTGAGTGGAAGACCTGCCTTAGACTGGGCAGGGAGAAAGAAGATTGCGTTTGGCGCGGCGCGAGGGCTCGCCTATCTGCATGACCGGTGTGATCCAAGAATAATCCATCGCGACATAAAAGCATCCAATATTCTTCTTGATGAACATTTCCAAGCGATAGTCTCCGATTTTGGGCTGGCAAAGCTCTTGGGTCAAGGGCAGTCCCATGTTTTCACAGCAATCCGCGGGACATTTGGGCGTATTGCTCCCGAGTATCTGTTGACAGGTGAATCATCGGATAAGACCGATGTTTACGCGTATGGACTCTTGTTGATCGAGCTAATCACTGGTCGAAAAAGGTTGGACGTCAATCCGGATGAGTTTGAGAAGGGAGGAGTGATTGATTGGGTAAGTCCTTCCTTTTGTGCCAAATGCATTACATTTCTTCTTGGTAGACATGATGTCTCTTTAGGTCATTCTTGCCATTACATTTCTGATTGAACACGTACGGAAGAAACACTACATCTCTTATTACTCTTATTAACTTATGAGCATTACTGTCAATCTGTTGCCATCTTTAGGAATGTAAATCTTTATCTTCGATTAAGGCAACAAGCAACTCATATACTCCATTAGTACTACAGAACATTACAATGGTTTTTCTTAGGATCAAATAAACCTTTTCACACAATATTCAAGAGTTCAAGAACTTGTTGCGAAAAATGTGGCATGAACGGCCATTGATCTCACATGGATGTGTGATCGTCTTCCTGCAGGCAAGGGAGCTCCTTAAAGATGGCCTGCTGAGCTCGTTGGTGGACGAGAGGCTAAAGTACAACTACAACTACGCGGAGGCGGAGGAGATGGTCCAGATAGCCTTGCTCTGCACAATGTACAGGGCAGCCCACCGCCCAAGGATGTCTGAAGTCGTCAGGATGCTGGAGGGAGATGGGTCGGTCGCAGGGAGATGGGAGAGATTGAAGGATGTCAAGGCACCGGAGCATGGAGCCGAAACCCCGAAGATTGTGCTGTCTCCTGCGCATTACAATGAAGAGGAGCATAACTCCGTGGAGCTGGAGGCGGTTCAGCTCTCTGGGCCAAGGTGATCTCGTAACCATTTGACATGCCAGTGGACATATCTGGTTCTCCCACCCGTTTACCGTGATGCCGCGCTCCCGCCCGTCGGAAAGACTTGCGATGGTCATAAACGTTTTCTGAAACGACTTGGATTGATGAACCATGCCATAATAATTTAGCGCCTGTCAATAAATCTCTGAGGAAACACAGAGACAAAATTTCAGTTAATATTTTCTGCCCTCTGCCACCACCCTTTTACTTAGAATAGAACTTTCGTGACATGGTATTTCTTTTTTCTTATGAAATTTTCATAACAAATCATGGTTTTCCAAAAATTCGAAATGGAGGGAGCGTGGCGGCGCCGTGTGCGGTGGTAGCACTGGATATGTCTTCTGTCAGAGTTTAGATACATGCATATGCATGTGTGATAGCCAGTTTCAGTCTTTCAGAGCACTCACATTTGATTCGAATAAGAGGTACATTATGCCTCAGACTTTAAACTTAAGAGTGTCACATTTACAATGGTGCGTATAGCCTCTCTAGGCTAACACCTCCTTCCTGAATAGTATATCGTTTGTTGGAAGGGCAGCACTAGGCGCCGGCGCACCGGCCCAACGTTTCGGCCGGTCGCCTAGCAGCCGTCGGATTGGCACCATCCGAACCGTTCAGATCTTATCTTCTTCCCTGTCTGAAAACGATTCCCTACCTCCCCAGCGAAGCTTCCTTCCCACGCGCACGGCAGATTCCGCCTAAAAAGTACGTCGTCTCCTGCAGCTTGTAACACCGCAGGTGCTCACCTATCGTAGCAAACCACGGCGCACGACCCGTCGCCGACCGCTAGCAGCACCGCGGATCGCCGCGCCCACACCCAAGGTTGTCGTTGGAGGCCGTCGTTGTACTTGATCTGTCTCTGTAGGAAGAACTTGTCTTGTAGCCTTGCAGCTCCAGCTCTAAGTTCTTTTGCAGGTCCACCTCCCATGACGAGCCCCGTCGAAGCAATCATCAACGCCGGTCATAAGCAAAAAACGACAGCAGATGCAAGAAAACTTCGTCGCCTGCCATCACAGGTCGGGGTCATTGTTATGAATGGTTGCAGCTTATGTCAATGCTGGTTGTAGCAAAACTTGACGACGGATGCAGCAAAAATGTCATCGCCGTCGTCGCGGGTTAAGCCGAGACATGAATGGTTGAAGCTTTTTTCATTGTCGGATGTAGCATTTTTTATCAACAGTTGCAGCTTTCGTCGTCATCCATAACTTCCGTCCTCTATTGTTGAAACTTTTTTCATCGCCGGTTGAAGCTTTTATCGTCGTCGGTTGAAGCTTCCGTGTTTGCGCAGTGCCAGCACCCCCAAAATTTGTTTGCCTTTGATTGAAGCATTTATCGTCCATGGTTGTAGCACCTGGTCGAAGGGTTGTAGCATCTGTTGTCGCCGGTTGCATTCTTCGTCCTTACATGGTTGTAGCATTTTGTCGCTGCCGGCCACCATGGTTGTAACATTTGTCGTCCTGGATGTAACATCTGTCAAAAGGGTTGTAGCACCCAACTATGCCGGTTGCAACCCTCGCCATAGTTTTTACAAAAAAAATGTCTGCCACAGTTGTAGCAATTTTCCATCGTGGTTGTAACTCCGACGTCGACCGGTTCCAGCAAATTTCCACCAGGGTTATGCCCCTATATCGGTCAGTCCTAGCGCGTGGTGACCACACCTCCAACCTCGGGCTGCCGGTTCACATCTCCGGCCATTCCTGGACGCACCGCCTGGCTTGCTGGTCGCAGCATCGGTGCTCGCCTCATGGCCATGGCGTCCTCTACACGGAGCTTGCGAAGAGCCCAAAAAAGCAGTACGGGTGGTGTGCGGTGCAGGAGGGAGGCGGGAAGAGGCTGATGGTCAGCGACGAGGACGAGGGCGCACGGCCGCGCGAGCTCACCTGGCGGTGGTTGTTTGTGAAGGAGAGAGAAGATAGTGAGAGAGAAGAAAATGAGATTGGTTGGTGGAGAAAGAAGATACAAGAGAGAAAAAAAACTAGGAAAGGACGCACTAGAGACACACGATACCCTTTCAATCATACGCACGCGGCGCGACCGGCGCGACGTTTAGGCCGGTGCCCCGGCTGGAAACGTTTCCCTTGTTGGAAATAGAATAAAAAGATTGCATACATCCATTTGGCGGAAAGGAAACAAAACTGAATATAGAAAATATCTCTCTAAGTATATTATTATCTTCCCTACCAACAGACTATATTTTTTCTTCTCACAAACACCAAAAAAAACCAATGTTTCTTTCTTAATCATACCAAGCTTACCAAGTCTGAAAGCACAATCGGCCACAACCACGCCTCATGAGCGCTGCTAGGATAGCTCTCGCGAAACCACGCCTCTCGCTCGCCATAGCCATCGCCCCCGCAGATCTCGCCACTCCTGCCTCGCGGCATGCCTCCACACCGGCGAGGGCCGCGGGTGCCGACCGCGGCCACACCCCCTCCACCCCCTCGGATGCCCCTTTCGTCTATGAAGCCTTCCCGGAGATGGTGAGGCTGATCTCACCAGTCCCGCAGGGGGTGCTCATGGCGACCAGGGCGCGGGGATGGGTGGAGCGGGCGACCAAGATTCGAGACGCCACCGTGGCGTGGATCCGGTGTGTGCGGGAGAGTGGCGGCGGAGACCGCCCCGAGCGCGAGATCCGCGGCAGTGAGATACGCGGAGATATGTCAGAGGAGGGCAGACGTGGAGCAAAGGATACTAGCGAGGAGGATCCATGACAAGGCCACGGCGGAGGAAAGGGCAAGGATGCCTGCGTTCCCACACTCCCCGTCGGCCGTGTTCATGCTGTGGGCGAGGGCGAAGGCGAAAACGGGGGATCCCCGGAGGGCGATGCGGTGGGAGTGCATCCTGGGGGTGATGTCGTCGGGTGCCCCACTGCAGTTCTCGTCCCCGCCGCCGGCGACCAGCTGATTCTGAGAAAGGGCAACACCATTACTGAAGCTTCTAAAGGCTAGTTCAAAATTCAGACCAACATGGAGGCGGCAGGGGGCAAGAGGTTTCGGTTGTGTCACTGGGATGCGGGACCCCCTGGCAGGGAGAGCGAGGTGGATGCCAACCACTTTGGCCAGTTGTGGGAGGACTCGCTTTCCCCATCCCCTCCAACCACTCCCCGCATCTGCGAGGATAAGAGGCCGGGGAGGAAAAACCCTAACCAGAGGAGAGTGCTAGCCTGGATTCGGAGAGATCGATTTAGGGGGGGGGGGGGCTGCTGATTGCTTTGTGGCTAGTGGGAAGGATTGTGAATTTCAGATCATAGTAGAGTTCGGTTGCTCCAAATCGCCCTGGAAGGGGAGAATCAGACCAGATTTGAGAAGATTTGGGAAAACAAGGTCATGGCGGAGAGCCACAGAGGAAGGGGCAAGAGGAGGGGTGCTGCTTGACCACCTCCCATGCAGGGCCAAGGCGGGGCGCGCCGGAGGGCGGGCAGCCACAGTTCCCCTACCCTCCCCCGTTTGCATATGGATTTCCATGAGCACCACCACCATGGATGTTTGCCAGAGCTTACCCCTTTCCTCCTCCCATGTTTCCTCGGAATCAGTGGGACAGCAACCAGGGATTTGGGGGGAGCAGACCCAGAGGAATAGGCAGGGCAACATCCAAGGGAATCAGGGGGAAAATCAAGCGCAAAGAAGTGGGTAGCAGAAAAGAGAAACAAAGAAAAGCTCAGGAAAAGAGTAACGTAGGAGTTTGTGCTGCTGCGGTTGGAGAGATGATCCAACCTAAGGACTTCATAGATTACCCACAAGTCACCTGTTACAATTATGGAGATCCAGGGAACCACAAAGCAATGTGTGATAAGCCAAAAAGGTGCTTTATCTGCAAATCTACAGCTCACCAAGTAGACACTTGTCCTGTGAAGAAGAGGCCACAGCAAATGGCCAAATATATAGGAAGTGCTTCGTCTAGTTTGGGCTTTTACCACCTGGAAATGTCTGTCATGGGAATGAATTCTATAAGAATTCTGAAGAATTGTGGGGTGGTGTTTATTGAGTCTGGGCATGTGAGCAAAGAGGAGTTAGCTAAGGAGTTTTCTGTGATATACAAGACCAATTGGCCATGGAAAATTAGAGAGATAGATGAAGAATCTTTCCTGGTCAAATTTCCTCCACACATCTCAGTTGAAGAAGTTGCCGGTTATCCACGTTTTGGCCTCCCATCCATGGATGTTACTGTGAATGTGGAGGTTTGGAAGGAGGAGTTGGCTAAGTTAGATGAACTGGTGGAAGTCTGGGTTCAAGTTACAGGTCTGCTGCCTAAATGGTGTGAATGGATAGTATTAGATCAATGTAGTTCAACCTTTGGCCTGCTGGTGGAATTGGACTGGCAAAGCATGTTTCAGTGCCTATTTGAACATGTCAGAGTGAAGATCCAGTGCAGAGATCCTGCAAAAATTCCTTCAGAGAGGCTCTTTGAACTGGGAGGAAAAACCTTCAAAGTCCAGCTGACTGTGGAGGTGCCTATAGTCAGGAAGGATGTGGAGTTAGCAAAGTCCAATAACAATGGTGACTGTGAGGGAGATGGACCACAGCAGGGGGGGGGTAAATGGATACTAACAATGGGCAAGGGAAAACAAATAACAAAACTACAAGAGCTGTTGATGAACAGCAAGTAGATACCGTGAACAAAAGTGTTGGTGCTAGTAATGCTGGGAGACATAGAAGCTTAATGAGGGAAGAGCAAGGAGAAAGAGTAGTGGAAAACTGCAATACAGTAATGAAAATGTCAACTTAGAGCAGGGTATGGACTGTGGGTCTGTGATGCCAAGATAAGATCCTGAAATTGAAGTGACAAGGTTCATATATACTGAAATACGGCACATGGAAAACTTGGAGGAACAGGAGGTAGTGCTGGGAGGAGATAACATGGACAAGGACAGAGACTCAGGGGAGGAGATTAAGGAAGAGGATTTCCTGCATGATGATATCATGCCAGAGTTCAGTGCTTTGGAGGTGGAAGAGGTGAACAAAGTGGTGCCTGAAGATGGTGGGCTTGCTGACAGGAAAAACAAAAGCAGAAGAAATGGGGGCCTGTCCAAGCTGCAAGGAAAAGTGCTAGAAATGTGGGTAGCCAACATGTCATGGAAAAAGCAAAGCTGATCCAGATGAAGAAGAATCTTGAAATTCCTTCTACCAAAGGTATAGCTTCTAGTAAACCTTTTAATGCTATTCCTGTTACTGAATTAAAGAACATGACATACACTGTGGGTGTGGTTATTCTAGTAGTACTGATAGTTTAATTGGTATTGATGATCCTGGTATAGAAGCAGACACAAATTTTTTACAGAATCATGTAGACGAGCTTAGTGAAGATGAGGAGTTGACTGTGGGAAGCTAGTCCATGGGGACTAAATCTACAAGGGCAAACACCCTAGTAAAAAGTTCCAATGAAGTACATCTTCTGGAATGTTAGGGGGATTCTTGCACCTGGTAGGAAGAAATGTGTTGAGGACACCATTTGGCCTCTGAAGCCTAGCCTTATTGGGTTTCAAGAGACTAAAAAGAGTGAATATTCCAAAACTTTCCTTTAAAACCTGATGGGTAATAGGAACTTTGATTGGAAATTTTTACCTTCCATTGGCTCTGCACGAGGCATTTTGGTTGGTGTAGATTGTGATGTGTTTGAGATAATTAGCTGGAACATAGGCAGGTTTACAGTTAGTGTAGTAGTTAAAGATAAGAGTAATGATTTAGTTTTTATATTCACTGCTGTATATGGTCCATCATATGATGAAGATAGATATTCTTTCATTTCTGAGTTACATGAACTGTGTGTTGGGTGGTCTGGGCCCTGCATTTTCGGTGGGGATTTCAATCTAGTCAGGGGCCCAGATGATAAAAATAACAGGAATGTTAATTACAGGTGGGTGGATAAGTTTAACGTTTGGATTGATATGTGGTCTTTGTTGGAGATTAACATGTCAGGTAGGATATACACCTATGTCAATAACCAAGAAAACTTGATTATGTCCAGGATCGATAGGATATTGTGCTCTATAGAGTATGACGCTAGCTTCCCTATGGCCAATGCCACGGCACTGCCTAGGGTTGGGAGTGATCATACCCCCATTGTGTGGCATTCTGGTAGTGAGCAGATTAGTAGGAGTAGGAGTTTCAAATTTGAGAAATGGTGGATCACTAGACCTGATTTTAAAGAGGTACAGCTAAGGCATGCAGTAGCATGTGTAACAGTGCCAACCCTCTGGATGTCTGGCAACATAAAGTCAGAACTTTTAGAAGGATGGCCAAAGAGTGGAGTAGGAATATAGAAGCTTTTCTTAGAAAGAATAAAAATGAGTTGATGCTGGAGTATGATATACTAGACATTAAAGCTGAAAATGGTAATATGACACATGAGAAAAGAAGTAGGATGGCTGATATTTTTAGAGAACTGGCTAGTATTTGGCAGGTTGAAGAAATTAAAGCTAGGCAAAGATCTAGAGAAAGAGATATAGTAGAAGGAGATAGAAACACAACATACTTTAATGTTGTGGCAAACCAGAGGAGGAGGAAAAAACTATTCATGCATTAGAAGGGGTTGAAGGTCCCACATCTGATCCTGCTGGGATGCAAAAAGTTACAGTAGGATATTGTAAAAAACTTTTTGAATGGGACCCAAGACCAGACATCAAACTGAGAGATGATTTTTTTGAGGAGAGTGAGAAAGTTACTAGTCTGGAAAACTGTAGTCTAGAAGCTAGATTTACTGAAAAAGAAATTAGAGAGGCAGTATTTGGCTCTTATTCTGATGGAGCTCCAGGTCCAGATGGACTGCCTTTCATGTTTTATCAGAAATACTGGGAGCTAGATATTTTTAGACTTTGATGCTTGGTTTGAGGGTGATCTAGATATTTTTAGACTTAACTTTGCTATGATCGCACATATACCAAAGGAAGATGAGGCCAAAGACCATGAATAAATTCAGGCCCATCAGCCTGCTAAATTGTAGCTTTAAGATCTTTTCTAAGGTGCTCACTAATAGGTTGGTTGTGATCTTTGGATGCCAATATGCCTTTATTAGAGGGAGATATATACTTGAAAGTGTGGTTACTGCTCATGAGATCATACATGAGTTCCATTCCTCAGGGAAACATGGCATGGTTCTTAAACTAGATTATGAAAAAGCATATGACAAGGTCAACTTAGATTTTGTATATGAAGTTTTAAAACTTAGAGGTTTTGAACCTAAGTGGATTAGATGGGTTAAGAGTTTAACTAAAAATGGCTCTGTAGGAGTCAAATAAAATGGGATAGAGAGTGATTTCTTCATCACAGGGAAGGGGCTGAGGCAAGGAGATCCCTTTTCCCCTCTCCTGTTTAACTTGGTTGTGGATGTGTTCTCTAGGATGTTAGTTAAAGGAAGTAGGGTGGGGCTAGTAAAAGGTTTGTGCCCTGAGATGGTAGAGGGAGGGGTGATGTGTATGCAATATGCTGACGTTACTCTTTTATTCCTTCAGCTGGATACCAGGGCAGCCTTGAACCTCAAATGGATCCTCGCCTGCTTTGAGCAAGTATCTGGGATGAGGATAAATTTTCATAAGAGTGCACTTATTCCTATTAACATCGGGGCAGAAGATATGGCTCCTTTTATTGAAATATTGCAATGTGTGGCTGGCGATTTCCCTATTAAGTATTTAGGTGTGCCATTGCATTATTGTAAGCTGAGTCGAGAAGATTTACAATTCCTGATTGACAAGATACTAGCTAGGATTGCTTGCTGGAGGGGGAAGCTTCTCTCTTATTTAGGGAAGATTACCTTAATTAAATCATGCCTGGCTAGTATCCCAGTGTACCTCTGATGTCTACTACACAACCTTCTTCTTGTAGACGTTGTTGGGCCTGCAAGTGCACAGGTTTGTAGGACAGTAGCAAATTTCCCTCAAGTGGATGACCTAAGGTTTATCAATCCGTGGAAGGCATAGGATGAAGATGGTCGCTATCAAACAACCCTGCAACCAAATAACAAAGAGTCTCTTGTGTCCCCAACACACCCAATACAATGATAAATTGTATAGGTGCACTAGTTCGGCGAAGAGATGGTGATACAAGTGCAATATGGATGGTAGATATAGGTTTTTGTAAACTGAAAATATAAAAACAGCAAGGTAGCGAGCGGTAAAAGTGAGCGTAAACGGTATTACAATGGTAGTAAACAAAGCCTAGGGTTCATACTTTCACTAGTGTAAGTCCTCTCAACAATAATAACGTAATTGGATCATATAACTATCCCTCAACATGCAACAAAGAGTCACTCCAAAGACACTAATAGCGGAGAACAAATAAAGAGATTATGGTAGGGTACGAAACCACCTCAAAGTTATTCTTTCCAATCAATCCATTGGGCTATTCCTATAAGTGTCACAAATAGCCCTAGAGTTCGTACTAGAATAACACCTTAAGATACAAATCAACCAAAACCCTAATGTCACCTAGATACTCCAATGTCACCTCAAGTATCCGTGGGCATGATTATATGATATGCATCACACAATCTCAATTCATCTACTCAATCCAACACAAAGTACTTCAAAGAGTGCCCAAAGTTTCTACCGGAGAATCACGACGAAAACGTGTGCCAACCCCTATGCATAGGTTCATGGGCGGAACCCGCAAGTTGATCACCAAAACATACATCAAGTGGTACGTGATATCCCATTGTCACCACAGATACGCACAGCAAGACATACATCAAGTGTTCTCAAATCTTTAAAGACTCAATCCGATAAGATTACTTCAAAGAGAAAACTCAATCCATTCCAAGAGAGAAGTGGGGGAGAAGAAACATAAGATCCAACTATAATAGCAAAGCTCGCGATACATCAAGATCGTGCCAAATCAAGAACACGAGAGAGAGAGAGAGAGATCAAACACATAGCTACTGGTACATACCCTCAGCCCTGAGGGTGAACTACTCCCTCCTTGTCATGGAGAGCGCCGGGATGATGAAGATGGCCACCGGTGAGGGATCCCCCCTCCGGCAGGGTGCCGGAACAGGGTCCCAATTGGTTTTTGGTGGCTACAGAGGCTTGCGGCGGCAGAACTCCAGATCTAATCTCCGTTCTGGAAGTTTTAGGGTACGTGGATATATAATGGAGCCGGAAGTACGTCGGAGGATGTCGGTATACAAAAAGAGGGGTACACTTTTTGTACCCCTATGACTGTGCACGGGCAGTCTGAGCCACGGGTGCCGCCGCACCGAGCCCGACAAGGGAGGTAGAACCAAGGTAAGGCTGAAGCCAAAGAGGAGCAGAACGACGCCAAGACCAAGACCACAAAGAGCAAAGGGGGCGAAGCGTGCCCCCCCGGCAAGATCCTTGCCGGGAGGCGGGTTTTGCAAACCCGGCAAGACCCTTGCCGTGGCAGCTCGCCCCACACCTATGGAGCGGGTCACCCTTGAGTCCACTGCCCCCATGGGGCAAGGATTCAGGAGGCATCCCCGTGGTGGTATGCAGATCTTTGTGAAGACATTCAAGATCAGATGCACACTTTAGAAGATGATGGTCCTTGGCGGGATCCCAGCCAAAGAAAACCACAAGGCCCCCGGCAAGAGCCTTGCCGGGGATGGCAGCAGGTGCCACGGCAAGACCCTTGTCGGGACCCCGACAAGACCCTTGCCGGGGCCGCGGCAAGGCCCTTGCAAAGGACACCCGCGGGGCCACCATCGGACCCGCACCAGTCACGCCTCCACCACCGTTCGCATACAGCTGTCGCCCAACCAGTTGGGCAGGCACCTGCGTGGCGGCATGCAGATCCTTGTGGAGACCCATCGCTGCGCCACCTCAGCTGCCTGCCCGCCTACATGGCATCGCAGGCACCGCTGGCCAGGGCGCGTGTCGACGCGGAAGAGAGCGATGACGGACGAGACAGGGCTCTCCCCCGCCCCCGATAAAGCAAGGACACCTAAGCAAGGCGCATTAAAGGCACCTTGACATGTAATGCGAGGGATAACCTCGCATCACTGCACCCTTTCCACCTCTTGTGTGCCACTGTGGTAGCCCCTTTCCCTATAAAAGGAGGCCCCAGGCGACCAGGAAGAGGATTCGGCTTTTTGGAGCTCCTCACGCCTTGTAGCTAGCTCAAGAACACAAACATATAATCCACCAAAGCAGGAGTAGGGTTTTACGCATCTTCGCAGCCCGAACCTGGGTAAAGGAATCGTGTACTGCCTGCTCGATCCGCTCTTCTCACGGCCCCCGCGCCCCGCAACCGCAGAAAGGGATTCTCGTGATCCCATAGGTGTCGTTTCCCACCGACATCTTTGGCGCGCTAGGTAGGGGGGCGCAGTTGTGAGAATCGGCTTTAGCAGTTAGTTCGATGCTTCTTCGTCGTCATGGCGCCCAAGAAGAAGACGACGGTGGCGGTTGGCCCGTCGGACGCCGGGCATCCCATCCCGACGCGGGCGAGCAGCGGACCGGTCGTCGAAAGGACCCGGGGCGCTGTTCGCAAACACCAACACCGTCCAAGCAGCCGGAGTTTGGGAGGCGGCGATGTTCGTGCGCCCAGTAATGGGCCGCACACCGCCAAATCCAAAGACGGGGCCGGGCCCTCCGCAGGTGGCGTGGGACCTTCCGAGGTCCCTGCTGCCCCGCCCGCTGGCGGCGCGAGGGCCTCCAGGACTCCCACTCCGGCGCCGACGGCGCGTTCCTCTCAAGCGGCGCGCGACGAGCAGCGTGATCTCCCCAAAGACCCCGTGCGTCGCCGCGGGAAAAGCCCCGAGTGCCACTCCCAGGATATAGAAGACCTGCCCGCTCGCCGAGGCGCTGGTGAAGACGGCGTGCGACCGTGTGGTCGTGATAGAGCTCCTTCTGACGTGGTCAGAAGTCGAAGCGTGTCGCGATCCGTGCAGGTTTCGCTGCCACCAACGCTAGCAGAAGCTCTGGCGCGCGCGCAGTTGCTCCTCGACTTTCCTCCCACTACGGGGAAACTCGACGAATGGAGAGCCACCATCCGAAGCCTTGCTGCGGTGGCCAACAAAGATGAGCCGACCCCGACGGTGCCCCCGGGTCGACGTTCCGACGGAGTCCCGCGTACGAGTGGCAGGAAGGCTGGCGGCGCCGCGACCACGGTGCACTCGCCTCCTCCTCGCCCGGTGCCACGGACACTTGCCCGTCGCGATGTTGCGGGCGACGAAATCTCCATAGCGTCATCCGACCCGCGGACCCACCAGGATCAACGCCAGGTCCTTCGGGATCGGGAACATGTAGACGCTCGGACCACCATCAAGCGCCGGCGCGGAGCGCGCCACCAGTCAGATAGGCGAGCGCGGCCTGCTGTGGACCACCCGGCACCGGGGAGCCCTGGGGGCCTGCCTTACGAGGTAGGCTGCCCAGCTTTTACCCGTGAGATGCGGCAGTTCCAGTGGCCCACTCACCGCACTTTCAAACCTGACGTGGGCGAGAAGTACGGCGGCAAGACCCACCCATCTGAGTTCCTCAGCATCTACACCATATGCAGGTTGCCGGAGCTCGTGACGATAAGGTGCTTGCAAATTACTTCCCGTTGGCTCTTAAACCCAACGCCATGTCATGGTTGATGCACTTGCCGGTAGACTCCATTTCCTCCTGGTCGGATTTGTGCCATGAGTTCGTGGGCGCCTTCACTGGCGGTCACCAAGCTCATGGCCAAGCGAGTGATCTCCACGTCATTCCCCAGAAGGGAGGCGAGAGTCTCCGCAAGTACATACAGAGGTTCAGCCGGGTACAGTACAATATCCCAGATGTTCACCCCGCCGCCAACATCAGCGCGTTCCATCAGAACGTTCGGAACCGCAAGATGCGCGAAGAGCTGGCGATGAACAAGGTGAAAGATGTCGCGGAGCTCTATGTTCTCGCGGACAATTGTGCCCGGGCTGAAGAGGGGAGGAAGTACCCCGGCGAAGATGCCGGCGTGGAAACCGACTCCTCTAAAGAGGACACCGCCGCCCCGGCGAAGAAAGGCCGGCACCGCAACAGGAAGCGCAAAGGGAAAGCTGTGCTTGCCGTCGAGGGGTCTGACGACACCGGCTCCACCAAGAAGACCAAGGCAGGTGACCCCGACAAGGAAATTGCCGGATGTGTCGCCTGCCAGGCCTTGGCGGTTGCCGAGAAGCCAGGCAACTCCGACAAGCGATACTGCAAGATCCATCGCACCAAAGGCCATGCTCTCCAAGACTGCCGGCAGGTTGAGCTCCTCGCTGAGAAGCAGAGGGCTGAATACGAGAGGCGGGACAAGGAGAAGGGCCAAGACGGTGCTGAGGGATCCGGCAAGAAACGCGACGGCCAGGCGGCCCGTCGCGGCAATCATAAGCAACAAGAGAGGCCCGCTCGGGGCCGTGACAGAAAGCCAGAAGATGACGATCACGAAGAGGACGACGAGTCCGGCGACCAAGAGTTTCAGAAAGCTATAGAGGCCATGTGCGTTGACGGCGGCGCTTCGCTGCATGCCTCTCGACGCCGGCTTAAACAGTGGGCGCGAGAAATTACAGCAGCAGAGCCGTCGTTTGATGCCCAGAGGCCGCTGAAGTGGTCTAGCACACCTATCATTTTTGACTCTGAGGACCACCCTGGTCGCACTACTGCGGTCGGGTGCTTGCCGTTGTTGGTTTCACCAACAATACGCAACCTCAAGGTGACAAAAATGTTAGTAGATGGCGGGGCTGGTCTGAACTTGATCTCGCCTGCCATGATCGAGAAGCTGCAGATCCCTGATGGAGACCTCGAAGAAACGGGCATGTTTCAAGGGGTCAGACCGGGGAGAAGCCAACCCAAGGGAAAGGTCACGTTGCCCGTAACTTTCGGGAGCGACCTGAACTTCAGGACGGAGAGGATTGTGTTTGATGTTGCCAATATCCCCTTGCCCTACAACGGGATCCTTGGCCGCCCAGCGCTGGCCAAGTTACGACACCTATGGGATCACGAGAATCCCTTTCTGCGGTTGCGGGGCGCGGGGGCCGTGAGAAGAGTGGATCGAGCAAGCAGTACATGATTCCGTTACCCAGGTTCGGGCCGCGAAGATGCGTAAAACCCTACTCCTGCTTTGGCGGATTATATGTTTGTGTTCTTGAGCTAGCTACGGGGCGTGAGGAGCTCCAAAAAGCCGAATCCTCTTCCTGGTTGCCTGGGGCCTCCTTTTATAGGGAAAGGGGCTGCCACAGTGGCACACAGGAGGTGGAAAGGGTACAGTGATGCGAGGTTATCCCTCGCATTACATGACAAGGTGCTTTTAATGCGCCTTGCTTAGGTGTCCTTGCTTTATTGGGGGCGGGGGAGAGCCCTGTCTCGTCCGTCGCCGCTCTCTTCCGCGTCGACACGCGCCCTGGCCAGCGGTGCCTGCGATGCCATGTAGGCGGGCAGGCAGCTGAGGTGGCGCAGCGGTGGGTCTCCACGAGGATCTGCATGCCGCCACGCAGGTGCCTGCCCAGCTTGTTGGGTCGGCAGCTGCATGCGAACGGTGGTGTAGGCGTGACTGGTGCGGGTCCGATGGTGGCCCCGCGGGTGTCCTTGGCAAGGGCCTTGCCGCGGCCCCGGCAAGGGTCTTGTCGGGGTCCAGAGAAGCCAACCCAAGGGAAAGGTCACGTTGCCCGTAACTTTCGGGAGCGTCCTGAACTTCAGGACGGAGAGGATTGTGTTTGATGTTGCCAAGATCCCCTTGCCCTACAACGGGATCCTTGGTCGCCCAGCGCTGGCCAAGTTCATGGCGGCGTCGCACTACGCCTACAATACCCTGAAGATGCCAGGGCCCGTGACAATCATCACCATCCCCTCCGACAAGAAGGATGCGCTCATTTGCGTTGATCAAGTGTACCAGCAAGCAGTCGCAGCAGCTGCCGCCGCTGGGGCACTCGCTCCTGCTGCCGGGACCCCGAGGGGGAGAAAGAAGAAGAAGGCCGGTGAGACCTAGGACACCCACTCCGGCAAGCGCACCTCTTCGGAGTGTAGCGCTACCGTCGAGGACGTGCCAGAGAGCTCCGCAGGCGGAAGCAAGAAGTCCAGGGCCACGCCGCCGGGAACCAAGAAGGTTTCCGTCAACAAGGACGGCACGGGAGGAGCTTTCACCATAAGCTCCACCCTTGACGACAAATAGGAAGACGCGCTCGTCACCTTCCTGCGGGCGAATGTCGATGTGTTTGCATGGCAAGCTTCCGACATCCCCGGCGTTCCCAGGGAGGTGATTGAGCACCACCTTGCTGCCTGTCCTCATGCGCGGCCCGTCAAGCAGAAGGTCAGAAAGCAAGCTTTGGAACGACAAGAGTTTATCACAGAAGAAATCCGGAAACTGGAGGCAGCGGGTTTGGTAAGAGGAGTGCTCCATCCGACGTGGTTGGCCAATCCGGTCGTAGTGCGCAAGGCAAATGGGAAGTGGAGGCTGTGTATTGATTACACAGATATCAATAAGGCTTGTCCTAAAGACCCCTTCCCGTTGCCGCGCATCGACCAGATTGTTGACTCCACGACTGGGTGTGATTTGTTGTCATTCCTCGATGCCTACTCCGGCTACCACCAGATCTTCATGCGAAAGAAGACGAAGAGAAAACAGCATTCATCACCCCATGTGGTACGTATTGTTTCATATGGATGCCTTTCGGGTTGAAGAGTGCTGGATCGACGTTTGCGAGGGCGGTCCAGATTGGTTTTGAGCCCCAGCTCCATAGAAATATGGAGGCTTATATGGACGACATAGTGGTCAAAACCAAGGACAGGGCTACCCTCATATCAGATTTGCAGGAGACATTTGCAAATCTGCACAAGATCAACCTCAAGCTGAACCCTGAGAAGTGCGTCTTTGGCGTCCCGTCCGCCAAGCTTCTCGGGTTCTTTGTGTCGCAGCGGGGGATAGAGGCCAACCCGGACAAGATCAAAGCTATAGAGCAGATTGAAGCACCCAAGCGAATCAAGGATGTGCGCCGGCTCGCTGGTTGCGTCGCTGCCCTGGGCAGGTTCATATCCAAGTCCACCGAGCACGCCCTTCCCTTTTTCAAGATCCTGAAAAAGGCAGGCCCGGTGGAGTGGACATCAGAAGCCGAAGCGGCATTGCAAGATTTGAAGAAGTACCTCTCCTCCGCACCAACACTAGTTGCGCCCAGGCCCCAGGAGCCGTTGCTGCTATACTTAGCGGCAACGAACCAGGTGGTCAGCGCCGCACTAGTGGCGCAGAGGGAGGTCGACGACGAGGTAATGGTAGCGACAGAGCCCGACGCCACCAGTGTGGAGGCTACACAGTTGGTCGAGGTGCCGCCAAAGAAGAAAGTGATGCAGCGCCCGGTCTACTTCGTTAGCTCCCTATTGCAGGGGGCTAGGTCGAGTTACTCTGGTGTGCAGAAACTGCTCTTCGGCCTCCTCATGGCCTCGAGGAAGCTGCGTCACTACTTCCAGGCACACGAGATCACTGTCGTCACTCGCCTCCCTCTGCAGTGGATATTGCACAACCCAGATGCGACGGGGAGGATTGTGGAATGGGCACTGGAGCTGTCCAGCTTTGGCCTCAAGTTTGAAAGTACTTCGACGATCCAGAGCCGAGTCCTGGTGGAGTTCATTGCAGAATGGACCGCCACACCTGACGAAGAAGCCCAAGAGACTGCTCTCCCCGGCAAGGAGGTAAGTTGCGATTGGATTATGTACTTTGATTGGGCTTTCTCCCTCCAGGGTGCCGGGGCTGGCGTACTGCTCGTCGCCCCCACCGGAGAGCACCTCAAGTACGTGATCCAGATGCACTTCCCCACGGAGGCGTCAACAAACAACACGGCGGAATACGAAGGGCTGCTTGCTGGTCTTAGGATCGCGGCGGACCTCGGAATAAAAAAGCTCATCGTCAGGGGCGACTCGCAGCTTGTCCTCAAGCAAGTCAATAAGGATTACCAGAGCCCGTTGATGAAGGCCTACGTTGATGAAGTGAGAAAGCTGGAAGAGCGTTTCGACGGTATCCAGGCTGAATATGTTCCCCGAGCGGAGAACGATATCGCCGATTACCTGTCGAAGCGCGCTGCCCTCAAGCTACCTATGGAACCAGGTACCTTTGTGCTTCAGCTAACTCAGCCATCCGTTGATCCATCAACAGAGCAGAACAAGAGGAGGAAATCAGGACCCGGCAAGTACTTTCCCGCCAAGCTCCCCGGAGCCGCCGGCAAGGATGTTGCCGAGGACACTGAACCCGCCATGGGATGGCTAGCTCTGGCAGGACGCCAAGCTCTTGCCGTCGAGACAGCCGCCCCTATAGCGGAGGAAATGCCTTTAGTCCTCGCCGTCGAGCCTCAGGCTCCAGCGTGGGCACAGCATACCGTCCGATTCCTCCAGACAGGGGAGCTTCCTGAGGAGCAGGAAGAAGCGGAAAAAGTAGCCCGTTGCTCTGCCATGTACTAGTTCATCGATGACGTCCTGTACAGGAAGAGACCGAACGGTGTGAAATTGAAGTGCATCCCTCGAGAGGAAGGACTGGAGCTGTTGGCAGAGATACATGGAGGCATATGTGGATCCCACATTGGGTCGAGAGCACTTGCCGGCAAGGCGTTCCGACAGGGTTTCTTCTGGCCCACCACCCTCCAGGATGCAACAACACTCGTCACCAGGTGTGAGGCATGTCAGTTCCATTCAAGAAAGCTTCATCAACCAGCTCAATCCCTTCAAACCATTCCTCTCTCCTGGCCCTTCTTGGTCTGGGGGCTCGACATACTGGGCCCTCTACCCCGCGCTGTCGGGGGCTTTGAGTACTTGTACGTAGCCATCGACAAGTTCACAAAGTGGCCAGAAGTGGAGGCAGTGATGAAGGTCACAGCTCAGTCAGCCGTCAAGTTCTTCAAGGGGCTAGTGTGCCGTTACGGTGTACCCAACCGGATCATCACCGACAATGGTACGCAGTCCACGAGCTGCACCTTCATGCAATATACTCAGGACCTCGGCAGCAAAGTCTGTTTCGCTTCCGTCGCTCACCCGCGGAGCAACGGGCAAGCTGAGAGGGCAAATGCTGAAGTGTTGCGAGGCTTAAGGACCAAGACCTTTGACAGACTGCACAAGAGCGGAAGGCACTGGATTGATGAGTTGCCGATGGTTCTTTGGTCAATCAGGACGACACCAAATCGAGCCACCGGCCAGACACCCTTTGCCCTGGTATACGGGGCAGAAGCAGTTATCCCCACTAAACTCATATACGGGTCACCTCGAGCGCTCTCTTATGATGAGCTTGAGCAAGAGCAACTGCGGCAAGACGACGCACTGCTCCTTGAGGAAGATTGTCTTCCGACGGCTGTGAGAGCAGCACGCTACCAGGAAGCCTTGCGCCGCTACCATAGCCACAAGGTTCATGCCCGGAGCCTTGAGGAAGGCGGCCTTGTTCTTCGGCGCGTTCAATCGGCCAAGAATTCCAACAAGTTGACGCTGAAGTGGGAAGGCCCTCATCGGGTAATACGAGTCACCAGGCCCGGCGCAGTCCGCCTGGAGACCAAAGATGTCGTTCCGGTGAGCAACTCCTGGAACATCGAGCATCTTCGCAAGTTTTACCCATAAGGCGCGGCTTGTCGGGCCTCCCGGCAAGCCACCTTTTGTACAAGCATTGCCGATGATGCATGTAACCCTTTGTACAAAGCCAGGCGCAGACCCTGAGCATAAATAAAGCGCTGGCGCCCTAAGTTATAGCATGCATGCTAGATCGAGTCTCATCCTTGGTTAGGGTTGATAGTGCTTAGCGGCGGCTAACCCCTAGCTTAGAGGTCGAGTGTGCGTCTCTTTGCCGTTCTTTTGTCTACTTTGGTTCGCAGGGCTCGGATATCCTTGCCGGATCACTTGAGGATGAAAAAAAGGAGAGGAGGGATGGACCAGCATCTGGACCCCGGCAAGCCAGTGTTGCCGGGGGCTGCAAGTACAAAGATTCACCCACGGCGAACCAGAGTTGCCGGGGGCTGCAGTTTCAGATAAGTTCTTCATCCCTTATCATGCATTCTCTTATGGACTGAGGTATGCGAAACCTCGTTTCTTCCTAAATCTATCGTGCTCCCCTAACTCTAGGCCCTAGGACTCGTTCCTAGGGCCAGGTTTGGTCGTAGTCGCGGCAGCGAAGGGACGAAACGAGGAGTCTGAACCCACCTCATCCCTGCCTCCGCCGAAAGCGTGAGAAAGGTCGAGCGACGTGGGAAGACGGCAGGGCCTGCTGCCGGGCAAGGAAGTGTCTATCTTAAAGGTATCAAGGATTTGCCCCTTGACATGGGTTCCACCTGCAAGACAAGTGACCCAGCAAGCATCCCTTTTTCATTAAAAACATTCCACTCAGGTACAGTTCATGGAGAATGAAAAACATGGATGACTGGATTACAAGCTTTAAATTCAGCTAAGGCCCGAAGGCTTACAAACTAAAAAGAGATAAGGTGCCCGTAATCCCTTTCTTGTCCCTCTCTTCAGGAGGCAGGTCAAGGAGGCAAAAGGGTAAAAGGGGCGCCTAGACGAGCTACAGGTGGTAGAAGACACCAAGAGAACATCTCGGTGGTCGTCCAAAGGCTGGATGGTGATGGCAGCGCCGGAGGCAGAGCTCGAAGACGAGGCGGCAGGACGTCAGCACGCGTCGAAGGCGTCGTGCCCACGTACTCCGAGTTGACAGCCTTGCCGCCCACCCTCTTCCTCTTCCGCAGCCTCCCAACGCCAGCCGCCCAAGGAGACGACCCCGAGAAGTTCAAGGAGCCGGCGACACGGATGATGGGGTCGCCGGTGCCGCATGGAGCGGCACCCGACATCTAGTCGGACCCGTCATCCTGCCGCCCGCTACCCTCGTCATCGCTGCTGCTGTCCTCCTCGTCACTCCCGCTCGAGGAGGAGTCTTCGCTATCGGAGGAGCTCTCCACGCCGCACCTTGCCCGAGTTCCGAAGCACCCGAAGACCTTGATGGAGAGGAGACCGCCCTCCATCAGCTTAAAATGGAGGGTGAGCCCCTCCGTCAGGCGGTGGATACGGGCGAACGTCTTCCACCCTCGACCAAGATACATCACATTAGGGGCTGGGAAGTCGATGCGGACTCGCGTACCGCTGATTCCACAGCCCCTCTTGTGCAGCCTCAGTGTCTCAGGCGGGTCCACCTCCATCTTGCTCGCGAATGGAGTCGGGAGACGAAGACGATGGCGAGGCGGCCGCCGCAGCCTGACAAAGAACTCACAAGGGTCGTCCCCAACGTGGCCCTCCATGGGGAGAGGAACTACTGGCGGAGGCGAAGCCGGCGCGCCGCCCCGTCCTCCTCTTCCTCGAGCGCCTCGGCCTTGCCCACGGCCTCGCCCTCTCCCCCTTCCCCTCGCGGCTGGCTCTGCCACCGCAGGTGTAGGAGAAGGAGGGACGCGTTGTCGAGCGGCGACCCTCGTCGCCACCGTTGAAGGACCAGGGTTCCCTTTCTCCATGGCGAATGAGAGGGAGGGGAGCAGAAGCTGAAGAAGTGAGATGGAGGAATGCAGGGCACCGACCCCCCCCCCCCCGCTCTTTATAAAGGAGCAGGGTGGGGGCTCGACCGCCCCGTTCCACCAATGAGGACGTGAATGGTGCAGGAAACCGGGGCCGATCCGCCGCCCCAGCCCGTGACGGCCCGGCTTCCCGCCTCCACCAACTGCCACCCCAGGCGCATGAGCGCCGCGTGGCGAACGTGCAGAACCGAAGCGATGGGTGAGGTGACTTCTCCCCGCCCCGTGACTAAAGGGAGTGGGCGCCTTGGAAGACCACGCCTCGGCCCCGTCCAGTAAATGGGCCGCGCCTCCACGCCTCCCTCCGTTTATGAGGAAGACGCGAGCCGCCCCCTTTTTTCTACGACGTGACGCATGCGTGCAGAGGCCAGCCTCACGCATGTCGCCCGCGTCACGCACGCCTCCGCACGACGCGCCACGCGCGGGAAGCATGGGAGGCACAGCGCGTGAAGAAACTTATCGCGGTAAAAACCGCCCTGCCTGCCCGCGCACCGTTCTTGGGCCTGGCCCAACAACGCGTAGCACTTATGTGTGGCCCAGGCCCGGGGGCTCCTGTCGGTGTACAAAAAGAGGGGTACACTTTGTGTACCCCTATGACTGTGCACGGGCAGTCTGAGCCACGGGCGCCGCCGCACCGAGCCCGGCAAGGGAGGTAGAACCAAGGTAAGGCCGAAGCCAAAGAGGAGCAGAACGATGCCAAGACCAAGACCACAAAGAGCAAAGGGGGCGAAGCGTGCCCCCCGGCAAGATCCTTGCCGGGAAACCCGGCAAGACCCTTGCCGTGGCAGCTCGCCCCACACCTATGGAGCGGGTCACCCTTGAGTCCACTGCCCCCATGGGGCAAGGATTCGGGAGGCATCCCCGTGGTGGTATGCAGATCTTTGTGAAGACATTCAAGATCAGATGCACACTTTAGAAGATGATGGTCCTTGGCGGGATCCCAGCCAAGGAAAACCACAAGGCTCCCGGCAAGAGCCTTGCCGGGGATGGCAGCAGGTGCCACGGCAAGACCCTTGTCGGGACCCCGACAAGACCCTTGTCGGGGCCGCGGCAAGGCCCTTGCCAAGGACACCCGCAGGGCCACCATCGGACCCGCACCAGTCACGCCTCCACCACCGTTCGCATACAGCTGGTGACCCAACCAGCTGGGCGGGCACCTGCGTGGCGGCATGCAGATCCTCGTGGAGACCCACCGCTGCGCCACCTCAGGTGCCTGCCCGCCTACATGGCATCGCAGACACCGCTGGCTAGGGCGCGTGTCGACGCGGAAGAGAGCGGCGACGGACGAGACAGGGCTCTCCCCCGCCCCCGATAAAGCAAGGACACCTAAGCAAGGCACATTAAAGGCACCTTGTCATGTAATGCGAGGGATAACCTCGCATCACTATACCCTTTCCACCTCCTGTGTGCCACTGTGGCAGCCCCTTTCCCTATAAAAGGAGGCGCCAGGCGACCAGGAAGACGATTCGGCTTTTTGGAGCTCCTCACGCCCCGTAGCTAGCTCAAGAACACAAACATATAATCCACCAAAGCAGGAGTAGGGTTTTACGCATCTTAGCGACCCGAACCTGGGTAAAGGAATCGTGTACTGCCTGCTCGATCTGCTCTTCTCACGGCCCCCACGCCCCGCAACCGCAGAAAGGGATTCTCGTGATCCCATAGGTGTCGTTTCCCACTGACAGAGGAGCCGCGGGGGGCCCATGAGGCAGGGGGCGCGCCCTAGGGGGTGGGCATCCCGTATCTCCCCTGACGTGCACTCCAAGTTCCCTGGGTTGCTTTCCTTTCAAAAATAAATTCTCCAGTTGATTTCGTTCCGTTTCGACTCCGTCTGATATTCCTTTTCTTCGAAACACTAAAATAGGCATAAAACAGCAAATCTGGGCTGGGCCTCCGGTTAATAGGTTAGTCCCAAAAGTAATATAAAAGTGGATAATAAAGCCCAATATTGCCTAAAACAATAGATAATATAGCCTGGGGCAATCAAAAATTATAGATACGTTGGTGACGTATCAAGCATCCCCAAGCTTAATTCTTGCTCGTCCTGGAGTAGGTAAATGATAAAAAAGAATTTTTGATGCGGAGTGCTACTTGGCATAATTTCAATGTAAATCTTCTTAATTGTGATATGAATATTCAGATCCAAAAGATTCAAGACAAAAGTTCATATTGCATAAAAATAATTATACTTCAAGCATACTAACAAAGCAATTATGTCTTCTCAAAATAACATGGCCAAAGAAAGTTATCCCTATAAAATCATATAGTCTGGCTATGCTCCATCTTCACCACACAAAGTATTTAAATCATGCACAACCCCAATGACAAGCCAAGCAGTTGTTTCATACTTTAGCATTTTCAAAAAAAATCAATCTTCACGCAATACATGAGCGTGAGCCATGGATATAGCACTATATGTGGAATAGGATGGTGGTTGTGGAGAAGACAAAAAAGGGGAAGATAGTCAAATATCAACTAGGCGTATCAACGGGCTATGAAGATGCCCATCAATAGATATCAATGTGAGTGAGTAGGGATTGCCATGCAACGGATGCACTAGAGCTATAAGTATATGAAAGCTCACAAAAATAAACTAAGTGGGTGTGCATCCAACTCGCTTGCTCACGAAGACCTAGGGCATTTTGAGGAAGCCCGTCATTGGAATATACAAGCCAAGTTCTATAATGAAAAATTCCCACTTAGTATATGAAAGTGACAACATAGGAGACTCTCTATCATGAAGATCATGGTGCTACTTTGAAGCACAAGTGTGGTAAAAGGATAGTAGCATTGCCCCTTCTCTCTTTTTCTCTCATTTTTTTATTATTTTTTTATTTTTTTATTTGGGTCTTTCTCTTTTTTATGGCCTCTTTTTTTTCTTTTTTTTCTTTTTTGTCCGGAGTCTCATCCCGACTTGTGGGGGAATCATAGTCTCCGTCATCCTTTCCTCACTGGGACAATGCCCTAATAATGATGATCATCACACTTTTATTTACTTACAACTCAACAATTACAACTCGATACTTAGAACAAGATATGACTCTATATGTATGCCTCCGGCGGTGTACCGGGATATGCAATGAATCAAGAGTGACATGTATGAAAGAATTAGGAACGGTGGCTTTTCCACAAATACGATGTCAACTACATGATCATGCTAGCAATATGACAACGATGGATCGTGTCATAATAAACGGAACGGTGGAAAGTTGCATGGCAATATATATCGGAATGGCTATGGAAATGCCATGATAGGTAGGTATGGTGGCTGTTTTGAGGAAGGTTTATGGTGGGTGTATGATACCGGCGAAAGGTGCGCGGTATAAGAGAGGATAGCAATGGTGGAAGGAAGAAGAGTGCGTATAATTCATGGACTCAACATTAGTCATAAAGAACTCATATACTTATTGCAAAAATCTAGAAGTTATCAAAGCAAAGTATTACGCGCATGCTCCTAGGGGGATAGATTTGTAGGAAAAGACCATCGCTCGTCCCCGACCGCCACTCATAAGGAAGACAATCAATAAATAAATCATGCTCCGACTTCATCACATAACGGTTCACCATACGTGCATGCTACGGGAATCACAAACTTTCACGCAAGTATCTCAAATTCACAACTACTCACTAGCATGACTCTAATATCACCATCTCCATATCTCAAAACAATTATCAAGCATCAAACTTTTCTTAGTATTCAACACACTCATGAGAATTCTTACAAATTTTGTATGCTTAGCATATTAGGATTTTAAACAAATTATCATGCTATTTAAGACTCTCAAAATAATCTAAGTGAAGCATGAGAGTTCATATATTTCTTCAAAATAAAACTACCACCATGCTCTAAAATATGTAAGTGAAGCACTAGAGCAAACAACAAACAACTCCGAAAGATATAAGTGAAGATCAATGAGTAGTCGAATAATTATGCAACCATGTGAAGACTCTCTAACATTTAAGAATTTCAGATCTTGATACTTTATTCAAATAGCAAGCAAGGCTAAAGAAAATAAAATGACACGACGCTCCAAGCAAAACACATATCACGTGGTGAATAAAAATATAGCTCCAAGTAAAGTTACCGATGAACGAAGACGAAAGACGGGATGCCTTCCGGGGCATCCCCAACCTTAGGCGCTTGGTTATCCTTGAATATTACCTTGGGGTGCCTTGGGCATCCCCAATCTTAGGCTCTTGCCACTCCTTATTCCATAGTCCATCGAATCTTTACCCAAAACTTGAAAACTTCACAACACAAAACTTAACAGAAAACTCATAAGCTCCGTTAGCGAAAGAAAACAAAACACCACTTCAAGGTACTGTAATGAACTCATTCTTTATTTATATTGGTGTTAAACCTACTGTATTCCAACTTCTCTATGGTTTATAAACTATTTTACTAGCCATAGATTCATCAAAATAAGGAAACAACACACGAAAAACAGAATTTGTCAAAAACAGAACAGTCTGTAGTAATCTGTAACTAACGCAAACTTATGGAACTCCAAAAATTCTAAAATAAATTGGTGGACCTGAGTAATTTGTATAGTAATCATCTGCAAAAGTAATCAACTAAATATCACTCTCGAGTAAAAAGTTCTAGATAATCTCGTGAGCGCTAAAGTTTCTGTTTTTTTACAGCATGATCATAAAGACTTCACCCAAGTCTTCCCAAAGGTTCTACTTGGCACAAACACTAATTAAAACATAAAACCACATCTAAACAGAAGCTAGATGTATTATTTATTCCTAAATAGAACCAAAAAGCAAGAAACTAAAATAACATTGGGTTGCCTCCCAACAAGCGCTATCGTTTAACGCCCCTAGCTAGGCACGATGATTTCAATGATGCTCACATAAAAGATAAGAATTGAAACATAAAGAGAGCATCATGAAGAATATGACTAGCACATTTAAGTCTATCCCACTTCCTATGCATAGGGATTTTGTGAGCAAACAACTTATGGGAACAATAATCAACTTGCATAGGAAGGTAAGACAAGCATAACTTCAAAATTTTAAGCACATAGAGAGGAAACTTGATATTTACAATTCCTAAAAGCATATATTCCTCCCTCATAATAATTTTCAGTAGAATCATGAATGAATTCAACAATATAACCAGCACCTAAAGCATTCTTTTCATGATCTACTAGCATAGAAATTTTATTACTCTCCACATAAGCAAAATTCTTCTCATGAATAATAGTGGGAGGATCATAAGAGACTTGAACACTATAAATTGTTTCCACATTAAAGGAGTAATGTTCAGAGAAGGGGCACTCATAATCATGACAAGTTTTATAAATATAATCATCACTACTATTTATAGCATAAGTTTTATCACAATAATCATCATAAGTAGCAACTTTGTTCTCATCATAATCAATTGAAACCTCTTTGGAAATAGTGGATACATCACTAAATAAAGTCATGACCTCTCCAAATCCACTTTCATAAATATTATAAGATTCAACATCCTCCAATATTGTGGGATCACTACTTCCTAAAGTTGACACTCTTCCAAACCCACTTTCATCAATATAATCATCATAGGTAGAAGGCATGCTATCATCATAACTACTTTGCATATCAAAACTTGGGAGGCTAAAAATATTATCATTATTAATCATAGCATCCCAAGCTTGGGAGAAACATTAATTACAGCAAGTATATTCTCAAATATGTCATCCTTATCAAACATAGCTTCCCCAAGCTTGGGCCTTTTCATATTATAAGCATAATCACTCTCATCATTAATAGCATGGATAGCACCAATAGTATAGCAAACATTATTATCATATTCTTCCAAGCAAGTATCAAAAAGATTTTCAAGATCATAAGAAGTATCATTATCTTCCCAATCATAATCATCACAACAAGCAACAGGCATAACGAGATCATCATCAAGTATATCATTTTCATTTTCATGAGGAACAGCAATAATATGAGCAACTTTATTTGGGAGAGATACCTTTTTACCTCTCTTCCTTTTTCTTTTCTTCTTCTTCACCTCATGTGTGGGTTCAATCCTCTTTTTGGAGTTCCTTATTAATGATATTGTTTGAATAGAAGGCTCCTCCTCGTTACCTGATTCATCATAAGAAATAATAGGAGGATATGGGGAAGTTTCTTCCCTTTCATTAGTATTCTCTTCATCTTCTATTTGTTTCCTTTTCTTTATGTCATTGGCAATATAAGGATTTTCAATGCAATTCACCGCACAATACATATAAATTTCTTCTAGATCAAAATGAAGAATTCTATCAAGGGCAAATTCTGGAATAATCTTAGTTATACGTTTTATTTCTTCATAACCCAAGAGCAAACTAAGTTCATTATGATGTGCAAGGGAAATCAAATCATCACAATTTTTGGACACGATACGATCATGAAACAATTTGCATTGGGTACTAAAATGATCACGTTCATTGCAAAGTTCACAAGTATGGCTAATAAAAAATAAATTTTCAGCACATGCATCTAGCGTTTCTTGCAACCATTTAGTTTATAAGTACTTATGCCTCTTGCAATATCTATCTTCCCTATTTGGTGTGTACTTGCACACCCAATCTACTCCACAAAAATTGACATGTTTATAGGAGGTATTTTCATCATAACTAGTGCAATCATCATTAGCATCATGGATATTCAAGGGATTCATACTAACAACATTGTAATCATGCTCATCATTTATAGATTTAGTGCCAAACAATTTAATGCATTCTTCTTCTAACACTTTGGCACAATTTTCCTTTCCATCATACTCACGAAAGATATTAAAAAGATGAAGCGTGTGAGGTAAACTCAATTCCATTTTTTTGGTATTTTTTTTATAAACTAACTAGTGCTAAAACACGAAACAAAAGGCCCGATTGCAAGATCTAAAGATATACCTTCACTTACCTAGCCTCCCCGGCAATGGCGCCAGAAAAGAGCTTGATGTCTACTACACAACCTTCTTCTTGTAGACGTTGTTGGGCCTGCAAGTGCACAGGTTTGTAGGACAATAGCAAATTTCCCTCAAGTGGATGACCTAAGGTTTATCAATCCATGGAAGGCGTAGGATGAATATGGTCTCTCTCAAACAACCCTGCAACCAAATAACAAAGAGTCTCTTGTGTCCCCAACACACCCAATACAATGGTAAGTTGTATAGGTGCACTAGTTCGGCGAAGAGATGGTGATACAAGTGCAATATGGATGGTAGATATAGGTTTTTGTAAACTGAAAATATAAAAACAGCAAGGTAGCAAGCGGTAAAAGTGAGCGTAAACGGTATTGCAATGGTAGGAAACAAGGCCTAGGGTTCATACTTTCACTAGTGTAAGTCCTCTCAACAATAATAACATAATTGGATCATATAACTATCCCTCAACATGCAACGAAGAGTCACTCCAAAGACACTAATAACGGAGAACAAATGAAGAGATTATGGTAGGGTACGAAACCACCTCAAAGTTATTCTTTCCAATCAATCCATTGGGCTATTCCTATAAGTGTCACAAACAGCCCTAGAGTTCGTACTAGAATAACACCTTAAGATACAAATCAACCAAAACCCTAATGTCACCTAGATACTCCAATGTCACCTCAAGTATCCGTGGGCATGATTATACGATATGCATCACACAATCTCAATTAATCTACTCAATCCAACACAAAGTACTTCAAATAGTGCCCAAAGTTTCTACCGGAGAATCACGACGAAAACGTGTGCCAACCCCTATGCATAGGTTCATGGGCAGAACCCGCAAGTTGATCACCAAAACATACATCAAGTGGCACGTGATATCCCATTGTCACCACAGATACGCACGGCAAGACATACATCAAGTGTTCTCAAATCTTTAAAGACTCAATCCGATAAGATTACTTCAAAGGGAAAACTCAATCCATTACAAGAGAGAAGAGGGGGAAAAGAAACGTAAGATCCAACTATAATAGCAAAGCTCGCGATACATCAAGATCGTGCCAAATCAAGAATGTCGGAGAGAGAGATCAAACACATAGCTATTGGTACATACCCTCAGCCCCGAGGGTGAACTACTCCCTCCTCATCATGGAGAGCGTCGGGATGATGAAGATGGCCACCGGTGAGGGATCCCCCCTCCGGAAGTGTGCCGGAACAGGATCCCGATTGGTTTTTGGTGGCTACAGAGGCTTGCGGCGGCGGAACTCCAGATCTAATCTCTGTTCTGGAAGTTTTAGGGTACATGGATATATATGGGAGCCGGAAGTACGTCGGAGGAGCCACGGAGGCCCCACGAGGCAGGGGCGCGCCCTAGGGGGGTGGGCAGCCCGTATCTCCCCTGATGTGCACTCCAAGTTCCCTGGGTTGCTTTCCTTCCAAAAATAACTTCTCCAGTTGATTTCGTTCCATTTCGACTCCGTCTGATATTCCTTTTCTTCGAAACACTGAAATAGGCATAAAACAGCAATTCTGGGCTGGGCCTCCGGTTAATAGGTTAGTCCCAAAAGTAATATAAGTGGATAATAAAGCCCAATATTGCCTAAAACAGTAGATAATATAGCATGGAGCAATCAAAAATTATAGATACGTTGGAGACGTATCAACCTCCTGTCCTTCATTAAGTTCCCTAAATGGGCTATCCAACTAATCAACTCACATATGGCTAGCTGCCTATGGAGTGATAGTGAGGGGAATGGTAAAATCCATTTAGCGAACTGGCCTTCCATTTGTATGAGGAAGGAGTTCGGAGGGATGGGGGTTCTTAATCTGCAAGACATGAACATTTGTCTGATTGGGGCTTGGGTGAAAAGATACATAGCGGGGGAAGGGACTCTCTGGAGGAGAGTGATTGACAGCAAATATAACACTAGGAGCCCTAATGTTCTTTGCTGTCATGATAACAATGCCTCTCAATTCTGGAGAAGGGTTCAGTGGGCCATGTAGGCGATTAGAGTGGGTTATAAATGGTCAGTTGGCAATGGTAGATCGATTAGATTCTGGGAAGACATTTGGCATGGGAATGCTCATTTGGCTACCCAGTTCTGGGATCTTTATTTTCTGGTGAATGAGAAAAATAAAATCATCGCTGAGATATGGGATGGCCTTGAGCTCAAATGCTCATTTAGGAGAACGTTCTCTGATGATCTTATGGTTTCTTGGTTTGATTTAGTCAATATCCTCAAATTAACTAGATTCAGTCAGGAGGAAGTTCCCTGATTTGGCAATATGAATCAAAAGGGATCTACTCTATGAAATCTATGTATGCTATAATTAACTTTAGAGGAGTTCAACCTATTTTCCTGCCTGCATTTGGAAAATTAAGGTACCTCCTAGGGTACAAGGATTTCTTTGGTTGTTCTCTCAAAATAAGATCATGACATGTGATAACTTGAGGAAGAGGGATTTGCCAAAACCTCTCGAGTGCATCCACTGTACTGAGATTGAGTCAGTGTTTCATCTTCTTTTTGAACGTGTCGTGGCTAGGTTAGTGTGGAATGAGGTTGAGGAAATATTTAACCTGGTCATCACAAACTTTGAGTCATTAGCTAAGTGGTGGCTGTGTGAGAAGAAACATCTACATCTTAATGTGATTTCTTTAGAAGTCCTATGGGGGCTGTGGAATTGTAGGAATGCACTAGTTTTTAATCGTTGCTCTTGGATCTCCATGAAACAGGTGTTTGGTCGGGTCATGCGGTATCTAAAGGACTGGACGAAACCGCTCGAGGATCTCCAAGGGGGGAAAATGCAGGCCTTCCAGGAAGCTCTATGGAAGAAACTAAAAAATCCTCTGGAGCTGGAACCGGGGTGACGAGCTGCAAGCACGAATGGGATTCCCTGTCGTGGTCTGAAGCTGTCCGTGGAGCTGCACACGGAAGGAGAAGCACGTTGGAATACCAACAGAAGAACCCGCGCGAGGCTGATGCCATACATGTGGTCTTCTGATAACCCACAAGTATAGGGGATCGCAACAGTTTTCGAGGGTAGAGTATTCAACCCAAATTTATTGATTCGACACAAGGGGAGCCAAAGAATATTCTCAAGTATTAGCAGTTGAGTTGTCAATTCCACACTTGGATAACTTAGTATCTGCAGCAAAGTATTTAGTAGTAAAGTAGTATGGAAGTAACGGTAACGGTGGCAATAGTAACATTAGTAGTTTTGGTTTAGTAGTGATTGTAATAGTAGCAACAGAAAAGTAAATAAGCGAAGAACAATATGTGAAAAGCTCGTAGGCATTGGATCGGTGATGGAGAATTATGCCGGATGCGATTCCTCATGCAAAAGTTATAACATAGGGTGACACAGAACTAGTTCCAATTCATCAATGTAATGTAGGCATGTATTCCGAATATAGTCATACGTGCTTATGGAAAAGAACTTGCATGACATCTTTTGTCCTACCCTCCCGTGACAGCGGGGTCCTATTGGAAACTAAGGGATGTTAAGGCCTCCTTCTAATAGAGTGCCGGACCAAGGCATTAACACTTAGTGAATACATGAACTCCTCAAACTACGGTCATCACCGGTAAGTATCCCGATTATTGTCACTTCGGGGTTAACGGATCATAACACATAATAGGTGACTATAGACTTGCAAGATAGGATGAAGAACTCACATATATTCATGAAAACATGATAGGTTCAGACCTGAAATCATGGCACTTGGGCCCTAGTGACAAGCATTAAGCATAGCAAAGTCATAGCAACATCAATCTCAGAACATAGTGGATACTAGGGATAAAACCCTAACAAAACTAACTCGATTACATGGTAAATCTCATCCAACTCATCACCGTCCAGCAAGCCTACGATGGAATTACTCATGCACGGCAATGAGCATCATGAAATTGGTGATGGAGGAAGGTTGATGATGACGATGGCGACGGATTCCCCTCTCCGGAGCCCCGAACGGACTCCAGATCAGCCCTCGCGAGAGAGATTAGGTCTTGGCGGCGGCTCCGTATCGTAAAATGCAATGAATCCTTCTCTTTGATTTTTTTCTCCCCGAATGTGAATATATAGAGTTGGAGTTGAGGTCGGTGGAGCACCAGGGGGCCCACGAGGCAGGGGCGCGCCCAGGGGGGTAGGCACGCCTCCACCCTCGTGGACAGGGTGTGGGACCCCTGGCCTTGATTCTTTTGCCAGTATTTTTTATTAATTCCAAAAATATTCTCCGTGAAGTTTCTAGTCATTCCGAGAACTTTTATTTCTGCACGAAAATAACACCATGGCAATTCTGCTGAAAACAGCGTCAGTCCGGGTTAGTTCCATTCAAATCATGCACGTTAGAGTCCAAAACAAAGGCAAAAATGTTTGGAAAAGTAGATACGACGGAGACGTATCAACTCCCCCATGCTTAAAAATTTGCTTGTCCTCAAGCAATTCAGTTGATAAACTGAAAGTGATAAAGAAAAGCTTTTACAAACTCTGTTTGCTCTTGTTTTTGTAAATATGTAAAGCCAGTTGTCGGTGTCGAAACTGGCGGATCTCGGGTAGGGGGTCCCGATCTGTGCGTCAAGGTCGGATGGTAACAGGAGACAAGGGACACTTTATTTTACCCAGGTTCGGGCCCTCTCGATGGAGGTAAAACCCTGCTCCTGCTAGATTAATATTGATGATATGGGTAGTACAAGAGTAGATCTACCACGAGATCAAGGAGGCTAAACCCTAGAAGCTAGCCTATGGGTATGATGATGATTATGATGTGTTCGTCCTACGGACTACAACCCTCCGGTTTATATAGGCACCGGATAGGGTTAGGGTTACACAGAGTCGGTTACATTGGTAGGAGATCTTGAATATCCGCACGCCTAGCTTGCCTTCCACGCCAAGGAAAGAACCTTCCGGACACGGGACGAAGTCTTCAATCTTGTATCTTCATAGTCCTGGAGTCCGGCTGAAGATATAGTTCGGCTATCCGAACACCCCCTAATCAAGGACTCCCTCAGTAGCCCCTGAACCAGGCTTCAATGGCGACGAGTCCGGCGCGCAAATTGTCTTCGGCATTGCAAGGCGGGTTCCTCCTCCAAATTCTTCAAGAAGATAATAAACACCAAAAAATAGTGTCCGGCTCTGCAAAACAAGTTTCCACGTATTGCCATATAGAGAGTAATACAAACACAAATCAAATCTGCTGACGTATTCCGCAGTGCATCATAACACTGCGACCAAGCCTTCTGTATGGATTATTTTTTGTTGTTCCATCGCAGCACGTTCAACGAGGCGGTTTCCTTGGCACGTCTTGTCGAAGCAGAGATCGTGTGCCCCTCTTAACGGGATTCTCATTAATGCGGACGTGGGTAACCCAACCGCGCCATTTACCACGGCGTGTGAGCGGCAAGCGAGTTTTATTAGGCAGGTGGGGACGCATAACGGCATCAGCCTATATAAGGGGATAAAGATCCACCTCTTTCACCTACGCCTTCTTCCTCCTTTGCCCATCCATCTCCTGCGCACTCAAGCTCCAACGCCCAAGTTCGCTCTTTCTTCCCCAACCTGCTCCAGCGATGTCCGGAGCGGGTGGCAAGTGGATGGCTTCCTCCGTTATGGAGGGTCAAATCAAAAAGCTTAGGAAGGCCAGATATCTGTCCAAGGACATCCCACACCGGCTTCCCCAGGCGGGGCAGCTTCTTCCCACCCCAAGGCCCCATGAGAGGGTAGTTTTTCTCCCCCATTTCCTCCGCGGACTGGGTTTTCCACTTCACCCTTTTGTCCGGGGGCTCATGTTCTACTACGGGCTGGACTTCCACGAACTGGCCCCGAACTTTATCCTCAATATCTCGGCGTTTATCATCGTGTGTGAGGCCTTTCTTCGCATCCGCCCCCACTTCGGCCTCTGGCTCCAGACCTTCAACGTCAAGCCCAAGGTGGTGTCCGGCACCCAGGCGGAGTGCGGAGGTGCTATGGTCGGCAAAATGGCCAACGCACTCTGGTTCGATGGCTCCTTTGTGGAGTCCTTAAAGGGGTGGCAGGCAGGGTGGTTTTACATCACCGAGCCACGCGAGTCGAAATGGGTCGCGGCCCCTGAGTTCCGACCCGGACCCCCCACGCGGCTCATGTCCTGGAAAGAGACGGGCCTATCGTGGGGCAACGAAGAAGAAGTGACCGGACTGCAAACTTGCATCCGGTCCCTGATGAACAAGCCTATCCGGTATGTCAACATCATCCAGGTCATGTTCGTTCGCCGGATCCTCCCGTGCCAAGAACGGGAGTTTACTTTGTGGGAATTCGACCCGACGCAGCACCAAACCCTCAATAGGCTCTTCAACACGACGTATGAAGACGTCTGGAAGGTGCTAACCAAAGGCGCCGAGTGCCCCACCTCCGCTTCCGAGGACCGCGGATACAGCTCGCAGCGCAACGCTAGCGAGGTAGGCTATTTATACCTTTCACAGGTTCGTTAAGCTTTTCTACATAGATTAACTCTATGTGGGATCTAAAAACTCCCTTTGCCTTTGACAGGCGTGGCTGAAGATAGCCGGACCAATCAACTGTCCGGCTCCTCTGCCCGAAGACCCAGCCCCAGCTCTCTTAGAGAAGCTGCTGGCTCCGGCGCCCTATGTGGTGCCGGAGAAGAAGGTCAAGAAGAAGAAGACCATCGGGACTCGAAAGAGTGCCCGCAATGTGGTGGTGTCGAGCTCGTCACCTGGCGAGTCTGCTACGCCCTCCTCTCGTGAAAACAAGGAGGAGGAACAAGGAAGCTCTCCCCCTCCAGCGAGGGGAGCGAAAAAGAAGAAGGCCGCCCCGACAAGGGAGGCTGAGGGGTCGAGGAAAAGGAAGACCCCTCCGCCGGACTACTCCCCCAACGTCGAAGAGGGCGGAAAGGAGTGGCCGGACAGAACCAAGCGTCCGGCGACATCGTAAGTATTCACATACCAGAATGACTCATAGTATCTTCAAGTGCGCAGATTACCCTAATGTCGAATGTTATTTGCGCAACCCGCCCCGAGCCGCACTCGATGATTCATCGAGCGGCTCCCTGGATTCGTCGGACATGAACTCTGTCCCGCCCGCAGTCTCCCCCAGCGGGGCGGTCGACGCCGAAGCGGCGTCCCATCGAACAGGGCAGGAGGAGGTGGTCCTGGAGGAGCCGCAAGGCAATCCTCAGGACCCCAGGAGTAAAGGGGATGAAACCCCCCAGGGCTCCCAGTCCGGCTTTGTGCGGGACACCGCGCCGGACTCAACCGTCCTGGCTCGCGGTGGGCGAACTCCTTCCAAGAGGAGTAAGCCGTCTGAGCCGGCGACCTCTGTCCAACCAGAGGCGCCGGATAGTCTGTTGGAGGCGCTTGAAGGCGCCACCATCGACGAGGAGCACCGTACTGTTATGAGTGCGGTGGTCCAAAGGGTTCAGTCCGCCAAGAGCGGACTGAATGAAGCTTGCGCTAGCCTTCTAACAGGCTTCCAGGTAAGCAAAAAATATGCTAAATTCATTACCGCATAGACAGTAGCCCCTGATGCTCTGTTCGGTGTTCGGAAAGAAAAGCCGAATAGAGGATCCAACAATTTTCGCAGGAGTCTAATAAAAAGTCTAATATGCGTATGCAGGCTTCCCTGCTGTCCACCGCCGCACTGACTGCGCAGGTGGAAGTCCTGAAAAAGGACCTCGAGCGGTCCGAGCGAGAGCTCGGCCTTGCCAAAAGGCAGCTCGTGGAAAAGGAAGGTAAGAAATACCCCTTAGAAGAAAAAAAGAAAGAAAAAGAAAAAAGAAAAAGGGTGCCTATAGAGAGGCTTCATTGCAAAAAGAAATAACAGGATTGTACTGCTTATTGTAGGGGCCACAACCAAGGTGGCAACCCTGAAGCAGGCGCTGGCTGAGGCCGAGAGGAAAGCGGCCGAGGAGCGCGCCGAGCGAGAAAAGCTTAGGGTCCAAGTCGGCGAGGTGCAGCAAGAGCTGCAAGCTCTCATGAAGAAACATGAGGGTTTGGAGCTTGAGGCAAAAACGCAAGCATCCGAGCTCGCGTCGGCTGTTGAGACCACCAAGAGTGCCAAGGCCGAAGCCCAAAAGGCCCTCCAAGAGTTGGAGGATGTGAAAAAGATAGCAGCGGGTAAGGCATTCTTAATGCAAAGTAGGAATATAAAGGTGAAATACCTATTACTTACCCGAATCCGGAGTTCTCCAGGGGCGTTCTTCGATCTTCCCCGCAGCGCATCCGACGCCGCCGCATTCTACCGAGCTAAAGAGGACAGCTCGATGGAGAGTGTGTTCTGGTCTCAGTATTCTGAGGCCGGACACCCTGTGCCCTTAAGCGATCAGCTGAAGCAGCTGGCCGAGCTCCACAAGGCGGCCGAACAGGCCATGAAGGGCTTACTAGTTCGGCTGTGGCCTGGAGAGGCCCTGCCTGGGAGCTACTTCGGGCTGGTGCGGCGGCTGGTGGAGGCCTGTCCACGGCTTGAGGTCATCAAGCGCTCCGTATGCATAGAAGGTGCCCGGAGGGCCCTTGCCCGTGTAAGGGTACACTGGGGCAAGCTGGACGGAGAGAAGCTGGTGAAGGACGGGCCGCCGCAGGGGAAGGAGCATCGCAAGCCTGAGAACTACTACAAGGAAGTTCTCGCTGGAGCTCGCCTTGTCGCGGATGAGTGTGCCAAAGATGTAATATTTCAATGAACTCGCTCGTTTGTATCCTGTGCGCTGAAAACTTGTTCATATGCGCTTAAGCAATGCTTTCTGAATTTAAAATATTATTTTCTGTGTGGCCATTTATCAATAACTGAGAGATGGCGAGTCGTCGGCTTCTGCCCCCATGCAACTAGTGCTGGGGTGTTCGGGATAAACCTGAGGGCTCTTGTTCCCATAGTTGGGTCCTTCGAGGGAGGCGCTCAGCACAGCGAACCAGGCAATCGGACTATAATGCTTGAACACTCTCACTTAGCCATAGAACATTATAATTTTAAATTTCGGCGAAGCCCCTAGTTCGGGAGGCCGAATTCGGGGCACTATCCACGCCTTTAGCCGGACTTAACCAGCTCTCCGCTTGAAGCGGCATAAGCCTTTAGGGACTCGAAAAACCTCTCGAACAGCGACCGGTCTCGCGCCTTATCATGACAGTCTGTTTTAGCTTTCTCCACTGAGGTGCTCACCCACATGATCTGGGGCACAATCGCAGTGGTTCTCCTAGTGCTACCTTAGCCGATAGAGCGGAACGTAAGGCACCAAAACATAGGAGCCGGGCAAACCCAACATATGACCAAAATCATGACTCGGAGCCGATGCATATAATGCTATAAGTTTGGGGTGCCGCACTTGTGAAAGTGGACGGACTTCTCACACCAGATAGAAGGGTAATAAAGCCCCTGGCGTGGTTTGTCGTACCATGGTGTACGGGTGCGATCATGTTATTTGAGTAAACATATGTATATTAAAAGAAGATAATGCAAAAAATAGACGAAAAGCTATGCATTATTTATGGGGAGGCTGTTTATTCAAGCCGAACGATACAAGTAGTGCGAAAAAAAACTAGACTATTTAACATGTCCTGACCAGACGCAGGCCGCGGAATTTAAAAACAGATATATCGCTTGAAATAGAGACCACCTGAGAGTTCCATGATGCGGCGTTGTTTTGTCTGCTTTCCTGGGTCATGTATCGTCTGTGCGGCAGCGAGGCCAAACACTGTATCCAGAGTATGGAGTCCTGAAAGAAAAGAAAAAAAACCCGGCAGCCCCTAGTACGTTTGACGCCGTATTGTTGGCATGCCGTTTTATCTGCCCCTTCCCCTATGCCCATGGAATTGTAAGGGCGTAATTGTGTACTCGAGGTACTAGCTCCGCTATGTAGCGATGGCTGGGGTTGGGGCCGTATTGCTACGCGTGCTCTGAACGCGCCAGTCGGTCTTGCTGCGGGTTATTCCGGGCGCGTTTTGCTTTGTCCTGCTTTGTAGCGGCCGGACTCGTGAGCTGCCTTAACAGGCTGCTTTGTACCTCTGCTGTGAGGGCCGCCGTGTGTTCCTCCGTACGGATGGAGCGTTCGGTGTTTCCGCTGACCGTGATTATACCTCGAGGGCCTCGCATCTTGAGCTTGAGATATGCGTAGTGCGGCACCGCATTGAATTTAGCGAATGCGGTTCGTCCAAGCAGAGCATGATAGCCACTGCGGAACGGAACTATGCCGAAGATTAAATCTTCGCTTCGGAAGTTGTCCGGAGATCCGAAGACCACATCAAGTGTTATGGAGCCTATGCAATTGGCCTCTACACCTGGGATGACGCCTTTAAAGGTCGTCCTTGTGGGCTTGATCCTTGATGGATCTATGCCCATTTTCCGCACTGTATCCTGGTAGATCAGGTTCAGGCTACTGCCGCCGTCCATGAGGACTCTTGTAAGGTGAAATCCGTCAACGATTGGGTCAGGAACCAATGCGGCGAAACCGCCGTGACGGATGCTAGTGGGGTGGTCCCTTCGATCGAAGGTGATCGGGCAAGAGGACCATGGGTTGAACTTTGGGGCGACTGGCTCCATCGCGTATACGTCCCGTAGCACATGCTTCCTCTCCCGCTTGGGAATATGAGTCGCGTATATCATGTTCACCATCCACACTTGTGGGGGAAACCCCTTCTATCCGTTGTTGTTCGGCGGCCTGGGCTCCTCTTCGTCATCGCTGTCTAGCCCCTTGTTTTTGTGTTCGGCTCTTAACTTGCCTGCCTGCTTGAACACCCAACAATCCCTGTGATTGGCTGGCCTTTCGGGGGTGCCGTGAATTCGGCACGAGCGGTCGAGTATTCGGTCCAAACTGGACGGGCCCTGGGTATTCTTTTTGAATGGCTTTTTCCGCTGATCGGATTTATGGCCTCTGAATCCGGCGTTTACTGCCGTATCTTCATTGCTGTCGCTGCTGACGCGGCGTTTCTGTTTATTCCATCGCGACCTGCCACTTTTGTCCTTGGTATCTGAATTACCTTGCTTCTTCGATAAGTTGTTGCTGCGAGCTAGCCAGCTATCTTCGCCCGCGCAAAAGCGGGTCATGAGTGTCGTGAGGGCTGCCATGGATTTCGGCCTTTCCTGTCCCAGGTGCCGGGCAAGCCACTCGTCACGGATGTTATGCTTGAAGGCTGCTAAGGCCTCTCCATCCGGACAATCGACTATTTGATTTTTCTTTGTTAGGAACCGTGTCCAGAATTGCCTGGCCGATTCTTCTGGCTGCTGGATTATGTGGCTTAGGTCGTCGGCGTCCGGTGGCCGTACGTAGGTCCCCTGGAAGTTGTCGAGGAATGCAGCCTCCAGGTCCTCCCGAGAGCCGATCGAATCTGCGGGGAGGCTGTTAAGCCAGTGCCGGGCTGGTCCCTTAAGCTTAAGGGGTAAATATTTGATGGCGTGCAAATCATTGCCACGTGCCATGTGGATGTGGAGGAGATAGTCCTCAATCCATACTGCCGGATCTGTCGTACCATCGTACGACTCGATGTTGACGGGTTTAAAACCCTCTGGGATTCTATGGTCCATTACTTCGTCTGTGAAGCATAGTGGGTGTGCGGCGCCCCTGTACTGGGCTATGTCTCGACGCAGTTCGGAGGAGTTGTGCCTGTTGTGTTCTGCCCGGCCGGATTTATTGTGTCCGGAGTGAAAACTATCACGTGCCGTCGGGCATCCGCGCGATCCATGGATCGATCTTGTTGGCCTTGCTTTGTCCTCCAGGACGTCTCGCAGGTCTGGTTCGTGTTCCCGTGCCTTGGTAAAGCGGCCGCGGGGCATGGCTTGTTTGGATGTTCGACAGGCTTCTCTGTCGCGGCCGCGAGGTGGCCGATCTGCCATGTCTTGGGCTTCCTCCTCTGATTGGGGTAGCGGCCTGCGCTTAGGATAGTTTTTGGAGGGGCGTCCGAGCTTGTGCTCTTCGGCCGCAAGGACTTTAGACCATCTGTCAGCTAGCAAATCTTGATCAGCTCTAAGCTGTTGCTGCTTTTTCTTTAGGCTGTTCACCGTGGCTAAAAGCCTACGTTGAAAGCGCTCTTGTTCGGCGGGGTCCGATGGTACGATGAATTCATCGTCGCCGAGGCTTGCCTCGTCTTCGGAGGGAGGCATGTAGTTATCGTCCTCGACCTCTCGCTCTGCCGCTCTCTCATGAGGGCGGTCTTCTCCATCTTCCTGTGCCGAATCCTGATGGTTTTGGTGTTCTTAGGCGCTGTCCGGGGTAGTATTATCTCCCGTGCCGGAATCACCATTTCTGCTGTGGCGGGATTTGGAGAGGCGCCGCTGACGTCGGCGTTTTGGAGGCTTTTTCGAAGTGCCATCCTCCGTTGTTCCATCGCCATCTCCATCTTTTGGAGCATCCACCATGTATATGTCGTATGACGAGGTGGCAGTCCAGAGCCCTACAGGTGCTGGTTCTTGCTCGTCTTCTCCTTCGTCGTCCATACCGTGGAAGTCTTCGGAGCCGAAGTCGAGCATGTCGGATATATCGTCGACAGTGGCTATTAAGTGGGCGGTGGGTGGGCTTTGAATTTCTTCGTCGTCCGAATCCCGACCTCGCAGGCCATAGTTCGGCCCAGGCTCTCCTGACAAAGAGAGAGACTTGAGAGAATTCAGAATATCACCAAAAGGTGAATACTGAAAGATGTCCGCGGCGGTGAACTCCATTACCGGCGCCCAATCTGATTCGATTGGCAGGGGCGCGGGAGGTTCGGAGTTCGGAGAAGAGTCCGGCTCCTTGGAGTCATGTGCCATGCGGAGTGCGGGGCTTGCGTTTGGCTCAATGGCTTTTAAGATCGCAGCCCCCTAGGTGACGTCCAACCGTTCGTCCTCAAAGAACGCAGCGGGCTCCAGATCGAGGATCGGGGCCGGAGTGTATGCGGCCTCCAAGACACTGTTCGAAGGCAGAGCTATATCATGCCCCTCGAGATAGTGCGGCGCGCTTGGCTGTGGCTCGAATCCGTCGAAGATCAAGTCTCCGCGGATATCTGCCGTGTAGTTTAGGCTTCCAAACCTGACTTGATGGCCAGGGGCGTAGCTCTCGATCTGCTCCAGATGGCCAAGCGAGTTGGCCCGCAGAGCGAAGCCGCCGAAGACGAAGATCTGTCCGGGGAGAAAAGTCTCACCCTGGACCTCATCGTTGTTGATGATCAAAGGAGCCATCGGGCCTAAAGGCGACGACACAGAGGAACTCTCAATGAAAGCACCAATGTCGGTGTCAAAACCGGCGGATCTCGGGTAGGGGGTCCCGATCTGTGCGTCAAGGTCGGATGGTAACAGGAGACAAGGGACACTTTATTTTACCCAGGTTCGGGCCCTCTCGATGGAGGTAAAACCCTACTCCTGCTAGATTAATATTGATGATATGGGTAGTACAAGAGTAGATCTACCACGAGATCAAGGAGGCTAAACCCTAGAAGCTAGCCTATGGGTATGATGATGATTATGATGTGTTCGTCCTACGGACTACAACCCTCCGGTTTATATAGGCACCGGATAGGGTTAGGGTTACACAGAGTCGGTTACATTGGTAGGAGATCTTGAATATCCGCATGCCTAGCTTGCCTTCCACGCCAAGGAAAGAACCTTCCGGACACGGGACGAAGTCTTCAATCTTGTATCTTCATAGTCCTGGAGTCCGGCTGAAGATATAGTTCGGCTATCCGAACACCCCCTAATCCAGGACTCCCTCACCAGCATTCGAGTTTTCAGCAAAGATTATGAACTAACCATATTCACAATAACACTTAGGTCTCATATTTACTCATATCAATGATATAATCAACTAGCGAGTAATAATAATAAATCTCGGATGACAACACTTTCTCAAAACAATCGTAATATGATATAACAAGATGGTATCTCGCTAGCCCTTTCTGAGACCGCAAAACATAAATGCAGAGCACCTCTGAAGATCAAGGAATGACTAAACATTGTAATTCATGGTAAAAGTCATACCCAATATAAATTAATAGTAATGGATGCAACTGACAGCGGTGCTCTCCAACTGGTGCTTTTTAATAAAAGGGTGATGACTCAACATAAAACTAAATAGATAGGCCCTTCGCAGAGGGAAGCAGGGATTTGTAGAGGTGCCAGAGATCAATTTTGAAATAGATATGAATAATATTTTGAGCGGTTTTCTTTCATTGTCAACATAACAACCGAGAGATCTCGATATCTTCCATGCTACACACATTACAGGCGGTTCCCAAACAGAATGGTAAAGTTTATACTCCCCCTCCACCAACAAGCATCAATCCATGGCTGGCTCGAAACAACGAGTGCCTCCAACTAACAAGAGTCCCGGGGGAGTTTTGTTTGCAATTATTTCGATTTGATTTTCTTAGAGCATGGGACTGGGCATCCCGGTGACCAGCCATTTTCTCGTGAGTGAGGAGTAGAGTCCACTCCTCTTGAGAATAACCCGCCTAGCATGGAAGATACAGACAGCCCCTCTTGATACATGAGCTATTCGAGCATGCAAAACAGAATTTCATTTGAAGGTTTAGAGTTTGGCACATACAAATTTACTTGGAACGGCAGGTAGATAGCGCATATAGGAAGGTATAGTGGACTCAAATGGAATAACTTTGGGGTTTATGGAAGTGGATGCACAAGCAGTATTCCCGCTTAGTATAAGTGAAGGCTAGAAAAAGACTGGGAAGCGACCAACTAGAGAGCGACAACAGTCATGAACATGCATTAAAATTAATAAACATTGAATGCAAGCATGAGTAGGATATAATCCACCATGAACATAAATATCGTGAAGGCTATGTTGATTTTGTTTCAACTACATGCATGAACATGTGCCAAGTCAAGTCACTCGAATCGTTCAAAGGAGGATACCACCCTATCATACCACATCACAACCATTTTAATAGCATGTTGGCATGCAAGGTAAACCATTATAAGCTTCTAGCTAATTAAGCATGGCATAAGCAACTATAATCTCTAATTGTCATTGCAAACATGTTCATTCATAATAGGCTGAATCAGGAACGATGAACTAATCATATTTACAAAAAGAAGAGAGATCGAGTTCATACCAGCATTTCTCATCTCAATCAGTCCATCATATATCGTCATTATTGCCTTTCACTTGCATGATCAAGCGCCGTGAATAATAATAATAGTGCACGTGCATTGGACTAAGCTGGAATCTGCAGGCATTCAATGCAAAGGAGAAGACAAGATAATATGGGCTCTTGGTTAAATCAACAATAATGCATATAAGAGCCACTTCAACATTTTCATTATGGTCTTCTCCTCTCGACCCCCAAAGAAAAGAAAAGAAATAAAACTATTTACACGGGAAAGCTCCCAACAAACAAAAGAAGAACAGGAAATCTTTTTGGGTTTTCTTTTAATTATTACTACTATAGGCATGAAAAGTAAACTAGCTAAAAGCTACAACTAATTTTTTTTTGTTTTTCTTAAAGTTTATCAAACACACAATAAGAAAGCGAGAAAAAGAAAATAAACTAGCATGGATATTACAGTGAAAAAGTATGAGCACCGACAACTAGCATGATTGTGTGAATATGAATGTAATGTCGGTGAGAAATACGTACTCCCCCAAGCTTAGGCTTTTGGCCTAAGTTGGTCTATGGCCACGGCTGGCCTGGCGGATATCCAAAGTTGTAGTTGGGGTCGTACTGTGATGCAGCAGCTATTGCCTCATGAGCTGCCGCTTGGAGGCGAGCTGTCTTCGCCCTCCTCTTATACTCGTTCGCCTCCTCCCTGGTTATAATATATCTCCCTTTTGCCTGAAGGTCGAAGAAAGTAGGAGCAGGAAGAGCAACATGGAAAATGCGGCGCTTGTCAAACATTAGTCGGTAATGGAGAGGTTGTTCATTCCTCTCAATAAACTGATGGCGAACCATAGCCTCATATCCTAGATAAGTGGGAGGCAATTCCATATCATTTTCATGTATGGGTATCCCAAGAAAATTAGCCACACGGGTTGCATAAATTCCACCAAACAAGTCTCCACTTAAACCATTATTATGCAACCTCTGTGCAACAATGGCCCCCAAGTTATATTGTTGATCTCCTAAAACAGCACTCTTGAGAACGCTAAGATCAGGGACACACATGTGACATGCTTCATCCTTACCATTTATGCACCTACCTATGAAGAGAGCAAAATAATGTATAGCAGGAAAATGAATGCTCCCTATGGTAGCTTGTGTTACATCTCTAGATTCCCCCACTATAATACTAGCAAGAAAATCTCTAAACTCAGATTTGCGAGGTTCACTAATACTACCCCATTGTGGAAGTTTGCAAGCAGTATTAAAATCCTCTAAGTCCATGGTATAAGATTGTCCATAGATATCAAATAGGACAGTGTGAGAATTACGTGAAGATGAAAATTTGAACCTTCTCACAAAGGAAACAGTTAGGTGATAGTATTGAGCGCACTTATCCAGCATGAAGCCCTCAAGTTCAGCATTACGCACATATGCGTCAAATTCCTCCTTAATTCCTGCTTGAACCATGAAATCGTCTGACGGCCATTCACAAGGCCGCACTTGAGCTTCTCTTGGTAGTTCATGGTCCAGCTCACGCATTGCGTGCCTGGGTCCTTGCTTCCTTGAATAACCACCTTGGTACAATTTCCTAGACATATTTCTTCCTCTGAAAAATTTCTGAAAACTTTAGTAACTTAAAATAAAAGTGAACCAAAGTTAACAAAATTGATAGCAACTACTCCCACAAGTGCCTAGAGGCTATATCATGCATTAGAACTACTTGGGACCATATAAATTTGACATGCAAGCTCAAGAACAGAGTCACCTGGGGAGCAAAAGTTTGCAATGAATAAAGCACTAGAACAAAAAAATAATTGGACCATTGGAGGAGTCACATACCGAAGAACAATTCCCCAAAGCAGTTTTGTGAGTGGAGCTTTGAGCTAGGAGATCAAAAATCACAGCAAAATGAGCTAGAACTCGTGCTTGAGCTGGTTGGTGATTTTTTTTGGGAGGAAGAAGGAGTGTGTGGTGGCTGGAATAAGTGGAGGGGAGCCATATAACGCCCTCAATGCGGCTATATCTCCCACGTGTCGAAGCACGACTTAGAGGCATAACCGCATTGAAAGCAATGTCGCGAGTGAGGTAATCTTCACACAACCCATGTAATACATAAGGGAAAGAGATACATAGTTGGCTTACAATCGCCACTTCACACAATTACATGAATAAACAATACATCAACCAAGTACAATCAGGGCCCGACTACGGAGCCAAAATAAAAGAAGAACCTCAAAAGCGACAAATGACCAAGATCGACCCCAACTGGGCCCCACTATTGATCGACTAGAACGGAACAACGTAAAGGACAAGATCTCCATCGAACTCCCCCTTGAGCTCGGGTGCATCACCTGCACGGTCTCATTGGCACCTGCAAACTGGTATTGGAAGTATCTGGTGAGTCACGGGGACTCAGCAATCTCACACCCGGGAGATCAAGACTATTTAAGCTTAAAGGTAGGGGAAAAGGTATGAGGTGGAGCTGCAGCAAGCGACTAGCATTTATGGTGGCTAACATACGCAAATGAGAGCGAGAAGAGAAGGCAAAAGCACGGTCGAACAACTATGATCAATAAGTGATCCTGAACTACTTACGTCAGACATAACTCCAACAACCGTGTTCACTTCCCGGACCCCGCCGAGAAGAGACCATCACGGTTACACACGCGGTTGGTGTATTTTAGTTAAGATCGACTTCGGGTTTTCTACAACCGGACATTAACAAATTCCCATCTGCCCATAACCGCGGGCACGGCTTTCGAAAGATCAAAACCCTGCAGGGGTGTCCCAACTTAGCCCATGATAAGCTCTCGCGATCAACGAAGGATATTCCTTCTCCCCGGGAAGACCCGATCAGTCTCGGAATCCCGGCTACAAGACATTTTGACAGCAATAAAACAAGTCCAGCAAAACCGCCCGATGCGCCGACATCCTGATAGGAGCTGCACATATCTCGGTCTCAGGGCAACACCGGATGAGTCAAGCTACGAGTAAAACCAGCCCTCGAGTTTCCACGAGGTGGCCCCGCAGGTTGCTCGGTTCGGGCCAACACTTAAACAAGCATTGGTCCGGGGGGGCTAAATAAAGATGACCCTCGGGTTGATCAGACCCAAGGGAAAGGGATAGGTGGTAGGCAAATGGTAAAACCAAGGTTGGGCCTTGCTGGAAAAGTCTTATTCAAAGCGAACTGTCAAGGGGGTCCCATAAATCACCCGACCGCGTTAGGGACGCAAAATCCGGGAACATAACACCGATATGACGGAAACTAGGGCGGCAAGAGTGGAACAAAACACCAGGCATAAGGCCGAGCCTTCCACCCTTAACCAAGTATATAGATGCATTAATTAAATAAGATATATTGTGATATCCCAACAAGTAAACATGTTCCAACAAGGAACAACATCTCCATGTTCCAACAAGGAACAAACTTCATCTTCACCTGCAACTAACAACGCTATAAACGGGGCTGAGCGAAGCGGTAACATAGCCAAACAACGGTTTGCTAGGACAAGGTGGGTTAGAGGCTTGGTTTGACAATATAGGAGGCATGATAAGCAAGTGGTAGGTATCGCAGCAAAGGCATAGCAAAAGAGCGAGCAATCTAGCAAGCAAAGATAGAAGTGATCTCGAGGGTATGGTCATCTTGCCTGAAATCTCGCAAGGAAGAAGAACGAGTCCATGAAGAAGACAAATGGACGAAGACGAACGGATCCTCACAAACGCGATGATAACGGAATCAACCCGAAGAAGCAACACCGGAAAGAAACACACAACATAGTAAACAAACAACACATAAACATGGCATGATGCACAAGCGAGCATGATGCATGTCCGGTTTAATGATTCATGGCATGGCAAATGCAACAAACAACACTACAAATTAAGTGGAGCTCAATATGCAACGAGTTGCATATTGACAAAACACCACAACAATTATTTAGTACTCTCTTGTTTATGTACCCAACAATATTAAATGTTGATTAACATGGCAAGGGGTGAAGCACAACAAAACTATCTATCTAGACAAGTTTAAATGAGGCCGGAACAACAAACATCAACTCCGGAAACTCCTCATATGCATATATTTAGATTTGGTACTGATCTGACCTAAAGCATATTTTAATGTTGTTAAACAGGAAAATAAAGTGCACCATGTTAAACTAGGCATTTTTCTACCCCATTTACATATATAATTTATTAAAATCCGAGTTACGGTTGAATCGTTATGAATTAAATCATTTTAACATGGCATTTGAGCAAATTTAAACAAACAGCATTTTAAACATTTTAAACATGCATGAAAGTGGGATATTATTAAACTACACAATTTTCTGAGCATTTTTCATATATAAAACATTTTAATCCGATGCACGATTTGTGAGATATTATATGCATGAACATGAGGGTCTTTTCTGTAAAAACAGCAAAACCTGGGATAATAACTAAATTCGCCGGGACAGGAAAAAAAACATGCCGGGCCGAATCTAACTGAACTGGGCCACAGAGGGGGGCTGCTCACCACGGGCCTAGCCCAGGGCGCGGAGAGGAGCAGGCCAGCTGCTGGGCCCTGGTGCAACGGCCCACGCGGGGAGGAGGCGGAGGCGCTCGTCGTCCTCCTCGAGCAGGACAGCGGGACGACGGCGCCCGAGGTCAACGGCGGCGCAGCGGCGACTCCGGCAGGCGGGAACGGCGAGGATCTGCAGGAATGGATGGATCCAGAGGCGGGGGCGCCGGATCCGTGCTTGATGGAGCTCCCAATCGGCGGCGGACGCGGATCGCGGCGGTGCGGTTCCTGCCGAATCGGGAGAGAGAGAGAGAAAATGAGGACGGGAGAGATCGGGCCAGAGGGGGAGGAGCGAGATGGGGACGGGCGCGGCGGACGGTGACCTGGTCGGGGCGCTCGCCGGCGGCGGGGCTCCGGTGGGCTGCGGGGCAGCGAGGGAGGCGGCCTGCGGCGGGGATGGATCGAGGGGCTCCTACCCTCGAGCGGTGCGGGAGCGAGGATCCAGGCGGCGGGGCGCGCGGGCTCCTCCGGGCCCAGATCGGCCCGGGGCGGGCCTCGCCTGGGTCGCGATGGGCTGCGGCGGCGGGAGGCGCTGGCTGGGACGCGTGGAGGCGCCTGGTTGGTGGAGGGAGGTGGTTGGCGGCGGCGCGGCGAACGGGACGATGACAAGTGGCGGCGGGGGAGCTGACCGGAGCGGAAAACGAGGGGAGCGGCGGCGCTGCGGGTAGGAGAAGGTTAGGGGCTAGGTTAGGGTAGGTTTAGGCCATTTCTGGCAGGGGAAGGGGTCTATATATAGACAGGGGCTAGGGTTAGGGATTTTCGAGGCCTCCGATCGCGATCCGACGGATCCGATCGAGAGAGAGGGGTTAGGGGACCTAGGTGGACTGAGGAGAGGGGGTTTTCGGACTGTGCTAGAGTGGTTGGGCTGAGAGGAGAGGAGAGGAGAGAAGTGCAGCCCGGCAACTGTTTCCGGAGACCGAAAACGTCCGACGAAAGTACCGGCAACAGTACCGCTATATGTTTAACGGTTGAGCTATCAAACGGACTCCGAATGCGATGAAATTTGGCAGGCGGTCTGTCTACACTAAAATAAGGCCGCTCGACAAGTTTCATTCCATTCCGAGAACATCTTAACGCCACTTATAAAATAATATTCGGACATGCCGCGGGCGCGTGCAAGTGTGGTTGGTCTCAGAACGGACAAGGGAGAGAACTCGGAGAACCCGGTCGGATGCAAGTTTCGAAAAATATGATGATGCAATGCGGATGATGACATGGCAAGATGCGACACGCAAGCAAATGACATGGCAAGGACGGCGAATAACTGGCGGACACCTGGCGCATCAGGTCCGGGGCGTTACAAGCCACCATGGGCACACGAGGCAGGGGGCGCGCCCAGGGGGTGTGGGTGCGCCCTGGACCCTCATGACCAGGTGCTTGCTCCCCCTGATGTGTTCTCAGTGCCATATATTCTCAAAGATTCCAGAAAAAACATATTTCATTTTCAGGGCATTTGAAGAACTTTTAATTTCGAGGTATTTTTTATTGCACGGATAAATCAGAATACAAACAGAAAATACTATTTTGCTTTTATTTATTTTAAATAACAGAAAGTAAAAGGGGGGTACAGAAGGTTGTGCTTTCTAACTTCATCCATCTCATGCTCATCAAAAGGAATCCACTAACAAGGTTGATCAAGTCTTGTTAACAAACTCATTCAGAATCACATGAAACTGGAGAAATTTCGAATAACACTAGGTTACCTTAACGGGGATATGCACATCCCCAACAATAATAATATCATATTTCTTCTTGACAATAGGTAGAGGAAATTCAAAACCTCCAATAATAATCGATGGAATTTTTCTAATAGAATTGATACTGTGGACTTGAGGTTGTTTCCTCGGAAAGTGTACCGTATGCTCATTACCATTAACATGAAAAGTGACATTGCCTTTGTTGCAATCAATAACGGCCCCTGCAGTATTCAAAAATGGTCTTCCAAGAATAATAGACATACTATCGTCCTCGGGAATATCAAGAATAACAAAGTCCGTTAAAATAGTAACGTTTGCAACTACAACAGGCACATCCTCACAAATACCGACAGGTATAGCAGTTCATGTATCGGCCATTTGCAAAGATATTTCAGTAGGTGTCAACTTATTCAACTCAAGTCTATGATATAAAGAGAGAGGCATAACACTAACACCGGCTCCAAGATCACATAAAGCAGTTCTAACATAGTTTCTTTTAATGGAGCATGGTATAGTTGGTACTCCTGGATCTCCAAGTTTCTTTGGTATTCCACCCTTAAAAGTATAATTAGGAAGCATGGTGGAAATTTCAGCTTTCCGTATCTTTCTTTTATTTGTAACAATATCCTTCATATACTTAGCATAAGGATTCATTTTAAGCATAGCAGTCAAACGCATACGCAAGAAGATAGGTCTAATCATTTCAGCAAAGCGCTCAAAATCCTCATCATCCTTTTTCTTGGATGGTTTAGGAGGAAAAGGCATGGGTTTCTGAACCCATGGTTCTCTTTATTTACCGTGCTTCCTAGCAACAAAGTCTCTCTTATCATAACGTCGATTCTTTGATTGTGGGTTATCAAGATCAACAACAGGTTCAATCTCTACATCATTGTTATTGCTAGGCTGAGCATCAACATGAACATCATCATTAACATTATCACTAGGTTCATGTTCATCACTAGATTGTGTCTCAGCATCAGAAATAGAAATATCATTGGGATTCTCACGTGTGTCAACAACATGTTCACTAGAAGCATGCAAAGTCCTATCATTTTTATTTTTATTCCTCTTAGAAGGACTAGGTGCATCAACATTAGTTCTCTGAGAATCTTGCTCAATTCTCTTAGGGTGGCCTTCAGGATACAAGGGTTCCTGAGTCACTTTACCTCCTCTAGTTGCAACTCTAACAGCAAAGTCATTTTTCTTATAATTTAATTCATTGAGCAAATCATTTTGAGCTTTAAGTACTTGTTCTACTTGAGTGGTAACCATAGAAGCTTGTTTACTAATGAGTTTAAGTCCACCTTTAACACTAGCCATATAATCACTCAAGTGTTCAATCATATAAGCATTACGTTTCAATTGTCTACCAACATAAGCATTGAAGTTTTCTTGTTTAACAATAAAATTATCAAACTCATCTAAGCATTGGCTGGCAAACTTAGTAGGCGGGATTTCAACTTTATCATATCTATAGAGAGAATTTACCTTTACTACCTGTGTCGGGTTATCAAGACCGTGTGTTTCTTCAATAGGTGGTGAATTCTTAACATCTTCAGCTTTAATACCTTTTTCTTTCATAGCTTTCTTTGCCTCTTGCATATCTTCAGGACTGTGAAATAGAATACCCCTTTTCTTCGGAGTTGGCTTAGGAGTTGGTTCAGGAAGTGTCCAATTATTTTCATTAGTCAACATATTATTCAATAGCAATTCAGCTTGATCAACTGTTCTTTCCCTGAAAAACACAACCAGCACAACTATCCAGGTGGTCTTTGGAAGCATCAGTTAGTCCATTATAAAAGATATCAAGTATTTCATTTTTCTTGAGAGGATGATCAGGCAAAGCATTAAGTAATTGGAGAAGCCTCCCCCAAGCTTGTGGGAGACTCTCTTCTTCAATTTCCACAAAATTATATATTTCCCTTAAAGCAGCTTGTTTCTTATGAGCGGGGAAATATTTAGCAGAGAAGTAATAAATCATATCCTGGGGACTACGCACACAACTAGGATCAAGAGAATTAAACCATATTTTAGCATCCCTCTTTAATGAGAACGGAAATAATTTAAGGATATAGTAGTAGCGAGTTTTCTCATCATTAGTGAACATGGTGGCTATATCATTTAATTTAGTAAGATGTGCCACAACAGTTTCAGATTCATAGCCATAAAAAGGATCAGATTCAACCAAAGTAATTATCTCAGTATCAACAGAGAAATCATAATCCTTATCAGCAATAAAGATAGGTGAAGTAGCAAAAGCAGGGTCATATTTCATTCTAGCATTCAGAGATTTTTCTTTCAGCTTAGCTAATAATTTCTTAAGATCATTCCTATCATTGCAGGCAAGAAAGTCTCTAGCAGTTTCTTCATCCTTAACATAACTCTCCGGCACAACAGGCAATTCATATCTAGGGGGAGAATCTTCATCATCACTTTCATCAATATTATCAATTTCAATAATTTCATTCTCTCTAGCCCTAGCAAGTTGTTCATCAAGAAATTCACCTAGTGGCACAGTAGTATCAAGCATAGAAGTAGTTTCATCATAAGTATCATGCATAGCAGAAGTGGCATCATCAATAACATGCGACATATCAGAATTAATAGCAGAAGCAGGTTTAGGTGTCGCAAGCTTACTCAAAACGGAAGGTGAATCAAGTGCAGAGCTAGATGGCAGTTCCTTACCTCCCCTCGTAGTTGAGGGAAAAATCTTAGTTCTTTCGTCTTTCAAGTTCCTCATAGTGACCAGCAGATATAAATCCCAAGTGACTCAAAGCATAGAGCTATGCTCCCCGGTAACGGCGCCAGAAAATAGTCTTGATAACCCACAAGTATAGGGGATCGCAACAGTTTTCGAGGGTAGAGTATTCAACCCAAATTTATTGATTCGACACAAGGGGAGCCAAAGAATATTCTCAAGTATTAGCAGTTGAGTTGTCAATTCAACCACACATGGATAACTTAGTATCTGCAGCAAAGTATTTAGTAGCAAAGTAGTATGGAAGTAACGGTAACGGTGGCAAAAGTAACAGTAGCAGTTTTGGTTTTGTAGTGATTGTAACAATAGCAACGGGAAAGTAAATAAGCAAAGAACAATATCTGAAAAGCTCGTAGGCATTGGATCGGTGATGGAGAATTATGCCGGATGCGGTTCCTCATGCAAAAGTTATAACATAGGGTGACACAGAACTAGATCCAATTCATCAATGTAATGTAGGCATGTATTCCAAATATAGTCATACGTGCTTATGGAAAAGAACTTGCATGACATCTTTTGTCCTACCCTCCCGTGACAGCGGGGTCCTATTGGAAACTAAGGGATATTAAGGCCTCCTTCTAATAGAGTGCCGGACCAAAGCATTAACACTTAGTGAATACATGAACTCCTCAAACTACGGTCATCACCGGTAAGTATCCCGATTATTGTCACTTCGGGGTTAACGGATCATAACACATAATAGGTGACTATAGACTTGCAAGATAGGATCAAGAACACACATATATTCATGAAAACATAATAGGATCAGACTTGAAATCATGGCACTCGGGACCTAGTGACAAGCATTAAGCATAGCAAAGTCATAGCAACATCAATCTCAGAACATAGTGGATACTAGGGATCAAACCCTAACATAACTAACTCGATTACATGGTAATCTCATCCAACTCATCACCGTCCAGCAAGCCTACGATGGAATTACTCACGCACGGCGGTGAGTATCATGAAATTGGTGATGGAGGAAGGTAGATGATGACGATGGCGACGGATTCCCCTCTCCGGAGCCCCGAACGGACTCCAGATCAGCCCTCCCGAGAGAGATTAGGTCTTGGCGGCAGCTCCGTATCGTAAAACGCGATGAATCCTTCTCTCGGATTTTTTTCTCCCCGAACGTGAATATATAGAGTTCGAGTTGAGGTCGGTGGAGCACCAGGGGGCTCACGAGGCAGGGGGTGCGCTAGGCGCGCCCCCACCCTTGTGAATAGGGTGTGGGCCCCCTGGCCTTGATTCTTTTGCCAGTATTTTTTATTAATTCCAAAAATATTCTCCGTGAAGTTTCAAGTCATTCCGAGAACTTTTATTTCTGCACAAAAATAACACCATGGCAATTTTGGTGAAAACAGCGTCAGTCCGGGTTAGTTCCATTCAAATCATGCAGGTTAGAGTCCAAAACAAGGGCAAAAGTGTTTGGAAAAGTAGATACGACGGAGACGTATCATCTTCGCTGGATGAAGTCTTCCTCCCCTGCAGCATCCTGGCGTATCCCTCCTCATGGGAATGGAAACTTGGAAAATGTTGCTAGCCTGTAATGAAGTAATGTAATGATCGGAGCTGTGGTACTAGCTCTCAGGGCTGCGACTTAGTAGCTGGATACTGTACGCCTCCCACTAGTTGGGGGTGCTTTTATGTTTCACAGCGGCGGTAGGTATTTCCCTCAGATATGAAACCAAGCTTATCGAACCAGTAGGAGAACCAAGCAACACAACATAAACAGCCCTTGCACACAGATAACAAATCCTCGCAACCCGACGTGTTAAAGGGGTTGTCAATACCTTCCGGGGTAAGGCGCCTCAAGATAGGCAAACGGACGGACGTGAGATAAATTTATAGTAAATTGATAGATAGGTCGTAAATAAACTAAATAGAAATAACACGCAGCAAGGTATTTTTGTATTTTTTGTTTAATAAATCTAAAAATAAATGCAAGAAAAAATAAGATCGCAAAGGCAAATATATGAGAAAACCCGGGGGCCGTAGGTTTCACTAGTGGCTTCTCTCGAGAAAAATAGCAAACGGTGGGTGGACAAATTATTGTTGGGCAATTGACAAAACTTCAAATAATTATGACGATATCTAGGCAATGATCATTGTATAGGCATCACGTCCAAGATTAGTAGACCGACTCATGCCTGCATCTACTACTATCACTCCACACATCGACCGCTATCCAGCATGCATCTAGTGTATTAAGTTCATGGAAAAATGGAGTAATGCAATAAGAACGATGACATGATGTAGACAAGATCTATCTATGTAGAGATAGACCCCATCGTTTTACCCTCAGTAGCAACGATGCATACATGTCGTTTCCCTGTCTGTCACTAGGATCAAGCACCGTAAGATCGAACCCACTACAAAGCACCTCTTCCCATTGCAAGATAAATAGACCAAGTTGGCCGAACAAAACCCAAATATCGGAGAAGAAATACGAGGCTATAAGCAATCATGCATATAAGAGATCAAAGAAACTCAAATAACTTTCATGGATATAAAAAGATATAACTGATCATAAACAAAGTTCATCAGCTCCCAACAAACACACTGCAAAATAGTTACATCATATGGATCTCCAAGAGACCATTGTATTGAGAATTCAGCGAGAGAGAGAAAGCCATCTAGCTACGAACTACGGACCCGAAGGTCTACAAAGGACTACTCACGCATCATCGGAGAGGCACCAATGGAAGTGGTGAACTCCTCCGTGATGGTGTCTAGAATGGATCTGGTGGTTCTGGACTCTACGGCAGCTGGATGAATATTTTGACGCCCTGTTCTAGGGTTTCTGGAATATTGTAGTATTTATAGAGCAAAGAGTCGGTCCGAGGGAACCCGAGGTGGGCACAACCCACCAGGGCGCGCCCAGGTGGGTTGTGCCCCCCTCGGGGCACCCCCCAGGCGCAGCCAGGGCTCGTTGTGTTCCTTCTGGCCCATAAAAATTCTTCGTGGAGTTTCGTGGTATTTGGAACCCGTCTGGTATTGATTTTCTGCGATGTAAAAAACATGGAAAAAAACAGCAACTGGCACTTGGCACTATGTCAATAGGTTAGTACCAAAAAATAATATGAAATGATTATAAAACATCCAAGATTGATAATATAACAGCATGGAACAATCAAAAATTATAGATACGTTGGAGACGTATCAGGTGTTCTTATGGGCGAGTAAAGAAAAACGACAAAAATAAACGATGGCACATTAGCACACTACAGAGACATGTGTGCATCAATTGCAATTTTCGGTTTAAGAATCACCAACTTATGATAACTCTTGAACACTTTTTTCACATGCATATTTCTTAAATATATGAAGAGTTGTTAAAAAGGTTCTTAAAAAATACATTTTTGTATGGTCTCCTGTGGACGCAGGTACTTGCGCCCCTATTTCATCATTATTTCTTACCATACATGTCATAGGTACTGGTCCCTATTTCATCACTATTTATATCTTATCAAACTTTTATTTTATTTTATTTTTTGTCATGAATGCCTCCTTTTTACTTTTTTTCATGCATGCCCTCTCCTTTTTCTTCTTATATATAGGAGAATAGAGCAACATCTCATTTTTATCGGGTGTCCTCTGCATTTTCTCTTTTATTTCTTTTATAGCGGACATCCCATCTTTATTGGGTTGTTATTTTATTTCTTGTCACGCATGTTATTATTTGTTGGGTGTCTCTAGCAAATTTATCTTCAATTTCATGCTCAATCCTGATTTTGTTGAGGTGTCCATCCTCAATTTGAATCAGTACCGGTATGAAAGAAGATAGATAATGCATTGTTGATTAACATTGCAGTGTATATAGTATTTTTTATTGTTAACAGGTAAAATAACATCATATTCAGATTCTACCTATTTTGCTAATCAAATTTGGTACATAACATGTTAAATTTGGAGTTACAGTTTAGAAGATATCAGTATTTTAAAAAACATTTGATATGTACTGCTGATTTAATGTCAGAAATATTAGGGGTTTTCTATAAAATAGCAAGACGGATTAATAATACTTATTTCTTTTATTAGTAGGTATAGACTAGCAAGAAGGCATATGCATTGCAACGGGAAAAAATACCACACGCTCTTAATTTATAAAAAATGGTCTATAATCTGAGAATTTCTTAACCTATAAAAGCGTAGTTTAAGATTCTACATGTGTTCTATTTCAACATGACTTGCACGTAGAATTAATCCGTACAAAGAAACGGGCAAGTGATTGCGCATTTATTCATGTCATGTTCGGAATGGGATGTTACGGGTGAGTAAAGAAAAACGACAAAAACAAACGATCTTGTGGTGCGCATCGTTCAACAGGCCGACCCCAGTTCAGGCGGCGGAGGATGACGCGGCACTGCGGCTCGTCTTGATCTGGCAAGAACTCACAGCCTACAGGGAGGAGCGACTCAACAAAGGTTATGGTGCGCGTCACCCAACAGGCCGATGGTGGCGCGCCGTTAGGCTACTGGGTCATTTGCTGATGTTGGCACCGCACCTACTGAGAAAAAGTAGGGGGAAGGAAAGATGATCGTACCGTCGTCGGGGATAGTAAACGACGCGACAGGCTGATGACCAGAGGCGAGGAAGCGTTGGTGTGACGATTAACATTGCAGCTTAGATAGTATATTTTAAATTGTTAACAGGTAAAATGACATCATATTCAGATTCTACATATTTTTTTAATCAAATTTTATATATAACATGTTAAATTTGAAGTTACGGTTTAAAAGATATGAGTATTTAGAAAAAATTGATATGTACGGTGGGTTTAATATAAAAGCATTAGAGAGTCTTATAAAATAGCAAAACGGACTAAGAATGCAAAACATTCGCAGGTCTCTCTCTCGTTTCAGAGCGCTTACTCTCTAGCTTGGCTTCTGGCTTTCTGCCCACCGACCTGCACGCAGAACTATTCCGATGCATGACAAAGCAACAGAAGCCCAGAGCGGTGAAGTACAGAGCCATGAGCCACGTGCCTGGTCGATGTGTTGGAGCAATCAGAGTCCAGAGATGCTGCTGTAGCGTAGCGTCGTGTTAGTGGTAGTGAACTGGGGATGGCAACGCATGTCACTAGCTTCCGTTTTCCAGTTCTGGACCCTGCGGGCCCGTCATCATCTATCAGCATGCATCCATGAAAACACCAGCTCACTGTTGCCACTGTAGCTGTTGCTGGGACTGAAGCTGGCTGCGTGATAGAGATGGAGAGGTGGTTTGGCGGTTGCTGTTGGATGGAACGCTTCATCGGTGTATAACTGCCGTTACCAGTAAGGGCTCTGCTTCTGGACTTGGCCGGCAGCGGCGGGCACACACTCTCATGCGATGCAACCGCGCATCAAAGCCTGCCTGCCTCTTCACGGTGGCTATAGCTGCAAGACAAACTGCACGTTTTGTAGCCACTAGCTGTTTGCAGGCCGGGTTTTGAGGATGATCCATCAGGCAGGGTAGCAAACAAAACGGGACTCGGCACGCTTAATTCTTGTTTTATTCGTACGGATGTTGAAGCAAGATTTTATACTGGAACAGGACGATTCCATTGAGGAAATCGGGAGTGCGTTTGGATGTTGAAGCAAGATTTTATACTGGAACGGACTGTCTTTTTGTTTTTTGAAAAGGAGGATGACCCCGGGCTTTGTATCTGGAAGATGCATGCAGCCACTTTATTAATTATTCATAAGGACCTTATAAAGTAATACAACAATGTCTCTGAAGCCGTCATTTTAACAACATCTGTCGCTACTTCTATTCATTGATGAAGGGGTGCAGAAAGTGTGAGTCAAATATCCAGACCTCTCACCTAGCCTAATATCCAAAGCCGGAAGTCCCGACCAAGCCACATACCAGGTCTGGGGCACAAACCGGTCCGACGCACTCTCATAGGTCGTCGCCGCCGTCTTCACCTCCTCCCGACGTGCGTTCATCATCACGCATCCGTCGCTGAGACTTTGCTGCGCCTCGCCGCCGAGACTCCACGATGTCGATGCGTCACAGGGAACGCCGCTCCACCGTAGATGCCGTCCACTGGTCCCTCGAGCATATGCACACCTCCAAGAATGACGCCCTCAAGAGGGGTACGACACATGAGAGTCGTCGTCATCCGATATATTGATCTAGGGTTTCCCCTGAAGGTAGCGGATAAGGGTCTAGAGCTTCTCCACGACGATGCTTTTAACAAGGGGACGTCGCAGAAAAACGCCGTCATCGCCGACCTTGGCAACGTGCCAAGAGTAGGATCTGTCTAGGCCACATAAAAAATCAAAAAAGAGGAATGCCTCGGGCCTCTGCATCTCTTGATGCACACAGCCATAGGCCACATCTAAGTGTGCCCTAGTTAAATTGAAAGGAAAAGAAAATGTCTGCACGAATCTCCGCGTAGAATCAATGGCATAGGACTTAAATGTGCAATACGTAGGGCACATCTAGACGTGGTTTAGCAAAACTGATACTGGAACTAGTTTCATCAGATTCAGATCTGAAAGGGATAATGGTTATACGATACGAGATGTCTTGGAGCAACTCTAGCAAATCGTCATAAGTTCAGCCTTTACGGTGGCTTTAAAGGAGCCTTTAAGAAAAATTATACCATATAGACATTACTTATATGATGAATGATACGGATATAATACAAGAAGAACTACATTCGTGGGCATGGGCATTTGTACCCAAAACCTAAAACACAAAATTTGTTAGAGAGGGGGTAACTAGAGGTATTTTCTTCTCTTTTCTTCACGGTGACCGCAGTAAGAAATCACACAATTACAATTTTATAGGCTAGACTCCCATTATTTGAGCGTGTATAAGTTGTTTTTGGTCCCCGTAGACTGCGAGTGAGTCGGGAATTTTGAGGAGCAAGTTAAAGGGATGGAAAGGGAACATGAATGCATGCTCTGTGTAAGAAATTGAAAAGTGACATCTCGTTTAACTGCACCTGTGAGAATGGAACAAAAAGAGTTGAGACAACAACTTGAAACACTACTGAAACCTGAGGATTCCTTTGTATGAATGTAATAAATCCATAATATAATACACTAGAAAGATTGACTTTTGAAATGGTTGCAAAGAGAAAAAAAAATCCTCGGGGGATAGAAATATAAATACGGTCATGCAAAGGCTAATGGACGGATGAGGAAAATTCATTTTACCTCCCCTTGAGCAAGATTAGGGAATTATTGAGGAAGTGAAAATTTTAATTGGATACATTACTGATTTCTATGAAAAACCATTTGGACATCCTGAGTAGTATAATACTTCTTCGGATGTACTGATGTTGTCACTATCACCGAACATGAGCCTAACCTATTGGCTAAGCCTTTCTCATTGGAAGGAATTCATGATGCAGACTCTCTTGACTTTACTACATAAATTTATCACTTCTGGGACATGGGGGTTACTTAGTAATGATCCAAAGGGTTTGTTTGATGAATTTCATACTAGAATTTTAGACATTTCCATGTTAAATTATAGGTTGGTCATTCCAGTTCCTAAATGCAAAGGTGTCAAACTAACTCAAAATTTAGGTATATATTCTTATATTATTTTAGCTTTAGTATCTTCACAAAAGTCTTAGTGTGAATAGACTTAATAGTGACATAGATACAATTATCCCCCTATTCACAAAAATATTTGTCAAGGTCGGATATATTGTGGAGTAAGTGCCCATTTTACATGAGGCCTTAAAGTCTCTCATAAAAAGGGGAAGAAATCTAACATTAGTAGAAAAAGGGTCATCTGTCCCGGTTGGTAAGGGCCTTTTGTCTCGGTTTTTGAACCGGGACTAAAGGGTCGTTACTAATGCCCTATCCCTTTAGTCCCGGTTCTTACACGAACCGGGACAGATGGGCCTCCACGTGGCCGGTGCGCCGAGCCCAGGCAGGAAGGTCTTTGGTCCCGGTTTGTGGCACCAACCGGGATCAACAGGCATCCACGCGTCAGCATTTCAGGGGCTGGGGTTTTTGTTTTTTTTTTGAAAGGAGGGGGGGTTGGGTGTTTTGGGGGGTTAATTTAGGTGTTTCATATATTGTGTTAGCTAGCTAATTAATAGAGAGAAGTGTCCTCTCTTATGTTCGTGCTTGGTCGACGCTACGTACTATATACGTATAGAGAGGACTAGACACGCTAGCTAGCTAGTAAGCAAACGAAGGAAACAGAAAATCGTCATGAACATATGCATACAGAGAGAAGTGATATCCACCACCTCTCCTTCTCCGAGAGATTGGTCGAAAACAAGTTCTCGTATATCTATCCGACACTACCGGCTACATATATACAATAATTATCTCTTACAATATAATCTCCTAATTATATATGAACATAGGATTCACATAGTATTCTCCGTCTTCAGCGATCACGTGGTCAAGGAAGAATGCCGCCAATTCCTCTTGAATTGCTCGCCTACGATCTGGTGCTAGGAGTTCATTCTGCATCCGAAAGATCTAATTTGAAGAAGGGGTCAATACATACATACATACATACATACATACATACATATATATATATATATATATATATATATATATATATATATATATGAATAAATGAAACTCAACACAATTGATGGTAATAAAATAAAATTGTGAATATTATTTCTTACGCACTTAATATTGTTCGTCAGAGTACCCCCGCTCACAGGTCGTGTGGCGGATGGACTCGCAAATGTAGTATCCACAGAAATCATTCCCTTGTTCCTGCCACAACCACTTTACAAGAAATAGAGGTCAATCAAACTGATAAGCAAGCATGTCAAATGGTATTGATGAAACTAGTGCTTGAATCACTAGGAGATGCGCGGAACATGCTACTATAGTACTTACTTTCGGGTGTCTAAATTGCAGCTTCTTCGGCAGTCCCGGAGCTTTTTTGGTGATTTTTCTCCAAACCCTGCCAGACAAAGAAAATAATTACTTGATATCAGGAAATGAACAAAGTTGCTGATATGGTGAATAATGATCGATTTAACTTACTTCTCGAGCATTTGAGTCATGTCCACATAGTCCTGGGGATCTTTTCGTCTCGAGTCTAAGACGGTTACTAGTCCCTGCTCAAGCTTAATCTCTAGGAGGATATAGTGGAACCTGCGCACGCATGCATAACTCATCAATTACATTACTATAACCTGGACTAATAAGGGAAACCAAATATGCACAAGACAGTAACACTCACTTGAAGTTGTAAGGAAAGAGTATTATATCTTTGTTTTCATTTATTACCAACGATCGTAGCAAGTTGGCCTCGGTATCTTCGGCATGATATTTAACCTCAGTTGCATCTATGAGATTTGTGTTAATGAACCCAATATCACCGATTTATCTTTTCTTCAATTCGGCGATCTTCAATCTGCATAATATAGTGAGGATAATTGTAAATACATGCAATGAAAGAGCTGACCTATATAGAGAGACTTAATGACAGAACTAGTAATACTTACAGACAGTAGCAAGTGACCGTTGATTTATCGAGGGCCTTTTGATTGAAAAACTGGAAGAACTCCTCAAATGGAACATTCAACAGTTTAATTCCAACGAGGTCATGCTCCTCTTTAACTCTCAGCGTCAAAGTATTCCTCCCCCCAGACTCTCTGCAGGTTTTCATGTACCAATCATGTAATCTTCGCATCATCGTTGTTAGAGATCTTTCATCTTTGACGAGAGGCTTCCCGTACTCGTATATGTGTTCCCCCACCTCCAAGAAATCATAATGTACATCGTCGGGCAGGTAATCTCCAAGATTGCTATAACTGGGCACCATCCTCGGATCATTAGCGACGATGTCGCTAGACACCTTGAGCGGGGGCCATGATTGGTTCGCTTGTTCGCCGAGCTGGGCAATTTTTTCCCAGCTCGTCGTTCTTTTAACCTTTGATCACTGACAGTACTTCCCGACCGCTCCGCCTCAACAAATGTCTTTGCAATAATGCTCTCATAGTTGCCTTTCGGCGGAGACTTTGGTGGTTTTGTCAGGGCAGCCAGAGTGCGCTTCCCTTTCACCGGATCTACCTTCTCCTCCGGAGGTGGATGTTTCTTTGCTTTCACCTCTTCAAAGAAGTTCATCACTTCGGCTCGCACGATCTTCGCGTTCTCCTCCGGGGTCCTATCGTATGGTAACTTCTCTGGAGTCTTCAGAGAAGGACCGAATCTGTATTGCCTCCTGCCTCTGGCTGTACTGCTAGACGCCGGCAGAGCAGACGGAGCGGCTGCAGCTGTCTTCTTTCCTTGCTTACGAGGCGGAGGAGAAGGACTACGACGCGCCGGAGCAGCCGAAGCGGCGGCGGGTCTATTCTGTTGGGGAACGTAGTAATTTCAAAAAAATTCCTGCGCACACGCAAGATCATGGTGATGCATAGCAACGAGAGGGGAGAGTGTTGTCTACGTACCCTCGTAGACCGAAAGCGGAAGCGTTAACACAACGCGGTTGATGTAGTCGTACGTCTTCATGATCTGACCGATAAAGTACCGAACGTACGACACCTCCGAGTTCAGCACACGTTCAGCCCGATGACGTCCCTCGAACTCCGATCCAGCCGAGTGTTCAGGGAGAGTTTTGTCAGCACGACGGCGTGGTGACGATGTTGATGTTCTACCGACGCAGGGCTTTGCCTAAGCACCGCTACAATATTATCGAGGTGGACTATGGTGGAGGAGGGCACCGCATACGGCTAAAAGATCAAACAGATCAATTGTTGTCTCTTTGGGGTGCCCCCTGCCCCCGTATATAAAGGAGCAAGGGGGGGTCCAGCCGGCCAGGGGAGAGGGCGCGCCGGAGGAGTCCTACTCCCACCGGGAGTAGGACTCCTCTCCTTTTTCCTAGTTGGATTAGGACTTGGGGGGAGGAGGAGAGAGGGGAAAGGAAAGGGGGGCGCCACCCCCTGCTTGTCCAATTTGGACTTGGGGGGGAGGGGCGCGCGGCTGCCCCTTGGCCGCCTCTCCTCTTCCTCCACTTGGGCCCATAAGGCCCAATAGCCTCCGGGGGGTTCCGGTAACCCCTCCGGTACTCCGGTAAAACCCGATTTCACCTGGAACACTTCCGATATCCAAACATAGGCTTCCAGTATATCAATCTTCATGTCTTGACCATTTCGAGACTCCCCAACATGTCTGTGATCACATCCGGGACTCTGAACAACCTTCGGTACATCAAAACATATAAACTCATAATATAACTGTCATCGTAACGTTAAGCGTGCGGACCCTACGGGTTCGAGAACTATGTAGACATGACAGAGACATGTCTCCGGTCAATAACCAATAGCGGAACCTGGATGCTCATATTGGCTCCTACATATTCTACGAAGATCTTTACCGATCAAACAGCATAACAACATACGTTGTTCCCTTTGTTACCGGTATGTTACTTGCCCGAGATTCGATCGTCGGTATCTCAATACCTAGTTCAATCTCGTTACCGGCAAGTATCTTTACTCATTCCATAATACATCATCCCGCAACTAACTCATTAGTTGGAATGCTTGCAAGGCTTAAGTGATGTGCATTACCGAGAGGGTCCAGAGATACCTCTCCGACATTCGAAGTGACAAATCCTAATCTTGAAATACGCCAACCCAACAAGTACCTTTGGAGACACCTGTAGAGCACCTTTATAATCACCTAGTTACGTTTTGATGTTTGGTAGCACACAAAGTGTTCCTCCAGTAAACAGGAGTTGCATAATCTCATAGTCACAGGAACATGTATAAGTCATGAAGAAAGCAATAGCAACATACTAAACGATCGTGTGCTAAGCTAACGGAATGGGTCATGTCAATCACATCATTCTCCTAATGATGTGATCCCGTTAATCAAATGACAACCCATGTCAATGGTTAGGAAACTTGACCATCTCTGATCAACGAGCTAGTCTAGTAGAGGCATACTAGTGACATTATGTTTGTCTATGTATTCACACATGTATTATGTTTCCGGTTAATACAATTCTAGCATGAATAATAAACATTTATCATGATATAAGGAAATAAATAATAACTTTATTATTGCCTCTAGGGCATATTTCCTTCAGTCTCCCACTTGCACTAGAGTCAATAATCTAGATTACACAGTAACGATTCTAACACCCATGGAGCCTTGGTGCTGATCATGTTTTGCTTGTGGAAGAGGCTGAGTTAATGGGTCTGCAACATTCAGATCCGTATGTACCTTGCAAATCTCTATGTCTCCCACCTGGACTAGATCCCGAATGGAATTGAAGCATCTCTTGATGTGCTTGGTTCTCTTGTGAAATCTGGATTCCTTCGCTAAGGCAATTGCTCCAGTATTGTCACAAAAGATTTTCATTGGACCCGATGCACTAGCTATGACACCTAGATCGGATATGAACTCCTTCATCCAGACTCCTTCATTTGCTGCTTCTGAAGCAGCTATGTACTCCGCTTCACACGTAGATCCCGCCACGACGCTTTGTTTAGAACTGCACCAACTGACAGCACCACCGTTCAATGTAAACACGTATCCGTTTTGCGATTTAGAATCGTCCGGATCAGTGTCAAAGCTTGCATCAACATAACCATTTACGATGAGCTCTTTGTCACCTCCATAAACGAGAAACATATCCTTCGTCCTTTTCAGGTACTTCAGGATGTTCTTGACCGCTGTCCAGTGATCCAGTCCTGGATTACTTTGGTACCTCCCTGCTAGACTTATAGCAAGGCACACATCAGGTCTGGTACACAGCATTGCATACATGATAGAGCCTATGGCTGAAGCATAGGGAACATCTTTCATTTTCTCTCTATCTTCTGCAGTGGTCGGGCATTGAGTCTTACTCGACTTCACACCTTGTAACACGGGCAAGAACCCTTTCTTTGCTTGATCCATTTTGAACTTCTTCAAAACTTTGTTAAGGTATGTGCTTTGTGAAAGTACAATTAAGCGTCTTGATCTATCTCTATAGATCTTAATACCCAATATGTAAGCAGCTTCACCAAGGTCTTTCATTGAAAAACTCTTATTCAACTATCCTTTTATGCTATCCAGAAATTCTATATCATTTCCAATCAGCAATATGTCATCCACATATAATATCAGAAATGCTACAGAGCTCCCACTCACTTTCTTGTAAATACAGGCTTCTCCAAACGTCTGTACAAAACCAAATGCTTTGATCACACTATCAAAGTGTTTATTCCAACTCCGAGAGGCTTGCACCAGTCCATAAATGGATCGCTGGAGCTTGCACACTTTGTTAGCTCCCTTTGGATCAACAAAACCTTCCGGTTGCATCATATACAACTCTTCTTCCAGAAATCCATTCAGGAATGCAGTTTTGACATCCATCTGCCAAATTTTATAATCATAAAATGCGGCAGTCCCTAACATGATTCGGACAGACTTAAGCATCGCTACGGGTGAGAAGGTCTCATCATAGTCAATCCCTTGAACTTGTCGAAAAACTTCCGCAACAAGTCGAGCTTTGTAGACAGTAACATTACCGTCAGTGCCAGTCTTCTTCTTGAAGATCCATTTATTCTCAATTGCTTGCCGATCATCGGGCAAGTCAACCAAAGTCCACACTTTGTTCTCATACATGGATCCCATCTTAGATTTCATGGCTTCAAGCATTCTGCGGAATCTGGGCTCACCATCGCTTCTTCATAGTTCGTAGGTTCATCATGATCTAGTAGCATGATTTCTAGAACAGGATTACCGTACCACTCTGTTGTGGATATTACTCTGGTTGATCTACGAGGTTCGGCAATAACTTGATCTGAAGTTTCATGATCATCATCATTAACTTCCTCACTAATTGGTATAGGTGTCGCAGAAACCGGTTTCTGTGATGAACTACTTTCCAATAAGGGAGCAGGTATAGTTACCTCATCAAGTTCTACTTTCCTCCCACTCACTTCTTTCGAGAGAAACTCCTTCTCCAGAAAGATTCCGAATTTAGCAACAGAAGTCTTGCCTTCGGATCTATGATAGAAGGTGTACCCAACAGTTTCCTTTGGGTATCCTATGAAGACACATTTCTCCGATTTGGGTTCGAGCTTATCAGGTTGAAGTTTTTTTACATAAGCATCGGAGCCCCAAACTTTCAAAAACGACAACTTTGGTTTCTTGCCAAACCACAGTTCATAAGGCGTCGTCTCAACGGATTTCGATGGTGCCCTATTTAACATGAATGCGGTCGTCTCTAAAGCATAAACCCAAAACGATAGCGGTAAATCAGTAAGAGACATCGTAGATCGCACCATATCTAGTAAAGTGTGATTACGACGTTTGGACACACAGTTACGCTGTGGTATTCCGGGTGGCGTGAGTTGCGTAACTATTCCGCATTGTTTCAAATGTAGACCAAACTCGTAACTCAAATATTCTCCTCCACGATCAGATCGTAGAAACTTTATTTTCTTGTTACGATGATTTTCAACTTCACTCTAAAATTCTTTGAACTTTTCGAATGTTTCAGACTTATGCTTCATCAAGTAGATATACCCATATATGCTTAAATCATCTGTGAAGGTGAGAAAATAACGATATCCGCCACGAGCCTCAACATTCATCGGACCACATACATCTGTATGTATGATTTCCAACAAATCTGTTGCTCTCTCCATAGTACCAGAGAATGGTGTTTTAGTCATCTTGCCCATGAGGCACGGTTCGCAAGTACCAAGTGATTCATAATCAAGTGGCTCCAAAAGTCCATCAGTATGGAATTTCTTCATGCGCTTTACACCGATATGACCTAAACGGTAGTGCCACATATAAGTTGCACTTTCATTATCAACTCTGCATCTTTTGGCTTCATTATTATGAATATGTGTATCACTACTATCGAGATTCATAAAAAATAGACCACTCTTCAAGGGTGCATGACCATAAAAGATATTACTCATATAAATAGAACAACCATTATTCTTTGATTTAAATGAATAACCGTCTCGCATCAAACAAGATCCAGATATAATGTCCATGCTCAACGCTGGCACCAAATAACAATTATTTAGGTCTAATACTAATCCCGAAGGTAGATGTAGAGGTAGCGTGCCGATCGCGATCACATCGACTTTGGAATCATTTCCCACGCGCATCGTCACCTCGTCCTTAGCCAATCTTCGCTTAATCCGTAGCCCCTGTTTCGAGTTGCAAATATTAGCAACAGAACCAGTATCAAATACCCAGGTGCTACTGTGAGCATTAGTAAGGTACACATCAATAACATGTATATTACATATACCTTTGTTCACCTTGCCGTCCTTCTTATCTGCCAAATACTTGGGGCAGTTCTGCTTCCAGTGTCCAGTCTGCTTGCAGTAGAAGCACTCAGTCTCAGGCTTAGGTCCGGACTTGGGTTTCTTCTCTTGAGCAGCAACTTGCTTGCTGTTCTTCTTAAAGTTCCCCTTCTTCTTCCCTTTGCCCTTTTTCTTGAAACTGGTGGTCTTATTGACCATCAACACTTGATGCTCCTTCTTGATTTCTACCTCCGCAGCTTTTAGCATCGCGAAGAGCTCGGGAATCGTCTTATCCATCCCTTGCATGTTATAGTTCATCACGAAGCTCTTGTAGCTTGGTGGCAGTGATTGGAGAATTCTGTCAATGACGCTATCATCCAGAAGATTAACTCCCAGTTGAATCAAGTGATTATTATGTTGGGGATCGTAGCAGAAATTAAAATTTTCCTACGCATCACCAAGATCTATCCATGGAGTATTCTAGCAACGAGGGGATAGGAGAGCATCTACATACCACTTGTAGATCGCAACGGAAGCGTTCAAGGAGAACGTGGATGATGGAGTCGTACTCGCCGTGATCCAAATCACCGATGACCAGCGCCGAAAGGACGGCACCTCCGCGTTCAACACACGTACGGGACGATTGACGTCTCCTCCTTCTTGATCCAGCAAGGGGGAAGGAGAGGTTGATGAAGATCCAGCAGCACGACGGCGTGGTGGTGGATGCAGCAGAGTTTCAGCAGGGCTTCGCCAAGCTTCTGTGGAGAGAGGGAGAGGTGTAACGGGGAGAGGGAGGCTCCAATGCAGCAGGGGTGCGGCTGCCCTCCCTCTCCCCCCTTTATATAGGCCCCCTAGGGGGGGCGCAGCCCTGGAGATGGATCTCCAGGGGAGGCGGCGGCCAAGGGTGGGGGGCTTGCCCCCCAAGCAAGGGGGGCGCCCCCACTAGGGTTTCCCCCCAACCCTAGGCGCATGGGCCCAAGGGAAGGGGGTGCGCCCAGCCCTCCAGGGGCTGGTTCCCTGCCCCTTGTGGCCCATGAAGCCCTCCGAGAAGGCTGGCCCCTCAAGGTGGACCCCCGGTGCCTCTCCGGTGGCCCCGGTACAATTCCGATATGCCCCCGAGACTTTCCGGTGTCCGTACAACAACTTCCCATATATAAATCTTTACCTCCGGACCACTCTGGAACCTCTCGTGACGTCCGGGATCTCATCCGGGACTCCGAACAACCTTCGGTTTGCTGCATACTAATATCTTTAACAACCCTAGCGTCACCGAACCTTAAGTGTGTAGACCCTACGGGTTCGGGAGACATGCAGACATGACCGAGACGATCTCCGGTCAATAACCAACAGCGGGATCTGGATACCCATGTTGGCTCCCACATGCTCCTCTATGATCTCATCGGATGAACCACGATGTCGAGGACTTTAATTAATCCCGTACTCAATTCCCTTTGCCTATCGGTACGATACTTGCCCGAGATTCGATCGTCGGTATACCGATACCTTGTTCAATCTCGTTACTGGCAAGTCTCTTTACTCGTTCCCGTAACACATCATCCCGTGAACAACACCTTGATCACTTTGAGCTCATTATGATGATGTCTTACCGAGTGGGCCCAGAGATACCTCTCCGTCACACGGAGTGACAAATCCCAGTCTCGATTCATGCCAACCCAACAGATACTTTCGGAGATACCTGTAGTGCACCTTTATAGTCACCCAGTTACGTTGTGACGTTTGATACACCCAAAGCATTCCTACGATATCCGGGAGTTGCATAATCTCATGGTCTAAGGAATGATACTTGACATTCAGAAAAGCTCTAGCAAACGAACTACACGATCTTTGTGCTATGCTTAGGTTTGGGTCTTGTCCATCACATCATTCTCCTAATGATGTGATCCCGTTATCAATGACATCCCCATGTCCATAGTCAGGAAACCATGACTATCTATTGATCAACGAGCTAGTCAACTAGAGGCTTACCAGGGACACATTGTGGTCTATGTATTCACACATGTATTATGATTTCCGAACAATACAATTATAGCATGAGCAATAGACAATTATCATGAACAAGGAAATATAATAATCCATTTATTATTGCCTCTAGGGCATATTTCCAACAGTCTCCCACTTGCACTAGAGACAATAGTCTAGTTACATTGTGATGAATCGCACACCCATGGAATTTTGGTGTTGATCATGTTTTGCTCTAGGGAGAGGTTTAGTCAACGGATCCGCCACATTCAGGTTCGTATGTACTTTACAAATCTCTATGTCTCCATTTTGAACACTTTCACGAATGGAGTTGAAGCGACGCTTGATATGCCTGGTCTTCCTGTGAAACCTGGGCTCCTTCGCAAGGGCAATTGCTCCAGTGTTGTCACAGAAGAGAGTCATCGGGTCCGACGCATTGGGTATGACTCCTAGGTCGGTAATGAACTCCTTCACCCAGACTGCTTCTTGTGCTGCCTCCGAGGCTGCCATATACTCTGCTTCACATGTAGATCCCGCCACGACGCTTTGCTTGCAACTGCACCAGCTTACTGCCCCTCCATTCAAAATATACATGTATCCGGTTTGTGACTTGGAGTCATCCAGATCTGTGTCGAAGCTAGCGTCGACGTAACCCTTTACGACGAGCTCTTCGGCACCTCCATAAACGAGAAACATATCCTTAGTCCTTTTCAGGTACTTCAGGATGTTTTTGACCGCTGTCCAGTGTTCCTTGCCGGGATTACTTTGGTACCTACCTACCAAACTTACGGCAAGGTTTACATCGGGTCTGGTACACAGCATGGCATACATAATAGACCCTATAGCTGAGGCATAGGGGATGACACTCATCTCTTCTATATCTTTTGCCGTGGTCGGGCATTGAGCCGTGCTCAATCGCACACCTTGCAATACAGGCAAGAACCCCTTCTTGGACTGATCCATTTTGAACTTCTTCAAAATCTTGTCAAGGTACGTACTTTGTGAAAGACCGATGAGGCGTCTCGATCTATCCCTATAGATCTTGATGCCTAATATATAAGCAGCTTCTCCAAGTTCCTTCATTGAAAAACACTTGTTCAAATAGGCCTTTATGCTTTCCAAGAATTCTATATCATTTCCCATCAATAGTATGTCATCCACATATAATCTGAGAAATGCTACGGAGCTCCCACTCACTTTCTTGTAAACGCAGGCTTCTCCATAAGTCTGCATAAACCCAAACGCTTTGATCATCTCATCAAAGCGAATGTTCCAACTCCGAGATGCTTGCACCAGCCCATAGATAGAGCGCTGGAGCTTGCATACTTTGTTAGCATTCTTAGGATCGACAAAACCTTCCGGCTGCATCATATACAATTCTTCCTTAAGGAAGCCGTTAAGGAATGCCGTTTTGACGTCCATTTGCCATATCTCATAATCATAGTATGTGGCAATTGCTAACATGATTCGGACAGACTTCAGCTTCGCTACGGGAGAGAAAGTCTCATCGTAGTCAACCCCTTGAACTTGCCGATAACCCTTAGCGACAAGTCGAGCTTTATAGATGGTCACATTACCATCCGCGTCTGTCTTCTTCTTGAAGATCCATTTATTTTCTATGGCTCGCCGATCATCGGGCAAGTCACTCAAGTCCATACTTTGTTTTCATACATGGATTCTATCTTGGATTTCATGGCTTCTAGCCATTTGTCGGAATCTGGGCCCGCCATCGCTTCTTCATAGTTCGAAGGTTCACCGTTGTCCAACAACATGATTTCCAGGACAGGGTTGCCGTACCACTCTGGTGCGGAACGCGTCCTTGTGGACCTACGAAGTTCAGTAGGAGCTTGATCAGAAGTATCTTGATCATCATCATTAACCTCCTCTCTAATCGGTGCAGGCACCACAGGAACATTTTCCTGAGCTGCGCTACTCTGATTTTCAAGAGGTAGTACTTCATCAAGCTCTACTTTCCTCCCACTTACTTCTTTCGCGAGAAACTCTTTCTCTAGAAAGGACCCGTTTTTGGCAACAAAGATCTTGCCTTCGGATCTGAGGTAGAAGGTATACCCAACTGTTTCCTTGGGGTATCCTATGAAGACGCATTTTTCCGATTTGGGTTCGAGTTTTTCAGGTTGAAGTTTCTTGACATAAACATCGCAACCCCAAACTTTCAGAAACGACAGTTTAGGTTTCTTCCCAAACCATAATTCATACGGTGTCGTCTCAACGGATTTTGATGGAGCCCTATTTAAAGTGAATGCGGCTGTCTCTAGAGCGTATCCCCAAAATGATAGCGGTAGATCTGTAAGAGACATCATAGACCGCACCATATCCAATAGAGTGCGATTACGACGTTCGGACACACCGTTACGTTGAGGTGTTCCAGGCGGCGTGAGTTGTGAAACGATTCCACATTTTCTTAAGTGTGTGCCAAATTCGTGACTTAAATATTCTCCCCCACGATCTGATCGCAAGAACTTTATTTTTCTGTCACGTTGATTCTCAACCTCACTCTAAAACTCCTTGAACTTTTCAAAGGTCTCAGACTTGTGTTTCATTAAGTAGACATACCCATATCTACTCAAATCATCAGTGAGAGTGAGAACATAATGATAGCCTCCGCGAGCCTCAACGCTCATTGGACCACACACATCTGTATGTATGATTTCCAACAAGTTGGTTGCTCGCTCCATTGTCCCTGAGAATGGAGTCTTGGTCATTTTGCCCATGAGGCACGGTTCGCACGTGTCAAATGATTCATAATCGAGAGACTCTAAAAGTCCATCAGCATGGAGCTTCTTCATGCGCTTGACACCAATGTGACCAAGGCGGCAGTGCCACAAGTATGTGGGACTATCGTTACTAACTTTACATCTTTTGGTATTCACACTATGAATATGTGTAACATCACGTACGAGATTCATTAAGAATAAACCATTAACCATCGGAGCATGACCATAAAACATATCACTCATATAAATAGAACAACCATTATTCTCGGATTTAAATGAGTAGCCATCTCGTATTAAACGAGATCCAGATACAATGTTCATGCTCAAACTTGGTACTAAATAACAATTATTGAGGTTTAAAACTAATCCCGTAGGTAAGTGTAGAGGTAGCGTGCCGACGGCGATCACATCGACCCTGGAACCATTCCCGACGCGCATCGTCACCTCGTCCTTCGCCAGTCTCCGTTTATTCCGCAGCTCCTGTTTTGAGTTACAAATATGAGCAACGGCACCGGTATCAAATACCCAGGAGCTACTACGAGCACTGGTAAGGTACACATCAATTACATGTATATCACATATACCTTTAGTGTTGCCGGCCTTCTTATCTGCTAAGTACTTGGGGCAATTCCGCTTCCAGTGACCAGTTCCCTTGCAATAAAAGCACTCAGTTTCAGGTTTGGGTCCATTCTTTGACTTCTTCCTGGCAACTGATTTACCAGGCGCGGCAACCTCCTTGCCGTCCTTCTTGAAGTTCTTCTTACCCTTGCCTTTCTTGAACTTAGTGGTTTTATTCACCATCAACACTTGATGTTCCTTTTTGATCTCCACCTCTGCAGATTTCAGCATTGAATACAACTCGGGAATGGTCTTTTCCATCCCCTGCATATTGTAGTTCATCACGAAGCTCTTGTAGCTAGGTGGGAGCGACTGAAGGATTCTGTCAATGACCGCCTCATCCGGGATATTAACTTCCAGCTGAGTCAAGCGGTTGTGCAACCCAGACATCTTGAGTATGTGTTCACTGACAGAGCTATTCTCCTCCATCTTACAGCTAAAGAACTTGTCGGGGACATCATATCTCTCGACCCGGGCATGAGCTTGGAAAATCAATTTCAGCTCCTCGAACATCTCATATGCTCCGTGTTGCTCAAAACGCTTTTGGAGCCCCGGTTCTAAGCTGTAAAGCATGCCGCACTGAACGAGGGAGTAATCATCAGCACGAGACTGATGGGCGTTCATAACGTCCTGGTTTGCTGGGAATGGTGCATCACCTAGCGGTGCTTCTAGGACATAATCTTGGCAGCTATGAGGATGATCCTCAGGTTCCGGACCCAGTCCGCATAGTTGCTGCCATCATCTTTCAGCTTGGTTTTCTCTAGGAACGCATTGAAGTTGAGGGTGACATTAGCGTGGGCCATTTGATCTACAAGACATATTGCAAAGATTTAGACTAAGTTCATGATAATTAAGTTCATTTAATCAAATTAATGAATGAACTCCCACTCAGATTTGACATCCCTCTAGTCATCTAAGTGATACATGATCCGAGTCAACTAGGCCGTGTCCGATCATCACGTGAGACGGACTAGTCATCATCGGTGAACATCTTCATGTTGATCGTATCTTCTATATGACTCATGTTCGACCTTTCGGTCCTCCGTGTTCCGAGGCCATGTCTGTACATGCTAGGCTCGTCAATCCAACCTAAGTGTATTGCGTGTGTAAATCTGGCTTACACCCGTTGTATGCAAACGTAAGGACCTATCACACCCGATCATCACGTGGTGCTTTGGAACGACGAACCTTAGCAACGGTGCACAGTTAGGGAGAACACATTTTTGATATTTTAATGAGGGATCATCTTATTTATGCTACCGTCGTTCTAAGCAAATAAGATGTAAAACATGATAAACATCACATGCAATCAAATAGTGACATGATATGGCCAACATCATTTCGCTCCTTTGATCTCCATCTTCGGGGCGCCATGTTCATCGTCGTCACCGGCATGACACCATGATCTCCATCATCATGATCTCCATCATCGTGTCTTCGTGAAGTTGTCACGTCAACTATTACTTCTACTACTATGGCTAACGCTTTAGCAATAAAGTAAAGTAATTACATGACGATTTAAGTTGACACGCAGGTCATAAATAAATAAAGACAACTCCTATGGCTCCTGCCGGTTGTCATACTCATCGACATGCAAGTCGTGATTCCTATTACAATAACAAGATCATCTCATACATCACATGATTCATCACAACTTCTGGCCATATCACATCACAAAGCACTTGCTGCAAAAACAAGTTAGACGTCCTCTAATTGTTGTTGCAAGTTTTTACGTGGCTGTTATAGGTTGCTAGCAAGAACGTTTCTTACCTACGTTAAAACCACAACGTGAATTGTCAATCTCTATTTACCCTTCATAAGGACCCTGTTCATCGAATCCGATCCAACTAAAGTGGGAGAGACAGACACCCGCCAGCCACCTTATGCAACTAGTGCATGTCAGTCGGTGGAACCGGTCTCACGTAAGCATACGTGTAAGGTTGGTCCGGGCCGCTTCGTCCCACAATACCGCTGAACCAAGATAGGACTAGTAACGGCAAGAAGAATTGACAATTCGACGCCCACAACTACTTTGTGTTCTACTCGTGCATAGAAACTACGCATAGACCTAGCTCATGATGCCACTGTTGGGGATCGTAGCAGAAATTAAAATTTTACTACGCATCACCAAGATCTATCCATGGAGTATTCTAGCAACGAGGGGATAGGAGAGCATCTACATACCACTTGTAGATCACAGCGGAAGCGTTCAAGGAGAACGTGGATGATGGAGTCGTACTCGTCGTGATCCAAATCACCGATGACCAGCGCCAAAAGGACGGCACCTCCGCGTTCAACACACGTATGGGACGATCGACGTCTCCTCCTTCTTGATCCAGCAAGGGGGGAGGAGAGGTTGATGAAGATCCAGCAGCACGACGGCGTGGTGGTGGATGCAGCAGAGTTTCAGCAGGGCTTCGCCAAGCTTCTGTGGAGAGAGGGAGAGGTGTAACGGGGAGAGGGAGGCGCCAATGCAGCAGGGGTGAGGCTGCCCTCCCTCTCCCCCCTTTATATAGGCCCCCTAGGGGGGGCGCAGCCCTGGAGATGGATCTCCAGGGGGGCGGCGGCCAAGGGTGGGGGGCTTGCCCCCCAAGCAAGGGGGGCGCCCCCACTAGGGTTTCCCCCCAACCCTAGGCGCATGGGCCCAAGGGAAGGGGGTGCGCCCAGCCCTCCAGGGGCTGGTTCCCTGCCCCTTGTGGCCCATGAAGCCCTCCGAGAGGGCTGGCCCCTCAAGGTGGACCCCCGGTGCCTCTCCGGTGGCCCCGGTACAATTCCGATATGCCCCCGAGACTTTCCGGTGTCCGTACAACAACTTCCCATATATAAATCTTTACCTCCGGATCACTCCGGAACCTCTCGTGACGTCCGGGATCTCATCTGGGACTCCGAACAACCTTCGGTTTGCTGCATACTAATATCTTTAACAACCCTAGCATCACCGAACCTTAAGTGTGTAGACCCTACGGGTTTGGCAGACATGCAGACATGACCGAGACGATCTCCGGTCAATAACCAACAGCGGGATCTGGATACCCATGTTGGCTCCCACATGCTCCTCGATGATCTCATCGGATGAACCACGATGTCGAGGACTTTAATTAATCCCGTACTCAATTCCCTTTGCCTATCGGTACGATACTTGCCCGAGATTCGATCGTCGGTATACCGATACCTTGTTCAATCTCGTTACCGGCAAGTCTCTTTACTCGTTCCCGTAACACATCATCCCGTGAACAACACCTTGATCACTTTGAGCTCAATATGATGATGTCTTACCGAGTGGGCCCAGAGATACCTCTCCGTCACACGGAGTGACAAATCCCAGTCTCGATTCATGCCAACCCAACAGATACTTTCGGAGATACCTGTAGTGCACCTTTATAGTCACCCAGTTACGTTGTGACGTTTGATACACCCAAAGCATTCCTACGATATCCGGGAGTTGCATAATCTCATGGTCTAAGGAATGATACTTGACATTCAGAAAAGCTCTAGCAAACGAACTACACGATCTTTGTGCTATGCTTAGGTTTGGGTCTTGTCCATCACATCATTCTCCTAATGATGTGATCCCGTTATCAATGACATCCCCATGTCCATAGTCAGGAAACCATGACTATCTATTGATCAACGAGCTAGTCAACTAGAGGCTTACCAGGGACACATTGTGGTCTATGTATTCACACATGTATTATGATTTCCGAACAATACAATTATAGCATGAACAATAGACAATTATCATGAACAAGGAAATATAATAATCCATTTATTATTGCCTCTAGGGCATATTTCCAACATATTATACCCAGACATTTTCAGTATATGCTCACTGACAGAACTATTCTCCTCCATCTTGCAGCTATAGAACTTATTGGAGACTTCATATCTCTCAATCCGGGCATTTGCTTGAAATATTAACTTCAACTCCTGGAACATCTCATATGCTCCATGACGTTCAAAACGTCGTTGAAGTCCCGGTTCTAAGCCGTAAAGCATGGCACACTAAACTATTGAGTAGTCATCAGCTTTGCTCTGCCAGACGTTCATAACATCTGGTGTTGCTCCAGCAGCAGGCCTGGCACCCAGCGGTGCTTCCAGGACGTAATTCTTCTGTGCAGCAATGAGGATAATCCTCAAGTTACGGACCCAGCCCGTGTAATTGCTACCATCATCTTTCAACTTTGCTTTCTCAAGGAACGCATTAAAATTCAACGGAACAACAGCACGGGCCATCTATCTACAATCAACATAGACAAGCAAGATACTATCAGGTACTAAGTTCATGATAAATTTAAGTTCATTAATCATATTACTTAAGAACTCCCACTTAGATAGACACCCCTCTAATCCTCTAAGTGATCACGTGATCCAAATCAACTAAACCATGTTTGATCATCACGTGAGATGGAGTAGTTTCAATGGTGAACATCACTATGTTGATCATATCTACTATATGATTCATGCTCGACCTTTCGGTCTCCGTGTTCCGAGACCATATCTGTTATATGCTAGGCTCGTCAAGTTTAACCTGAGTATTCCACGCGTGCAACTGTTTTGCAACCGTTGTATTTGAACGTAGAGCTTATCACACCCGATCATCACGTGGTGTCTCAGCATGAAGAACTTTCGCAACGGTGCATACTCAGGGATAACACTTACACTTTGATAATTTAGTGAGGGATCATCTTATAATGCTACCGTCAATCAAAGCAAGATAAGATGCATAAAAGATAAACATCACATGCAATCAATATAAGTGATATGATATGGCCATCATCATCTTGTGCTTGTGATCTCCATCTCCGAAGCACCGTCATGATCACCATCGTCGCCGGCGCGACACCTTGATCTCCATCGTAGCATCGTTGTCGTCTCGCCAATCTTATGCTTCTACGACTATCGCTACCGCTTAGTGATAAAATAAAGCATTACAGGGCGATTGCATTGCATACAATAAAGCGACAACCATATGGCTCCTGCCAGTTGCCGATAACTCGGTTACAAAACATGATCATCTCATACAATCAAATTTAGCATCATGTCTTGACCATATCACATCATAACATGCCCTGCAAAAACAAGTTAGACGTCCTCTACTTTGTTGTTGCAAGTTTTACGTGGCTGCTACGGGCTTAGCAAGAACCGTTCTTACCTACGCATCAAAACCACAACGATAGTTTGTCAAGTTGGTGTTGTTTTAACCTTCGCAAGGACCGGGCGTAGCCACACTCGGTTCAACTAAAGTTGGAGAAACTCACACCCGCCAGCCACCTGTGTGCAAAGCACGTCGGTAGAACCAGTCTCATGTAAGCGTACGCGTAATGTCGGTCCGGACCGCTTCATCCAACAATACCGCCGAACCAAAGTATGACATGCTGTTAAGCAGTATGACTTATATCGCCCACAACTCACTTGTGTTCTACTCGTGCATATGACATCTACACATAAAACCTGGCTCGGATGCCACTGTTGGGGAACGTAGTAATTTCAAAAAAAATCCTACGCACACACAAGATCATGGTGATGGATAGCAACAAGAGGGGAGTGTGTTGTCTACGTACCCTCGTAGACCGAAAGCGGAAGCATTAACACAACGCGGTTGATGTAGTCGTACATATTCACGATCCGACCGATCAAGTACCGAACGTACGGCACCTCCGAGTTCAGCACACGTTCAGCCCGATGACGTCCCTCGAACTCCGATCCAGCCGAGTGTTCAGGGAGAGTTTCGTCAGCATGACGGCGTGGTGACGATGTTGATGTTCTACCGATGCAGGGCTTTGCCTAAGCATCGCTACAATATTACCGAGGTGGACTATGGTGGAGGGGGGCACCGCACACGGCTAAAAGATCAAATAGATCAATTGTTGTCTCTTTGGGGTGCCCCCCTGCCCCCGTATATAAAGGAGCAAGGGGGGTGCGGCCGGCCAGGGGAGAGGGCGCACCGGAGGAGTCCTGCTCCCACCGGGAGCAGGACTCCCCTCCTTTTTCCTAGTTGGATTAGGACTTGGGGGGAAGGAGGAGAGAGGGGGAAGGAAAGGGGGGCGCCGCCCCCCCCTCCTTGTCCAATTCGGACTTGGGGGGAGGGGCGCGCAGCTGCCCCTTGGCCGCCTCTCCTCTTCCTCCACTTGGGCCCATAAGGCCCAATAGCCTCCGGGGGGTTCCGGTAACCCCTCCGGTACTCCGGTAAAACCCAATTTCACCCGGAACACTTCCGATATCCAAACATAGGCTTCCAATATATCAATCTTCATGTCTCGACCATTTCGAGACTCCTCGTCATGTCCGTGATCACATCCGGGACTCCAAACAACCATCGGTACATCAAAACATATAAACTCGTAATATAACTGACATCGTAACGTCAAGCGTGCGGACCCTACGGGTTCGAAAACTATGTAGACATGACCGAGACATGTCTCCGGTCAATAACCAATAGCGGAACCTGGATGCTCATATTGGCTCCTACATATTCTACGAAGATCTTTATCGGTCAAACCGCATAACAACATACGTTGTTCCCTTTGTCACCGGTATGTTACTTGCCCGAGATTCGATCGTAGGTATCTCAATACCTAGTTCAATCTCGTTACTGGCAAGTCTCTTTACTCGTTCCGTAATACATCATCCTGCAACTAACTCATTAGTTGCAATGCTTGCAAGGCTTAAGTGATGTGCATTACCGAGAGGGCCCAGAGATACCTCTCCGACAATCGAAGTGATAAATCCTAATATCAAAATACGCCAACCCAACAAGTACCTTTGGAGACACCTGTAGAGCACCTTTATAATCACCCAGTTACGTTGTGATGTTTGGTAGCACACAAAGTGTTCCTCCGGTAAACGGGAGTTGCATAATATCATAGTCATAGGAACATGTATAAGTCATGAAGAAAGCAATAGCAACATACTAAACGATCGTGTGCTAAGCTAACAGAATGGGTCATGTCAATCACATCATTCTCCTAATGATGTGATCCCGTTAATCAAATGACAACCCATGTCAATGGTTAGGAAACTTAACCATCTCTGATCAACGAGCTAGTCTAGTAGAGGCATACTAGTGACATTATGTTTGTCTATGTATTCACACATGTATTATGTTTCCGGTTAATACAATTCTAGCATGAATAATAAACATTTATCATGATATAAGGAAATAAATAATAACTTTATTATTGCCTCTAGGGCATATTTCCTTCATCTTCCGCCCTTGCTGACGAGGCGGAGAAGGAGGAGGCTGGCTGCTCGGGCGCGCCGGCGCAGGCGGAGAAGGAGGCGGAGTGCCGCCACGCGCCGGAGAAGGAGGCTGAGTGCCCTGATCACTCGCCGGAGGAGGAGGCGGAGGAGGAGGCGGAGTGCCCTTACTCACCGGAGGAGGAGGAGGAGGAGGCGGGGGCGTCCAGTTCAGAAGGTTGATGAGCTCCTTCCGCCATAGGCATGGAGTCCTCAGACAAGAACCCAGCCGAGTCTCCCCTTCACCGGTAGGGTGGTCAAGCTAGAGGTCCTCAAATCCCTTCGTTATTTCGTACACCGTCACCCTAGCATATACTTCTGGAATCGGACGACAGTGAAAAGTTGCGTCGGGTTCAGGAGGTCGAACAAAGCCGACAACCGCCTTGACTTTGAAGTTCTGCCATTGCGTCATAAGGTGGCAATGTTGAGACTCCGTGATAGCATCCACAGGGTAGCTAGCAGGAGCCGTCAAGACATGCTCCGGCTGAAGCAGCTCGGTGGAAGCCATGCTGCTTCTCCGCTGAGATGGCGGGGTAGCTTCGGGGGTAGTTTCGGCAGGTCGCTTGCTGCGAGCTACTTCTCGTTCCTCTAGCGCTTGAACCCTTTCGTGCAGCGTCTGAATTTGGGTCTGCTCCACTTTTTTCCTCCTCTCCTGGCATTTGTAACCGTCTGCGTCCGGAAAACTAGCCTTCCACGGAATGGAGCCTGGCATGCCTCGTGTCCGTCCAGGGTGCTCAGGATTCCCGAGTGCCATTGTGAGCTCGTCGTTCTCTCTGTCTGGAACGAACGTCCCTTGCTGCGCTGCATCGATATAGTGTTGAAGCCTCTTGACTGGTATTCCCGTCCAAATGCACTTCCCTGATACAGGGTCCAAGGTTCCGCCAGGCCCGAAGAACCAAGTCCGGCAACGGTCTGGCCAGTTCATTGTCTCTGGTTCGATCCCTTTATCAAGCAGATCATTCTCAGCCTTGGCCCACTTAGGTCGGGCTTTGAGGTAGCCACCTGACCCCGTGCGATGGTGAAGCTTCTTCTTTGTAGCATTTTTCTTGTTTGTTGTTGACATCTTCTTACTCTTTTCTGATGTCTTGTGGGCCACAAATGCGGGCCAGTGATCTCTGATCTTCTCATATTTGTCGATGAATTCCGGTGTCTCTTCTTTGTCAACAAACATTTTTAGCTCATTCTTCCACCTCCTGAATAGGTCTGTCATCTTCTTAAGAGCATGAGACTTGATTGATTTCTCTTTAACTGGCTTCTCCGGATCCTCCTCTGGCGGTAGGGTGAAATTTGCCTTCAGCTCAGTCCAAAGATCATCTTTCTGCATATCATTGACATAAGACACCTCAGGGTCTTCCTTCTTAGGCTTATACCATTGGTGGATGCTGATCGGGATCTTGTCCCTAACAAGAACCCCGCACTGAGCAGCAAATGCTTCCTTTGTCCAGATGGGTTCAATCGATTGGCCGTCGCGCGTGATTGCTGTGATCTCAAACCTTTCATCCGAGCGCAACTTTTTCTTCGGGCCTTGTCTCTTTAACGAAGTTGTGCTCGATCCGGAGGGCTAGAAAAAAGAAGAAAGACGCGAGTTAATTAATATGTGTACATATACCAAAACAATGAATGCATTTACCTAATATATTTACCTGGCCGGACTCTGTTCGGTCACCGGAGCCGTCAGCACGGGCTCCTTCTTGCACCAGCATTGGGTCACCGGAGCCATCATAATCATGTCTTTCCTCCTCCACTCTTCGATCACCGCAGACTAAGGCATAGCCTAGTGGTGGGAAGGGTCTGACGCCTTCCCACCCACCCAGGTTCAAGGCATGGTACTTGCAATTTAGGTTTGTTGCACCAATTATACTGTAGGGGGTTCCCTTACAGTCTTTCTGTCAAAAAAAACTCTTCGATCACCGTAGCCTGCTTCTTCACCCTGTTCTTCACCTTGTTCTTCCAGACCATCATTGTCGTTAAGATACGACAAGACATCACCTCCGGCTAAGATTATGTCCCCCAACACCTCTTCTACTTCCTCGTCTCGTCCGTGCTCCATTGTTTCTGCAAATATTACAACATGGCAATTATTACATAAACATGACAGCAGGTGGATATATTAGTGGCAAATGTAGACCTAGCTTATTCTGGGTTTGGGGTGGCCTCGGCAACGCTTCAAGGGTAGGGGCGCAGTGGGAGGGGGTAGGAGACCGACATCATTTTTTCTAGGGTTTGGGTGTCCTCAAGAGTTTTGGTCGAACGAGAGGGCCGGGGGGTGCTCCCATGGTATAAGTTATCACGGTCGAAGTTATCCGGGAGGGGGTTATATCGACAACGACGACATACATACATGGGAAAATAATGTTATCGGGGAGGGGGGTAGGTCGAACCCCCCCCCCTCGTGTTGTTATTTTTCATGTAGTGACTGATTGTTTTGAGCTAAATGACCCTGAAATTGAAAAGCCCTACAAATGAACTCTGAAAAGGTTGAAAGTTGGCATGGTATCATCATTTCACCCACATAGCATGTGCTAAAAACTTGAGACGGTTACGGCAAAAGCTGGATGCACTTCGTGAACAAAATGGACAATCTCTTTCGAAGTATCAGGGTTTCGGATGAAAACTCATCTGTTACAAAGGGATTTCATTTTCTTGAACTTATTTTAACTCCAGACTTTTTGTGTGTTCAAAATGAACCATTCAAAGCAGAGAATGATTTTGAATGGTGCATATTCAACACACAAAAAGTTTGTAAAGATCGCCAACCCCAACATAAAAAATGAGCATAGATGCGCCTATAGAGAGAATTCAACCTAAATTCATAATAAATTTCTATGAATTTCAGAGAAAATCACTCTGAATTTAGGTCAAATTCCCTGTATAAGGGCATCTATTTTCACTTTGAGAGGAGCTCAACAAGGCAGAGAGGGACGGGCTTATAAACCGGTGTGAGCGCCCTTCGGTTGGCGAGGTGGGACTAGAATCTGACCGCAACAAGGACCAACACTTTAGTCCCGGTTTGTGGCACAAACCGGGACTAATGGTCATGGGCCAGGGGCGAGGCGCATTGGTCCCAGTTCATGCGTGGAACCGGGACCAAAAGGTCCAGACGAACCGGGACCAATGGCCCATGTGGCTGCCCTCTTGAGTGTTCTTGGTGAGAACATAGTTGAAAAGGAGCGAACCTGGATTAATGGTATTACGAGGGCCGAACCATAAGACATTAAAGCATTTCAAATGAACTCTGAAAAGTTGAAAGTTGGCATGGTATCATAATTTCACCCACATAGCATGTGCATGTACAAAACAGACAATGGTATCATACTCGTCTGTTACAAAGTTGGCATGGTATCATCATAATAGTTGCGGGAGAAAGTCTTCACTTTTTCTTTGCTTGTGTCATTTGCTTATTGCGCCGTAACCATGGATAATCTTCATCGTTTATCAGGATGCTTGGGTCAGCCTTGACTTTGAAGGGAGGAATTTCATGAAACTTTTCATAATCTTCAGACATGTCTGTCTTGCCCTCCACTCCCACGATGTGCCTTTCTCCTGAAAGAACTATGTGGCGCTTTGGCTCATCGTATGATGTGTTCGCTTCCTTATCTTTTCTTTTCTCGGTTTGGTAGACATGTCCTTCACATAGATAACCTGTGCCACATCATTGGCTAGGACGAATGGTTCGTCAGTGTACCCAAGATTTTTCAGATCCACTGTTGTCATTCCGTACTGTGGGTCTACCTGTACCCCGCCTCCTGACAGATTGACCCATTTGCACTTAAACAAAGGGACCTTAAAATCATGTCCGTAGTCAAGTTCCCATATGTCCATTATGTAACCATAATATGTGTCATTTCCCCCTCGGTTGCTGCATCAAAGCGGACACCGCTGTTTTGGTTGGTGCTCTTTTGATCTTGGGCGATCGTGTAAAATGTATTCCCATTTATCTCGTATCCTTTGTAAGTCAATACAGTCAAAGATGGTCCCCTGGACAACAAGTACAGCTCATCACAAACAGTGTTGTCACCTCTGAGATGTGTTTCCAACCAACTGCTGAAAGTCCTGATGTGTTCACATGTAATCCAGTCATCGCACTGCTCCGGGTGTTTGGAGCGCAGATTGTTCTTATGTTCATCGACATACGGGGTCACCAAGGTAGAGTTCTGTAGAACTATGTAGTGTGCTTGAGACCAAGAATATCCGTCCCTTAATATTATTGAGTCCCCTCCAAGCGTGCCTTTTCCAGTAAGTCTCCCCTCATACCGCGATTTAGGGAGACCTAACTTCTTAAGGCCAGGAATAAAGTCAACACAAAACCCAATGACATCCTCTGTTTGATGGCCCATGGAGATGCTTCCTTCTGGCCTAGCGCGGTTACAGACATATTTCTTTAGGACTCCCATGAACCTCTCAAAGGGAAACATATTGTGTAGAAATACGGGCCCCAGAATGACAATCTCGTCGACTAGATGAACTAGGACGTGCATCATGATATTGAAGAAGGATGGTGGGAACACCAGCTCGAAACTGACAAGACATTGCACCACATCACTCCTTAGCCTTGGTACGATTTCTGGATCGATCACCTTCTGAGAGATTGCATTGAGGAATGCACATAGCTTCACAATGGCTAATCGGACGTTTTCCGGTAGAAGCCCCCTCAATGCAACCGGAAGCAGTTGCGTCATAATCACGTGGCAGTCATGAGACTTTAGGTTCTGGAACTTTTTCTCTGGCATATTTATTATTCCCTTTATATTTGATGAGAAGCCAGTCGGGACCTTCATACTGAGCAGGCATTCAAAGAAGATTTCTTTCTCTTCTTTCGTAAGAGCATAGCTGGCAGGACCTTCATATTGCTTCGGAGGCATGCCGTCTTTTTCGTGCAAATGTTGCAGGTCCTCCCGTGCCTCAGGTGTATCTTTTGTCTTCTCATACACACCCAAGAAGCCTAGCAGGTTCACGCAAAGGTTCTTCGTCACGTGCATCACGTCGATTGAAGAGCGGACCTCTAGGTCTTTCCAGTAGGGTAGGTCCCAAAATATAGATTTCTTCTTCCACATGGGTGTGTGTCCCTCAGCGTCATTCGGAACAGCTAGTCCGCCGGGACCCTTTCCAAAGATTGCGTGTAAATCATTGGCCATAGCAAGTACGTGATCACCGGTATGCATGGCGGGCTTCTTCCGGTGATCTGCTTCGCCTTTGAAATGCTTGCCTTTCTTTCGACATTGATGGTTGGTCGGAAGAAATCGACGATGGCCCAGGTACACATTCTTCCTGCATTTTTCCAGGTATATACTTTCAGTTTCATCTAAACAGTGCGTGCATGCATGGTATCCCTTGTTTGTCTGTCCTGAAAGGTTACTGAGAGCGGGCCAATCGTTGATGGTTACAAACAGCAACGCGTGCAGGTTAAATTCCTCCTGTTTGTGCTCATCCCACGTACGTACACCGTTTCCATTCCACAGCTATAAAAGTTCTTCAACTAATGGCCTTAGGTACACATCAATGTCGTTGCCGGGTTGCTTAGGGCCTTGGATGAGAACTGGCATCATAATGAACTTCCGCTTCATGCACATCCAAGGAGGAAGGTTATACGTACATAGAGTCACGGGCCAGGTGCTGTGATTGCTGCTCTGCTCCCCGAAAGGATTAATGCCATCCGCGCTTAAACCAAACCATACGTTCCTTGGGTCACTTGCAAACTCAACCCAGTACTTTCTCTTGATTTTTCTCCACCGCGACCCGTCAGCGGGTGCTCTCAACTTCCCGTCTTTCTTACGGTCCTCACTGTGCCATCGCATCAACTTGGCATGCTCTTCATTTATGAACAGACGTTTCAACCGTGGTATTATAGGAGCATACCACATCACCTTCGCAGGAACCCTCTTCCTAGGGGGCTCGCCGTCAACATCACCAGGGTCATCTCGTCTGATCTTATACCGCAATGCACCACATACCGGGCATGCGTCCAGATCCTTGTACGCACCGCGGTAGAGGATGCAGTCATTAGGGCATGCATGTATCTTCTGCACCTCCAATCCTAGAGGGCATACGACCTTCTTTGCTGCGTATGTACTGTCGGGCAATTCATTATCCTTTGGAAGCTTATTCTTCAATATTTTTAGTAGCTTCTCAAATCCTTTGTGAGGCACAGCATTCTCTGCCTTCCACTGCAGCAATTCCAGTATGCTACCGAGCTTTGTGTTGCCATCTTCGCAATTGGGGTACAACCCTTTTTTGTGATCCTCTAACATGCGATCGAACTTTAGCTTCTCCTTTTGACTTCCGCATTGTGTCCTTGCATCGACAATGACCCGGCGGAGATCATCATCATCGGGCACATCGTCTGGTTCCTCTTGATCTTCAGCAGCTTCCCCCGTTGCAGCATCATTGGGCACATCGTCTGGTTCCTCTTGATCTTCAGCAGCTTCCCCCATTGTAGCATCACCGTATTCAGGGGGCACATAGTTGTCATCGTCCTCTTCTTATTTGTCGTCTTCCATCATAACCCCTATTTCTCCGTGCCTCGTCCAAACATTATAGTGTGGCATGAAACCCTTGTAAAGCAGGTGGGTGTGAAGGATTTTCTGGTCAGAGTAAGACTTCGTATTCCCACATTTAGGGCATGGACAACACATCAAACCATTCTGCTTGTTTGCCTCAGCCACTTCGAGAAAATCATGCACGCCCTTAATGTACTCGGAGGTGTGTCTGTCACTGTACATCCATTGTCGGTTCATCTGCGTGCATTATATATAATTAAGTGTGTCAAAAACCATTACAGAACATCATGAATAGATAATTAAGTGACCAAATTAATAGAAGTTCATCATCACATTAAAACCAAAGTACATACATAGTTCTCATCTACAACATATAGCTCTCCAGGGCATCTAATTAATTAAACCATACATTGAAACTATGTAAAACATTTCAATGCGAAAACAAATGCGATCATAATCGCAACCAAGGTAACAATTGATCCAACGGCATAATGATACCAAGCCTCGGTATGAATGGCATATTTTCTAGTCTTTCTAATCTTCAAGCGCATTGCATCCATCTTGATCTTGTGATCATCGACGACATCCGCAACATGCAACTCCAATATCATCTTCTCCTCCTCAATTTGTTTTTATTTTTTCCTTCAAGAAATTGTTTTCTTCTTCAACTAAATTTAACCTCTCGACAATAGGGTCGGTTGGAATTTCCGGTTCACATACCTCCTAGATAAATAAAATCTATGTCACGTTGGTCGGCATAATTTTCATAAACAGTAAATGAACCAATAGTTATAAAGATAATATATACCACATTCGAATCATAGACAGGACGAGGGCCGACGGGGGCGGATACCAAAACCGTCGCACTATATAATAACAAGCAATAAAATAGTAAGAAAATTAGACAAGTATCTATCTAAAGTAAGATTTTTTTTCTTTCAGAAAGAAGATAAGAACAAGAGGCTCACCACGGTGGTGCCGGCGACGAGATCGGTGCTGGGCGATCGACGACGGTGAAGACGGGAATGGGACGTGACAGGCCACTAAACCTAGACAAATCTCGAGGAAAATGGAGCTTTGAGGTCGAGCTTCGAGAGGAGAAAGCTTAACTAGTGTGGCTCGAGCATTTCATCGAACACCTCATGTGCATAGGAGGTGAGCTAGAGAAGAATAAGACGGGACCAAAGGTGCCAGACGAACCGGGACCAATGCCCCCACGAGGCCCGGCAGGCCCCTGGCCTCACGAACCGGGACCAGTGCCCCCATGGGGTCCGGTTCTGGACTGAACCGGGACTAATGGGCTGACCCGGCCTGAACCAAAGCCCTCTTTTCTACTAGTGTAATGTCCAACCGGGGGTTTCAAAAATCCCATGATGAAATAAAATGACATTTATTTATCAAGTGCTTAAACAAAAAGACTTTAATAACAATTGGAGGGATTGGATTAGGTGAAGTATGAGGGCAGGGGCATGTAAGTATCAAAGTTAATTATGTTATTGGTCCCTATTTCCTACTTTTAAAGGGCTGAGATAGGGGGATTTTCTGTCTCCCTATTATTTGATCTTCCAGCAGATGCTCTTGCCATGTTACTTGATAATGTCAGAGATTCTAGGCTAATCAAAAGACTTCTTGATGAAACAATTGGTGATGGTGTCAATATGCTCCAATATGATAATGCCACTATTTTCCTTTTGAATGATGGTTTCAATAGAGCTAATCATTTTAAGTTTGCTCTTTGTGACTTTGAACAAACGTATGAATTTAAATAAACTCCCATAAGAGTGAATAGTTTCTTTTGTGGATTCTAAGGAGAAAGCTTTAGAATGCAACAATATTTTTACTTGTCCTACTAGGAATTGCCAATGCAATATCTGCTTTTATTGGCTATGGGAGAAATTCTTGTTTCTGGGAGGATAGATGGATAAAGGCTATCCCACATTTTATGGTATGTTTTTAATAAGAATATTCATGTGGGTGAGGTGATAAATAATAGTTGGGATAGTAATACATTTTAGGAGAACATTGTGGACAAGAAACCTAGAACCGTGGGAGTCTATTAAGAATTTGTGTGTTGATGTAGTTCTCTTGGATGATCCTGATACTATTAGGTGGTTCTTGACAGCTAGTGGCATTTTTTCTGTCAAATCCATGTATCAAAAATCGTTTCCGTCTAACATAACATTTAGAAATAAGTTCCTTTGGAAGGTCAAACTTCGTTCACAAATCAGGATTTTCCTGTGGCTAGTATTGAAGCAAAGTATACACACTAAGAATAACCTGATGAAGAAGGGTTGCCATGGGGATGACAAATGCCAATCATGTGGGCAAGCTGGGAATATTGACCACTTGTTCTTGGAATGGTCTGTTACTAAAAAAATGTGGAATGTTCTAAATGTGCTTTAATTTTTTTTATGGTGCCATATAATGTGATTAGTTCGTTTCAAGTATGGCTTCCCAAGAAAACAGGACAAACAACTTTGTTCTGTGGGGATGAGACTATACTTTGGAGTATTTAGCTTGTCAAAAATGATTCATGCTTTCAAAAGAGATGGGTGACTAGTCCTTCTGTGCTTTATTCACTTTGCTTGCCATTCGCTAACTCTACGGTCAATTATATATACGGACAAAACATGAAAATGTGGGTGTAGTTGTGGGGGTGGGGGCAAGACTCTTCGAAAAAGAAGCAAATGAAGTCTTCTACGCGGCACATTGATGGAGAGGCTAGTGGATGAAGACCTCGTTGTTGCATGCTTTAGGATGTAATTTTCTATTTCACTTTAATTTGGTTGTGAGCTAGTTGTGTGCTACCCCATTTTTGTTGTTATGTTAGTACCTTCTAGTGGGATGTGAAAGTTTCTACTCGCAAGCTCATATGCACTGTCGTGAATAGTAAAATAAAAAATAGTAAATATCTTTTAAAAATCTAAACTTTTTTTAGGACAATTACGAGTTCATTCATCAATGTTTGTTAAAAAAATAGTCTTTTATATTTCTTTTTACTATTTTTTTTGTTTTTACTGTTCACGAAGGTGCATATGAGCTCGCAAGCAGAAAGGTACTTTCGCTTCTCGTGTGAGTAGTCTCCATATTCATTTAAGCCTTCTCTTTTCTTCACAGTCACGCCGTAACAATCATTTCTTTTTTCGAATACGCACAGGCATGCGCATCATATCTTATAAGGGGAAAAAAGAGTACACAATCCCTTCACTACGAGTTGTTACATCAACATAAGAGCATTTCTAGCAGATCCCGCAAACCGGCCATTCGACATAATAACCGCCGGTTTACAGGACGGAGACGATTTTGCAGGCCCGAATAGATCTCGCATCCCGGAAAAATTTGTGGGATCCTGCATACTCTGCATCATTTCCGCTATATCTATAGGATTTGTGGAAATTTTTACAGGACCTGAAAAATAAAAAATGGTTGGCGGGAGGGAACTTCCAGGCCCCGCCACGATCTTTCCCGAGCGCGACCTCGCCGAAACGCCTCAACGTTGGCGATCACCGGACCCTAGTTGCCGCTCCACGAGTTGTCGCCGCCGCTTGATCTGCCCCGCGAGTTGCCACCGCCCGGAGAGCTAGCTAGCCTGCTCCGCTAGCTAGTCCGCCCTGTCGGCATGGAACCACCCCATGCGCATGTCCAGCGGCACGCCGGTTCACCATCCAGGACCCCGCCGTCCTCCGGGGCGAGCCCGCCTGAGAAGCTTCACGTGATCTCTATGTCGTAAGGACATGAAACCCGATTGTAATTTAGCAGGCGGTTTTAGGACGGTCTGTGCAATTTTGCCGGGACCATGAAATATTTTTACGGGGTCTGTTCTGCCGGAACAAAAGTTATGCTGTAAAAATGCGAAAAACGTTTTGGGTATCCTGTAAACCGACTTTTATGGGACGAGGTATACTGGATATGCTAGAGATGCCCTAACACCTCTGCCACTCCACGAGTGCCTAGGTCTATCCTGAACTAGTCACCCTGAATCCACCTCCACATAACAATCATGCCCTGACAGTGTCATTGGCTGAGCTAGAATGCCACTATTTTGCACGCATCAACTATCAAGTTGTTTTGGTCAGTGAGGGATGCCACTGTCATTTCATGATTCCTCACCCGTCCAATCGAAAACCGGTACGAATAATACGCAACGCTGGGCTCACTTGCTCCTCCAGAAAGCTGCCTCCTCTTTGGCTCATTGCTCCTCCCTCCCTCCTACGTCAAATCACTCTCTCTCCGCATGACTGCATCCATTCCGCCCATCATTGCCGATTACACATTTACGCAAGTTGCCAACTAACGCCAAAGCTCGCCACTGTCCTCCTCTCACTCACCGGCCGCTCCCATATATCCGCTCACTCCGCCGCTCCAACCAATTTCTACGCCCAGAGTAGAGAGAGAGAGAGAGAGAGAGAAACAGGGAGGGAGCCGCTGGCATGAACTGCGTCAAGATTCTCGTACTGCTCTCCCTGATCCCTCTCGCGCTGAGGGGAGCGTCGCTTCTCGTCGTCCCGTCACCCTCCGCCGACCCCGCGTCGCGCGCCGTCGTCTTGCCTCCGGTACAGGCGGAGCAGTGGAGGCAGGAGCGGAGGAGGACGGCGGGTCGTCAGGCTCGGGGCGGCCGCGCCACCACCATCGCCCCCTTCGCCCCGCGGCGGTTCGGCGGCTTCTTCCGGGACGACAAGAGGTTCGCGCCCACGGGGTCCAACCCGCTGCACAACCTGTGATCGGCGGCCGGTGGGGTTCGATCTCTGTCTTTGCAAAGTCTACCTGACTGGTGCAGTGTAATTTTCTTCTTGTACATACAGTCTACCGAATCAGTTCCTTATTGATTTTGCATTGATTGATAAATGGGCTGTCTCTGTGTCTTGTTGGTGTTCAATTCCTTTCTAACTTACAGTAGCCTGAAAAAAGGTTGTCAAGAACCCACTGTTATTTTTTTAAGTTCGATTGGTTTCAGAAATCAGAACAGAGATTGACAAAAATTAGTACTACCATATACTGTACTCACTTACTACCAAAACCTGGTTTTATTTGTTGCAACAAGACGGCCCTGAAGACTCTTTTTGGGGAAGTTTACAGTGGTTCACTCAATTTAGCCACTCGTTCAAGGGGATTTGCGCTTTCCCATGGTAACTGAACTGTCCATGTTGGTGCCAAGAATTGCAGCTTCCTCCAACGGTAAAAGAGGAGCATCGTTGGCACGATTACATCGCAGCATAAAGTCACTTTGATATAGTGCAACTCTTCCTCCTGAGCCTGGCAACCTGAAGAATTTTCAACCGGTTTTATATTGGGAGTCTCTCTCTATAGCTCAGTTGATTTAGAGATTGTTATTTCTCAGTCAACACTGTTAGCAACCCAATCAGTACTGTATCTTCTTAGCCACATTTGAGCTTGCAGGAATGCCATGTTTAGATTGAACGGTCTTAGCTGTGACTTGGCGACAGTTATTTCTCAGTCATATGAGAAACAACAAAATTGTCCTTATATATTACTCCCTCTATATATCAAAATAAATGCCGCTGACTTGGTACAACTTTGTACTAAGTTGTTGTACAAAGTTGTACTAAATCAGCGACACTTCTTTAGTACTAAGGGAGTATAAATAATCATGGTCAAATCCTCGTATATGTAGGACTGATTTATGCTTATGTACTCCTTTAATGTTGTAGTACATGTCTTTTTAAAACCTGTGTGTTAGTCAAACAGTTTATGTGTTGACTGTAAATCTTAAAAAAAACATATGTAACACCTCGCATGATAAATACTACTCTCTCCGTTGTATAACGTAATTCATATACATTTTTGAAAAGTCAAACCTCACATACTTTGATCAAGTTTGTGGAGAAAAACGCAACACCTAACACAATAAATACTACTTTCTCCGTTCCATAATGTAGTTCATATAGATTTTTTGAAAAGTCAAACCTCACAAACTTTAATCAAGTTTATGGAGAAAAATGTTTACATCTAGAATACCAAGCATATATGATTAGATTCATCATAAGATGTACTTTCACAATTTAAAATATATTTTGTACATCTAAATAGTTTTGTCTATAAACTTGATCAAAGTTTGCAAATTTTGACTAATACAAAAAAGTAATTTATAGACACTATATTATGGAACGGAGAAAATACAATGTCTAAAGAAAGGCCCATTCAACAATAAGAATTTGTGGTAAAAGTGTGACTTTGGAGATGATGTGATGTCCTAAAGTAAGATCATAAAGCAACGAGGACATATCATCGGGCACACCCAGTGCCCCTGATCTTTGATCACTTCATTTGAAATTTTCAAAACAAAAACTACTCCATTTTTTCCTCTCTAAGGCCAAAGAAACAACAACATCAATGCACAATAGAATAAAATAAGAAAACCCTCGGCCGATTGCAGCTCATCAAATTTAAGTTTTGGATCCAGCCTAGTATTATTTATCACTATGGCCTTCTCTGTTTTGGCCTGTGCTTGGGTTTCGCAAATAATAGAAGCATGCTGTATTTGTAGCATACATTTTGTCTTATGACTTCTGGAAAGAGCAAGCGCCAAGCGGCAGCAGGCGACGGCACGAGACCCATTGGCTCGACGGATGCGTTCAGGTGACAGGCGGCAGGCAGGCGGAGGCAGCAAGGCCAGAAAAGGTGCCGCCTGCGACGACGCAGGTGAAAAAGCCGGCGAGATCCGCCATTGAACTGACGCCTGATCGGCCTCGCAAAGCTCCACCGAAAAGCGAGGCGGCCACGGAATAACCTGCGGATAGGGGCATGAAACCCGCGTGGACCGCCTGCGATTCCCTCCCAGGTGCCGCTGACAGCGCGTCGCGTCCGGCACTAACACGCACGGGCCGAGCAATGAGCAAGGAATATATATAAAGCGCAGGCGAGTTCAGCAATCCGTCGTTCGTTCTAGGCGTGCGTGCTCGCTCATCCTCGCCCGGGACTGGGACTCACTGGAGATCCCTCGCTTCCGTTCCATGGCGCAATGATTCTGTCGTTGAAACTGTGTGGTCAATGGCCCTTTGCCTGCACTGAAAACGACTGTCGGGCGAGAAAGCTCGTTGCTGGGACCGGCCAGCGTTCAGCAGCGGCGGCGGTTGGCGGGGAGGAAATCATCTCGGCTTGGGATTCGGGGAGCAGAACGGGTGGCGTTCGATCGGCATTTGTTATCCTGAAATCGCGGCTGATGTATGAACTGGGGAGAGCTTTGGCTACCTGACAGCGTGAGACGAGTCCATCGATGGGAGTCATCGAGTAAAAATGGAACGAAAAGGATTACGTGGAACAGGGAAAAGGATGCGCTGAGATGCCTCGGCGTGCTGCTTGCACCCGCTACCAAAGCATTGTATTCGATGAAATAATGGTGTTCTGATTTTATTTGAAAGACCTCTTAGCTTAGTGAAATTGCTTGACGCCCAATAATGAACACCTTATCCTCCATAACACTAAGCTTCCTAGGTTTGAAAAGCCAACATTCAACTGAGGTCTTCAATTAAAATTGAGTCGCCCGATTTGATCAGGTCAACAATTTCTCAAACATCTCACATTCAATTCTTTTATACTATACACCATGCTTCCTAATGTTTAAGGCCTTGTAATTAATCGAGGTATTCAATTTAGAATTAAGTCAATCGATTTTGACCGAGTCAGCACTTTTCTCAGGCTCCCCCATTCAATTCTTTTAATTCATTGTGTTTCCTAATTTTGAAACTCTTCCATTCAATTGAGATATTTAATTTTGGATTTCGTTTACGATTTCGACGGGGCTAACAATTTTTCAAATCAATTAGCACCAGTTAGGCTATAAAAACATATCAATCTAGCGCACCCTCCGACCACCTGAAAAAAAATAAGCGTCACCATATGATATTGTAGAACGAATATAGTAGTACATGCGACCACCGACACAGAAATTTTCTCACATAAATATATATTGGTTAGCGGATAACACAGAATCACACCACGAAAGGCCCACCAAATCACTGCATTATAATAGAAATAAAACACACTCTATCATCTCCCTCACCCACCAAACTAAATATTCCATCTGTTCCAAAATATAAGGGGTATTAGTTTTGTAGAAAGTCAAATTCCTTTAACTTTGACCAAGTCAGAAAAAAATATATCGATATCCACATTATTAAACAAAAAAGTATGGATATCCATTTCATGATGAATTTAAAAATACCGATTTGATATATTTCTCTACAAATTTGATCAAATTTAAAAGGTTTGACTTTTCAAAACAGTAATACACCTTATGTTTTGAAATGGAGTGATTATTTTTTGAAGACACCTAGCAACATCAACGGCGTAGCAAAGCGCGCCCAACCCTTCTAGTTATATCATCATTTTGCACATAAAACGGGAGTTCTTGCTAGCAATTGGCACACCTTTGGACTCATATATAAACAAAATTATCTACGCAGAAGCAAAGAGAGAGTCACATATAATCAAATATAGAAAATTAGTTCATTTTTGGTGTTTTAGTAGTTCGTAAGAAATATACCAAATAGTTCTTCCATTGTTGGACAAAATCCTAAACTACATTCCACGGGATAAAAAGGGAAATGTGACATCACTTCATCTTCATTGTGCCACTAATTTTAGGAATTGTTTGAGCATAAAAACATGAACTAGTTGAGTAAAACTTTCCGCGTGAAGTACTACTCCCCCTGTTCATAAATACAAGATGTTTAAAAAAATCCAAATCAGATGTATATAGACATGTTTTAGTGTGTTTGATCACTTATTTCAGTCCGTATGTAGCACATATTGAAATATCCAAAACATCTTATATTTATGAACGGAGGAAGTATTAAATAGTACTCCCTCCGTCCTATAATATAAGAACATTTTTTAAGCTGGAATAGTTTGAAAAAGGTTGTTATATTATGGGAAGAAGTAGTACTTTATTTAATACAAGTCGAAGACATCTAAAAACACTGCTCTCGTAAGAAAACAACAGTGTTTCATCATTGCCTCACTGGCCTCAGTTCCAAGAGCAAATGTTCAATTCAGAGCATTTAAATATATTTTTTGAGACTTGCTAAAAGATCAGGTTCTGGGAAGATTTTTGGAGCAATCTTTTACTAAATGGGACGGCCCAATATATGTTGCTTCAAACCTTCCAAGAGGTAGCTTTGGAGCGGTTTTGGGAAACTTTTGACGGTTTTAAGAAGATTTCGTCCGGGTTTTTTTTCAGTGTTAGCTTTACGACTTTTTCCTTTTATTTTTTGTTCGTTTTTTGTTTTCTCTCTGTTTTTGGTTTTGTCTTCCCTGCTTTTTTCAAATACACGTTGAAATTTTTAATTGACACTAAACATTTTTTAGACACACATTGTACATTTAAACATTTATTCAATATGTGTTAGATTTTCTTTAATAAATGTTGAATATTTTTAAATGCACATTGCCATTTTTAATGCATGGTGAATATTAAAAAAATACATGTTGAATATTTGCTAAGTGCACGTTGTAAAAATTTAAAATACATAGTGATAAAATTTAAATACATTTTGGACGTTTTTTAATCACATGTTGAATATTTGTTAAATGGGCGTTGAACATTTTTCAAATGCACGGTGAACAGTTTATATATAGAAACCGACCATTTTTTAAACACACGCTGAACTTTTTTCAAATGTACGTCGAACATTCTTATAAATACATGGTAGACTTTTTTAAAATATGTTGAACAATTTGCAAACACACGGTGACCAATTTTTAATAAATGATGACCATTTTGTAAACACATGGCAAAACATCTTTGAAAATACACGATTGATATTTTTTAATATACGATATTTTTTAAAAACAATATATTATGACCATTTTTAACAAATACTATAATATTTTAAAAAAATAAATGATAAACGTTTTTTATCACACAATGTACCTTTCCCAAACATACGAAGACTTTAAAAGGTATATTCAAAATAGTTCAACTTGCATTTGAAAAAAAATAGGAAAATAACATTTTCTAGTGAAACAAGCAATCGTTACGGGAAAATACACAGGAGCTCTCGGGTTCTCCGTACCCCTATATGAAAAATATTCGTAAAAAATTCCTAGAAAATCAAAAAAATCCAAAATTTCGGGATGTCAAACCTGGTTTCCCAATCTACTTCCGTGTGAAATTTCGTGAGAAAATACAAAAAAACGTATCCGTGGCGAAGGAATTACTGCCCGGAAAAAAATGTACCCAAACAGTGTTTTGCTATACATAGGAAATTTTTGTCTTTTTTGCCGCGAATACGTTTCCTGTTATTTTTTCACCAAATTTCAGACGGAAATACATTGGGAACCCACGTTTGATAATCCAAATCTCAGATTTTTTTTTTCAAATTTCTCGGTATTTTTTTCCTGGTATTGTACATACAGGGGTGCGGAGCACCCGAGAGCTCTAAATCCTCGTCTGTCGTTACGCCCCTTCTTTCGTCAAGACCTACCTACTTTTTTTTCATTAGGCAAAAGAACTACCCACGTTGCAGGGGGAGCTCCTAACCGGGGGGTCGTATTGCTCGCCTTCAGCGCTACGCAAGCTAACCGGCGCCCGCAGCAGAGGCTGGATGGGCCGGCCCACATTCACGCAGCGCGAAAAAAGACGACCAAAATACGAACTCACGCCCTCGTGCTTACAAACAGAGTGGGCTAACACCTTGACCACCTAAATAATTGTGATTCTTTACAGCGTGAATCTTTTAAAGGGAAAAGTAGACACACTATTAATTTTTAGTTACACTGTAGCATTTACATCTTATAATTGTTTGAAAACATGTGCACATATTACAAATGGAGTTCATGCACATGCAAAAAAAAGTTCGCGGATTCAAAAAATATTTCACCAAATCAAAAAAGTTCATGTATTCAGAAAAAGTTTACAAATTCAAACGAGTTCATTGATTTTCAAAAAATGTTCATCAAACAATGAAATTAGTTCATTGATTTGAATTAAAAAGTTCATCGAATTTGAAAAAAGTTCATGGATTTGGAAAAAAGTTCACTTAAATTGAAAAAAGTTCATTGATTTTGAAAAAACTTAATCAATTTCGAGAAAAAATCATCAATTTTGGTAAAAAGTTCATCAATTTTGAAAAAAAATTCACAGACATGAAAAAGTTCATCAAATTTGAAAAATAAGTTCATCGATTTAGAGAAAAGGTTCACGAGTTTTGAAAAAATCAGTTCATGAATTGAAAACAAGTTCATCTATTTGAAGAAAACAATTATGAACTTGGAAAAAGAAAGAAGAAAAGGGTATAGAAAAGGGGGGAAAGGATAAAGGATAAGGGAGAAGGAAGAAATGGATTAAAAACATGTATGTTAGCACAACTAATGATCTGGTCGGGTTGGTTGGCCCTCGATTAATGTTAAGCTGTGACGCGCGGTCCGAATCCTAGGTCGCGTGGAGTTTTTGCAGTTTTCCTTAGAGTTTTAGAAAACAAAAAGACAGAAATATGGGTCGGCCGCTGCATGCGCCGGTTAGCGAAAACAACAGAAACCAGCGCCTGCAGCGCCAAATAGGAATTGCCCGTTGCAGCTCCTTTCCGCTCGGTTCAAAGAACTGTCCATATCATCCGGCTGGGCCACGTGAACTCGATCAGCCCAAACCCATCCTGCAACCCAAAACCGACCGCCTCTCGCTGGATCTTGTCTGCCGAACCTAGGGTTCCACCGCCGCCGATCGCTTGACATGCGCAAAACGATGTCAATCTCAACAGTGGCATGTCCTGGGGGAGAGGGTCCATCTCTTGACGCACACGATGACACGATGTCGGTGGCCAACCTCAACCCAGCCATGTACGTGCAGCACCTTCTCGACGACGGCCGGGACGATGCCGAGGACGATCCTCTTGGATTGCATCGCTGTCGTTGCCGCGTCCAATTGCTCCACACCTCGTCGCCACCGCGTCCGGCACAACCTTCTTGCTTCTATTCACCCATCCATCCAACTTAAATTTTGCTATACCTGATTACATACATGCGCCATGCATGGATCTTGCGTTCCCCGAAAAAAATATGTTGCATTATGGTCACAAATTTAGGCATGTTAGAGTATCTGCAAGTACCACATATTTCCAAGGTCTAATTTTTCTGCATTTATACCAGCTATGCGCCAAGAAAAATTTTCTACATCTTATTCAGATGTCAATTTTTCAGGATGCAGATGTGATCATATTTTGGTGCACTAATCTGCATGCTGATTTGGCGCTTGACATACCTTGGCTTTGCAGGAGGCTTGGAGGATTGTGAGATTGTATATACCATTGACGGTGACGGGGAGCATGTATCTGGGAGACGAAGATAATTGCTAGGTGAAATTTTTTTCTACATTTATACTAGCTATGCAACAAGAATTTTCTTTATATTTTTCTCCGACGCCAACTTTTTAGGATGTCGATCTGATGCATACTTTGGTGCATTGATTTGGCACTTGACTCATACTTTGGTTTTGCGAGTTGGATAATTGTGAGGTTGGATGTACCATGAACGGAGATGGGGAGCATGCATTGAGGAGATGAAGAGAATCAGTGGAAGAAGAATAAGATGAAAGAAGAAGTGGATGAGTGACTTAAATGTAATGGTAAGTCCATATTTCTTCTTTATCTGCATGAGGATCCTAATTTTGTATTTAAATGTATTTGTGTTTAACTAAATTACACGATTGATATTTTTTTAATATGCGATATTTTTTTAAATATATTATTACCATTTTTAACAAATACTATAATATTTTAAAAAATAAATGATAAACGTTTTTTATCACACAAATACCTTTCCCAAGCGATCCCGACAGTTCATGAAGGGATGGGGGGCTAATATAGGGAGGGATCTTCGGATCCAGAAGACCTCCCTCCTCGAGGAGATCCATTGATCTCCGTGCAGATATTGATGGGATCTCCGCAGAGGAATGGGCGCATAGATACAACTTGGAGGACTCCCTCATGGAAATCTACTCCAAGGAGAAAGAATATTGGCGCCAACGTGGCTCTATGAACTGGGTGCTGTTTGGGGACGCCAACACTGCTTACTTCCAGGCCATCGCTGATGGTCGTAGGCGACGCTGCTCCATTCCCCTTTTATGGGAAGGAGGTCAGTTGTTTCAAGAACCTCAGGCTAGTCGCCTACTGGTGGACGACTTCTACAAGTCGTTATTTCAGGGGCGCCCTCGGAGTGGTATCGCTCTTGCCGACCACATTTGGTCGCCCGACCAACAGATCTCTACCGAGGAAAATGCGACCTTGCTCGCCCCTTTTGATGCCGCGGAAGTAGAGGCCTTTGTCAAAGCCATGAACCCGGCCTCGGCCCCAGGCCCCGATAGATTGCCGGTTCGGTTTTTCTAGGCTTTCTGGCCGATGGTCAAGGAGATCATCCTTGACCTTTTCCATTCTCTAGGGGAACTTTAGACATGTCCCGGCTTAACTACGGGATTATCTCTCTGATTCCAAAGGTGCCGGGTGCGGCGGACATTAGGCATTTCCGCCCTATCACAGTCCTCAATGTGATATTTCGGATTTTGGCGAAGGGGTACGCCATTAGGGCGGCCCTAATCGCCTCCCGGATCCATCACCCGAACCAGTCGGCCTTCACGAAAGGAAGGTATATTCTGGATGGGATCCTTGTTCTCCACGAGGTTATCCATGAGGTAAAGAGCAAACATCTCCGTGATGTGTTCTTCAAGATCGACTTCCACAAAGCTTATGACACCGTTCATTGGTTCTTCCTTCGGGAGGTGTTGCTCAAGCCTGGATTTGATCCTCACTGGGTTGCCCGGGTGATGCAATTAGTGACGAGTGGTCGGACGGCTGTGAACATAAATGGGGAGGCCGGGCCATACTTCACGACTGGCCAAGGGATATGACAGGGCGACCCGGTATCCCCATTTCTCTTCAACCTTGTGGTTGATGCAATCGCCTCAATCCTTGATTTGGCCAAGCGCGCCGGCCATATTAGGGGGATTTGCCCCCACCTTGTGGACAATGGAGGTCTGACCCACCTCCAATATGCTGATGACACCATTATGGTGAAAGGTTCGGATGAGGATATTCAGAACCTCAAGTTCCTCCTCCTCTGCTTTCAGGAAATGTTGGGCCTCACAATTAACTTCGCCAAGAGTGAGGTGATGGTCCTGGGATATTCGCAGACGGAGACGTAGCGAATTGCCAATCGCTTGAACTGTCGCTTGGGGTCCTTCCCGATGACTTACCTTGGCATGCCACTTAGTGACACACGCCTCCTGGAGAAGGACTTCCGTCCAATAATCGCCAAACTCCAACCTAGGATGGAGGCATGGCAAGGGAGATGGCTTTCCAAAGCCGCGCGAGTGATTCTGATGAACTCCCTTATTAGCCTACTGATGTATGTCATGGGATTCTATAGTTTACATGAATCCCTTCATCATGAGGTCACTAAACTCCTCTCTAGATTCTTCTGGGCAGGCGAGAACAATAAATAGAAGTACCACATGGTGAAATGGTCTGAGATATGTAAGCCTAAGGACCAAGGAGGCCCTGGAGTCATTTCCTCCAAGCGGATGAATATTGCTCTCCTGTCCAAATGGCTTTGGCGGATCCAGACCGATGAGGGTGGCCTGTGGTTTGAGATTATCCGTGCGAAGTACCTCCGCGCGCAACCGCTGGCTTTCGCACTAGATCTGGACGGTCCCAATTCTGGCAATCGGTAATCCATGTGATGCCAGTCTTGCCCATTGGGACCTCCATCAAAGTAGGTACCGGATCGGCCACCTTATTCTGGCTGGATAAATGGGCCGGATCTCGCCCCTTCGCGAAATGTTTTTTTGCGTTATTCTCGATCTGTGTCCGCCCACAGCTCTCCGTGGCTGTGGCCTTGGATGACTTGGGCGCGATTGCCTTTCGCCGTACCTTCGGGGCGGTGGAGCTCGAGCAATGGGATGAATTGCTCGAGTGTATTGCCCTCCACTCCCCCTCCCTTGAGCCCGACTCGCTGTCTTGGCATCTCGAGCCAAGCGGCAAATTCTCGACTAGATCCCTATATCAGGCGATTGTTCCCACTCCTGGTCTGGTGGAACTATCGGTGCTTTGGGAGATCAAACTCCCCTTGAAAATCCGCATATTTCTCTGGCAATGGGTTCGAGGTCGCCTTCCCTCGGGCACGGAGGTCCGAAAACGTAATGGCCCTGGGGATGGCCTCTGCCCCATTTGTTTGGTACCGGAAGACTGCAACCACATCTTCTTCCGGTGCCCTGCGGCGCAGTTCCTGTCGAGCTGCTTCCGGGAGGTGGTTGGCGGCAATTGGTGCCATGATAACCTCCTGGATTTATTTGAGGAGGTCCTTCGACTCCGTCGCGCTAGTCGCGCCCCCATTTGGGTGGCTTTGGGTATCCTTGCTTGGTCCCTTTGGCGTACCCGCAATAAACTAGTCATCGAACGCGTAATTCCATGCCGTGTAACTGATGTGATCTATAAAATGTGTGGCTTCTTACAGCTCTGGAGACCGCTTAGCAAGCGGCGCGACCGAGACGTCATTGACTACATCATTGCGGGTCTTCGTTCCTCGGCGTCAGCTTTTGCTTCACCACCGCCACCACCGCCACCGCCTCCCGAGCCGGATTAGCTTTTCCTTTTGGCTTTTTTTTGGGCTTGTCTTGTTGTGCCCCCAACGTGACTCTATGACTTGATTGTACTTTATATTGTTGTATTGGATGCTTGATTCTTTGCTTTATACTCCCTCCGTTCCTTGATATAAGGTGTATAGATTTTTGAGAAAAAGTCCGAAATATAAGGTGTATTGCGTTGCACCACTCGTTTGGATAATTTCTTTAGGGATTTGATTACATTTCCTTATATCATGTAAGCTCCTCTATTTTCTCATGTCAATTAGTCATCTGTAATCTCACTCAAAACTTGTGAAATTTTCCCTTCACGTGCGTTCTTTAATTTTCGTGCCAAAAACTATACACCCTATATCTAGGAACGGAGGAAGTAATATAAAGCGGGAGGAAAACATTTTCGTAAAATAGAGATAAAACAGAGGCTAGACACACAACAATCTTGCTGGCTATACCTATATCTACAGACTATGCAAATCATATTGCTAGTGGTTTACAGCAGCAAGTGTGAAAAATATATAGATGTATACTGAAATAAAATACATTGAGGGATGTCAGAACTGACTCTAACTCCTGTTTGTGTAAGGCAAACGTGATGTAATTGAAGATGTAGTCGACTGAATGATTGACGTCATAAAAGTTGGGCATTGGGTCGATTGGTGCGGGCATAACCTCAGATTGGTGCGGGCACAGCCTTCATGGGGGATCGATAGTTGTTGGTGAGGGACGAGATGCGAGCGAGAGGCCGGTGAACGATGGTTGGTGAAATAGGAAGACGGGTGATTTATTAGGCTGGTCACAATGGGCAAGAACATAAGCTAGGAACTTCACGTTTTCTTAGATTATGTTACTACCTCCACAGTGGGTAGAAACATCTATGTACTGTCATGCAACCATGTATTTATTAGGTTATAGACTCATTGTTTCTTGGAGTGTGTGATGTTTCGGTAACTTAGCTAGTTACCACAAGCACCTCTCTCTTCATTAAATATGTGCCACATAAGCAAAGTTGCATTGAAGTGTGTGATGTTACTCCTAAGTTCCTCCCCATTATGATCAGCCTTAGGTAGTTTTGCCTTTCTGAGAAGCACGCATTTAATTCTTCCATCCGTGCACGATTCCAATTAAAAACCTACCAAGTTATAATTTTAGAACGTACATCTCTATTATTAATACTATGGCGATACTTGATTTGGATTCCATCTCGCACTAGCCAAAAGAATCAGCAAGGGATCATAGTTTGGGAAAAGCAATTAACAAAATAATTTCCTACTTCACGTGATTGTAAACAAAAAGAGTTTTTTCTTTCCTTTTCATACTTCACGTGTCGGGTGTGTTCATAATATGTCAACGCTTGATTTTGATTCCATCCTGCACTAGCCAAAAGAATCAACCCTGGATTACAGTTTAGGAAAAAAACAATAATGAAATGATTTCCTACTCCACATGCTAGTGAAAAAAAAGAAAGAAATAAAATCAAGCATTGCCGAACACGCCTGAAATGTGAAGTAGGAAAAGAAAAGAAAAAAAAAGGAAATTCTATCGTTCCCTTTTTTTTACAAGCACATGAAGTAGACAATTATTTTATTAATTGTTTTTCGTAAACTATGATCCGGCGATGATATTTCTGGTTCATGCATAATGAAGCATGTACTCCCTCTGTTCCGAATTACTTGTCGAAGGTGTGAATATATCTAGATGTATTTTAGTTCTAGATACATCAATTTCTCCGACGAGTAATTTGGAACGGAGGGAGTATGTACTAAAATTATACTTTGGAAAGTTTTGAATCAGAATCACGCACGGATGGAAGAATTGTATGCATTGTTACCTAAAAAAATTGGGCATCAATCAGTACCCTCGTACTCTTCATCATATATTATGATCCTCCTATTTCACCACCTGTCGTTTACTGGTCCCTCGCTCGCATCTTGTCCCTCACCAGCTATCGATCTTCCATATCGGAGTAAATAGAAAAAAAAACTACTAGTTTACAGGCTAGGGTTCCGAAAAACTACAAACTTTTAATTTTCTTTAGAAAGCTACCAAACGAGCGCTCGGCTGTTTCAAAAAACCCAAAACGCCCGTGACTAGCGATTTAACTGTTTTCCTGACGGATTGGGCCCACGTGGCCTCGCGCGCTCACGGCACGGCCGTTGACGGCCGTTAGCCAACCGGCCCGGTCGGAACAGGGGTAAATAAACCCCCTCGGTCGGTCGGGCGCACCTGGTCGCTCACTCTTTCCCTTCTCGCTCACTCCCTGCTCTCTCTCCCCTGCTCTCACTCCCCTGCTCCAGTACGAGCTCGCCGCCGCTCGCCGTCTTCTAGGTTGGTCGACATCGACATCCTTGCCGCAATGCCTTCCTAGAACGACGAGGAAACGAGCTCGTAGGAGGAGTGCGAGGTCGTCAGCATGGACATGGAACTTATGGTAAGTTCTTTGCCACCTAGGGGTTAGGGTTAGGTGCTAGTAGGCCTAGGCTACCTCCATGGATCTTCCTGAGTGTAGTGTTGATGTTGTGTGTGTGATATTGTTCTTGATTAGTGAGGGTGGGGTTGGATTGTAGGTTTGAGGAAAACTAGGGTTCATCTGTGTACAGTGTTAGGGTTCATGCTGATTTGGGGATTTTTTTTAGTGTTCATGTTTAATTAATAGTTCAAGTTGATTCTGGTATTGAGTTCAGATTGTAACCATTGTTTGTTGCTTATTTTGGATGCAGGAAAACCAGACACCACTGTGGAGCCCCTTTTCTGTGGCCAACTTGAGCTTCCTCATCCCAAGTGCATTCTGCACCAACTGAGGCCTATCAAGCGTGTTGCTTTTGAAGGGCCTGTAACAGGAAGGCGTTTCTATGGCTGCCCAGTGCAGGTTAGATGCCAATTAACTTTTCTGCTATGGATATTCAGTGATGTTTGATATGATGCAGCAGTTTGTTTGATATGACAGACACATATGTATTTTTGTTACTTTGGAAACTTAATCATGGCATTGTAATAACTTATCATATGTAAATTATGTTATTCATTGTTAGAAAATTCCTAGTTTATCAAGCTAATCATTGAATTGAAATAAGCTACTAGTCCACTTGTAATAACTTATCACATTTACAAATGCAGGAAAACGATGTGAATTGTGGTGTTGTAGAGTGGGTTGATGGGCCTTGGCCTCCTGTTCTTCAGAGATGTTTGTGCAAGCTATGGGAAATGTTCCATGAGCAGAACTGTGAAAGGGTACTTGACAAGGAGAAGTTTGAGAAGGAGTTGTCCAAGCTTAAGATGGAACATGAAAGGGAGTTGGCCAAGCTTAGGACTGAAAATAACAAGCTTTGCATTGAGTACACCAAGCTTGTTGATGATGTATCCAAGATGATTGATTGGCAGGATGGTAGGGTGGACAAGCAGGTGTACCAGAAACAAGTGGAGGAGGAAGAACTTTAGAAGAAGAAGAAGGAGCTAGAGGAGAAAGCTATGTTGAAGGTGCAGATGGAAAATCTCAAACTTGCAAAAGCGCAGAGGTGCATTTTGCAGAGCCAAGCTGATATCATCAAGAACACCAGGAAGGCTATGAAGGGTGTTGAAGTTGACAGAGATGTTCTTAAGAAGGAGAAGGCAAAGCTTGAGCTTGTTGTTGTTGAGCTGCTGAAAGAAGGGTATGGCAGCAAGGAGAAGTTAGAGCAAATCAAGGCCATCCTTGAGTCTTGAACTTGCTGTGATATGTTGGTGAAGTAAGTACATCCAAAGGCCTTTATATAAGGATGTGGCTTGGCATGACTGCAAGTGATTATGGGTCTACATTTTGGGGGAATGTGAAGTTTAACCTAGTGTAAGAACCTTATTTCCTATGTTGTTAAGTTGTAATGGATCACCTATGCTATTAAGTGTTGTAATGGATCTCCTATGCTATTAAGTAGTGGAAATGGATCTCTTATGCTACTAAGTTATGGAAATGGATCTTGTATGCTATTAAGTGTTCAACTTGATCTTCTATCTTTTATATGTTATTTGTTAGCCTACATATATTACTTCTGTGGGTAATTGGGCTTAGTGGCCCACTAGTCTTTGACCAAATGCAACCCTAGGCCTACTAAACCCAACCCCATCCATCTGTCAATATAAACCCCTCCCCACCCCCACCCTTTCCCAGTGACTCCACCAGCCGCCACCCAAAAGAAACCCTACAGATGGATCCTGACATGGGAGATGTCACAGAGGAGGAGGGGGAGGCTGTGGAGGTTAGGGTAGCAGCAGCACAGAGGAGGAGGAGGAGGAGGAGGAGGAGGAGGAGGAGGCACAGGTAGAGGGCACTAGAGGCGGCCCAGGATGAGCAGTAAGAGGAGTTAAACCGCCGACTCTCCGACAAGGTACTGAAGGAGTGCAATGATGAAGAACTGGAGCTCGTTTTCACTGGTGGCAGGGAAAGGTCATTCATGGAGATCATTAGGTGGGCAAGGATGAGGACAGTCATGGCTCCTCATCCAGCAACTAGGGCCAAGTGGGTCCGTTTGTTCGAGCGCTATGACTGATATGTTGGTGTTATCCAGCAACTAGGGCCAACTAGGGCCAAGTCAATCTCATCTCATCCATCTATATACCTATCTATCTATATTTCTATGTTGGTGTTCTATGTAAGATCTACTCTATTCTATGTAATAACTGGTGTTTGATGCTACTCTGAACCAATGTATCTATGTATTTATGCTACTCTCAATGAAATTATGCAGTGGATATGAAATGTACTGACTGAATTAACTGATAGAAGATACACTGACTGAAATGTGATGACTGAATCAACACAGGAATGACTGTCTGAATGAACACACTTCATAGTAGTTATTACAAACCATGGTAGTTCAACTGACTGAATATTGATGTCTACTACACAACCTTCTTCTTGTAGACGTTGTTGGGCCTGCAAGTGCACATGTTTGTAGGACAGTAGCAAATTTCCCTCAAGTGGATGACCTAAGGTTTATCAATCCACGGGAGGCGTAGGATGAAGATGGTCTCTCTCAAGCAACCCTGCAACCAAATAACAAAGAGTCTCTTGTGCCCCCAACACACCCAATACAATGGTAAATTGTATAGGTGCACTAGTTCGGTGAAGAGATGGTGATACAAGTGCAATATGGATGGTAGATATAGGTTTTTGTAAACTGAAAATATAAAAACAGCAAGGTAGCAAGTGGTAAACGTGAGCATAAATGGTATTGCAATGGTAGTAAACAAGGCCTAGGGTTCATACTTTCACTAGTGCAAGTCCTCTCAACAATAATAACATAGTTGGATCATATAACTATCCCTCAACATGCAACAAAGAGTCACTCCAAAGACACTAATAGCAGAGAACATACGAAGAGATTATGGTAGGGTACGAAACCACCTCGAAGTTATTATTTCCAATCAATCCATTGGGCTATTCCTATAAGTGTCACAAACAGCCCTAGAGTTCGTACTAGAATAACACCTTAAGACACAAATCAACCAAAACCCTAATGTCACCTAGATACTCCAATGTCACCACAAGTATCCATGGGCATGATTATACGATATGCATCACACAATCTTAAATTCATCTATTCAATCCAACACAAAGTACTTTAAAGAGTGCCCAAAAGTTTCTACCGGAGAATCACGACGAAAATGTGTGTCAACCCCTATGCACAGGTTCATGGGCGGAACCCGCAAGTTGGTCACCAAAACATACATCAAGTGGCACATGATATCTCATTGTCACCACAGATACGCACGGCAAGACATACATCAAGTGTTCTCAAATCTTTAAAGACTCAATCCGAGAAGATAACTTCAAAGGGAAAACTCGATCCATTACAAGAGAGAAGAGGGGGAGAAGAAACATAAGATCCAAATATAATAGCAAAGCTCGCGATACATCAAGATCGTGCCAAATCAAGAACACGAGAGAGAGAGATCAAACACATAGCTATTGGTACATACCCTCAGCCCCAAGGGTGAACTACTCCCTCCTCGTCATGGAGAGCGCCGAGATGATGAAGATGGCCACCGGTGAGGGTTCCCCCCTCTGGTAGGGTGCCGGAACAGGGTCCCGATTGACTTTTGGTGGCTACAGAGGCTTGCGGCGGCGGAACTCCCGATCTAATCTCTGTTCTGGAAGTTTTAGGATACGTAGGTATACATGGGTGCAAGGGGTACGTCGGTGGAGCTTCGGGGGCCCCACAAGGCAGGGGGCGCGCCCTAGGGGGGTGGGCACGCCCCCCACCCTCGTGGCCAGCTCCCGTATCTTCTGACGTAGAGTCCAAGTCTATCCGGTGGCTTTCCTTCCAAAAATAATTTCTCCAGTTGATTTCGTTCCGTTTCGACTCCGTCTGATATTCCTTTTCTTCAAAACACTGAAATAGGCTAAAAACAGCAAATCTGGGTTGGGCCTCCGGTTAATAGGTTAGTCCCAAAAGTAATATAAAAGTGGATAATAAAGCCCAATATTGCCTAAAATAGTAGATAACATAGCATGGAGCAATCAAAAATTATAGATACGTTGGAGACGTATCAAACATCCCCAAGCTTAATTCCTGCTCGTCCTCGAGTAGGCAAATGATAAAAAAGATAATTTTTGATGTGGAATGCTAGTTGGCATAATTTCAATGTAATTCTTCTTACTCGTGATATGAATATTCAGATCCGAAAGATTCAAGACAAAATTTTATATTGACATAAAAATAATAATACTTCAAGCATACTAACAAAGCAATTATGTCTTCTCAAAATAACATGGCCAAAGAAAGTTCATCCCTACAAAATCATATAGTTTAGTCATGCTCCATTTTTGTCACACAAGAATGCTCTCATCATGCACAACCCCGATGACAAGCCAAGCAATTGTTTCATACTTTAATAATCTCAAACTCATAAACCTTCACGCAATACATGAGCGTGAGCCATGGATATAGCACTATGGGAGGAATAGAATATGATGATGGGGGTTATGTGGAGAAGACAAAAAAGGAGAAAGTCTCACATCAACAAGGATAATCAACAGGCTATGGAGAGGCCCATCGATTGATGTTAATGCGAGGAGTAGGGATTGCCATGCAACGGATGCACTAGAGATATAAATGTATGAAAGCTCAACAAAAGAGACTAGTGGGTGTGCATCCAACTTGCTTGCTCACGAATACCTAGGGCACTTGAGGAGGCCCATCGTTGGAATATACAAGCCAAGTTCTATAATGAAAAGTTCCCACTAGTATATGAAAAGTGACAAAACAAGAGACTCTCTATCATGAAGACTATGGTGCTACTTTGAAGCACAATATAGGAGACTCGCTATATGAAGAACATGGTGCTACTTTGAAGCACAAGTGTGGTAAAAGGATAGTAGCATTGCCCCTTTTTATTTTCTTATTTTTTTTTTCTTTTTTTCTTTTTTGGCCTTCTTTTTTTTATTTGGATTTTTTGGGAAAATGCTCTATTGAATGATGATCATCACACTTCTATTTATTTACAACTCAATGCTTACAACTCGATACTGTTGGGGAACGTAGTAATTTCAAAAAATTTCCTACGCACACGCAAGATCATGGTGATGCATAGCAACGAGAGGGGAGAGTGTTTGTCTACGTACCCTCGTAGACCGAAGCGGAAGCGTTGACACAACGTAGAGGAAGTAGTCGTACGTAGAGGAAGTAGTCGTACGTTCTCCTCGCGATCCAACCGATCACAGCACCGTTACTCCGGCACCTCCGAGTTCTTGGCACACGTTCAGCTCGATGACGATCCCCGGGCTCCGATCCAGCAAAGCGTCGAGGAAGAGTTCCGTCAGCATGACGGCGTGGTGACGATCTTGATGTGTTACCGGCGCAGGGCTTCGCCTAAGCACTGCAACGATATAATCGAGGTGGAATTTGGTGGAAGGGGGCACCGCACACGGCTAAGGATCGATCCGTAGATCAACTTGTGTGTCATGGGGTGTCCCCTGCCCCCGTATATAAAGGATGAAGGAGGGGAGGCTGGCCGGCCAAAGGAGGGAGGCGCAGGAGGAGTCCTACTCCCTCTGGGAGTAGGATTCCCCCCCCCCCCCCAATCCTAGTTGGACTAGGATTCTTCAAGGGGGAGAGAGAAGGAGAGGGGGGCGCCCACCTCTCCTAGTCCTAATAGGACTAGGGGAAGGGGGGAGGCACGCAGCCCCTAGGGCTGCCCTCTCACTTCTCCTCCAAGGCCCATGTTGGCCCATTATGCTCCCGGGGGGTTCCGGTAACCCTCCCGGTATTCCGGTAAAATCCTGATTTCACCTGGAATGCATCCGATGTCCAAACATAGGCTTCCAATATATAATTCTTTATGTCTCGACCATTTCGAGACTCCTCGTCATGTCCGTGATCACATCCGGGACTCCGAACTCCTTCGGTACATCAAAATGCATAAACTCATAATAACTGTCATCGTAACGTTAAGCGTGCGGACCCTACGGTTCGAGAACAATGTAGACATGACCGAGACACGTCTCCGGTCAATAACCAATAGCGGGACCTGGATGCCCATATTGGCTCCTACATATTCTACGAAGATCTTTATCGGTCAGACCGCATAACAACATACGTTGTTCCCTTTGTCATCGGTATGTTACTTGCCCGAGATTCGATCGTCGGTATCCAATACCTAGTTCAATCTCGTTACCGGCAAGTTTCTTTTCTCGTTCTGTAATACATCATCTCGCAACTAACTCATTGGTTGCAATGCTTGCAAGGCTTTATGTGATGTGCATTACCGAGAAGGCCCTGAGATACCTCTCCGACAATCGGAGTGACAAATCCTAATCTCGAAATATGCCAACTCAACATGTACCTTCGGAGACACTTGTAGAGCACCATTATAATCACCCAGTTACGTTGTGACGTTTGGTAGCACACAAAGTGTCCCTACGGTAAATGGGAGTTGCATATTCTCATAGTTGAAGGAACATGTATAAGTCATGGATAAAAGCAATAGCAACATACTAAACGATCGGGTGCTATGCTAAATGTAATGGGTCATGTCAATCAGATCATTCAACTAATGATGTGATCTCGTTAATCAAATAACAACTCTTTGTTCATGGCTAGGAAACATAACCATCTTTGATTAATGAGCTAGTCAAGTAGAGGCATACTAGTGACACTCTGTTTGTCTATGTATTCACACATGTATTATGTTTCCAGTTAATACAATTCTAGCATGAATAATAAACATTTATCATGATATAAGGAAATAAATAATAACTTTATTATTGCCTCTAGGGCATATTTCCTTCAGTCTCCCACTTGCACTAGAGTCAATAATCTAGATTACAAAGTAATGATTCTAACACCCAGGGAGTTTTGGTGCTGATCATGTTTTGCTCGTGGAAGAGGCTTAGTCAACGGGTCTGCAACATTCAGATCCGTATGTATCTTGCATATCTCTATGTCTCCCACCTGGACCAAATCCCGGATGGAGTTGAAGCGTCTTTTGATGTGTTTGGTTCTTTTGTGAAATCTGGATTCCTTTGCCAAGGCAATTGCACCAGTATTGTCACAAAAGATTTTCATTGGACCCGATACGCTAGGTACAACACCTAGATCGGATATGAACTCCTTCATCCAGACTCCTTCATTGGCTGCTTCCGAAGCGGCTATGTACTCAGCTTCACATGTAGATCCCGCCACGACGCTTTGTTTAGAACTGCACCAACTGACAGCTCCACCGTTTAATGTAAATACGTATCCGGTTTGCGATTTAGAATCGTCCGGATCAGTGTCAAAGCTTGCATCGACATAACCGTTTACGACGAGCTCTTTGTCACCTCCATAAATGAGAAACATATCCTTAGTCCTTCTCAAGTACTTAAGGATGTTCTTGACCGCTGTCCAGTGATCCACTCCTGGATTACTTTGGTACCTGCCTGCTAAACTTACAGCAAGGCACACATCTGGTCTGGTACACAACATTGCATACATGATAGAGCCTATGGCTGAAGCATAGGGAACATTTTTCATTTTCTCTCTATCTTCTGCGGTGGTCGGGCATTGAGTCTTACTCAATTTCACACCTTGTGCCACAGGCAAGAACCCTTTCTTTGCCTGATCCATTCTGAACTTTTTCAAAACTTTGTCAAGGTATGTGCTTTGTGAAAGTCCTATTAGGCGTCTTGATCTATCTCTATAGATCTTAATGCCCAATATGTAAGCAGCTTCCCCGAGGTCTTTCATTGAAAAACTTTTATTCAAGTATCCCTTTATGCTATCCAGAAATTCTATATTATTTCCGATCAGTAATATGTCATCCACATATAATATCAGAAATGCTACAGAGCTCCCACTCACTTTCTTGTAAATACAGGCTTCTCCGAAAGTCTGTATAAAACCAAAAGCTTTGATCACACTATCAAAGCGTTTATTCCAACTCCGAGAGGCTTGCACCAGTCCATAAATGGATCGCTGGAGCTTGCACACTTTGTTAGCTTCCTTTGGATCGACAAAACCTTCTGGTTGCATCATATACAACTCTTCTTCCAGAAATCCATTCAGGAATGCAGTTTTGACATCCATTTGCCAAATTTCATAATCATAAAATGCGGCAACTGCTAACATGATTCAGACAGACTTAAGCATCGCTACGGGTGAGAAAGTCTCATCGTAGTCAATCCCTTGAACTTGTCGAAAACCTTTTGCGACAAGTCGAGCTTTGTAGACAGTAACATTACCATCAGCGTCAGTCTTCTTCTTAAAAATCCATTTATTCTCAATTGCTTGCCGATCATCGGGCAAGTCAACCAAAGTCCATACTTTGTTATCATACATGGATCCCATCTCAGATTTCATGGCCTCAAGCCACTTTACGGAATCTGGGCTCACCATCGCTTCTTCATAGTTCGTAGGTTCATCATGGTCTGGTAACATGACTTCCAAAATAGGATTACCGTACCACTCTGGTGCGGATCTTACTCTGGTTGATCTACGAAGTTCAGTAGAAACTTGATCTGAAGTTTCATGATCATTATCATTAGCTTCCTCCCTATTTGATGTAGGTGTCACAGGAACAGATTTCTGTGACGTACTACTTCTCAATAAGGGAGTAGATACTGTTATCTCATCAAGTTCTACTTTCCTCCCACTCACTTCTTTCGAGAGAAACTCCTTCTCTAGAAAGTTTCCGATTTTAGCAACAAAAATTTTGCCTTCGGATCTGTGATAGAAGGTATACCCAATAGTCTCCTTTGGGTATCCTATGAAGACACATTTCTCCGATTTGGGTTCGAGCTTATCAGGTTGAAGATTTTTCACATAAGCATCGCAGCCCAAAACTTTAAGAAACGACAACTTTGGTTTCTTGCCAAACCACAGTTCATAAGGCGTCGTCTCAACGGATTTTGATGGTGCCCTATTTAACGTGAATGCGGCCGTCTCTAGAGCATAACCCCAAAAAGATAGCGGTAAATCGGTAAGAGACATCATAGATCGCACCATATCCAGTAAAGTACGATTACGACGTTCGGACACACCATTACGTTGTGGTGTTCCGGGTGGCGTGAGTTGCGAAACTATTCCGCATTGTTTCAAATGTAGACCAAACTCGTAACTCAAATATTCTCCTCCACGATCAGATCGTAGAAACTTTATTTTCTTGTTACGATGATTTTCCACTTCACTCTGAAATTCTTTGAACTTTTCAAATGTTTCAGACTTGTGTTTCATTAAGTAGATATACCCATATCTGCTTAAATCATCAGTGAAGGTGAGAAAATAACGATATCCGCCACGAGCCTCAACATTCATTGGACCACATACATCAGTATGTATGATTTCCAATAAATCTGTTGCTCTCTCCACAGTACCGGAGAACGGTGTTTTAGTCATCTTGCCCATAAGGCACGGCTCGCAAGTTCCAAGTGATTCATAATCAAGTGACTCCAAAAGTCCATCAGTATGGAGTTTCTTCATGCGCTTTATGCCGATATGACCTAAACGGCAGTGCCACAAATAAGTTGCACTATCATTATTAACTCTGCATCTTTTGGCTTCAACATTATGAATATGTGTGTTACTACTATCGAGATTAAGTAAGAACAAACCACTCTTTAATGGCGCATGACCATAAAAGATATTACTCATATAAATAGAACAACCATTATTCTCTGATTTAAATGAATAACCGTCTCGCATCAAACAAGATCCAGATATAATGTTCATGCTCAACGCTGGTACTAAATAACAATTATTTAGATCTAATATTAATCCCGAAGGTAGATGTAGAGGTAGCGTGCCGACCGCGATCACATCGACTTTGGAACCATTTCCCACGCGCATCGTCACCTCGTCCTTAGCCAATCTTCGCTTAATCCGTAGCCCCTGTTTTGAGTTGCAAATATTAGCAACAGAACCAGTATCAAATACCCAGGTGCTACTGCGAGAATTAGTAAGGTACACATCAATAACATGTATATCATATATACCTTTGTTAACCTTGCCATCCTTCTTATCCGCCAAATACTTGGGGCAGTTCCGCTTCCAGTGACCAGTCTGCTTGCAATGGAAGCACTCAGTTTCAGGCTTAGGTCCAGACTTGGGTTTCTTCTCTTGAGTAGCAACTTGCTTGCTGTTCTTTTTGAAGTTCCCCTTTTTCTTCCCTTTGCCCTTTTTCTTGAAACTAGTGGTTTTGTTAACCATCAACACTTGATGCTCCTTTTTGATTTCTACCTCCGCAGCTTTTAGCATCGCGAAGAGCTCGGGCATAGTTTTGGTCATCCCTTGCATATTATAGTTCATCACGAAGCTCTTGTAGCTTGGTGGCAGTGATTGGAGAATTCTGTCAATGACGCAATCATCCGGAAGATTAACTCCCAGTTGAATCAAGTGATTGTTATACCCAGACATTCTGAGTATATGCTCACTGACAGAACCATTCTCCTCCATTTTACAGCTATAGAACTTATTGGAGACTTCATATCTCTCAATCCGGGCATTTGCTTGAAATATTAACTTCAACTCCTGGAACATCTCATATGCTCCATGGTGTTCAAAACGTCGTTGAAGTCCCGGTTCTAAGCCGTAAAGCATGGCACACTGAACTATAGAGTAGTCATCAGCTTTGCTTTGCCAGACGTTCACAACATCTGGCGTAGCTCTTGCACCAGGCCTGGCACCTAGCGGTGCTTCCAGGACGTAATTCTTCTGTGCAGCAATGAGGATAATCCTCAAGTTACGGACCCAGTCCGTGTAATTGCTACCATCATCTTTCAACTTTGCTTTCTCAAGGAACGCATTAAAATTCAACGGAACAACAGCACGAGCCATCTATCTACACAACATAGACAAGCAAGATACTATCAGGTACTAAGTTCATGATAAATTAAAGTTCAATTAATCATATTACTTAAGAACTCCCACTTAGATAGACATCTCTCTAATCCTCTAAGTGATCACGTGATCCAAATCAACTAAACCATGTCCGATCATCACGTGAGATGGAGTAGTTTCAATGGTGAACATCATTATGTTGATCATATCTACTATATGATTCACGCTCGACCTTTCGGTCTTTGTGTTCCGAGGCCATATCTGTATATGCTAGGCTCGTCAAGTTAAACCTGAGTATTCCGCGTGTGCAACTGTTTTGCACCCGTTGTATTTGAACGTAGAGCCTATCACACCCGATCATCACGTGGTGTCTCAGCACGAAGAACTTTCGCAACGGTGCATACTCAGGGAGAACACTTCTTGATAATTTAGTGAGAGATCATCTTATAATGCTACCGTCAATCAAAGCAAGATAAGATGCATAAAAGGATAAACATCACATGCAATCAATATAAGTGATATGATATGGCCATCATCATCTTGTGCTTGTGATCTCCATCTTCGAAGCACCGTCATGATCACCATCGTCACCGGCGCGACACCTTGATCTTCATCGCAGCATCGTTGTCGTTTCGCTAATCTTATGCTTCTACGACTATCACTACCGTTTAGCAATAAAGTAAAGCATTACATCGCGATTGCATTGCATACAATAAAGCGACAACCATATGGCTCCTGCCAGTTGCCGATAACTCGGTTACAAAACATGATCATCTCATACAATAAAATTTAGCATCACGTCTTGACCATATCACATCACAACATGCCCTGCAAAAACAAGTTAGACGTCCTCTACTTTGTTGTTGCAAGTTTTACGTGGCTGCTACGGGCTTTAAGCAAGAACTCATCTTACCTACGCATCAAAACCACAACGATAGTTTGTCAAATAGACTCCGTTTTAACCTTCTCAAGGACCGGGCGTAGCCACACTCGGTTCAACTAAAGTTGGAGAGACAGTCTTCCGCAAGCCATCTATGTGCAAAGCACGTCGAGGGAACCGGTCTCGCGTAAGCGTACGCGTAAGGTTGGTCCGGATCGTCTCGTCCAACAATACCGCTGAACCAAAGTATGACATGCTGGTAGGCAGTATGACTTGTATCGTCCACAACTCACTTGTGTTCTACTCGTGCAAATAACATCAAACCATAAAACCTAGGCTCGGATGCCACTGTTGGGGAACGTAGTAATTTCAAAAAATTTCCTACGCACACGCAAGATCATGGTGATGCATAGCAACGAGAGGGGAGAGTGTTTGTCTACGTACCCTCGTAGACCGAAGCGGAAGCGTTGACACAACGTAGAGGAAGTAGTCGTACGTAGAGGAAGTAGTCGTACGTTCTCCTCGCGATCCAACCGATCACAGCACTGTTACTCCGGCACCTCCGAGTTCTTGGCACACGTTCAGCTCGATGACGATCCCCGGGCTCCGATCCAGCAAAGCGTCGAGGAAGAGTTCCGTCAGCACGACGGCGTGGTGACGATCTTGATGTGTTACCGGCGTAGGGCTTCGCCACAACGATATAATCGAGGTGGAATTTGGTGGAAGGGGGCACCGCACACGGCTAAGGAACGATCCGTAGATCAACTTGTGTGTCATGGGGTGTCCCCTGCCCCCGTATATAAAGGATGAAGGAGGGGAGGCTGGCCGGCCAAAGGAGGGAGGCGCAGGAGGAGTCCTACTCCCTCTGGGAGTAGGATTCCCCCCCCCCCCCCAATCCTAGTTGGACTAGGATTCTTCAAGGGGGAGAGAGAAGGAGAGGGGGGCGCCCACCTCTCCTAGTCCTAATAGGACTAGGGGAAGGGGGGAGGCACGCAGCCCCTAGGGCTGCCCTCTCACTTCTCCTCCAAGGCCCATGTTGGCCCATTATGCTCCCGGGGGGTTCCGGTAACCCTCCCGGTATTCCGGTAAAATCCTGATTTCACCTGGAATGCATCCGATGTCCAAACATAGGCTTCCAATATATAATTCTTTATGTCTCGACCATTTCGAGACTCCTCGTCATGTCCGTGATCACATCCGGGACTCCGAACTCCTTCGGTACATCAAAATGCATAAACTCATAATAACTGTCATCGTAACGTTAAGCGTGCGGACCCTACGGTTCGAGAACAATGTAGACATGACCGAGACACGTCTCCGGTCAATAACCAATAGCGGGACCTGGATGCCCATATTGGCTCCTACATATTCTACGAAGATCTTTATCGGTCAGACCGCATAACAACATACGTTGTTCCCTTTGTCATCGGTATGTTACTTGCCCGAGATTCGATCGTCGGTATCCAATACCTAGTTCAATCTCGTTACCGGCAAGTCTCTTTTCTCGTTCTGTAATACATCATCTCGCAACTAACTCATTGGTTGCAATGCTTGCAAGGCTTTATGTGATGTGCATTACCGAGAAGGCCCTGAGATACCTCTCCGACAATCGGAGTGACAAATCCTAATCTCGAAATATGCCAACTCAACATGTACCTTCGGAGACACTTGTAGAGCACCATTATAATCACCCAGTTACATTGTGACGTTTGGTAGCACACAAAGTGTCCCTACGGTAAATGGGAGTTGCATATTCTCATAGTTGAAGGAACATGTATAAGTCATGGATAAAAGCAATAGCAACATACTAAACGATCGGGTGCTATGCTAAATGTAATGGGTCATGTCAATCAGATCATTCAACTAATGATGTGATCTCGTTAATCAAATAACAACTCTTTGTTCATGGCTAGGAAACATAACCATCTTTGATTAATGAGCTAGTCAAGTAGAGGCATACTAGTGACACTCTGTTTGTCTATGTATTCACACATGTATTATGTTTCCAGTTAATACAATTCTAGCATGAATAATAAACATTTATCATGATATAAGGAAATAAATAATAACTTTATTATTGCCTCTAGGGCATATTTCCTTCAGATACTAGAACAAAGTATGACTCTATATGAATGTCTCCGGCGGTGTACCGGGATATGCAATGAATCAAGAGTGACATGTATGAAAGAATTATGAACGGTGGCTTTGCCACAAATACGATGTCAACTACATGATCATGCTAGCAATATGACAATGATGGAGCGTGTCATAATAAACGGAACGGTGGAAAGTTGCATGGCAATATATCTCAGAATGGCTATGGAAATGCCATAATAGGTAGGTATGGTGGCTGTTTTGAGGAAGATATAGGGAGGTTTATGTGTGAAAGAGCGTATCATATCACGGGGTTTGGATGCACCGGTGAAGTTTGCACCAACTCTTAATGTGAGAAAGGGCAATGCACGGTACCGTAGAGGCTAGCAATGATGGAAGGGTGAGAGTGCGTATAATCCATGGACTCAACATTAGTCATAAAGAACTCATATACTTATTGCAAAAATCTACAAGCCATGAAAAACCAAAGCACTACGCGCGTGCTCCTAGGGGGATAGATTGGTAGGAAAAGACCATCGCTCATCCCCGACTGCCACTCATAAGGAGGACAATCAAATAACACCTCATGTTTCAAATTTGTTACATAACGTTTACCATATGTGCATGCTACGGGACTTTCAAACTTCAACACAAGTATTTCTCAAATTCAAAACTACTCAACTAGCACAACTTTGATATCACTACCTCCATATCTCAAAACAATCATCAATCATCAAACTTCTCTTAGTATTCAACACACTCATAAGAATTCTTACAAACCTTTTATGCTTAGCATATTAGGATTTTAAGAAAATTACCATGCTATTTAAGACTCTCAAAATAATATAAGTGAATCATGAGAGTTCATCTATTTCTTCAAAATAAAACTACCAACGTGCTCTAAAAGATATAAGTGAAGCACTAGAGCAAACAACAAACTACTCCGAAAGATATAAGTGAAGATCAATGAGTAGTCGAATAATTATGCAACCATGTGAAGACTCTCTCATTTAATAATTTCAGATCTTGAAACTTTATTCAAACAACAATCAAAGCTAAAGAAAATAAAATGACGCTCCAAGCAAAACACATATCATGTGGTGAATAAAAATATAGCTCCAAGTAAAGTTACCGATGAACGAAGACCAAAGAGGGGATGCCTTCCGGGGCATCCCCAAGCTTAGACGCTTGGTTATCCTTGAATATTACCTTGGGGTTCCTTGGGCATCCCCAAGCTTAGGCTCTTGCCACTCCTTATTCCGTAGTCCATCGAATCTTTACCCAAAACTTGAAAACTTCACAACACAAAACTTAACAGAAAACTCATGAGCTCCGTTAGCGAAAGAAAACAAAACACCACTTCAAGGTACTGTAATGAAACCATTATTTATTTATATTGGTGTTAAACCTACTGTATTCCAACTTCTCTATGGTTTATAAACTATTTTACTAGCCATAGATTCATCAAAATAAGCAAACAACACATAGAAAACAGAATCTGTCAAAAATAGAACAGTATGTAGTAATCTGCAACTAACGCAAACTTCTGGAACTCCAAAAATTATAAAATAAATTGGTGGACCTCAGTAATTTATCTAGTAATCATCTGAAAAAAGAATCAACTAAATATCACTCTCCAGTAAAAAGTTCTAGCTAATCTCGTGAGCGCTAAAGTTTCTGTTTTTTTTACAGCATGATCATAAAGACTTCACCCAAGTCTTCCCAAAGGTTCTACTTGGCACAAACACTAATTAAAACATAAAACCACATCTAAACAGAAGCTAGATGGATTATTTATTCCTAAACAGAACCAAAAAGTAAGAAACTAAAATAAAATTGGGTTGCCTCCCAACAAGCGCTATCGTTTAATGCCCTAGCTAGGCATGATGATTTCAATGATGCTCGCACAAAAGATAGGAATTGAAACATAAAGAGAGCATCATGAAGAATATGACTAGCACATTTAAGTCTAACCCACTTCTTCTGCATAGGTATTTTTTGAGCAAACAACTTATGGGAATAATAATCAACTTGCATAGGAAGGTAAGACAAGCATAACTTCAAAATTTTAAGCACATAGAGAGGAAACTTGATATTATTGCAATTCCTACAAGCATATGTTCCTCCCTCATAATAATTTTAAGTAGCATCATGAATGAATTCAACAATATAACCAGCACCTAAATCATTCATTTCATGATCTACTAGCATAGAAATTATATTACTCTCCACATAAGCAAAATTCTTCTCATTCGGGATAGTGGGAGTAAACTCAACAAAGCAACTATCATGTGATTGAAATTTAAGATCAAGATGACAAGTTTCATGGTTATCATTATTCTTTATAGCATAGGTGTCATCACAATAATCATCATATATAGGAGGCATGCTTTCATCATAGTAAATTTGCTCATCAAAGATTGGGGGACAAAAAATATCATCTTCATCAAACATAGCTTCCCCAAGCTTGTGGCTTTGCATGTCATTAGCATCATGGATATTCAAAGAATTCGTACTAACAACATTTCAATCATGCTCATCATTCAAATATTTAGTGCCAAACAATTTAATGCATTCTTCTTCTAACACTTTGGCACAATTTTCCTTTCCATCATACTCACGAAAGATATTAAAAAGATGAAGCGTATATGGTAAACTCAATTCCATTTTTTTGGTAGTTTTCTTTTATAGACTAAACTAGTGATAACAAGAAACAAAAAGATTCGGTTGCAAGATATAAAGATATACCTTCACTTACCTAGCCTCCCCGGCAGCGGCGCCAGAAAAGAGTTTGATGTCTACTACACAACCTTCTTCTTGTAGACGTTGTTGGGCCTGCAAGTGCACAAGTTTGTAGGACAGTAGCAAATTTCCCTCAATTGGATGACCTAAGGTTTATCAATCCATGGGAGGCGTAGGATGAAGATGGTCTCTCTCAAGCAACCCTGCAACCAAATAACAAAGAGTCTTTTGTGTCCCCAACACACCCGATACAATGGTAAATTGTATAGGTGCACTAGTTCGGCGAAGAGATGGTGATACAAGTGCAATATGGATGGTAGATATAGGTTTTTGTAAACTGAAAATATAAAAACAGCAAGGTAGCAAGTGGTAAACGTGAGCATAAACGGTATTGCAATGGTAGTAAACAAGGCCTAGGGTTCATACTTTCACTAGTGCAAGTCCTCTCAACAATAATAACATAGTTGGATCATATAACTATCCCTCAACATGCAACAAAGAGTCACTCCAAAGACACTAACAGCGGAGAACAAACGAAGAGATTATGGTAGGGTACGAAACCACCTCAAAGTTATTCTTTCCAATCAATCCATTGGGCTATTCCTATAAGTGTCACAAACAGCCCTAGAGTTCGTACTAGAATAACACCTTAAGACACAAATCAACCAAAACCCTAATGTCACCACAAGTATCCATGGGCATGATTATACGATATGCATCACACAATCTCAGATTCATCTATTCAATCCAACACAAAGTACTTTAAGGAGTGCCCAAAAGTTTCTACCGGAGAATCACGACGAAAACGTGTGCCAACCCCTATGCATAGGTTCATGGGCAGAACCCGCAAGTTGGTCACCAAAACATACATCAAGTGGCACATGATATACCATTGTCACCACAGATACGCACGACAAGACATACATCAAGTGTTCTCAAATCTTTAAAGACTCAATCCGATAAGATAACTTCAAAGGGAAAACTCAATCCATTACAAGAGAGAAGAGGGGGAGAAGAAACATAAGATCCAAATATAATAGCAAAGCTCGCGATACATCAAGATTGTGCCAAATCAAGAACACGAGAGAGAGAGAGAGAGAGAGAGAGAGAGAGAGAGAGATCAAACACATAGCTACTGGTACATACCCTCAGCCCCGAGGGTGAACTACTCCCTCCTCGTCATGGAGAGCACCGAGATGATGAAGATGGCCACCGGTGAGGGTTCCCCCCTCCGTCAAGGTGCCGGAACAGGGTCCCGATTGACTTTTGGTGGCTACAGAGGCTTGCGGCGGCGGAACTCCCGATCTAATCTCTGTTCTAGAAGTTTTAGGATACGTAGGTATATATGGGTGCAAGGGGTACATCGGTGGAGCTTCGGGGGCCCCACGAGGCAGGGGGCGCACCCTAGGGGGTGGGCACGCCCCCCACCCTCGTGGCCAGCTCCCGTATCTTCTACGTAGAGTCCAAGTCTATCCGGTGGCTTTCCTTCCAAAAATAATTTCTCCAGTTGATTTCGTTCCGTTTCGACTCCGTCTGATATTCCTTTTCTTCAAAACACTGAAATAGGCTAAAAATAGCAAATCTGGGCTGGGCCTCCAGTTAATAGGTTAGTCCCAAAAGTAATATAAAAGTGGATAATAAAGCCCAATATTGCCCAAAACAGTAGATAACATAGCATGGAGCATTCAAAAATTATAGATACGTTGGAGACGTATCAAATATCTCTGAAACAAAATAATGTATAGTCATTACAGACCATAGTAGACCCAAATCCATCCATATTTATTCACTGACACAAACAGAACCATGCCAAATGAACTCAAGTTACCCAAATCCAAGAGCTAGTTACCACTTGCATAAAAACAGTCTTTCAGCCTCCTACTTGGCTTCTTGATCCTCTTTGACCCCTCCTGGACAACAGTTGAAGTTGATTGCCTTGGTGCAATGAAAGTTCTTCTCTGGGCACTTGAAGATCTGGTGTTCTTTGCTGGAGAAGCTGTAGATGATCTGGTGTTCTTAGCAGGAGAAGAAGTGTTAGCAGCAGAAGAAGTTTTAGGTCTTGGTTCAGGTGCAGTAGCAGTAGGTACTCTTGGAGGCCTAGGAGTATTTGTAGCCATAGAAGAACCAGCTTGAGAGTAATTTGCTCTATTTTCCTACACAATTAAGAAAGATTGTAAGAAATTAACATACAAGAGCAATGGCATGACTGCAAGGCACAACTGTCATGTCCCACCTCCTACAGTCACAGGTATGGTTGTTCAAGTTAACACAATATGTGTTCTCAGAGCTACTAGTCACTTGCCAGATCCCTGGACCTGCCATGTATGCATCACAATACTTAGACCACTTCTTGCCTTCTTCTAAAATTTCTGAGTATGTTGGTGTGATCTCCCATCTGCATGACTTTGTTTTCTCTCCGATTTTCTGAAACTTGATCATCAACTTTGTTCTCATGCCCTCCAGCATAGTCCTGATTGGCTTGTTCCTAACATCCAATATCATCCTGTTGAAAACTTCACTAAGGTTGTTAACAACCAGGTCAGTTTTGCAAACATTATCCATTTTATATCTAGCCCATGTGTGGTCTGGTATCTGTGACAACCACTGCCAAGCTTCAAAACTTTCTTTCTTCAAATTTTCCATCCCTTTTTCATGACCATTCTTAGTGAAGGAATAGGCAGCTTGATCTAAGTGTTTCTTGAGTTCCTCCCCTCTAAAACCAGCAGATTGGAAGTTGGCATATATATGTCTAAGATAGAACCTTTGTGGGGAGTCAGGGAATACATCATTGATTGCATTCAACTCCCTGTTAATTATGATGGCTTAGAATGATGGCTAAGTATGATGGTAAGTTTAAAGTGCGGTGGTCAAGAGTAGTGTAGCACATACCTTTTGTCTGTTAGACATAATTGTGTGCTTGCCAAACTTGTTCCCACTCCCAATAACAGTTCTAAGTTGTGTGAGAAACCATGTCAAGCTGTCTGTCTCTTCCTTGTCAACAACACCAAATGCAATGGGGAAGATGTTGTTGTTCCCATCCGTGCCAGTAGCTGCCAATATCTGTTGCCCAATGTTGAGCTTGATGAAGCAACCATCGGAACCTGAAAATATGATCACATTAGTTGTAAATAACATGAATGCAACCATCTTAGATATATGTGTAAGGATCATGTACCTATGAATGGACTACATCCATTTAGAAAGCCCTCTTTGCATGCAAAAAGGCAGTAGAACATGTAGTGAAACCTGGGGGTAGGAGCTGGATTTTCTAAGTCCTCTTTTGTTGTCACTATGCATCTACTGCCTGGATTAGTATCTAGCACACACTGGAGATAATCCCTTAGTCTGTGATATTGGAGTTTGTGATCTCCTTGCACAACTTCAAGTGCTTGCTTCCTTGCCCTATATGCCAAGCTTTTAGGCACATGAACACCAAATGTTTTCTTTGTGTATGACAGAATTGTCTCAACACCAGCTCTAGGGTTTGATCAAATGGTATCCTCACAAACCTTGGCAACCCAATTGGCTGTAACCTTGGTGCTCTCTCCACTTGCTCCACAAGTGTGATCCAAATTCATCTTCTTGATGCTGAAAGTTGACTCATTAGCTATTCTAGAGGCCACTATGTAAAACTGACAACCTTGCTTGCTACCAGAGCACCAAGCAACAACCCTAGTTGGTTCATTTTTGTGATACTCAAAATTCCTAAGTGTCCTGACATGGAAATTTCTTAGTGCTTCTCTGAACTCCACAACATTTAGGAAGCACAAATGCAATGCAAACTGCTCATGTGCATCATGGACTAATTGATCATATCACCTCCTCTCCTTCCTCTTCTTCAACCTTCTCTTCCTACCAGAAGGCAACCTTGGAACTTCTTCTTCATCACTAAGGCCAAAATCACCTGGAAAGCAGTATTCATCAGGTTCAGGCACAAAATAATATCATGCTTGCACAAAATAAAATCACCTGGAAAGTTGACGTATTGGTTGTGCACGTACCAATCGAGGTTGTGCTGGCACCAATGGAGGCAGTGCCCAACTTTCATGGGTTAAACATGCAGTCGAGTACATCTTCAATTATATCATGCTTGCCTCATATAAAAAGGAATTAGAGTTAATTCTCACAACCCTCAATATACTTTATTTTAGTATACATCTATACATTTTGTGTACTTGTTCACTACAATGCACTACCACTATGCTTTGTACGCCTCTAGATATAGATATAGACAGCAAGATCCTTGTGTGTCTAGCCTCTGTTTATCACTTTGTTCTATTTATAAAAGGTACCAGATTGTTTAGGACAATTCCAAAAGAATTTGTATCGTATTATTTTAGAAAAAGTTGGTGTCTTTTTTCGAAACCGTAAGACTTGTTTGGCAGCATAATTTTATCAAAACCTTAGTAATGTCACACCCTCATAGCACATAGCAAGACATCCAACATCTTTACAATTGAAGTTGCTAAAAGGGCCTAATTGATTTGCTATAGAACACAATCATAGCTATTAAATTTATGAGAGGATAATTTCATTTCCAGAAAACAACAATTGTGAGATAAATTTCGCATGAAGAATTTTGAAGATATGCATAGAAATAATCATAATACTGTCCAAACAATGAATGCAATAGCTCTAAATAACTATGCTGACAACATATGCATTACGTTCAAACACTACAAAAAAGGAAATAGTATGAACTAGCTCGAACAGTCAGATGATCATAGACACTTGATGGAGTGAGACAATCTTAGTCGTTTCCATGTTGTACACCAGAAAGAATGCTACATGTTGAGAGGTGCTTCGAGTTAACTGTAGAAAATACATAAGTGGATGCAATTAGACGACGACAAGATGCCAACCAGATAGTGAGAAAATATATTTACCCCTGTTAATTCCTAGTAAACTCTATCATGGTAATAGCTTGAACAGTGTCGTATGATCATAGACACCTGATGGAGTGACAAAATCTTAGCCGTTTCCATGTTGTAGACAAAAAGGAATGCCAGATGTTGAGAGGTGCTTCGAGTTACCCTTAAAAAATACACAAGAGGTTGCAATTAGATGGCGACAATATGCCAATAAGATGTTGGATGGCAACGCACGGACATTTTACTATTTGCACAAATTCTTTCCCTAGACAAAAGAGTGCCCATCAAGATCTAGTAGATTATAGTGTGTGGTGATCTTAGAATACCATATTGTTTTTAATGCTCTTATGCATTGAAAATGTCTGGGTTCCTGTGGTAGCGCAAGGGCATATGCCTAGTAAAGAGTATAAAAATCAGTCATGCGCTCGCCATGCTGGACATTTGATGTACCTGCCACGAACGACGTTGGGCCTGACCCATCCACCAGTAGTGGGACGATATATAGACGCGCCCAGTTGGACGTTTGGTCGAGAGAAGTCGATGCAATGAGCATCAAATATGATTCACCCATTTGGCAGCCCTCACTCGTGTCTCCTCAAAGAATGTTTGGCTTGTTCAGATAGAATAAATAAAATAGAATCCTCTGAAAAAATTAGGCCCTAGAGTGGTTATGGTCTGGATTTAAGGTGGTTTTGACTTTTCTTGAGGTGACTCGCATGGTTGAGTGGCACAATCTTGCTGACTGGATATTACACATGGACTGTCTCCTTTATTCATCTCTCTGTCGTGAGGAACCCTAGCTCTATTCCTCTCTCCCTTGGTCGGCGATTCATTGCCGTCCTCGTCGTGTGCCGCTCTTTCTGCGCCCTGCGCAACTCTTCTTGATACGCATGTCACGGTCGTCGTTCGCTATGTCTTCACGGAGCCATAGCTCCTCGGCGCAGACTTCGTTGTCGTAGTCACTGGTGACATACCGAGAGCGGCCGCTCGAGTACACGCTGGAGATTGTGTGGCACTGCAACATGAAGGTGCCACATTGGATTCATGGAGCCTCGCCTATCTAGGGCGCATGTACTACAACTGCTCAAAATCAAAGGTAAAAAAATCGGTTTCTTTAGACTCGGCTCAAAATTTCTGCATTTCAATTGATTTGGCGCATTGTGGACTGATGCTTGTTGTTGTTCATCACATATGTGTGATACAAGGTGTCGATTGCCGTTTTTTTAAGTGGCATGATGATCCTTACAGTGAGTTCCTCACACATCTGCTAGGTGATCCGTGTGGCGTTGTGATCCCTTTGAAGACTGATGTGGGGAAGATGAAGATTGAGAAGCAACAAATAGAGCATTTGCTCATGGACGCCAAGTCAAGTCTTGGTGCTGCAGATGTGTTTTCCCTTGATTTGCAAGGTAGACATGTTGAAGAAATGGTTGCTGCAGTGAAGAAGCAATTTGAGAAGATGAAGATGAACTTTCAAGTTGTTGTCTTTTGTTGTTTTATGTGTTTGACTTACATGCATACAAGTGATGATGTTGATATTGTGTTCAGAGACGTGTGCTTGATTTCACTGAAAATGAATGTCCAGATATGTGTGCAAAATGACACTGATTTTTTTTGTGTGTAATTGCATCTGAATTCCTATGAATTTGTGGTTACGCGGACATCTGGAAATTCACATAAAAATGCTACTCCCTCCGTCCGGAAATACTTGTCGGCGAAATGCATAAAAGTGGATATATCTAGAACTAAATTATGTCTAGATACATCCATTCCTCCGACAAGTATTTCCGGACGGAGGGAGTACTTCAATTTTATATATTTGGTTTCGGAAAATTTCATATATGTGTACACATATGTGCAGAGATTTAGAGAGGCAAATATATGTAGAGATTCAGAGATTTAGAGTGCAATAGTTTCAAATGTGTGCACTAATTAATTCAAGTGGTTGTCGTGCACTGGACAGACGTGCGGACTATTCGCATGCTGCGTCGATATAACCTCACTCTCCACCTTCCCCACTCCCCATTCTCCACTCTCGACTCCCCATTCTCCAGTTTCCACTCCCGAAAGCCTCGTAGAGGCAGCCGTCGATCACTGCCCGCCATGGAGAACAACGTAACTTGGCAGCAAGCAATTGAGGAGTTGACCGGCAAAAATCTCGTGTTTCGTGCAGAGTTGGGAGGGGATCTCCCGTTGGTTCCAAACCACGCGTGGGGTCTCATTGACGTGATGACGTCGACGGAGAAGGCTCATGCCTTCCCAGAGGCCAAGGAGTTCCTCCGGCGGCGATTCTGCTATGGGCCATACGTGACACCAGATCTCCTGATTTGGCTCAGCGCGCGAGGTTGTGGATGTATCGCTCCATCGTCCTCCTACCATAGCCAGATCCACACCGTGTCGCGTCGAGGGTGGAACACGTCGTGGACATGGTGATTGCCTTCCTGGCGCCTGTCAACCCCAACTTTCATACCCGAATTGTGCCTGGCAGTCGTTGTTGTTGCTGACGACGAGAGGGACGAGGTGCACGGTAACAAAGAGAATCCTATCGACGTGGCCGGCGTGGATCTTGATGTTGTTGTCGTTGTGAAGAAGAATGTTGAGGAAGAAGACGAGGCGGTGGTGCAGAGTGTTGTGACAAAGAAAGGGAGGGGTGTGAAGGAGGGGGTGCGCTGCTCTCCGCGCCTGATGCATGTGCGCCGCTCTGAGTGCCTAAAGGGTGGTCAATAAATGAGCATGAAGATACGAAGGTGTGTAGGACTGAAGAGATAAAGATGGACGACTTTTGGGGACCGAGGATATGAAGAAGTGATGTTAGGTATGTTGTTAGTTCAACATATAAGTTAGTATAAGTTTGGTCTGCTGTATGTTTGCCATGTTGCTATACAAATTCAGTTATGTTGCTACAAATCAGTGATGCTGCAATATGATATGCCCGTGTGCTATTTCTCAGTTGCTACATATGGAAACAATGCTCTTTAGTACAATGCCAAAGATAAAGCACAACATTTCAGAAAAAAAGAATGTTCCATGAAAAGCCGATACTTTCCTCCACATAAATGACATCACAATCACCATTAGCGGTGTCACTCTCCATCTTCCGCACTGATGAATCATCACACAAACAAAGCGGCCCATCTTCCAATGATTTGATAGGAACTAGCCAATGTAGTTTGTAGCTACAATCCCCTCTGCAATGCTCTCTTTCCACATGATACATATCTTGTGCATAGACAAAATTGCTTCATAATCCATTTTGGCTTTCTCAACAGGAAACTCTACCACCAAACCATTTACATACTCAAGCATACCCTCCAGTACTACAAACCTTCGAAAGTAGTGCAACCTGACAATGAGACCTTCCAAACCATCTGGTGGATCATCAACACCACCTGCACACAAACATCACATTTAATCAGTATAATCTATTCTGCACAAAAAGTGCATCTGGAGGCATCGCTTTGGAGAATTTAGACTCCGGGTGCTGCCTACGCAGTGGTTTGTGTTGTAGTTACATGGTTTTAATCACTGTAGCGGGATCTTTTTTCTTCTTCTTCTTCCTTTCTGTTGTAAGGTTGTGTGCATCTGTAATGTCTATAGAACATTTCATTGTTGCAGAGGCTGGGTGTAATTGGTATCTTCATGATATTAATATATTCCCTTTGTCGAAAAATATAAAATTTGTCCGAAATCAAACTTTGTAAAGTTTGACTAACTATAAGAAAAATTATCAACATTCACAATATGAAATTAATATCTCTTTTTTAGATGCATCATGAAATTAATTTTTATACTATATAACTTTTGTACTGTAAATGTTGCTATTTTTTTAGATAAATTTGGTCAAACTTATTTATGCAGTTTGACTTCAAACAAATTTTATACACAGAGTAAAAAGAAAGCGGAGGGAGTACGATTATTCTAGCTAAGAGCTGTAGTCTTCAGGGTGCATGTGAGCAATCGATCATTTAATCATCTGATGAAGGTTTTACAAGTTTACAATAAAGTCGTCTGGTAATTGAAAAAGCTTTAGCTTCAGATGAAGAACACACGAACAGAATTTAAAACATGGACATAATATATTAGAGAATTGAGAACAAAATGCTTAACGGTGGCGACCGATAACTTTGATACAAGAACAGCCACTGATAATACACAAACATTTTGAGATTCAACCACAGCATGCAAGCCGCGCTGCTAGCCCTTGGAGTTGATGGCGCTCGACTCCGTGAGCTTCCCACTGAGAACGCTGCTCTCCGACGCCGAGCTGTACTTCTCCTCTGTCGACGGCGCGACGACCAGGCCCGAGCCGACCTTCCAGTACTTCCCGTCCCCGGCGCAGCACTTGCCCCCTTTGCCGTGCGCCTCCGGCTCCTCGCCGTCCGAGCTTGATACCGACACCTCCCTCCAGTTGCTCCACATCCTGAGCATTATGTACAGCAGAGCCATGCACACAGTGGCCGAGACGATGGCGATGGCCGCCACGATGCCGGACACCGTGGCGCTCGCCAGGCGCCTCCCGTTCGCCCCGCACGTCGGCAGCGGCGTGCCGCAGAGCTCACCATTGCCAGCATAGGACGCGGCCGGGAAGCTCGATAGCATGGCAGGTATCGCGCCCGAGAGGAGATTGTCCGACAGGTTGAGGCGGTTCAGGCTGGTGAGCTGCAGCAGTGAGGTTGGTATCTGCCCATGGAGCTGGTTGGAGGACAGGTTCAGCCGCTCCAGCTTCACGAGGTTGCCGAGGGACGTCGGAATTTGTCCGGACAGCCTGTTCCGGCTTAGGTCCAGCATCACCTGCAGCTCCGACAGCTGCCCGAGCTCCATGGGGATCGGCCCCTCCAGCGAGTTCTCCGACAGACGCAGCTCATAAAGCTTGTTGCACCGCCGGAGCGTGGGCGGTATGACGCCGGTGAGACTGTTCTTCTGCAGGTTCAGAACGTTGAGAGACGTGAGCCTTCCGATCTCCTGCGGAATGCTGCCGGAGAGACGGTTGCCGCTGAGAGACAGCTTGAGAAGGCTCGAGCAGTTGCCGAGCTCCACCGGTATGACGCCGGTTAACGCATTCGACGAGAGGTCGAGCTCTCCGAGGAACCGCAGGCCGCCGAGCCAGGAAGGTACGGCGCCTGTCAGACTGTTACGCTCAAGGTTCAGATGGGTGAGCTGCAAGCAGTTGGAGAGCTGCGCCGGGATATCACCAGAGAGGTTGTTGGATGAGAGGTCAAGCATCTTCAGCTGCGTCAGGCTGCCCAACTCAGCCGGGATTGCACCGGTCAGACGGTTGCCAGCCAGCTGGAGCCGGACCATGTTCCTCGACCGTGTTACCGCTGTCGGGATGACACCGGAGAAGTTGTTGTCAGTCAGCACCAGCACGGAGAGCGAGCTCGAGCCAAGGAGAGGGACGACGCTGCCGCTGAACCTATTGTGCGAGATGTTGATCACCGTCAGGTTCTTGAGCTCGAACAGCGCCTCTGGCAGGGGGCCCTCGAGCGAGTTGTTGTACAGGGTGATGATGCTGAGCTCGGTGAGAAGCCTGAACGTGTCCGGCAGTGCGCCGGAGAGCCGGTTGTCCGCCAATGCCAATGCCTGCAGCCTCCTGCATTCCCCGAGGCTCGCTGGAATCGAGCCGGACAAATCATTCTGCCGGAGCTGAAGCACCGTTAGGCTCTTGAGGTTCCCAATCTTCTCAGGGATAGTCCCATGGAAATGATTGCCAAAGAAGTCCACCTCCTCCAAGCTCGTGCAGTCGGTAATCTCATCAGGTATGGTCCCAGACATCTGATTCTCGTACAGGAACAAGACCTTCAGCCTCTGCAGCCGGCCGATCTCCAGCGGGAGCACACCGGTGAGGCCATTGTGGTACAGGGACAGCATCTCCAGGTTGCTCAAGTTACCTATCTGAGGTGGCAGAACGCCGGTAAGGCTGTTGTTGTGCAGTACAAGGTCGACAAGGTTCGGCAACCGGTCGATCTCCGACGGAATCTTCCCGGTGAAGCTGTTGTTCGACACGTCAATGGATCGCAGAGAAATGCAGTTGAGCAGACCCTCGATGCCTCCTTCGAGGTTGTTCCCGGCAAGGAACAGGCTCTCCAAGCTTGAGTTCCCGGGGCAGAGGCCTTCAGGTATGGTACCATCAAGAACATTGTCAGACAGCACAAGGTACTTCAGGTTCTTCAGCTGTGATGTGGAGATGCTGATCACTCCAGAGATGTTGTTCTTGGACAGGTCAAGAACCTGCAGCTGGCTCAGCTGGTTCAGCTCTTCCGGGATGGCGCCTGACAGGCTGTTGCCGAGCAGGTTGAGGTATGTCAGACTGGAAAGCTTCCCAATATCCGCCGGAATCGCACCGGAAAACTGATTGTTTGCAAGGTTGAGAGACTGGAGAACACTCAGGCTGCCAATGAACGAGGGAATGATCCCACCCAGCCTGTTATCAGACATTGACAGACTACGCAGATTTGCGCAACCACCAAGCTGCTCCGGAATGCTTCCGGTGAGAGTGTTGTTGTCCAAGACCAGCTGCTGCAGATTCTTCAGGTTGCCAATCTGGTAAGGAATGGCACCACTCAGCTGGCAATAGGCCAGCCCCATGGTCTCGAGCTCCGTGCAGTTGCCGAGCTGCGGCGGTATCTCACCGTGCAGCCTGTTGTCGCCAATCCTGAGAACTTTTAGGTTCCCGAGGAGGCCCAGCTCCGGAGGGATGGTGCCGACGAGGGAGTTGGAGTAGAGGAGCAGCGTCTTCAGGTTCTGCAGCATGCCGAGCTCTGGCGGGATCGGCCCGGTGAGGGAGTTGGAGGAGAGGTCAATGAACTCCACAGATATCAGGCCAGCTATCGCCGGCGATATCGTGCCCGATAGGCCGTATCCCGACAAGTTGAGGCCTGTCACAATGCCCTCTCCCGGCAGGCATGAAACACCATGCCAGGAGCAGACATCAGCCTCCGGCGACCAGCTGGAGAGGATGCCTTGAGGATCGATGAGATCGGACTTCACCTGCAGCAGAGTGGTAGGAGCCATGTCCGGTGTGGCTACACATTCCGGTGCAAGCAGGATGCCAAAGAGCAGAGATAGAAGAAGCGCAAGCGGAATGGCCATTGCTACGATGATATGATGCAACTGTGTAAACTACAAAGGGGGAGCTGAACTTACAGGATGGCTGCTACCCTGGAGTTGGGAAGATGTGTATAAACCCCCATTGATGTGGTGTGGTAGGAGCCTAAGCTGCAAAAAGGGAAAAAAGGTGTTGTCAAACGCCTACCTGCTCTGTGTATCACAGTCAGGGAATGTGCTGGGCTCCTGCTAGTGAAAATGCAATACAAGCCAAAGGAGAAGGTAGAGCATGTAGAAATGCAGAATCCCGCTTACAGATATATGATTAGAATAATCAGAGTAGCCTTGAATAATGCAGAGCTAGTCATCTGGTATTTTAAAGGCTAACCTTGTTGCTTTGACTTGTTAGTTCAGCCTCTTCTGGGTGATATCTAGTGACGAGAATGAAAAGGGCACTGGAGATTAGTAAACTGGTGCACTTTACAGAGGGTACGTGCTTAAACAGTTCAACCACCCTCCTTGATTTGGTAGCATAAGGACAACTACATGATGCTTCCATGCCTGATTAAATAGTGTTCTTGCTCAGGTTTGGTGACAAGAAAAACTAAATAGAGTGTACTTGCATTGTTTGCCTATAGGATAAAAAATAATTTTTCTGACTATTTAAACAAGCAGATAGCACGGAAATTCCTTCTTGGCAGGTTATCAACTATTGGAGATACTGTTGGCCAAAACAAAGGAATTCAGCAGGTTCAGTGTGTGGCTGTGCCTACTACGTACTACGAACCACGACGGCATACTTCTAGTTTCACATAACTGAAGACAGTACACATAATTGTACTATGATGATGAAACAATCTCTGACATGCATGAGGAGGAAAAAGACCAATCAGTAACCAAGTGAGCCAGACCCACTAGTGGCGTTTCAATTATAAGGTAGTGGAAAAGTGACTTTTGCATTGGAGTGACAGTGACAGAATTGAATCTCAAGAGACCACGGGAAGCAAGAAAGGTGAGAGAGAGGAAAAAAACTTACAGCAACCACCACAACAGTTGTGTCCATCCCCATGCTATGACAGGCAGCAATGCAGCAGCGGCAGCAGCATGCATGGGTCGCACCAGCTCACACTCTACTTTGTTTGCTTCGGTTCAACTGCACGTCGCAGGGATTCCATGGGGAGAGTAAGTCCAATCAGATAGAGACATACAGTTGTCATGCTATCCGAAAGCGGCATCGCAGTCCTAATGATTCACAACCACGCCCAACCTTTTTGGTTTAGACTCTGAATCCTGGAGCACAACAAATGGGCATTTGCATCTCATTTCAGACTTCAGGCCGCTTGAAACACAAGAATTTTTCTGGATCCTGCAAGAATTCAACTGTGATCAGCGCACCTCTGAAACCCCTACATTGCAAACATGCTGCTCCTTCTGGTGAGCCAGCTGCCTTCAGCAATTTTCCAGTCATTTTGATTGATCATTCAGCTACTGAACCACAACTGTAAAGACTTTTGTATGCATGAACAGAGGTTCAGAGAAGAGTTGAAAGGGGTCAGTAGATGACTTGATGTCCCCAACTACTCATCAGTCGGTAGCATGAAGACAATGATGTGCTGTTGGTGTAATGGTTGCATCATTGGTCCAAGATTGACTTTGTTCTGCATTCAAACAATTTAGTACTGGCGCCTTATTGAGCTGGCTTTGACTTGTGCCTCCATAACATTTTCCCTTTTGCTTGCACGTTTCTCACTTGCTCACACCCACAGGAGTTGGGATTCAGGTTATCGGACAGGACATGAATCAGGTGACAAAGTTGGGTGTATGATGGAATGTACTTGTTCTTGCTGATCCTAAAGCGAACTGTTTAATTAAGCATCATGGAGAGCTATATATCATAGAACAAGCCGTCTTAAGCAAACATTCTTGGACAAATGGATAAATCCATTTTGCATGCTCTTGGATCATGCATGTGGAACAATCATTTGCTACTTGGAAACAAGGGTGTAGAGAAACCCTACCCTTGTACTATAACATCCATAGTATTAGTGGCATGAGTATATTATTATATTCAGATCATTTGACAAAAAACATCTTCATTATAATTAAATAATGTTGCTATTCTGAAGGGAACATCGTGCAATGAGTGGGATTAACAAGGGTCATCCTTTATCGTAGAAAACAAGGAGGGGATTTGAAGAATTTAGAATAATATAAAAACAGGCCAATGTAGCATCACATCATGCGGCATGCCATAAGATTCTTCTAATTATTAACTAGAATCGTTTTTATTTCGCCAAGAAATTCATTACTATGGCATCATCATGCAACAAAACACAACACACACAACACAACAATTTGGCTATATGACGAAATATGATGGTGTATTAATGTACCATACATTATTCCTTATGTGTGCAGTTGGTGGCGGTTTATTTCTTGGTAATTACTGAATTTCAAAGTTTTTTAGGATTCCACTTGAATCCCAGTCCAGGCACTTCCTTTCACTTATGTATGGTGCATAACTTTATTAGTTGTGAACCAAACAAAATCCCAAACAATCCATACAAAATGCATTGCAATGATTAATAGATTGAATGGACAACGACTAACCTAGCTGCAATGGCACGCAAGATGTAAATTTGCATGGCTAACCATGTGCTTGAGCAAATGAGCCACACCCTCCCCCCATGCAGTACGTAGACAGCAGCACTTATCTTGAGACGAGGCACCCAATCAGCTGGGGCTGGACGCCCTTTTCAGTTAGGAGATCGGAAAGCACATCTCCTTTCAGATAATCTGTCGGCAAAAGCGCTTTTGCTCGCTTGATCGGTCGTTGACTCCATGCTATTACGAGAAGATTATCACCCTTCACCTTCATGGTGCAGAGGCACAGCTGCTTGACGAAATGACGAGACGACAATGTGCAGTGGAATCCCTATAACCATTACCAACCCATGTCATGTCAGGGGCTGCGAGTGTCGAGGAAGCAACCAAGTTCCCTAAGGCTGATGGCTAGGTTGATACTCGATCCAACTGCAATTTTTTGCAAACTGATAACAGAGGCAGAAGACTCTGAAGAAGCTGGATAAGTTGATCCGTCTGCAGCTTCGCGCGTCTGAACTCTGAAATGTACAACTTCACCATGCGTTGGTTCGTCGGTCAGCATCCGTGTGCTTCCTGAGCAGGAGCAGCTGCCAATCTCCCTCTTTCATCCATCCATTGCAGGTGACAGCAACTCGTTGACGAACTCAGCATCTAGCCACACACGAAACTCGTCTGTGCGGCCTCGAACCCCTTCACGGCGATGGAAAGTGGCCTCAGCGGTGCCTGTGCTTCAGCGCCATAAGGTCGAACACAGCGCGGGCGGCAGGCGCGGTGCCCTTGGTCCCATGAGGTAGCTTCAACCAAAGAAACCACGTCAGCTTCTCCATGGAGATAAGACCACCGGATTTGAGCAGCAAGAAACCGTCGATGGGATCCCGCCGAGACGCAGTCCTCCGGGATCGGTGGCCGTCGCCCGTCGGACAACCGCCGTCCCGTTAGTAGTTAGCACATCACGCGGGATGGAGAGTGATTTTTTTGTTTTTTGAGAATCCGGATGGAGAGTGAAAGGCCATATGATTCTGTCGTTGGGCCAACTGTGCTCTAGGCTTTTTCAAGCTCGGTTGCTGGTTCGGCCCGTTAGATTTGGGCCTTTGAGAGGCCGGGCTAAAGGCTTATAATTATGAAATGTTCTAAAGACCAAAAAAGAAGAATTTTTTTAAAAAATAATCTGAAATCGTGGGATTGGGACTTGACTAACACACGTGATTCTCAAAAAATTAAAAGACAAACACATGTTGTTCTTAAAAGAATTTGACTAACACGCCTTTACAGAGGAAGCCACTATTCCCTAAAAAAGCAAAGGAAATCACTGTTGTTCTAAACAAAAGGGAAATCACATTTTTTTCAAAAAAATAAAAAAATAAAAGAAAAGGGAAATCATTATTTACACCGTACAAAAGAAAATCACTATTCATGTACCCTTCAACTTATGCTGCACACACAGTGCAATATGTGCTTTCTGACAACATGTACTCCGTGTAGCGTAACATGTATTCACTGGGTTTTTTTTCAGAAAAGGAGGACGACCCCCGGTCTCTGCATCTGGACGATGCATACGGCCACTTTATTAATTATTGACACAAGACCGTACAGAGTTATACAACAGTAAGTCTAAAGTCATCAAACTAAGCAACAACTGTCGCTATCCCTGTCTAGTTGATGTAGGGGCGCTGAAAGTCTGGGCCTAATATCAAATAGACCACGCAGCCAAACCTAAACATCTAAAGACTTGAGGTCACACCCAGGACGCCTGCCGGGTATGGGCACCCACCAGTCCGGCGTGCTTCTCAACCAGGACCCCTGCCGGGTATGAGGCCGCCGCAGCCACCTGCCATGAATCCATCATCAGAGCTGTACTGCTGCATCAACCTTGGCCGGTCCAACTGCCGCCGACGTCACCATGACGCCATGCAGCGTCACCCTCCTGCGCGAGTCCATCTCCGCTCATCTGGTGCCGAGTCTCCACTGCGCCACGCCGCCGAGATCCGACGTCATCAATGGAGCAGATGAAACACCGCTCCTCCTCTTGTCCCCTTCAACCAGCACTCGCTCCAAAACGATGCCCCCATGAGGGAGAACGATACCGATAGCACCGTCATTGTCCGATCCGGTAGACCCAGATCTAGGGTTTCCCCCGGAACTTCCCGATCAGGTTGATGAGACCTGCAACGACGATGCCTCCAGAAGAAAACGACGTCTGAGACGCCGCCATCATCCGCCAAGACCGCAGTCTGGCGCGATTTTCACCGGAAGCCACGTCTTCCCGACCTCGTGGCTAGCTGGAACCGAGCGGAACCTCGCCACGAAGACGTATGTTGCCGTCAGTACTCCGGCGGAGATCCGGCGGAGACCTGCGAGGATGACGATGATGATGATGATGACGACTGGGAGTAGGTTGTAGTTGCATTATCTAGTTGCACTATCTAGTAGTTTTTTTATGTCGTTGCACCGTAGTTTTATCTATCTATGTTGTGGAACTATGTAAAATATCTATGTATTGTTTTTATCTATGAATTTTATTAGTATCGTTTTTATATTTAAAAATATGTACGCAATATTCATGCGATAGCGCGCGCTGCATTTTAGCGCGACTGCTGGAGCCAGCGCTGCCCGCCACGCTTTTCCAGACGATGGGCGCGCTGCAAACTACTTTTTAGCGCGCCGCATGTTGGGCGGCTGTTGGAAATGCTCTAAGGTGGGCACATATCGCTCTTCAAAGAGCTTTAATGTCGAACGCTTCAATAGGTTGTTTCACTTATTGCACACTGGCAAAAGATAGAGTGGTTGTTTCTTTCCTCTACCGTATTAATTGTTGCAATCGTCTCTGAGGTGAAGAATGCTACATTGAAACTAGTTCCATTTTTGGTATTAATTGTTTCATTTTTGTTGCACGAGTCAATAAAATTATTGGTGCTTGTAATCCATACTGGTTAACATTGAAACTTTCCAAGTGAGATATGATGATTGGGGTGACTACTCAATGATTGGGGTGAGTACTCAATACGAATACATATCAAAGAGTGCTATAGGCTACATTTAACATTAAGATGGCTTTCCAAAATTATTCGATTAATGGACCAGTAACATAATGCTACATTTAAGATGGCTTTGCCTTTTTTTTAGAATATAAGATGATTTTCCAATAGTACAGTTCTTGAATTCTTGTTTACGGCGCACTTCCAGCACACACTTGTACATGCCTCCAAATATTGGCATCGGTAGTAAATTTTGATGCAACCTGTGTTGTATGGAGTGTACGTTATCCAAATAGTTCGAACTTCGAATGTTCAGTTAGCCAAGCGCTTTGGTTCTGAAGAATCCTGCATTTGATGGCAGAGTAAGACCATCATCTCTTTATGGATTGCATGAGAGTCGATGTTGCTAGTAGGTCCATCATGTATTCTCTTCATGCGACGATGACACCATTGATATCAGTGGAACCCAGTGTGTTTTTCTGTTTTCTGTCAAGGATTCTGCATATTTTGAGTGTGCCGCGTGATCTATCCCTTTTAACTTTAAATCATGATATCTTTCATAAAAAAGAAAGTGCTATACATGTTAGTACCAGATTTGGTTACAAGAAGGCATGAAGGTAATAAAATAGCAGCAGACATAAGGTAGCTGCAACTGAACTAGTTCAGGCTAACTGAAGAGCCTGCACATACAGCAAATTCACAATGGGTTATGATACGATGAGGAGCATGAACCATCACGCTCATGAATCCAAAGTGTTTAACCAAGTATTGCGTAGCACACATGCTTGCCGGTTAGTTTGTCACGGGCTATCGAAACAATTTGAAGCAAATGATTTTCAGTCCATTCATGTGAGAAATTCATTACAGTACATCATAGGAGTGCATGATCTAGGACTCCCGAGATTTACATTCAGACGATGGTACGTCTTGACTGGCTAGCTACATCTTGACAGTGCCTTCCATGACCAAAAAACTTGCAAGAAGACATCTTCAGGTCCCTAATTCCTTCGTGTACTGTATTCCCTATCACAAGGAACTACTGGGTACTGGCATCCGCTCCTCGAACTTCTTCAGCAGCGGGAGACTTCGTCCATGGCGACAGTGCTTGTCTTCACTGGGTGGGCGGCATGGTCTTGACGTCGTCCACGGCGACGCGCACGGGTCGAGATGGATCGTCGGGAGGGTAGTTGCCGTTGTACAGCACGTCAATGTAGCCATCCTTCGGGTCGGAGACGGCGACGGCGTTGAGCGAGAAGACGAGGCGCTCCCCCGTTGGCAGGTTCGCCAGCAGGGTGCGCACCTTTACTGGCGTGCCCTTCTTCACCGAGATGGACGAACAGCGCCGCGGGATCGGCGCGGATGACATCTTCTTGCTGTACTCTGCTTCGGATGTGCTCGAACTCGAACTGGGTAGCTTCATGGTGGCAGCCGGTGCGCGCGGGATCAGCGCGGACTGGCATGGCGACGGAGGAGGGGCAGAGGACTTCCTGGGAATTCCTCCGTTTGCAACCTTCACGGCGGACGCGGTCGGCATCAGCGGGTCTCGGCGCGGCGGGGCAGTGCGCCTCTTCTCAGGCTCTCCGATGTCCATGTAGTCGATCTTCTTGGAGGCCGCCTTGGCTGTTGCGATCGGGGACAGTGCAGGCCGGTGCGGCAGCGGCCGGGTGGAGCACTTCTTTGCAACTCCGTCCCTCGCCGGGCTGGCGAGCTCCATGGTGGCGGCGCCTGGTGACACGGACGGGGTCAGCACCACCGATCTACACGGCGGCGGCTGCACGGCAGGGGGCTTCATTGCAACCCTCCCTTTTGCGGCCACGGCGAGCTTCCGGCGTCGCTCGAGCTCGCGGCGGGCCTCACGCATGCCGGCGGACGGGCGCTTCTGCCACGTAGACGTCGACATGGCGATGGGGCGGTGGAGGAAGGGGAGGAGGCGAGGGGCGAGAAGGAAACGCCGGAAAGAGGGGCGGGGCTAGGGTTATACCAAGCGCATGGCGGTGGGAGGTCGCCGTGTTGGCGTCGGAGCCGGATTGCCGGAAGCGTGGGAACCAAGCAGTGCCAATGTAATCAGTTGGCGGGGAAGACGGATTGACAGATTAGATATTTGAAATCCTGATCGGACAGTGTAGGTCGCTTCTTGGCCTGATTAGGAGCGTGATTAAATCATCCAGGTCGTCGGAACTGGAAATCCCACCGCGTTGAAGTCCCGAATCCGGAATCCGACTTGAGGTAGGAGCCCAGCTGAACTAGGAAGCTGGACAACCAGAGGAAAGCTCCCTATCTCGCCGACGACGACAGGGCTGTTTCTCGCCCAACGCGAGACTTAACTCGGTGTGAATCATAACGACCCGGCCCAGTATTGTAGCAATTGCCTGAGTTTTTTTTTTTTGCGGGTGAATTGCCTGAGTTTTTTAATAGTATATGATTTCATTATCGATTTTTCAATGTTTGCATTGGTTTTCCTTGGGTTTTTTCTTTCTTTTTCTTCATCTTCCATTATTTCTTTCTTCGGCTTCCACCAGTTTTCTTTTATTTTTCTTTGTTTCAGCACACGTATATTTTTGTATACATCAAGAACATTTTCGTACTTGTTCAACTATTTTTAAATACATGATTAATATTTTCTCAAATACTCCCTCAGTACAAAAAATAGTGATCTAAGCGCTCTTAGATTTCTTTACGGAGGGAGGATATATTTTGATGCCTACCTTTTTAATACACATTATACATTTTTCGTATACATCTGAAACACTATTTATATACTCCCTCCATCCCAAAATAACTTTGTACTAAAGTTAGTATAAAGTTGAAGCTCTTATTTTGAGACTGAGTGAGTACATGTTTAACATTTTTCTAGAATTCATTTTTTTAGTATATTTTTTATACGTGTCAACCATTTTTGAAATACAGGATGAAACATTTTTCTGAATGGTACGAAACATTTTTCTCAGTGGTACAAACATTTATCTTAAACTACATGAACATTTTTGTACATTGTATAAACATTTTTTAAAATTTCACGAACATATTTTCAAAATATTCGAAAAAACCTAATAGTAGATTTTTATAATTACACTAATAATTGTTACGAACTATGAAGATTTTTAATTTTTTCTGGAATGCATGAACATTTTTAAATGTCACAATATTTTCTCAAATGATGTCAATAATTTTTTAATTATGCTAAAAAATACATTGCATTAACACTTTTCAAATTCATGATTTTTAATTTATTTTAAGTAAATCTAAGTTTTGAAATATATGTATTCAGAATGTTCTAAAAAATATGAACAAAACAAAAAACATAAAAAAATAAATGAAAAAATAGAGAAGAAAAATAGCATGTCGATCAAAACATAGCATAGTCATACATGATCGAAGTTATGCCATGGTGAACTAAAAAGAAAAAAATCGATCAAAACAATTATTAACAAGCTACAATAGCGACCATATCCGCGCCCAACCATATCTTAAAATCACAATTACAAATCTTCAACAACAATGCCTTCAAGAAGGGAACGACGCTCAAGCGTCACCGTCGCCTAGTCCAACCACCGAACGCGAGATCATGGGTTTTCGCCGTGAAAAACAAGTCCGAGCAAATCTAAGCAATGCATTCAACAAGATAACGACACAAAACACATCACCATTGCCAGATATAATCAAATAGGGTCAGATATCGGGTTCTCACCCTATAGCTCGAGGCCAGTACTTGCGAAGCACCAACAAAATCAAAGTCGTAGTGTACTAAACCGAGTTACTGATTGGTGTTTAAGACACTTCAGATTCCTGATTTCGTGCATTTCTAGATTGCTATATTGCCAAAATTGTGTCTCTTTGTGTAGTCTGCTTATTTGGAGTGATTTCTGTGTGTGTAAGCAATTAATGGAGTGTTTCCTTTCAATTTCATTTTGCCATATTTCATTGTTGCTTGAGTTCAAAAATTGGATATTTTTGTTTAAAATTTTCTCATTTTTTTAAAAAATATCTAATTCTTGATTGTGCTTTTTGTCGAGATTTTCCGAGAAAATCCCAAGAGGCCGAATTTCGCCCATTTCATTAAGGGTCAGTAAAATTTGCAAAGCGACTAGAAATGAACAAATATCTATTCTTTGATTGCAACTTCAATGTGAGTTGTTGGAACTCCATCAATATCCATTGGGACACCTCATTAGGACTCCAACAAATGTTTGACAAAGCTGCTGCTTCCTGGCCTCATCCATTATTCCACGAGATTAAAAAAATTAGCTGTTTGGGATATCTAGAAGCAAAGAAACAGCATCTCTACAAGACTGGAGGAGGGCCCTCAGAGCTGACCTGGAAGTACTTAAATTTAGACTCACGCCTGAGATAGCTACTTTCTTGGATAGCTACATTCCAAACATTTCTTTGTAAACCTTCTAGTGGTCTTTTTACAATTTTTCTTTGGGTCTTTGGACCATATAAATATTATGTACAGTTGTTTTCTGATTAATAGGAGCGTCTCCTCCTGTTTTCAAGGTTCATTTTTTCCTAGAATCTAAAAAGTGCATACGCACTCTTTGAGCGAACTGAGCGGCCGATTCTTGGCCACTTGATTCCGCGCGTACGTAGTCCAGGTGCCACCTGGTCCGAATCACATGGACTGGTTTTGGATTGTTGCTCCCTCACATGGTGGGCCAAGGATATAATTAGGAAGGAGAAGTAGTACGTGATTTCCATTCTTCCTCTCTGCATGTGTCTGATTTAACTACCTTTTACAAAAATTTAAAAAATTATATCTTTCAAACCGCGCGTTGGAATTGAAATCCGTTTCCATCGTTGGAATCCTCACGTCGAGATCTTTGAAACTAGATCGTTTCAGTGAAAAAAAATATGCTAACTTTCGTGCTATATGATGCAATTTTAGTACTGCGTGATGCAACTTTAGTACTACATGGTGCAACTTTTTTCAAAACAAAATTTTGGAGCTGCATAATCCAACTTCCTATGAGGTTGCAACCCAGCAACCATGACAACCTGATTTGCAACTAATCTACTGCCCTGACCAACTACCTAGTAGTAGATGTGCAACCATCCTCCCTACTTGTGGACGTCTAGTTTTTCTATGATGTCACACCCTGCCTCACCTCTCCCACCAGTAATATGTGCAACTTAGCCTGTTGTTCAAGCCAACTTCCTATTTAGTCGATGTGCAACTAATACCCCTTGCTACTTGTGGATATATAGTTTCAGTTGGCGGGGGCAACAAACAGAGTTGCACATAGTCTGCTAGGCAGTTGGCTAGGAAAACATACAGAGTTGCACATCTCACAGACTAGGATAGTTGGATGATGAAAATTCCACATTCATGAGGATAGTGAAAAGATGCATATAGACAAGGCGCTAAAAATTCAAATCTTAGTAGCAAGGGTGGTTTGGACCGGGTGCCAGTAGGAAAAACTACACATCCATGGGGGTACGATGGTAAGTTGCAAATTACTGTTAGACAATTCATCGTGGTAGTATCCAAAGTTGCACATCTACTGACAGACAGTTGGCTGATGCAGCAATTGAAAGCAAATCCACAGGCCGGAGGAAAGTTGCACATCAATTACTAGGCAGTTGACCCGGGCAACAAACGAAGTCGCACATCTCAAAGGAAGAGGTAGTTTGGGGTGAAGGTGACATCAGTGAAAACTACACGCTCATGGGATAGGTGGAAAGTTGCACATCCACTATCAGATAGTTGCACATCCACTGGGCAGTTGCACAAACACAGGGGCTAAATTGCATACACGGAAATTCGTCGAAACATATCCATGTTCGATCTAGTTTTGAAGAGCACGTCGTGAGGGTTCCAATGGTGTAACGGATCTTAATTCTGATGCATGGTTCGAAAGTTATGGCTTTTTAAAATTAATTAATCACAAATTAAATGGTATAAATCAATCCACGCTCGTGCATAAAAAAGATAACTGAATGCATGTGGACAAGATTGTGGCGACCAAGTCATCTTCTTCCTCCACGCACGCGCAAACAGAAAAAATAGATCTCCGCCGGTAAGCCTCTTCGGCCCTTGGTCGCCGTACCGCAGCTCGCCGGGGCCGCTCGCCGCATGCAGCTCCGCCGGGCCGGTCAAAAAAGGAAATACGTCCCTAGCTCCGTCGAGCCGGGCATGTCTCCCACCCTTGGTTGCAGCACCGTTGGGTGAGGGTTCCGCATCGTCGCAGCCCACTACCCTCGCCACACGCCCATCGCAGCACCGGCATGCAGCTCCGTCACCGCCGCTCACCATTGTTGGCTATCCGTTCTCCGTTTGAAGCTTTTTCAGAAGCGCGTTGTAGCTTTTCTAGACGTCAGTTGCAACTATTTTCGTCGCCGGTTGTAGCAAAGTCGACCTCACCAGCTCCAGCAAACGCCCCCGTTGGTTGCAAACATGGTCATATGGTTGTAGAATTTTGTGTCGCGAATTGTAGCAAAAGTGTACGCCGATAGTAGCAAAAATGCATCAGCGGATGCAACAAAAATCATCTCGCCGCCGTTACCGGTTGTAGCTCCGCCCTGATGGATGTAGCAAAATCCATCGCCAGTAGTACCAAAATCCAACAATGGATGTAACAAAAAAAGCCAGTGCCATAGTAGTGAAGGAAATATGCCCTAGAGGCAATAATAAAGTTGTCATTTATATTTCCTTATGTCATATAAATGTTTATTGTGTTAGGGAACGTAGTAATTTCAAAAAAAAATCCTACGCACACGCAAGATCATGGTGACGCATAGCAACGAGAGGGGAGAGTGTTGTCCACGTACCCTCGTAGACTGAAAGCGGAAGCGTTAGCACAACGCGGTTGGTGTAGTCGTACGTCTTCATGATCCGACCGATCAAGTACCGAACGCACGGCACCTCCGAGTTCAGCACACGTTCAGCCTGATGACGTCCCTCGAACTCCGGTCCAGCCGAGTGTTGAGGGAGAGTTTCGTTAGCACAACGGCGTGGTGACAATGATGATGTTCTACCGACGCAGGGCTTCGGCTAAGCACCGCTACGATATTATCGAGGTGGATTATGGTGGAGGGGGGCACCGCACACGGCTAAGAGATCCAAGGGATCAACTGTCATCGAAACGTTAAGCATGCGGACCCTACGGGTTCGAGAACTATGCAGACATGACCGAGACACGTCTCCGGTCAATAACCAATAGCGGAACCTGGATGCTCATATTGGCTCCCACATATTCTATGAAGATCTTTATCGGTCAGACCGCATAACAACATACGTTGTTCCCTTTGTCATCGGTATGTTACTTGCCCGAGACTCGGTCGCCGGTATCTCAATACCTAGTTGAATCTCGTTACCGGCAAGTCTCTTTACTCGTTCCGTAATACATCATCCTGCAACTAACTCTTTAGTTGCAATGCTTGCAAGGCTTAAGTGAAGTGCATTACCGAGAGGGCCCAGAGATACCTCTCCGACAATCAGAGTGACAAATCCTAATCTCGAAATACGCTGATAACCCACAAGTATAGGGGATCAATTGTAGCCTCTTTCGATAAGTAAGTGTGTAGAACCCAACGAGGAGCTAAAGGTAGAACAAATATTCCCTCAAGTTCTATTGACCACCGATACAGCTCTACGCACACTTGACGTTCGCTTTACCGGAAACAAGTATGAAACTAGAAGTACTTTGTAGGTGGTTTTTGGGTAAGCTTGCAAGAAAATAAAGAGCACGAAAATAAAACTAGGGGCTGTTTAGATAAAGACACAACTAAATTAGTTTTAGTAGAGAGCTTGTTGTCACGAGAAAGTTATTTGTCCTAGGCAATCGATAACTAGACCGGTAATCATTATTGCAATTTTATTTGAGGGAGAGGCATAAGCTAACATACTTTCTCTACTTGGATCATATGCACTTATGATTGGAACTCTAGCAAGCATCCGCAACTACTAAAGATTCATTAAGGTAAAACCCAACCATAGCATTAAAGCATCAAGTCCTCTTTATCCCATACGCAAACAACCTACTTACTCGGGTCTGTGCTTCTGTCACTCACGCCACCCACCATAAGCAAATCATAAGCATATCGCAAACCCTACAGCGGGAATCCCTCACGCTTGCGCGACATGGAGAGCACCATAGGACAGCACCAATAATAAAACATACAACTCAAACCAATCACGATCATCAAATAGCCATTAGGACAAAACAGATCTACTCAAACATCATAGGATAGCCATACATCATTGGGAAATAATATATAGCATTGAGCACAATGTTTAAGTAGAGATTACAGCGGGTAAGAGAGAGGTTACACCGCTGCATAGAGGGGGAAAGAGTTGGTGATGATGGCGGTGAAGTTGTTGGTGAAGATGGCGGTGATGATGATGGCCCCCGGTGGCACTCCAGTGCCACCGGAAGCAAGGGGGAGAGAGCCCCCCTTCTTCTTCTTCTTCCTTGACCTCCTCCCTAGATGGGAGAAGGGTTTCCCCTCTGGTCCTTGGCTCCCATGGCGTGGGAGGGGTGAGAGCCCGTTCGAGATTGGATCTATCTCTCTGTCTCTCTCTGTTTCTGCGTTCTCTTCTGGCTCTGTTTCATCGTTTCGTGTATATATGGAGATCCGTAACTCCGACTGGCCTGAAACCTTCGCCGTGATTTTTTTCCGAAAATTAGCTTTCTTGCGGCAAAAGAAGAGCGTCAACCGCCTTACGGGTGGCTCACGAGGGTAGGGGGCGCGCCCCCCTGCCTCGTGACCACCTCGGGCACTGGTTCGCGTTGATTTTCCTTCCAGATTTTCCATATTTTCCAAAAATAAGCTCCGTCCGTTTTTACCCCGTTTGGACTCCGTTCGATATGGATATTATGCGAACCCAAAAACATGCAACAGACAGGAACTGGCACTGGGCACTGGATCAACATGTTAGTCCCAAAAATAGTATAAAAAGTTGCCAAAAAGTATATGAAAGTTGAATAATATTGGCATGGAGCAATCAAAAATTATAGATACGACGGAGACGTATCAGCATCCCCAAGCTTAATTCCTGCTCATCCTCGAGTAGGTAAATGATAAAAAAGATGATTTTTGATGTGGAATGCTACCTACCATAATCTTGATCATATGTCTAATCATGGTATGAATATTAAGACACGAGTGATTCAAAGCAATAATCTATCCTTTGACATAAAAACAATAATACTTCAAGCATACCAACCAAGAAATTATGTCTTATTGAAATAACATAGTCAAAGAAAGCTCATCCCTACAAAACCATATAGTGTGGCTATGCTCCATCTTCACCACACAAAGCATTCACATCATGCACAACCCCGATGACAAGCCAAGCAATTGTTTCATATGAGGAGAAGACAAAAAGGAGAAAGTCTCACATCAACTAGGCGTATCAACGGGCTACGGAGATGCCCATTAATATTTATCAATGTGAGTGAGTAGGGATTGCCATGCAACGGATGCACTAAGAGCTATAAGTGTATGAAATCTCAAACTGAAACTAAGTGGGTGTGCATCCAACTTGCTTGCTCATGAAGACCTCGGGCATTTGAGGAAGCCCATCATCGGAATATACAAGCCAAGTTCTATAATGAAAATTCCCACTAGTATATGAAGGTGAAAGCATAGGATACTCTCTCTATGAAGAACATGGTGCTACTCTGAAGCACAAGTGTGGTAAAAGGATAGTAACATTGCCCCTTCTCTCTTTTTCTCTCATTTTTTATTTTCTTTTTTATTAGTTTTTATTATTTTTTTGGTGGGCTTCTTTGGCCTCTTTTTTTATTTGGGCTTCTTTGGCCTCTTTTATTTTTTGTAAAGTCCGGAGTCTCATCCCGACTTATGGGGGAATCATAGTCTCCATCATACTTTCCTCGCTGGGGCAATGCTCTAATAATGATGATCATCACACTTTTATTTACTTACAACTCAATATTACAACTCGATACTAGAACAAAGATATGACTCTATATGAATGCCTCCGGCGGTGTACCGGGATGTGCAATGATCTAGCATAGCAATGACATCAAAAAAACGGACAAGCCATGAAAATACCATGCTAGCTATCTTACGATCATGCAAAGCAATATGATAATAAATGCTCAAGTCATGTATATGATGATGATGGAAGTTGCATGGCAATATATCTCGGAATGGCTATGGAAATGCCATAATAGGTAGGTATGGTGGCTGTTTTGAGGAAGATATAAGGAGATTTATGTGTGATAGAGCGTATCATATCACGGGGTTTGGATGCACCGGCGAAGTTTGCACCAACTCTCGAGGTGAGAAAGGGCAATGCACGGTACCGAAGAGGCTAGCAATGATGGAATGGTGAGAGTGCGTATAATCCATGGACTCAATATTAGTCATAAAGAACTCACATACTTATTGCAAAAATCTATTAGTCATCGAAACAAAGTACTACGCGCATGCTCCTAGGGGGATATATTGGTAGGAAAAGACCATCGCTCATCCCCGACCGCCACTCATAAGGAAGACAATCAATAAACACCTCATGCTCCGACTTCGTTACATAACGGTTCACCATACGTGCATGCTACGGGACTTGCAAACCTTAACACAAGTATTTCTCAATTTCACAATTACTCGACTAGCATGACTTTAATATCACCACCTTTATATCGCAAAACTATTGCAAGGAATCAAACATATCATATTCAGTGATCTACAAGTTTATGTAGGATTTTATGACTAACCATGTGAATGACCAGTTCCTGTCATCTCTCTAAATAGATATAAGTGAAGCAAGAGAGTTTAATTCTTTCTAAAAAAGATGTGCCCAAGCTCTAACAAGTATAAGTGAAGCAAAAGAGCATTCTACAAATGGCGGTTGTCTAAGTGAAGAGAAACAGGCAATCCAAACTTCAAATGATATAAGTGAAGCACATGAAGCATTCTATAAAGCCATACTCAAAAGATATAAGTGAAGTGCAAAGAGCATTCTATAAATCAACCAAGGACTATCTCATACCAGCGTGGTGCATGAAAACTAAATGCAAAAGACGCTCCAAGATTTGCACATATCACATGAATGAAACGAATCTGAAAACATACCGATATTTGTTGAAGAAAGAGGGGATGCCTTCCCAGCATCCCCAAGCTTAGACGCTTGAGTCTCCTTGAATATTTACTTGGGGTGCCTCGGGCATCCCCAAGCTTGATCTCTTGCCTCTCTTCCTTCTTCTCACATCGAAACCTTCTTGATCATCGAACACTTCATCCACACAAAACTTCAACAGAAAACTCGGTAAGATCCGTTAGTATAATAAAGCAAATCACTACTCTAAGTACTGTTGCAAACCAATTCATATTTTGTTTTTGAATTGTGTCTACTGTAATATAGCTTTTCCATGGCTTAATCCACTGATATAAGTTGATAGTTTCATCAAAACAAGCAAACTATGCATCAAAAACAGAATCTGTCTAAAACAGAACAGTCTGTAATAATCTGAACATTCACCATACTTATGATACTTGAAAATTCTGCCAAAATTAGGAAAAATAAACAATTTGTATAGAAATACAGTGCAAGAAGAATCAGAACCATTTGACGTTCCAATTAAAAATGTAAAATTGCGCACTACAGCCAAAGTTTCTGTCCTGCACCGCACAAACCAACAAGCATTGTAAACATCCTAAAGGCAAACCTTGGCACATTATTTTTATAATACAATGGAATTGTACAAGGGGATAATTTATTTTTTTGAAAAGTTTCTGTAATCAAGATTCACAAAGTTGCCGTGAGCATGAACAAAGTTCAAGGAGCTCTCTCACTTCAACAATGCTTGTCCTTCTCACTTTCACTTTTCTTTTTGAAAAGTTTTGGGTTCCCCTCTTTATTTTTATTTTGTTTTTAAACTATATGAAAGCACTCAACAGAAATAAATGACTCTCTAAAACTTCCGGGTTGTCTCCCTGGCATCGCTTTCTTTAAAGCTATTAAGCTAGGCATATAGTGCTCAAGTAGTGAATCCACCCAGATCCCAAGGTCTATCAAAGCCAATTTTAATTAACAATGATTTAGCATTTAGTAATGAGCACAAAGCAACATATATCAAGTAATGAAGAAGTCTAACTCTCTTCCTATGCATCGGCATGTCATAAAAGAACAATTCATGCACACATAGTAAAGGCCAATGCATAGTATAAGCAGTTTCTTGCAATTTTATCATATGGGAAACATAGAGAGGTGCAGATATAGTTCCTCTCTCATAATAATTGCAAGTAGGAGCAGCAATCACATGCATATTATATTCATTAAAATCATCATGTGTAACGGTAAAAGGCAACCCATCAATGTAATCCTTAATACGTGTAAACTTCTCCGATATAGTGTAGTCGGGAGAATTCAAAAAGATAATAGACTATCATGCGTGGGTGCAATAGCAACAATCTCATGTTTAACATAAGGAACTATGGCAAGCTCATCTCCATAAGAATAATTCATATTGGCAACTTGGCCACAAGCATAACAAGCATCATCAAAAAGGGATATATCAAGAGAATCAACGGGATCATAGCAATCATCATAGCAATCATCCTTCGGTAAGCACGAAGGGAAATTAAACAATGTATGAGTTTAAGAGTTACTCTCATTAGAAGGTGGGCACGGGTAGCTAATCCGCTCTTCCCCCTTTTGTTCTTCGCTCTCCTCATCATCTTTTTCATCCAATGAGCTCACAGTTTCATCAATTTCTTCTTCCATAGACTCCTGCAAAATATTACTCTCTTCTTGGACAGCGGAGTAGACCTCGATATAAGGTTTAACATAGGCATTAGAAGCATAATTCTCATAACAATATTCAAGTATGGCAAAATTTTCAGATTTGTAAAGAGTAGCATCATACTTTTCAATCAACGAAGCAATTTCATAAGCACCCTTAAAAGCAACAAATTCTTCAATTTGTTGAACATCATAGTAATTGTAAACACCCTTAGCATACGCAGATACGATTCCATTATCACTAAACTCACATTGGTAGGGAAGGTGTTTCTTAGGGTTTTCAGAACAACAAGTAAAATCATATAGAGAACATAAATTCCAGGCATAGCATTGCAAACGATGAATTTGATCCAGTAAAAGTTTCCCTTTTTCAGATATACGGTGTCGCACATGACAGGCATGCTCATCTAAAGATTTGCCCTCAACTAAGCTAGTTGGGGTTTCAGCACGAGCACAAAGGGATCAAAGATGATCCAAGTAATAAGCTTCAGCAGTGTGATAGATTTTGAGTGGTTCTTCAACCATTGGTTCAGTAGGTACAACTAATTTTTTTGGTATTTTACGTTTCCTACCCATAACTAAAGATAGAAAACAACTAAGAACAACAAATAAAAAATTACTTTAGTGATAAAGCAAACAAGCACACACGAGAATATTCACACCACGCTATGACTCCCCGGCAACAGCGCCAGAAAAAGATCTTGATAACCCACAAGTATAGGGGATCAATTGTAACCTCTTTCGATAAGTAAGAGTGTCGAACCCAACGAGGAGCTAAAGGTAGAACAAATATTCCCTCAAGTTCTATCGACCACCAATACAACTCTACGCACACTTGACGTTCCCTTTACCGGAAACAAGTATGAAACTAGAAGTACTTTGTAGGTGGTCTTTGGGTAAGCTTGCAAGAAAGTAAAGAGCACGGAAATAAAACTAGGGGCTGTTTAGATAAGACACAACTAAATTAGTTTTAGTAGAGAGCTTGTTGTCACGAGAAAGTTATTTGTCCCTAGGCAATCGATAACTAGACCGGTAATCATTATTGCAATTTTATTTGAGGGAGAGGCATAAGCTAACATACTTTCTCTAGTTGGATCATATGCACTTATGATTGGAGCTCTAGCAAGCATCCACAACTACTAAAGATTCATTAAGGTAAAACCCAACCATAGCATTAAAGCATCAAGTCCTCTTTATCCCATACGCAAACAACCTACTTACTCGAGTCTGTGCTTCTGTCACTCACGCCACCCACCATAAGCAAATCATAAGCATATCGCAAACCCTACAGCGGGAATCCCTCACGCTTGCGCGACACGGAGAGCACCACAGGACAGCACCAATAATAAAACATACAACTCAAACCAATCACGATCATTAAATAGCCATTAGGACAAAACAGATCTACTCAAACATCATAGGATAGCCATACATCATTGGGAAATAATATATAGCGTTGAGCACCATGTTTAAGTAGAGATTACAAAGAATAAGAGAGAGGTTACACCGCTGCATAGAGGGGGAAAGAGTTGGTGATGATGGCGGTGAAGTTGTTGGTGAAGATGGCGGTGATGATGATGGCCCCCGGTGGCACTCCGGCGCCACCGGAAGCAAGGGGGAGAGAGCCCCCCTTCTTATTCTTCTTCCTTGACCTCCTCCCTAGATGGGAGAAGAGTTTCCCCTCTGGTCCTTGGCTCCCATGGCGTGGGAGGGGCAAGAGCCCCTTCGAGATTGGATCTATCTCTCTGTCTCTCTCTCTATTTCTACGTTCTCTCCTGGCTCTGTTTCACCGTTTCGTGTATATATGGAGATCTGTAACTCCGATTGGCCTGAAACCTTCACCGTGATTTTTTTCCAAAAATTAGCTTTCTTGCAGCAAAAGAAGAGCGTCAACCGCCTTACGGGTGGCTCACGAGGGTAGGGGCGCGCCCCCTGCCTCGTGACCACCTCGGGCACTGGTTCGCGTTGATTTTCCTTCCAGATTTTCCATATTTTCCAAAAATAAGCTCCGTCCGTTTTTATCCCGTTTGGACTCCGTTTGATATGGATATTCTGCGAAACCAAAAACATGCAACAGACAGGAACTGGCACTGGATCAATATGTTAGTCCCAAAACTAGTATAAAAAGTTGCCAAAAAGTATAGAAAAGTTGAATAATATTGGCATGAACAATAAAAAATTATAGATACGATGGAGACGTATCATACGCCAACCCAACAAGTACCTTCGGAGACACCTGTAGAGCACCTTTATAATCACCCAGTTACATTGTGACGTTTGGTAGCACACAAAGTGTTCCTCCGGTAAACGGGAGTTGCATAATCTCATAGTCATAGGAACATGTATAAGTCATGAAGAAAGCAATAGCAACATACTAAATGATCGAGTGCTAAGCTAACGGAATGGGTCAAGTCAATCACATCATTCTCCTAATGATGTGATCCCGTTAATCAAATGACAACCCATGTCAATGGCTAGGAAACTTAACCATCTTTGATCAACGAGCTAGTCAAGTAGAGGCATACTAGTGACACTCTATTTGTCTATGTATTCACACATGTATTATGTTTCCGGTTAATACAATCTAGCATGAATAATAAACATTTATCATGATATAAGGAAATAAATAGTAACTTTATTATTGCCTCTAGGGCATATTTCCTTCAGTCTCCCACTTGCACTAGAGTCAATAATCTAGATTACATAGTAATGATTCTAACACCCATGGAGTCTTGGTGCTGATCATGTTTTGCTCGTGGAAGAGGCTTAGTCAAGGGGTCTGCTACATTCAGATCCATATGTATCTTGCAAATTTCTATGTCTCCCACCTGGACCAAATCCCGGATGGAATTGAAGCGTCTCTTGATGTGCTTGGTTCTCTTGTGAAATCTGGATTCCTTCGCCAAGGCAATTGCACCAGTATTGTCACAAAAGATTTTCATTGGACCCGATGCACTAGGTATGACACCTAGATCGGATATGAACTCCTTCATCCAGACTCCTTCATTTGCTGCTTCCGAAGCAGCTATGTACTCCGCTTCACACGTAGATCCCGCCACGACGCTTTGTTTAGAACTGCACCAACTGACAGCTCCACCGTTCAATGTAAACACGTATCCTGTTTGCGATTTAGAATCGTCCGGATCAGTGTCAAAGCTTGCATCAACGTAACCATTTACGATGAGCTCTTTGTCACCTCCATAAATGAGAAACATATCCTTAGTCCTTTTCAGGTATTTCAGGATGTTCTTGACCGTTGTCCAGTGATCCACTCCTGGATTACTTTGGTACCTCCCTGCTAGACTTATAGCAAGGCATACATCAGGTCTGGTACACAGCATTGCATACATGATAGAGCCTATGGTTGAAGCATAGGGAACATCTTTCATTTTCTCTCTATCTTCTGCAGTGGTCGGGCATTGAGTCTTACTCAACTTCACACCTTGTAACACAGGCAAGAACCCTTTCTTTGCTTGATCCATTTTGAACTTCTTCAAAACTTTGTCAAGGTATGTGCTTTTGTGAAAGTCCAATTAAGCGTCTTGATCTGTCTCTATAGATCTTGATGCCCAATATATAAGCAGCTTCACCGATGTCTTCCATTGAAAAACTCTTATTCAAGTATCCCTTTATGCTAATATATCATTTCCAATCAGCAATATGTCATCCACATATAATATCAGAAATGCTACAGAGCTCCCACTCACTTTCTTGTAAATACAGGCTTCTCCAAAAGTCTGTACAAAACCAAATGCTTTGATCACACTATCAAAGCGTTTATTCCAACTCCGAGAGGCTTGCACCAGTCCATAAATGGATCGCTGAAGCTTGCACACTTTGTTAGCTCCCTTTGGATCGACAAAACCTTCCGGTTGCATCATATACAACTCTTCTTACAGAAATCCATTCAGGAATGTAGTTTTCACATTCATTTGCCAAATTTCATAATCATAAAATGCGGCAATTGCTAACATGATTTGGACAGACTTAAGCATCGCTACGGGTCAGAAGGTCTCATCGTAGTCAATCCCTTGAACTTGTCGAAAACCTTTCGCAACAAGTTGAGCTTTATAGACAGTAACATCACCGTCAGCGTCAGTCTTCTTCTTGAAGATCCATTTATTCTCAATTGCTTGTTGATCATCGGGCAAGTCAACCAAAGTCCACACTTTGTTCTCATACATGGATCCCATCTCAGATTTCATGGCTTCAAGCCATTTTGCGGAATCTGGGCTCACCATCGCTTCTTCATAGTTCGTAGGTTCGTCATGGTCTAGTAATATAACCTACAGAACAGGATTACCGTACCACTCTGGTGCGGATCTTACTCTGGTTGACCTACGAGGTTCAGTAACAACTTGATCTGAAGTTCCATGATCATCATCATTAACTTCCTCACTAATTGGTGTAGGCATCACAAGAACCGGTTTCTGTGATGAACTACTTTGCAATAAGGGAGCAGGTACAGTTACCTCATCAAGTTCTACTTTCCTCCCACTCACTTCTTTCGAGAGAAACTCCTTCTCTAGAAAGAATCCATTCTTATCAACGAATGTCTTGCCTTCGGATCTGTGATAGAAGGTGTACCCAACAGTCTCCTTTGGGTATCCTATGAAGACACATTTCTCCGATTTGGGTTCGAGCTTATCAGGTTGAAGCTTTTTCACATAAGCATCGCAGCCCCAAACTTTAAGAAACGACAACTTTGGTTTCTTTCCAAACCATAGTTCATAAGGCGTCGTCTCAACGGATTTCGATGGTGCCCTATTTAACGTGAATGCGGTCGTCTCTAAAGCATAGGCCCAAAACGATAGCGGTAAATCAGTAAGAGACATCATAGACCGCACCATATCTAGTAAAGTACGATTATGACATTCGGACACACCATTACGCTGTGGTGTTCTGGGTGGCGTGAGTTGCAAAACTATTCCGCATTGTTTCAAATGTAGACCAAACTCGTAACTCAAATATTCTCCTCCACGATCAGATCGTAGAAACTTTAATTTCTTGTTATGATGATTTTCAACTTCACTCAGAAATTCTTTGAACTTTTCAAATGTTTCAGACTTATGTTTCATTAAGTAGATATACCCATATCTGCTTAAATCATCTGTGAAGGTGAGAAAATAACGATATCTGCCACAAGCCTCAACATTCATCGGACCACATACATATGTATGTATGATTCCAACAAATCTTTTGCTCTCTCCATAGTACCGGAGAACGGCGTTTTAGTCATCTTGCCCATGAGGCACTGATACGTCTCCGTCGTATCTATAATTTTTGATTGTTCCATGCCAATATTATTCACTTTCATATACTTTTTGGCAACTTTTTATATTATTTTTAGGACTAACATATTGATCCAGTGCCCAGTGCCAGTTCCTGTCTGTTGCATGTTTTATGTTTCGCAGAATATCCATATCAAACGGAGTCCAAACGGGATAAAAACGGACGGAGCTTATTTTTGGAAAATATGGAAAATTCCAGAAGAAAAATCCACGCGAGACGGTGCCCGAGGTGGTCACGAGGCAGGGGGGCGCGCCCCTCCCCCCTGGGCGCGCCGCCTACCCTCGTGAGCCCACCGTAAGGCGGTTGATGCTCTTCTTTTTCTGCAAGAAAGATAATATTCAGAAAAAATCACAGAAAAGGTTTCAGGCCAATCGGAGTTACGGATCTCCATATATACGCGAAACGGTGAAACAGAGCTAGAACAGAATGCAGAAATAGAGAGATAGATCCAATCGAGGGCTCTCGCCCCTCCCAAGCCATGGGAGCCAAGGAACGGAGGGGAAACCCTCCTCCCATCTAGGTAGGAGGTCAAGGAATAAGAAGAAGGAGGGGGCTCTCTCCCCCTCGCTTCCGGTGGCGCCGGAATGCCGCCGGGGGCCATCATCATCACCGCGATCTTCACCAACACCACCGTCATCTTCACCAACGTCTCCATCACCTTCCCCCCTCTATCTACAGCGGTCCACTCTCCCGCAACCCGCTGTACCCTCTACTTGAACATGGTGCTTTATGCTTCATATTATTATCCAATGATGTGTTGCCATCCTATGATGTCTGAGTAGATTTCTATTGTCCTATCGGTGATTGATGAATTGCTATGATTGGTTTGAGTTGCATATTTTATTGGTGCTGTCCTATTGTGCCCTCCGTGTCGTGCAAGCGTGAGGGATTCCCGCTGTAGGGTTTGCAATATGTTTATGATTTGCTTATGGTGGGTGGCGTGAGTGACAGAAACACAGACCCGAGTAAGTTGGTTGTTTGTGTATGGGATAAAGGGGACTTGATACTTTAATGCTATGGTTGGGTTTTTACCTTAATGAATCTTTAGTAGTTGCGGATGCTTGCTAGAGTTCCAATCATAAGTGCATATGATCCAAGTAGAGAAAGTATGTTAGCTTATGCCTCTCCCTCAAATAGAATTGCAATAACGATTATCGGTCTAGTAACATAGTCAGTTGCCTAGGGACAATTCCACAACTCCTATCACCACTTTTCCATACTCTCTATATTTACTTTAGTTGTGTCTTTACCTTAACAACCCCTAGTTTTATTTTCGTTCTCTTTACTTTCTTGCAAGCCTATCCAAAAACACCTACAAAGTACTTCTAGTTTTATACTTGTTCTAGGTAAAGCGAACGTCAAGCGTGCGTAGAGTTGTATCGGTGGTCGATAGAACTTGAGGGAATATTTGTTCTACCTTTAGCTCCTCGTTGGGTTCGACACTCTTGCTTATCGAAAGAGGCTACAATTGATCCCCTATACTTGTGGGTTATCAAGACCTTTTTCTGGCGCCGTTGCCGGGGAGCAATAGCGTGGGGTGAATATTCTCGTGTGTGCTTGTTTGCTTTATCACTAAGTAATTTTTTTTGCTGTTCTTAGTTGTTCTCTATCTTTAGTTATGGATATGGAACACGAAATACCAAAAAAATTAGGTGTACTTGTCACTCATGGAGATGGGGAACCTCCTAAAACCCTCGATGCTGGTTATGTGAAAGATATTATGTACTATTTTAATAATCCTGAGAAAACCCCATTCAATTATGTAATGGGAGTAACGTTGGATCAACGTGAATTATTTAGGGATTATCGCTTGACACAAAAAGGGAAACTATTATGGGATCAAATTCATATATTGAAGTGTTATGCTTGGCAACTATGCGTGGAATATGATTATACTTGTTGCTCTAGGATGAATTCTCCACACCTTCCCTTTTCATGCAAATTTAATGATAATGAAACCTTAGCTTCTTATGCTAGAGGTATATATGATTACTATGATGTGGAACAAATAGAAGAATTTGTTGCTTTTATGGGTGCTTATGAAATTGAAGCTATGTGTAAAGAGTTTGAGGATTTTGATGATGTTATTTATAGATCTGAAAATTTAGCTATCCTCAAATATTGCTATGAGAATTATAAATACAATTATGAAATTAATGCACTTATTAAGAAAGTCTCCGCTGTCCAAGAAGAGACTAATATTTTGCAGGAGTCTATGGAAGAAGAAATGGATGAAACTGTGAGCTCATTGGATGAAAAAGATGATGAGGAGAGCGAAGAACAAAAGGAGGAAGAGCGGATTAGCTACCCGTGCCCACCTTCTAATGATAGTAACCCTCCAACTCATACATTATTTAATTCCCCTTCGCACCGAAGGATGATTGCTATGATGATTGTTATGATCCCGTTGATTCTTTTGAAATATCCCTTTTTGATGATGCTTGCTATGCTTATGGCCAAGATGCCAATATGAATTATGCTTATGGAGATGAACTTGCTATAGTTCCTTATGTTAAACATGAAATTGTTGCTATTGCACCCATGCATGATGGTCCTATTATCTTTTTAAATTCTCACGGTTATACTATATCGGAGAAGTTTGCACTTATTAAGGATTATATTGATGGGTTGCCTTTTACCGTTGCACATGATAATTTTGATAGATATAATATGCATGTGCTTGATGCTCCTACTTGCAATTATTATGAGAGAGGAACTATATCTCCACCTCTCTATGTTTCCAACACGATAAAATTGCAAGAAACTGTTTATACTATGCATTGGCCTTTACTTTGTGTGCATGAATTGTTCTTTTATGACATGATGATGCATAGGAAGAGAGTTAGAATTCGTCATTACATGATATATATTAATTTGTGCTCACTACTAAATTACAAATCATTGCTAATTAAAATTGGCTTTGATATACCTTGGGATCCGGGTGGATTCATTACTTGAGCACTATATGCCTAGCTTAATGGCTTTAAAGAAAGCGCTGCCAGGGAGACAACCCGGAAGTTTTAGAGAGTCATTTATTTCTGTTGAGTGCTTTCATATAGTTTAAAAACAACAAAAATAAAGAGGGGAACCCAAAACTTTTTCAAAAAGGAAAGTGAAATTGAGAAAGACAAGCATTGTTGAAGTGGGAGAGCTCCTTGAACTTTGTTCATGCTCACGACAACTTTGTAAATCTTAATTACAGAAACTTTTCAACAAAAATAATTATCCCCTTGTACAATTCCATTGTATTATAAAAATAATGTGCCAAGGTTTTCCTTTAGGATGTTTACAATGCTTGTTGGTTTGTGCGGTGCAGGACAGAAACTTTGGCTGTAGTGCGCAATTTTACATTTTTAATTGGAACGTCAAATGGTTCTGATTCTTCTTGCACTGTATTTCTATACAAATTGTTTATTTTTCCTAATTTTGGCAGAATTTTCAAGTATCATAAGTATGGTGAATGTTCAGATTATTACAGACTATTCTGTTTTAGACAGATTCTGTTTTTGATGCATAGTTTACTTGTTTTGATGAAACTATCAACTTATATCAGTGGATTAAGCCATGGAAAAGCTATATTACAGTAGACACAATTCAAAAACAAAATATGAATTGGTTTGCAACAGTACTTAGAGTAGTGATTTGCTTTATTATACTAACGGATCTTACCGAGTTTTCTGTTGAAGTTTTGTGTGGATGAAGTGTTTGATTGAGAAGGTTTCGATGTGAGAAGAAGGAAGAGAGGAAAGAGCTCAAGCTTGGGGATGCCCGAGGCACCCCAAGTAAATATTCAAGGAGATTCAAGCGTCTAAGCTTGGGGATGCTGGGGAGGCATCCCCTCTTTCTTCAACAAATATCGGTATGTTTTCAGATTCGTTTCGTTCATGCGATATGTGCAAGTCTTGGAGCGTCTTTTGCAATTAGGTTTTTATTTTTTTTCTTTTATGCACCATGATGGTATGAGATGGTCCTTGGTTGATTTATAGAATGCTCATTAGACTTCACTTATATCTTTTGAGCATGGCTTTATAGAATGCTTCATGTGCTTCACTTATATCATTTGAAGTTTGGATTGCGTGCTTCTCTTTACATATACAACCGCCATTTGTAGAATGCTCTTTTGCTTCACTTATATTTATTAGAGTTTGGGCATATCTTTTGTAGAAAGAATTAAACTATCTTGCTTCACTTATATCTATTTAGAGAGATGACAGGAATTGGTCATTCACATGGTTAGTCATAAAATCCTACATAAACTTGTAGATCGCTGAATATGATATGTTTGATTCCTTGCAATAGTTTTGCGATATAAAGATGTGATATTAGAGTTATGCTAGTGGGTGGTTGTGGATTGTAGAGACACTTGTGTTGAGGTTTGCAAGTCCCGTAGCATGCACGTATGGTAACCGTTGTGTGACAAATTTGAAGCATGGGGTGTTTCTTTGATTGTCTTCCTTATGAGTGGCGGTCGGGGACGAGCGATGGTCTTTTCCTACCAATCTATCCCCCTAGGGGCATGCTTAGTAGTTCTTTGCTTCGAGGGCTAATAAACTTTTGCAATAAGTATATGAGTTCTTTATGACTAATGTGAGTCCATGGATTATACGCACTTTTACCTTTCCATCATTGCTAGCCTCTTCGGTACCGTGCATTGCCCTTTCTCACCTTGAGAGTTGGTGCAAACTTCGCCGGTGCATCCAAACCCCGTGATACGATACGCTCTGTCACACATAAGCCTCGTTATATCTTCCTTAAAACAGCCACCATACCTACCTATTATGGCATTTCCATAGCCATTCCGAGATATATTGCCATGCAACTTCCATCATCATCATATACATGACTTGAGCATTTATTATCATATTGCTTTGCAGGATCGTAAGATAGCTAGCATGATGTTTTCATGGCTTGTCCGTTTTTTGATGTCATTGCTACGCTAGATCATTGCACATCCCGGTACACCGCCGGCGGCATTCATATAGAGTCATATCTTTGTTCTAGATATCGAGTTGTAATATCGAGTTGTAAGTAAATAAAAGCGTGATGATCATCATTATTAGAGCATTGCCCTAGTGAGGAAAGGATGATGGAGACTATGATTCCCCCACAAGTCGGGATGAGACTCCGGACGAAAAAAAAGAAAGGCCAAAAAAAGAGAGAAAATAAAAAATGAGAGAAAAAGAGAGAAGGGGCAATGTTACTATCCTTTTACCACACTTGTGCTTCAAAGTAGCACCATGTTCTTCATATAGAGAGTCTCTTGAGTTATCACTTTCATATACTAGTGGGAATTTTCATTATAGAACTTGGCTTGTATATTCCAACGATGGGCTTCCTCAAATGCCCTAGGTCTTCATGAGCAAGCAAGTTGGATGCATACCCACTTAGTTTCTTTTGTTGAGCTTTCATACACTTATAGCTCTTAGTGCATCCGTTGCATGGCAATCCCTACTCCTCGCATTGACATCAATCGATGGGCATCTCCATAGCCCGTTGATTAGCCGCGTCGATGCGAGACTTTCTCCTTTTTTGTCTTCTCCACATAACCTCCATCATTATATTCTATTCCACCTATAGTGCTATATCCATGGCTTGCGCTCATGTATTGCGTGAGGGTTGAAAAAGCTGAAGCGCGTTAAAAAGTATGAACCAATTGCTCGGCTTGTCATCGGGGTTGTGCATGATGGGGGCATTTTGTGTGACGAAAATGAAGCATGGCCAAACTGTATGATTTTGTAGGGATAAGCTTGCTTTGGCCTTGTTGTTTTGAAAAGACATGATTGCTTTATTGGTACGCTCGAAGTATTATTGTTTTTATGTCAAATGATAGACTATTGCTTTGAATCACTCGTGTCTTAATATTCATGCCATGATTAGACATATGATCAAGATTATGCTAGGTAGCATTCCACATCAAAAATTATTCTTTTTTATCATTTACCTACTCGAGGACGAGCAGGATTTAAGCTTGGGGATGCTGATACGTCTCCGTCGTATCTATAATTTTTGATTGTTCCATGCCAATATTATTCACTTTCATATACTTTTTGGCAACTTTTTATATTATTTTTGGGACTAACATATTGATCCAGTGCCCAGTGCCAGTTCCTGTCTGTTTCATGTTTTATGTTTCGCAGAATATCCATATCAAACGGAGTCCAAACGGGATAAAAACGGACGGAGCTTATTTTTGGAAAATATGGAAAATTCCAGAAGAAAAATCCACGCGAGACGGTGCCCGAGGTGGTCACGAGGCAGGGGGGCGCGCCCCTCCCCCCTGGGTGCGCCGCCTACCCTCGTGAGCCCACCGTAAGGCGGTTGATGCTCTTCTTTTGCCGCAAGAAAGATAGTATTCAGGAAAAAATCACAGAAAAGGTTTCAGGCCAATCGGAGTTACGGGTCTCCATATATACGCGAAATGGTGAAACAGAGCCAGAACAGAACGCAGAAACAAAGAGATAGATCCAATCTCGGAGGGGCTCTCGCCCCTCCCAAGCAATGGGAGCCAAGGAACAGAGGGGAAACCCTCCTCCCATCTAGGGAGGAGGTCAAGGAAGAAGAAGGAGGGGCCTCTCTCCCCCTCGCTTCCGGTGGCGCCGGAACGCCGCCGGGGGCCATCATCATCACCGCGATCTTCACTAACACCACCTCATCTTCACCAACGTCTCCATCACCTTCCCCCCTCTATCTACAGCGGTCCACTCTCCCGCAACCCGCTGTACCCTCTACTTGAACATGGTGCTTTATGCTTCATATTATTATCCAATGATGTGTTGCCATCCTATGATGTCTGAGTAGATTTCTATTGTCCTATCGGTGATTGATGAATTGCTATGATTGGTTTGAGTTGCATGTTTTATTGGTGCTGTCCTATTGTGCCCTCTGTGTCGCGCAAGCGTGAGGGATTCCCGCTGTAGGGTTTGCAATATGTTTATGATTTGCTTATGATGGGTGGCGTGAGTGACAGAAACACAGACCCGAGTAAGTAGGTTGTTTGCGTATGGGATAAAGGGGACTTGATACTTTAATGCTATGGTTGGGTTTTTACCTTAATGAATCTTTAGTAGTTGCGGATGCTTGCTAGAGTTCCAATCATAAGTGCATATGATCCAAGTAGAGAAAGTATGTTAGCTTATGCCTCTCCCTCAAATAGAATTGCAATAACGATTATCGGTCTAGTAACATAGTCAGTTGCCTAGGGACAATTCCACAACTCCTATCACCACTTTTCCATACTCGCTATATTTACTTTAGTTGTGTCTTTACCTTAACAGCCCCTAGTTTTATTTCCGTGCTCTTTACTTTCTTGCAAGCCTATCCAAAAACACCTACAAAGTACTTCTAGTTTTATACTTGTTATAGGTAAAGCGAACGTCAAGCGTGCGTAGAGTTGTATCGGTGGTCGATAGAACTTGAGGGAATATTTGTTCTACCTTTAGCTCCTTGTTGGGTTTGACACTCTTACTTATCGAAAGAGACTACAATTGATCCCCTATACTTGTGGGTTATCAGGCACGGTTCGTAAGTACCAAGTGATTCATAATCAAGTGGTTCCAAAAGTCCATCGGTATGGAGTTTCTTCATGCGCTTTATACCGATATGACCTAAACGGCAGTGCCACAAATAAGTTGCACTATCATTATCAACTCTGCATCTTTTGGCTTCAACATTATGAATATGTGTATCACTACTAACGAGATTCATCAAAAATAGACCACTCTTAACCGTCTCGCGTCAAACAAGATCCAGATATAATGTTTATGCTCAACGTTGGCACCAAATAACAATTATTTAGGTCTAATACTAATCCCGAAGGTAGATGTAGAGGTAGCGTGCCGACGGCGATCACATTGACAGATGAGAAAATTCGAGAGGATGAAAAAAAGCTCTAAAATTATTGAAATGGAGCTCGAAGCCTAACCATCAACAAATTGCATGCAAATTTTACAAAGCCTATACCGTAAATCATAACAGAGCATCTCACTGTTTCTTATAAATCAGATACAATGATTATGAATCATGAACATATTCACCCTCAAGCAAGAACATATTTTCCGGAAAACAAAGAATGCAGCAAAAGGGGCTATGGACGCCATGCCGAGCGATCATAGTAGACATGGATCGCGCCACCACAATGCCCTTGACACCTAGGATTTTAGCACCTGGGAATATATAAAGAAAATCAGAGCAAAGGTGAATCTATTCTGAACTCAAGGACACCAAAGTGTGACAAAATAAAGGGGAAGCAACAATTCTCCTCAAGAAATGGTGCTGATAGGTAGAACATATTCCTTTTCATGTACTGTGGTGAAAGAGTTGCAGAAGAAATCAGGCTCACCTATCTTGGAAGGGTCTGACTGCTCTAGGGACATGAATCCACAATATCCCCAAGCACTCAGAACCAAAACAATATGCCCTAGCTTCAGTTTCAGACTTCCAGTCAACAGAAACTGTATGGGCCTAAATTAATCTTCAGCGAACATGGGAAATAATAAATAAGAAAAATGATTATCCCTGGAAATGCAATACATGTTGCAAAACAATCAAGATCGTCTGAAAAATACACATCTTACCCTGCTGCTTGCACTCCTCAACGACCTGCTCATTCTCCCCGTCGTTGGCCGCCTCCCCTCCCCTGCAGCCACACCCCATTGCGAAGGAGCGCCGCTGCTTGCACTCCTCGATGGCATGCTTCTTCGCCCTATTGTTATCCGCCTCACTCCCTGCAGCTCCACCCCAAACAGCACAAGGTCCCAATTCATATTCAGAGCTATTTGAAAAGTTTTGGTCCCAAATATCGTTTTCACTTTTAGTCCCAACAAAAATATAGATTTGTTCTGCATGTAATCTACATGACATGACGATGCCATCAACATATCCATCCATTACAACATGAACATTTATATTTGTTCTGCGGAAAACAACTGGATATATAAGGGAATGAACTAAACCGAAATAAAAGAAAACATGGCAATCTCTTTGCATAATCTGGAATGCAAAAAAGCATAGCTGCCAACTCAAGCTCTAAATTAACCCAGACCTTTGCTACTTCTAGTAATTGTAACTATAACCGATAAAAATTATCATCTGAAAAAGTCAAACAAAATTGTTCTCAGTTCTCAACTGAATGCCTGTATCCATAAAACTGAAATGTTTCACAAAGTACGAAAATGCACTGAAAGCACTCACTGCCTAGAACTCAGGTGATCTAAATAAATAAAAATCAAAAATTTATATATTAGGTAAAGCAGATGAAGCTAGAATTGTGCGATCATCTCACTTTTTTTGTAGGATATCCGAACATATCTTTGAAGCATAATCTCTGAACATAAACTTTGGACAAACCAATGATATGAAAGCAAGCATTGGAATCAAATATGATCTAAGCAGTTGAAAAAGAACGGAGGGAGTATCTAATAACATAGAGATTCTATTAATCAATATAACTAAAATGAGCATGCTATTTTCGCAGAGATTGGTTTTTTAGCACGTGAACTAACCATAGCACGTGAGCTCCCTTCGGGGCACTGGACCAAGCAAAACCACAACAACTCTTAATCTCCCAAGAGCAGGAGCCTAACATACTTTCATAAAAGTGTAGTCCAGATTATACAGTCACAAATAAACGCTTTGGTTTTCAACTGGCACAATTATTTTTTTTCCCCTACCGCAAGCCTCTGCCTGCAGCTTTAAACTGAACCAGCAAGTTAACATGTGATTTATTTACAAACTAATGATATAGCAGCCTATACCTTCAGAATGTACAGTTTCGATCATGCAGTTAGAAATATACTAATACGGTAGTAACTCTACATGACTTGTTTCTCAATTATCTTTAAAAAACGAAAAATAAAGAATACAGCTAATTAATAATTTAGCACGGCATTTATGAGTTCCTCCACAGCCTCCTTTGTCCTGAAAATTACACAAAGAAAACCCATTCTTTTCTAACCTGAAGCACCTTTTCATGGTCAGGCTGACGGGTCCATCTATGTCACATCTAGATGTGAGATATTATCTCACATCTAAAAGAAACCACACATATATCTTTTCCTGAACCACATTCTACTGTCAAAATCCCCAAACCAGCAAGAAACAAATGAGTACCCTATTTTCATTGCCTGTGAGGCCAGAATAGCCTCTAAAGGCCGAGACATTGGAGTTGAAATATAAGGATAATTAGATTTAATGTGCGTAGAACTCCAGCCCGGTGGGTCAACGACGGATGGAGCCCCCCGCGCCCGATGGCTCTGGCGACGCGCCCGTCGCCCCGGCGGCGCCGCCTCCAGCGCCGGCCTCGCCCCTCGCCTCGACCGATGCCGGCGTGCTGACGTCCCCCTCGCCCGCTCCTCCGCCGTCGCCTCCGGCCACCCCCCGCGGATCTCCTGGGCTGACCTCGCGGACGAAGCCGACGCCGCCGCGGGCCGCCCCGTCGCCTGCCGCGCCCGCCCCCCTCCACGCCCCCCCCGGCATCTCACCTCTGCCCCCTCCTGCCGGCGGCCCGACTCCCAGGGGTGGGAGTCCGCCCCCCCGCGTGTCCGGGCGGCGGTCCCTGCGGTCTCCGGGCGCGCGGCCGGCGGGCTCGCCCAAAGGCGCCCCCTTGGGAACTCGGCCCTCCCCCCGGCGGCGGCAGACTGGTGGCTGGGGCGTCGCCGGACGCGCTGACCGCGGGGCGGCGCGCGCTTCCTGGCGCCCCCGTGCTCCGGCTGCCGCGTCGCTTCCCTCTGCTCCGTCCACCCCGTCGCTGGCGACGGCCCCCGCCCTCCTCGGCTTAGTCACCCGTCGGTCCCCCTTCCGGCCATTCATCGCCGCCTTTGGGGCGGCCTCTGCCCCGTCCCCGGCCCGCCGGCGCACCGGCTCCTGGCCGCATCGCCCTTCCCGGGCTCCGGCGGCGACCGCCGCGGCGGCGCCTGGGGAAACCCTCGTGCCCCGGCTGGTCGCCCCGGGCCGGTCGTTCCGGGCTGCCTTGCTCCTGGGCCGGCCTGGGCCCCCCGCGGCTGGGCCTTCTCCTGGGCCTTCGGCCGGTGGGGCGCTGGGTGGGTGTCGGGCCGCCTGCTCCTCCGTGGGCCGGGTGGCCAGCCCCGCTGTCCCCGCTGCGGCCCAGCCCCGCCTCCCGGGGCGGCCTGGCCCGTCCCGCCGTGCGATATGGCCCCCGCTAGGGTTCCCCTGTGCGTCCCGTGCTCTCCCGTCCGCCCCTCCTGCCAACCCCTTCCCTGCCGACGACCGGCGCCCCGCCGTGCCTCCCCCCCCGTCGCCGGCCATGCCCCGGGAATGGGGGGATGCGGACCACCGCCCCAAGCGCCGGGCGGAGGACCGCCGGGATCCCCCACGCCCCTCCCCCGAAGGCCTCCGCCGGGAGGCGGACCTCCGCGACCACCTGTCCTCCCGCCCGGCCCGCCGCTCGTCGGAGGCCGACCCCCGGGACCACCGGCGCTCCCCTCCTCGTCCTGCACGCCGTTCCCCGCACCTGGCCGCCCGCTCACGTTCGCCGGCTCGTCGGGACCCCACCCGCGGGGGCTCCCGCGACCGCCCCTCCTCGCCGGGCCGCCGCTCCCCTGCTCGCGGCCGGTCCCCGGCCCGCCGCTCCCCGGGCCGGGAGGGCCGAGACTACCGCCGGTCGTCCTCCCCGCGCACGGCGCCCCCTGCCTCCGACTCCACCGCTCCGGACGGCCGCCGCTACCAGCCCCCGCGCACCCAGGCTGCCTTCCCACCTCCCAACGGTGGCAATGGTAACCGTGGGCGCCCGGGCGCTAAGAAGAAGAAGAAGAAGGGGCCCCCTCGTCCTCCGCCTGCCGCTACCTCTACCGCCGTGGCCGCTCCGACCTCGGGTCCCGTCGCCGCCGCCGAGGGCCCTCCGTGCTTCAACTACGGCCTGCCTGGCCACTTCCAGGTGGCATGTCCCAACCCCCCTACATGCTACCTCTGCAAGGAAGCTGGGCACCCCGCAGTCCTCTGTCCGGAGCGCCCGGTCACCGAGGAACTCATGATGTATGGCCACGGCATCGAGGACATGGGCTTCTTCCACATCGAGGTACCGGAGCTGCCGCCTCCCTCCCCCTCGCTCCTGGCCCTGGTGACGGTTGTGGGTGAGGGAGTCGCCACTCCGGCTCTGATCGAGGCCGAGCTCAACCATATTTGCCGGTGCTCGTGGGACTGGCAGGTGGCCTCCACCGCGCCTAACTCCTTCTCGGTGATCTTCCCCGATGCTATAAGCATGGGCTTCTGCACCCGCAGCGACAGCATCACCTTGGCCCTCAACGGGATTGTGGTGAACATCTCCGAGCCGAGATGGGACCCCAAGGCCGTGGCGGTTCTGGACACAGCTTGGATCCTCATCGCCGGCCTCCCCGATGTGGCCCGGTCGGAGAGGGTCATTCGCAGCTTGTCCAAGATCCTGGGCAAGGTGGTGGTGGTTGACGAGCTTTCTCTGCACAAAGAGGAGGAGGTCCGGGTCAAGGTGAAGTGCCTCGACACCTCCAAGCTTCACACCATGCTCCGGGTCTTCTTCAACGACGACGGTTACGACCTCACCATCTGCCCCGAGCCGCCGAACCACATCGGCCGCCCCCGCCTCGCCGCCGACAACCTTCAGGGGGGCAGGCCTGGGGATGCCGATGGCTCTCACCACCGCCGCCCTCGCCACTCCCGCTTCGACGATCTGGAGGAGGATGAGGACCTCTCGGAGCGCTCCCGCTCCCGGTCCCGTGAGCCGGCTGATCCCCCCTCGGGCCGCGGCGGATCCGGACAGGGCCGCACCCGGGTCTCAGCTGCGGACCTTGCCGCGGCCCTCCGGCTCGCTGCCCCCCCCCCCGCCCCCGCGGCGGCCTCTCCTCCCACCTCGGAGTCTGCTAGTGACTTCTCGAGTGTGGGCATGCTCGTCGCCCCCCCGTCTTCACCCCGTTCTCCGTCTGTCGTCTCGGCTCTCTGCGCCTCCCCGACGGGCCCGGGGCCCCCTTCCCCCCCTGTGCCGACCCCTCGGTCCTCGCGGGTGGGGACTGCGTCTCCGCTCCCCTCGGCGAGTCCTCTCCGGTCCCCTCACCCGCGGGGGAAGAGTCGGGCGACACCCTGGAGCTTGTCGCCCCGCTCTCCCCGCTGGTGGATGCTGGCGCCCACCCCACTCCCCCGGCTTCCCGGCTGCGGTTGTGGCCGTGGCCGTCTCCTCACCTGGCTCCGCGGCCCCTCCTCCGACTGTGGCCTACGCCAGGCGGGCCCGATCCTCCTCGACGCCGGTGTCTGCGTCCCGCCGCAGCGCCCGCCTTGATGCGGCCCGCCCGGCCGACGCGACGGTCCCGTCCATCGCCGAGCGGGCGGAGATCCGGGCGGCTGCCCGGAACCTCGAGTCAGGTGCGGATTCCGCCCGTCCTAGTTCTTCCAGTTGTTCCTTTTCTGCGCTTGAGACCGTCCCTATTCGACACCTAGCCAAGGTGGCCACGGACTCGGCCATTGTTTTCAGGGGGGAAGTGGGCCCCCCCTTAGAACAGATCGCGGCTATTAGAGCTCGCGAGATATTGGATGGCAAGTTGGCTGAGTCTCGTGCTCGCCTCCGTAGGACCCCCGAGGATCAGGCTACCCCTGCCGTGTCGATCCCTCCTGGGGTAGACGGAGCCATCCGTGGGCGCACTCGCTCCCGCACCGCCGCTCTGCGCGCTCAAAGCGCGTCTCGTGTTCTGGGGTCAAGCAGCCCCCCGATGGGGGTTTAGATGCGGGCCCTTTTTTGGAACATCCGCGGCTTCGGCCATGATGGCCGGCGCCGCCAGCTCGTCGAGTATGTGCGCGACGAACACATTGACATCATCGCAATCCAGGAAACCATGCGCACCGATTTTTCCCTTCCTGAGCTTGACGGTCTCAGCTCCCACCTTTTCGCCTGGCATTGGCTCCCTTCTAGTGGGAACTCAGGTCACTCCGGTGGCATCCTTCTAGGGGTGAAGGATGCCACTTTTGAGGTGGGCGGCATGGACTGGGGTGAATTTTTCGTTAGCATGGAAGTGTTTGAGCGAGCATTGAACTTCAAGTGGGAGGTTGTGATTGTCTATGGTCTGGCGGATCACCGCCGGTCCCCGGCCTTCCTCGCAGAGTTGCACCATAAGCTCTCCGCCTCCCTCCTCCCCGTGGTGGTGGGCGGAGACTTCAACCTCATCCGGTCTCCGGATGAGAAGAATAATGATAGGATTAACCTCCCCCGGATGCAGTTGTTCAACGACTGGATCGCGAAGCTTAGCCTCCGGGAGATCGAGAGAACGGGGGCGAGATTTACCTGGACTAACCGCCAGGCTGACCCGACACGACCCGTCCTGGATCGTGTCCTAGTTTCCCCGGAATGGGAATTAAGGTGCCCCCTGACCTCGCTGCGGGCGATCACCCGCATTGGGTCAGACCACGTCCCTCTCCTCCTCTCCTCCGCGGATGAGCGCCCAGCCTGCCCGCCGCGGTTTCGGTTTGAGTCCTTTTGGCTCAACCAAGCTGGCTTCCGTGATGCGGTCTCGGCTCGGTGGGAGCTTGCCCGCACCTCCCCTCACCGCTCCATGTCCGCCGTCGATTCGTGGCACTTCTGCGCCAAGCTAGCTCGCCAATTCATGAAGGGCTGGGGGGCCAACCTTGGCCGGGACCTCCGTGAGCGTAAGAAGTCGCTCCTGCTGGCTATTCAAGCCCTGGATGCTAGGGCTGACTCCTCGGGGCTCTCTCCGGATGAATGGATGCTGAGATATGATCTAGAGGATCAGCTTTCCACCATCTATACCGACGAGGAGGCCTATTGGCGGGCGCGCGGCACCCAGCGGTGGGTACTCCGCGGAGATGCGAACACCGCTTATTTCCAGGCGATCGCGAATGGCCGCCGCCGTAGAAACTCCATCCACTGCCTGTGGGTGGATGACGCCCCCCTCGTCAGGCCTGCGGCCATTCGGGCCCATGTCGACGGCTTCTACAAAGCCCTCTTTACCCCCACCCCGCGGGGTGGGGCTAGTCTCGCCCCCGATATTTGGGGGGGGGGGCAGTTGGTGCCAGGCGTTGCTAACGAGGCCCTAGTTGCCCCCTTCACTGAGGATGAGGTGCTCGCTGCCATTAAAGGCATGAACCCCGCCTCGGCCCCGGGCCCTGATGGCCTGCCGGTTACTTTCTTTAAGACTTTCTGGCAGGTGGTCAAACCGGAGGTCATGGCTCTGTTCGAGGAGTTCTACTCAGGGGCCATGGACCTGGGACGCCTGAACTACGGGATCATTTCCCTCATTCCCAAGGTTCCCGGCGCCTCGGATATCCGTCAGTTCCGTCCCATCACTGTGATCAATGTGATTTTTCGGATTCTGGCGAAAGGGTACGCTAATAGGGTGACCCTGCTTGCTGACTCAATCACCCACCCGAACCAATCGGCCTTCATTCAAGGCCGGTTTATTCTTGATGGCGTGTTGGTCTTCCATGAAGTCCTCCACGAGGTCCGGGTGAAGCATCTTCGGGCTGTATTCCTGAAGCTAGACTTCCACAAAGCCTATGATACTGTCCATTGGCCCTTCCTTCGGGAAGTCCTGTTACGTAAGGGTTTTGATGACCGCTGGGTGACCCGCGTGATGCAATTAGTCTCCTATGGGCGGACGGCCGTGAACATTAATGGCGAGATTGGGCCCTACTTCCCCACCCTGTGTGGGGTCCGTCAGGGAGACCCGTTCTCGCCGTTTCTGTTCAACATGGTGGTCGACGCTCTGGCCGCCATCCTGGATAAGGCTAAGGGGGCTGGCCATATCCACGGCATTGTCCCCCACCTAGTTGGAGGGGGGTCTCCCTTCTGCAATACGCGGACGACACCATAATAATGGTAGAAGGTTCAAATCAGGACGTGGCTAACCTGAAGTTCCTCCTCCTTTGCTTCCAGCAGCTGTCGGGCCTGACGATCAACTTCGACAAGAGCGAGGTGATGATCCTTGGTTACCCCCAACCGGAGGCCCAATCCATTGCTGGTCGCTTGAACTGTAAGCTGGGGTCCTTCCCCACGTCCTACTTGGGGATCCCCATTAGTGACTCGCGCCTCACCGTGGCGGACCTCCGTCCTACGGTGACCCGTATGCAACTCCGTGTTGAACCTTGGAAAGGGCGTTGGCTATCAAAGGCCGCTCGGGTGATCCTCATCAACTCCTCACTCGCCAGCCTCCTTTGGTTCCTCATGAGCTTTTATAGCCTCCATGAAACGCTGCACACGGAAATAGCCAAGTACCAATCCAGGTTCTATTGGGCTGGCGACGATGACAGGCAGAAGTACCACATGGTGAGTTGGCCGGACATCTGTAAACCTAAAGACCAGGGGGGTCTTGGGATTCTGTCCTCCCGCCGCATGAACATCGCCCTTCTGACCCGGTGGCTGTGGCGCATCGCCAATGGGGACGGAGGCCTATGGCTCACCATCATCCGCAGCAAATATCTTCGTGGTCAGCCCCTTGCTTTCTGTCAACGGGCGGGTGGGTCCCAGTTCTGGCAGGCTGTCGTGCGGTTGCTCCCCGTGCTCCGTATCGGCACGTCCATCTCGGTTGGAACTGGGTCCGCGACCCTGTTCTGGTTCGATCGGTGGCTCGGTGACGCTCCTCTGGCCGCCCACTTCCCTGCTCTGTTCGCCATTGCTGTGGACCCTCGGGTATCCGTTGAGACGGCCCTTATTGACTTAGGGCGCCTCGCGTTCCGTCGCCCTTTCGGGCCCCTTGAAGTGGCCGCCTGGGATTCCCTTCTCCAGGACATCGCCCTTCTTCCGATGCGCGCTACTGACGCCCCGGACGCCATCTCGTGGCACCTAGAGGCCTCCGGCCGTTTCTCTACGAGATCCCTCTATGCGGCCATCGCGCCTTCGCTCGCCCCCGAGCCCTTTGGGCTCATTTGGGACATCCGGCTGCCTCTGAAAATTCGGATCTTCCTTTGGCAGTGGATCCGTGGCCGCCTCCCCTCGGGTATCGAAGTCCTCAAGCGCAACGGACCCGGAGATGGGCTCTGCCCTCTGTGCGGCACCGCGGAGGATGCTAACCACATCTTCTTCACGTGCCATGCGGCACAGTTTCTCTGGTCCTGCTTCCACGAGACGGTTGGGGGACAATGGTGCAATTCCAACTTCCCCGACCTCCTTGAGGAAATCCACAACTCCCCTCCCCGCCATCGCCACATTCGCTGGCTCTGCGTTGGAGTTCTCGCTTGGACGCTTTGGACCGTTCGCAATAAGCTCGTCATCCAGAAAATCCCTCTTCGTCGCGCTACTGACGCCATTTTTAAAATGTGTGGGTACTTGCAGCTTTGGCGGCCGCTTAGCCGCCCTCAGGACCGGGACGTCATCAACACCCTCCTCACCGACCTCCGAGCGCTCGCCTTCCGCCTGGCGCCTCCGCTTCCGCCGCCACCGCCGGAGCCCGACTAGATGATGTCCTTCTTTTTGTGTTTGGGCTTGTTGAGCTGTGTCCTCAGCATAAACCCTCTTTTGTGTGTGGACCTGTTGTTTACCCCTGTCGGGTGTAGACCATGTGTGTGCGTGTGTGAACCTTTGTACTGTTGGCTTGGGCAAGTGCTTTATCTATAAAGCGGGGCGAAAGCCTTTTTTGGTAGAACTCCAGCCACATTAAGTTTTCCATTGCCTAGCTGAAGTTACACGAACAAATGTAAGGAGCTGATAAAGTTATGAAGACCAGTGCTTCATTTGATCAAGAAAAGAGATGAAATATGCCTGACTACATAGTTATATAAATGTGGACATATTAAACACTCCTTTTGTGAATATCTTAAAATATCAGACTACATCATAATATAAAGAATCACTACCAGCAAATAAAAACCTCAGATCTGGACACGCCATGTTTTAAAAAAACATATATTATCTAATTCCAATGTGCATGGTGGAGAAAGTAATAGGAAAGTACACACGCTCAGAGGCACCTCCGCAAGACCTTTGAGCCAAATTCTTCTTCTATTTGGCCTTCTTCTTTCTTCTTGAGGAAGTCCTCAACCACTGAGAGGGAGAGAGAGGAGGCTCCTTGCTCCTGTTGCTCTGGTCGTCGCACGAACTCGGCCTTCCACTCCTCATGGCGCACCTGCAGCCGAAGCCCTCACCCATGAGAAAAAGGGGAGGCGTGAGTGAGGGAAGGGGGAGAAAGAAGATGCAAAGGCAAGCCATGAGCCAACTCGAGCTCCTTGCTCCTACAGCTTCGTCAACAACCCCGTCTGCATCCACCGCTCCACCAACTCCTGTTGCGTATGCCTGCAGGCGCCAGATTCGCCACGACCTTCTGCCTCGCCCCGACCCGGAAGGTTCGTGCGGCAGTGGAAGGGAGGATGGGGGAGGAGCGAGGGGACCAGCGGCTGTGGTGACGAGGAGGAGGAAGTGGGAGGAATTCGGCGGCTACGGTGATGAGGAGGAAGCAGGGAGGGGGCGCGAGAGGATGGAGGACTGAAGGAGGCAGAAATCACATATTTGACCTGAGGGCGAAATCAAGTCACAAACTGACCTCATTCCGAAAAAATTTCACTCTGCTGACCCTTTCGTGTGGCGCCCGACAGCTGGGCGCCACACACTACTATGCAGCGCCTCCGTCTTAGGCGTCGCACCTCCTGCCAGCGTGGCGGCCCTGATCCAGTTGCGGCCCCACAGATAGCAGTGCAGCGCCCAAGGGATAGGCGCCACACTGTGTAAAGTGCAGCGCCTATCGCTTGGGCGCTGCACTGTGACTTACAGCGCATCTGCCCAGCGACCAGGCAGTTGTTCCTCCTCTCCCCTCTCTGGACAGAGAGCATCGGCGGCGGCGCCCCCATCGAATCCCCCCCCCCCCACATCCCTCTCAGATCTGAAGATTTGATCCGTGGATTCGATCTCCAATCCATCCTACTAGGTAAACTCCTCCGTTCCCTTTCTTTTCCTCCGTAAATTTGTTGCCATTTTAGAGATTTGTCCAAGATTTGATGGAACCCTTGATTTGGTTGATTTGCTTGATTTAGGATGTGTTAGTCATAGTGATAGTACCTTAGTGTTGTTGTTTAGTTCACAATATATGGTTCTTGTTAGTGAAACCTAGAGTGTTTAGTTTTTTAGATATACATGAGATGCCTATTTATATAGATAACTATGAGATGTTGTGTTTTGTAGACATATAAGAGATGTTTGTTTAGATATATATATTAGATGTTGAGTTTATTTGAAATATTAGATGTTGAGTTTTTTAGAAGACATATGACATATTCATTGTGTGAGAAGGAGATGTTGAAATTCTTGTAATTGAACACATATTAGATGTTTAGTGTAAACCGATATTTGAGATGAAGATGAACTCATATATGTTTATTGTTTGAACTTACAAAGGATGGTTTGGCTTCTCGACGATGTCTACGACACGAAACACCGGGCCTACATGATGCGCGAGAAGGGGATGGTAATAACGAGTAATCTAAATATTTTGCAAATTTGCCTTAAGTTGAAATTTACATGCCCTAAGATTTGTCATTACTTGTTTTTTGCAGAAGCTTGAACCTTTGAAGATTCGGTATCACGGGGTCTCTGGTCCTGCCATGCCTTACGATGAGCGGTACACACCGTACATCAAGCAGGCAGGACTACTCCCGTGGATTGAGTTGGTCAGCCGGTCCACGCCGAATCTGAACGCTCCACTGGTGTCCGCTCTTGCTGATCGGTGGAGGCCGGAGACACATAGTTTCCATCTTCGGACAGGGGAGATGACCGTGACGCTCAAGGATGTCTCGTTGATCACCGGTCTTGCTATCGATGGGAGGCCTCTCTGTATGAGCACCGATTCTGATGGGTGGCGCGAGCAGATGATTGCTCTTATCGGTATTGCTCCTACCGAGGCTGAGGCTGATGTAGAGGAGGGAGAAGAGAAGAAGAAGAGGGAAAGGAAAGCTGCCGGAGCTGCTTTTACGTGGATTCAAAATCACTTTGCGACGTGCCCTCTGGATGCCACTGATGATGTGATCCAGACACATGCTCGTGTCTACATGTGGTATGTTGTGTCGAGGACTTTGTTTCCTGACTCCACTGGCAAGAACGCTCCATGGATGTGGCTGAAGGCATTGACCATCTTCGATAGCAAATGGAGCTGGGGTACAGCTACTCTTGCCTACTTGTACAGACAGGTAGTTGGTCTGTTTTGTGATTAACTCATTCTTCATTAGCAATGCAAGCTTGCTGTTAAGTTAACATTGTTTTTCTTTCATATGCAGCTGGACGATGCGTGTCTGCGGATCACAGATAGTGCAGGCATTGGTGGTAATATGCTTCTACTTTCTGTATGGAGCTGGGAGCGTCTGCCTGTTGGACGCCCGAAGAGCGTAATATGCTTCGTATGTCACCCGCTTCCAGCTTTGCGTGGAGCAAGCTCGTAGCACTGCACGCGCCCAGCTTCGTGAGCATAACCCAGTTTCCTTTGATAACTACATACGATGGCTTCTTGAAAATACTCGAGTTGAGATATGCCCGCCGGCATATAATGAGGAAATTCTTGAAGAACCCATAAACTTTGAGGATCTAGCAAAGGGGAAGTACAACAGAGATGTCAAGTTAGGGCAAGGAGTCCCTGCTGTTCCGGTGATTAACTATGTGGTAAAGTGTTCCTTCTTTACTTTCCCTTTGGCCATATTACACATGTTTGAATGGCTAACGTGCTCATTATTTGTCATCCGCAGCGCACCGAGATCAAGAAAGCTGCTGATGAGAGCCAGTCTATTCTGGAGAACACACCTGTTGCAAAAGGCAATGATGATGGTTCACTACGAGCATTCCTCGAGGTACAAATCGCATTCACTATGAGAGGTACTCTTTGTTGCGGAGTTTGATATCTTCCACACTTGTTCATGTTACAGCGTCAGGCCAGGAAGTTAAGGCGGTTATCGAATCTTCTCGGTTGCCGTGATCCCGAATATGATGAACCATTTGCCTCTAGGTCTGATACACCATCAGACCCCTCATCTCACCATCAGGGGGACGATGTGAGTTCCTCATATGCTTATCTGGATGATGAGGGTGTGGTCACCCAAGAGGTATGACTAATCCTTTAGATGTGATTCTCACTTGATTACGACGTCGGTCTTTACCATATTGTTTGATTGTGTGATAGGGCGATGAGCTTGATGATGACATGACTTTGGCGGACGCTCAGCTTCGGTCCCCATATGTGTTCAAGCCTAGGCAGCCCAGACGCCGGTACACGCCCAACGACTTTGACAACAGAGGCAACCCAAAGGTGGTCGTAGGGATCTCGCGGATGGCTAGCTTGGATCATGAGGCGGAGGCGGAGGCGGAGGAGGAAGTGCAGGAAGAGGAGGCTCGTCCACCCAGGAAGAAGAAGATTGCCTGCAGGCGTGGCACCAGGAACACGCGCGGAAGGCATTAGTGTTTGTTACTATGGAAGTGCTCTCTTGTAGCCGTTTCGTTAGGTTGATGAACTTGTTGGGTTATGTTATATGTAGGTGAACTCTTACTATTGTGGTATTTGTGTTTGCGAACTAGTAGTAACGATGAATTGTCCTAAATGATGTGATGTTAAAGTTATTAGTTGTCTTTGTTCAGTATTTGTCATAAATGATGTTGTCTTTGTTCAGTTGAATTGTTCAACATTTGTATTTGGCAAAATGGAAGTTGTTTCTGCAGTTTGGCAGTTAACAGCACTGCAGTGCCTTACAGTCAGGCGCTGCACTTTACTGTGCAGCGCCCCAAAGCAAGGCGCTGCACTGTAAAGTGTGACGCCCATCCGTTCGGCGCTGCATTATACAGTGCAGCGCCTGTGTTCTAGGCGCTGCACGGCTGTTTACTGCAAAACAGAGTTGACAGCACATTCATTACACCGGAACATCATAATACACAATGACTGCATCATCACAGCAATTTGAACAAACAAAAAATTTATGCCGACGAGTTCATAACTTAAGACAATTCAAACGTTACTATGACATGGTTCACGACACATTCATTACAAGTGACAAATGGCAGCTTGCCCTAGAAGATAGTTCACCAACATCTCATATTCCCTCACAAGTTCACGACACATTCATTAGAACATAGTTGATGATGAGTGCACCGAAGCGAAGTCCCTACTGAGTAGAGCGAGGCCATTTCCCCTTCTTGTCATGGGCCGAGTCCTCCTCTTGCGCCTCGCGAGCCTTTGCAAGCTTTCTTGCCCTCTCCTCCTCACGAGCAAGTTTCGCTTGGCGTGCCCTCTCCTCCTCTCGTTTCTTCCGCTCCATCCTCTCCTTCTGACGACGCTCTTCCTCCAAGCCTCTTCGAAACGATTCTTCGAACCACCGTTGCCGCCTAAGACAATCTTGGTATTGGTCTTTTTTGACATCTTCTGGCACTTCAAGATCTATCCACGTGAAGTACTTGCATAGAGGAGGCGGTGTCTGCACACAAAATTTTTGTTAGTGTTGACACACATTTAATAGTAACATTTTACTTCTCGAGCTTACCGGTGGTTGGTCATAGGCGTTAGTTGGAAGTGCACGATCATAAGCATAGTTCGGGCATACAAAATATCTCCGCCCTTCCGTCCATGATTTATTTCAGTCGGTGGACACCTTCACCTTGCAAACATCTCCACACCAACATGGCGGGATGTTGACATCTTTATCCTTCACCTTGTCCAAAGATGCGTCCTCCCACTTGTTCGGCATGTCTTCTTGGTTAGCACACGGTGGCCTCATCATGGAACCGGATGAAGCCATGCCTACAAAACTGATAATTCTTGGTTAACCCTAACCCCCACTTAACAATAACCACAACCCTAACCATAGCATAACCCTAACACCAACATTAAACACACATAACCCTAACCCTAGCATACTATGAAAGCCTAACCAACCCAAATTAGCAAAGAAACTTAACATCATTCAACAAATATTTGCAAATCCAAGCCAAAACTAGGGTTTACCCAAAGTAGCAAGATTTGAGCAAATGTGACAATTCCTATGGATAAAAACGAGGGGATAGGAGGAGATTACCTTAAGGGAGGGTTTGGCTTCGAAATCCACGGTCAAATACTCCGGATCTGAGGAGGATTTGAGAGGGGGAGAGAGGAGGGCAGAGGGGAGGCACTGAGCTTCGGGTTTGTGTGGGGTGGGGGTGTGTGGGGTGGGGATGGGTGGGAGGGGGGTGAGTGCAGCAAATAGATGTCCAGCAGTGCAGCGCCTAAGACAGAGGCGCCACACACCACAGTGCAGCGCCTAAGACAGAGGCGCCACACACCACAGTGCAGCGCCTCTCCTTTAGGCGCTGCACGACTGGACTTCCCAGTCCAGAGAGCAACAGAAGCTTCCAGTATGTTTGCTGCCCAAAAAATTGCTAAGTGATGGTGCAGCGCCCAAGGCATAGGCATTACACATTACAGTGCAGCGCCCAACGCTGAGGCGTTACACATTACAGTGCTGCGCCTCTCCCTTAGGCGCTGCATACTGACTTAGCAATTTTTTGGGTGTAAAAGCTACTGGAACGCTTCTGTTACGCTCTGGACTGGGATGTCAAGCAGTGCAGCGCCTAAGGGAAAGGCGTTGCACTGTACAGTGCAGCGCCCCGCTCTGAGGCGTTGCACATTACATTACGGTGTTTCCAAATGCAAAGTGCTTTTTTATGTTTTGTGATTCACATAGATGGCACATAATTATATCCAAATCACATTTAGTATTCCAAAAACACAGAAATAAGACATAGCATATATAGTAGTCCAAATCACAATACTCATACACACATAATAATATAGTTGTCCAATCACATAGTCATACACAAACATGTAGCCAAAAAGACATAGTACACATTTTGGTTCATAAGAAGGTCATGGTCCTTGTCCCTTCTTCTTCCTTTCTTCTTCCTCTCTTCTTCTTCTTCTTCTTCTTCTTCTTCTTCTTCTTCTCCCTCCACCGACCACCAAGGGAGCTCACCTTCCGCCTCCGTGTCCTCCACCCCCTTCATTGTTTCCATACCTATGAAAATGTCAATATAATAGTTAGTCACACAATGCAAAAGCATTGAGCCAAAAGTACAAGATCATAGTAAGTCACATACGGCAATGGTCCATCGAGCCAAGTGAACATTCCTCCACCACGGCCGCCGCCAAGGCCAAGATCACCACCACGGCCTCTACCACCACCACGGCCAAGATCACCACCACGGCCTCTACCACCACCACGGCCTCTACCGCCACCACGGCCTAGACCACCACCACGGGTTGTATCACCACCACGGCCAAGACCATCACCACGGCCTCTCCCACCACCACGGGCAAGACCTCCACCACGGCCTAGGCCTTCACCATGGCCTCTACCACCACCACGGCCTAGGCCTTCACCACGGCCTAGGCCTTCACCACGACCAAGACCATCACCACGGCCTAGGCCTTCACCACGGCCAAGCCCATCCCCACGGCCTAGGCCATCACCACGGCCTCTACCACCACCACGACCTCTACCACCACCACGGCCTCTTTGTTGCCTAGTGCCTCGTTGGCTTGTTTGACTTGGTTGGCTACTCCTTGGTTGACTTGGTTGGCTATCATTTGCTTGGCTTGTGCTTGCATCATTTTTCTTTGATCTTTTTCTTGGTTTGGGACAAGTTCTTGTGTTGTGTCCCCGATGACTGCAGTCCCCACAACGGGATTGCTCACGAGGCTCTTGGAATTGGCCGGTGCCGTATTCTCCACCGCCACCACGGCCCCATCCGTCCATGTCACCTCTAAGACGCTTTGTCTTACGTCTTCCCCGTCTAACGACCTTCAATTCCGGGTCCGGCCATAGTTGAACTCCATGATACTCCGGCCATTGTGATTGGTCCAAGTATGGCTGAAACCGGGGAGCCCAAGTTTTCTTTACCATCATGATTGAGAACTCGGACTCCCTCACGGTAAGAGGGTGATTGACGTCCGCATTCCTAACACGGGCTGCATTTAACAAGTGCGAGCATGGGAGATGAAGCAACGATGGCCTCATGCAGCTGCAATCACACCGTGTTAGGGAGACTTTGAAAGCGCGTCCTCCGTGTTGGTGGCCTTCGTTTGTGGTTCCTCCAGGCTCTTTCACCTCATACTTCCACTCGTTGTCGTCATATAGTACAGCTTCTTCTGAGTCTGCCTTTCGTGATTGAAAGTCCAACCATTCTTCAACCTTTGGTGGGAAATAGTACTTGTGCTTATCCTTGTTCTCACCAGCAATCTGCTTATCCGTCTCCATTGAATACTTCAAAAAGTATCCGTTCATCTTGTCAAATGTGTATTGAACTATTGCCGTCACGGGTAATGCACGTACACCCTTGAACACCTTATTGAAGCATTCTGCCATATTGCTTGTCATTTGACCGTACCTCCGGCCATCTTCATCGAAAGCACGTGCCCACATATTCCTTTCGACAATGTTCTTAGTGAGAAATTCATGACCACCGGGGTCAAGTTTCTTGTGTCTGAGCAATGCATTGAACAATGTGGCAAACCGCTTGTTGGTGAAAGCGAGACAACAATCTTGAAGATCATCGGCCAACTCCTTGATACCACATGCCCTATAGAAGTTTGCACAAAAGTGCCTCATGCACCATCGATGGTGCAACTTTCTATGTCCGGGAATGTCAACAACCACCGCATTTAGAATTCCTGGATGGCGATCCGATATGACACAAATTTCCCTTTCAGCCGGTAATACCCTTGTTCTCAATTGACGCAAGAACCACTCCCAGTTATCATTGTTCTCCACCTCAACCAAAGCGAAAGCCAAAGGCAACACCCGGTTATTGGCATCACTTGCTATTGCAACCAATAAAGTGCCCTTGTATTGTCCGGTCAAGAACGTCCCATCAATGGCGATGACGGGCCGACAATGCTCAAAAGCCCTCACGCATTGCTCAAAGGCCCAAAATGCACGGCCAAATACTCGGACGGTCCTCCCGTTGTGAATCAATGTTTGGTGCCCATGAGGCTCAACCACGTGAACCATGCCTGGGTTTGTGGTGGCCATAGCTAACAACAACCTAGGGAGTCGGTTGTATGCTTCCTCCCAATTGCCATACAACATCTTGAATGCGGCTTGCTTCGCCTTCCATGCCTTGCCGTACTTCACCTTGTAATGAAAGATGGCTTTCACAAGGTCAATGACACTCTTGATGCTCATTGTTGGAAGTGTGGATATTTGGTTCGAAAGCCTATAAGCGATGAACTCGGATGTGAGTTGTCTGTGTTGTTGGTGCACAAGCTTGCCATCCGCATTCTTGTGCCGGCACATGTGATTTGGTAGACAACTCACTATGCGCCAAGTGGGACCTCCTTTCCATGGCCTTGCACGCACAATCCATTGACAACTTGGCACTTCACATTTGACCGTGTAACGCACATTGACGTCCGAGTTGGCCACTTTATGTGGGCGATAATGCGTAACCGAGTAGTTGTCGAGCCACATCTTCAATTCCAAGAAGGATTGAAACTCACAACCGGGAAATATCCCGTTCTTGCCGTCTTCCAAATCACGGTGAGAACTTGGCCTAGCTCCAAGAGATATGCATTTGCCACCATCCACAACGGCTTCATCTGCGAGACTAAGATCCTTGAACAATGGTGTCTTGTGATCCCGCCCGAATACCTTCTTGAATGCTTGGGCCTCCTTCGGTGTGAACCCCTCCTCATCAACTTCTTCATCGGGACCATCGTCATCCGAGTCCGATGCATATGCACGGGAAAAAGGGATGGATTGGTCCATTGTCTCTTGCACATGATATTGGTCGAGATCACCCACATTGTTGTCATGGAGATCAACTTCGTTGTCATCCTCCTCGTACTCATCATTCTCCTCTTCAAAACCTTCATTTTGGTTGTTTGGAGTCGGGCTCAATGTTGGCCAATCTTGTTGCGTGAAATGAGGTTCACTCATTTAATCTTGGTTCATGGGTGGTGGAGTGCTAGCAACCAACGGGGAGGGGTTCCGGTTCAAGTCCAAATTCAAAATAGACTCAACCTTCTTGGAGGCAAATAACTCAAGAGCCTTGTCTAAAGATTCGGCAACCGTCTCCTTGTATGCAACCCAACGTTGCTCGGAGTTCACACGCATTGTCTTCCAACGGATGTGATGTCCAAAACCAACATTATGCCTTCCCTCGAACTCAACAACGTCACTTGGGTCCATCCAATTCAAATCCTTCCTCACTTGGTCCAAGAGCTCCGCATAGCTTGGACTACTCTCAAAAACCATGTCAAGCTCATCCGGGTCCAGCTCCGCATTGCCTTTCAAAAAGGCCTCTTTATCCACATGATGAACATAAACACATGTTCTCCCCATCCCTACAATAAAAAACACACATATATCAAGTAAGTACTTAACAAAAATATTTGCACAAAATACATATGCCATAACATATATATGAATTAATAACCATAACCCCCACTTAACAATAACCACAACCCTAACCATAGCATAACCCTAACACCAACATCAAACACACATAACCCTAACCCTAGCATACTATGAAAGCCTAACCATACCAAATTAGCAAAGAAACATAACATCATTCAACACAAATTTGCAAATCCAAGCCAAAACTAGGGTTTCCCCAAAGTAGCAAGATTTGAGCAAATGTGACAATTCCTATGAATGAAAACGAGGGGATCGGAGGAGATTACCTTAAGGGAGGGGTTGGCTTCGAAATCCACGGTCAAATACTCCGGATTTGCAAGATTTGAGAAGGATTTGAGAGGGGGGAGAGGGGAAGAGAGGAGGGGCGCAAGGCTAAGGGTTTGTGTGGGGTGGGGGTGTGTGGGGTGGGGGTGGGAGGGGAGAGAGGGTGGGGCCAGCCTAAGTGGAACACAGCCTGTGCAGCGCCCAAGAGCTAGGCGCTGCACTTTACACAGTGTGGCGCCTATCCCTTGGGCACTGCACTGCTGTCTGTGGTGCCGCAACTGGATCAGGGCCGCCACGCTGGCAGGAGGTGCGACGCCTAAGACGGAGGCGCTGCATAGTAGTGTGTGGCGCCCAGCTGTCGGGCGCCACACGAAAGGATCAGCAGAGTGAAATTTTTTCGGAATGAGGTCAGTTTGTGATTTGATTTCGCCCTCAGGTCAAATATGTGATTTCTGCCACTGAAGGAGGGCAGCTGCGGGCTCGCGGTGGCTGCGGGATTTGGTGGAAAGGGGACGAATGGGTACAGTGCGTGAGTCGTACAAGGATTGGACACTCGAAAGACCTCACGCGCGGGGCGCTGTCTCTCGCACGTCGCGCGGTTCCCGCGCTGGCGTCAGCCACGGGACAGGCGACTGCTCATACACGACCACGCGCACCCAGCGCATTGGTTGACTTTTACCACGGTTCGAAAAAACCCACAAGCAACAAGATAAATCACACGAGCAAAAGGGCCGCAAGTCAGCCAAATGTGAAAGCAAATGAGAAGTACTCCCTCCGTTCCACAATGTAGCGCATATAGATTTTTCTAAAAGTCAAACTTTATAAACTTTAACCAAGTTTGTAGAGAAAATCAAATACATCTAGAATACCAAATACATGTGCTTAGATACATCACAAGACATACTTTCATATTATATACATTTGGTATTGTAGATATAAATAGTTTTTTCTATAAACTTGGTCAAAGTTTATAAAGTTTGACTTTGTAGAAAATATATATGCGCTACATTATGGAACCGAGGGAGTAACACTTTTTATCACGTGGTCAATCGATCCGACGTCCAGCAGCAGAAGTCAAAGCTCATCCGACAGTCACGAATGCCCCAATTCGGGGGAGCTCCGTGGAGGTGGGTCGGCTAGCATCATTATATGTTTAAATGTCCGAAAAAATGGATCGGCCACCGCACACGCCCGTCCGCACCAAGCCATCCTCTGATCACCGGCAAGATCCCTATGTGCAGCCTTTCCCGGTGGCAATGTCGGCTAGCACCAGCGAAGCGTCACTGCCACCCAAATGGTGCGGAGCTGCAGAACGGTGGCCACTTTGGCTGTTGGCGCTCATGGCTGGCATGGCGCATGCATCGGGCTCTCTACTGGGAGGTGGACCGCAGCGGTGAGGTGGTGCACTCCCGCGCAAACGGTGATCGACCGACGACACTACGGTCCATGACTGGGTGATGGTGATTCAGATCTGGTCGGCCGAATGGTGGTGGCTGCAGACTATGCTGCAGCGGCCTCTATGGCTCCACGACGGCGGTGATCACTGAAAGATCTTCGGAAGTCTTCATCTCAATATTTGGTGGTTGACTTCGGTGGTGAGATACAAATTATGAACAACGACTTGACATAGAGGGATGGTTGTGCAACGGCGGCGGTCGCATCGCATGTAGTTTCTGAGATTGCAGAAAAGTGGCGGCGGCGACACTTGATGACTTCGATGGTGGTGCTACTTGAGCATTAGGTCGCGAGCTCCGAGATGAAAGCCTAGGTCTGGCCCGAGCTGGTTATACCTGTCAATGGTGATGTTTTTACGTTGTTACCTTGTTGAAGGCATTGTTTAGATATGCTCAGATTGATTCTTCAGGGTGAAAACCTAAATTCTAGCCTTGATGGTTGGATTAGGTAACAGCGACACATAGCTTTGATCTTTTTCTGTGCGTGCATTGATGTTGGCTATGTACATTCTAACTATGTAGAGGCCGGGGTGCGTGCTCTTAGGGTTTGTTCCTCTCGATGGTTCTTTTTGAGCCAATAAAATCCGCCCTTCATCAAAAAAATAGACTTATGATGGCAAGTTGTAGTATTTTATCTTCCAAACCTTGCTTAGTACTAACTTTGAAGTCTTGAACCTTTGTTTTTCTTTTATAAGACTGCATTTTGTGCTATACGGAGATGGGTATTGCAGTTGTAACTGAATTTGAGTATGTGGATTTGTGCTTTATGGAGCTGCTTCTTATATGAAAGATTGTGTGCCGCAACTTGGTACTCCCTCCGTTCCTAAATACTTGTATTTCTAGGCATTTCAACAAGTGACTACATACGGAGCAAAATGAATGAATCTACACTCTAAAATATGTCTACATACATCCGTATGTAGTAGTCATTTGAAATGTCTAGAAAGACAAATATTTAGGAACGGAGGGAGTACATCTCATTTTTTTAAGCCAAACTATGCGTGGGTTTATCAATTCTTGCCAAAATGACAGTCAAACATCATGATATGGGAGTCATTGCAATTTACAAATCCTTGTAGCAGCCAAACAAGTTTTTTGCAATTGGATTTCCATTTCAACCAAATGAAATCCTAACATAGATTTCATTTCATTTCTACCACATGAAATGAGGGGTGCCAAACGAGCTGTAAAGAAAGTACAGTCCTATGCCATGCATCTCCAAATCCAAGCTTCTTCGATCTCACAGTAGAATTGGATCAGGCTGGTACTTGAATTCAGGCAAATCCTGGAGCCTGCAAGGAAAATAAATGCCACCCATTTAATCTTGTCTGTTTGGTTAAGGATTGCATCACATAATAATGAAAATACAGTGCCGTCCAAAACAGGAGTAATTAAATTTAGACAGGTGTTCTTTTGCAACAGTAAAAGTTGAGGGCAATACATTACACGTACCTTTGCCTGACTTTGAGGATACCAGTGCCGAGTTGCATGGGTATGCCCATGATGATGCATTCACTAACTCCCTCTATCTGATCCTCGCGGCCAGCGTACGAAGCGTTGAAGAGATGCTCTGAAGCTCTCTCGAATGAAGACAGCATCAGCACGCTGCTTTTCATCTTCGCGATGCCACCAGCCGTGATGCCCAAAATTTCGCCCTGCGAAACCGGCAGCACATGCACAGTTTATTAATCAGCCTTGAGGCAGATGGATGGATGATTAAAATGGTGATCAGTGTAAGATGACTCTACAAACCTTGTATGTCATCAGGTCTGCCAGAAGCATCATATGTCTCAGATCAATCATCATGTTGTTATTTTCAAAGGTATACCGAATTTCATCAATGATAGATCTCCTTGCAGCTTCAATTCCAAGTGTTTTGTTCACTTCCAAGATGTGGTTACTTTTTGTTCTCTTAGCATCAACTCCAGGAGTACCCAAAACTTTCAGGAGGTTTGTTCTGCAATAAAAAATTGTTTGATTGGCATATTTCATCTCAGACTAGCATTGAAGAAGTCACAGTGAGGCTTATAAACAATTTACAGAAGCAATAAATAAGAATCCTTACCCTTCAACCAACAGGTTGTATCTGTCGAAAGTTCCATCGCGTCTTAAAACAGGGTTGACAACAGCTCTTTCAACAGTTGGAATGCCCTGAATTGATCAATAGGAAGGTCAGCTACATCATCATAATGGAAGAAAATTTACAGCATACTTCGTTTACCTTCACAATCAGTTTTGGAAGCATCGATTTGAGATTGTGCAGCTCAAGCTGAAGTTTGGACTTATCTGTTCCAGCTGGATATATTCTCAACTTGGCTTCATTGATGACACGAACATGCTGTAAAAATGATATATCATAAATAATATTGCAGAGAAAATGTTGGGCACATTACGCAACCACAGAGCTTTGTTCATACCTCAGACTTTAACTTTATTTTTGGATCATTTAGTATTGACAGCTGCACAGTGTCAGAAGAGATTCCCATGTACCCTTCTGTGCGCTGCATATCGAGTTCAACAACCAAATATGGCTGGTTTGATTTTAAGACAATCTTTATGGCTGCTGCCACCTGTTGAACATAACAAGGTTGCTCGTCAAGTTGAGTGCTTCCTTACAAAAGTTATCTGTTATGCCGGGTTTCAACCTCCTTTTCGAGGAAAAATGCACAGGACATATAGCATGCACAGATCTTTTTCTTCATTTTGAGTTCATGCAAAAACACATGACTACACAAACTAAAACATTCAACAATCTCGGCTCAAACCAACATATGCAAATTCACACATAATAATGCAAGACTTGTTATATTACACTAACAAATTGTAAACACTATCTATACATAGCTCATAAAACATATACATGAATATTTCTATAATATATTTGCTAGACAGCCAAACAACAAATCGAAGATTTTGCATCCATAGCAAAGCCCAAAGATTGATGAAGTGCATGTATATTTAATGCCTGGGAGAATGTCAAATGACAATTCTTTGTAACTATGAATGCACTAAATTTATGTGACATGTTTAACAATACCAAGAGCAAAATGCAAGCAGACAAACTTCCTTTAAGTGCATATACAAATTCAAAAGAATATAATTATCTGAATAACTTACCTCACCCAGCACTACTTTCTCAATAGAACATTTCACTTTAGCTGCAAACAACTCATCCTGCTCAGACAAAAGTTCTGTAGTGATAATTGGTGTGCTTATCTTTTTAACAGCATTGATGATTTCCTTAATGCGGGGAACTCCAAGAGTAACATCTTTGTTGTTCTTAAGGAAACAAATCTTTGAAGGATATTTAACTGTAGTAGATTCAACATCCTATATTTATATTTCTGCATTTTGTATGACATAGAGCCCTACCATATCAACAGTAACCATAAAACTTCTTTGTATGTATTGTTGAAAGTTTTTATAATACTCATTAGATAATAAATCGTAGTAGCCCCCTAATGATAAGTTTCAGGAAATAAAGTAAAGCTCCCACTTCCGCATCATTAACATGCCACAATAACTATACCATTTTATTTAAATACAAAGTAAAGGAAGGATACTCATGCTAGCTACTCCTGCAAAATGGAAGGTTTTCAATGTCATTTGGGTCCCAGGCTCTCCAATACTCTGTGCCCCAATCGCCCCAATTGATGCTCCTGCTTCGATTATTTTTGAGTGATAACGAGATAAGCAAGTGTCCAAGAAAACCTGTGCCGGGAAAAAGGATATAATAATCATATAACAGAACCACAGAAGAACAAAATGCACAAACAAACTGATAAAAAAAATCCTTGTACCCCTGGTTGTTTAAAATTGTTCGTCACAAGAATGCCATTGTTTCTACCCACAGGCCGACTTTTGTAGGGCTCTCACTGGTCAGCATTTGGTGGACTAGAATGAGATAGTCCTAAAGGTTGCAGATGTCCAGATAACTATAGACCATGACCTTACTAAAATGACACTGTTTCTACCCACAGACCGACTTTCGAAGGGCTCTGATGTTTTTAGAAATGCAGTCACTTAATAACCACAACAATATAACGTTACCACAATGATCTACTTGATGGAACATTTTACTGCACAAAATCTAGTTTCATCTTGCAGATACACACTCATAGGCGACGTGCCTAAGATTACAGTAGTTTGGTAAAATAATGATGATTTAGTACACGCAAGATTTTATACACACCTGCAGTTGTTTCGCGGATATGCCAGAAATATCAGCAGCAACGCGTTCTTCAATGCTAGAGTCCCTCTTTCCCACACGATCTTCATCTAGTTGAAGTGCTCTCCTTGTGCTTCTAAGCATTTTGATGCGGTCCTCAAAGAATTTTGTTAACATCTCCTTGAACTTATCGCTACAACCACCAGATGAGGCATCTTGTCCGGAGAGCTTATCATTAAACATTTGCAAGATTAACTCTGGAGATAACATGTCATGTCCCCTTTGCGGACATGTGGCCTACAAAGTTAAATCGTCACTGATCAATGCTCAGGGCACAAGGAACCCTTATCTTTGTCAACCTAAGAAAGTATTCATGCATGTAAAAACTAACCATGACTTTCATAAACAATTGGTCCAAATTTAAGGGACGGCCACCTTTTCCTTCCATCTTTACAGGATCCAAACCATCATCTCCATAGACAAACTGAACAATACCGCCGCTAGCGTTACGGACAGTCTGATCATAGAAAACTGAGAGATCTTCAAGTCCCTTCATTAGTCTGCGGGACATATATCCAGTTTCTGCTGTTTTGACCTATGATTACAAGTTCAAACGGAAGGAACAAACATATATCAGATACCTACTAAAACTTAAATCCAAAAATGATTCGAATATCCAGTAGGCACATGGAGTCAACTGGCAGTGCCCAACCGTTTCCACCTCAGTCAAGACAAAATAAGACATGTCAATAGTGGATCCACACCAAGTTAGTATAAAATAAAACATGTTGTAGTTCATCCATGTCTGTAAATAGGCCCTCAAATTGGTATAGTATTATAATTTCACATTGGTAGTCTATAGAGCTATCAAGTAGTTGTTGAAGTCTGTTGTAGTTGGTAGGTTGCTGATATTGAAAACAATGTGTTGATGCATATGCTACTCTAGGTGTCAGTACTTTGATGTTTTATCTTCTTAGCTCCACCTTGCCTTTTGAGGGGGCTGGGAGCCTGGGATTGCTCTTTCCCTTTCGGCCTTGTTTGGTTTGGTAGGGATTGCCATGGATTAAGAGTGATTGGCAGGGAATTGAACTATATTCCCTGCTAATCCCTCTTAATCCCTGCCAGACCTTCTCAACAGAACAAGGCCTTACAGAAATAACTAGTATGCTGAAGGGTTATGCTCTGGTCTTGTTTAACTTGCACAAGCCAAGCTACTAGGCTGGCTCAATTAGAAACACCGTTGATTGAACTGGGTAGCATACACAGCAAAGTACAAATTTAAGCAACCATAACAAAAGAAGCTGAGATAGAGTACAAATATGGAGACATGCAAGTATGGAACCAAAAGATGGTCTAAGTTTAGACATACCGCTGTGTCAACAAGACCTTCTCGTCCACCCATCGTATGGAAGAAAAACTCAGTAGCAGTCAAACCCGTATAGAAGGAATTAGCAACAAAACCTTTCGCCTGCCAATGAATGACAAAATAATAACTTACTCGAAGAGAACATACATTTGCACTGTAAAAATATGCTGATTTCATGCACTGAATACAAATAAAATGGCAGTTGCCACGAGTAGAAGGTAAAAAGTTACTGCAACAGAGATAAATATACATGTAGAATAATCCAGACTAAAAATGTCCTATCATGTAATAGCGTATGGAAAATACTACCACTACTGCAAAAGAAATGGCAACATTTATCTATATCATCGAGAGAACACAATGTTCGAAAATATCATCCAATGTACACGCCGTACAAGTCATCCTCAAAGTCAATGGGATATTTAAATTTATGCATCTTAGTGATGTTACTGAGCTAATCTTGACCTGAAAGTCCCCTTTCTACAAGATATCACGCAATAGAATTGACGGACCGTCCTCAACAAGCAAACTTTTGCCTCACCATTCAGCAAAGTTTTAGGTGTCGTAGTATATGGCATATGAAAAGGAGCTGATATCAGTTAAGGAGTGCTCAGTTAGGAAGTTACAAAACATCATAAGATGGCAATGTGTGGTTTCAGTATGTTCATAACATTTGCAGAACTTCTTTTATTGGAACAGAATTAGGGATAGCACCAACACAAGAAATGGTTGCCTGAGCAAATCATATTTTTAAGACCTGTTCTTACCGCAGGGGTCTTTGAATTAATAGGAAAGTGGGGAAGTGTTCGATCTATAAAACCGTTTGGGGCACGGCGTCCTCCAACTGATTGTTGTCCAACACATACGACCATCTGACTAATATTGATTGGAGAACCTTTAGATCCACACTGAGACATAATCAATGGGCTGTTCCTCCAGTGAAGCGTACTCATACAATCCTGAAAAATAAGTTCCAACTCAAGTCATTCAATACAACAAATATGGTGAAGTCAAAATGGATACTGGGTTAGTCACTGGACTGTATTAATGCAACCATCAATTTTTTCACTAAAACCTCACTTAAAATTAGGCTAGTGATGAGAACATCCATACAAGAGAATTTAACTCAGTAGAACTGCATAGTTGTGATGATTTATCTCTAAAACGCACCTAAAGTGTGTTACCTTGTATTAGAGAAACCGCTAAATAAGGCGACAAGTACACAAAGCCACCCAAGTGACTGCAACCTAATATAGAAGCTAAAAAGCAAGCAAGGGACTATCGGCCAAGGGATTACTCCCAAAGCGGGCAGATGCGTGCCAACTACGCGACTATCGGCCAATATGCCTCATTCACCTTGTGGCGAAGATCTTCGCGAAGGTGCTATCGCTCCGCCTAGCGCCCAGACTTGGAGACATGGTCAGCCGCAACCAGAACGCTTTCATTCCGGGACGGAGCCTACATGACAACTTTGTCCTCGTCCGGCAATCGATGAAGCTACTACACCAACTTGGGGCTCCGAGAGCGATGCTCAAGCTCGACCTAACGCGCACCTTCGACTCCCTATCATGGCCCTTCCTCTTTGAGGCTCTTGGCCAATACGGATTCGGACCTCGCTTCAGGGAGTGGCTCGCGATCTTGCTATCGTCTTCGAGCACCCGGATCATGATCAATGGTGAGCCGGGACCGCCTGTGTGGCATCGCTGCGGGCTGCGCCAGGGAGACCCCGTTTCTCCACAGCTCTTTGTACTCGCCGTGGACATCCTTGGACGTCTAATCGGCCGCGCCCATGACGCCGGCATACTGCAGCGGCTGCACCCCCAACGAGACATCCCGGCCATATCCTTGTACGCCGACGACGTGATGCTATTCTGCCACGCCGCGCAAGACGACGTGGAGGCCGTCCGCGCGATCCTGGACACATTCAGTGAAGCTAGTGGCCTCCGTGTCAACTATGCCAAAAGCTCCGCCACCGTCTTCAATGGCGACCCCAAGGCGGATGCAGCTATCGATCAGGTGGGATGCGCGACAGCGGAGCTACCCATTACTTATCTTGGCATCCCTCTCACGCTACGCCGCCCCTCAGCTGCCCAACTACAACCCCTCGTCGACTCGGTGGCTGCTCGGCTCCCCACATGGAAAGCATGGCTCATGAACAAAACCGGGCGGCTGGCTTTGGTCAAATCGGTGCTCGCCGCGATCCCGATACATCAGCTGCTCGCGTTCGCGCCGCCCAAGAAGACCTTGAGACAGCTTGAAAAGATCCAGCGCGGCTTCTAATGGCGGACACTGCCACGTCAACTGGCGACGTGTGTGCCGCCCGCTCGAGTATGGCGGACTCGGGGTCCAGGACCTGGAGCGTGCCGGACTAGCGCTGCGCCTGCGCTGGATGTGGTTCTCCCACACGGACGGCGACCGCGCATGGCGAGGCCTCGACCTCCAGTTTTCCCACGAGGAGCGCGCGCTGTTCTTCGCATCGACGACCATGGAGCTTGGCGACGGACAGACGGCATTGTTCTGGGATGACCGATGGCTCAACGGCCAGTCCGTGCGGGAGCTCGCGCCGGCACTCTACCAATGCATCCCCAAACGGCGACGCAAGTCGACAACGGTGGCCGTAGGCCTAGCGGGCAATGCTTGGGCTCGTGACATTCAAGGAGTGATAGGGATCCACGAGATTGGCCAATACCTCAGACTGTGGCAGGCCGTGCAGCACATCAACCTATCAAACCGGCCCGACAGAATGCTCTGGAGATGGACGGCTAGCGGCAACTACACGGCACGGTCTTGCTACGCCGCAACCTTCCATGGATCCATGAAATGCCCCTCCTGGAAGCTTACCTGGAAGAGCTGGGCACCGCGCCGTGTTCATTTCTTTCACTGGTTGGCTAGCCAGGACCGGTGCTGGACGGCGGACAGACTAGCCCGTCGCGGCCTTCAGCACCACCCACGATGCCTCCTCTGCGATCAGGCCCCAGAGTCAATGTGGCACCTGCTCCTGGAGTGCTCGTTTACGCGGCAGGTCTGGCACAACGTGCTGGCTTGGGCGAGGATACCTTCCCAACCGCCAAGCAATGAGCCCACCCTCACGGACTGGTGGCAACGAATGAAAGGGCACACCCCACATGCGCTACGGAAAGGCCTGCAATCTATCGCCATGCTCGTCCCTTGGATGATTTGGAAACAACGCAACGAGTGCGTCTTCGACAATGCGCGCCCCTCGGTTACTGCACTCGTAGATAGGATTAAGGCCGAAGCCAAATGTTGGGCACAAGCTGGCGCTTTGGGTCTCAGGGTAGTCCTCCCCACCAACTGGGATGTCCACTGATAGGTTGCCAATCCATGTAGCCACCACCTCCTAGGAGGATTGTATCTTCTCATCTTTTCAATGAAATGAAATGCAAAGAGTCCTTTGCGTTTTCTCGAAAAAAAAGCAAGCAAGGAAAAACAAAACTGCCTAGCTAATAAAAACAGAGAAACAGAGAAGAGGTTTTCACATAAAAAAGGGAGGTTTGCATTTCAGGAGGTCTGGCATGTGCAAAGTTGTGATAATTTCCAAAAAAAATTAACAAATATAAGACTGAAAGGTGGTCATCCTTCACTGACACTATATTTTGAACTTGTATACTATATGCAATACAACAAGAAGGATCAGATTCAGATTAGAGATAATTCACAAGCTAATTGGTTAACTTACATCTCCGGCCGTTTCTCTTAACTTATTTAGAACGCAAGATATCTGAGACTCCAGTGTTTGAGCTCTGTTGCAACCAGGTTGCGGTATGAGGTCACCTTTGGAATATAGGGCAATAAGCTCATGGCATTTTTCATACCCATCATCTATTGTTATTTTCTTTTTCTGATTTAAACTTTCTCCTGGTTGGACATCATCCACACCAATTGAGAAACCATGATTCCCTATAAATCTTGCACTGCAGATGAAAAGTATGCAACATGGATCAGAACAATATTTCATGCACTTCTTTTAGCGGAAAAAATTTCACGTACTAATTTCACACAACAATTTGGCAACATGATGCAAGTGAGCAACTATAATTCAGAGCCTGAAAAAATCCAATGAGATAGACAGATATATGAAGAAATTGGGCAAAGTTTTCACCAAGCATGATCTCTGAAACCTAAATGAGAGATATAAGATGGATAGACAATTTAAACCTAGACGGCCGCCACCACCCTAGTCCCAATCTTATCTTCCTCCCATGATCCTCCTCTTTCCCCGACCCTAGCTGTCCACCGCCACCCTCCTCCCGATCTCTCTCTTCTCGCCGCTCCCGGAGGCCGCTGCCGGACAAGGCCACACGGCGCCCATGATGGGGACGGCGGGGATCTGATCCCCGGCGGTCTCATGGACCACCTAGGGGAGATCCTCTCCGGGGAGGCGGGTGGTCGTCGCTGGACCATCGAGCGCGGCAGCCAGGATGGAGTCCCCTGGTCGGGTGGCGGCGGGGGTCGCCTCCATGGCCGGAGGGTCAATGGGGATCGGTCTCCGGTGTGCTCTCAAGCGATGGTTGGTGGTCGTGGATCTGATCCCCGTTCAGATCCGTCGCGGTGTGGCCGTTGGCCAGCCAGCGGCGTGTGGAGGGGTCGGTGAGGTGCGGCTGGAGGTCCTCTACCGGCGTTTCGGCGGCTGCGTGCATCTTCACGGCGCAGCTCCACGCGGATCCAGTCAGCTGCGTAGTCGGGTAGCGCGGATGCCGGTGAAAATCATCCCAATTTCGGCAATGGCGGACGATGGCGCCATCTTTGACATCGTTTCCTTGTCGAGGCGTCATCGTTGCAGTCCGTGTCAGCTTGCTCGGGCTGCTTCAGGGGAAAGCCTAAATCTGGGTCTCGCGGATCGGATGATGTCGGCGCCTTTGATGCCGTTTTCCCTTCTGGGGGCATCGTTTTGGAGGTGCTGGCTGGAGGGGCCAAAGATGGAGTGGTGTTGCATGTACCGCATCGACGATGGTGGGTCTTGGCGGTGTGGTGTTGCATCTACTGCATCGACGATGGTGGGTCTTGGTGGCGTGGCGCAGTTGAGTCTCGGCGATGGATGCATGTGGATGTACGCGCGCAGGGTGATGACGCTGTTTGGCGTCACGGTGACGTCGACGGCAGTTGGGCCTGGCAAGGTCAATGCATTGTTCTCTCCTGAAGATGGGACGGCGGAAGATGGTGGTGGCGGATTCTAGAGAGTGTGCATGTGGTGCATGCTAAGGGTCTGCTAGATCAGTTGGTGCTCTCAGCTCTCCGTGGGCGGCTTGGCGAGGCCATCGGGTTGGATGGTGTATGTTGGTGCCAGGTCAAGGCACATCATCAAGCTTGTAGGTGTAGCAACAAAGGTCGCCAAGAAAATGGCATATATTTGTTCTGTCAGGTTCTGTTGAATAATTTAATAATGATGGCTGCATGCATCCTTGGATGCAGAGGCCAGGGATTTCAACCTCCTTTTCAAAAAAAAAAAGACAAGTTTACATCCTAAAAGGGAGTAAAGTGGATGTCCTTCCATTCTCATTCTCCAATTGAGCAAGCACACAGGAGCAAATTACCGATACGGCACCAAATTACTAATAACCAAGAAAGATAACGTGAATTGTGCAAATCATAAAACAAGCCTCACCTAAACTTTGCCAAACGATTCATACAGCTCGCTGCAGCATGAGAATTATAATCTCTTATAAGAACAGAGAACATGCCCTCGTTATTCCCATTACCTGCAGATAAAAATCCAATAAAACTTTGTTTGCTTTGAAATATGTCAAGAAATATGAAAATTCAAAAATTAGCACAGGCGAACAGTGATTTTTACAAACATGGATGACAAAAGGCACATCATTTATTATATGTGGTTTATGAAGTGCTTCATGAGACTAAAACATGTCGAGTTATGGCTGAGTAACAAAATCCTAAAGAAGAAGGAAACATTCAAAGAACGCAGTACACATTGTTCTAGAATCTAGAATGACCTGGATACAGGATACCCATAATAAAATCGGTGCTCAGATACAATCATGCAATACTTTTGTTTCAGACAGCAGATATCTTGGAACGTTCAAGGACCCATCCTAAGCTTTATCAAATTACATCCTAAACTTTGCATAGAATTTCCCATTTTAATTTGTAATAGGCAAAAGATTATCATTGCAGAGTTAAGTTTAACTTTCTACAGAAGTGGAGCACGGTAAGGTGGACTAATCACAGGTTCGCTTCTTAAGCTGCTCAGGCGGGACGTGCATAGCTCATTTTATGAGGCAAGATGAAATACTACCATTCCAACATCAAATAAACAATTTTCGTTACTCAGGAATGTAAAACAATACGAAGCATTATAATGAAAAAGAAAAATACTGCTGTACAAACTGAACAGTTTACTAGGAAGATGCATACGAAACTACAATAGCAGTTCAGCCTTCTAACGCCAAGCAATGGTTCTTGAGATGAATCATGAAATCAGAAATCAAAATAAGCTTATTAAAGGCATTTTTAGCAAAGCCATCCCTGGTTTTCTCACCCAAAGTTTTCTTGCCAACTTGCCCACATAAAAGCTCACTGTTTTGGAAATAGACAAAACCATCATTCGGACACATTGTCTCTTCCAAAACTGTAATCGCCTTTTTGTCACGTTCTTTAAGTTTCATGTAAATTTTCTCTTCAACGGTAAGATTCAGAAACACCTTTGTACACGCGTTAGGACGAACTAACACACTGAATAATTGCTTGCCAGTCCAAAGCTCAATAGGCTGCAAAAAAAGAACATGGTCAATATTCATACATGGGTCAAAACTTTAGTAAGGCTAACATGAACAAACGTGCATACAGAAAAAAAGGATTTCACAGAGGAAAATAAAATTGATGCTTTATTTGTTGTCTTTTGCTATGCATAGGAAAAGGCGTAAGTAACTCGTCTAATAGACCAAACTAGTTATTATACGTAGAGAGCACACGAGCAAGGATGTCTCATTCCCATATTAGTGTTCAACAATATTCTAGTCCCTCCGTTCCTAAATACAAGTCCTTTTAGAGATTCCAATATAGACTACATATGGAGCAAAATGAGTGAATCTACACTCTAAAATATGTCTATATACATTCGTATGTAGTTTATATTGAAATCTCTAAAAAGACTTATATTTAGGAACGGAGGGAGTACTAGCTAATTTACCATGCATCTCCTCTTAATTACACCAGTAGAAGCACAAATAACACAACTTTTTACAGAACCAATTTTATATTTGCAAGGAACATTAAATTGAGGATAACATGTAGCCACAGAAAACTAGTTGAAAAACATTACCTTAATTAAGGCTGGTGTTGGGAGATCAATATTTTCCATTGCATCACCAAGATATGAACACAAGAGAGTAAAATAAGAAGGTATCTTTCCTTGTGACTAGAAAAGACGAGGTCAAAAAGTCTTGTGTGGAAGCAACCAGTATTTCTCCATTCTTAGGGGTACATAGATTATTCTGAACCTGCAAAAATAAATATTCGTTACCAAATCAGTTTTCTGTGTCAAAAAGCATAACAAAAACGTTAAGCTGTAGCAAAGAAGAGTTAGCAAGTGCTACCCCCATAAGCATAAATGCTTCAGTACGAGCTTCCTCTGTCTGTGGGACATGCAAATTCATCTCATCTCCATCAAAATCAGCATTATAAGGGTTACAAACAGACTCATTAAATCGCAATGTTCTCCAGGGCATTATCCTTGCCTATATTTAAATACAAAAGTAATCAAACGTTAGACAAATTATTTAGTACAGCAAGTAATGGTGTGGTATGGAGCAATTTGTACCCTGTGTGACATAATTGACATTCTATGCAAGCTTGGTTGTCTGTTGAAGAGGACAATGTCTCCATCTTCTAAATGCCTTTCGACTATACAGCCATACTTCAAATCCCGTGCGGCGATCCTTCTATCAGCGTACTTTAAGTGCCTAAATGTAGTCCAGGGCAAAATATGGGAGCTGCTTGCTGAAAAGAAGCAGAATTTCAAAAAATAAATACAACTTACAGCTTTGTTCCATCAGATTGTATTATAAAATTTGCCCCTGGATGTTTATTTGGTCCATTTCGTATACATTGACGCAGCTTCTCTATGTTATGATATGAAACTCGTTCAGGATAAGTCAAGACTCGAGCCATCAAAACAGGAATAGCCACCTGAAGTTCGAATTAATAATGACATGAAAAATCAATTGGAGAGTGAAAATAAAGAACATCGGTAACCTATGGACAAGTACCTCTGTTATTCTCAAATTTGGGTCAGGAGATATGACAGTCCTCCCAGTGTACTCAGTACGTTTCCCAGACAAGTTCCCACGAAATCGACCTGTCTTCCCTTTGAGTCTTTGCATAAGGCCACGATGTTGTGAATCAGAAAGAGAGGGGGCATCACTATTGATATATTCAATAACTTGGAGTTGAAGGTCTTGCCAGGAATTCTTCAAAGAAACAAAGAAGAAAATTGTGTTAGAGTATCTCAACAGAAATGGCACTTTTATTAGTCGAATATGACAAGTACTACAACAACAACAAAGCCTTTAGTCCCAAACAAGTCAAATACCGAAAAAGGCTTTCGCCCCGCTTTATAGATAAAGCAAATCGCCCAAGCCAAACATCCAACAAGGTTCACACACACATACCCAAGTTCCACAGACAAACATAGTAGCAAAATGGGTTAATGCTGAGGGCACAGCTCAACAAGCCCTGAAAACCAAAACACAGACACACGCACAGCAGGCCGAACAGCAGGCCTAATCGGGCTCCGGAGGTGGGGACGGCAGCGGGGGTGCCACGCGGAAGGCCATCGAGCGAAGATCGGCGAGGAGGGTGTTGATGGCGTCCCGGTCCTGGGGGCGGCTAAGCGGCCGCCAAAGCTGCAGGTAACCACACATTTTAAAGATCGCATCAGTCCCACGTCGAAGAGGCACTTCTGAATCACAAGCTTGTTGCGGATGGTCCAAAGCGTCCAGGCAAGGACCCCAACGCACAGCCATCTAATATGGCTGTGGCGAGGGGCAGAGGCGTGGATCTCAGCAAGCAGGTCCGGGAAGTTGGTGTTGCACCACTGTCCATTGACCGTCTCACGGAAGCAAGACCACAGGAATTGGGCAGTGGAGCAGGAGAAGAAGATGTGGTTAGCATCCTCCACCGTGCCACAGAGGGGGCACATCCCGTCTCCTGGTCCATTGCGCTTGAGGACCTCAACCCCAGAGGGGTCAGGGATCCCATCTTTACTTTATTTAGGTGCCTAGACTTTTCGGGGCATAGGGTAGATTGAAGGCGTCCCCGGATCCACTGCCACAGGAAGATCCTAATCTTCAGAGGGAGGCGAATGTCCCAAATCAAGCTAAATGGCTCAGGGGCCGACGAGGGAGCGATAACCGAGTACAAGGACTTAGTGGAGAAGCGGCCGTTGGACTCCAGTCGCCAAGAGATGGAGTCAGGAGCGCCCTCGACGTCCATTGGCAGAAGGGCGATGTCCTGGAGGAGGGAGTCCCAAGCGGCCACCTCGAGGGGGCCGAAGGGGCGCCGGAAAGCGAGACGCCCTAAGTCAATAAGGGCCGTCTCGACAGAGACCCGAGGGTCAACCGCTATGGCGAAAAACTCCGGGAATCGGGCAGCCAAGGGGGAGTCCCTTATCTACCAATCGAACCAGAACAGGGTCGAGGATCCAGAGCCGACCGAGATGGATGTGTCGATACGGAGCACGGGTAGCAGCTGTATCACAGCCTGCTAGAACTGAGAGCCACCAGACCGCTGGCAGAAAGCTAGAGGTTGGCCCTGAAGGTACTTATTGCGGATGATGGTGAGCCAGAGTCCCCCCTCCCCATTGGCAATTCGCCAGAGCCATCGGGTGAGGAGAGCAATGTTCATACGCCGAGACGACAAGATCCCAAGACCTCCCTGGTCCTTAGGCTTGTAAATGTCGGGCCGGCTCACCATATGGTATTTCTGCTTCTCGCCCTCGCCTGCCCAGAAAAATCTGGACTGGTATTTGGCGACCTCCTGATGGAGAGTCTCATGGATGCTGTAGAAGCTCATGAGAAACCAGAGGAGGCTGGCAAGCGAGGAGTTGATGAGGATCACTCTGGCCGCCTTCGAGAGCCACCTTCCCTTCCATGGATCCACCCGGTGCTGCATCCGAGTCACTGCCGGGCGAAGGTCGGCCACGGTCAGTCGCGAGTCACTAATGGGTATCCCCAAATAAGATGTGGGGAAAGAACCCAGCCGACAGTTCAGCCGGTCGGCCATGGCCTGGGCCTCCGCAGGGGAGTAACCCAGAATCATCACTTCGCTCTTATTGAAGTTTATAGTGAGCCCGGACACCTGTTGGAAGCATAGGAGGAGGAACTTCAGGTTAGCAATGTCGGACGCGGAGCCCTCCACCATTATTATGGTATCGTCTGCATACTGTAGAAGGGAGACCTTATCCAGCAGATTTGGCCTTATCCAGGATGACGGCAAGGGCATCGACCACCATGTTAAATAGAAACGGGGAGAACGGGTCGCCTTGGTGAACCCCACAAAGAGTGGGGAAGTAAGGCCTGATCTCGCCGTTAATGTTAACTGCAGTCTGACCGCAGGTGACGAGCTGCATAACTCTGGTCACCCACCGGTCATCAAAGCCCTTGCGGAGCAAAACTTCCCGAATGAAGGGCCAGTGAACCGTGTCATAGGCCTAGTGGAAGTCGAGCTTCAAGAAGACCGCTCGATGGTGCTTGGACCGGACTTCGTGAAGAACTTCGTGGAAGACTAACACCCCATCCAGAATAAACCGCCCTTGGATGAAGGCGGATTGGTTGGGGTGGGTGACGGTGTCAGCTAGAAGGGTCACCCTATTGGCGTACCCCTTAGCCAAGATCCGGAATATCACATTGATCACAGTGATAGGCCGGAACTGGCGGATGTCAGAAGCGCTCGGGACTTTGGGGATGAGCGTGATGACCCCATAGTTAAGGTGCCCAAGATCCATGGCCCTCGAGTAGAATTCATCGAAGAGGGCCATGACTTCCGGTTTGATGGTCTGCCAGAACATTTTGAAAAACGTCACTGGCAGCCCATCCGGAAACAAGTCGAATATAAGTACTACTAGAGTGAAAATGATCACAATGCAAATTGTGCAGCATAAATACAACATCAAATTTATTTCTGAGTTTGTATAATCTAATTAAGAATGTGTAGAATAAATTATCAATTAAAATATCAGAATTACAGAACCCTTTGAATGGTGAAGGATGCACCAGCCACCAGCCAATACAGGAAGAACAATAGGAAGTCATAAGTCACAGTTGAAGTTATTACTTCAAAATATTCAATTTTGTTGGCACAGTTTATCTATTTTTAACTTGGACCTTAAATCATTATATCCTGAACAGCACTTCCATAAATCCAACAAAAAATTATACTGCGTCTGGAGCAGAACTCATCATCTTATCCAACAAAACAATCAGTTCTGGCCTTCGGAATTACATGAACATATAGAGGCAGACTAATTTCTAAAATGCAATGAAAAAAAATCAGAGAACACAAAAGTCGCCCTCCACAGAGGTGAAAGAGAAATGGTACTAAATATAAGAGAATATTGGAAAAACAAATGAAGTGCTCTGAGTTATCTTACAAAGCAATTCACGGGTGATTCGCCTTTTTTAAGGGCCTCTTTAATTATGTGATTTGCAGTAACAATATTCTTCAATATGCAAGTAATGCTATCTTCATTGCTGCAAGAAGCAAAGACATTAGTGCCATTTCAATGGCAGATGGCTATGCTGAAACACCATTATAGAGAACAAACCTCATTTTTTTACCACCAATAAAAACAGAAGGACGGATGGGCACAGGTGGCACTGCAATCTCTGTAATGATAAGTTTCTCGGGTCTGTCACCAAGGTTCAGCTCCTTTACAGTACCCCTAAATGAATACGAGCCCTCCATTTCACTTGATCCAACGATTGATAGCCGTTGGTACTTCAACGTGTGTATGAGAGAGTACCATCTAAAAAACTGAGGGAGTGCCTCGTGCTTGGGGGTAAAAAGGTAAACCGATTCTTATTCTTATATCATAGCTATTCGACTCAATCTCTAGAACCCTAATTCTTCTCCCTAAAAAAACCTAATTTTCAATACGATAGGCGCCGGCGGCCACTATGGTCTGCCCACGTACAAGAGACAGACGACCACTGGGATACGGACTTGCCGGAATGACATCTACTGGGAAAGGTCGCCGATCAGGGCTGGGCGCAGCCGCCGCCGCCGCTGCAGGCGCGTTTCCGAGAGCCATCTTTCTCCCGCAATTGGGAAGTCACCCACGCTGGAGCAGGATGACTAGGGCGAGGCGGATCATCATCAGGCTGGCCGGAGATCTACCATGTCGGCACTGCAGGTGTACAAATTTTGATCTGACCGACTGAGTTCAATATGGAAGGATGGGGAACGGCTGCTTTGATTAGACTCTGTCGGGCAGATGAACGAACTTCTTGCGAGCCTGATATCTCTTGTGTGTATTCGACAACAATGTATCCATTCATTGATTGTAGCCAAGTTTTGTTTGATCGATGACTTCCAGCGCAAAGAAAACATATCCATCCATTGATTGATACAGCTTCTATCCTTTGATTTGTGAGACCAATATGTGTTGCTAACTTGCTCTGCACTCGCTCTCGATCGGTGTCAGGCAGCAATGGTGAGGTGAGGTCGTCATGGAGACGTAAGTGCTCTAATGTGATGGCGGCTGCGTTGGTGATAGGACACGTGATCTGATTAGAAATCAGAAAGGACCTAAGTAAGAGGAAAAGACTAAACTACCCTTCTAAGTGGAGGGTTAGATTTGAGTGGTACTCCATCTCTGCTGCAGGGAGTACCAGGGTACCGTAAAAATGCTATCTCTGTAATGATAAGTTTCTCGGGTCTGTCACCAAGGTTCAGCAGTTCACAGTCCTGAAGTATGACAAAACCAATCAAGCAAGAGAACCTATGTTTGATAAATTGTGGTACTCTACCGAAAGTAACAAGTACTCCTGTAACATGACAAACGACATCTACCTCATCAGTCATTCTTGTGAAAAGAGCGAGGACGGTTTGAGGGTCTAACAGGTGAACAGAAGAAAAGGATAGTTTTTCTTTCTTGTGTGATAAAGCAGACCGAAGTTCTCCTGTAGTTCCATCCAAAGTTTTGCTACAGTCATGAACAATCGCCAAGCCTCCTCTGTCCTTTGGCCCCTTCTTAGTTACACCTGTACATGCAACCCAAAATAGAAGGTTAAGTTCTAAACGCTGTCAGGTCAGGTGTTTATTACTATGTACTCCCTCCGTTCGGAATTACTTGTCACAGAAATGGATGTATCTAGACATATTTTAGTTGTAGATACATCCATTTTTATCCACTTTTGAGACAAGTAATTTGGAACGGAGGGAGTAGTATTTTTCAAGTGATGAGCAACATAAGAAAGAGAAAGGAAGCATTAGAAGTAAGCTTGCCATTCATGTACCCACACCAGTGGCAACGGCATGGCCTGCATTTGTCCCTAACTTTACTCAGGATGGCGCTTTTGTGCAGTACTTCTGCTCTCGGATTCCTCATCCTCTTCAGAAACTCTTGGCGGTCTTTCTCCGAAAGAAGAACCCTGCTGCAGCGCTGCAAAGGCATCGCATCGTGAGGAGCGGTCAAGGAAAGGAAAAACTAAAACATGATCAGACATATAAGGAAAAAAAAAGTATTGCCTTGCAGATGCACTTCAACACATTGACGATACTGTTGAAGAATCCGACGTTGAAAACCGGAAGCGCAAGCTTGATGTAACCGAAATGGCCCGGGCACTCGGTGTATGAACCGTGGCAAGTTGTGCACTCCCCAAACTTGTTTGCAGCTCCCTGAAATTTGTCACGATATATCACAGAAATCTTCCAATAGTTTATTTATTTCACAAGGAAGACTTTTGTTCATCGGCTGGCAAAAATTTGTTGAAATGTCATAACAAGAGCCAGCCCTCTAATTACAACTATGCCACACAAGTTTTGATCAGTAAGACAATGCATTGCACACACACACACACACACACACACACACACAGACACACACACACACACACACACACACACACACACACACAAGACAGTGGCATTCCTATTACAGGAAGCAGTATATATAATACTGAATTGTTCATAAATCCCTCACAGTGGCACTCCCCATAATCCCATATATACTCTGTTTGCAGCTCCCTGAAATTTCTCAGGGTAAATCTCGCGAGCATTTCGTTCATTATTTCAAGAAAGATGACCTTTTATTGCAAAATATTGCGTGAAATGTGATAACAAGAGCTGGTCCTCGAATTACAGCTATACCATATATGCCACGGATTGATCAATCAGTAAAGCATCTACTACATTGTACACGGACACAAAAGGTGGCATGCCCTTCATCGTGAGAAGCAACATAAATACACACACACACACAGACGCCTCAAGTAGCGGAAACCGGAAAGAGCAGCAGCATACCATCCGCGTGTCGAGCAAACCGCCGGGAGCGGGTTTGCGGTTCTCGTCGTAGATCCAGCCGTTATAGACCTGCGCCTCCGCGGACTTGCGGACCTCGCCGCCGGAGAAGGTGCTGAACCGCATGCTCTTTCTGAAGAGACGCAAATCATCCGAACAAACAGCAGCAGAAGCGAAGACAAAAAATCCGTCAGTGAAATAAACTTGGGCAGCGGGAGCGAAATTGAAGCGAGCAATCAAGCAGCAGAAGCATCGATGCTTTTGGTTTGAGCGCTTTATACGTACATCCTGTGAGTGCCGTCGTCATCGACGTACGGCTCCTTGGTGCACCGCAGCTTCTGCGCCTCCCCCTGCTGCTGCTGCCACCGCGCCGCCGCCATCGGTCCGGCCTCGCCTCGCTTTTCGCTGGAATTCGTTGCCGCCGGCGGGGTGTGGGAACGGGATGGGTGGCGCTAGGAGGGAGAGGCAACGGCGCTCGCCTGCGGGAGACTTAAATAGGCAGGGAAGAAATCTGCTTATGTTTAAATATATGTTTTCTAGGGTTTTGACAAAGTCGGTCCGTGGATTGGTTGGTTAGATGGGATGCTTTTGCTCGTCACCGTGCCAGAGGTACGGAGTTCGAACTCTGCTTTTGCCTATGAACAGCAGAACTCTTAATAAATTGTACTGTAAGAGTTTTTTTTTTTTGCTACAATGAAAGTATTAGGGTGCCTTTTTCCTAAAGAAGATATTAGGGAGCCTTAATTGCTTATGAAAATTTTCGTGGAGAAAAACATGCCTGATGGTCTAAAGAAAAACAAATTTCTTAGCCTTTTATTTAGGGACAAAATTTCAGAGCGGCAATTGTGATACACTGACTTTTCAAAGTGGCAATTGAGATACATTGTCAAAAGTTAAGAGTGGCAAAAGTGAAATGTCAAATTCTAGAGTGACAAAAGTGAAATGTCAAATTTTAGAGTGGCATAAGCAAATTGGTCAAAAAATAGAGTGGCAAAAACAAAGCTTTCCCTTTTATTTAGCTTATTCACAGCTTGAGGAAAAGCCTTTTAGATCACTCATTTTTATTTTCTTGCACATAACTCTCGGTAAAATATGGATGCAGTTAGAAGACCATAAAAAATCAGTTTTTTTTTCAAATCGTTTTGATGTGAGAGCACATTTTTCGATAAAGGGTGAGTTTTATTGGCTCAAATGGAGCATCGAGAAGATACAATATGAGCACACACCCGGCCTCTGCATAATTAAAATGCACACAGCCAACCCAACACACACACGCAAAAAAAGGCCAACAACTAGCAAGGTCACAAGAACAAAAGCTATGCATAGGCGTGGAGAAGAGAAAATAAAAAGGAAAAAGAAAAAAAAACTCCAAAGCGATCAGATCAGCAATGGACAAACTACAACTAAGACCATATCCGCACCAACCATTGACATCACATGGAGGCTGATGTTCTTCAACAGCAACGCCTTCAGGAAGAAAGCAACACTCAAGCGTCGCCGTTGCCGGATCCAACCACAAAGGTCAGAATCAAAGTTTTCACCTTGAAAGATAGTCTGAACATATCCGAGCAATACCTCCAACAAGGTAACGACATAGAAAACATCGCCATTGCCAAGTATGACCACTCGGGTCTGACCTAGGCTTTCACCCCGGAGCTCGAGACCAGGTGCTCACAACACCACCATCAAAGCCACACATGTGTTGTCGCCACCACTTTTCCGCAATACCAGCAGCTACAATTTGACTGCCGCCGCCCCACAAAACATCCATGTGCGTCAAGTCGTTGTCCATAGTTTGTAACACACCACAGAAAGTCATCCACCGGATCAAGAGATAACACCTCCTGAAGTCTTTCCGATAACCTCGCTGTCGTGGATCTGCAGGAAGTCACTGCAGAACAGTCAGCAGTCACCACCGTCTGGCCAATTTGATCTAAATCACCACCATCAACCAAGGATCGCAATGACGGCGGCCCGCACCGCAAACGCAAAAGGCCACCTCATCGCGGCAAACCCACATGTCCAGAGACCGTCATGGCCGGAGCAGTGCCATTAAAGATGCACCGCAAAAGTAGCCGCCGCAGTGGGACGAGCAACGTTGCGACAACAACCACGACGCCAGAGCCACCACCACCGATCGAGGAATGTGGGCGGGGGACCGGAGTAGTGTCCACAGAGAACCGCGGCGAATCTTCAACCCTCTGCCAAAGGCACACCGTGACACACACACACACCATGGACAGAGGATTGTCAGCCAGATCCGATCTGGAGCCATGAGAGGGCGGTCCTCCAGATTCGATCTGGAGCCATGAGGGGGTCCAACAGCTCATCATGGTGGAGGAGGGGATCTGCCCCGCCGCAGCCCGGCTGGCCGGTACCAGATCTCAGGGGGTGGGGAGGGGGTGTTGCAGCCGCGGGGTGCGATGTTGAGGGCGGAAGTGCCTGCCGCCGCCATCCTAGGGACGGCGCGGCTTCACCGGCGGGCCCTCCGGCAGCGGCGACGCGGGGTTTGAGCGGAGGGGGCGGGCTACCGGCGTCGGCGACTAGGTTTCCCCTGTGTCGCCCGTGAGGGCGACGTGGGGGTCGTGGGGGTGGGGGCAGGGGCGGACCCAGGAAAAAAGTTGAGAGGGGGCAAAAATTTATAACCAAATTCATGAACCAATAGGCCAAAAGATTCCACATAAACTAAAACATGGATGTAATCACTTCATTCTAGACATGGTATTAAAGGTCATTAAAGTGGGAGAAAACTAACCGTTTGACCCAATGAATTGCGTCAATATGACAATAGATGGACACATTGTTGTACAATCAAACCTTCAACCTGAAAGAAAAATAAACATTATTAAATCAAGGGAGAATGAAAACATTGACGAAGGATTGTACTAAAAATTAGAAAAGAAGCTTTAGCGCATTACCTTCTGTTTCATCCCATGATGATCTCCCACCGCATGAAAACATATAACTACCACTTCATTAGAAAAACATCAAGTACCAAAAACTAAAAATGTTAAATGAATTACTTGGTACATGAAGATAAAGTGTGCATGGAAGTCAGAAGTAGAAATATATTATCCAAATTAAATTTGAGTTTTTAGTCTGGACTAGCCATTGATTGGAAGTATGAAGTTGCATAGTAAATTTGTATGTTATTAGAGAAAATAATGTTTGAACTGGCCTAACCACCTAAATCGATAGATTATACACATAAGTTAATGATTCTAACACAGAAATTAGAAACGAACAAAAACTTTGGAAAAAGAAAATCCTAGATGATTTATACGGCTTACCTTAATGTCAAGTAGAATTAGGGAATGGGGGAATTGGGGTCCCTGTTTGGCGATGGAGTTGTGCTGCCGCTGCGGCAGTGTCATGCAAGGGCACGGCGATGCGAGGGATCGTCGGAGATTGCCGGCGACTGCGCGATGGCATGAGAGGCGAAGTCAGGGCTTCTGTCTCGTGCGTGGCTGCACGCGTGACGGCGTGAGGTGCGTGTCTACCGTCTAGGTTTAATCTGGCGATTGACGGTTAGGCAACGTGCATAATGCGTACTTGTGTTGGGCCGTAGGCTTCAGTGCATGAGAATTCATGCTTTGGGCTGCTTCTTTAGAGTTGGGCTTTTAGAAATATACAATATATTGGGCTGAGTGGGGGCAGGCTATTGGGCTGAATGGGGGCACATGGCGTAGCACGTTTACCAGCTATTAGCCGATGGAAAAATCAAGTGGGGGCAGCTGCCCCCACGGCGATCAACGTAGGTCCGCCCCTGGGTGGGGGTGGGGGCCATGACATGGTCACCGGTGAGAATCGATTCTTGGTGAGGTGCATCATGTGAGAGCACATAAGCTCATGCTTCAAGTCACCATTGGGGGGGGGGGCACTTGGTGACCAAAGTTTAAGGAGGATAAGGCCAGGTCTTTGTCACCGTTGGGGACTTCGTGTCTCATGGCTACACAAGAGTAATACCATGAAGAACCGGCTCATGTCCTTCCACTGAATATCACCATTCAATGTTCATCTACAACTGTTTGTAACTTTTTTGTGTATAAATATGACGGCCTCTAGGTATATCTCTAGTATATTGCGTTTAAGTGTGTCCCTGCTCATGTCATCATTAAGTGAATCATGCGCTCTCTGTAATCTCCGAATGGGGTTTGCCTGTGACCGATGTGTGTGACCATCTGTGTGATGGGTTGCACGGCTGTACGTCCATGCCCTCCCACTCATGGATTTTGTAAAAAAAAACTCAAATATAGATCTCCTAGGATTCTTCCTGTATCGTTACACCTACTTGCATCGATAACTCAAGCCGGAGCTTAGCCTACTACCTTATCCTCTTGTGCCCTAGTCTGACATCCCTGTAGAAATTGTGGTGGAAGCGTTCGGGTATTTATTGATTACGACGGGGCTTATCCCATGATCGCATACAAGACTTGGAGTACAAGGGAATAGAGATAGAGATAGAAAGGAGTTTAACTAGATACTAGTGTATCTCTAACCAACTAACCGTGTAACAGACTATATGCACCGACCCCTAGGCCTACATGAGATATTTCAACACCCCCCCCCCTAATCACAACTTGATCAGTTGAGATTACGTCTAAATTTCTCAAAACTCCTTGTAGGCTATGCCTTGGTGAAACCATCTGCAATCTGGTCTTCAGAATGAATAAACCGAATGTTCAACTCTTTGTTGGCAACTCGTTCTCTAACAAAGTGAAAATCTATCTCAATATGCTTTGTTCTGGCATGAAAAACTGGATTAGCAGATAGATAAGTAGCACCAAGATTATCACACCATAAACACGGAGCTTGCACTTGTGTCACACCAAGTTCCTTCAGCAAAGACTGAAGCAAGATAATTTCTGTAGTAGCATTAGCCAGTGCCTTATACTCAGCTTCTGTACTAGACGTGGAGACAGTTGCCTGTTTCTTTGCACACCATGATATCAAACTTGGACCAAATAATACTGCAAAGCCACCTGTGGACCTTCTGTCATCTATACTTCCAGCCCATGCAGCATCAGTAAAAGCACTGACAAGTGTGGACCGAGACCTACTGAATATTAGTCCAACGTTTGTTGTATACTTGACATACCTCCGAATACGTTTAGCTGCAGTCCAGTGCAAGGTGGTAGGTGCATGCAAAAACTGACATACTTTGTTTACAACAAAGGATAATCTGGTCTAGAAAGAGTTAAGTATTGAAGTGCACCAACCATACTTCTATACTGAGTGCTATCTTCCTGACTTAGGAGCGCACCTTCATGCAGAGATAGTTTTTCTGAACTAGACAATGGAGTCGGTGAGGGCTTGCAATCTTGCATTCCAACTTTTTTTCAGAAGATCATTAGCATATTTTTCCTGAGATAAGACAATACCATCTTTGTTTCTTTTGACTTCAATGCCTAAAAAGAAGTTCAGATCTCCCAAGTCCTTCAAGGCAAACTCTGAGCCTAGGTCCTTTAGGAGTGTTGTCACTGCTTCATCAGATGAGCTTGCAATAATAATATCATCAACATATATGAGCATGTACATTGTTATATTGGACTTGTTGAAAATAAAAAATGAGATGTCTGACTTGGAAGGAACAAAACCAATGGCTTGCAACTTCATGCTCAAGCGATGGTAGCATGCTCTTGGGGCCTGTTTCAGACCGTAGAGAGCTTTATCAAGTTTACACACATGGAAAGGTGCATTCTTGTTTTCAAACCCAGGTGGTTGTTTCATGTAAACCTCCTCTTCCAGAACACCATGCAAAAACGCGTTCTGCACGTCCAACTATCGTAGGCTCCATCCCCTAGACACAGCAATAGAAAAAACCAACCTGATAGTAGCAATTTAACAACCGGACTAAAGGTGTCTTCATAGTCTATGCCATATCTCTGTTTAAAACCTTTTGCTACTAGCCTGGCCTTGTATCTATCAACAGTGCCATCTAGTTTCTTTTTAATCTTATAAACCCACTTACAGTCTATCAAATTTCTACCTTGACCACGTGGAACCAAGTGCCATGTCTCATTTTTTCTCAAAGCCATATATTCTTCTTCCATGGCCTTCTTCCATCTAGGATCAATCAAAGCATCATCAACAGAGCGTGGCTCTCCTGTAGTACAGGTTAAACCAAATTTCAAAACATTTTTGTAACTGACAAGCTGTATCTTCACTGTTTGGAGTCGCGTGCTGGCGCGCGTAACTCCTGCTGGCCTGGGCACAGAAGATCCCACGCCCGACCAAGCAGGCCTGGTGATAACCCACAAGTATAGGGGATCGCAACAGTTTTCGAGGGTAGAGTATTCAACCCAAATTTATTGATTCGATACAAGGGGAGCCAAAGAATATTCTCAAGTATTAGCAGCTGAGTTGTCAATTCAACCACACCTGGAAACTTAGTATCTGCAGCAAAGTGTTTAGTAGCAAAGTAATATGATAGTGGTGGTAACGGTAACAAAAGTAACAGAAGCAAAAGTAATATTTTTGGTATTTTGTAGTGATTGTGACAGCAGCAACAAGAAAGTAAATAAGCATAAACCAGTATATGGAAAGCTCGTAGGCACTGGATCAGTGATGGATAATTATGCCGGATGCGGTTCATCATGTAACAGTCATAACATAGGGTGACACAGAACTAGCTCCAATTCATCAATGTAATGTAGGCATGTATTCCGAATATAGTCATACGTGCTTATGGAAAAGAACTTGCATGACATCTTTTGTCCTACCCTCCCGTGGCAGCGGGGTCCTATTGGAAACTAAGGGATATTAAGGCCTCCTTTTAATAGAGAGTCGGAACAAAGCATTAGCACATAGTGAATAGATGAACTCCTCAAACTATGGTCATCACCGGGAGTGGTCCCGATTATTGTCACTTCGGGGTTGCCGGATCATAACACATAGTAGGTGACTATAGACTTGCAAGATAGGATCAAGAACTCACATATATTCATGAAAACATAATAGGTTCAGATATGAAATCATGGCACTCAGGCCCTAGTGGCAAGCATTAAGCATAGCAAAGTCATAGCAACATCAATCTCAGAACATAATGGATACTAGGGATCAAACCCTAACAAAATTAACTTGATTACATGATAAATCTCATCCAACCCATCACCGTCCAGCAAGCCTACGATGGAATTACTCACGCACGGCGGTGAGCATCATGATATTGGTGATGGAGGATGGTTGATGATGACAACGGCGAATCCCCCTCTCCGGAGCCCCGAACGGACTCCAGATCAGCCCTCCCGAGAGGTTTTAGGGCTTGGCGGCGGCTCCGTATCGTAAAACGCGATGATTTCTTCTTCTTTATTTTTTTCTCCCCGAAAGCCAATATATAGAGTTGGAGTTGGCATCGGAAGGTTTCCAGGGGGCCCACGAGGTAGGGGGCGCGCCCGGGGGGGGGGGGGGACACCCCCCACCCTCGTGGACAGGATATGGGCCCTCTGGTCTTCATCTTTGGAGAGGATTTTTTATTATTTTTTATAAGACATCCCGTGGAGTTTCAGGTCATTCCGAGAACTTTTGTTTTCTGCACATAAAACAACATCATGGCAATTCTGCTGAAAGCAGCGTCAGTCCGGGTTAGTTCCATTCAAATCATAAAAGTTAGAGTCCAAAACAAGGGCAAAAGTGTTTGGAAAAGTAGATATGATGGAGACGTATCAACTCCCCAAGCTTAAACCCTTGCTTGTCCTCAAGCAATTCAGTTGACAAACTGAAAGAAATAAAGAAAAACTTTTACAAACTCTGTTTTCTCTTGTTGTTGTAAATATGTCATGCCAGCATTCAAGTTTTCAGCAAAGATTATAACTAACCACATTTGCAATAATTCTCAGGTCTCACAATTACTCATATCAATAGCATAATCAACTAGCGAGCCATAATAATAAATCTCGGATGACAACACTTTCTCAAAACAATCATAATATGATATAACAAGATGGTATCTCGCTAGCCCTTTCTGAGACTGCAAAACATAAATGCAGAGCACCTTTAAAGATCAAGGATTGACTAGACATTGTAATTCATGGTAAAAGAGATCCAATCATAGTCACACCCAACATAGATTAATAGTGATGAATGCAAATGACAGCTGTGCTCTCCAGCTAGTGCTCTTTAATAAGAGGGTGATGACTCAACATAAAAGTAAATAGATAGGCCCTTCACAAAGGGAAGCAGGGATTTGTAGAGGTGCCAGAGCTCGGTTTTGAAATAGAGATAAATAATATTTTGAGCGGTATACTTTCTTTGTCAACATAGCAACTAAGAGATGGCAATATCTTCCATGTCACACACATTATAGGCGGTTCCCAAATAGAATGGTAAAGTTTATACTCCCCCTCCACCAACAAGCATCAATCCATGGCTTGCTCGAAACAACGAGTGCCTCCAACATACATCAGGTCCCAGGGGGAGTTTTGTTTGCAATTAATTTTGATTTAGTTTGCATAAAGCATGAGACTGGGCATCCCGGTGACCAGCCATTTTCTCGTGAGTGAGGAGCAGAGTCCACTCCTCTTGAGAATAACCCGCCTAACATGGAAGATAAGGGCAGCCTTGGTTGATACATGAGCTATTTGAGCATACAAAACAGAATGTTTATTTGAAGGTTTAGAGTTGGCACATACAAATTTACTTGGAACGGTAGGTAGATACCGCATATAGGAAGGTATAGTGGACTCATCTGGAATAACTTTGGGGTTTAAGGAATTGGATGCACAAGCAGTATTCCCGCTTAGTATAGGTGAAGGCTAGCAAAAGACTGGAAAGCGACCAACTAGAGAGCGACAACAGCCATGTACATGCATTAAAATTAATAAACATTGGATGCAAGCATGAGTAGGATATAATCCAGCATGAACATAAATATCGTGAAGGCTATGTTGATTTGTTTCAACTACATGCGTGAACATGTGCCAAGTCAAGTCACTTAAATCATTCAAAGGAGGATACCACCCCATCATACCACATCATAACCATCTAAATAGCATGTTGGCACGCAAGGTAAACCATTATAACTCATAGCTAATCAAGCATGGCACAAGAAACTATGATCTCTAATTGTCATTGCAAACATGTTTATTCATAATAAGCTGAATCAAGAACGATGAACTCATCATATTTACAAAAACAAAAGAGGTCGAGTTCATACCAGCTTTTCTCATATCAGTCAGTCCATCATATATCATCACAATTGCCTTTCACTTGCACGACCGAACAATGTGAATAATAATAAGAGTGCACGTGCATTGGACTGAGCTGGAATCTGCGAGCATTCAATAAACAGGAGAAGACAAGGCAATATGGGCTCTTGGTTAAATAAAAAATAATGCATATAAGAGCCACTTCAACAATTTAATCATGGTCTTCTCCTACTAACCCCCAAAGAAAAGAAAAGAAATAAAAACTATTTACACGGAAAAGCTCCCAACAAGCAAAAGAAGAACAGGAAATATTTTTGGCTTTTCTTTTTAATTACTACTACAACAAGAAAGTGAACTACTACTAATTTTTTTTGGTTTTTTCTTAAGGTTTAACGAACACACAAGAAGAAAGCAGGAAAAAGAAAATAAACTAGCATGGATATTATAGTGAAAGAGTATGAGCACCGACATCTAGCAATGAGTGTGTGTGAACATAAATGTAATGTCGGTGAGAAATACGTACTCCCACAAGCTTAGGCTTTTGGCCTAAGTTGGTCTATTGACAGGGATAGCCTGGCGGATACCCGTGGGTGTAGCTGGGGTCGTACTACGACGAAGAATAGCTAGGATCATATTGTGATGCAGCGGTTATCGCCTGCTGAGCTGCAACGTGGAGTCGGGCTGCTTCCGCTCTCCTCTCGTACTCATCTGCCTCCTCTCTAGTAATAGTATATCTTCCGTTTGCCTGGTAATCAAAGAAGGCAGGAGCAGGGAGAGTAATATGGACAACACGCCGTTTATCAAAGATTAGTCGATATAGGAGAGGTGATTCCGGCCTCTCGACAAACTGGTGCGAAGCCATAGAGTTATAATCTAAATATGCAGGAGGCAACTCCGTATCACCCTCAGGAATGTCTCTCTCAAGAAAATTAGCTAAGCGGGTTGCATAAATTCCTCCAAAGAAATCTCCATTATATCTATTATGATGCAACCTACGAGCTACAATGGCTCACATATGATAAGATTGGTCTCCTAACACAGCACTCCTGAGATGCTGGGGTCAGGGACACACATGTGACATGCTTCATCCTTAGCATGTATGCATCTACAGATGAAGAGAGCAAAATAATGTATAGCAGGAAAGTGAATGCTCCCTATGGTAGCCTGCGTTATATCTCTAGATTCCCCTACAGTTATACTAGCAAGAAAGTTTCTAAATTCAGACTTAGGGGGATCCCTAATACTACCCCATGATGGAAGTTTGCAAGCAAAAGTGAAATCCGCTAAGTCCATGGTATAAGATTTGTCATAAAGATCAAACATGACTGAAGGAGAATTACACGAAGATGAATACACAAACCTCCTCACAAACGAACTTGTGAGATCATGATATTGGGGGCATTTGTCTGCCTCAAAATCCTCAAGACCGACATTACGCAAATATGCCTTAAATTCTTCTTTAATTCCTGCACGATCCATAGAGTTTTCCGACGGCCATTCGCAAGGCCGCACTAGAGCATCTCTTGGTGGTTCCTCGTCAGCATCACGCATAGCAATCCTAGGTCCTTGCTTCTTAGAAGAACCACCTTGGAACATCTTCCTAAGCATATTGCTTTTCTCTGAAAAATTTCTGAAATTTTTAGTAACTTCAAACAAAAGTGAAACAACTTCAATAAAACTGATAGCAACTACTCGTACAAGTGCCTAGAGCCTATATCAAGCATTAGGACTACTTGGAACCATGTAAATTTGACATGCAATCTCAAGAACATGGTCACCTATGCAGCACAAATTTGCAAAGAATAGAGCACTAGAACAAAAACTAATTGGACCAATGGAGGAGTCACATACCAAGGAACAATATCCCCAAGCAGTTTTGCGAGAGGTGCTTTGAGCAAGGATATCAAAAATCACAGCAAAGAGGGCTGAAACTCGTGCTTGTGTTGGTTTTTCGTGTTTGTGTGAGGAAGAGGAAGAAGATGGGTGCTGGGATAAGTGGAGGAGGGCCACCGTGGGCCCACGAGGCAGGGGGCGCGCCTAGGAGGGTAGGGCGCGCCCTCCACCCTTGTGGCCAGGTGGCAGCTCCCCCTACAGTGATTTTTGCACTATAAATCCTCAAATATTCCCGAAAAAATCATATTAAATTGGCATGTCATTCTGGGGACTTTAATTTTCGGGATATTTTTATATTGCACGGATAAACCAGGAAACAGACAGAAAAAATACTATTTTTACTTTAAACAGAAAGTATAAAGAGGGTACAGAAGGTTGTGCTTCTAGTTTCATCCATCTCATGCTCATCAAAAGGAATCCACTAACAAGGTTGATCAGGTCTTGTTAACAAACTCATTCTGATAATCATGAAACCGGAGAAATTTTGAATGACACTATGTTACCTCAATGGGGATATGCACATCCCCAATAATAAGTATATCATATTTCTTTTTGACAGTAGGAAGAGGAAATTCAAAACCTCCAAATATAATCGATGGAATTTTTCCAATAGAGTTGATACTATGAACTTGAGGCTGTTTCCTTAGAAAGTGTACCGTATGCTCATTACCATTAACATGAAAAGTGACATTGCCTTTGTTGCAATCAATAATAGACCCTGCAGTATTAAGAAAAGGTCTTCCAAGAATAATAGACATACTATCATCCTCGGGAATATCAAGAATAACAAAGTCCGTTAAAATAGTAACGTTAGCAACCACAACAGGCACATCCTCACAAATACCGACAGGTATAGCAGTTAATTTATCAGCCATTTGCAAAGATATTTCAGTAGGTGTCAACTTATTCAAGTCAAGTCTACGATATAAAGAGAGAGGCATAACACTAACACCGGCTCGAAGATCACATAAAGCAGTTTTAACATAATTTCTTTTAATGGAGCATGGTATAGTAGGTACTCCTGGATCTCCAAGTTTCTTTGGTATTCCACCCTTAAAGGTATAATTAGCAAGCATGGTGGAAATTTCAGCTTCCGGTATCTTTCTTTTATTTGTAACAATATCTTTCATGTACTTAGCATAAGGATTCATTTTGAGCATATCAGTCAATCGCATACGCAAAAAGATAGGTCTAATCATTTCAGCAAAGTGCTCAAAATCCTCATCATCCTTTTTCTTGGATGGCTTGGGAGGAAAAGGCATGGGTTTTTGAACCCAAGGTTCTCTTTGTTTACCATGTTTCCTAGCAACAAAATCTCTCTTATCATAACGTTGATTCTTTGATTGTGGGTTATCAAGATCAACAGCAGGTTCAATTTCTACATCATTATCATTACTAGGTTGAGCATCGTCATGAACATCATCATTAACATTTTCACTAGGTTCATGTTCATTACCAGATTGTGTTTCAGCATCAGACATAGAGATCTCATTTGGATTGTCAGGTGGTTCAACAATAGGTTCACTAGAAGTTTGCACAGTTCTATCATTTTTCTTTTTCTTCTTTTTAGAAGAACTAGGTGCATCAATATTATTTCTCTGAGAATCTTGCTCGATTCTCTTAGGGTGGCCTTCAGGATACAAAGGTTCCTGAGTCATTCTACCTGTTCTAGTAGCCACTCTAACATCATAATCATTTTTCTTACTATTCATTTCATCAAGCACTTCTTTTTGAGATTTAAGTACTTGTTCTACTTGAGTGGTAACCATAGAAGCATGTTTGCTAACAAGTTTAAGTTCACCTCTAATATTAGCCATATAATCACCCAAGCGTTTAATCATATAAGCATTTTGTTTTAATTGTCTACCAAAATAAGCATTAAAATTGTCTTGCTTAAACATAAAGTTATCAAACTCATCCAAGCACTGACTAGCAATTTTAGTAGGAGGGACTTCAGCTTTATCATATCTATAGAGAGAATTTACCTTTACTACCTGTGTCGGGTTATCGGGATCAGGAGGTTCTTCAATAGGTGATGGATCAAGACCATAAGTTTCTTCAACATGCGGTAAATCAAGACCATGTATTTCTTCAATAGGAGGTAAATTCTTAACATCTTCAGCTTTAATACCTTTTTCTTTCATAGATTTCTTTGCCTCTTGCATATCTTCGGGACTGAGAAATAGAACACCTCTCTTCTTCGGAATTGATTTAGGAATAGGATCATTAATTGGGGCAGGAGCTGGCTCAGGAGGTGCCCAATTATTTTCATTTGTCAACATATTATTCAATAGAATTTTAGCTTCATCTGGTGTTCTTTTCGTGAAAAGAGAACCAGCACAACTATCCAGGTAATCTCTGGAAGCATCGGTTAGTCCATTATAAAAGATATCAAGTATTTCATGTTTCTTAAGAGGATGATCAGGCAAAGCATTAAGTAACTTGAGAAGCCTCCCCCAAGCTTGTGGGAGACTCTCTTCTTTAATTTGCACAAAGTTGTATATTTCCTTTAAAGCAGCTTATTTCTTATGAGTAGGGAAATATTTAGCAGAGAAGTAATAAATCATATCCTGGGGACAACGCACACAACCAGGATCAAGAGAATTAAACCATATCTTAACATCACCCTTTAATGAGAACAGAAATATTTTAAGGATATAAAAGTAGCGAGATCTCTCATCATTAGTGAACAGGGTGGCTATATCATTTAATTTAGTAAGACGTGCCACAACAGTTTCAGATTCGTAACCATGGAAAGGATCAGATTCAACCAAAGTAATTATATTAGGATCAACAGAGAATTCATAATCCTTATCGGTAACACATATAGGTGAAGTAGCAAAAGCAGGATCATGCCTCATTTTATCTCTAAGTAATTCTTTGTTCCATTTAGCTATTGACCTTCTAAGCTCATCATTATCATTGCAAGCTAAAATAGCAGCAGAAGCCTCTCTATCAAAAATATAACCTTCAGGAATAATAGGCCTATCTTCATCATCACTTTCATCATTATAATCAGATTCAATAATTTTTTCTCTCTAGCCCTAGCAATTTGTTCATCAAGAAATTCACTAAGGGGCACAGTAGTATCAGGCATAGAAGCAGTTTCATCATAAGTATTATGCATAGCAGAAGTGGCATCATCAATAACATGCGACATATCAGAACGAATAGCAGAAGCAGGTTTAGGTGTCGCTAACTTACTCATAACAGAAGGTGAACCAAGTGCAAGGCTAGATGGCAGTTCCTTACCTCCCCTCGTAGTTGAGGGATAAATTGTTGTCTTAGCGTCTTTCAAGTTCTTCATAGTGTCCAGCAGATATAAATCCCAAGTGACTCAAAGAATAGAGCTATGCTCCCCGGCAACGGCGCCAAAAAAAGGTCTTGATAACCCACAAGTATACGGGATCGCAACAGTTTTCGAGGGTAGAGTATTCAACCCAAATTTATCGATTCGACATAAGGGGAGCCAAAGAATATTCTCAAGTATTAGCAGCTGAGTTGTCAATTCAACCACACCTGGAAACTTAGTATCTGTAGCAAAGTGTTTAGTAGCAAAGTAATATGATAGTGGTGGTAACGGTAACAAAAGTAACAGAAGCAAAAGTAATATTTTTGGTATTTTGTAGTGATTGTGACAGCAGCAACGAGAAAGTAAATAAGCATAAACCAGTAAATGGAAAGCTCGTAGGCACCAGATCAGTGATGGATAATTATGCCGGATGCGGTTCATCATGTAACAGTCATAACATAGGGTGACACAGAACTAGCTCCAATTCACCAATGCAATGTAGGCATGTATTCCGAATATAGTCATACGTGCTTATGGAAAAGAACTTGCATGACATATTTTGTCCTACCCTCCCGTGGCAGCGGGGTCCTATTGGAAACTAAGGGATATTAAGGCCTCCTTTTAATAGAGAACCGGAACAAAGCATTAGCACATAGTGAATACATGAACTCCTCAAACTATGGTCATCACCGGGAGTGGTCCCGATTATTGTCACTTCGGGGTTGCCGAATCATAACATAGGGTGACTATAGACTTGCAAGATAGGATCAAGAACTCACATGTATTCATGAAAACATAATAGGTTCAGATATGAAATCATGGCACTCGGGCCCTAGTGACAAGCATTAAGCATAGCAAAGTCATAGCAACATCAATCTCAGAACATAATGGATACTAGGGATCAAACCCTAACAAAACTAACTTGATTACATGATAAATATCATCCAATCCATCACCGTCCAGCAAGCCTACGATGGAATTACTCACGCACGGCGGTGAGCATCATGAAATTGGTGATGGAGGATGGTTGATGATGACGACGGCGACGAGTCCCCCTCTCCGGAGCCCCGAACGGACTCCAGATCAGCCCTCCCGAGAGGTTTTAGGGCTTGGCGGCGGCTCCGTACCGTAAAACGCGATGATTTCTTCTTCTTTATTTTTTTCTCCCCGAAAGCCAATATATAGAGTTGGAGTTGGCGTCGAAAGGTTTCCAGGGGGCCCACGAGGTAGGGGCGCGCCCCCCACCCTCGTGGACAGGGTGTGGGCCTCTGGTCTTCATCTTTGGCGAGGATTTTTTATTATTTTTTTGTAAGACACCCCGTGGAGTTTCAGGTCATTCCGAGAACTTTTGTTTTCTGCACATAAAACAACATCATGGTAATTCTGCTGAAAACAACGTCAGTCCGGGTTAGTTCCATTCAAATCATGCAAGTTAGAGTCCAAAACAAGGGCAAAAGTGTTTGGAAAAGTAGATACGACAGAGACGTATTACCTGGCTAGTGGCGATCCCGAGGGAGATATCTCGTCGGTTGAGTCAGGCGGGTGTTGGAAATATGCCCTAGAGGCAATAATAAAAGCATTATTATTATATTTCCTTGTTCATGATAATTGTCTTTATTCATGCTATAATTGTGTTATCCGGAAATCGTAATACATGTGTGAATAATAGACACCAACATGTCCCTAGTAAGCCTCTAGTTGACTAGCTCGTTGATCAACAGATAGTCATAGTTTCCTGACTATGGACATTGGATGTCATTGATAACGAGATCACATCATTAGGAGAATGATGTGATGGACAAGACCCAATCCTAAACATAGCACAAGATCGTATAGTTCGTTTGCTAGAGTTTTCCAATGTCAAGTATCCTTTCCTTAGACCATGAGATCGTGTAACTCCCGGATACCGTAGGAGTGCTTTGGGTATACCAAACGTCACAACGTAACTGGGTGACTATAAAGGTAGACTACGAGTATCTCCGAAAGTGTCTGTTGGGTTGACACGGATCGAGACTGGGATTTGTCACTCCGCTTGACGGAGAGGTATCACCGGGCCCACTCGGTAATGCATCATCATAATGAGCTCAATGTGATCAAAGTGTTTGATCACGGGATCATGCATTACGGTACGAGTAAAGTGACTTGCCGGTAACGATATTGAACGAGGTATTGGGATACCGACGATCGAATCTCGGGCAAGTAAAATACCGATTGACAAAGGGAATTGTATACGGGATTAATTGAATCCTTGACATCGTGGTTCATCCAATGATATCATCGTGGAGCATGTGGGAGCCAACATGGGTATCCAGATCCCGCTGTTGGTTATTGCCCGAGAGCCGTCTCGGTCATGTCTGCCTGTCTCCCGAACCCGTAGGGTCTACACACTTAAGGTTCGGTGACGCTAGGGTTGTGAAGATATGTATATGCAGTAACCCGAATGTTGTTCAGAGTCCCGGATGAGATCCCGGACTTCACGAGGAGTTCCAGATTGGTCCGGAGGTGAAGAATTATATATAGGAAGTGCAGTTTCGGCCATCGGGTGTGATCTGGGGGTCACCGGTATTGTACCGGGACCACCAGATGGGTCCCGGGGGTCCACCGGGTGGGGCCACCCATCCCGGAGGGCCCCATGGGCTGAAGTGGGAAGGGGGACCAGCCCTTAGTGGGCTGGTGCGCCCCCAAGGCCCACCCCCTGCGCCTAGGGTTGGAACCCTAGGGTGGGGGGGGGCGCCCACTTGCCTTGGGGGGGGGGGCAATCCACCCCCCTTGGCCGCCGCCCCCTTGGAGATTGGATCTCCCAAGGGCCGGCGCCCCCAAGGGGGCCTATATAAAGGGGGGGGTGGAGGGAGGGGCAGCCGCACCCTTGACCCCTGGCGCCTCCCTCTCCCCTGTCACATCTCTTCCTCTCGCGCAGACGCTTGGCGAAGCCCTGCTGCACGTGACAACTGCATCCACCACCACGCCGTCGTGCTGTTGGATCTCCATCAACCTCTCCTTCCCCCTTGCTGGATCAAGAAGGAGGAGACGTCATCCACTCCGTACGTGTGTTGAACGCGGAGGTGCCGTCCGTTCGGTGCTAGGATCTCCGGTGATTTGGATCACGTCGTGTACGACTACCTCATCCCCGTTCTCTGAACGCTTCCGCTCGCGATCTACAAAGGTATGTAGATGCATCTGATCACTCGTTGCTAGATGAACTCATAGATGGATCTTGGTGAAACCGTAGGAATTTTTTTTGCTTTCTGCAACGTTCCCCAACAGTGGCATCATGAGCTAGGTCTATGCGTAGTTCTTCTTGCGCGAGTAGAACACAATTTGTTGTGGGCGTAGATTTGTCAACTTTCTTGCTGCTACTAGTCTTATCTTGCTTCAGCGGTATTGTGGGATGAAGCGGCCCGGACCAACCTTACACGTACGCTTACGTGAGACCGGTTCCACCGACTAACATGCACTAGTTGCATAAGGTGGCTAGCGGGTGTCTGTCTCTCCCACTTTAGTTGGAGCGGATTCGATGAAAAGGGTCCTTATGAAGGGTAAATAGAAGTTGACAAATCATGTTGTGGCTTTCACGTAGGTAAGAAAACGTTCTTGCTAGAACCCTAATTCAGCCACGTAAAACTTGCAACAACAATTAGAGGACGTCTAACCTGTTTTTGCAGCAAGTGCTTTGTGATATGATATGGCCAAATTTGTGATGAATGATGAATGATCTATATGTGATGTATGATATGTTCATGCTATTGTAATAGGAACCACGACTTGCATGTCGATGAGTATGACAACCGACAGGAGCCATAGGAGTTGTCTTTATTTTTGTATGACCTGCGTGTCATTGAGAAACGCCATGGAAATTACTTTACTTTATTGCTAAACGCATTAGCCATAGTAGTAGAAGTAATAGTTGGCGAGCAACTTCATGGAGACACGATGATGGAGATCATGATGATGGAGATCATGGTGTCAAGCCGGTGACAAAGATGATCATGGAGCCCCAAGATGGAGATCAAAGGAGCTATGTGATATTGGCCATATCATGTCACGTTTATTATTTGATTGCATATGATGTTTATCATGTTTTGCATCTTGTTTACTTAGAACGACGGTAGTAAATAAGATGATCCCTCATAATAATTTCAAGAAGTGTTCCCCCTAACTGTGCACCGTTGCGACAGTTCGTTGTTTCGAAGCACCACGTGATGATCGGGTGTGATAGATTCTAACGTTCACATACAACGGGTGTAAGACAGATTTACACATGCAAACACTTAGGTTGACTTGACGAGCCTAGCATGTACAGACATGGCCTCGGAACACAGAAGACCGAAAGGTCGAGCATGAGTCGTATAGAAGATACGATCAACATGAAAATGTTCACCGATGTTGACTAGTCCGTCTCACGTGATGATCGGACACGGCCTAGTTGACTCGGATCATGTTATACTTAGATGACTAGAAGAGGGATGTCTATCTAAGTGGGAGTTCATTAAATAATTTGATTAGATGAACTTTATTATCATGAACTTAGTCTAAAATATTTACAATATGTCTTGTAGATCAAATGGCCAACGTAGTCCTCAACTTCAACGCGTTCCTAGAGAAAACCAAGCTGAAAGACGATGGCAGCAACTATACGGACTGGGTCCGGAACCTGAGGATCATCCTCATAGCTGCCAAGAATGATTATGTCCTACGAGCACTGCTGGGTGACACACCTGTTCTCCCTACAGAACAAGACGTTATGAACTCTTGGCAGGCACGTACCGATGACTACTCCCTCGTTCAGTGCGGCATGCTTTACAGTTTAGAGCCGGGGCTCCAAAAGCGTTTTGAGAGACACGGAGCATATGAGATGTTCGAAGAGCTGAAAATGGTTTTCCAAGCTCATGCCCGGGTCGAGAGATATGAAGTCTCCGACAAATTCTTCAGCTGTAAGATGGAGGAAAATAGTTCTGTCAGTGAGCACATACTCACTATGTCAGGGTTACATAACCGCTTGACTCAGCTAGGAGTTAATCTCCCGGACGATGCGGTCATTGACAGAATCCTCCAGTCGCTTCCACCAAGCTACAAGAGCTTTGTGATGAACTTCAATATGCAGGGGATGGAAAAGACCATTCCTGAGGTATTTGCTATGCTGAAATCAGCAGAGGTAGAAGTCAAGAAGGAACATCAAGTGTTGATGGTGAATAAAACCACTAAGTTCAAGAAGGGCAAGGGTAAAAAGAACTTCAAGAAGGACGACAAGGAAGTTGCCGCGCCCGGCAAGCAAGCTGCCGGGAAGAAGCCAAAGAATGGACCCAAGCCCGAGACTGAGTGCTTTTATTGCAAGGGAAGTGGTCACTGGAAGCGGAACTGCCCCAAATACTTAGCGGACAAGAAGGCCGGCAAAACAAAAGGTATATGTGATATACATGTAATTGATGTGTACCTTACCATTACTCGTAGTAGCTCTTGGGTATTTGATACTGGTGCAGTTGCTCACATTTGTAACTCAAAGCAGGAGCTGCGGAATAAACGGAGACTGGCGAAGGACGAGGTGACGATGCGCGTCGGGAATGGTTCCAAGGTCGATGTGATCGCCGTCGGCACGCTACCTCTACATTTACCTACGGGATTAGTTTTAAACCTCAATAATTGTTATTTAGTGCCAAGTTTGAGCATGAACATTGTGTCTGGATCTCGTTTAATTCGAGATGGCCACTCATTTAAATCCGAAAATAATGGTTGTTCTATTTAAATGAGTGATATGTTTTATGGTCATGCTCTGATGGTTAATGGTTTATTCTTAATGAATCTCGTACGTGATGATACACATATTCATAGTGTGAATACCAAAAGAGTTAAAGTTGATAACAATAGTCCCACATACTTGTGGCACTGCCGCCTTGGTCACATAGGTGTCAAACGCATGAAGAAGCTCCATGCAGATGGACTTTTAGAGTCTCTTGATTATGAATCATTTGACACGTGCGAACCATGCCTCATGGGTAAAATGACCAAGACTCCGTTCTCAGGAACAATGGAGCGAGCAACCAACTTATTGGAAATCATACATACTGATGTGTGCGGTCCAATGAGTGTTGAGGCTCGCGGTGGCTATCGTTATGTTCTCACCCTCACTGATGACCTGAGTAGATATGGGTATATCTACTTAATGAAACACAAGTCTGAGACCTTTGAAAAGTTCAAGGAATTTCAGAGTGAGGTTGAAAATCAACATGACAGAAAGATCAAGTTTCTACGATCAGATCGTGGAGGAGAATACTTGAGTCACGAATTTGGCACACACTTAAGAAAATGTGGAATAGTTTCACAACTCACGCCACCTGGAACACCTCAGCGTAATGGTGTGTCCGAACGTCGTAATCGCATTCTATTAGATATGGTGCGATCTATGATGTCTCTTACCGATTTACCGCTATCTTTTTGGGGCTATGCTTTAGAGACTGCCGCATTCACTTTAAATAGGGCTCCGTCGAAATCCGTTGAGACGACACCGTATGAATTATGGTTTGGGAAGAAACCTAAGCTGTCGTTTCTAAAAGTTTGGGGATGCGATGCTTATGTCAAGAAACTTCAACCTGAAAAGCTCGAACACAAGTCGGAAAAATGCGTCTTCATAGGATACCCTAAAGAAACTATTGGGTATACCTTCTACCTCAGATCCGAAGGCAAGATCTTTGTTGCCAAGAATGGATCCTTTCTAGAGAAGGAGTTTCTCTCGAAAGAAGTAAGTGGGAGGAAAGTAGAACTTGATGAAGTGTTACTTCTTGAACCGGAAAATGGCGCAACTCAAGAAAACGTTTCTGAGGTGCCTGCACCGACATGAGAGGAAATTAATGATGATGATCAAGATGCTTCTGATCAAGCTCCTACTGAAATTCGTAGGTCCACAAGGACACGTTCCGCACCAGAGTGGTACGGCAACCCTGTCTTGGAAATCATGTTGTTAGACAACGGTGAACCTTCGGACTATGAAGAAGCAATGGCGGGCCCGGATTCCGACAAATGGCTGGAAGCCATGAAATCCGAGATAGGATCCATGTATGAAAACAAAGTATGGACTTTGACTGACTTGCCCGTTGAGCGGCGAGCCATAGAAAATAAATGGATCTTTAAGAAGAAGACAGACGCGGATGGTAATGTGACCATCTATAAAGCTCGGCTTGTCGCTAAGGGTTATCGAAAAGTTCAAGGGGTTGACTACGATGAGACTTTCTCACCGGTAGCGAACCTGAAGTCCGTCCGAATCATGTTAGCAATTGCCGCATTCTAGATTATGAAATATGGTAAATGGACATCAAAACGGCATTCCTTAATGGTTTCCTTAAGGAAGAATTGTATATGATGCAGCCGGAAGGTTTTGTCGATCCTAAGAATGCTGACAAGGTGTGCAAGCTCCAACGCTCTATTTATGGGCTGGTGCAAGCATCTCGGAGTTGGAACATTCGCTTTGATGAGATGATCAAAGCGTTTGGATTTACGCAGACTTATGGAGAAGCCTGTGTTTACAAGAAAGTGAGTGGGAGCTCTGTAGCATTTCTCATATTATATGTAGATGACATACTTTTGATGGGAAATGATATAGAACTCTTGGACAACATTAAGGCCTACTTGAATAAGAGTTTTTCAATGAAGGACCTTGGAGAAGCTGCTTATATATTAGGCATCAAGATCTATAGAGATAGATCAAGACGCCTCATAGGTCTTTCACAAAACACATACCTTGATAAGATATTGAAGAAGTTCAATATGGATCAATCTAAGAAGGGGTTCTTACCTGTGTTACAAGGTGTGAAATTGAGCTCAGCTCAATGTCCGACCACGGCAGAAGATATAGAAGAGATGAGTGTCATCCCCTATGCCTCAGCCATAGGTTCTATTATGTATGCCATGCTGTGTACCAGACCTGATGTAAACCTTGCCGTAAGTTTGGTAGGAAGGTACCATAGTAATCCCGGCAAGGAACACTGGACAGCGGTCAAGAATATCCTGAAGTACCTGAAAAGGACTAAGGAAATGTTTCTCGTTTATGGAGGTGACGAAGAGCTCATCGTAAAGGGTTACGTCGACGCTAGCTTCGACACAGATCTGGATGACTCTAAGTCACAAACCGGATACGTGTATAATTTGAATGGTGGGGCAGTAAGCTGGTGCAGTTGCAAGCAGAGCGTCGTGGCGGGATCTACATGTGAAGCGGAGTACATGGCAGCCTCGGAGGCAGCACATGAAGCAATTTGGGTGAAGGAGTTCATCACCGACCTCGGAGTCATACCTAATGCGTCGGGGCCAATCAAACTCTTCTGTGACAACACTGGAGCTATTGCACTTGCCAAGGAGCCCAGGTTTCACAAGAAGACCAGGCACATCAAGCGTCGCTTCAACTCCATTCGTGAAAATGTTCAAGATGGAGACATAGATATTTGTAAAGTACATACGGACCTGAATGTAGCAGATCCGTTGACTAAACCTCTCCCTAGAGCGAAACATGATCAACACCAGAATTCCATGGGTGTTCGATTCATCACAATGTAACTAGATTATTGACTCTAGTGCAAGTGGGAGACTGTTGGAAATATGCCCTAGAGGCAATAATAAAAGCATTATTATTATATTTCCTTGTTCATGATAATTGTCTTTATTCATGCTATAATTGTGTTATCCGGAAATCGTAATACATGTCTGAATAATAGACACCAACATGTCCCTAGTAAGCCTCTAGTTGACTAGCTCGTTGATCAACAGATAGTCATAGTTTCCTGACTATGGACATTGGATGTCATTGATAGAGAGATCACATCATTAGGAGAATGATGTGATGGACAAGACCCAATCCTAAACATAGCACAAGATCGTATAGTTCGTTTGCTAGAGTTTTCCAATGTCAAGTATCCTTTCCTTAGACCATGAGATCGTGTAACTCCCGGATACCGTAGGAGTGCTTTGGGTATACCAAACGTCACAACGTAACTGGGTGACTATAAAGGTAGACTACGGGTATCTCCGAAAGTGTCTGTTGGGTTGACACGGATCGAGACTGGGATTTGTCACTCCGCTTGACGGAGAGGTATCACCGGGCCCACTCGGTAATGCATCATCATAATGAGCTCAATGTGATCAAAGTGTTTGATCACGGGATCATGCATTACGGTACGAGTAAAGTGACTTGCCGGTAACTAGATTGAACGAGGTATTGGGATACCGACGATCGAATCTCGGGCAAGTAAAATACCGATTGACAAAGGGAATTGTATACGGGATTAATTGAATCCTCGACATCATGGTTCATCCGATGAGATCATCGTGGAGCATGTGGGAGCCAACATGGGTATCCAGATCCCGCTGTTGGTTATTGCCCGAGAGCCGTCTCGGTCATGTCTGCCTGTCTCCCGAACCCGTAGGGTCTACACACTTAAGGTTCGGTGACGCTAGGGTTGTGAAGATATGTATGTGCAGTAACCCAAATGTTGTTCGGAGTCCCAGATGAGATCCCGGACGTCACGAGGAGTTCCGGATTGGTCCAGAGGTGAAGAATTATATATAGGAAGTGCAGTTTCGGCCATCGGGTGTGATCTGGGGGTCATCGGTATTGTACCGGGACCACCAGATGGGTCCCGGGGGTCCACCGGGTGGGGCCACCCATCCCGGAGGGACCCATGGGCTGAAGTGGGAAGGGGGACCAGCCCTTAGTGGGTTGGTGCGCCCCCCAAGGCCCACCCCCTGCGCCTAGGGTTGGAACCCTAGGGTGGGGGGGGGCACTTGCCTTGGGGGGCAATCCACCCCCCTTGGCCGCCGCCCCCTTGGAGATTGGATCTCCCAAGGGCCGGCGCCCCCCCCAGGGGGCCTATATAAAGGGGGGAGGGAGGGGCAGCCGCACCCTTGACCCCTGGCGCCTCCCTCTCCCCTGTCACATCTCTCCCTCTCGCGCAGACGCTTGGCGAAGCCCTGCTGTACGTGACAACTGCATCCACCACCATGCCGTCGTGCTGTTGGATCTCCATCAACCTCTCCTTCCCCCTTGCTGGATCAAGAAGGAGGAGACATCATCCGCTCCGTACGTGTGTTGAACGCGGAGGTGCCGTCCGTTCGGTGCTAGGATCTCCGGTGATTTGGATCACGTCGTGTACGACTACCTCATCCCCGTTCTCTGAATGCTTCCGCTCGCGATCTACAAAGGTATGTAGATGCATCTGATTACTCGTTGCTAGATGAACTCATAGATGGATCTTGGTGAAACCGTAGGAAAATTTTTGTTTTCTGCAACGTTCCCCAACAGCGGGTCCGAGCCCGAGGGAGATTCCCGACCAGACAGGATGGGCGAAGCAGCGACCGCGCCGCCACCTGAAGGGCCAGGTGCACCCTTGTCTGCATGCAAGGTGAGGCTCTCCATGGGCGCGCAAGTGGAAGACAGCCGTGGACCCGCAGCCCGCGTGGCGGGTGGAGAGTGGCCCACTTCAGCCCTGCGTGGCCCGTTGCCGCCTGGGCGTCCCGAGGCAGAATCCTACCGCGATGGCGGCATATCTGCATGGGATCGCTCGCCTGCGGATGCCGACGCTGCATGCACAGGCGAATCGCCCTCGTGTCGCGTGCATTCCTCCTCTTCTCACTACAAAAAAGATACACTTCCGTGATGATGCGTGTTTGTCATAGTAGGCCATGTTTTCTGTCATGCATGTACATCCATGATGATTTTATGACAGAATCAAGATAGTCATACCTGTGCTGTCGTAGAAGTGTTCCATGACATTACCAAAATTATCATCACGTAAGTGTCCACTTCCATGACGATAAATGGCGTGTCATGGAAGTGCTTTCGTCAAGGGTGACCAACACATGGCATCCACTGTAACGAGTCGCGCTAAGCTATCGGGTCCGGTTTTGGATCCGATAACCCGCTAACATCCCGGACCAATGAGGATTTTCCACGTGTAAAATTCTCATTGGCCGGAGGAAACACATGTTGGCTCACCGTTGGGACAGATGTCATCCATTCATTGGACAGGAGGTGCCTATGATACGTCGACACGTGACACGGCCCAACGAAGGCCCATTCCAGTGAAAAGGCCGGCCCGTTTGACTTGGTCAAAAGGTAACGGGCCGGCCCACAAAAAGCGTGTTAACGGCTTGTTCGTATATAGCCCATTTACGACCCGTTAACTCACGCCCCGTTATGGCCTATCGGAATTAAGCCCAGTAGCTTCATCTGGGCCGTCCAATATGATTCCAGCCCGTTGTAACTTCCGGCCCATGTATGTCCCATGATGTCTTTCGGCCCATACGAGGCCATTTGTAACTCTTGGCCCATTAATGGCCCGTGGTGAATCTGGCCCGCAATGAACAGTGTACCGCTTTATACCAATTAACGACCCATTATTCCATTGGGCCTTTTCCAACCCGTGTTATCTTTCGGCCTTCTCAGGGCCCATTTATTCTTGGGCTCATTTCCATCATTCAGTTACTTACGAGCCATTACTGGCCTTTTCTGCTTGTGGGCCAAATTCAGCCCGTGGTTACAATCGGCCCATTTGCGACCCATTAATCCGTTGGGCCGTTTTCATAGTGTCATCAAATACGGTCGATTAATGAAGGCCCGTTATTGTCGGCCCATGAACGGATGATTCCAAATCTAGCCCATTTACGGCCCATAATGCGGTATGTTATTGGCCCATGTTTGCCCTATCATACGGCATGTAGAAGGCCCATTGATGCTACGGCCCATAGAAGGCCCATTGTTTCTACGGCCCTTAGAAGGCCCATTGTTTCTACGGCCTGTAGGAGGCCGATGGTAACTAAAGTAAATATGTAGCCCATGGTTATTGTGGCCTAGTTTTAAAAAATAGGTTATTGCGGCCACTAGCAAACCGCGAAAAAAGAACTGCACCGACTACAAGCAAACAAATAAAGAAGACAACAAGGAAATAAATAAGCAAGCAACTTATGCTAGGCTATCATGGCTATTACACATATTACATCCACTGGGCATCAAAGTTCGCCACCAGTGCAAACATAGGGAACAAAGCAGCATATCATATACACTGGTTGTCAAAGTTGGCGACCAGTGCAAATAAACGCCGCAACAAAACAAGTCTGGAACTGAAACCACTTCAGAAGATCTCAAGAAACAATATCCTGGGTACCCATAATGCTGGCAAGATGCTTAGCAAGCTTATTAACTTTCTCTTGTAGGGCGCATAAATCCTCCAGCACTTGCTGTTGCACCAGAAAGTATGCATCTGAATTCTGCAGGGGCTTTCTCAGTCCTTCGGCTTCCTGTCGCATAACATATGATCGATGTCTTTCAACTTGAAGTTGAGACTCAAGAAGTCGAACTGATTCAGGCAGCGAGTTCGAAGAGCTGGTGCCAGCAGTAGTAGCCAGTAACTCGAACACTACATCAAGACAGGACTTTGGGGTTGTCTCAGTGTCTTCAATATAGTTTTTTATTAGCTTTCTTGGAGACCAACAGGGATGTCTCACTATCTTGAACCTTATATGCGTTACTTCCTTTACCATTGCATAACAGGGTACTCTTCTACAATATTTTATCCGTGTTCTAAAAGAGAAACAAACAAACACATCACAGGTTTACCATGTAGTATATGGAACTCATTTTGGTAAACCAGTTCAGTAGTAAGGTGGACATGATAACAGCATGAAACAAACATATATCTATGTAGTATGGTCACTGTATGGTCTATATCATTCTAATTTATGTTGCCAAATCAAGATAGATACAGTTCGAATCATATCTATTTAAGACAAAGCAGCATAGACATAATATAAGTGTGGGAAACTACACAGTAATAACAACACTTGTAATGTGCATGGCATGAGAACATAACTCTTTATTCAATTGAAACTGAAATCAACATAGAGCAAGTTACAACAGCAAAAACGTTAAAGAAATAGGTTTAAAACATACTTGTTGCGCCATTGGAGTTTCAGTTGCATCCTTCAAATTTGAAATTAGTTGGTATGAGTAAATACAGTGATGCAAGAGCAAAGTAGTATGAACCATAGCTATGGAACTTGACCTGAGAACAATTGTTCTTCTGCTTTAAGCGTTGACTTGGGGTTCGGAGTGGTGGTTCTTGTGCTTTAGGCACTGCAGTTGCCTTACTAATTGCTCGTGTTTGGGTGCTCTGTGGTGGAGACATTGTTGTGTCAACTGGAACTGGGTTACTATCTGCTGGGGCTGGGGTTAGAAGGGGTGTAGTTAGTTCTCTGTCCAACTGGGTAGGGGTACAATCTGCGTGAGTCTGGGTTATGTGTGGTGGGGCTGGTTCTTGGGCAAGTACAACCGTGGTTCTATCTGCATTGACAGGTAGCACGATCTTTTCTAAAGACCGCGTTTTTACTCCCACAGATACTGCCATCACCCCCTCCAATTGAAATGACTGATAAACAAGAAAAGTAATTGAATATACAGACATTGTAAGATAGACAGGTGCAATGGATAGTAGGGAAGAAAACAACGCATGAAATAATTCACATTTATGTTGTCTAACCAAACAGAATAGCAGGACATAATTTCACATATGATGGATAATTAAACAAGATAGCATGACAGAATTTCACATGTATGATGGCTAACTAAACAGGATAGAATGACATACTTCAAAATATGATGACTATGTAAACAGGATGGCATGATATAACTATACGATGTGTCTATTAAAGTGGTTGGCATGCCATAAATCACAAACATGCCGTCGATGGAAACATGATGGCATGATATAATTCACGGATAGAATGACATAATTCAAAATATGATGACTATGTAAACAGGATGAGATGATATAACTATATTATGTCTTTAGAAAATGGGTTGGCATGCCGTAAACATCATGGCATGATATAATTCAAATATATGATTTATATACTAAGCAAGTGAGAAGAGGGCAATCGCATATATGATGTGTCAACTAAGGAGATGGCATTCAATATTGTGTATATGATGTAAAAATTAAGCATTGCAGTAAAACATATGCATGATATGAGTAATATAACCCTGCCAAGTTTGAGCATACACCTCAGGGGGATAATAGGACTGGTCATCTGCCTCTGAATCCTCCTCTGAAGAGCTATATGTAACCAGCAAGATATCTGCTTTAGCAGGTAGCATTGTCTGCTCTGAAGACCTTGTTTTCACTCCAGATTTCTGAAGGAAATATGCCCTAGAGGCAATAATAAAGTTATTATTTATTTCCTTATTTCATGATAAATGTTTATTATTCATGCTAGAATTGTATTAACTGGAAACATAATACATGTGTGAATACATAGACAAATAGAGTGTCACTAGTATGCCTCTACTTGACTAGCTCGTTGATCAAAGATGGTTGTGTTTTCTAACCATAGACATGAGTTGTCATTTGATTAACGGGATCACATCATTAGGAGAATGATGTGATTGACATGACCCATTCCATTAGCTTATCACCCGATCGTTTAGTATGTTGCTATTGCTTTCTTCATGACTTATACATGTTCCTATGACTATGAGATTATGCAAATCCCGTTTGCTGGAGGAACACTTTGTGTGCTACCAAACGTCACAATGTAACTGGGTGATTATAAAGGAGCTCTACAGGTGTATCCAAAGGTACATGTTGGGTTGGCGTATTTCGAGATTAGGATTTGTCACTCCGATTGTCGGAGAGGTGTCTCTGGGCCCTCTCGGTAATGCACATCACATAAGCCTTGCAAGCATTGCAACTAATGAGTTAGTTGCGAGATGATGTATTACAAAATGAGTAAAGAGACTTGCCGGTAACGAGAGTGAACTAGGTATTGAGATACCGACGATCGAATCTCGGGCAAGTAACATACCAATGACAAAGGGAACAACGTATGTTGTTATGCGGTCTGACCGATAAAGATCTTCGTAGAATATGTGGGAGCCAATATGAGCATCCAGGTTCCGATATTGGTTATTGACCGGAGACGTGTCTCGGTCATGTCTACATTGTTCTCGAACCCGTAGGGTCCGCACGCTTAAGGTTTCGATGACAGTTATATTATGAGTTTATGAGTTTTGACATACCGAAGGAGTTCGGAGTCCCGGATGAGATCGGAAACATGACGAGGAGTCTCGAAATGGTCGAGACGTAAAGATCGATATATTGGATGACTATATTCGGACATCGGAAAGGTTCCGAGTGGTTCGGGTATTTTTCGGAGTACCGGGGAGTTACGGGAATACGGGGGAAGAAGTATATGGGCCTTATTGGGCTTTAGGGGAGAGGGAGAGGCAGGCCGCACGCCCTCCCATTGACTAGTCCGAATTGGACTAAGGGGAGGGGCGGTGCCCCCTCCTTCCTTCTCTTCCCTCTTCCCCTTCCTTGTCTCCTACTCCTACTACATGGAAGGACTCCTAGTTGGACTAGGAAAGGGGGAATCCTACTCCCGGTGGGAGTAGGACTCCCCTAGGGCGCGCCATAGAGAGGGCTGGCCCTCCCCTCCTCCACTCCTTTATATACGGGGGCAGGGGGCACCCCATAGACACAAGTTGATCTTCGTGATCGTTCTCTTAGCCCTCCATCATAATCCTCGATAATATTGTAGCGGTGCTTAGGCGAAGCCCTGCGACGGTAGAACATCAAGATCGTCACCACGCCGTCGTGCTGACAGAACTCTTCCCCGACACTTTGCTGGATCGGAGTCCGGGGATCGTCATCGAGCTGAGGTGCCGTAGTTTCGGTGCTTGATCGGTCGGGCCGTGAAGACATACGACTACATCAACCACGTTGTCATCACGCTTCCGCTCTCGGTCTACGAGGGTACGTAGACAACACTCTCCCCTCTTGTTGCTATGCATCACCATGATCTTGCGTGTGCGTAGGAAATTTTTGAAATTACTACGTTCCCCAACAGTGGCATCCGAGCCAGGTTTTATGCATAGATGTCATATGCACGAGTAGAACACAAGTGAGTTGTGGGCGATATAAGTCATACTGCTTAACAGCATGTCATACTTTGGTTCGGCGGTATTGTTGGATGAAGCGGCCCGGACCGACATTACGCGTACGCTTACGCGAGACTGGTTTTACCGTCGTGCTATGCACACAGGTGACTAGCGGGTGTCAGTTTCTCCAACTTTAGTTGAACCGAGTGTGGCTGCGCCCGGTCCTTGCGAAGGTTAAAACAACACCAACTTGACAAACTATCATTGTGGTTTTGATGCGTAGGTAAGATTGGTTCTTGCTTAAGCCCGTAGCAGCCACGTAAAACTTGCAACAAACAAAGTAGAGGACGTCTAACTTGTTTTTATAGGGCATGTTGTGATGTGATATGGTCAAGACATGATGCTTAAATTTTATTGTATGAGATGATCATGTTTTGTAACCGAGTTATCGGCAACCGGCAAGAGCCATATGGTTGTCGCTTTATTGTATGCAATGCAATCGCCCTGTAATGCTTTACTTTGTCACTAAGCGTTAGCGATAGTCGTAGAAGCATAAGATTGGCGAGACGACAACGATGCTACGACGGAGATCAAGGTGTCGCGCCGGTGACAATGGTGATCATGATGGTGCTTCGGAGATGGAGATCACAAGCACAAGATGATGATGGCCATATCATATCACTTATATTGATTGCATGTGATGTTTATCCTTTATGCATCTTATTTTGCTTTGATTGACGATAACATTTTAAGATGATCTCTCACTAATTATCAAGAAGTGTTCTCCCTGAGTATGCACCGTTGCGAAAGTTCTTCGTGCTGAGACACCACGTGATGATCGGGTGTGATAGGCTCTACATTCAAATACAACGGGTGCAAAACAGTTGCACACGCGGAATACTCAGGTTATACTTGACGAGCCAAGCATATACAGATATGGCCTCGGAACACGGAGACCGAAAGGTCGAGCGTGAATCATATAGTAGACATGATCAACATAGTGATGTTCACCATTGAAACTACTCCATCTCACATGATGATCGGACATGGTTTAGTTGATTTGGATCACGTGATCACTTAGAGGATTAGAGGGATGTCTATCTAAGTGGGAGTTCTTTAGTAATACGATTAATTGAACTTTAATTTATCATGAACTTAGTCCTGGTATTATTAACATATCTATGTTGTAGATCAATAGCTCGCGTTGTTGCTTTCATATGTTTATTTTGATATGTTCCTAGAGAAAATTGTGTTGAAAGATGTTAGTAGCAATGATGCGGATTGGATCCATGATCTGAGGTTTATCCTCATTGCTGTACAGAAGAATTATGTCCTTGATGCACCGCTAGGTGACAGACCTATTGCAGGAGCAGATGCAGACGTTATGAACGTTTGGCTAGCTCAATGTGATGACTACTTTATAGTTTAGTGCACCATGCTTAACGGCTTAGAATCGGGACTTCAAAGACGTTTTGAACGTCATGGACCATATGAGATGTTCCAGGAGTTGAAGTTAATATTTCTAGCAAATACCCGAGTTGAGAGATATGAAGTCTCCAACAAGTTCTATAGCTAAAAGATGGAGGAGAATCGCTCAAGCACTAAGCATGTGCTCAGATTGTCTGGGTACTACAATCGCTTGAATCAAGTGGGAGTTAATCTTCCAGATAAAATAGTGATTGACAGAATTCTCTAGTCACCATCACCAAGTTAGTAGAACTTCGTGATGAACTATAATATGCAAGGGATAACGGACACGATTGCCAAGCTCTTCATGATGCTAAAATCGACGAAGGTAGAAATCAAGAAAAACATCAAGTGTTGATGGTAGACAAGACCACTAGTTTCAAGAAAAGGGCAAAGGGAAGAAGGGGAACTGAGGGAGTCCTGGATTAGGGGGTGTTCGGATAGCCGGACTATACCTTCAGCCGGACTCCAGGACTATGAAGATACAAGATTGAAGACTTCGTCCCGTGTCCGGAAGGATCTTTTCTTGGCGTGGAAGGCAAGCTAGGCGTGCGGATATTCAAGATCTCCTACCATTGTAACCGACTCTGTGTAACCCTAACCCTATCCGGTGTCTATATAAACCAGAGGGTTGTAGTCCGTAGGACGAACCATCATCATACACAATCATACCATTGGCTAGCTTCTAGGGTTTAGCCTCCTTGATCTCGTGGTAGATCTACTCTTGTACTACCCATATCATCAATATTAATCTAGCAGGAGTAGGGTTTTACCTCCATTGAGAGGGCCCGAACCTGGGTAAAATAAAGTGTCCCTTGTCTCCTGTTACCATCCGACCTTGACGCACAGTTCGGGACCCCCTACCCGAGATCCGCCGGTTTTGACACCAACATTGGTGCTTTCATTGAGAGTTCCTCTGTGTCGTCGCTTTTAGGCCCGATGGCTCCTTTGATCATCAACAATGATGAGGTCCAGGGTGAGACTTTCCTCCCCGGACAAATCTTCGTCTTTGGCGGCTTCGCTCTGCGGGCCAATTCGCTTGGTCGTCTGGAGCAGATCGAAAGCTACGCCCCTGGCCATCAAGTCAGGTTTGGAAGCTTAAACTACACGACAGATATCCGCGGAGACTTGATCTTCGACGGGTTCGAGCCACAATCAAGCGCGCCGCACTACCTCGAGGGGCATGATATAGCTCTGCCTCCGAATAGTGCCATGGAGGCCGCACACGCACCGGCCCCGATCCTCGACTCGGAGCCCGCTGCGTTCTTTGAGGATGAACGGTTGGACGTCACCTCGGGGGCTGCGATCTTGAAGGCGATCGAGCTGAACGCCAGCCCCGCACTCCGCACGGCCCATGACTCCAAGGAGTCAGATTCTTCTCCGAACTCCGGGCCTCCCGTGCCCCTACCGATCGAATCCGATTGGGCGCCTATAATGGAGTTCACCGCCGCGGATATCTTTCAGTACTCACCTTTCGGTGATATCCTGAATTCTCTCAAGTCTCTCTCTCTCTATCAGGAGAGCCCAGGCCGGACTATGGTCTGCGAGGTTGGGATTCGGACGATGAAGAAATTCAAAGCCCACGCACCACCCACTTAATAGCCACTGTCGATGATTTAACCGACATACTTGACTTCGGATCCGAAGACTTCGACGGTATGGACGACGAAGATGGAGACGAACAGGAACCAGCACCTATAGGGCGCTGGACCGCCACCCCACCTAACGATGTATTCATGGTGGATACCCCTAAAGGAAACGACAACAAGGAAAAAGGGGACAAAAAAGGGATAAACCCTCCGAAAAGCAATCAAAGCGGCGACGAAAACGCCGAGCCAAGCCCCGCCTCGATCAAGACCCAGCCATAGAGCAGGATGAGCCGGTAGACGACGAGCATGCCTCAGAGCAACCGTCCGAACAGGGCAACGCGGATAGAGAAGACAGATAGCCCTCCCCCGGCCATAACAGAACTCCGGACGATCTCACGCCGGATAAAACCACGGAGTAGAAGAATCTCCACGAAAGGCTCGTTGCCACAGCACGCAGCCTGAAAAAGCAGAAGCGGAAGCTAAAGACGTCGGAAGATGCACTCAGAATAAGATGGAGCAAGGTAATCAAGACCGCAGACAAATACGGCGGCAGCCGCCGCACTAAAAGCTATCCGAAGAGAAAACTACTGCCCGAGTTCGACCAAGAGGCCCTAGAGCCCTCGCATTCAAAAAATAAAAAAGCCACACGGTCGGATAGACGACCCCACGGCCACCATAAAACGGCAAGCGGCGCCGCACTCAATGCGGCATGCGACCCAATTAAAGACTCGCATCATGGCCCAGCCAGGTCCATTTACGGGCCAAGAAAGCAAGCTCTCACAAGCAATGCAAAAAAGCCATCATCAGAATCCGGCACACCCAAATACAGGGGTGCCGCACACCCCCTATGTTTCACCGATGAGGTCCTGGAATATGAATTTCCAAAGGGATTCAAACCCGTCAACATAGAGGCGTACGATGGAACAATAGACCCTGGAGTCTGGATCGAGGATTATATCCTCCACATACATATGGCTAGAGGAGATGATCTCCATGCCATCAAATATTTACCCCTTAAGCTTAAAGGGCCAGCCCGGCACTGGCTTAAAAGCCTTCCCGAAAACACAATTGGAAGTTGGGAAGAGCTCGAGGATGCTTTCCGAGCAAATTTTCAAGGGACCTATGTCCGCCCCCCGGACGCAGACGATCTCAGTCACATAACTCAACAGCCCGGAGAATCAGCTCGACAGTTCTGGAACAGATTCCTTACTAAAAAGAATCAGATAGTGGATTGTCCGGACGCCGAAGCCTTAGCAGCTTTCAGGCATAATGTCCGAGACGAATGGCTCGCCAGACACCTCGGCCAGGAAAAGCCAAGAACAATGGTCGCACTCACAAGCCTCATGACCCGCTTTTGCACAGGAGAGGACAGCTGGTTGGCACGATGCAGCCCCAGCGACCCAAGTACATCCGAAATCAGGGATGGAAACGGAAAACCGCGACGAAATAAGGACCATCGCCGAACCAAAGAAAAAAGTCCGAAGAGCACGACAGTCAATGCCGGATTCAAAAGCTCACGGCAAAATCAGACAAAACCACCCCTTCAGGACAATAGGGACGATCCGTCCAGCTTAAACAGAATCCTGGACAGAATATGTCAGATACACGGTACTCCTGGGAAGCCTGCCAATCACACCCACAGAGACTGTTGGGTTTTTAAACAATCCGGAAGGCTTAACGCCGAACACAAGGGGCTCGATACACCAAGCGAAGACGAGGACGAACCCCAGAAGCAGAACACCAGGAAACAAAAGAACTTCCCACAAGAAGTTAAAACAGTGAACTCACTTCACGTAACAAAACGTGTGGCACCCATAAAGGTACGCACAATAAAACCTATCCCTCAGGGGTCCCGCCACTGGTTATTAAAACCAATCATTTTTTATCAGCTAGATTATTCTAGAAATATCAAAAACGCAGGCCGGACTGCCCTGATACTCGATCTAATAATTGACGGATTCCAGTTTACCAATGTCCTTATGGACGGCGGCAGTGGACTAAACCTGATATATCAGGATACAATCCACCGCATGGGCATAAACCCAGCAAGAATCCGCCACAGCAAAACCTCCTTTAAAGGGGTAGCACCAGGCCCGGACACCAATTGTATGGGTTTTCTCTGGCTTGCAGTCATATTTGGCTCTGCCAATAACTTCCGTCGCGAAAAGCTGACCTTCCATGTCATCCCGTTTTCAAGTCGCTATCAAGCACTAATGGGACGCGGAGCTTTCGCTCGCTTTAACGCAATACCACACTATGCATCTCTCACGCTTAAGATGCCCGGTCCATGAGGCATCATCTCTTTAAAGGGAGCGCATTAAAATACGCCTCCTCCAAATGGAGGACTGCGCGGCCGCTTAAATAGCCGCACAATAAAGTGGCCTCGCCAGCCAAAAGACTTTTTCGATATAAGTCATTAAAAGCCACGGACCCGGACTAAATGAGTTCGGCACAAGTCCATCATCAATGCAGGCTTAAAATGCCATATACCCCCGTACCGGGGGCTATACGCAGAGACAATAAAGGTCAACTTTATATATTTTTTACTTTATATTTTGTTTATTATCTTTTTGTTCCGCACGACCCATTTTCAATTCAGTTCCTCTCTTTTCCAGATGAACGTCGTGCGGCGCCCGTCCAGGACACGGCACAGCGGAGACACAGGCGCAGACGTGCAGTAGGGACCCGTCCTAAGGATTCTTTTTAGATTAAGACCCTGCGTAAACCTTTTTTACTGTCTCTTGCTGCTATACATCCCCTGGTTTTTTCTACTATAACAAAGGAGGAGGCTGGCGTTTTGGCATGTGGCCACGCCAGAATTTTTGCTCGTACCTGGACACTAGGGGCTCTTTTTTTAAGGGTGTTGTTTCACCCGCACTCATAAAGACCGAACACCTTAGGGAGTGTTCGACGTCGCGAGTTTTGGCACTATATGCATCAGCTCCGAATCACGTCTTTGGTCAAATGTTGGGTTGCCCGGCTCCTGAGTTCGGCTACATTACGTTTCACTCTATCGGCTAAGGTAGCACCAGGAGAACTACTGCGATTGTGCCCCGGTTCGGCCGGGTGAGCACCTCAGTAGAGAAAGCCGAAAACTGACTGTCATGATGTAGCGCGAGACTGGTCGCCACTCGATGACTCATAGGAATTTATCGGATTCCTCCACTTTGACGAAGGGCCGTTTCCCGGTCAGGCACGTATGCCCCCCGAATTCGGGCAAGCGCAGTCGCCACTAAGGGGCTACCTAAAGAGTCCCACTGTCAAGCTCCTATGGCTAAGTGAAAGTGTTAAAGCATTATAGTCCGGTTGCCTAGCCCGCTGCGCTATCACCTCCTTTGTAGGACCAAGACGTTGGGTTAAGTGTGAAAATGCGTCTTCTGCGCGCACCCCCGCACTATGTGCGTGGGGGCTGAAGCCAACGACTGCAATCTTTCAGAATTTATATATTAAAACGGACGCACAGGAGGTGTTCTTAATACTTGAAGGCACAAGTCTAAAAAATGCCACTACAATTTATCAAAATACTGTTTTATGATTACATATGCTATCATAATATAGCATCCTTCGAGCACTGCGTCTCTATTACGCGAGCGCCTTCGAGGACTTCCTCAAAATAGTGCTCGGAAGGTATTCGGCTTTTATCCGAATCCCGGGACGCAACAATGGTGGGATCCATATCTGCCCAGTATGTCTTGACACGGGCAAGAGCCAGCCGAGCGCCCTCTATGCACGCTGACCTCTTCATAGCATCGACACGTGGCACCACATCTAGCGATTGCTGCACCAAACTGAAATAACTCTTCGGCTTCGATCTCCCCGGACACAGATGATCCATGACGTACTTCATGGCGAGTCCGGACAACCTATTCAGTTCGGCCCATTGGGCCAGGCGATCGTCCACTGCCAGTGGACGCTCTGGACTGATGAATTGCGACCAAAAGAGCTTCTCCACTTCATGATCCTTTTTATCTCAAAAGTGTTCGGTCGCATCAGCAGCACTAGCCGCCAAATCCAGATACGTGTCCTCTACACTCCACATCTGGTTTAACGGGGCAAACTTCGGATCACAAAATTTTCTCCGCAGCGAGAAGGGCTTTCCATCCACAATTTGTCCGGCTTGACGCAGCTCTTCCCTTGCCGCTCTCATTATAGAGCGGGCGTCCTTGGCGTCAGCAACAGCCTTCTCTAAGCTCGTTTGCCTCGCCTGACCCTCTTCTTCAAGAAGCTTGCAACGGTCTATAGCACTCTTTAACTTTACGGCCACATTAGCCATCTCCTCCTTGCTTCGGCAATGGGCAGCCTGTTCGGCTTTCAGCTCTTCAAGGGCTTTCACGGCAGCCGCATCACTTTTACTGGCTTGTTCCTTCGCTCGGGCGTGTTCGGCCCTAAGACCCTCCACGGCGGGCGCACCATCTGCGTCAAGCATACACACGGTAAGCTATTGACATAAAGCTCCTCTTACTAACCATCGCCCGACGATTTCAATACCTTGGGCATCATCAAGCCGCTTGTTAACAAGCGCGATGTCGGCTTCTGCCTCATCAAGTTGTCGCTTCAGTTCGGCAAATTCACGAGTCTGGCTTGACTCTGGACAATCCGCCACCTACATATAAAGGTGCCACTTAAAGGACCTGGGATTAAGATCCTCTGCGCGCACAGAGTCTCAGGGGCTACTATCTACACAGGGCGCACTTTATTTATGCGCAACTAACACAAGTGTACATTATTTAAAACGTACCTCAAGGCTGCCAGTAAACTTTTGACGGCCTCGTGCAATCCTCTTTCTGCGGATGACATCTTTTCAATCACCGTGTTCATCAACACATGATGCTCCTCTGAGACAGAGGCTCGCCCCAGCAGAATCTTTAGCTCCTCCGGCCGAACACCAGATGGTGCCGGACTCGTCCCATGGCCGCCCTCAAAGGCCGGACGCGGAGAACCTCGGGGGGCCACATGGCCACCTTCCGCCCCTGTCGGATCCGGAGAAATCCTCCGCGATGACACTTCAGCATCGCCCACCTTGCTAGGCGATACAGAAGGAGGAGGCGTTCCGCTCTCCATCATCTCCAGAAGAAGATCCCCCGAGGACGAGTTCTGCTGAGAAGGGCTGAGGTCCGAGCTACAAAGTAAGGTTTCGGTTAAAACTTCTCAGATATAAATCAAGGATTTCTCTTAAAAGGAAAACTCTTCTTCTACTTACGGCTCGCTGGAGAGCTGGTCCCTTTGAGGGTTTAGTTCGGCCGAGGGGCTCCCCGGCGTTGGGCCCTCTGACAAGGATTCTTTCCCCCGCTTCGAGGCTATGGTCTCCGGGTCGTCAGAGGCGGCCCTTTTCTGTCCCTTAGGAGAGGAATTATCGATTCCCCCCTTCGGAATGACCTCTTTTGAGGAGGCCATGGTTTCCTTGTCCTCCCCCTTATTTCCCTCCAAAGGCACTACCTCCAGCATCTTGACTAGCACGGGATCCAGCCTGGTTTCGGGAAGGGGAGCCGGACACCTGATCAGCTTCGCCTTCGCTATCCACTCCTGCTTAAAAGGAGAAGCGCTGTTAAGAGCAAGTCAATTATGCGGATAGAAGGTCCGGGCACAAGGTCACTTACTTGAGTATCTGGGCGATTGCGGCTTAAACCCACATCCTCGGTCAAATCCGGACTCACTTCTTATGATCCGAAGAACAGTTTATACATCTCCGCGGGCGTCGCGCCCATAAAATCCAGGAGAACTCGCGGTTCCTCTGGATTGAACTCCCACAGGCGAAGGGGGTTGGCCGGGCAGTGTCCGGCGAATCAGCATGACCTGTGTCACCTTGACCAGGTTGAGGTCTCCTTCCAAGAGATCCTTAATGCGGCCCTGCAGCAGAGGTGCGTCTTTGGGCAAGCCCCGATCTAACCCTGTGTTGATCCACGACGCTAACCGCGGTGGGGGACCCTAGCGAAAGGCAGGAGGCGCCACCCATGCGGTGCCCCAAGGAGCGATGATATAGAACCACTCCTGTTGCCATAAGCCAAGCTCCTCTTGAAAAGTGCCCTCGGGCCATGGAGCATCGGTATTTCTTTTTATAGCAGCGCCTCCGCACCCTGCGTGGCGCCCCTCGATCATCTTCGGTTCTACTTTGAAGGTCTTGAGCCATAATCCGAAGTGAGGGGTAACACGGAGGAACGCTTCGCACACAACAATGAACGAGGAGATATGGAGGATGGACTCCGAAGCTAAGTCGTGGAATTCCAGCCCATCATAAAACATCAGCCCCCTTACAAAGGGATCCATTGGGAAGCCTAAACCCCGAAGGAAGTGGGATATGAATACCACACTCTCACCGGGCTGAGGGCTAGGGATCACCTGTCCTTGAACAGGCAACCTGTGCGGAATCTCGCCGGTCAGGAATTTAGCTTCCCTCAACATTAATACGTCCTCCTCCGTAATGGAGGAGGGCATCCATCGGCCTTGGAGGTCGGAGCCAGACATTGTCGAAAGTCCGGTGCGCCTGGAATCTGGAAGCCTAGGGTGTTGGAACTCGAGGCGAGGGGCGAGCTTGTTTTGAGAATAGAAGAGGGGAATAGGGTCTTGGTCTCTTTATAAGAGGCAGAATACCAAGAGCCCTCCCCGTAACCGTCTTGGACTAGCCTTTAATTAAGGCAAAACATGCTAACGGGCACGACTGGGTTACCCACGTCCGCATTAATGAGAATCCCGTTAGAGGGGGCACACGATCTCTGCTTTGACAAGACGTGCCAAAGAAACCGCCTCGCTAAACGCGCTGAGGGGGAACAATGAAAACAATTTATATAAAGAGCTTGGCCGCAGTGTTATGACGCACTGCGGAATACGTCAGCAGATTTGATTTGTGTTAATATTATTCTCTATATGGCAATATGTGGAAACTTATTTTGCAGAGCCGGACACTATTTTTGGTGTTTACAATCTTCTTGAAGAACTTGGAGGAGGAACCCGCCTTGCAATGCTGAAGACAATCTGCGCGCCGGACTCGTCGTCATTTAAGCCTGGTTCAGGGGCTACTGAGGGAGTCCTGGATTAGGGGTGTTCGGATAGCCGGACTATACCTTCAGCCGGACTCCAGGACTATGAAGATACAAGATTGAAGACTTCGTCCCGTGTCCGGAAGGATCTTTTCTTGGCGTGGAAGGCAAGCTAGGCGTGCGGATATTCAAGATCTCCTACCATTGTAACCGACTCTGTGTAACCCTAACCCTATCCGGTGTCTATATAAACCGGAGGGTTGTAGTCCGTAGGACGAACCATCATCATACACAATCATACCATAGGCTAGCTTCTAGGGTTTAGCCTCCTTGATCTCGTGGTAGATCTACTCTTGTACTACCCATATCATCAATATTAATCTAGCAGGAGTAGGGTTTTACCTCCATTGAGAGGGCCCGAACCTGGGTAAAATGAAGTGTCCCTTGTCTCCTGTTACCATCCGACCTTGACGCACAGTTCGGGACCCCCTACCCGAGATCCGCCGGTTTTGACACCGACATGAACTTCAAGAAGAATGGCAAGCAAGTTGCTGCTCAAGTGTAGAAACCCAAGTCTGGTCCTAAGCCCGAGACTAAGTGCTTCTACTGCAAAGGGATTGGTCACTGGAAGCAGAACTACCCCAAGTATTTGGTGGATAAGAAAGGATGGCAAAGTAAACAAAGGTATATTTGATATACATGTTATTGATGTGTACTTTACTAGTGTTCATAGCAACCCCTCAGTATTTGGTACTAGTTCAGTTGCTAAGATTAGTAACTCGAAACGGGAGTTGCAGAATGAACAGAGACTAGTTAAGGGTGAAGTGACGATGAGAGTTGGAAGTGGTTCCAAGATTGATATGATCATTATCGCACACTCCCTATACTTTCGGGATTAGTGTGGAACCTAAATAAGTGTTATTTGGTGTTGAGCATGAATATGGTTTGACCATGTTTATTGCAATATGGTTATTCATTTAAGTAAGAGAATAAATTGTTGTTCTGTTTACATGAATAAAACCTTATATGGTTACACACCCAATGAAAATGGTTCGTTGGATCTCGATCATAGTGATACACATATTCATAATATTGAAACCAAAAGATGCAAAGTTAATAATGATAGTGCAACTTATTTGTGGCACTGCCATTTAGGTCATATTGGTGTAAAGCGCATGAAGAAACTCCATGCTGATGGGCTTTTGGAATCACTTGATTATGAATCACTTGATGCTTGCGAACCATGCCTCATGGGCAAGATGACTAAGACTCCGTTCTCCGGAACAGTGGAGCGAGCAACTGACTTATTGGAAATAATACATACTGATGTATGCGATCCGATGAGTGTTAAGGCTCGCGGCGGGTATCATTATTTTCTGACCTTCACAGATGATTTGAGCAGATATGGGTATATCTACTTGATGAAACATAAGTCTGAAACATTTGAAAAGTTCAAAGAATTTCAGAGTGAAGTGGAAAATCATCGTGACAAGAAGATAAGGTTTCCACGATCTGATCACGGAGACGAATATTTGAGTTACGAGTTTGGTCTTCAATTAAAACAATGTGGAATAGTTTCACAAATTCATGCCACCTGGAACATCACATCATAATGGTGTGTCCGAACGTCATAACCATACTTTATTAGATATAGTGCAATCTATGATGTTTCTTACCGATTTACCACTATAGTTTTGGGGTTATGCATTAGAGATAGCTGCATTCACGTTAAAAAAAGGGGCACCATATAAATCCGTTGAGACGACACCGTATGAACTGTGGTTTGGCAAGAAACCAAAGTTGTCGTTTCTTAAAGTTTGGGGTTGCGATGCTTATATAGAAAAGTTTCATCCTGATAAGCTCAAACCAAAATTGGAGAAGTGCGTCTTCATAGGATACCCAAAAGAAAATGTTGGTTACACCTTCTATCACAGATCCGAAGGCAAGATATTCGTTGCTGAGAATGGATCCTTTCCAGAGAAGGAGTTTCTCTCGAAAGAAATGAGTGGGAGGAAAGTAGAAAACTTGATAAGGTAATTGTACCATCTCCCTTATTGGAAAGTAGTTCATCACAGAAATCTGTTCTTGTGACTACTACACCAATTAGTGAGGAAGCTAATGATGATGATCATGTAACTTCAGATCAAGTTACTACCGAATCTCGTAGGTAAACCAGAGTGAGATCCGCACCAGAGTGGTACGGTAATCCTGTTCTGGAAGTCATGTTACTAGACCATGACGAACTTGCGAACTATGAGGAAGCGATGATGAGCCCAGATTCCGCGAAATGGTTTGAGACCATGAAATCTGAGATGGGATCCATGTATGAGAACAAAGTATGGACTTTGGTTGACTTGCCCAATGATCGGCAAGCAATTGAGAATAAATGGATCTTCAAGAGGAAGACGAACACTGATAGTAGTGGTACTATCTACAAAGCTAGACTTGTCGAAAAAGGTTTTTGACAAAGTTCAAGGTGTTGACTACGATGAGATTTTCTCACTCGTATCGATGCTTAAAGTCTGTCCGAATCATGTTAACAATTGCCGCATTTTATGAAATCTGGCAAATGGATAAACAAAACTGCATTCCTTAATGGATTTATTAAAGAAGAGTTGTATATGATGCAACGAGAAGGTTTTGTCAATCCTAAAGGTGTTAACAAAATATGCAAGCTCCAGCGATCCATTATGGACTGGTGCAAGCATCTCGGAGTTGGAATATACGCTTTGATAAGTTAATCAAAGGATATAGTTTTATACAGACTTGCGGTGAAGCCTGTATTTACAAGAAAGTGAGTGGGAGCACTACAGCATTTCCGATAAGTATATGTGAATGACATATTGTTGATCGGAAATAATGTAGAATTATTCTGCAAAGCATAAAGGAGTGTTTGATAGGAGTTTTTCAAAGAAAGACCTCGGTGAAGCTACTTACATATTGAGCATCAAGATCTATAGAGATAGATCAAGACGCTTGATAAGTTTTTTCAATGAGTACATACCTTGACAAGATTTTGAAGTAGTTTAAAATGGAACAGTCAAAGAAAGAGTTCTTGCCTGTGTTACAAGGTGAGAAATTGAGTAAGACTCAAAACCCGACCACGGCAGAAGATAGAAAGAGAATAAAAGTCATTCCCTATGCCTCAGCCATAGGTTCTATAAAGTATGCCATGTTGTGTACCAGATCTATTGTATACCCTACACTTATGTTGGCAAGGGAGTACAATAGTGATCTAGGAGTAGATCACTGGACATCGGTCAAAATTATCCTTAGTGGAATAAGGATATGTTTCTCGATTATGGAGGTGACAAAAGGTTCATCGTAAAGGGTTACGTCGATGCAAACTTTGACATTGATCCAGATGATTCTAAGTCTCAATCTGGATGCATATTGAAAGTGGGAACAATTAGCTAGAGTAGCTCCGTGCAGAGTATTGTTGACATAGAAGTTTGCAAAATACATACGGATCTGAATGTGGCAGACCCGTTGACTAAACTTCTCTCACAAGCAAAACATGATCACACCTTAGTACTCTTTGGGTGTTAATCACATAGCGATGTGAACTAGATTACTGACTCTAGTAAACCCTTTGGGTGTTGATCACATATCGATGTGAACTATGGGTGTTAATCACATGGTGATGTGAACTATTGTTGTTAAATCACATGGGATGTGAACCTGATTATTGACTCTAGTGCAAGTGGGAGACTGAAGGAAATATGCCCTAGAGGAAATAATAAAGTTATTATTTATTTCCTTATTTCATGATAAATGTATTATTCATGCTAGAATTGTATTAACCGAAAACATAATACATGTGTGAATACATAGACAAATAGAGTGTCACCAGTATGCCTCTACTTGACTAGCTCGTTGATCAAAGATGGTTGTGTTTCCTAACCATAGACATGAGTTGTCATTTGATTAACGGGATCACATCATTAGGAGAATGATGTGATTGACATGACCCATTCCATTAGCTTAGCACCCGATCGTTTAGTATGTTGCTATTGCTTTCTTCATGACATATACATGTTCCTATGACTATGAGATTATGCAACTCCCGTTTGCCGGAGGAACACTTTGTGTGCTACCAAACATCACAACATAACTGGGTGATTATAAAGGAGCTCTACAGGTGTATCCAAAGGTACATGTTGGGTTGGCGTATTTCGAGATTAGGATTTGTCACTCCGATTGTTGGAGAGGTATCTCTGGGCCCTCTCGGTAATGCACATCACATAAGCCTTGCAAGCATTGCAACTAATGAGTTAGTTGCGAGATGATGTATTACAAAACGAGTAAAGAGACTTGCCGGTAACGAGATTGAACTAGGTATTGAGATACCGACGATCGAATCTCGGGCAAGCAACATACCAATGATAAAGGGAACAACGTATGTTGTTATGCGGTCTGACCGATAAAGATCTTCGTAGAATATGTGGGAGCCAATATGAGCATCCAGGTTCCGCTATTGGTTATTGATCGGAGACGTGTCTCGGTCATGTCTACATTGTTCTTGAACCCGTAGGGTCCGCACGCTTAAGGTTTCGATGACAGTTATATTATGAGTTTATGAGTTTTGACGTACCGAAGGAGTTCGGAGTCCCGGATGAGATCGGGGACATGACGAGGAGTCTCGAAATGGTCGAGACGTAAAGATCGATATATTGGACGACTATATTCGGACATCGGAAATGTTTCGAGTGGTTCGGGTATTTTTCGGAGTACCGGGGAGTTACGGGAATACGGGGGAAGAAGTATATGGGCCTTATTGGGCTTTAGGGGAGAGGGAGAGGCAGGCCGCGCGCCCCCCCATTGACTAGTCGGTGCCCCCTCCTTCCTTCTCTTCCCTCTTCCCCTTCCTTGTCTCCTACTCCTACTACATGGAAGGACTCCTAGTTGGACTAGGAAAGGGGGAATCCTACTCCCGGTGGGAGTAGGACTCCCCTAGGGCGCGCCATAGAGAGGGCCGGCCCTCCCCTCCTCCACTTCTTTATATACGGGGGTAGGGGGCACCCCATAGACACAAGTTGATCTTCATGATCGTTCTCTTAGCCGTGTGCGGTGCCCCCCTCCACCATAATCCTCGATAATATTGTAGCGGTGCTTAGGCGAAGCCCTGCGACGGTAGAACATCAAGATCGTCACCACACCGTCGTGCTGACGGATCTCTTCCCCGACACTTTGCTGGATTGGAGTCCGGGGATCGTCATCGAGCTGATGTGCCGTAGTTTCGGTGCTTGATCGGTCGGGCCGTGAAGACGTACAACTACATCAACCGCGTTGTCATAACGCTTCCGCTGTCGGTCTACAAGGGTACGTAGACAACACTCTCCCCTCTCGTTGCTATGCATCACCATGATCTTGCGTGTGCGTAGGAAATTTTTGAAATTACTACGTTCCCCAACAATTTCTCCATCACCAATTCAAATGACTGATGCACAGGAAGAGCAGTTGAATATACAAACATTGTTGACAAATGCAACGAGTAATACAAAAAAAGGACAGTATGATATAATTCACATATATGATGCTTGAATAAACAACATGGCATTGCAAAATTCACATATATAATGCCTTGCAATAAGATAGCATAGCATAATTCACATATATAATGTTTTGCAACAAGATGGCATTGCATAATTCACATATATGGTAATTAGACACTAAACAGGTGGCATTTACACAAAGCATGTCTAAACTAAGCAAATGACATAGCAATGCAAGATACCATACACACGATATGAGCAACATAACCCTACCAAGTTAGAGCATGCACCTCGGGGGGAAATAGGACTGGTCATCTGTCTCTGAATCCTCGTCTGAGGAGCTATCTGTAACCAACAAGACATGCGCTTCGTCAGATAGCACTGTCTGCTCTGAAGACCTTGTTTCCACTCCAGATTTTCCATGACCGTGTCGATGGCTGATGCACAGGAAGAGTAATTGAATGTACTAAAATTGTTGACAAATTTAAAACGTAATAAAAAAATGATGGCATGATATAATTCACATATAAGATGACTGGCTAACCAGGGTGGCATTGCAAAATTCACATATATGATGCCTGGCTAAACAAGATAGCATTGCATGATTCACATATATAGAAACTAAACAGATGGCATTGACACGAAGTATGTCTAAACTAAGCAGATGACATATTTGATGTATAAAGTAAGCAATGCAAGGCACCATATGCATGATATTACCAACATCAACATGCCAAGTTAGAGCGAAGACCTCAGGGAGTAAATAGGAGTGGTCTTCTCCTTCTGAATCCCCCTCAGAACAATTATCTTCCTCTTGATTACAGTTCGAAATGGGTGGAGGGGGCTGCCTTTGCACCCGCCATGGAGCGACATCTGCATGAAATTTTATTGCCACACAAGGCTTGTCTCTTTTGCTCTACATGTTAGTTCCATTGTGTACAATAACTGACATGCATAGGAATAAAACATAGTGAGATTATGTAAGGAGTGCATGCACAAATCCAGAGTGATGGTAGCAAACTGTGGATAGACCCAAAACCAATGATAGCAGCCAGATAATAGCTTTAGTTAAAAATACAGATAATGGCTCCTTTAATGTTTGTTTGCCCCCAACATGAAACTCATAGTAGACACCCGAGATTAACCAGATAGTAGACATGTAGTACTGATTGTTGCCCCAATATCTACCCCACAACCATTTTAAAACTCAAGTTTCAGCATTAGTTTGGACCTGACTCGGAGTCTAATAGGTGAACACGACGATAAAGTAGCATGTCATCATATTAAGTGATGCATAACCTAAGCAGACATGGAAGAGTGCGACCTCTCTTGCGGACCCGTGTAGTCCTCAAGGTCATCTGCTTAGTTGATGATGGTAACGAAGTTGTCGTGGCTGCCGGCGGCGGGGAAGAAGATCTGAGGCGGTGAAAGATAGTTTGGAGAGCGGATCCCTGCTGTGGTGAACCCTTCCGTCGTTGGAGCAGCTGAGCTGGGGTGGAACACAGCGCAGCAGGAGTAGGACAAACCACACAAGGTTTTCTTTGACACATATTTGTAACAGAAGTAATTGTGTAAGGGCTTGTTTGAATTTGAGGATTCTAACAATGCAGGGATAGGAAATAGACATGAATAGGATAGGAATGCACGTGCAAAATAGAGAATTTAAAAACACAGGATTTCTGTCAATCTGGGTGTTTGGTTCACAAGAATTGGAAGATCACATTATGCAAACAGGCATGGTGAGATTAAGTCAAACCACAAGAAAATTTACGGTTATAATGCTATTATGCTACTATCTCTTAGTCTTGTGCTTCATGAATAGGAATTTGAAAAGGAGGACAAGTGGAAATTAAAATTCCTACGGTTTTTCTTTCAAGGAGACACTAAAGGAACAAATCCTACAATTTTCCTTTGCTCCATTCCTTTGAAGCAAATGCATGAATAGTAGTACCATAGGAAACTTTCCAATTCCTATGTTTTTCCTTCACTTTTCCTTTCAAGCACTGGCGATTCTAGTAGGCAGGCTTGAGCAAGGAAAAGCCTACACTCAAAAAATGTTTTTGTGCTACTTTTACTACTTTGGACCCAGGCCACTGCCCTACTAGCTCAACTCCTAGGCCCATCGACAAATGCACAGCTCAAACGCGCAGAGATAAATAGTGATGGCGTTCAAGAGAGTCCATCACGGATAGCTAAGTTGCCTGGTACCTCACTGCTTGTCATATAGCAGGATAAAATATTCGTATTTTACGTTACTACGTGTGCTTAGTGAACAATATATATAACATGTAGAGTAAAAAAGAGATGCAAGAAGTGTACAACCTCTTTGGCGAAGCCATGTAGATCTTAGTGTGATTGGGTTGGTCGGTGAGGATGCTCAGGCTGACTTGGCTGTCGGAGGAGGGGAAGAAGATCTTAGGCGTCTGGAGATGGAGCCCGGGGTACTACTCCGCTGTGATGGAGGGTTTCGTCGTTGGAGCAGCTCCGATGAGTTGTACGACATCGAGGCTGAAGCAGGACAAGAGAGACAACGTTAACCTAAGTGGAATTCTAATAGCATCTTCAATAGATGACGTAAAATACATAACCACAAAGTGCTAGACGTAAAATACATCAGCCGCTCATCTTTGAACTTAACTGCCGAAACTGAATTTAACTGTCGAAACTGAACTTAACTGTCCAAACTGAATTTTGCTATCGAACTGAATTTTACTGTCGAAACTAAACGCATTAGTAGAAGAAAAGCAGTAGCAGCAACGCCTGCGAGAGTCGGGGCAGCTGGTCATGTAGCAGCATCAGGGTGAGGCTACACATCAGTCGACTGACTTTTTCATCTCTGGTCAGTCGATTTTCCAGTTGTTCGATACAAAATCAAGGGCCCACAGTTCATCTTCAACCTCCACTCCCTGAGCTGCCAGCCACCACTGGCCAAACCGCCAACCCCCGCCGCCCGCTGCCGGCGGTGCGCCGCCCCGCCCGCCCCGAAACCACTCCCCGCCGCCAGTCTGCTGCCACCCCGGCCATCCCTCTAAGCCCCCCCGTGCCGAGCTTTTTCTCCGGCCATGCCACCGCCCCACCACCGCCGGCGACCACCGACCCCACCCTGAACCCTAAGATAGATAGTGGGGTACCTCTCTAGTGAGCCCCCCTCCCCGCTGCGGCTGGTTCTTCCTTAACTCCGAGAAGCCCCCCCCCACTCCGTGAAAATCGATTGAACCAAAAGTCGATTCAGTCTACTGAAGTGTAGCTAAATTGGAGCAGCATCGCAAGCAAGAGCAAGAGCAAGAGCAGCAACGCGAGCAAGAGCAAGAGCAAGAGCAGACCAGGCAGGGGACCGAGAGCAAGAGCAGAGCAGCAACGCGAGCGAGAGCTAAAGCAGCATCAACTCCTACTGATGTGGACATCGCCGCCGAGGGAGCGACGCCGTGGAGGAAGTGGTCGGCATGGATGGAGCCGCGCCATGTCGGCTCGGGACCGAGCGCCGGTAGCACCGTGAGATTGAATCAAGAAGAAAATGCGGCGATTAGTGTACAACCTCTTTGGTGGCACTGATTAGGACTTAGCTTCATCCGAGGAAACGGTGAAGATGCTGCTCTTCCGGTGGTGCAGGTGAAGACAGCAGTGTGGGAATGGAGGTGGCGCAAAAGAAGAGGGGAACGTCAGGGGAGCTCCTTGGAGGTGGAGGACGGGGTGGCTGAACCGGCGGGACAACGAGATTGACGATGGATCCTCATCTGGTATGGTGGATGAGGGACGTCGAGGTGTTGTTGTGGACCACGTCATCGGGGAAGAGGCTCCGGCTGGGTGGCAGACGAAGGAGGGTGTGGGGCTTCACTGGTTTTTGCGGCCTTGATGTACGAATGGGTGGGCGGATGGGATGGGAGTGGGGAACCATGGCTTAGGGACGCGCTTGTCCGAAATGTGGGGTAAGTTAAGAAAGTACCCCCATCGATTTCAGCTAGGTGGTTCTTTCAGTTCAGGGGTATCACGGGCATTTCGCGTGTCGGGATTTTACAGGAGTAATTTTGGAATAGCAAGGCGTGGGTTGAGATGGACGGTGTTTTTGTAGCACGAGACAAATATATATCTTAAATATTTCAGGGTAACAAGCCGCGGGTTGAAGAGGTGGGAGTTTTGCAGCATAATAGACAGAGACGCTAGCTTGAAATTTCGGCATAACAAGGCGCGGTTTGAAATTTTAGGAGAACAAGCTTAACGTGTACCAAAAAAAGACAATTCGCACCTCATCACTAGAGAGAGCCATGTCCCATTTTACTATATTACTAGAAATGCATTCAAATACAACAAAAAAAACTTAAAAAAATTGGACAACAAACATAACGTGTACAGTACCAAAACAATTTGCACTTCCCTCAACAATAAAAAAACAATGTGTGTTGTCTAGCATATGGACTAAATTTGAGTACATTTTCCCTATTTGAATGGGATTGTACTCGGGTTAGTTATACAACCATCTAAATATTATCTTCACAACACATGACATGAATATAGGAGAAGTAACTTCCTATATAAATACGAACTACATGTACGTACGATCTCAAATTCAAATATATGCATCCATTTTATGTTGAATTCAAATCATAGTACATGTATGCTCTAGCTAGATGTTCGGAATCTAAACCATGTATGACATACTACGTACAATGTGTTTAACACGCACAACACACACACAAACACCATTTAGACTAGTAAGGTACACGTGCATTGCATGCGTTAAATTTGGCAACCAAATTATGAATAAATACCACATTATAACATGTAAGCTTTGAGTCATATATGCATGATGTAGATGTTCGTTTAATTCTTATAGTTCATTTCATTCAAAATCATCCAGTTTTTATAAGAAAGCTAATCTATTTTAAGATTCATGGAATTGTGCGTTGTAAGGCATAAAATAAAAACAAATAATGGCAAATCATTTAAAAAAACATTTGGGCAATTCTTATACAGAAGATTCTAGAACAAAGAAGAAGTGCTTGTGTTCTGAGGTTTGTGCATTATGCTTAAGTTCAACCATGGAGTCTTCTAGATTGTACATGTGGCAAAATCTGGTGGAATCTAGATGATATCCAACGGCCAGTAGTGCTCAAATTTGCCATCTCTGCACCATCGGATTGGCTTCATCCAACGACCATCTTTCAAAGTTAAAGTTATCCGCACACTATATAAAAAATACAAAATATAGTATATATAGGGGTATAGATATAGATATGTGATGCGAAAGCCACCCATCATCTCCAATTAGAATAGTGTGTCCATGCACGGATGCAATGTGGCCAAACGATGTCTGCCATCGGTATCTCAAATTCAAATCAGTCTGACCTTGTTCAATGTGTATACAGTACAACATGCTCATTTCCAAACCACACTTCGCATATCTCAGTTATATTCAAGCATGCATGGGTTTCAAACATCATGATATCTTATTTAAATATTTGAATTCAACTTTACATTGATTATGACCTCACCTAGTCTTTTACCCCCACACAGTCGTCTTCTCTTTATAGTTGTACCACTAACTTTCTCTCGTGCATGCATGCACACACACTACCAGTCGGCATTATCCATCGCACACATGCAATCTTTTTCTTTAGGTCGGTCTCCCATGCATGCACACACACACACACACACCCCTCCCCCTCTCCATCATATCGGGCATTCTTTATCTCTCACATGCATGCGCACGATCGATGTTCCTCTATGTGTGTGTATATATAGCTAGGTATTTCACAGTTTTCCACACAAACCAATCAATCTATATATCTAGTGATGTCTCACCCTCTTTCCCACTGTCGGTGTCAAAACCGGCGGATCTCGGGTAGGGGGTCCCGAACTGTGCGTCTAAGGTCGATGGTAACAGGAGACATGGGACACAATGTTTACCCAGGTTTAGGCCCTCTCTATGGAGCTAAACCCTACTTCCTGCTTGATTGATCTTGATAAATATGAGTATTACAAGAGTTGATCTACCACGAGATCATAATGGCCAAAACCCTAGAAGTCTAGCCTTTATGACTATGATTATGATTGTTGGCCTCTACGGACCTAGCCCTCCGGTTTATATAGACACCAGAGGGGACGAGGGTTACATAAAGTCGGTTACAGAGAAAGGAATCTTCATATCTGGTCGCAAATCTTGCCTTCCACGCCAAGGAGAGTCCCATCCGGACACGGGTAGAGTCTTCGGTCTTTATATCTTCACAGCCCATCAGTCCGGCCCATGGCTAACAGGTCGGACACCCGAGGACCCCTTAGTCCAGGACTCCCTTAGTAGCCCCGAACCAGACTTCAATGAAGGGGTGTCCGGCGCGCAGATAGTCTTCGACATTGCAAGGCGGGTTCCTCCTCCGATGACTTCAAAGTGATGTATTCGGCCTTCCATTTATTGTCGTACCCCTCTGCTTCTGTGTATCAACAACTTCAGCTTCCACCTGTCGAGCGAATGCGAGAAGTCAGGGTGTTTTTACACATAACACCCCGACCATGTAAGAAGAGTGCCTATTTAAAGAGATTGGATCTCAGATCCGTTCAGCACCAGGCAAAAAAATCTTAAAGCTTGCTAGGAAAGACCACTCCAACCTGGCTAGCGCTCCCAGCTCCTCCCGTCCCTGCGTCCCAGAAAAAGGCGATTGGGAGAAATGTTCCATATCTCACGGTCAGCTAGTGAAGCTGCAAACACGGGGATTTCTTCCCCCCGCGGATCTGGTCCCTGTTCGGGCAGGGTTGACCTCCTTCAATGACGGGGCTCAGGCAGAGAATTTCCCCCAATCCATCTGGGGGGAGAGAGTGTGCTTCGTCCCCTATTTGCTAAGAGATGTCGGGTTTCCAATTCATCCGTTCCCCCGAGGGCTTCTGGAGTATTATGGCCTCCAACTGCACAACTTCACTCCCGCCTCCATCTTGCATATCGCGGGTTACGTCACTCTTTGCGAGCTATTCTTGGGTTGTGAGGCCCATTTTTAATTGTGGAGAAAGCTATTCTGTCTCGTCCTGCGCAACCACGAGGGATCAATATTTGAAGTGGGCGGAGCCGAAATATGGCGCATCGCCGAGACCGGATACCTATCCAGCACATCAAAGTAGGCATCCGAAGAGTGGCCTTCCGAATGGTTCTATATTGAGGACGTCGCACTTCCTGACCCAGTTCGGAGGGGTCTTCCTGAGTTCACAAGCGTTCCTTTGAAGAAACGCCACAACTGGCACCCTCGGAGTCTCGAGGAGGAAGATAGTGCGGAAGTTCGTCAACTCATGAGCAAGATAAGGACGCTCGCCAAGTCCGGATTATCAATAGTCGAGGTAATGGTGACTTCCGTAGTACGGGGGGTTCAGCCACTCCAATACAGAGGTCTTCCCATGTGGCACTACAATGGGGAGGATGACGCCTCCCGCTGCGGCCGGAAGGGTCCGGATACCCCCGCCGCTGTGGCCAAAATATTGGCCGAACTGTTCAAAGGGGAGGAAGAGGAATTTCTTCATATCAAGCGCAGAGATATATTTTCCATGTACAGTCCTCCTAGCTGGGTAAGTCCCAACCCCTCTGCTCTACTCACTCCACTCACTGAGCCACTTTCAATGAATATTAACCCGTCCATTTATAACAACACTGGTGAAAGATCTCCGAGGGGCTTCACAGCCCCGCCCCAGAGCTAGAGGGCCACAATCGAGACCTTGACCCCGGATTCAAAGAGGATCCGGATATATTCGTGGTGCTCAAGGACGGGGTGTTTTACCAGGTGAGCTATGACGACACGGAAGTGGCCATCACCGCCGATTATCCCGGTCTTCTCCCTGCCTCACACGTAAGTAATCAGGAGACATCTCCTCCGAAAGAGTTCCCTTGTTCTGCCTCACCCACCACACTGTCTCGTGCTCAAAAGGGGAGGCGTTCGGCGCGCCATGCTACCCAAGAAGCAACTCAAAAGAGAGCGGCCCCTACGCCAGGCAAGCCTTCGAAGAGGAAGGCAAACAAAGACACGGCCGAGCCTTCATCGAAGAGGTATTGATTTGTGAATATGCCCTTTGGCAGTTGCATCCAACTGTGACTTTTTCGTTTATACTGTATCAGGAAAAGAGTTCATCAGACTATGTCCGGGGGTCCGGCCGGTCATACTCCCAACAGCCGGGATCCAGATCCTACTGCAAAGAAAGGGGCTGATACGGGGGCGAGACCGGATTGTCCTTCGGTAGAGGATTCGAATGATGTATCCATCACAAACTCGGAAGTGGAGAGCGCCATGAATCATTGGCGCCGGAGGGCCGTTCTATGGGACCCCAGCTTTACCAAAGAGGCATTCAATGCCTTCAGCTCGGCTGATGCATACATCCGAGCTGCTCAAGACGGGCTTAACAAAGCCACATATCAGGATTTAAAAGATATGCGGGTAAATTTACATTGTCCAGACATGCTAATTATATACCAGTAGCCCCTGAGACTTGAAGCAGTTAATACAACTGATTTGAGGATCATTGTATAACCAAGTGCTTACAGAGAAGAACAACTTGTTGTCTCAAGAGATAGAAAAATGTCGAACACAGCTAACCGCTGTTACCGCCGAACTGGAGAAATCCAAGAAGGCGTCAACTGGTAATATTCCCCTCCATCGAGAAAACATAATTATATGCCAGCTATGTTAACACTGTTGCTTATCTCATGACAGGATCGTCCGATCAACTGGAGGAGCAATTGAAGGCCGCTCAAGTGGGTGAGAAAGAGTCCAAAAGAGTACTCGCAACGGGCGAACGTGTGTTGACACGAGTTAGGGAGGAGAAGAACAAACTCCAGGATTCCAACACCCAGCTGGGCGAAGAACTGAAAGATGTGCGAGCCCAGCTGGCGGACTCCGTGAAGGAGAATAAAAGGCTGCGAGGCGGCATATTCGGTATGTGGTCAAACTTACCTTCAAGTAATTAAGAGATAAAGGGGACTGACAGAGTTATGTCTACATGTATGCTGACCGGTCGTCCCGAAGAGGAGATATCTGGATTCTCGGGCAATCTGCTACAAGAGCTATCGCAAATGCACGAGCAAGCTCAGCAGGCGATGAGAAGTGTTGCCAAGGCCTTGCGGCCATCCGCCTCCCCTCCACGAAAGATGTAGGAGCTTATACAACTATTCAAGGGAGCGGGGTGGCGCTTTCGATTGTGGAAGATATCGACCTGCCGGGAAGGTGCACGAGAAGCCTGGGCCATGGTGAAAACACGGTATGCCAAGCTTGATCCTAATCATATGGCTCGGGACGGACCTCTAGGGTCAGATGGAAAAGAAGTTCCCGTTAATTTGGTATATGACCAAGTAGAAGTAGCCGCCAAGTATTCTCAGCAGGATTGTAAGTTAGACAACTTGCTAGACGGTATAGAGGAGGAAATTTTTGAGTCCAAGTGACTATGTACTTTCCTTGACATATGTAACTCTAGCTGAATTGTAAAACTATTGTCATGGCAGACCTTTTCGCTTCGACCTCTGGACCCGAAGGTGCGGAGTGTTTCCGAATACCTGAGCGGTAAAATAGACAGGGGTATGCATGGAAACCAGGCGTAGGGGTCATAGTTGCTTGAATAGACAAGTTGTATCTGGCTAGTTATGTTATATTACATTATGATTGTAAGAAACATCTTCCAGAGAGAATAGTTCCATTAAGGGTTCCTTTCCCTGGGTGTGCATGCGTTAAAATGCATGTCCGAACTGTGATTGGAAAAATCGCAGTATACATAACATCTGGGGGTTCACAATGGGGTGAATGCAAAACATGTTTAATCCACCGACCAAATATTCCCTTAAGAATGCTAGCTTTCGGCTTCACCCAATCCGAGGTACACATCCGGATGACCCGGCAGTAACAACCGCAGAGGTGCTCCCTTTATGCCCTAGCCGAACTAATGGGAATGTAGGGCATAATCACAGGAGCCAGGCAACCCAGCTTGGCCAAAACTTAAGTCATATCGATGCATATAATGGCGAAGAAGAGGTACATATGGGAAAAAACGCATATGTGATGAGCTTGATGCTCCGAAAATAATAATAATAAGCTTCTGTCAGGGAAGCCCCCAGGTATAATGGACGTACATGTTCGAGGATGTGTACATCACAGGTGCACGGTTTAGCCGCGCGAAAGCTTTAAGGCTAGAAAAAAAAGGGAAAACAAAAAGAGAGGAAAAAATAATGGAAACAACAGGGAGAAGGAGACAAACAAATAGTTCGGCGCTAGGCATAGAATCTTCGGAGTCTGGCCGCGTTCCAGGGGTTCGGCTCTAGGTGATTGTCTGATGCATCACGCAGGCGGTACGCTCCTCCAGTGAGAACTTCGTCAATGATGAAGGGACCCTCCCAATTGGGCTTGAGTTTGTCCTTTTTCTTCTCCGGCAAGCATAGAACGAGTTCGCCAACATTATAAGTCCTGGCCCGTACTTCTCTGCTTTGATATCTGCGGACTTGTTGTTGATAAAACGCGGAACGGGATTTTGCAACATCGCGCTCCTCCTCCAGGGCATCTAGGCTGTCCTGCCGATCAAGCTCGGCCTCTCTCTCTCTCTCTTCGTACATGTGCACTCGAGGTGAGTCATGAATAATATCGCATGGCAACACAGCCTCCATGCCGTACACCATGAAGAAAGGTGTGTATCCAGTAGTGCGGTTGGGCGTGGTCCACAACCCCCAAAGTACGGAGTCGAGCTCCTCAACCCAATGCTTGTCTGATTCTCTCAAAGACCGCACTAGTCTGGGTTTAATGCCGCTCATAATAAGACCATTGGCCCATTTGACTTGACCGTTTGTTTGCGGGTGATAGACAGAGGCATAACCGAGCTTAATGCCCAGATTAGCACACCAGGTTTTCACCTCATCGGCTATGAAATTGGAGCCGTTGTCGGTGATGATGCTGTGTGGAACACCATAACGGTGCGCAACACCGGATATGAATTCTATCACTGGCCCGGCCTCGGCCGTTTTAACTGGTTTGGCCTCTATCCACTTAGTGAATTTATCCACCATGACCAGCAGATACTTTTTCTTATGGCATCCTCCTTTAAGGGGTCCGACCATATCGAGTCCCCAGACCGCGAAAGGCCATGTGATGGGGATCATTTCTAGAGTGGTGGGGGCATATGGCTTTGGTTGGCGAAGAGCTGGCATCCGACACAACGTTGGACAAGGTCCTGTGCATCTTCTCGGGCCGTCGGCCAATAAAAACATGTACGAAAGGCCTTGCTAACAAGGGCCCGAGCTGCGGCGTGGTGACCGCCGAGACCGGCATGAATTTCAGCCAGGAGCTGCCGCCCCTCTTCCTCGGAGATACATCGTTGAAGGACTTCGGTAGCGCTTTTCTTGTAGAGCTCTCCATCGTGAATCTTGTAGGCCTTCGAACGCCGGACAATGCGGCGAGCCTCATTCTGATCCTCAGGGAGTTCTCTCCTATTAAGGTAGGCCAAGAAGGGTTCGGTCCATGGGGCAATGACTGCCATGATGAGATGGGCCGACGGTGTTATTTCGGTGGCCGAGCCCCCGATGATATCGGTGTTCGGAATCTGGGGTTGTGTTTGGATCCGGACTGGTGTTGCTGCTCTCCCCTTGCCACACCACGGACGGCTTAAAAAGCCTTTCCAGAAAGATGTTAGGTGGGACGGGGTCGCGCTTGGCGCCGATGCAAGCAAGGAAGTCCGCCGCTTGATTACTTTCTCGAGCCACGTGATGAAACTCGAGCCCCTCGAACCGAGCCGACATTTTCAGGACAGCGTTACGATAAGCCCCATCTTCAGATCTTTGGCATCGAAATCTCCATTTATTTGAGATATTGCGAGGTTTGAGTCCCCGCGCACTTCCAGGCGTTGTATGCCCATGGAGACAGCCATCCGAAGACCATGCAATAAGGCCTCGTATTCGGCTGCGTTATTGGACTCTATGTATAATATTTGGAGTACGTACTGGACTACGTCTCCAGTGGGGACGTTAAAACGACGCCTGCTCCTAATCCTGCCAGCATTTTGGAACCATCGAAATACATAACCCAGTTGGAATATGTGTCGTACTCTTTAGGGAGTTCGGCCTCTGTCCTTTCGGCGACGAAGTCCGCCAGTACTTGGGATTTAATGGCTCAACGCGGTTTGTATGTTATGTCGAATGGAAGGAGCTGAATGGCCCGTTTGGCAATCCGGCCCGTAGCATCGCGGTTATTTATTATGTCATTGAGTGGTACTTCGGAAGCCACCGTGATCGAACACTCTTGGAAGTAGTGTCATAGCTTCCGGGATGCCATGAAGACCGCGTATGCTATCTTTTGATAATGAGGGTACCGGGATTTGCATGGTGTGAGGACAGTGGATACGTAGTATACTGGCTTCTAAAGCGGGAATTTGTGTCCATCCTACTCTCGCTCGACGACGAGCACGGCGCTCACCACCTGGTGTGTTGCCGATATGTATAATAACATGGGTTCGCTAACGTTCGGCGCGGCCAGGATTTGGTTGCTCGCTAGAAGGGCTTTTATTTCTTCCAGTCCGGCCGTTGCCGCATCCGTCCACTCGAAGTGATCGGTGCGCCGGAGAAGGCGATAGAGTGGCAATGCCTTTTCTCCCAATCTGGAGATAAAGCGGCTTAAAGCTGCCATGCATCCAGCGAGTTTTTGGACCTGTTTAAGGTCCGTTGGCGTAGCCAATTGTGACAAAGCTCGGATTTTGGCTAGATTTGCTTTAATTCCTCTATTGGAAACGATGAAGCCCAACAGTTTTCCAGCGGGGACGCCGAAAACACACTTTTCTGGATTGACCTTGATGTCATATGCATAGAGGTTGTCAAATGTGAGATGTAAATCGTCTATTAGTGACTCGATGTGCTTAGTTTTGATGACGACGTCATCCACGTATGCTTCAACTGTCTTGCCAGTCTGTTTCTCCAGGCATGTTTGAATCATGCGTTGATAGGTTGCCCCGGCGTTTTTGAGCCCGAAGGGCATGGTGTTGAAGCAGAATGGTCCATATGGGGTAATGAATGCCGTTGTGGCTTGATCGGACTCCTTCATTTTGATCTGATGGTATCTGGAGTATGTGTCGAGGAAGCAAAGTGAGTCATGTCCTGCAGTAGCATCAATGATCTGGTCAATGCGGGGGAGGGGGAGGGATCCTTAGGGCATGCCTTATTGAGGTCTTTGAAATCGACGCACAGGTGCCAGGGTTTATCCTTCTTTGGTACCATCACCAGGTTTGCTAGCCAGTATGGGTGTTTTATTTCTCTAATGAATCCGGCCTCGATTAGCTTAGCTAGCTCCTCTCCCATAGCTTGACGTTTGGGTTCAGAAAAGCGCCGAAGTGTTTACTTGACCGGCTTATATCCCTTCAATATATTGAGGCTGTGTTCAGCCAACCTTCGTGGGATTCCTGGCATATCAGAAGGGTGCCAGGAGAATATATCCTAGTTCTCGCGTAGGAACTCCCGTAGCGCGGCGTCAACCGTTGGGTCTAGTTGTGCTCCGATAGATGCTGTCTTCTTGGGGTCCGTTGGGTGGACTTGGAATTTGACTATTTCTTCTTCTGGTTTGAAGGAGGTGGGTTTGGGTCGTTTGTCCAGGATTACATCGTCCCTATCCACAGTGGAGCGCAGTGTGGTTAATTCTTCGGCTGCGAGGGCTTCAGATAATGCCTCAAGAGCCAGGGATGCGGTTTTATTTTCGGCATGGAGTGCTATGTCCGGATCACTGGCGAGAGTGATTATGCCGTTGGTCCTGGGCATCTTGAGCTTCATATACCCGTAGTGAGGTATAGCTTGGAAGTGTGTAAACGCATGGCGCCCCAATAGGGCGTGATATCCACTGTTGAAAGGGGCCACTTGGAAGGTTATTTCTTCGGACCGATAATTCTTTGCTGTGCCGTATACCACGTCGAGCGTGATTTTTCCCGCGCATCGCGCCTCCCGACTGGGAATAATTCCTCGGAAGGTCGTGCTACTTTGCTCGATGCGGCTCCTGTCTATTTCCATTTTGCTGAGTGTATCCTCATAAATGAGGTTTAGTCCGCCGCCGCCGTCCATGAAAACCTTGGTGAGCCGAAAGCCGTCCACGATCGGACTGAGGACCAAGGCGACTGGTGCTCGGACTGTCCTGAATTTTGAGTTCGTCACCGGCATTAAAAGTTATAGCCGTGTCGTTCCAAGGGTTTATTGCTGCGATTTGGCAGACTTCGGCGAGGTCGCGGAGTGCCCTTTTGCACTTATTGTTTGAAGCAAAGGTCTCGAAGACCATCAATACTCTGAGGTCGTCGTCTTCTGGGGGGTGTTGCTCTGTGGTGTTTTTGGCGAGGATATCCTCGCCACTCTTGGCCACTTGCCGGAGTATCCAACATGCTCTAAGGCTGTGGGTTGATATGGTATCCGGTGTTGCGTGTATTTTACATGGTCCATCGAGCCATCCCTCCAGAACGGTTCTGTGTGAAGGAAATATGCCCTAGAGGCAATAATAAAGTTATTATTTATTTCCTTATATCATGATAAATGTTTATTATTCATGCTAGAATTGTGTTAACCGGAAACATAATACATGTGTGAATATATAGACAAACAGAGTGTCACTAGTATGCCTCTACTAGACTAGCTTGTTAATCAAAGATGGTTATGTTTCCTAACCATGTACAAAGAGTTGTTATTTGATTAACGGGATCACATCATTAGTTGAATGATCTGATTGACATGACCTATTCCGTTAGCTTAGCACCCGATCGTTTAGTATGTTGCTATTGCTTTATTCATGACTTATACATGTTCCTATGACTATGAGATTATGCAACTCCCGTTTACCCGGAGGAACACTTTGTGTGCTACCAAATGTCACAACGTAACTGGGTGATTATAAAGGTGCTCTACAGGTGTCTCCAAAGGTACTTGTTGGGTTGACGTATTTCGAGATTAGGATTTGTCACTCTGATTGTCGGAGAGGTATCTCTGGGCCCTCTCGGTAATGCACATCACTTAAGACTTGCAAGCATTGCAACTAATGAGTTAGTTGCGGGATGATGTATTACGGAACGAGTAAAGAGACTTGCCGGTAACGAGATTGAACTAGGTATTGGATACCGACGATCGAATCTCGGGCAAGTAACATACCGATGACAAAGGGAACAATGTATGTTGTTATGCTGTCTGACCGATAAAGATCTTCGTAGAATATGTAGGAACCAATATGGGCATCCAGGTCCCGCTATTGGTTATTGACCGGAGACGTGTCTCGGTCATGTCTACACTGTTCTCGAACCGTAGGGTCCGCACGCTTAACGTTACGATGACAGTTATTATGAGTTTATGTATTTTGTTGTACTGAAGGTTGTTCGGAGTCCCGGATGTGATCATGGACATGACGAGGAGTCTCGAAATGGTCGAGACATAAAGATCGATATATTAGAAGCCTATATTTGGACATCGGAATCGTTCCGGGTGAAATCGGCATTTTTACCGGAGTACCGGGGGGTTACCGGAACACCCCCGGGGGTTATTGGGCCTTCATGGGCCATAAGGGAGAATAGGAGGGCCGGCCAGGGCAGGCCGCACGCCCCCTCCCCCTAGTCCGAATAGGACAAGGAAGGGGGGGGGCCCCCTTTCCTCTTCCCCTTCCCCCTTTCCTTCTCCAACAAGGCAAGAGGGGGGAGTCCTACTCCCACCGAGAGTAGGACTCCTCCAGGCGCACCCCAAGGGGGCCGGCCGCACCTCCCCCTCCCTCCTTTATATACGGGGGCAGGGGGGCACCCTAGAACACACAAGTTGATCTTCGTGATCATTCCTTAGCCGTGTGCGGTGCCCCCCTCCACGATATTACACCTCGGTCATATTGTAGTGGTGCTTAGGCGAAGCCCTGCGACGGTTGAACATCAAGATCGTCACCATGCCGTCGTGCTGACGGAACTCCTCCCCGAAGATTTGCTGGATCGGAGCCCGGGGAGCGTCATCGAGCTGAACGTGTGCCAAGAACTCGGAGGTGCCAGAGTAACGGTGCTTGGATCGGTTGGACCGGGAAGACGTACGACTACTTCCTCTACGTTGCGTCAACGCTTCCGCTTCGGTCTACGAGGGTACGTAGACAACACTCTCCCCTCTCGTTGCTATGCATCACCATGATCTTGCGTGTGCGTAGGATTTTTTTTGAAATTACTACGTTCCCCAACACTGTGTCCCATAACAGGCTTATATTTCTTTACCATTGGGTCGGGCGTGCCACAAGGGTGCGTCCTTTTCGCCTGAATGAGGGGTTGGGTGGAAACCGGTGGTTCCCAGCGAGCCGCCTGAATGTTCCAGGCGCTTTCCATTGCGCAGTACTTGTGTACTATGGTTGCCAAGTCTACGAAGCGTGATACACGACGACGGTTGATGGCGTTGAGGATTCCTTCATCCATGCAATTGTTGCGGAACGTTGAGATCGCGTCTCCGTCGCGGCAATCTTTAATCTTGTCTTTGACAAGGAGGAATCTGGCCCAGAAGTGGTGGACCATTTCCTCAAGCTGCTGTCGTATGCCCATGAGAGCGCTAATATATGGGTGGGTGGGTGGATTTAAATCCGAATCCTGACCCAATTTGGGATCCAGAGTCTGAAGGACTTCCGAACTTAATAGTTCAGGCTTCGAGGTATCAACTGATTTTTTAGGCTTGTCGTCCAATTCTATGTTCGGAGGACAAGGCGTGTCTTTCTGCAGGCAGGTGTCCGGCTCTTCAAGATCGGAGATCCGAACATAGTTCGTCCTCAGTATAGAGGAAGAGTTGTCGTCTTGCTCCTCTACTACCGCTATCTGATGGGTGATCGGTGGAGTTTTAATTTCTCTCTGGTCGGGTTTAAGCCTAATCCGATCATAGTCTGTGGCGACCCCCAGGGCGGCGATGCAATCTAGGAGCTCGTTTAAAGACGACAACTCCGCCGGATCCATCTACTTGGAGTATTTGGAGTCGACATGGAGGGATTTTCGATGACCCGAGAAGTCATCATCGGCTTAACGGCCGAAAGGGCGGTCATGGTAAAGCCGCCGAGCCGGAGGGTTTGGCCTGGGGCCAAGGCTCCTCCGGAGGTGACATTGTCCTTGAGAACAAGGTGAGCCATCGATCCTATCTTTCGACGTCACAGCGGAACTCTCAATGAAAGCATGAATGTCGGTGTCAAAACCGGCGGTTCTCGGCTAGGGGTCCCGAACTGTGCGTCTAAGGTCGATGGTAACAGGAGACAGGGGACACAATGTTTACCCAGGTTAGGGCCCTCTCTATGGAGGTAATACCCTACTTCCTGCTTTATTGATCTTGATAGATATGAGTATTACAAGAGTTCATCTACCACGAGATTGTAATGGATAAAACCCTAGAAGTCTAGCCTGTATGACTATGATTATGATTGTTGGCCTCTACAGACCTAGCCCTCTGGTTTATATAGACACCGGAAGGGACGAGGGTTACATAAAGTAGGTAACAGAGAAAGGAATCTTCATATCTGGTCACCAAGCTTGCCTTCCACGCCAAGGAGAGTCCCATCTGGACACGGGTAGAGTCTTCGGTCTTTGTATCTTCACAACCCATCAGTCCGACCCATGGCTAATAGGCCGGACGCCCGAGGACCCCTTAGTCCAGGACTCCCTCACCAATGTCCACATCGATCAATCTATACCTCTGTATATAGGATTGCATAGCTAATACACCCACGTTAATTATATATCCAACGTCCCCCTCTCATCATCCACGTCTTTCACTTCATCTCTCAGACGCGCGCACAGTGGCGAAGACAGGGGGCAGCAAGGGCCCTGCCCCCCTAACATCACTATATATCGAGGCTAATATGAATGTGATCATTAGACAATTGCTGGTAAAATGGTTTAAGTTGATGAATTGGCCCTCCTCGTAAAGGATTAGCAATGCTTGGCCTCCTACCTCATTTATTTTTCATGGCTCCGCCACGGCGCGCAACAGTGCACGTTCTCGCCCCCTCTCTTTAAATATTGATCTCGCACTTGTGCACTCCTTCATAGTCTTCCTCCACTTGGCCCCTCACACCATCTTCTAGTCCCCCACCGGATTTTGCCACATGTACAATCTAGCAGACTCCATGGTTGAACTTAAGCATAATGCACCAACCTCAAAACACAAGTGCTTCTCCTTTGTTCTAGAATCTTCCGTATCATAACTGCCCAAACTTTTTTTCTAGTTGAATTGCCATTATTATTTTTTACTTTATGCTTTACAACGCACAATTCCATGAATCATGAAATAGATTAAGGGCTTCTTTGATTCAAAGGATCCTCAAAAGAATTTTGGAGGATTCTAATCATTAGGAATTTTTCCTATCTTGGTTGTTTGGTAAACCATAGGAATTTTTCCATAGGATTCATTTGCACTAGACTTCATAGGCTACATCCCATCCACTCAAACCTCTTTGAAAGAATCCTACATTTTTTCTATGCATGATCAAACACTCGTACAATCCTGTAGGATTCAAGACGACATTCCACTCTAATCCCATGTTTTTCCTATTCCCGCGTTTTGGAAATCCTATGAATCAAAGAGGCCCTAGCTTTTTTTTTATAAAAACTAATTGATTTTGAATTAGATGAACTATAAGAATTAAATGAAGGTCTACATCAGGCATATATGACAAAGCTTACATGCTATAGTGTGGTATTTATTCATAATTTGGTTGCCAAATTTGATGCGTGCAATGCACGTGTACCTTACTAGTACTTCAAGTATGTGCAAAACACGTAAATTAGAATTCCAATGGCACACTACACAGGGTCTCTCTTACAGTTCATAAAGCCACGTGGCACATGTGGAGGCATTGTCGCGACCTCCTTGTGTCGATTGATCACAGTGACGTGCTGCTGGTTCCAGAAGAATGTACTCATTCTCTCTGAGGCACACTGGCGGTACATGCATGAAGCGAAGATGTGCACGCACGCACTCATTCCCTTGCATGCACATGCGGGTACACGGGGGGACGCATTTTTGTATGAAAATCCACCCCATGTGATAATTTGACGCGTGTAAAGTCCTTCACTTCATTGATGGTCAACTAATACAGCGCATGCAAATTGAGTGGATGTGAGGGCAGAAGAAATACATTACTACTCCACTGCACGCATGCGAGTAGTTAAATCATGGGCTGCTACTTCCATTGGTCTCCTTCATATTTTGTGCCAATTTTTGACTGTATTTGAAAGTAATTTACTATTTATGCATGTCATAAAAAGTGGCACAAAAAAATAGAGGGCCAAAAAACCAGGACGCAGGCAGCATGATCGATTTTTGCCAGGGTGTCGGTGTACAAAAAGAAGGGGTATATTTTTTGTACCCCTATAATTGTGCACGGGCAGTCTAAGCCACGAGCACCGCCACACCAAGCACGACACGGGAGGTGAGCCAAGGTAAGGCTGAAGCTCAGGAGAAGCAGAACGACGCCAAGACCAAGACCACAAAGAGCAAAGGGGACGGAGCAGACCCCCCCGGCAAGATCCTTGCCGGGGGGCAGCTTTAGCTAACCCGGCAAGACCCTTGCCGTGGCAGCTCGCCCCACACTGAAAGCACAAGTGCTCCCTGGGTGGTTTTGGTAATTAATGTCAACATATCTCTTGTTGGACTAACACTTTTACCTAGTATGTTCCAGATAAGTTCAACAATGGAGTGGCATGGACTAAAGGATGTGGAACCCCTTCAAGATGCTAAGGACAAAGGATTGGCTCAAGCTTCAAGATCAAGACTCTACATTTTCTATTTTAGTGATCCAAGATCACATTGAGTCCATAGGAAAAGCCAATACTAACAAGAAGGGATGAGGTGTTGCTTAATGAGCCTCTTGCTTCATGTGCTTAGTGATATGCTCCAAAACCCTCAACTACCTTTCCACATCCACATATGACCTAAACCAAAAGTCAAACTCGACCCCACCGATTCTTTCTATCCGGAGCCACCGAGTTTCACATGTCATAGCCACTGCCACAAACCCTAGCAAATCGGTTTCACCGATAGGGATCTCGGTCTCACCGAGATGGGACTGCAATCTCACTGTGTATGTCCATTGCCAAAATTGGTCTCACCGAGTTTGGGCAATCGGTACTACCGAGATTACAATGCAAATCCTCTAGTTAGCTTATTACCAAATCGATCCCACCGAGTTTGTGTAATCGGTCTCACCGAGTTTGCCTGACCAACTCTCTGGTTAGCTTATTACCAAAATCGGTCTCACCGAGTTTGTGTGATCGGTCACGCCGAGATTACGTTATGCCCTAACCCTAACCATATCGGTCCTACCGAGTTGCCTCTCAGTCCCACCGAAAATCCTAACGGTCACTAGATTTGCTGAATCGGTCCGACTGAGTTTAACGATTCGGTCCCACCAAGTTTGGCAGATTGTGTGTAATGGTTAGATTTTGTGTGGAGGCTATATATACCCCTCCACCCACTCTTCATTCATCGAGAAAGCCATCACAACAGATCTTCACTTCCAATACACATTTTCTGAGAGAGAACCACCTACCCTTGTGTTGAGCTCAAGATATTCCATTCCTACCATATGAATCTTGATCTCTAGCCTTCCCCAAGTTTCTTTCCACTCAAATCTTCTTTCCACCAAATCCAAATCCTGTGAGAGAGAGTTGAGTGTTGGGGAGACTATCATTTGAAGCACAAGAGCAAGGAGTTCATCATCAACACACCATTTGTTACTTCTTGGAGAGTGATGTCTCCTAGATTGGCTAGGTGTCACTTGGGAGCCTCCGACAAGATTGTGGATTTGAACCAAGGAGTTTGTAAGGGCAAGGAGATCGCCTACTTCATGAAGATCTACTGCTAGTGAGGCAAGTCCTTCGTGGGCGACGACTGTGATGGAATAGACAAGGTTGCTTCTTTGTGGACCCTTTGTGGGTGAAGCCCTCCGTGGAGTCGCGCAACCGTTACCCTTCGTGGGTTGAAGTCTCCATCAACGTGGATGTACGATAGCACCACCTATCGGAACCACGCCAAAAACATCCGTGTCTCCAATTGCGTTTGAATACTCCAAACCTTTCCCTTTACATTCTTGCAAGTTGCATGCTTTACTTTCTGCTGCTCATATACTCATTGCATGCTTGCTTGATATGTATTGTGCTCATTAAAGTTGTGCCTAAACTCCACCTAAACTTAAGAATTTTAAAAACTGCAACTTTTGGTACTTAGTGTCTAATCACCCCCCTCTAGACACCTCTTCTCGATCCTCTCAATTGGTATCAGAGCTTTGGTCTCCATTGCCTTGGTTTAAACACCTTTGGAGGAAGATGGATGTGTCTACTTTAGGGAGTCTTAGACATAGAGTGCCCATTCTTGATGGAGAATATTTTCATGAGTGGAAAAATGAAATGCTTGAGATTTTCAATGAATATCATTTGAACAAGTACATTGCTAGTCCTTGTGCACCTCATATTGATCCTTTGCACCCTACCCTAGAGGAGGATATTGACATGATTCGAAATCTTAGAACTATTGAGCTCATCATTAGAGGATTGCCCAAAAATTTGATTGCTAGTTTGCCTACTCTTAATTGTGCCTATACTATATGGAAATTTCTTGAGGAACGATTTCCCGATTATTCCTTAAAGAATTTAGACGAAATTCTCCATAAGTCTATTGCCTTGAGTAAGATGAACTCTAGTGATCCTAGCTTTGGTGATTGTCTATTTGAGCTTACCAATCTCATGCATGCTAAAGGAAATGTTGGAATCATTAGTGATATCATATCTGAAGTTATAAGAATTCATAAAGATAACCGCTTTGATGATCATTTACCTAATGAATTACCCTCTCTAGGAATTGATCAATCACAAGATGATGTTGAACATGGATATTATGATGAAGATGATGATAGTGACTATGATCTTGATGATGCAATGAGACATTTTGGTCTTATAGCAAATCTTCGCGGCTACTTGGCTGGAGGAAAGGAATGGGTCCTTGATAGTGGATGTACTGATCATATGACCGGAGATGAAGAGATGTTCCGTGAGCTTGCTGAAAATGACGGCCCTCGAAAATATGTCAGCTTTGGTGATAATTCAAAGGGTAAGGTGGTTGGCCTTGGTAAGGTGGCCATCTCACACGATAGCTCCATACAAAATGTCATGCTCGTTGAATCACTTGGATACAATTTACTTTCAGTTTCTAGACTTGCAGATTTTGGTTTCAATGTCTTATTCACTGAAGTAGATTGCCAAGTGTTTCGTAGAGACAATCATAAAATGATCTTTACCGGTATACTTAGAGGAGATCTTTACATTGTTGATTTCACTAAAAAGGCTCAACCTAAAACCTTCTTAATTGCTAAATCTTCTAAAGGCTGGTTGTGGCATAGAAGACTAGGTCATGTTGGAATGCGAAATCTTGATAAGCTTATTAAAGGTGATCATATCCTTGGAATAAAAGATGTCATATTTGACAAGGATAGACTTTGTAGTGCTTGTCAAGCAGGGAAACAAGTTGGAGGAAGTCACCGCGCGAAGAACATCATGACCACAAGAAGACCACTCGAGCTACTTCACATGGATCTCTTTGGTCCAAATGCATACAAGAGTCTCGGTGGTAACTCATTTGGGCTAGTCATAGTTGATGATTTTTTAAGATTCACGTGGGTGTTCTTTCTTGATGACAAGTCGCAGGTCCAAAAGATCTTCAAAAACTTCGCTAGGAAGGCCCAAAATCAGTTTGACGTGAAGATCAAGAAGGTTCGGAGTGACAACGGAACGGAGTTCAAGAACGCAAATGTGGACACCTTTCTTGACGAAGAAGGGATTTCGCACGAGTTCTCGGCTACGTACACACCTCAACAAAATGGAGTTGTTGAGAGGAAGAACCGGACTCTTATCGAGATGGCAAGAACGATGCTTGATGAGTACAAGACACCAAAGCACTTTTGGGCGGAAGCGGTTGAGACAGCTTGTCATGCAACAAATCGCTTGTATCTTCACAACCTACTCGACAAGACGGCATACGAGCTCCTCACCGGTAACAAACCCCAAGTTGGATACTTTCGAGTATTTGGCTCAAAGTGCTACATTCTTGATAAGCATCGTCGTTCTAAATTTGCTCCTAAGTCTCATGAAGGTTTTCTACTTGGTTATGGCTCAAACTCTCACACTTACCGTGTCTACAACAATTTCACCCGAAAGGTTGAAGAGACGGTGGATGTGAAGTTTAATGAATCTAATGGCTCACAAGTAGAGCAATTGCCAATTGATGTAGGAGACAAAGACCCTTCAGAAGCAATTCAAGACTTGTCCATTGGCAAGGTTCGTCCAACGGAAATGAAGGAGAGTACCTCGTCCGTCCAAGTGGAAGCTTCTACCTCACGTCAAGGTGAACCAAGAGTTGACACGGAAGCATCCACAAGTGGGACACGTCAAGATGAAGAAAACGAGGAAGTACGCCAAGATGAACATCAACAACCTCCTTCTCCACCACGACAAGAGAACAACAACGTCAACAATGAAGAAGGCCAAGAAGAAGAAGAAGAACAAGATGAAGAGGATGTTCCACCCCGACCCAAGCAAAAGCTTACACGAGTTCGAGCAAGAATTGCCAAAGATCATCCCGTCGAGCAAATCTACAAAGATATCCAAACCGGGAGAATCACTCGCTCTAAAACTCGTTTAGCTAACTTTTGTGAACATTACACATTCATTTCTAAAATTGAACCTATGAAGGTTGAATAAGCATTGAAGGATCTGGATTGGATAAATGCTATGCATGAAGAGCTACACAACTTCGAGAGAAATCAAGTGTGGACATTGGTCGAGAAGCCCGACAACAACCACAACATCATTGGTACCAAATGGGTGTTTCGCAACAAGCAAGATGAAGATGGACAAGTGGTTCGCAACAAAGCACGTCTCGTCGCCCAAGGCTATACACAAGTTGAAGGTATGGACTATGGTGAGACATATGCTCCCGTTGCTAGACTTGAGTCCATTCGCATCTTACTTGCCTATGCTAATCACCATGATATCACCTTATACCAAATGGACATTAAAAGTGCCTTTCTAAATGGCAAAATTGAAGAGGAAGTTTATGTTAAGAAACCTCCCGGCTTTGTCAATCCTAAGAAACCTAATCATGTTTACAAACTTCGCAAAGCCCTTTATGGTCTTAAACAAGCTCCTAGAGCATGGTATAAATGCTTGACCAAGTTCCTTACTGAAAAAGGCTTTGAAATTGGTAAAATTGATTATACTCTTTTTACTAAAAGGGTTAATGGAGAACTATTTGTGTGCCAAATTTATGTTGATGATATCATATTTGGTTCAACTAACCCTCATTTTAGTGAAAAGTTTGGAAAGCTAAAGCCGGAGAAGTTTGAGATGTCTATGATGAGTGAACTCAAATTCTTTCTCGGTTTGCAAATCAAGCAAACTAAGGAAGGTACCTTCGTCTCTCAAACGAAGTACACCAAAGACTTATTCAAGAAGTTTAATATGCAAGAACGCAAAGGTATGCCTACACCTATGCCTACTAGTGGACATCTTGATTTGACCAAAGATGGTGAACCAGTTGATCAAAAGGTTTATCGCTCAATGATTGGTTCATTGTTATATTTATGTGCCTCCCGTCCCGATATTATGCTAAGTGTGTGCATGTGTGCACGATATCAAGCTGCTCCTAAAGAATGTCATCTTAAGGCTGTGAAAAGGATAGTGAGATACTTAATTCATACACCAAATTTTGGCATTTGGTATCCTAAGAGGTCCTCTTTTGATCTTGTTGGCTACTCCGATTCGGACTATGCCGGAGACAAGGTTGATAGAAAGTCCACTTCGGGTACTTGTCAATTCCTTGGTAGATCTATTGTGTCTTGGTCTTCCAAAAAACAAAACTCGGTATCCTTATCCACCGCCGAAGCGGAATATATTGCCGCTGGTTCATGTTGTGCTCAATTACTTTGGATGACCCAAACTCTTAAAGATTATGGGATATATGTGAAACATGTTCCATTGCTATGTGACAATGAAAGTGCTATTAAGATTGCTCACAATCCTGTGCAACACTCTCGAACTAAGAATATTGAAGTTCGTCATCATTTCATTCGAGATCATGTTGCCAAAGGGGACATTAACCTTAAGCATGTTCACACCGATAAGCAATTGGCAGATATATTTACTAAACCAAAAGTGTTTTGCAGGTTAAGAGGTGAATTGAACATCATTGATGCTTTAAACTTGGAGTAGGAACTCCATTTGATACATGCGGGGCATGAGCATATGACTAATCCTTGATATTTCTCTTATGATGCTATTCATATGTCTTGGATATATTTGCACCCTGCATGTTATCTAACCCGTGTAGGTACTTGGTTGAATCTAAATCTATGAGATTACAACTCACTCACATCTTGAGCAATCTCTACATCACCAAGTCTCTATACAATGGTGGTTGAAGACAAGGAAGCACAAAACCATTCAAACATATCCTTTGACAAATTCTATGATTGTGTCTCATGATTGTCATTTTGGATACACAAGTGCTCTTCCTTGCAAAACTAACCCATGTAGGTAGATGAACTCAAACTCCAAGTGGTGCTCCCAACTACATCAACTTTGAGCAACCCACACAAGTTCAACTACATGAGCAAGATCATCACCACCACTCAAGGTATGTTATTCCATCTTAGAGAAGCTTTACTCCAAGTCATGAGTTAAAGCAACTCGACAAGATGTGAATACATCAAGATGCTTAAACGAAAAATGGTAACCCCATTTTGAGCTTAAACGATGAGTATGACCTATGATCAAGTGATCTCACTTGACTCCTAAGTCAATATACTCTAACATAGGTGACTTTGTCGCCGCCCAACTCTAGATGAAGTTCTCTTGTGTTCTTTTCTGTGTTATTGCATTTGTTTCTTGCATATTTGTTTCCCCTTCAAACAAAAAAAACTTCATCTAGATCTTTTAGGTTCTTCTCTTTTCTTTCTGTTCTGCATTTTCTGCATCCAATTCATTGCAAATCTTTCGGTGCAACCGAAGCACACAACTCGGAGTCACCGATTTCATTACAGGAAAACCAACTTGCCACTTATTCCTGATTTCTATTTGCCCCAGCTCCACTCAATGATTCTTGTCCACTACCAGCATCATGTTACACATGCTGCTTTGCTCTGTGACTCAAGGATCAACCCATTTGTATCACATGTCCAGAAGACCTTTCTTGGAAATTGATGTCAAAGGGGGAGAGAGAGAGATCACATCAAAGCTTAATCCTTCCTATAGGGGGAGAAAGAGAGAATACTCAGGGGGAGAGAAAGTAATATCATCAATGACCCCAGATGCTTGGTGTTCAAGAGGAGAGATGTCACATGTCTTCAAAAGGGGAAAGACATGTTTGTTTGCTTGCTTTAGCTCAAGCTCTGTTGATTATTTTCTATTGCTCTGATTTTCTGTTTCCTATCTTCTCCCAATATCTCATGTTAGATTCAGGGGGAGCAAGACATTTAAGGGAAGAAAATCTCTGATTTTATTGCATATCTTTACCTTTGGGGACATGTCTATATCCAATGTAGTACATAGTACTCACTCTACATGTCATCCCAGTCTTAGTTCTATTGTGGTCCCTTTTTGTTTGCTCTGGTTAGCAGGTGTATCTGTGTTATCTAACCTTGTTTGCGCAGGTTCATCCCATCCTAAGCCAACTCAAGACCACAAGGTAAGTATATGCATCACAGTCATGTGAATGAGAAGTTCTTGCTGATGCACATACTGTTTGCAAGAAGGACTCATAAGCATGAAGGTACTTTTCTCATAGTGACATCATTTGCTCTGATGCATATAGCCAAGATACATGTAACACATTGCTTACTCTGTCATGATCATGCATTCACATGCTCCTATATTCAATATTCACATGATTGCATACATGTAGGGGGAGCATATGCATGTTACATGTCTTTCCAAAGCTTTACTTGCTATTCTCTATATCTTTATCTAAAGCTTTGATGTATGTTGTCATCAATTACCAAAAAGGGGGAGATTGAATGCACAAGTGCTCCCTAGGTGGTTTTGGTAATTAATGTCAACATATCTCTTGTTGGACTAACACTTTTACCTAGTATGTTTCAGATAAGTTCAACAATGGAGTGGCATGGACTAAAGGATGTGGAACCCCTTCAAGATGCTAAGGACAAAGGATTGGCTCAAGCTTCAAGATCAAGACTCTACATTTTCTATTTTAGTGATCCAAGATCACATTGAGTCCATAGGAAAAGCCAATACTAACAAGAAGGGATGAGGTGTTGCTTAATGAGCCTCTTGCTTCATGTGCTTAGTGATATGCTCCAAAACCCCCAACTACCTTTCCACATCCACATATGACCTAAACCAAAAGTCAAACTCAGCCCCACCGATTCTTTCTATCCGGAGCCACCGAGTTTCACATGTCATAGCCACTGCCACAAACCCTAGCAAATCGGTTTCACCGATAGGGATCTCGGTCTCACCGAGATGGGACTGCAATCTCGCTGTGTATGTCCATTGCCAAAATTGGTCTCACCGAGTTTGGGCAATCGGTACTACCGAGATTACAATGCAAATCCTCTGGTTAGCTTATTACCAAATCGGTCCCACCGAGTTTGTGTAATCGGTCACACCGAGTTTGCCTGACCAACTCTCTGGTTAGCTTATTACCAAAATCGGTCTCACCGAGTTTGCGTAATCGGTCACACCGAGATTACGTTATGCCCTAACCCTAACCATATCGGTCCTACCGAGTTGCCTCTCAGTCCCATCGAAAATCCTAAAGGTCACTAGATTTGCTGAATCGGTCCGACCGAGTTTAACGATTCGGTCCCACCGAGTTTGGCAGATTGTGTGTAATGGTTAGATTTTGTGTGGAGGCTATATATACCCCTCCACTCACTCTTCATTCATGGAGAAAGCCATCAGAACAGATCTTCACTTCCAATACACATTTTTTGAGAGAGAACCACCTACCCTTGTGTTGAGCTCAAGATATTCCATTCCTACCATATGAATCTTGATCTCTAGCCTTCCCCAAGTTGCTTTCCACTCAAATCTTCTTTCCACCAAATCCAAATCCTGTGAGAGAGAGTTGAGTGTTGGGGAGACTATCATTTGAAGCACAAGAGCAAGGAGTTCATCATCAACACACCATTTGTTACTTCTTGGAGAGTGGTGTCTCCTAGATTGGCTAGGTGTCACTTGGGAGCCTCCGACAAGATTGTGGAGTTGAACCAAGGAGTTTGTAAGGGCAAGGAGATCGCCTACTTCGTGAAGATCTACCGCTAGTGAGGAGAGTCCTTCGTGGGCGACGGCCATGATGGAATAGACAAGGTTGCTTCTTTATGGACCCTTTGTGGGTGAAGCCCTCCGTGGAGTCGCGCAACCGTTACCCTCCGTGGGTTGAAGTCTCCATCAACGTGGATGTACGATAGCACCACCTATCGGAACCACGCCAGAAACATCCGTGTCTCCAATTGCGTTTGAATACTCCAAACCTTTCCCTTTACATTCTTGCAAGTTGCATGCTTTACTTTCCGCTGCTCATATACTCATTGCATGCTTGCTTGATATGTATTGTGCTCATTAAAGTTGTGCCTAAACTCAACCTAAACTGAAGAATTTTAAAAACTGCAACTTTTGGTACTTAGTGTCTAATCACCCCCCTGTAGACACCTTTTCTCGATCCTCTCACACACGTACGGAGCAAAGTCAGCCTTGAGTCCACTGCCCCCATGGGGCAAGGATTCAGGAGACATCCCCGTGGTGGCATGCAGATCTTTGTGAAGACATTCAAGATCAGATACCCACTTTAGAAGGTGATGATCCTTGGCGGGATCCCAGCCAAGGAGGACCACAAGGCCCCCGGCAAAGGCCTTGTCGGGGATGAAAGCGGGCGCCACGGCAAGACCCTTGCCGGGGCCCCGGCAAGGCCCTTGCCAAGGACGCCCGTGGGGCCACCATCAGGCCCACACCAGTCGCACCTCCACCGCTGTTCGCATGCAGCTACCGACCCAACCAGTTGGGCAGGCACCTGCGTGGCGGCGTACAGATCTTCGTGGAGACCCACCACTGCGCCACCTCAGCTGCCTGCCTGCCTACATGGCACCACAGGCACCGCTGGCCAGGGCGCGTGTCGACGCAAGAGGGAGCGGTGACAGGTGAGACAGGGCTCTCCCCCGTCCCCGATAAAGCAAGTACACCTAAGCAAGGCGCATTAAATGCGTCTTGTCATGTAATGCGAGGGATAACCTCGCATCACTGTACCCTTTCCACCTCCTGTGTGCCACTGTGGTGACCCCTTTCCTATAAAAGGAGGCCCAAGGCGACCAGGAGGAGGATTCGGCTTTTTGGAGCTCTTCATGCCCCATTGCTAGCTCAAGAACACAGATAAACAATCCACTAAAGCAGGAGTAGGGTTTTACGCATCCTCGTGGCCCGAACCTGGATAAAGGAACCGTGTGCTATCTGTTTGATCCGCTCTTCTCATGACCCCGCGCCCCGCAACCATAGTAGGGATTCTTGTGATCCCATAGGTGTCATTTCCCACCGACATCTTTGGTGCGCCAGGTAGGGGCAGCACAGTGGTGAGAATCGGCTTTGGCAGTCAGCCCGGCGCTCCTTCATCTTCGTGACCCTTGGAGAAGAAAGGAGGCCAGAAGATCGACACTCGAGCGATCGCAAACAGAAGCTAAGTTGCACTGAACCCTTGTTTATACTGCCCCTCTTATTTGAGGTTACTCCCCCCGGAGATGTCACGCCTTTGTATGAAAAACCTGCACGCCAGGGGGCTCTACCATGATCGGCAACGCCCTTGCCCTGTTTCGAGTCTGCTCAACGGCTCAAGCGGCTGCGTCGAGAGTGGCAGAGTAACCTTCCGCGATCAACAACGCCCTCGATTCTGACTCGAGTCAAGCTCGACAGTTCGAGCGGCCGCGTTCGGAACGGGAAGGTGGCTCGTCCGGCAGCACGCGTACCCGGCAGGCCATGGGGATCCGTCCCCAAGACGCCGCTTGGGGATTCCGCGCCGGCAAGCCTTCCCGATCGGCGTAGGGCACACATACAAAGAGGAATTGAACGGGGAAATAACATGCATGAAAATTAAGGGTACTTCAGAGTTATATTACATCACATCATAGTTGCGGTTCTAACTAAAGATAAAATTTGTCTTGGTGGGAACCCGCAGCGGCAAAGAAGAACGGGATGCCTAGTCCCGGCGCTGGCCTTCCACCCTCTTGATTTCGTCGATGCAGTCGGTGATGGGCTTGATGCGCTCCTTGAGAACCGTGGGGTAATCACCCTCCGGCAAGCTCTTCATCGCGGCCGCGAAGTCGAGGTCGGGATGCCAGTACGCCATCTTGGTGAGGACCTTGGTCACGACCCTCCGACAAAGCCGCCGGGCCTCCTCGGCCAGCGTGGCCGTCCTGTTGGAGTGGAGATAGGCCAAGGCTCCGAGGACGCCCTCGAAGAACTGAGTCAGCTTGGCATTGACGGTCCCGCCGCGCTCACGGGCGTACCTCACGTTTGGCAACCCCATGGTGGCCAATTGCGAGGTGACCCTGCCGGCGACGACCTCCAGATGGCTGATCCACCTGTTCTCCCCCGCCACATATTCCTGGTGGGAGGCAGCCTCGTTCGCCCGCAGCTGCTTCTCCTCCTCGAGGCTCCTGGTCAAGGTCTCCTCCCGAGCCCTGCCCCCCGACAACAGCTTCTCGAGATCCTCCAGCTTCAGCTTGAGGTCTCTGATGGAGTTCTGCGCCTCAGAGAGCTCTCCAGCCCTGCTGATGACCGCTCCTTGCGCCTCTGCCAAGGCGCGGTTGAGCGTGCTCTTCTCGCCGGACAGCTTGAGGGCCCGCTCCTTCAGCTCGTCCCGCTCTGCTTCCAGCTCCTTCACCTTGCCGGCATGGGCCAGGGCTTGGGCGTCGAGTGCCTCTTTGTGCCTCTGCTCCAGCTCGCGGGTCCGTCGCGCGACAAGGGCCTCGAGCTCCTCGTCCTTGCCGCGGAGCGTTGCGGCAAGCTTTGCCTCGCACACGGAGAGGTCCTCCTCCTGGGAGTCCAAGGCGGCTTGATGCTGGTTCCGGGCGGCTTCGGCCGCGGCAGCCAAGTTCGCCGCCTTCTCCTGGGCCTTCTCGATGTCGGCCAGCTTCATGGTGAGCTCCACATCGTGCTGGGCCAATTTCTCCTGGTAGGCCCTCTGCTCCTCGCAAGTCTGGTGGAACCAGGTCTGCGTCTCGGCGACGCGCGCCTTGAAGTCCACCTCCGCGTTGTCCACCGCTGCCGCCCTGGACTTGACTTTGTCCAGGCGGGCACGCTAGAGCACTTGGAACTTCCGGAAATTGGCCCCCATGGCGCGGAAGAGCTGCTCTTCCGGAGAACCATTGCCGCTAACGCCCGGCGCGTCGACAACCTCGAGCCCGGTGGCGGCAAGCACCTTGCCGTCAAATACTTCCCCTTCTGCGGGCGCTCGGCTTGACGCCCCTGGGAGGTGGACGAAAAGATCATTGCCCACCTTCAGGTATCTGCCGGGGTCCGGGGTTGAGGAGGAGGGAGGCTGATCCTCTGTCACCTCTTCCTCGGTGGAGGCCTTGCCGGCCTCCCCGGCAGGACCACCGCTGGCGCCCTCGGCGGAAGCCTCGCCGGTGGCCTTGGCGGCCCCCGAGGCGGCGTCCTCGACAACACCCTTGGCGGCCTCATCAGCGGCGGCCTCGGCAGCACCCTTGGCGGCCTCATCAGCGGCGGCCTCGTCAGCACCCTTGGCGGCCTCATCAGCGGCGGCCTCGTCAGCATCCTTGGCGGCCTCCCCGGCGGCAGTTCTGTCGGCCTCAGCCGCGGCCTCCTCGGCAATGTCTCGGACAACAGTGTCCACGTCCTCCATGTCTGCTGAAGGAGGACCTGGGCAGCAATGGGAGCGATGATGCCAAGAAAAGAATAAGGGAAAAACAGAGATGAAGGATAGGCGACTCACTAGTGCCAGTCTGTGAAGCAGAAGTCCCCTCCCCGCCAGCATTTGGCGCCGTGGCAGAGTCACCAGCGCCCAAGTTCCCCTCTTCCTCCATGGGTGTGGGCTCCGTGCTTGATGCCCTTGCCGAGGACGCCCCCCGCGGCGGCGTAGTCGATGGGGGTGGTGTGTTGAGAGTAGCCCTCTGTGGCTCCTCCTGCTGCCACTCCCCTCCTACAAACCCGGCAAGGTCAGCATCATAGCATCGAGCACCTACCACATGTCGAGTAAGAAGGGGGTGACGAACTTATGCTGGGGGCTGCACCTGGGGCTGCTGTCCGGGCTGCTCAGCACCACCAGTGGTGTCCTTGAAGCCCCAGCCGAGGACTGGCCGCTCGCCGAGGTCCTCGCCCTCTTCGGCCCTCTGGGCCAATGTCTCTGCGTCCCTACAAAAGCAAAATCTGGTCAAAACAAGCGACCCAATTCGGGGAAATGGAAATGACAGTAAGGAACGGAGTACTTACTCGTCATCCGTCTCCCCCTCTTCCACCAGTTTCATTTTTCTCTCTGGGCTGAGAGGCCCGAGATCAAAAGGGAGCTCCACATCATCATCCGAGTCGACGCCTGCCGGAGGAGGCGAAGAAGGCAGCGGGGTTTGTGCGCGCCCAGATGAGGAAGGGGCTGTCACCTTCTTCTTCTCAGCGGCCTTCGTCAGCTTCTTCGCCGCCGGGTCCCTCGTGTGATGCCCAGACCCCTCCAGGGTCAATTGAGGCCGCGCAGCCCTGCCGGGCCGGACCGGCTCGCCGGAGCTAGACCGCCGCAGGACTCGCCCTCTTCCCCTGGCTGGCGTCGAGCCCGCCACCACGCCCTCCTCCTCCGATGACTCGTCGGCCGCGTCCTCGACAAGCGGAGCTCCGGTGTCGGCGCTGCTGGCCTCCTGGGTGGCCGCCGCCCACACAGTGAACTGCTCCTCCTCCGCGGCCGTGGCGGCCTCGTCCTCCACGCCCCCGGTGCTGCCGGCCTCCATGGCAAGCTGTGCTTCCCTCGCCCTGGTGGCGATATAGTCCAGCTTTGCCTGGGTGGTGTCCATGACAAGCCACCGCTCGACGTCAGCATTGACGTACACCTCAATCAAGGTGTCGAAGAACTACTGCACATCTACGCCCGTCGGCTCTCTCCAGCTCGGGACGGGGCCGTGCGCGTTGCAGTCCGACATCATGGCGATGATCTCGGACTGGCGTGAATTATTACACAATGGGACCACCCCCGCTGGCAACTTGAAGAGCGGCCCCTTGACGGTCTTGCCGGCCTTTACGGCAACCCTTGCGGCCTTGCCGATCAGCTCGACCTCGCCGTCACGATCCACATCTAGCTGAAAGAGCCGCTGGCAGAAATGGGCATGCGCCATCACCGTGAAGTTGTGGTCGAGGCTAGGGCGGAGCCGCATGATGTCGGCCGGATTCGTAAAAAGTTAGGTTGGCCTCCCCTTATTGTGCAACGGGGCGATCCGGCGACGAATGAAGTCCGCCTCGATCATCTCAAGGCTGAGCCCAGCCCGGGTCAGCCGAAGAATCCAGGTGGTGGCGACGGTAAGCCTCCCGTCGGCGGCGTCGACGTCACCCCAATCATTGCCGCGGACCGGCGACACTCGGCGGACCTTGCAAAATTCCAGCGGGTCTTCGTCTTTGATCTAGCACCACCGGTCACGACATTCGTCCCACCTCTCCTTCATGGCACCGTCCGGGTACGCCTCCTTGGATCTTGGGATCCAGGTGACGCAACCAGCGACGGCACCTCCCGTCTGGATTCGAGGATAGAAGTAATGGCGGAAGAGCGCTGTGTTGGGCTGCACTCCGGCAAAGCCCTCGCAAAGATGCGCAAAGAAAGACATGCACGCCACCGCATTCGGAGTAAAATCCAAGAGGCGAAAACCGAAGGTGTGCATGATGTCGCAGAAGAAATCAAAGAAAGGAGGGCATAACCCGCAAGAAAAGTAGTCAACGAAGAAGGGGTACCGATTTGGTGCAGGATCAGCGCAAGCGGCAGGAATGACGCGCGTCGCCGGATGTCCCAAATTCTCTCCCCTCGTCTTCACTCCCCACAGGGGCTTGAAGGAGGCCCGGAGCTCATGAACATCAACCGTCGAGGGGAAGAAGAAGGCGGACTTCGTCTTGTCCCCCAACAGCGCGCTCTCCGGCGGCTCCACAGTCCCAGAGCCCTTAGCCACCCCCTTGCCCTTGGCGGATTAGGGCGCCATGGCGGCCGAGAAGTCTGGAGGGTTGAGGAAAGGGGGTGGCGAAGCAGCGACGGCGGGCGACGGCGAAATCTTGCGAGAGAAGGAAGAGAGGGAATGGCGGCTCTGAGATTGGAAAAGTCACGAAGGAAGAGGGGAAAGTGAGCAGCGCGCCCGCGGTTATTCCTTCTTATGGGGGAGAACGCGGGCCGCCTCCTTTCACATTAACTATGATGTGACGCATGCCCGCGGGAAGCAACCCCACGCATGCTGCCCACGTCACACACGCCTCCCCATGCCGCGCCACGCGCGGGAAGCATGGGAGGCGCAGGGCGCGAAGGAACTTACCGCGGTAAAGACCGCCCCGCCTGCCCGCGCACCGTTTTTGGGCCTAGCCCAACAACGCGTTGCGCTTATGTGTGGCCCAGGCCCGGGGGCTCCTGTCGGTGTACAAAAAGAAGGGGTATATTTTTTGTACCCCTATAACTGTGCACGGGCAGTCTGAGCCACGGGCACCGCCACACCAAGCACGACACGGGAGGTGAGCCAAGGTAAGGCTGAAGCTCAGGAGAAGCAGAACGATGCCAAGACCAAGACCACAAAGAGCAAAGGGGACAGAGCAGACCCCCCGGCAAGATCCTTGCCGGGGGGCAGCTTTAGCTAACCCGGCAAGACCCTTGCCGTGGCAGCTCGCCCCACACCTATGGAGCGAAGTCACCCTTGAGTCCACTGCCCCCATGGGGCAAGAATTCAGGAGACATCCCCGTGGTGGCATGCAGATCTTTGTGAAGACATTCAAGATCAGATACCCACTTTAGAAGGTGATGATCCTTTGCGGGATCCCAGCCAAGGAGGACCACAAGGCCCCCGGCAAGGGCCTTGTCGGGGATGACAGCGGGCGCCACAGCAAGACCCTTGCGGGGGCCCCAGCAAGGCCCTTGCCAAGGACGCCCGTGGGGCCACCCTCAGGCCCGCACCAGTCGCACCTCCACCGCCGTTCGCATGCAGCTGCCGACCCAACCAGTTGGGTAGGCACCTGCGTGGCGGCGTACAGATCTTCGTGGAGACCCACCACTGCGCCACCTCAGCTGCCAGCCTGCCTACATGGCACCATAGGCACCGCTGGCCAGGGCGCGTGTCGACGCAAGAGGGAGCGGCGATGGGTGAGATAGGGCTCTCCCCCGTCCCCGATAAAGCAAGGACACCTAAGCAAGGCGCATTAAATGCGCCTTGTCATGTAATGCGAGGGATAACCTCGCATCACTCTACCCTTTCCACCTCCTGTGTGCCACTATGGCGACCCCTTTCCTATAAAAGGAGGCCCAAGGCGACCAGGAGGAGGATTCGGCTTTTTGGAGCTCTTCACACCCCATTGCTAGCTCAAGAACACAGATAAACAATCCACCAAAGCAGGAGTAGGGTTTTACGCATCCTCGCGGCCCGAACCTGGATAAAGGAACCGTGTGCTATCTGTTTGATCCGCTCTTCTCGCGACCCTGCGCCCCGCAACCGTAGTAGGGATTCTTGTGATCCCATAGGTGTCGTTTCCCACCGACATCTGTGCAGGGGCAGTCTGAGCCACGGGCACCGCCACACCAAGCACGACACGGGAGGTGAGCCAAGGTAAGGCTGAAGCTTAGGAGAAGCAGAACGACGCCAAGACCAAGACCACAAAGAGCAAAGGGGACGAAGCAGACCCCCCGGCAAGATCCTTGCCGGGGGGCAGCTTTAGCTAACCCGACAAGACCCTTGCTGTGGCAGCTCGCCCCACACCTATGGAGCGAAGTCACCCTTGAGTCCACTGCCCCCATGGGGCAAGGATTCGGGAGACATCCCCGTGGTGGCATGCAGATCTTTGTGAAGACATTCAAGATCAGATACCCACTTTAGAAGGTGATGATCCTTGGCGGGATCCCAACCAAGGAGGACCACAAGGCCCCCGGCAAGGGCCTTGCCGGGGATGGCAGCAGGCGCCACGGCAAGACCCTTGCCGGGCCCCCCGGCAAGCCCCTTGCCAAGGACGCCCGTGGGGCCACCATCAGGCCCGCACCAGTCGCACCTCCACCGCCGTTCGCATGCAGCTGCCGACCCAACCAATTGGGCAGGCACCTGCGTGGCGGCGTACAGATCTTCGTGGAGACCCACCATTGCGCCATCTCAGCTGCCTGCCTATCTACATGGCACCACAGGCACCGCTGGCCAGGGCGCGCATCGACGCAAGAGGGAGCGGCGACGGGCGAGACAGGGCTCTCCCCCGTCCCCGATAAAGCCAGGACACCTAAGCAAGGCGCATTAAATGCGCCTTGTCATGTAATGCGAGGGATAACCTCGCAATCACTGTACCCTTTCCACCTCCTGTGTGCCACTGTGGCGACCCCTTTCCTATAAAAGGAGGCCCAAGGCGACCAGGAGGAGGATTCGGCTTTTTGGAGCTCTTCACGCCCCATTGCTAGCTCAAGAACACAGATAAACAATCCACCAAAGCAGGAGTAGGGTTTTACGCATCCTCGCGGCCCAAACCTGGATAAAGGAACCGTGTGCTATCTGTTTGATCCGCTCTTCTCGCGACCCCGTGCCCTGCAACCGTAGTAGGGATTCTTGTGATCCCATAGGTGTCGTTTCCCACCGACACAGGGCTACTGTTGGTGGCCTTTTCTATTTAAATATGGATGGATTGGAGTAGTACTATCTTTATCTTAGCCTCGTAGGGCTCTCCCAGCACCTAGGCTCGCCTCCCCGCCTCGCCCACCGGATCCCACCATGGATAATCCCTTCGATCCTAGGATCCCGCGGGCTGCCCTCTCGCTGTGGCCTACAGCACTGCCGCCTTTGAGCGAAACCCACATGTGCTTTAAAGGGGATCCATTGCTCTAGAACTATAGATCGGTGGCGCCGGAGGACATGCCAGGGCTGCATTTCAGGTGATGGACAGCGAGGCCAAATCGGATCGAGGAAGCGTCGCATCAACTGGAGAGAAGTTCCAAGGAGCTGCGCCTGGCGCAGCACAAGGCGGAGGCGCAAGTCGATCTCAGGGGAGAGATGCCAAGGGATGTCAGCATCTGGCAGTGTCGCATTGATTTCGAGCTAGGGCTAATGACAGAGATCATATTCAGAGAGTCAACTACGGAGGAAAGAACGTGCATGCTTGCGCAATGGCATGAGCAACCGGTGCAACTGTTCAAATGGGCGGTAGGAGAAGCCAAATCTTGGGACCAGTTGCGGCGGCACCGCTGGGCATGCATCGTAGGCGAGGTGAGCTGCCCTCCTTCCCTGCCAGCGATGTAGTGACCTAGTCGGTTGCTGCTGCAGTGAACTTGCAACGCCATGTCACTTTGCAACCTTGACAATCACTCCATCTATTTGTATTGTATTCCTGTGAAAATACTTGGTCGTTTGGAAAAACATGGTAATTGATTTATCACTAGTTTTAGAATGCTTGGTCGTGACAATCAACCGAAGCCACAACCATAAGTCTCCATCGCATAATATTTTACGGCCGGTCGCACCCGCGTCTCACCGAAGGGACACGCATCGGCTTGGTCTGACATGTACGACCAGTTACATCACTGACTTGTGCGACCGCATTTGAGCAGTGTAATACTCCCTCTATCTCAGTTTACAAGTCTTGCACATGTACCTAGGTCGTTAATTTGACCAACTTAATAAGAGGCATACATTACGAAAAATATATCATTACAAACTTCAAATATTATATTTTTTAAAGATATATTTTTTATGTTAAACAATTTATTTTATATAAGTTACATTGACAACCTAGATACACGTGCAAGCCTTGTAAACTGAGATGGAGGGAGTACTTGAAATTTATGTTCCACTAAACTCATCGGGAGCCGTTTCGGGCCTCGAAACCAAAACCACCAATTAATCTTTAGCTTGTTCCCATCACATTCCAAAGTACTAGTGCTACAATGAAGTGCAAGCCTACTCACACCTACTAGTACGTACCAAACCTGAACATGTTCCCAATATGCAGGTTTTAGTACTAGTGTTAGTACTTAGGTTATAAAAAGGGGAACTACCTAACCAAAAATTACTCTACCTTCATCCTCATAAGTCATTCTTCTTCGTCCGTCCTTGCCATGGCCGGTGTGCAGAGCTCTAGGTCGAGAACTACTCGTAACAAGGGAGCGGCAACCAAGGCTGCGGAAAAAAAGAGAGGGCTCGCCGCCACGCAGAGACCTCGAAAGATCTCTCACGGGCTCCCATGAGTGCCCTAGTCGCGGAGGCGAACATGCCGAGCTAGCGGCGCTGGAGTTGTTATCCCTTGACGGCATGCCCGATCAGCTCAATAAGCACCTCAATAAGCAGAAGGAGTTCATCCACGGCTTGGTGGAGCTACTAAAGGAGAGCCTCGATGACATGCCCGCTGAGCTCAATGAGCAGGGGGAGTTGACCGCCGGCTTGGTGATGCTGCTGAAGAAGAGCATTGCCTCGAAGAAGAAGGCGACCAGCGAAATCCTGCAACTTCAGGAGGACGAGGCGAAGCTCTGCTACGAGCTCGACCTGCTGAAGGAGGAGAACGCCGGCTGGAAGAAGCTGCATGAGAATAGTAGTTTGATACGTCTCCAACATTTCTATAATTTTTGATTGTTCCATTCTATTATATTATCCATCTAGGATGTTTTATATGCATTTATATGCTATTTTATATGATTTTTGGGACTAACCTATTAACCTACAACCCAGTGCAAGTTTCTGTTTTTCCTTGTTTTTGAGTTTTATAGAAAAGGAATACCAAACGGAGTCCAATTGACGTGCCAATTTTTGATGATTTTTTATGGACCAAAAGAAGCTCCCGGAGTAAAAGAGTTGGGCCAGAAGAGTCTCGGGTTGCCCACGAGGGTGGGGGCGCGGCCTACCCCCTGGGCGCGGCCCCTATCTCGTGGACGGCTCGGAGACCCCCCCCTGATATGAGACCTACGCCAAAAATTCCTATAAATACATAAACCTCCAGAAAATAACCTAGACCGGGAGTTCCACCGCCGCAAGCCTCTGTAGCCACCAAAAACCAATCGGGACCCTGTTCCGGCACCCTGCCGGAGGGGGGATCCCTCACCGATGGCCATCTTCATCATCTAGGCACTCTCCATGACAAGGAGGGAGTAGTTCACCCTCGGGGCTGAGGGTATGTACCAGTAGCTATGTGTTTGATCTCTCTCTCTCTCTCTCTCTCTCTCTTGTTCTTGATTTGGCACGATCTTGATGTATCGTGAACATTGCTATTATAGTTGGATCTTATGATGTTTCTCCCCCTACTCTCTTGTAATGGATTGAGTTTTCCCTTTGAAGTTATCCTATAGGATTGAGTCTTTAAGGATTTGAGAACACTTGATTTATGTCTTGCTTGGGATACCCGTGGTGACAATGTGGTATTCTATTGATTCACTTGATGTATGTTTTGGTGATCAACTTCTGGGTTCCGTGACCTTGGGAATCTATGCATAGGGGTCGACACATGTTTTTGTCTTGACTCTCCGGTAGAAACTTTGGGGCACTCTTTGAAGTTCTTTGTTTTGGTTGAATAGATGAATTTGAGATTGTGTGATGCATATCGTATAATCATACCCATAGATACATGAGGTGACATTGGAGTATCTAGGTGACATTAGGGTTTTGGTTGATTCGTGTCTTAAGGTGTTATTCTAGTATGAACTCTAGGATAGATCGAACGGAAAGAATAGCTTCATGTTATTTTTACTACGGACTCTTTAATAGGTCGATCAGAAAGGATAAATTTGAGGTGGTTTCGTACCCTACCATAATCTCTTCATTTGTTCTCCGCTATTAGTGACTTTGGAGTGACTCTTTGTTGCATGATGAGGGATAGTTATATGATCCAATTATGTTATTTTTTTAGAGAACTTGCACTGGTGAAAGTATGAACCCTAGGCCTTGTTTCCTAGCATTGCAATACCGTATACACTCACTTTTATCATTAATTACCTTGCTGTTTTTATATTTTCAGATTACAAAAACATATATCTACCATCCATATTGCACTTGTATCACCATCTCTTCGCCGAACTAGTGCACCTATACAATTTACTATTGTATTGGGTGTGTTGGGGACACAAGAGACTCTTTGTTATCTGGTTGCAGGGTTGTTTGAGAGAGACCATCGCAACCTATGCCTCCCATGGATTGATAAACCTTAGGTCATCCACTTGAGGGAAATTTGCTACTGTCCTACAAACCTCTGCACTTGGAGGCCCTACAACGTCTACAAGAAGAAGGTTGCGTAGTAGACATCATGCTCTTTTCTGGCGCCATTGCCGGGGATGTTAGCGCTTGAAGGTATATCTTTAGATCTTGCAATCAAATATTTTAGTTTCTTGTTTTATCACTAGTTTAGTCTATAAAACAAAACTACAAAAATATATAATTAAGGGTGCCTCATATGCTTCATCTTTTTAATGTCTTTCATGAAAATGATGGGAAGGAAAATTGTGCTCAAGTACTAGAAGAAGAATTACATAGAATGCTTGGCATAAAATATGTGAATGACGAGCATGATTGCAATGTTGTTAGTATGAATTCTTTGAATACCCATGATGCTAATGATATGCAAAGCCACAAGCTTGGGGATGCTATGTTTAGTCCCCCAAGTTTTGATGAGCAAATTTATTATGATGAAAGCATGCCTCCTATTTACGATGATTATTGTGATGACACGTATGCTATAAAGAATAAAGATAACAATGAAATTTTTCATCATGATTTTAATTTTCAATTGGATTATGCTTCACATGATAGTTATTTTATTGAGTTTGCTCCCACTACTATTCATGAGAAGAAATTTGTTTATGTGGAGGGTAATAAAAATTCTATGCTTGTAGATCATGAAAAGAATGCTTTATGTGATGGTTATATTGTTGAATTCATTCATGATGCTACTGAAAATTATTATGAGGGAGGAATATATGCTTGTAGGAATTGCAATAATACCAAGTTTCCTCTCTATGTGTTGAAAATCTTAAATCTATGCTTGTTTTGCTTTCCTATGCTAGTTGATTATTGTTCCCATAAGTTGTTTGCTCACAAAATCCCTATGCATAGGAAGTGGGTTAGACTTAAACGTGCTAGTCATATTCTTAATGATGCTCTCTTTATGTTTCATTCTTATCTTTTATGTGAGCATCATTGAAATCATCATGCCTAGCTAGGGGCGTTAAACGTTAGCGCTTGTTGAGAGGCAACACAATTTTATTTTTGCATTTTGCTCCTGCATAGTAATAAACAATTCATATATCCTCTGTTTATATGTGGTTTTATTGTTTTAGTTAGTGTTTGTTCCAAGTAGAACCTTTGGGAAGACTTGGGTGAAGTCTTTGTGATCTTGCTGTAAAAAACAGAAACTTTTGTGCTCACGTGATTAGCTGCCATTTTTTACTGGAGAGTGATTTTAGGTTGATTATTTTTGCAGATGATTAATAGACAAATTACTCAGGTCCACCAATTTATTTCAGAATTTTTGGAGTTACAGAAGTATTCGAATGAGACAGATTACTACAGACTGTTCTGTTTTTGACAGATTCTGTTTTCTATGTGTTGTTTGCTTATTTTGATGAATCTATGAGTAGTATCGGAGGGTATGAACCATAGAGAAGTTGGAAAGTATATATTTCACCAATATGAATTTGGAATAAGTTCACAACAGTACCTAAGTGGTGATTTATTTTCTTATACTAACGGAGCTTACGAGTTTTCTGCTAAGTTTTGTGTTGTGAAGTTTTCAAGTTTTGGGTAAAGATTCGATGGACTCTGGAATAAGGAGCGGCAAGAGCCTAAGCTTGGGTATGCCCAAGGAACACCAAGGTAATATTCAAGGACAACCAAGAGCCTAAGCTTGGGGATCCCCCGGAAGGCATCCCCTCTTTCGTCTTCGTTCATCGGTAACTTTACTTGGAGATATATTTTTATTCACCACATGATATGTGTTTTGCTTGGAGTGTCATTTTATTTTATTTTGTTTTGCTTGCTGTTTGAATAAAATACCAAGATCTGAGATTCTTAAATGTTAGAGAGTCTTCACATAGTTGCATAATTATTCGACTACTCACTGATCTTCACTTATATCTTTTGGAGTAGTTTGTCATTTGCTCTAGTGCTTCACTTATATCTTTTTAGCGCACGACGGTGGTTTTATTTTGAAGAAATAGATGAAATCTCATGCTTCACTTATATTATTTTGAGAGTCTTAAACAGTATGGTAATTTTCTTTGGTTACGAATTTAGTCCTAATATGATGGGCATCCAAGAGGGATATAATAAAAACTTTCATATAAAGTGCATTGAATACTATGAGAAGTTTGATTCCTTATGATTGTTTTGAGATATGAAGATGGTGATATTAGAGTCATGCTAGTTGCGTAGTTGTGAATTTGAGAGATACTTGTGTTAAAGTTTGTGATTCCCATAGCATGCACGTATGGTGAACCGTTATGTGATGAAGTCGAAGCATGATTTATTTATTGATTGTCCTCCTTATGAGTGGCGGTCGGGGCGAGCGATGGTCTTTTCCTACCAATCTATCCTCCTAGGAGCATGCACATAGTACTTTGTTTCGATAACTAATAGATTTTTGCAATAAGTATGTGAGTTCTTTATGACTAATGTTGAGCCCATGGATTATACGCACTCTCACCCTTCCACCATTGCTAGCCTCTCTTGTGCCGCACAACTTTCGTCGGTACCATAACACCCACCATTACCTTCCTCAAAACAGCCACCATACCTACCTATTATGGCATTTCCATAGCCATTCCGAGATATATTGCCATGCAACTTTCCACTGTTCTGTTTATTATGACATGCTCCATCATTGTCATATTGCTTTGCATGATCATGTAGTTGACATCGTATTTGTGGCAAAGCCACCGTTCGTAATTCTTTCATACATGTCACTCTTGATTCATTGCACATCCCGGTACACCGCCGGAGGCATTCACATGGAGTCATATTTTGTTCTAAGTATTGAGTTGTAATTCTTGAGTTGTAAGTAAATAAAAGTGTGGTGATCATCATTATTAGAGCATTGTCCCAGTGAGGAAAGTATGATGGAGACTATGATTCCCCCATAAGTCGGATGAGACTCTGGACAAAAAATAAAAAAAGAGAAAAAAAGAAGGCCCAAAAAAATGAGAGAAAAAGAGAGAAGGGGCAATGCTACTATCCTTTTACCACACTTGTGCTTCAAAGTAGCACCATGATCTTCATGATAGAGAGTCTCCTATGTTGTCACTTTCATATACTAGTGGGAATTTTTTGTTATAGAACTTGGCTTGTATATTCCAATGATGGGCTTCCTCAAAATGCCCTAGGTCTTCGTGAGCAGGCGAGTTGGATGCACACCCACTTAGTTTCTTTTGTTGAGCTTTCATACACTTATAACTCTAATGCATCCGTTGCATGGCAATCCCTACTCACTCACATTGATATCTATTGATGGGCATCTCCATAGTCCGTTGATACGCCTAGTTGATGTGAGACTATCTTCTCCTTTTTTGTCTTCTCCACAACCACCATTCATTCCACATATAGTGCTATGTCCATGGGTCACTCTCATGTATTGCGTGAAAATTGAAAAAGTTTGAGAACATCAAAAGTATGAAATAATTGCTTGGCTTGTCATCGGGGTTGTGCATGATTTAAATATTTTGTGTGATGAAGATAGAGCATAGCCAGACTATATGATTTTGTAGGGATAGCTTTCTTTGGCCATGTTATTCTGAGAAGACATGATTGCTTTGTTAGTATGCTTGAAGTATTACTGTTTTCATGTCAATACTAAACTTTTGTTTTGAATCTTATGGATCTGATTATTCTTGCCACAATAAAGAAGATTACATTGATAAATATGTTAGGTAGCATTCCACATCAAAAATTATGTTTTTATCATTTACCTACTCGAGGACGAGAAGGAATTATAGTTCCTCGATGAAGATGCTGTATGCCCTCGTCATGGAACAGAAGGAGGAGTTGGCGAAGCTCCGCATCGAGAACCCAGCTGCTGTCAAGGTACGCAATGTGGCCGTGGAACAGATGATGAAGGCTCGCGTCGAGAAATCCCGCGTCATGGACAGAATGAAGAAGATGGCGGAGGAGACGCGCAAGGAGATGGAGGTCGTGGAGGCGATGAAGAAGCAGTTACGACTCCGAGGCCAACAACCCTTCATGTAGTGAGAGCAGTGCCCCAGACTTGTGTGTGTGCGTCTTCCTTGTTTTTTGGGGTGATAATCTTCCTTCTTCTTTTGCTCATGTGTTTCTTTTTTTTCTTCGGGTGTTTCGTCGCACGTGTCAAGTTCTCTGCGAGGCATGAATAGAACAATGCTAACAATGAGATGACTAGCAAATTAGATCTTTTTTTATCGCCACTAGCAAGATGCCCGTGCATTGCACGGAACATCAAGATGCATTTTTTTTATAAAACACCTGTTGTGATTGGCCCATGCAGGAGTAATCCCATGTGTAAAAACTAATGATATCTCGAGAATTTTATCGGAAAAATGGTATCTCGAGAATTTCATCAAAAAATGATATCTCGAGAAAGATGAGAGATAAGGTGAGGAGGAGTGGGGCGTGGTGGTGACTGGTGGTCAGACTGGGCGGAGGCATGGGGATGGACGGCACCGCCAGGCGGCAGCAGACACCATGCTAGATTGTTCCAGAGACTTCCTTTTTAATTGCTCAGCAATGAGGTTGTGGGCGATAAGGATGAACGAGGCAAGGCCTTATCTATAAATGTGGAGAGAGGTGCGGGTATCTTTTGCAAAATTGTCATAGTTTGCTTTCTATCCGTCAGATATAGATCGGACGGTCTATATTACAAGATGGCAGGCACACCATCATCACCAACTTGGTTTTTTATAAGAGTAGAGAGTAGAGATATGTCACTGGTCCGCCATGTTTCATGCTCCTCCGTCATACTCCAGTGGAAAACTTGAGTGTACCGCACAGTTCTTTGCTCCTCCTCAAGTCGTTGGCACATTTATACGAGCAGTCAAATCACAAGGCCCCGCCTTCCAGCAGTAATGAGCCGTCAAATCACAAAGGCCCTTGACTCTCTTGAAGCGGACCTAGCTAGACTTCCCCGCCCTCTAGCCTTTTAAAAAATGTATACTTTTGTACAATAGTAGTATCGATGGATTGTGCCATGGAGCAAAACTAACAAGATGAAATTAAATAAAAAGGTGGTACATATAGAGAGCGCTCGTCACCACATTATGCATATAGTACTACTAAAAAAGCTAGTGCGTGCTTAAATGGGGTGCTAAATTCTATTAAAGAAATTAGCATACCTATTTAATTCTTCGGTTCTTATTATTTATGCCACTAGTTGTGTATCACTACTCAGTTTTGCCATTAGAAGTTACAACTACTCAAAAATGCCATCGATCCATGAGATGCCTACTCAAAATGCAATTAGATATCTAAAAAATGCCATCCTTAAGTTAGATGTTTGCTCAAAAATGCCATTAGACATTGTTATTTTCATGTCAAACCCATTGACCATGTTATATGACAAAAATAAGCCGATTCTCACGATGATAAGTGTGGCTCCGCTTGTCAGGAGTAACCAAGCAAATAATTTTACAGGAAAATAAGAACGCTGTTGGGATCAAGTAGGACCCACACTTTATTTTACTGTAGTGAGATAGAGGGAGAGCTGGCATGTTGGTCCATCAATATTTATGTCATTATAACATGGTAAAGGAGATTTGAGTCACAATAATGGTGTCCAGCACAACACACCCCTCAAATAAAACTAAGCACCCTGAATTTTTTTGACAAAACTAAGCACCCTGAAATTCTTTGAGAACTAAACAACTGGCTATATGATGTTGGCCATATATATTGTACGTATATAATGTGAAGAAACAAGTGGTAGTACTATACCAACTAAAAGATGAACTGTAAGAAATACTAGTATGTATGTACTGAAGAGTTAAAGTAACGAGAATAAACATAACATAGTTCTGCTGGGGGCTCAGCACAACACACACCTCAAATAAAACTAAGCACGCCTGAAATTAAACTAAGCAACTAATACGGTAGACACTGCATTAGAACCACCATGAGCAACGACACTGCCACCTTACTCGGACTCCTCGTCCACGTCCTCGACTTCGTCCTTGTCCCTCTTACTCTTGGCTGATACTTCTTTGCTTGAACCGCACACTTGGCTCTTGCTCTTTTTTTTGAACCTTTGAAACAGTAGGAGAGGCTCCTACTGCAAATTAATTAAATGAATCGGCAGCTGTACATGAGAGTAATATTACATATACCTCCCACTTTGTGGGTGGAAGAAGAGGGGGGGTTGGAACTACACTGAATGTATTTATTACAAGGTTTCTAAGAAGGAAAGTAAAAAAGGCTTATTCTTATCTCCCACCCTATAGGTTAGGAGAGCTAAGTCTTCTCGAAGTCTAGAGAGCCAGGAGCTTGTGGAAGGGGTTATTCCTCTGAAATGTTTGTTGTTCCTTTCTTTCCAAATGCTCCACGCAGATTGAAGGAAGATCTCCACAAATAAGGGTCTATTCCAAGAAGTTTTAGCCGCCTCCACCCAGTCCAATCTATTACCTGATGAGGTCCCTTGCATTCCAATTTTGGCCCAACAGAGCAAGCTAAAGGGACAATGAAAGAAAAGGTGCTCCACCGTTTCATCCTTGCATGTAGGACAAAGCAGACAGTCAAACGTGTTACCAATGTTATAATGTCTGCGCTTCAACATGTTTCTGGTGTTCAGCCTGTCCGAGAGTAGGAGCCACCCAAAAACTTTGAGTTTCATCGTGGATTTTGATTTCCAAAGCCATGAGAATGCAGGATGAGCTTGAATATCTCTGAAGTAGAAATCATAGAATTTGTTGGCCGCATATAGTTTGGAACCCCAGGTATATATCCATTCATCATGTTGTAGGTGATCTTCAAGTTGAACGTCCGAGGTCAGAAGTTGTAAATCTCTGGTCTCTGCATGGGCCTGTTCAGACAAGGGTAGGTGAAACGTTTCTTGCAAGCTGGTGGTTCCAAGAAATGCAGCGACAGAGATGTCTTCATCTTTTGCAAAAGAGAAGGCACATGGGTGGGTTTCAGCTAAAATCTCATCCAGCCACATATCTTTCCAGAATAGCGTGGTTGCACCATTGTGTACATTCACCTGTGTGATTCCTCTATAAATAGGCATTAGCTTTGAAACGTCTTTCCACCAAAAGGAGCCACAAAGATCTGTGGCGTGGGGTATCCGGGAGGTATAGTAAGAGTTCCAAATCAGCTCTACCCAGGGCAGATCATCATGATTATAAAAATTATGGAGAAACTTGAGAAGAAGGGCCTCATTCTGAGTTTTCAAGTTTAGAACTCCAAGACCACCACAACGTTTTGGCTTGCAGACCATATCCCATGCAGCTAGGGAATTGCATTTGTCCCCTTGATCCGTTTTCTTTGTCCACAGGCATTTTCATCGTATCTTGTCCAAGAGTTCAACAATTCCAGCTGGTAGCTTGAGTGTGCACATAGCAAAAATAAGAAGTGAGGTGATGACTGAGTTTAGCAGAGAGAGCTTGCCACCATATGATATCATATTCAGCATTGCCGATAACCTCCTTTCCAGCCTACAGACCAGCGGCATGAGATCGTGCATGGATGGTTTAGTGGTCCCCATGGGTAGGCCGAGGTACGTAAATGGCATTTTCCCCACAACACATCCAAAAATATTCGCCAGATTGCTGCATAAAGTCTCATCACAGTTGATTGGTACCATTGTGGATTTGTGGAAGTTTATTTTTAGGCCAATAGAAGTGGCATAATCGGACAAAATGCCTTTGATGGTTGTAGCCTGGTTAGGGCAAGCCGGCATAGCAAGGATCGTGTCGTCCGCTCTTGCTCTTGCTCTTCATCCAACCCTTGTAGATATTGAAACAAAGGTAGCCATCCATTGCAGCGTAGTGGATGTGGTCTATATCTAGTGCATTCCACTGCCATGCACGATGAAACGTGTGCGGAGGTTTCTTTAGTTTACCATATGAAGGATGAACGATGGCTCTTGCCAGGGTCAGCATTGAAGTCTGATCATGGGAGGGCACCACCCATTATTTTGGAGGTCGAACAGTTTGCCTACAACGAGTCCTATCCGATCCAGGACTCTTTTGTCGTTCGTAAAGTCTACAGTAACGAATTTGACTTGGCCGCCCTTGAGGAAGTTCTTAAATTCCTCGCACTCAATGTCGGCATGGCATATGTGGTAGACCAAGCATAAGTCATGCACGCAAACCTGGAACACGGCGGGCTTCATCTTCTCTTCCTCCTTTTGATTCTTCTCTTTGTCCAGGGTTGTGGTGTACTCAACATCTAGCCCAGCGACCCACTCATCATTTGAGTTTTCGAACATGCGTCTGAAGCGAGCAAGGCATCCTTTCACCGTCGCGGAAGAGCGGGTGTGGATGACGTCGAACTCATCGCCGGTGATGGTTCTAACCTTGTACTCACCGTTGATCATGGAGATTTGGGATGCCATGGATTTGGGAGGAGGGTTAGGATTAGTGGAACTGCCATAATGTGAAAGTACGGGACGACTAGGAGCGAACTGCCGTAATGTTAAAGGACGTTCGGGGACGAGTAGGAGCGAACTGCCAGCGGTTTTTTGATTGTAAAAATGCCGAGTGGGGTGTGCAGATGGCAGGGTAGTGACTTGCCTGGTGGATAAATGGACTCATGCACAATACTATGGGGACCCAATTAGATGTCATGTCTACTTGACGCCCAACTAAATGGCTTTCGATGTCATGTCAAGCGTCGGGAAAATTACAGCTGATACAAAGCTTTTCGTTCTCCCATGATACGGGCTTCCGAGAGCCCTTGGATCTGAGATCGAACGGTTGCATGGCGTGATTCTAGACCTATGGGTAAATATCCTATCCTCGAGGGCTATTCTACAAATTTTTAGCAACTTAGCATGCGACCGTTCGATCTCAGATACAAGGTTTGCCAGCAGCCCGTATTATGGTCGCGCCTACCACGATCGTCGCCTCGCTCGTGCCCTTGGAGATTTAACACGGTGTGTTAGGCTATCTGATGTTGGCATGTCATACATAGTCATCACTTAGTCACTCATACTACAACAAGGTTAGCTATAAGGTTGGCTATAAGAGTATTTTTTACTTCTCTCTATCTCTTTCTTCGTAGTATTTATTGCATTTGCCAAGGAGTGACCTCTTCCAATGAAATGGTGCTTAGATGAGGTGCTAAGGGCATTAAATGGCTTAGCAACTCAAGTCCCCAATGCATAGGTGCTTAGTTTTTTGTTGCTAAGTTTGCTTCATTTAATTAGCTAGACTCAAAATTGTCTTTTCGCCTAGGTACACGTGCTTAGCACCGTTTCTTCCCGGGGTCACCAAACTAGTCTCTCTCTTCATAATTAACTTGCCACATCAGACTTTATGCCTATGTGGCAGGCTTAGCACCTGTAGGAGCAAGTACAATAGTTGGCTATAAGCCCGCTTACATGGCATTTTTGCATATGTGGAGGAAAGAGGCAAGGAAAAATTGGAGGAGTGGGCTCTCATGCAAGAGCCAGCCTCTACATGATGGAGCATTGGGAGAGGCACCTGTATGGAGGTGGTCAGGAATTGGGAAACTCACGCCGGTCGTAGCGTCGCAGTTTAAATGGTAATGGCAAGTCAAATCACGGGGCTCCACCTGTCCAACATTAACTCGCTGTCAAATCACACAGCCCTACGTTTGCAGCAGCCTACTGCCTCATCTTCTCGCATCTCTGTCGAACCGACTAGGCGGAACTGCCCCACCTACTTCGTGGGAAAAGCCCCACCCTCAACTTTTAAATAGTACAATATACTAATTTTGTATCCATGGAGCAAAGACTCAAGAAAATGGTGGTACACATGTACGGAGTATATAGCACGCCTGTCGCGTTCGCATCACACCCCAGACGGTCGGTCGGTCTGGCACGCCGCTCTTCGAATGGAACGCGCGTCATATTGTGTTTGCACACACATGTGGGACTGCAATTGAGAAGCGACCATAGGCACACTCCCCGGCCCCGCAAGTCATGTGAGTTAATAGAAGAGAGAGACGAGCGATAGTACTAGAGAAGTGTTGTATAGACGTTGGTGCCTGGACAATCCCTGCATGACACGGAAGATCAGTTCATCCATGCATGTGACCAGACTCCAACAGACACACCTGGATTGGCTATCGTCTACATATCGTGCGGGCTGTGTTGTACAGGGCTGTAGTTCTGATGAGAAATCTAAAAAAAGGTTTCTTGTCATCTCGCAATATTAGGTGTCATGTGCTTCGGATCACTGCGAGGGTTAAACAACGACAACTGAGTTCCTCCAAGGCGCTGGCCATTGGGGGCACATGCACGAAGACTACTTGGCTGCCATCTAGGTCAAGCCGGCTATGTTAATTAGGACATCTATCGATGGACCCCTTTTCTACGAATTCATCTTTAATTTGAGCTTTGATCCTCGTCTAGTTTATCCGTCGGGATTCATGTTGTCTCCTTTGGGCGGTGTGGTTATGGTTTCTTGTCATGTGGCATTTTTTCGTGTTATATGTTATATTCCGGTGCTTCAGGTCAAAATGACGACAACTGCGCCTCCGGGGCACGTGCATGAAGACTTCTCGACAGTCATTGATGAGGTCAAGCCGGCTCCGGTAGACAAAAGAAAACTAGTAGTACTCCACTATATAGGCAGGAGCCTCCGCGCTTGCTTGCTAGTGTTGCTCTCTTCACACTGTCTCGTCCTCTCCAGATCTAAACACGACAGTGATGGCCACTCTCTCTCTCTCACCACTGGTCACAGATCCAGCCGGATCCTCTCCGCCTGGGAAGGTGAGAAGGTGCAACATTCACGCGGTCGTCCTCAGCGACGGCTCTTACCCACTGCCGGCGCGTCCCGATCAGCGTGCCTTGTCATTCTCTCCCAAGCACCGCTGCCTAGGGAGGGCCTCCGACCCTTTGTTCCTCGCCGTCGTAGTGTAGGCAGATCCGGCCTCCCGCCTCCCACCTAGCGACATCCCGGCGACCCTCAAGTATAATTTCCTTCGAAACCGGCCTTGCTCTACTTCCCGAGCTCCGGACGTCGCTGCATTTGTATATTTTTCTTTTTGTTAGGTCCCCTCGTAGATAGGATCGATCCGCTGTTCGGAAGCCATCTAAATTTTTACTGTTAAGAGGTAAAACTAGTTCATGCACTCGAATCTAGTACTACTTGGTTCAAATAAGGAAGAAAGGGGTGGGGTGGGGTGGGGGAAGATTTGTTACCTGAATCTAGGACTTGGTCGAAAGAGGAAATAATGGGGGCGAAAAGTAGCAGAGACTGGCTATCCAACTGGTCTCTAGGTCTAATAGGGAAATAAAGGGAAACGCAGTACGAACTCAATATAAACCCGATCTATTAGTTGAAAAAGGAAAGAAAGTGGGGACTGGGGGACAAGTGAATAGAGTAAGTCCAGCACTAGATTTGCTAGCCTCACACAGTATATAAGGTGGCTATACCGAACAAAAATGGGACCAACCCAGATATCCTGTTCTGATGTTTGTTGCCCCAAGCCACTCTTATGCAATGCCACTGGTAAAATGTAGCAGTCGCGCTGTTAAAAGTAAGGACACGTTAAACCAATGTTGTTTTCAATGCAATGCCTCCAGTAATAGGAATCAATGGCACTTTTTTTCATGTCCTGCTAAATTTCCCATTAAGATAAGTTGCTTCTTTTCGTTAGAAATGCAACTGTCCTAGTCCGCCTACTCTCCCGTGCCCAAATACCAACTCTATAGCAGCTGTTAATGTAATGTTGCTGGTAAAATGAAGCAATGGCACCATTAAAGTAATGTCGTATTTAACAGTTGTCATAGTTAATCCTAATGCCCACACTAATATCTACCAATGTTGTTTCTTTAGAAATTGCTACTGTCCTTGTAGGATTGCCATTTAGATAAGGAACATGCTTATTTTCATTTGATGTATGTTTCATCACTTGTTTGTCACCCTCCTTTCAACCTTTTGTGTGCAAACAGAGATATACATTTCACGCTTGATCTTAGTTGAACTGCACAAATGATATCCAAATTATAGTTGAACATTCCAGGAGCTTCACAACCAACCTTGATGTTGCTCAATTTTATTGCAACTAATGAAGAAGAAGCTCTGTGGGTTTCGTTTTCTGATGGAAATGGAACCGGGGCTGGAGCCCTTTTCTTAACAAAAAGAAGAAGCTGCTAGCTCATGGGACATTGCTTCATTTTAGGTGAACTGCACCAAAAGCTCCCATGAATTGAATCATCCATGTTGGTGATTGGTGTCATCCCTTCTATGATGGCGCTGACTGCAGATATGGTTCCCATCACGAGGAATGTTCCTTTTTGGCCTGACCGTTTGCCAAAGATCCTCCATGTTGGGTCTGCTCTTGTGCTACTGTTTTGGCACTGCCATGATAAAGCAGTAATGTTATTATTTTGCACCTTATTCTAGTGGCACTATTAATTTGAGACAATGTTTTGGCACCGCTAGTGCCACTGATTTTTTTATATATCGAAAGAGGGGGTTTCCTCCGATTTCATTAAAGAAACCCAACCATAGAGAACCATTGTCCGACAACATCTCAGTGTAAATGGGCAGTTATGCAACTACTACTAGAACGGACTGAGTACTAGCAGGAGACAAGTTCGCCAAATAAGCTAGGCAGGTAGGGGGACGCAGCACCAGCTCGACCAAGTTTGGATTACAACCCAAATGCTACCGCAGAAACATCAGGGGGGAAGATAGGGACTGAAAGAGCCAGCTTCAGCATCCCAGTCTAAGCACCCCCGGCCTCCATCCTTGTGACGCACGGTACACCTCGTTTGCCACCTGCTCGACCCTAGTGCCACTGATAAAATGAAGTAATAATACAGTTAAAATAGAGCGAGTGTCCTCTCTATCATGTCATTTCCAATGTAGATAAAGAAAGTGCTTCTCTTTGTTGGTATATGTTTCATCAACTAGTCCCATTGTTAATGTTTAAGCGTTTCTGAAAATTGGGGTGCTTAATTTTAGTTGATCTGCACAAAAGTAGAGATTGGAATGTCTCAAGGCCCCTCCTTGTACTACCGATGTAAATTGATGTTCATCACTGGCAGAAGGTGTATCGGGGAGACTTGGGTCGATTTCCAGTATGGGGTGTATGGTATGAGGCGTCACAGGGCCCATCTCACCCTCGCAACATGGCATACTATGATACTATCGCAATATTTTCTTCTATTTATTAGTGTATGTTTCATCAACTAGTGCCTCTATAATGTAATCATGCTTTTTCATTATCTGTGCAATCAGGGTTATTCAGCTGCATTTTGGTGGAACTGCACAAATGTATGGATGGAACTGACATATATGCAGAGTGCAAGGTGTGCCAAGTAAAAATTACCGACACCAACCATGCTCCATGCACGCATTGGCATCCACCACCAGCTGTGGGATGTGTGGCGCTCTCTATGGACGGATCTTTCTCGGCAGCAAATCCTCTAACCAAATACTAGTAGCTTATATTGGTAGTTTTCTAGGGAGTACTCTTTTCTGAAAGAAGCACCAATCTATTCTTATTTATTTGTACATAGTGTCACAACTTTGACCCAAAGGTCCAGAACTATTTTAGGGTGATTGGCATAGTACTCAGAGACTGATTGTAAGAATGATTTTCATTAGTTGTCACACTTATTGTAAGCATGAGCAGATAGAAGATTAGGTTAGTGTGAAGCTTACCTTAAACCCTACTGATACGTCTCCAACGTATCTATAATTTTTGATTGCTCCATGCTATATTATCTACTGTTTTGGGAAATATTGGGCTTTATTATCAACTTTTATATTATTTTTGGGACTAACCTATTAACCGGAAGCCCAGCCCAGATTTGCTGTTTTATGCCTATTTTAGTGTTTTGAAGAAAAGGAATATCAGACGGAGTCGAAACAGAACGAAATCAACTAGAGAAGTTATTTTTGGAACGAAAGCCACCCGATGGACTTGGACCCCACGTCAAGGAAGGAACGAGGAAGCCATGAGGGTGGGGGGGGGCCTGCCTCGTGGGGCCATCGTGGCTCCCCTGACGTAATTCTTCCGCCTATATAACACCACGTACCCTAAAACTTCCAGAACGGAGAATAGATCGGGAGTTCCGCCGCCGAAAGCCTCTGTAGCCACCAAAAGTCAATCAGGACCCCGTTCCGGCACCCTCCCGGAGGGGGGAACCCTCACCGGTGGCCATCTTCATCATCCCGGCGCTCTCCATGACGAGGAGGGAGTAGTTCACCCTCGGGGCTGAGGGTATGTACCAGTAGCTATGTGTTTGATCTCTCTCTCTCTCTCTCTCTCTCTCTCGTGTTGTTGATTTGGCATGATCTTGATGTATCGTGAGCTTTGCCATTATAGTTGGATCTTATGCTTCTTCTCCCCCTCTTCTCTCTTGTAATGGATTGAGTTTCCCCTTTGAAGTAATCTTATCGGATTGAGTCTTTAAAGATTTGAGAACACTTGATGTATGTCTTGCCGTGCGTATCTGTGGTGACAATGGGATATCACGTGATTCACTTGATGTATGTTTTGGTGATCAACTTGCAGGTTCCGCCCATGAACCTATGCATAGGGGTTGGCACATGTTTTCGTCGTGATTCTCGGGTAGAAACTTTGGGCACTCTTTGAGGTTCTATGTGTTGGTTGAATAGATGAATCTGAGATTGTGTGATACATATCGTATAATCATACCCACAGATACTTGAGGTGACATTGGAGTATCTAGGTGACATTAGGGTTTTGGTTGATTTGTGTCTTAAGGTGTTATTCTAGTACGAACTCTAGGGCTGTTTGTTACACTTATAGGAATAGCCCAATGGATTGATTGGAAAGAATAACTTTGAGGTGGTTTCGTACCCTACCATAATCTCTTCGTTTGTTCTCCGCTATTAGTGACTTTGGAGTGACTCTTTGTTGCATGTTGAGGGATAGTTATATGATCCAATTATGTTATTATTGTTGAGAGAACTTGCACTAGTGACAGTATGAACCCTAGGCCTTGTTTCCTAGCATTGCAATACCGTTTAAGCTCACTTTTATTATTAGTTACCTTGCTGTTTTTATATTTTCAGTTTACAAACACCTATATCTACCATCCATATTGCACTTGTATCACCATCTGTTCGCTAAACTAGTGCACCTATACAATTTACCATTGTATTGGGTGTGTTGGGGACAGAAGAGACTCTTTGTTATTTGGTTGCAGGGTTGTTTGAGAGAGACCATCTTCATCCTATGCCTACCACGGATTGATAAACCTTAGGTCATCCACTTGAGGGAAATTTGCTATTGTCCTACAAACCTCTGCACTTGCAGGCCCAACAACGTCTACAAGAAGAAGGTTGTGTAGTAGACATCACCTACCGCCGCCGTTGAAACAAGGCGAGCGTCGAGGGAGCCATGGAGAATGGCGGGGAAGCGATGTCGCACCATCCAACCTCCTCTTGTGGTGGGAGAACGAATACTCCTATGGCTCCGGCTAGCTCTGCACCCTCACGAATGGCACACTGTACTCGATCGATTCGTTATCCTCTGGGTGCTCGACCTTTGACCTGTATGCCCACCACCTCCGCCTGACTTTCGCCTCGGGCGAATCTGTCTACTCCATCGCCCAGAGGAGATACTCGATGAACTCGAAGGACTGCGGCGTGACTGCCGCTGAGGAGTACATCACCGATGTCTCACTCTTTCGCATACATTGCCACATGGCCCTCATCGTCCTCGAAATCTCCCACTCATTGTCAAACCAAGTAAGGATCTTCTGCAACCTGGCTAACTTTGCCTGGTCGCCGCCGGCGATATGCCTGATTCGCTGATGCATCCTCTCCATAGATGTCATTCTGAGTGGTCTGGTGCTAGCTTTGGAAGATGGGAGGAGAGACGGTGGTCTTGCAATAGAGAAGAGGGAGAGGCGAGACAGTGGTTTTGGAATGGAGATGATGGAGAGGAGAGGGGGTGGTTTTGCAATGGAGAAGAGGGAGAGGCGAGATGGTGGTTTTGGAATGGAGATGATGGACAGGAGAGGAGGTGGTTTTGCAATGGAGAAGAGGGAGAGGCGAGACGGTGGTTTTGGAATGGAGATGATGGAGAGGAGAGGAGGTGGTTTTGCAATGGAGAAGAGGGAGAGGAGTGTGCGACAGTGATTTAGGATTGGACGAGAGGGCCATTGCGCTGTGACTGGATCAAAATCAAAATCAATTTACCCTTCAATTAAGAATGCGACCCCACATTAACTAGTATCCCTTTTATTCTGGGTCATAATTGACCATGATTTTCACAAATAAAATATATGTTATACGTTGCAAAAATAATATAATTTGAAAGTACATTCAGATACGAACCAAAAGATACAATTTTTGGTGACATGCATTCACATTTTTCTTAGCAAATACAGTACATGGTCAAACTTTGACCCAAACTACGCAAAACAAAAAATTACTTCCAAGACCAGCGCCGCTCCTCTCCTGTTCCAATCTAAATCCAGTGCCGCTCCACTCCTCTTCCATTTCAAAACCACCACCCCTCCTCTCCTGTTCCAATCCAAAACCAGCATCGCTCCTCTCCTGTTCTAATCCAAAATCAGCGCTGCTCCTCTCCTCTTCCATTCAAAAACCACCGCCGATGAGTGAAGGTGCTGTGGAGAAGTAGATCGATGGAGGAGAACAACCGATACGTGAGGATCGCAGACAGCGACCCTATGAAGCTAGCTAGGATGTTGGAGATACAGTCTTGTTTGACAACAAGGACCAACTAGCGGTGACGGTGACATCCATGGCCAAATATCCGCAACAGAGTGAAAATGTGGCGATACTCCCGAAGGGAGTCGCACGGGAGTACATAGAGCTGCTCCTCTAGGCCATGGAGCAAACAGATTCACCGAATCCGATCGTGAGGGAGCGGTGGTGAGAGTATCAATCCCAGATGGAGCATCCACCAGAGATTGAAGGATCGAGCATCTATAGGGTGCCGTTTGTGAGGGTGTCATGCCAGAGCGAGCCGGTGGACTCTTCGTCGAGCGAACCCAACTGCAAGAGGAGAAAAGCAGTTGGCCCGGCGACGCTTCCCCGCCATCCTCTCCCTCTCCATTCACACCATCTCACGGGGTGGCTGTCTGCCGCCGAGGAATAGGAGGGGACTGCCCCCCCCCCCCAGCCCAATAGTTGGGTAGTTTGTGAATTGTCAGGAGGAGCTTAGGGTTGTCAGTATTTGCAGGTTGTGAATTGTGTTTTGTGTTGTGTATTTTGAGAGTACCTTCAGATATGAGTGTCTTTTGAATTTCAGATTTGCAGTATTGAGCATACGAAGTATTTTATGAATTCTAGAGATCTATTTTTAGCACTTAAAAATGTAGTTTCATAGGATTATAAAAGTGCAGACAATGTGATTCTCAGAGAAGAAACTGCAAGTTTCAATTTTAGATAAGAAACTGTAAGTTCAGTTTCAGATAAGAAACTGCAACTTTCAGAGGCAGAGCATTTATATTAACATGGCCTTTTCAAACAGGGTTAACATCATGCTATTTTCAAAATTCCCACACAATGTCGAGTGTGCGAAAAATAGAGAAAACGAGGGACAAAGTTTTGGCAAGTGTTGGACATGGTGTGCATAGATGACAATGAGGACCCACATGTCAATAATGGCAGAGGCAAAAAATTTGGAGATATTTTCCCTGCATCAGGTGGAATCGAACCCGGGCGGAACAGCTATCGGGTAGTGTCACTTGGCCACTAGGCTAGTTCAGTACTTTCGTTACAAATAAGGCACTGCCTTAGGTGGTTCGATTTCCTCCTGCGCCTTTGTGCACTCGCCGCGGTGCCGATGTCTGCCGTTGTGAACATGCTGAACAAACGAGAGGAATCTGGAGAATACTGTACATGGAGAAGCGGACAGTCAGGACCCACCAGGTCTATGGCCGTACGCAAGCAAGTGCCTGATCGAAAAAATACTTCCTCCTAATGCTATACTGATGTTGGGGCCCACGGGTTTGTCAACATAGTTACATTTTTTTAGGTGCTTCAACGTAGTTACTATAGGAGATAAATTCACAACGAAGCCGGGGAGCTGGCAGGTATCATTTATTATCAGTGGGGCAGCAAGTATCAGCTGGGTTTTGGGCTGCCCCGTCTAGGCTTTCTTTTTTATCATGCGTAGCCCACGACATGCCGGTTTGTATTTTCTTGAGGGCCGTCTTGTATCGACCGGCCTATGGACCTCCCATCCGAGGTTTCATTTTTCATGAAACATCGGCAGCCCAATTTATGTATTTTTTTGAAGAAAACGCAGAGGTCTGTTCTATTTTTCTATATAAGAATAGGAACGCCTGGTCCAACTTATGTTTCCCTTCTAACTATATTATATATATTTAAATTATTTTATATGTTATTATATATTATTGTTATTGTCATCATATATTTAACAGATACTTACATATGTAAGAAAACAATATCCCACATCTTATTAACTTATAAAAATAATTTCTTAACAATAAAATCCTGGATTTTTTTGGCAGTGAAAATCCTGGTGATTGTGTACATAAGCTTGGTAAGATTTAAGGACCAATGTAATAACAAATCACTTATTATTTAAATACATTTATAACAAAATGTTGAGCCCCTGTTTATTTTTTGATAACATTGTTGCGCCCAACCCAACATTATAACTAGAATCAGCCCAGCAAAATCATGTATTTCGAGAAAGTGAAAATGGCCTATAAATTTTTAGAAAAAAATAAATGGGTCGCATGGACGCTACATTATTTGTTCACCTAGCCTAGCAAATGGACCGTAATTCTAAAAAAAAGATCAAACTGACTGTAAATTCTGAAAAAATGGGTTGAATTTGTGCCACGTTTTTTGAGGCTGATAATATGGGCCAATAGGTCGAAGCGAACGCAAGTCGTTGTCAATTTAGTCAACAAATGATTCTGACATTGTTAGCCATTGGATTTACATCCAACGACCGACATCCATCTTCAATCTCTCGTCTTCTTCCTCCAGCGCCGCCGGGACCACCTGCTCCCGCCTCCTGCTGCTAGCAGCCCTGCTTAGCACGCTTCGCTGTGAAGCGCTACCCCGCCGTTGGCTAGGCCATCCCTCCACACCTCCTGTTCTTCTCCACCGACTGTCGAACCACACTGCACCAGAACCAGTTAACCCTCGTACACCTCTCCATCTGCGACTCTACTCCCGAGTCTTCCCATCTCCGGCTCGTTGTTGTCCGGGGCCTCGCCGTCGTCCACCACCTTGGATGCGCTCGGCGCGGAGTGGTCAACATGGTCAACGGACAACATCCATCGGAAGTAGACTGTGCGTGTAAAGGCTGACAGCTGGGTCCACGGCCACACGCAAGGAAATGCCTCCTTATTACGTGCAAAATAATGATTTCTCCACCTAATAGCTGGGAACCACCGGAAGGGCGTTTGTATTTCGCGAAAAAATGTTCCCCCCGCTGACAGGTCGGAGCCACCGGAAGGGCCTTTTTATTTCGTGAAAAAAATGTTCCCCCCGCTGACAGGTCGGACCCACCAACTATATCTTCGCACGCAAGGAAGTGCCTCCTTATTACGCACAAAAAAATGAATACCCCCTGCTAGCTGGGACCCACCATAGTGGGAGGTTGACTTGTGGACCTACTAAGTTGACGGGGATGGAGGGCTTTATCAACTTAGTCAATATGAACGATTCTAGCTCTAGTGATCGTACGATGTCCATCCAACGGCCGTAGTGCTTCTTCAACCTCTGGTCTTCTTACTCCGACCGCCCAAACCAGCGCCAGTCATGCCGCGTGCTCCTGCCTCCCGTGGCCAGCTATGATGCTGCGGAGGCCTCACCGCCCCCTACTACTCCTACCGCTGTCTAGGCCATCCCTCTACTCACCCACACCCCCTGTTATTCTGCAGCAACGGCAGCCTCACACCATAGCCGAACCAGTAAACCCTCGTACTCCTCTCCGTGTGGGCATCCACTGTCGCGTCTTCCCCGACTCCGTGCTGTCCCCTTCCTAGGCCTCGCCGTCATCCACCACCCTGGTGCTCTCGGCGCGGGCGAGGTCAACGTGGTCAAGGAACCACTTCCATCGGAAGAGTATTGTACGTGGAGAGGCTGACAGCGGGTCCACGGCCGTAGCAAGGAAGTGCCTCCTTATACACGGAAAATAATGATTCCTCCACCTGACAGCAGGGATCCACCAGACGGGCCACTGTATTTCGCGACAAAAATGTTTCCCCCCTGACTGCTGGGACCCACCAGCTACATCTTCGCACACAAGGAAGTGCGTCCATATTACGGGCAAAAAAAGATTCGCCCCCCAGACTGCTGGGACCCACCAGCTACATCTTCGCACGCAAGGAAGTGTCTGACAGTCGGAACCCACCTGGTCGAAGCATACGTATTGTTGTCATTCTGGTCGCGAATGTGTACGTACATACGATCGATCTGTCTGCGGGCTGCAACGATGAACCGTGGCCGTGTAAGGAAGGGAACATGTCGTAGTAGAGGCGCCCACGTGTCGTAGTATAGGTGCGCACGTAGCATGTACACGTACGTACAGTGGCCAGGGTACAAGAAAGTAAATACGTCCACGTACGTACATATAGGCGGGTCTCGAACGCCTACTCGCGCATACGTACGGCCAGGGCTCGTGTACATGGCTGGGTCGGAATGGAGAAACTTTTTCGTCGTTGTGTTCATGGGGAGGCAACGTAATGCGTCGTGTTCATCGGGAGGCAACGGAATACGTCCTGTTCATCGGGAGCCAACCGGCTTGGACAGAATAGCCGATCGAAACGAGGACTGGCGTACCGCAGAACGGAGGAAACGGCCTTGTGTTCGACCGGCCACGGTCGAAACGGGATCCTGTTCATAGGGAGGGGTCTGGCGTACCGCAAAACGGAGGAAACGGACTTCTCTTGGACCTCCTACGGTTGAAACGGGCTCTTGTTGATCGGGAGGGGTGTGGCGTGCCGCAAAACAAAGGAAACGGACTTGTGTTGGAGCGCTACGGTTGAAACGGGGGTCCTGTTCATCGGGAGGGGTGTGGCGTACCGCAATACGGGACTCCACGGGATACTATTCATCTCCACCGTCGACCTCCTCCAGCCTCCACGGGCTACTATTCATCCCCCGCCGACCTCCTCCAGCCTCCACCTGCGACTGTTCATCCACGGGCTCCTATTCATCCAGCCTCCACCGCTCCTCCACCGGCTACTGTTCAACCAGCCCTCTCCACGGGGTCCTATTCAACCACCCCTCCATGGGCTACTGTTCATCGAGCCCTCCAGCGGCTACTGTTCAACCAGCCCTCCACGGGGTCCTGTTCATCCAGCCCTCCACGGGGTCCTATACATCCACCCCCAACCGGCTCGATCGGGGTCCTGTTCATCCAGTGGCAACGGCCTTTACTACCACGAGTTCCTATTCATCCAACCCCCCACCGGGAATTGTTCATCCAAACCCCCCAACAACGCTTACTGTTCATCCATAGGCAGCATGGATCGGCTTCAGTTAGCAGCAGTAGCGAAGGAATCACTCGGGTTCAGTTAACAGCAAGGGATCGATCGCTCGGGTTCAGTAACGTAGCTAGTGCAATCGCTCAGGTTCAGTTAGAGCCCAACGCCTCACTCGGGTTCAGTTAGAGCACAACGCCACGCAAACACGCGCGTACGTGTTCGAGAGAAACGCGGCCCCCGACAACCCACCGTAACCGAGAACTCCCCGATATTTTCCTCGCCCTCGCTTCTACCATGGTTTTTTCCGTCATGGACGGCCCAAAGAATGTCATGCAGCTACGTCTATGGCCCGCCCAGGATGAAAAGCCCATTTTCTGTCATGATTTTTTGTCATAGAGGTAGGAGCCCACCACATCTATGATGATACCGGGTTTTGTCACAATTATCGCCATAGAAGTGTCATAAGTATGACAGAATAAAATCCGTTCGGCCCAAAATGTCACGGATGTGTTTTTTTTGTAGTGTCTGGAGCATGAATTATGGGCTGATATGCACTATTTTTAGCACCATTTTCTGCAACAAAAAATTCTCCTGTATTAGTTGCATCATCAACAGACTTAGTAGCATGGTCATGAGAATTATTCACATGATCAGCAGTATTATTTCCCCCTTGATCTAAGTCGGAAAGATGAGCAGGAAGAAGGAGAATCTCTTTTTGTAAGAGAGCGCCGGCATTTGGATGGAGATTTCTGAAAGGGAAAACTGTCTCATCGAAAACAACATCACGGGAGATGTACACCCGATCGGTGGAAACATCAAGGCACTTGACACCTTTATGTTGGGGGCTATACCAGATGAACACACATTGTTTGGATCAAAAGGAGAGTTTTCTCGAATTATATGGCCATAGATTTGGCCAACACGCACAACCAAAGACACGGAGAGAAGCATAGTTTTGGTGTAGTGTGTAAGAGTCTTTCGGTGGGTGTTTCAAAGTTGATAACTTGACTAGGCAGAATATTCATAAGATGAGTAGTAGTGAGAAAAGCTTCATCCCAAAACTTAAGAGGCATAGACGCATTTGCAAGTAGAGACAAACCAATCTCAATGATATGCCTATGCTTGCGTTCTGCTGAACCGTTCTGTTGATGGGCATGAGGGCAAGAAACATGGTGAGAAATTCCCAATTTTTGGAAGAAAGGGTTCTATTTTTCATACTCACCACCTCAGTCTGACTGAAATGAGATAATTTTACTATTGAATTTTCGTTCAACGAGTGCTTGGAAATTTTGGAAGACTTGAAACACATCAGATTTATGCTTGATAAGATAGATCCATGTATACTTGCTATAGTCATCAATAAAGCTTACATGGTACTTGTGTCTACCAACAGAAAGAGGTGCTTGCCCCCATACATCAGAAAATATGAGTTCTAATGGTTTGGAAGAAACACTAGTTGACACGGGGTAAGGAAGTTGATGACTTTTTCCTCTCTGACATGAATCACAATCATTGCTAGGCTCACCAACAAAAGGGAGCTTATTTTTCCTAAGCACGCAATGAACAATAGTAAAAGAAGGATGCCCTAGACGGTCGTGCCACCTTGCCGAAGATAATGTGTTGACACCAAGACCTTGTTTATTGGAACTCGTAAAATGGGGAATCAACGGATGTAGACCAACAACACATCTACATCTGTAGAGAATTCTCCTAGTTGCTTGCTCCTTAGTCAAGAAGAAAAAAGGATGAAATTCAATAAAAACATGATTGTCGAAAGCAATACGATGAACGGAGAGAAGATTTATTCTAGCATGAGGTGAATAAAGAATTCTTTTAAGATGAATGGGTTGGCTAGAGGTATGTAATACTGACTGGCCAACATGATATATTGTCATACATGTCCCATTGGCGCCATGGATCTGATCTTGCCCGCGATACTTGTGACAGCCTGGCTTATTAGGGATGATAGACTACTCATATCAATAAGGAATTCCTTCTTTTCCGGGAGCCCATTCGGACAGAACTCCAAAGTTAAGCGTGCTCAGCTTGGAGTAGTGTCAGGATGGGTGACCGACCGGGAAGTTGCTCCCAGGTGCGCACGAGTGAGGACAAAGTGCGCAGAAAAGACTAGTATTGATCTGTGGGGCCAGTCTAGATCCCGCCAGGAGTAACGACCACCGGCGGGTGTGTCCGGGGCGTTACAATACTTGTCACAGACGGTTAGATTCTCCAGCTCTCCTGTGAGGTGGTCGGTCTCCCAACTGTCGACGTACCAGTTTGTATCCACCCCGTATTGAGTAGCAACAACCTTTTCTTCCAGTGCATCATCATCAAATCTGTACCAGCAATCATTGGCACTATGGCCAAACTTACCACAAATCTGGCACTGGATGGGATCATTCCCCCTTGCGTTGTTGTTGCCAGGTGCGGGGCCACCGGGGCCTCCTGGACCTCCGGGACCGCCTGGCGCACCACCTGATCGGGTGCCCTTGTTGTTGTTGTACAAAGGGCGCCCGCCACCACCCTGTTTTTTCTTGTAGCCACCGTAGCCACCACCATTTGTCTTCTGCTGCTGCTTGCCGCAAGGAGGCGGCGGACCACCACGACATGCGGCAGTGTTGGTAGAGGACTTGAACCCTCCGCCACCGGCCCCACCCGTGAAGAGCTCCACTCGCTGATCAAAGTTGCAGATCAGGGAGTAGAGAAGGTCGGCGGTGATTGGTTCAGTGCGGGCATCTAGGGCTAAGACCACAGAGTTGTAGTCGAGGTCCAGCCCCGAGACAATGAAGTAGATGAGTTCATCTTCCTCCAGTGGCTTCTCGGCTGCAGCAAGTTCATCCGCGGCGCCTCGCATGTGGGATAAGTACACCGCAGCAGATTGGGTACCTTTCTGAGCATTGGCGAGGGAGATACGAAGATTATTGATGCGTGAACGGGACTGTGAAGCAAACATGTTACCGAGGCTTATCCAGAGTGCATGAGCAGTCTAGATGGAGATGATAGAGGCGAGCACATCCCTTGACAGATTGTTCAAGATGTGCCCAAGGACCTGCTGGTCCTGCCTGACCCATGCATCATATGCTGGGTTTTGGATCATCTGATCCTTGCCGTCTTTGTCCTTGACGACGGCAAGCTTCGCCGGCGCGATGATGGAGCCGTCGAGGTAGCCATAGAGCCCTACAGCAAGGAAGTGAGGGAGGATATGCACCCTCCATAGGAGATAGTTCTCCTTAGTCAACTTCTTCGAGACCTGAGAACCGAGGCCGGAGGCAGCTGGGCTAGATGATGAGAAAGCCATTGGGTTTTGGTGTAGATGGGTTTTTTCTAGGGTTCAAAACATGGAGGAAGAGGATGCTCTGATTAACATGTAGAAATTGTGGTGGAAGCATTCTACCCTCTCGAGAGAGGGCCACAGGTATTTATTGATTACGATGGGTGAAAGTGCGTTATGTCGACTAGAGGGGGGTTGAATAGGCGATTTTTAGAAATTCGTCACTGAGGAAATTCACGGCAAGGAATTTCCTAAGTCACGAACGACTAGCAGCGGAGTAAGTCTCAGATGCAAGCGTAACAGAGCAGTAGCACAGTCGTCATGATGAAATGAAAACAAGCATAGAGTACAAGTAGCGTGAACACATGATAAGCAGGCTAAATACAAACTGACTGAAGAAATAGGATTGAAGAAATTGAGAAAGTCTTTAGTCAAAGTCTTCAAACACTAGCGATCAAGTACTTCAACACAAGAATGAGGGAATGAAAGGGTTGAGGAAATAGAACCAGTAGCTTGGTGAAGATGATGATTTGGTAGACCAGTTCCAACTATTGTGACAGTTGTACGTCTGGTTGGAGCGGCTAGGTATTCAAACCTAAGGACCCACAGTCCCGGACACACATTCCTCACCATATTCTCCTTGATCTAAGATCACACAGACCTCGCCCAATCACACGTGGTAAGTCTTTAGGTGACTTCCAAACCTTCACAGACTCGGTCACCCGGCGATCCACAATTTCCTCTTGGATGCGATAGACCATGACGCCTAACCGTCTGGAGGATGCAAAGTCCTCAAAGGTAACAAGCGTCAGTTCCACATATGCACAATCTCTTCAGTGATGCTCAATCACTTTAGGTTTGTAGGTGTTTCGGTTTGGGTTTTCCTCACTTGATGATTTTCGCTCAAAGTCATCGGAGGATGGGATGCTCTCAATGACAAGTGTTAGTTTTCTCTCGGAGCAGCCAACCAACTAGTGGTTGTAGGGGGAGGATATTTATAGCCTAGGGAGCATCCCGACATGATAAGACATAAATGCCCTTCAATGATATGACCATTAGGTGGGAAGATATTTTGGGATAGCTGGCGCATAGCACAGCAACGATCGGATATTTGATCTATCAAATTCCTCAGGGATATCATGTTCCTCACTTGCAGGCAATCCGCACTGGCGAATTCCTAACTCCTCAGTCAGAATGAATTCCTCAGAGAGCAGAAGAACTCCGTCTCTGTCACTGAAGAAATTAACTGAACTGTATGAGATTTCCAATGGCTTCACTCGAAAGGATTGGGTAGGTGTAGGATTTTGAGATGATCATCACTTGGAAAGTTTTCCCTAGTTTTCCCTAGACTCCCTTTAATAGTATGGTGTTTCCTATGACTCAAGAAAGAGAAAAAAGAAACTACGAAAACAAAAGCCTCCACGCTTCATAATCCTCGCATGAATATCAAGTCTTCACGGTCACACCAATTTCCTCACTTTCAAAGTCTTCAGCTGAAGACATTCATTTTTAGTGGTCGACTTTCATAGTAAATATCAAACTCCTCATAGACTTATAGACCTGTGTACACTCACAAACTCAGTAGTTCCTTAACCTATAAGTCTTCAATACACCAAAATCACTAAGGGGCACTAGATGCACTTACAATCTCCCCCTTTTTGGTGATTGATGACAATATAGGTTAAGTTTTCAACAGGGATAAACATATGAAGTGTAAATACTGATATTGAGGAATTTGATTACAAGATATAGAAGAACTCCCCATGAGGATGTGCATATTTGAGGGATTTGCTTTGAATAACAAATGCACATTGTTGAGTAGAGTCATGGAGATCTCCCCCTATATCTTTAATTCATACACGCATTTAACATATGATATGAAGAATTTCAAATGCATGATGAAATATGGTGACGGATGAAATTCAGCATGCGTGCATTGGTACTTGAGGAAATAGCATGCAGAAAGCAGAGCAAAAGTATCAGACCACCATAGGACTTAAGTTTACAACTCGATCAACAAACACTTCAGAAGAACGAGAGTTGTAACTTAATAAAAAATGCCCATATAGAGAGATCTGCTTGAAGACTAACTCAAATTTCTCCCCCTTTATCATCGAATGACCAAAAGGGATGAAAAATGAGGACTAACGCCCCTGAAGAATATCATCATGATCTCGATGGAGGAGCGCCAGTGTTGTCAGGGTCGTCCGTTGGAGTAGGGCCTACTGCGGTGTCATTCAAATGTTTGGCTTCATCTGTCTCGCACGATGAAGAATATGAACTTCCAACCAGCTGAGGAACTTTGACCTTCTTGAATTTCTTTGAAGGTGGATGTGACCAGTCAAAGTCCTGTTTGAAATCCATCTCCATGAGTTCTTCAGCACTTTAGAGATTAGACATAATAGCCCAAGTGCGGTCAAAGACTTCAAGCAAGTAGTAGTGGTTCTTCATAGTATTTTGTGTGATAGTCATATTCTGAAGAATTGAGCCGAATTCACGCTTGACCCACTTGTGATTGCGATCGACCTTCTGACTAAGACTTAAGAGAAGCTTACGATCAGTCATCACTCATGGAGCAGTGGCTTGATGAATTTGCTTTGAAGCTTTTGCGGCAAAGTCTTATGTGGCAGAGTCATCATTGGTGGAATAAGATGCAGCTTTGTGAAACTGTCCATCCAATGGACGAGTGCCTTCATCAATGACAGCAGCCTTGCCCTTCTCATCAGTTGAGGAAATAGTCCTTTTGAGGACTTCAATTGGTGGCAAGTAGCTAAGATGATTTTGAAAACCAGCCTTGTAATGAATTGAAGACCTTGATCTGATGAATCTCATGATCCGGGGAGCATGAGGCTTCAACTCAAAAGGTGAAAAAGCAGCATTGGCCAAAGTCCTCATGAAGAAATAGTGGTAGTTGATGAATATCGTGAATGATATTGAACAAAGATTCTTCATTATGCCAACAACTTCTTCATCAGAGTTGTGGCCCTTGATCGGACTGAGGGTTTTGGTCAATATGCGATAGAAAGTTCTTGGCACATAAAGCAATTCCTTGACAAGGAATGTAGTCCTTGGAGCTTGGCCAAGCTTCAATGGCTTCATCAGCACTTGCATCAGATGATTTGAAAGTTCGGGTTCTGCATAAATGAGCCTTGCACCTTCAGTGGGAGGAATGACTGGGACGGCGTGAAGCAATTCAGAGGCCGGAGCTTTGTAATGAGTGTTTTCGGTCATCCAGTCGAGCACCCATGAATCCACATCTTCAACATTTCCAGTGATGTGCAGCATGGCATAGAATTGAAGAATGAGTTCTTCATTCTAATCGCAGATGTTGGTGCAGAAGTTGAGTAGACCAGCATCATGAAGAACACTTAGGACTGGGGTGAAGCACGATAGAGACTCCATATCCACGTGAGGAATTCTCTCATGGTCAAAAATCTTGTCCTTATCAAACAGCAATGAGGAATAGAAATTCATCTGGCTGGTAGTCCAAAAACTCTTGCGATGTAGTCGAGCAGAGTCATAAGGATTGTAGTCAGAGAAGAAATGATGCTTGGAAAACAAGTCATTAGCCTTGAACTTCTGGTTCTTGGTGTGAGGATACTGTGGCTTGGGCTGAAGATTTGCAGTGTAAGTCTTCATAGCCTCTTGGCACACAGTCTCTGGAGCCACAGGTTGAGGAATTTCAGGAGTAGTTTCATCAGCAGCAGCCTTGGCCTCCATTTCTTCAGCACTAGCGGCTGGAACTTCTTCTGGAATAGAAAGAAGTGAAGCTTGACGTTCTTCAGAGCCCGTATGAATTTCTTCTATTTGGACCAGGGACTGAGGAAGTTTATGCAGAGGAGTAGTCAGTGGTGAATTAGGGTGATGACTTTCCCAATAGTCCTCAATGAAAATTGGAGTTGTAGACCCAATGTCTACATCTTCATCTTCTTCATCAATTTCTTATACGCCTGCCTCTTCAGTTGTGAACTGAGGCATGGGCGATGATACCAGTGGGGTTGAAGGGATATCATCCACTTCAATTTCTTCATCGAACTGCTCTGACGAAGCAGCAGAAGGATTTTCCTCATCACTGTCATCTAGAATGACATATTCCTCCCCAAAGGGAAAAATCTCCTTTGATGGCATGCTTGATATTGGAACAACATCAATTGGGTTTGCATAAGAGCTCATCAAAGTCTTCCCTTTCTTGGGAGCTGAAGACTCTGAGGTTGATGATGCTTTCCTTTTCTTCACAGCTGCTCGCTCTGCAGCTTTGGTCTTCTTCGCTTCTGATGCAGAAGGAAGGTTGATGCTTTTCAGTTGTGATGATGTGGCAGGAGGAGTAGACGAAATTGGTTCAATTTCTTCAGGCGCAACTGATGCAGTTGCCCTGGCATGTTCAGTTTCCTCAGGCGCAGTAGCAGATGCTCCAACTGACCTGGCTTGTTTTTCAGGCGCAACATTGGAGGTTGCCCTGGCAATTTCTTCAGAGGCTTGAATTTCTTGAGCAGCCCCGGTGCTCTCATTTTCTTCAATAGCCTGATTGTCATCAGTTGTGCTTGCATGTTCTTCAGTAGGCTGAGCAGATGTCTCAGCCTGAGGAATTTCATGTTGCGATGAAGCTGCAACATTTGGAGTGAATTTCTTGGTCAGCTTGACAAATCTGACTTTGGCTCCCAGCCAATTAGCATAGTATATGTCAAATTCCTCACTGAGCCCCTTGATCTCTGTTTGCAGAGCTACAAGTTCATCAGGAGATAGCTCTAGAACATTGTTCTTCAGAAAGCGCTCTTTCTTGTACTGAGCTTTGTTCACTTTCCTCCCCTGTTCAAATTTCCATTTTTCTTCATTTATGGAGGTCATCAACATATGACTTTGGCTAGGAGTGAGGTTCAGATCAGGCAAAGGAGTGTGATGGTCCTTGTGCCATATGTCGATGAAGTCAAGGATCAACTTTGGATCCAACATGAGGGGCACAACACTACCTTTGGCTCTAGTGGCCTTGGCTTGCCTGTCTCTGATGATTTCAGCCAGTTCTTCATCATCAGCTTCGTCTTCACTAGACGGTACTTGAAAATCAACTTACTTTTTGTGAGGACTTGGTCTTGTGCCTCATCCAGCAGTGGCCTTTTTCTTCAGCAAGGTAGGAGCTGTTGAGGACTGAGGAGGAGCTGAAGAACTTGCAGATGCTCCAGAAGCAATTGATATTCCAGTGGTCCTTTAGCAAGAGGCAAGATGCACAAGTGCCGAGGACTTTGCAATAGTTGCTGAGGATTTCGTAGTGGGGACTGGAGCTACTTTTGAGGAGGTAGCTTGAGGAACAGGCCGTGAGGGCATAGTAGCTGAGGAACCTAGCTTGACAGCAGGTTTCTTTGGCATGGCCTTCTTAGGCTTGCTAGCAGAGGCCTCAGCAGCGGCAACAGCAGAATCTTCATTGAATTTCTTCATTGCTTCTTTTGCCATTTTGGCCAACTTAGCTTGCCGCTTGGCCCATTCTTTTGGAAAATCCTCACCATGCTTGATGCTAGTGGGATCAGCTTCTTGGCCTGGTGCCAATGGAGGTCTTGGGCATGGAGGGTGTATGGCGAATTTCTTCATGTACTTTGGAGTCACATATCTGTACTCCCTCCATTCTCTGGCCCATCTCCTCTCTATCCTCTGAATGCGCACTTTGCACTCATTCTTCATTTCCTTGCCATGAGTTTCTTCATCAGGAGTACAGTACCCTGCATAGATATCATCAGGGATTTTGAAAGTAGTATTCACTTCTGGTCTCTTTCCTCCCTTCTGAGGTCTTTTTCCATCAGCCATATTCTTCACATGAGGATTTTGAACAATTGAATTTTCAGAAGAGGTATGCAATTTGTCTTCAAGGAATGCTGCAAATGAGTTAAGTTGATGAGAACCTAGAGATTCAGCAGCGGACATGTGTACCTGTGAACAGAATATAGGTGTGAAGAATTTGGAGATGTCATATGCGTTCTCAGAAGTTTTTCAAAAGAAACAAGTTTGAGGAATTTGACCAGGGGTGTCTTGAGGAATTTCACTAAGCATTCTTTGACTTAGGTTCCAGAGTTGTATAGATTGAAAATCCGCACAATTGAGGAATCTTGAAGAAAAACGTTTCTTAGAGAAACAAATCAAGAACAGATGCAAGTGTGGTGTTTAAGAGTATGGAAGTTGAAGAATAATCACCTTTTGAAGATTTTTTGGAAATCATCAGAATCAACAAGGGCAGTAAAAATAGATTTTATTTACCCTTGACAAAGAACATGACGAACTGAGAGTAGAAGTTGAGAAGCTCGTTCGTTCAGATATTCCACGCCCTAACTTGGCAGTGGAAGACAGCTACGGCGCCGACGGAGTGAATATTTCCGCGGCCGGCGTGAGTACGACGGCGACTAGGTCGAGGCAGTGAAGCTCTTCCTCACCGGCGATGATGGAAGGTAGCGGAGGCGCTAGGTCAGAGAGCTCGAGCGATGGAGTGAGATCGAGCGGAGTAAATGAGGTCTGCGGAGGGCGAGGGGTATATATAGCCGAGGTGAAAAACTGCTCGTCCGAGGAAAATGGACGAACGTGCCAGAAAGTGCATTAAGTCGACTAGAGGGGGGTGAATAGGCGATTTTTATGAATTCTTCACTAAGGAATTTTAGGGTGAAGAAATTCCTAAGCGAAGAACTACTTGTAGCGGACTAAGTACTCAGATGCAAACATAACATAACACAAGCATAGACATCATGATGAAATGAAAACAAACACAAAGTAGAGAAAGCGTAAGCACAGGATAAACAGGATGAAGACAAACAGACTGAAGAAATTGAAGTGAGGAAATTGAGAAAGTCTTCAGTCAAAGTGTTCGAACAGATATGAACAAGCACACAACATAGTAATGAAGAAATGGAAGGGCTGAGGAAATAGAACTAGTAGGCTTGGTGAAGACAGTGATTTGGTAGACCAGTTCCAACTGCTGTGACAGTTGTACGTCTGGTTTGAGCGGCTAGGTATTTAAACCTGAGGACACACAGTCCCGGACACACAGTCCTCACCGTATTCTCCTTGAGCTAAGGTCACACAGACCTCGCCCAATCACTCGTGGTAAGTCTTCAGGTGACTTCCAAACCTTCACAAACTCGGTCACTCGGCGATCCACAATTTCCTCTTGGATGCTCTAGACCATGACGCCTAACCGTCTGGAAGATGCACAGTCTTCAAAGGTAACAAGCATCAAATCCACACAGGATCAATCTCTTCAGTGATGCTCAATCACTTTGTGTTTGTAGGTGTTTGGGTTTGGGTTTTCCTCACTTGACGATTTTCGCTCAAAGTCCTCGGAGGATGGGATGCTCTTAATGACAAGTGTCAGTTTCTCGCAGAGCAGCCAACCAGCTAGTGGTTGTAGGAGGCGGCTATTTATAGACTAGGGAGCAGCCCGACATGATAAGACATAAATGCCTTTCAATGATATGACCGTTAGGTGGATGAGATATTTTGGGACAGCTGGCGCATAGCAGAGCAAAGGAAATTTAACTATCAAATTCCCCAGGGCTATCATGTTCCTCACTTGTAGGCAATCCACACTGGTGAATTCCTAACTCCTCAGTCAGAACAAATTCCTCAGAGACCAGAAGAACTTCGTCTCTATCACTGAAGAAATGGACTGAACTGCATGATATTTCCAATCGCTTCACTCGAAGGGATTGGTAGGTGTAGGATTTGAGATGAGCATCACTTGAAAACTTTTCCTTAGTTTTTCCTCGACCCCCTTTAACAGTACGGTGTTTCCTATGACTCAATAAAGAGAAAAACGAAACTACGAAAACAAAGTCTTCACGCTTCCTATTCCTCGCATGAATATAGAGTCTTCATGGTCACACCAATTTCTTCACTTTCAAAGTCTTCAGAAATCCAAAGTCTTCGGTTGAAGACATTCATTTTTAGGAGTCGATTTTCTCTATAAATATCAAACTCCTCATAGACTTATAGACCTGTATACACTCACAAACGCATTAGTCCCTTAACCTATAAGTCTTCAATACACCAAAATCACTAAGGGGCACTAGATGCACTTACAATCTTTCCCGTTTTGGTGATTGATGACAATATAGGTTAACGGGGATAAACATATGAAGTGTAAATACTGGTATTGAGGAATTTGATTGCAAGATATAGAAGAAGTCCCCCTGAAGATGTGCATAGTGAGGAATTTGCTTTTGAAGCAATGCACATTTGAAGAGTAGAATCATGGAGATCTCCCCCTATATCTTGTAATTCATACACGCATTTAACATATGATATGAAGAATTTGAAATGCATGATGAAATATGGTGAATGATGTAACTCAGCATGCATGCATTAACATATATGAGGAAATAGCATGCATAAGAACATAGCAAAAGTATCAGACCACCATCGGGTTTAAGTTTACAACTCGATCCAATAAAGTCTTCAGAAGAACGAGGGTTGTAACTAGAAAAAAAGCCCATATATAGAGACCCGCTTGAAGACTAACTCAAATTTCTCCCCCTTTGTCATCGAATGACCAAAAGGGACGAAAAGTGAGGACTAACGCCTGTGAAGAATATCACGAAGTCGATGAAGGAGCGCTAGCATTGTTGGGGTTGGTTGTTGAGGTAGGGCCTACCGCAGTGTCGTCCAAATCTCCATGCTCATCAGTCTCGCGCGATGAAGAATATGAGTTGGCTACCAAGGAAGGAACTTTGACTTTCTTGAATTTCTTCGACGGTGGTTAAGACCAGTCAAAGTCCTGCTTGAAGCCCATCTGCTTCAGATCTTCTTCACCATAAAGATTAGACATAACAGCTCAGGTGTGATTGAATACTTCATGGATGTAATAGTGGTTCTTCTTCACTGAATTGTGTGTAGCAGTCATGTTGTGAAGAATGGAACCAAACTGACGCTTGACCCATTTGTGGTTGAGATCGACCTTCTGATGTAGACTGAGGAGAAGCTCGCGATCAGTCATCACCCTTGGAGCCGTGCCTTGAGGATTTGGCGTTGAAGCATTTGTGGCAGAGTCATGAGTGGAAGAGTCATCATTGGTGGAGTAAGATGCAGCTTTGAGGAACTGACCATCCAATGGACGAATGCCTTCATCAATAACAGCAGTGGCCTTGCCCTTTTTATCAGCTAAGGAAAATGTCCGCTTGAGGACTCCAATGGGGGGCAAGTATCTACCATGGTTGAGAGTGTCAGCCTTGTAATTGATTGAAGACCTTGATCTGAGGAATCTCATAATCCAGGGAGCATAAGGCTTCAATTCAAAAGGGGACAATGCAACATTGGCCAGAGTCCTCATGAAGAAATCATGGTAGTTGACAGGAACGCCATGGATGATATTGAAAAGCAGATTCTTCGTGATTCCAACGACCTCTTCTTCATTCGAGTCATGGCCTTTGATTGGACTCAATGTCTTGGTCAGAATGCGATAGACAGTCCGTGGCACATACAACAATTCCTTCACGAGGAATTTGGTCCTTGGGGCTTGACCGGGCTTCAGCGGCTTCATCAACACTTGCATATAGTGATCAGTGAGCTCAGGTTCATGATAGATACAACGTGCACCTTCAAGGGGTGGACTGACAGACAAGGATGAAGCAATTCAGAGGCTGGTGCTTTGAAGTGAGTGTTTTCTGTCATCCCGTCCAACACCCAAGAGTTCACATCTTCAACATTTCCTGTGATGTGCAGCATCGCATAGAACTTAAGAATTAGCTCTTCATTCCAATCACATATATCGGTGCGGAAGTTGAGCAGTCCAGCGTCATGAAGAACACTAAGGACTGGTGTGAAGCAAGGTAGTGATTCCATGTCCACGTGAGGAATATGTTCATGGTCAAAGACTTTGTCCTTATCAAAAAGCAGCGAAGAATAGAAGTTTGCCTGGCTGGCGGTCCAGAAGCGCTTCCTTTGAAGACGAGTAGAGTCATATGGGTTGTAGTCTGTGAAGAACACATGCTCATGAAAGAAGTCATCAGCCTTGAAGTTTTGCTTCTTAGAGAAGGGATTCTTCGGCTTGGGCTGAGGAGTATCAGTCAATTGCATCACAACCTCAGGAATCACATTCTCAGGAACCACAGGCTGAGGAATTTCAATTTCTGCTTCAGTTGCAGCCTGGGTCTTCTTTTCTTCATCAGTATTTTCATCAGCACTAGTGGCTGGAATTTCTTTAGGAATGGAAGGAGTGGTGCGAGGTTCGTCAGAGCCCATTTGAACTTCAGTGTGTACTGGGGACTGAGGAATCTGTTGCAGTGGTGTGAACATTGGAGAGTTAGGATGATGACTTTCCCAATAGTCATCATTCAGCACAGGTATGGTGCTCCCAATATCCACGTATTCATCTTCTTCACTTAATTTTTCAATGCCTGCCTCTTCAGCTGTGAACTGAGGCAATGGCGATGAAACAACTGGAGTTGAAGAGATATCACCCACTTCAATTTCTTCGTCCAACTACTCTGAAGCAGCAGCAGAAGGAACGTCTTCATCAGAACCGCTTGGGATCACATATTCTTCACCAAAAGGAATGATTTCCTTTGATGGCATGCTTGAGATGGGAAAAACATCAATGGGATTCTCAAAAGAGCTTGTCAATATCTTCATCTTGTTTGGTGCTGAAGACTAAGGTGAAGCAGATGATTTCCTCTTCTTTACTGTTGCTCACTCCGCAACTTTGGTTTTCTTCACTTTTGATGCAGAAGGAAGAACTGGACTTGGTGTTGGTGCAGGAGGAGCAAAGGAAATTAGTTCAATTACCTCAGGCACAACTGTTTCAGTTTGCCTGGTTGGTTCAGTTTCTTCAGGCTCAGCGACAGATGCTTCAGCTGTCCTGCAGGTTCTTCTGGCGCAACACTACAGGTTGTCCTGGCAATTTCATCAGTGGCTGGAATAGATGCATCAGCCCTGGTACTCTCATTTTCATCAGTAGCCTGATCTTCATCAGCGGTGCTGGCATGTTCTTCAGTGGGTTGAGCAGATGCTTCACCCTGAGGAATTTCAATATGCGTTGGAGCAGCATTTGAAGAAAATCCTTTCGCCAATTTGACAAAACTAACTTTGGCTCCTAGCCAGTCTGCATGGTAGGTGTCAAATTCATCACTGAGGTTTTTGATCTCAGTCTGAGCAGCAATGAGTTCATCAGTGGTCATTTTCACAATGTTCTTTTTCAGAAGTCGCTCCTTCTTGTATTGAGCCTTCTTCAGTTGCCTGGCCTTCTCAAACTTCCATTTTTCTTCGCCTATGAAGGCGGTCAACATGTGACTTTGGCCAGGAGTGAGGTTGAAGTCAGGCATAGGGGTGTTGGGATCCTTGTGCCAAAGATCAATGAAATCGAGGATCAACTTTGGATCCAAAAGCAGAGGCACATTTGTGCTTTTGGCTCTAGTGGCCCGGTGCTGCCTGTCTCTGATGAGTTCAACGAGTTCCTCATCATCAGCTTCGCCTTCACTAGACGGTACTTGGAAGGCAACTTGCTTCTTGTGAGGACTTGGTCTAGTGCCTCATCCAGTAGTAGCCTTGGTCTTCAGTAGAGTGGGGCCTGTTGAGGAATTTGGAGGAGCTGAAGAACTTGCAGAGGCTCCTAAGGCAATTGAGATGCCAGTTGTCCTTTGGCACGAGGCGAGATGCACAGGTGTTGAGGACTTCGGAGGAGGATCTGAGGACTTCGAAGGAGCAGGAGCAGCTTGAGGAATTTGTCGTGAGGGCATTTCTGAGGTGCTTGGCCGTGAGGGCATTGAAGCAGAAGCACTGGGCTTGTGTGCGGGCTTCTTGGGCATAGCCTTCATAGGCTTGCTATCAGAGGCCTCAGCAGTGGCAGCAGCAGAATCTTCATTGAATTTCTTCACTGCCTCTTTTGCCATTTTGGCCAGCTTAGCTTGACGCTTGGCCCACTCCTTGGGGAAATCCTCACCTCTTCTGTTACTAGAGGGATCAGCTTCTTGGCCTGGTGCCAATGGAGGTCTTGGGCATGGAGGGTGTACAACGAATTTCTTCATGTACTTGGGAGTGACATAGCGATATTCCCTCCATTCTCTGGCCCATCTCCTCTCTATCCTCTGAATGCGTACTTTATGCTCATTCTTTATCTCACGAGGAAGAGTGCAGTACCCTGCATAGATGTATTCAAGTATCTCAAAAGCATTGTTGACTTCCAATTTCTTCCTTCCCTTCTGAGGTTTCTTGCCGTTAGCCATTTTCTTCAGCTGAGGATTTTGAACGATTGAGTTCTCTGACAAGGTATGTAACTTTTCTTCGAGGAACGCTAGAAATGAGTTAAGTTGATGAGAACCTAGTGATTCAGTAGCGGACATGTGTACCTGTGAATAGAGTATAGGTGCGAAGAATTTGGAGAGGTTATATGCGTTCTCAGAAGTTTTTGCAAAAAGAACAAGTTTGAGGAATTTGACCAGGTGTGTCTTGAGGAATTTCACTAAGCATTCTTTGACTTAGATTCCAGAGTTGTATAGATTGAAAATCCACACAATTGAGGAATCTTGAAGAAAAATGTTGCTTAGAGAAAGAGATCAAGAACAGATGTTTGTGTGAGGTGTTTAGAGTGTGAAGATTGAAGAATAAATACCTTTTGAAGATTTTGTAGAAATAATCAGAATCAACAAGGGCAGTAAAAGTAACTTTTAATTACCCTTGACGAAGAACACGACAAACTATGAATAGTAGATTTGAAGCTCGTCGGTTCAGATCTTCCACGCCCTAACTTGGCGGAGGAAGACAGCTACGGCGGCGGTAGAGTTAAGAAATCCGCGGTCGGCGCGAGTACGTCGGCAACGAGGTCGAGGCAGCGAAGCTCTTCCTCACCGGCGATGATGGAAGTAGCGGCGGCACTAGGTTTTGAGAGCTCAAGCGAGGGAGTGAGGTCGAGCGGAGTAAAAACAGTCTGAGGAGGGTGAGCGGTATTTATGGCCGAGGTGAAAAACCGCTCGCCCGAGGAAAATGGACGAATGTACCCCTGACCCTTCTCATTCGTGCGACATGTGTCACCCACGTACAGAGAGGTGGAGATCGTGTGAGATTGTGGGTGAATGGGATAATCATATCGTGGAATGTGGAACGGTTTGAGCGGCAACAGCCGAAAATTCAGATATGAAAATTTTAGTTTCGTTCGCAATTTCTTCAACTGACAAGGACACACTAAAGATTTTGAACGGGTTTCAAATAGAACGCACATGAAGAGTTTGTGAACAGATTGGGTTGAGTTTAGCATAGAGGGGGAAGGGTCCGATCACATTCACATAGCTGAAAAAGCAACTTGAAGAAATAGCAATAAGTGAATGCTATAGAGGACATAAACTCATATATATATATATATATATATATCTATATATATATATATATATATATATATATATATATATATATATATATATATATATATATATATAGTCAATGAAGAACAATGACGGAAACAGTGAAGATAATGCAAAGTTGAAGAAATTGAACAACTGAGTAATTTCAAAAATGAAGAAAAACTCAAACTGAAGATTTTCAACTTTTGTTGGTGGCGTGACCCACCGTATAAGAATGATGATTTCAGACGCCGCGTACAATTGTCGTAGGGCTATGAGAATCAAATTCTTCATTAATTTCTACACACTTAGAGCGTTAGTCTTCATTGATTGAAGAAAAACAGTTACTTCGTGTGTTGCACATCTAAGTCATCAATTTAGCATAAGTGTTAGGATGTGTGTCCTTTTCAAAGGACATTCGAAGATTCTAAGATATTTAGCTCACACCGCAACTAGCTAATTCTCTTCTCATTCAAGGGCTTTGTGAAAATATCGGCTAGCTGTTCTTCAGTCTTCACGTGCTCGATGGAGATGTCGCCCTTCAACACATGATCATGAAGAAAATGACAACGAATCTGAATGTGCTTTGTATTCGAGTGCTGAATTGGGTTATGAGCAATCTTGATGGCACCCTCATTGTCACAATAGATAGGCACATTCTTCATGTTGATGTCGTAGTCCTTGAGGGTTTGCTTCATCCATAATAATTGAGCACAGCACGAACCAGCAGCAATGTACTCAGCTTCAGCAGTAGACATTGATATGCAGTTCTGTTTCTTCGAGGACCAACAGACCAAGGATCGTCCGAGGAAATGGCATAGCTTGACGCTTGGCCCACTCCTTGGGGAAATCCTCACCTCTTCTGTTACTAGAGGGATCAGCTTCTTGGCCTGGTGCCAATGGAGGTCTTGGGCATGGAGGGTGTACAACGAATTTCTTCATGTACTTGGGAGTGACATAGCGATATTCCCTCCATTCTCTGGCCCATCTCCTCTGTATCCTCTGAATGCGTACTTTATGCTCATTCTTTATCTCACGAGGAAGAGTGCAGTACCCTGCATAGATGTATTCAAGTATCTCAAAAGCATTGTTGACTTCCAATTTCTTCCCTCCCTTCTGAGGTTTCTTGCCGTCAGCCATTTTCTTCAGCTGAGGATTTTGAACGATTGAGTTCTCTGACAAGGTATGTAACTTTTCTTCGAGGAACGCTAGAAATGAGTTAAGTTGATGAGAACCTAGTGATTCAGTAGCGGACATGTGTACCTGTGAATAGAGTATAGGTGCGAAGAATTTGGAGAGGTTATATGCGTTCTCAGAAGTTTTTGCAAAAAGAACAAGTTTGAGGAATTTGACCAGGTGTGTCTTGAGGAATTTCACTAAGCATTCTTTGACTTAGATTCCAGAGTTGTATAGATTGAAAATCCACACAATTGAGGAATCTTGAAGAAAAATGTTGCTTAGAGAAAGAGATCAAGAACAGATGTTTGTGTGAGGTGTTTAGAGTGTGAAGATTGAAGAATAAATACCTTTTGAAGATTTTGTAGAAATAATCAGAATCAACAAGGGCAGTAAAAGTAACTTTTAATTACCCTTGACGAAGAACACGACAAACTGTGAATAGTAGATTTGAAGCTCGTCGGTTCAGATCTTCCACGCCCTAACTTGGCGGAGGAAGACAACTACGGCGGCGGTAGAGTTAAGAAATCCGCGGTCGGCGCGAGTACGTCGGCAACGAGGTCGAGGCAGCAAAGCTCTTCCTCACCGGCGATGATGGAAGTAGCGGCGGCACTAGGTTTTGAGAGCTCAAGCGAGGGAGTGAGGTCGAGCGGAGTAAAAACAGTCTGAGGAGGGTGAGCGGTATTTATGGCCGAGGTGAAAAACCGCTCGCCCGAGGAAAATGGACGAATGTACCCCTGACCCTTCTCATTCGTGCGACATGTGTCACCCACGTACAGAGAGGTGGAGATCGTGTGAGATTGTGGGTGAATGGGATAATCATATCGTGGAATGTGGAACGGTTTGAGCGGCAACAGCCGAAAATTCAGATATGAAAATTTTAACGTTTCGTTCGCAATTTCTTCAACTGACAAGGACACAGTGAAGATTTTGAACGGGTTTCAAATAGAGCGCACATGAAGAGTTTGTGAACAGATTGGGTTGAGTTTAGCATAGAGGGGGAAGGGTCCGATCACATTCACATAGCTGAAAAAGCAACTTGAAGAAATAGCAATAAGTGAATGCTATAGAGGACATAAACTCATATATATATATATATATATATATATATATATATATATATATATATATATATATATATATATATATATATATATATATATATAGTCAATGAAGAACAATGACGGAAACAGTGAAGATAATGCAAAGTTGAAGAAATTGAACAACTGAGGAATTTCAAAAATGAAGAAAAACTCAAATTGAAGATTTTCAACTTTTGTTGGTGGCGTGACCCACCGTATAAGAATGATGATTTCAGACGCCGCGTACAATTGTCGTAGGGCTCTGAGAATCAAATTCTTCATTAATTTCTACACACTTAGAGCGTTAGTCTTCATTGATTGAAGAAAAACAGTTACTTCGTGTGTTGCACATCTAAGTCATCAATTTAGCATAAGTGTTAGGATGTGTGTCCTTTTCAAAGGACATTCGAAGATTCTAAGATATTTAGCTCACACCGCAACTAGCTAATTCTCTTCTCATTCAAGGGCTTTGTGAAAATATCGGCTAGCTGTTCTTCAGTCTTCACGTGCTCGATGGAGATGTCGCCCTTCAACACATGATCATGAAGAAAATGACAACGAATCTGAATGTGCTTTGTATTCGAGTGCTGAATTGGGTTATGAGCAATCTTGATGGCACCCTCATTGTCACAATAGATAGGCACATTCTTCATGTTGATGTCGTAGTCCTTGAGGGTTTGCTTCATCCATAATAATTGAGCACAGCACGAACCAGCAGCAATGTACTCAGCTTCAGCAGTAGACATTGATATGCAGTTCTGTTTCTTCGAGGACCAACAGACCAAGGATCGTCCGAGGAAATGGAATGTGCCTGATGTTGTCTTGCGGTCCACACGATCACCAGCATAGTCAGAGTTTGAATCTCCAATGAGGTCAAAAGCCAAGCCCTTGGGATACCATAATCCAAGTGTTGGAGTGTGAGCTAGATATCGAAGAATATGCTTCACAGCCTTATGGTGTGATTCCTTCGGTGTAGCTTGAAAGCGGGCACACATGCAAACACTAAGCATAATATCTTGCCTAGATGCACATAAATACAATAAAGAACCAATCATGGAGCGATATACCTTTTGATCAAAGTCAATACCATTTGCATCAGTGCAAAGATGGCCATTTGTGGGCATAGGAATTTTGACGCCTTTGCAATCTTGCATGCCAAATTTCCTCAAAACATCGTTGAGGTATTTCTCCTGAGATATGAATATGCCATTGCGCCGTTGACGAATTTGGAGACCTAAGAAGAATTTCAATTCTCCCATCATAGACATTTCATATTCCTCCCTCATCATATAACCAAATTCGTTAGTGTAACGTTGGTTAGTACAGCCAAAAATGATATCATCAACATATATTTGGCACACAAATAATTCACCATCATAAGATTTAGTGAAAAGAGTTGGGTCAAGTGAACCGGGTTTGAAGCCTTTCTTCATGAGGAATTCCTTCAAAGTATCATACCACGCCCGAGGGGCCTGCTTGAGGCCATAGAGGGCCTTATTGAATTTGAAGACTTTTTTAGGATGCTTTGGATCTTCAAAACCTGGGGGTTGAGCAACATATACTTCTTCCTCGAGCTTACCATTGAGGAATGCACTTTTCACATCCATTTAATATAAGATGATGTCATGATGGTTAGCATAAGCAAGTAATATGAGAATAACCTCAAGTCTAGCAATAGGTGCAAAATTTTCATCGAAATCAATTCCTTCAACCTATGTGTAGCCTTGAGCTACAAGTCGTGCCTTATTCCTCACCACAAGGCCATTTTCATCTTGCTTGTTGTGGTAGATCCACTTTGTGCCGATGATATTGTGCTTGCAAGGATCTGGATGCTTGACTAGTTCCCAGACATTATTGAGCTCGAATTGATGTAAATCCTCTTGCATAGCTTGAATCCACCCAGGCTCCAGAAATGCTTCATCTACCTTAGTGGCCTCTGTGATAGAGATGAAAGCAAAGTGCCCAAAAAAGTTAGATAAATGTGAAGCTTTTGAGCGTGTGAGAGGACCTGGTGCATTGATGTCGTTGACGATTTTCTCAATCTGCACTTCATTTGCAACTCGAGGATGAGTGGGTTGGCGACGAGGAATTGGATCAGCATTTTCTTCAAAGCCATTTTCCTTAGGTGCACCAGCATGATGTTCTTCACGATCTGGAATGACTTCTTCAGCAGATTCTTCAGTAGGAACGGCATCCTTAGTAGCCTTGAACTTGATTGTTTCCTCAGGTGACTTTTCATCTAGCACAGGAGGTAGGTGCTCTCTTTGCGAGCCATTAGTTTCATCGAACCGCACATCTACAGCTTCAACAACCTTGTGGTGAACGTTGTTGAATACTCTGTAGGTGTGCGAGTCCTTTCCATAACCAAGCATAAAACCTTCATGTGCTTTCGGTGAAAATTTAGAATTGTGATGAGGATCTCTAATCCAACATTTAGCACCGAAGACTTTGAAATAACTCACATTGAGTTTCTTGTCAGTGAGGTGTTCATATGCAGTCTTCTTGAAGAATTTGTGAAGATATACCCTATTGATGATGTGGCACGCAGTATCAATTACCTCAACCTAGAAATGACGAGGTGTCTTGTATTCATCAAGCATAGTGTGAGCCATCTCAACAAGAGTCCTGTTCTTGCGCTCCACGACGCCATTCTGCTGAGGAGTATAAGGATCAGATAACTCATGAGTAATACCAAGTTCATCAAGACCAGTATTCTTGAACTCAGTTCCATTGTCACTTCTGATGTGCTTGATCTTCACACCAAAGTTGGTTGAAGCCCTCGAGGAGAATCGTTTGAAGACTTCCTGCACTTCACGTTTGTAAGTGAAAATAAGTACCCATGTGTAAGGAGAGTAATCATCAAAAATAACAAAGCCATATAGAGATGCTTCATTGGTGAATGCAGAATAATGATTAGGACCAAAGAGATCCATGTGAACCAATTCAAATGGACGAGTGGTAGTCATGATAGTCTTTGCTGGATGATTGGCCTTGGTCATCTTTCCAGCTTCACAGGCTCCCGCACAAGTGATCCTTGAGGAATTTGACATTCTCAATGCAAATGACATGCTTCTTCTTCGCGAGAGTGTGCAAGTTCCTCATTCCAGCATGACCAAGTCGTCGATGCCATAGCCAGCCTTTTGAAGCTTTTGCAAGTAGACATATCGCAGGTCGTGTCGTGGTTCTGAGTCTGACAGTGATGTAGGGGGGTAAGTATGGAGAGGCTAGATCTTAGCTATGTAGAAGCTGTAAGCACACAAAGATGTACAAGTTCAGGCCCTTCTCAAAGGAAGTAAAAGCCCTACGTCTCGGTGCCCGGAGGCGGTCGACTGGATTATATGTGTGAGAATGACAGGGGTGTGAACCCTTGATACTGAGGAGGGGGGTGGCTTATATAGAGTTCGCCAGCCCTCTCCTGTCCTCAGTAATGCAGGGTTTAAGGTACATTAAGGTTGGGCGTTACTGGTAACGCCCCTAATAAAGTGCTCTTATGACCATAAAGGCTACTTAATGACCGACCGTTTGCCTGTGGAGTGACTTTAGGTCTCCTGGCAGTCGAGTGGTTGGCTTCGTGGTCGAGTGATAGTTTCTGGGTCGAGTGTCTTGACACCGTCGAGTGGGTACCTTCAGGTCGATTGAAAGGTGACTTCTTCTAAGGATGTCCTTGGGTAAGGCTCTTAGGACAGGTCCGTGCCCCTACCCTAGGTACATAGCTTCATCATTAGCCCCCGAATGGATCGAGATTAGAGTGGGGAAAGGGTTGGAGATCTTTCCGACTGGTTCTTTGTGCTACATGAGTGCCTTGTTTTGGATCAATCGTCATGAGTGACGTCATCAACCTTTTTCAGTCGCCTTGATCCATTCCAGGCCTTTCGTCGAGTGAATTTCCTTGCCCGTGACGTTCCGAATGATGGTGTGAAAGGGATCTTCTGCCTGAAGAATTGTTCTGCAACCCGCGGATTTCGCAGGATTTGAATTTCAGGAAGCGCGCGGGACGGGAGTGGCCGCAGTAATTGGATGTGATAAGGCGGTAGCTCCTCGATTTCCGTGCCACCTTTTTCGCCACGTACTGCGCGCGCGTCTGCTGCGGGATTTGACGGGATAGCCTGGGCCTACCGGTCAGCCACTCGGAAGTGGTCTCTTATAAGCCGCCGGCTCGGGGGCCGTGAACAGCGCGCCCTCTCTTTTCCTTCTCCCTTCACAAGGTCTTCCGCCACCTCCGCTTCCACCCTAGCGCCGTAGGCCCGTTCGAGCCTCGCCGGCGACGATGGTGAAGGACAAGACGTCTGCTCTGGAGCGCACGAAGAAGGCGGCGGCGCAGGGGAAAGGGAAGAAGTCTGCTCGGGGCGGATCTTCCTCAAGGACTGCTCTGCCCAAGGGCTGGATCCAGGGCGACTGGATGCCGTCGGTGCTCCGGCAGGAGGATCTTGACGATATGGTCGAGGGGGGAGTCATTCCTCACGAAGCTGCGCGTCTCCTGGGGGGGAGTCGAGCCCCAACCTCTTGATGGTGAGTGTGTCCTCCTCGCCACCCATATCGATCGTGGGTTTTCTCTACCGCCTCATCCTTTTTTCCGGAGCTTTCTGAACTTCTTCGGAGCGCAGCTCCACCACTTCACTCCCAATTCTATCGTGTATCTTGCTGCTTTGATTTCCTTGTGTGAGGGTTTCTTGGGTTGCCGCCCCCATTGGGGACTCTTTAAGCATATCTTCACTTGCCGTTCCCAATCGGTCAAGAAGGCCAAGTCGAGTGACGAAAGAACGCAGGCGATCCAGCTGTGCGGAGGCCTGGCGATCCAGACGAGGGGAAAAAGTTCTTTTCCATCTATCACTTTCCCCGAGTCGGTCCGTGGTTGGCAGGCGACCTGGTTTTACTGTAAAGACCAGGCGACCCCAGGGCAGTCGACTGGGCTTCCCCCTTTCTCTCTAGACCGAGCTCAGAAACCTGCTTCTCTGAAAGTGGCGCCGGAAGAAAAGGCGCAAGTCAAAGTGTTGGTTGGTCGAGTGGTTCAGCTTGTCCGCGAGGGCGTGACCGGCATGGACTTGCTGGAGGTCTTCCTTCGGAGGCGCATCCAACCGCTTCAGGCTCGTGACCACCCGATGTGGCTGTATTCGGGTCTTGAAGACACCACTCGGATCCACCCAGAGGAGGCCACTGATGAGATGTTGGAAGGGTGGCTGTCGAGCATCACAGGAAACAAAGACAACCCCCGAGGAGCCAGGAGGGTTCCTGCACTCGACAACACATACGAAGTGGACCAGGTCTGCCCTTATGTTCTTGATTGGGATCTTGCTTTCTTCATTGGTCTTCTTTGAGTTGGTCGATTGACTTCTGTTTTGTCTGTTGTTCTCCAGGTAACTACTGAGATGTACTCAACACCCAACGGGGCACAGGAGCCGACTGAGGAAGGGGAGGCGAGCGGAGGTGAGAGCAGAGACGAACACGGGGAGTGGGAATCCGATGGCGAAGGAGAGGGAGACGACAACGTCGACTCCAGCGAATAGGAGGAGGAGGAAGTTGAACCCCCCCCCCCCCCGCCCGGAGAGGCGATCCAAGCTTACACACGATCCAGCGCGGGAACGTGGTAAGGCGACTGCTCCTGTTGGGCAGTCGTCGAAACGCCCTCGGACCTCTTCTCCTACGCCTACTGAAAAGGCTCCCAAGCACCCACGCGCGACGCCGTCCAAGCCGCCCAAGGCTCTGCCCAAGATGAAGATGACTGTCCCCACCATTTCCGGGTAATAATAGAACTTGTTTTCCTTTGTCGACCGTAGACGGATCCTTCGTCGATTCATTGAGCTAACTGACTGACTTTCGAAATTTGCAGTGCTGCTACTTCTGAGATCTCCGCCAAGGGTGATGATCAGGAGATGGAGGATGATGTTACTTCCAACCCTGGTATGATTACTGATGCTCTGCCTTTAGTCGACTGGATATTTCTTGTAAGTCTGGTCGATTGACTTTTGCTTGTAGCTCCTCCTAATGTTATTAACCTCTCGGATGACGACGACGACGTGCCGCTGAGAGTGAGGAGGAACAAGAAGGTGTTGGCTGGCAAGACCCCCAGTCTGCTCCGGCGTCTGAGGCCGTGGCTCGGGATGGTGGCGATACCACTCGGGCTTCCGTGACTTTCGCTGCCCCACTGACAAGTGTGTGGCCTTCGGCGTCGACTGCAAATCCGCCTTCACTTTTTGCCACATACCCTGTCCCTGAGGACCAAGCGGGTGCCGCAAAAGAGGCTATACGCTAGGCGGGAATCATGAAGGAGCAAATGAAAGTGGCTCAGGAAGCCAGCCAAGCAGCTTACAACGCGAGTTCAGCTCTTCAGAGCAATGTCCAGGTTTGTCGACTCAACACTTGGTCTGTTACGATATGCTGTTTGAAGGATCTCTTTTCCGAAGATCTTTATATCTGTACACCCACTGGGTGTGTCTGGCAATTCTTGGATGAGTGGGGGCACGCGGCTTTGGATCAACGGACGATCTGTCGAGCCTCTTCCTCGTCTTCTGGGAGTTCTTTCCTCAAGATATACGCAATGTACGGTACTGTCCAGTCGGGAGTGATTGCCAAGACTTCCATGATTAGGTCGACCACAGCAGGAATTTCGACTTCAGTCGGATCTGTGGCACTTCTCGGCTGCGGGGGTTCCTCTGTAAAAGGATCCTCCTGGACTGATGGCGAGTGGATGTGCTCCAAAAACACATTGCTGGGAATGGCTTCTCTCTTGGAGCCTATCTTTGCCAAATCATCAGCTGCTTGATTTTTCAGTCGGGGGATGTGATGAAGCTCTAACCCCTCGAATTTCTTTTCCAGCTTTCTTACTGCGTTGCAGTAGCCAGTCATAGCTGGGCTTCTGACGTCCCACTCCTTCATCACCTGATTAACCACCAAATCTGAGTCATCGTAGACCATGAGGCGACGGACGCCGAGTGAAATGGCCATGCGCAACCCATACAAGAGTGCTTCATATTCTGCTTCATTATTGGAGGAATCGAAGTGAATCTGGAGAACGTATCTGAACTTATCTCCTCGGGAGGAAACCAAAACTACCCCAGCACCGGAACCATTCAGCATCTTAGATCCATCGAAGAACATGGTCTAGTGCTCCGAGTGAACCTGAGTCGGAAGTTGCTGTTCAATCCACTCGGCGATGAAATCTACGATAGTTTGGGACTTGATAGCCTTCTTTGCTTCGAACTTGATATCTAAGGGAAGGAGTTCAATCGCCCACTTCTCCACTCGACCAGTTGCATCTCTGTTGTGCAAAATCTCTGACAGTGGAGCGTCGCTGACGACTATAATGGAATGATCAAAGAAGTAGTGTGCAACCTTCTTCGTGGTCATGTAAATCCCATACACAAGCTTCTGGTAATGAGGATATCTTTGCTTTGAAGGGGTCAAAACTTCAGACACATAATATACTGGGCGTTGAACTCTGAAGGTCTTTCCTTCTTCTTCCCGCTCGACCGTAAGTACTGTACAGACAACTTGTCCCGTGGCTGCAATGTAAAGCAGCAGAGGCTCTTTACTGATTGGGGCAGCAAGCACCGTCTGGATGGAGAGCAGAGCTTTGAGGTCTGCAAACGCTGCATCAGCTTCTGGAGTCCACTCGAACTTGTCAGACTTCTTCATCAGTCGGTAAAGAGGCAACGCCTTTTCACCGAGACGGGAAATGAATCGACTTAGAGCGGCCAAGCAACCTGTAAGCTTTTGGACATCATGCACACGCACGGGACGCTTCATCCGGAGTATGGTGCCAACTTTTTCGGGATTGGCGTCGATTCCCCGTTCAGAAACGAGAAAACCGAGTAACTTTCCACCTGGGACTCCAAATGTGCACTTTGATGGATTGAGCTTGATATCATACCTCCTGAGGTTGGCAAAGGTTTCGGCAAGGTCAGTCAGTAGGTCGGAACCTTTGCGTGACTTGACCACAATATCATCCATGTATGCTTCCACGTTCCGACTGATCTAAGTGAGTAAACACTTCTGAATCATCCTCATGAACGTGGCTCCGGCATTCTTGAGGCCGAAGGACATGGTGACATAGCAGAAGCATCCGAATGGAGTGATGAAAGCTGTTTTGATCTCGTCGGGTCCATACAGATGGATCTGATGGTACCCTGAATAGGCGTCTAGAAAAGACAAACACTCACACCCCGCGGTCGAGTCGACTATCTGGTCGATGCGGGGGAGAGGGAAATGATCTTTCGGGCAGGCCCGATTGATATGCTTGAAGTCAATACACATGCGAAGTGACTTGTCCTTCTTGGGGACCATGACAACATTGGCGAGCCACTCGGAGTGGTAAATCTCCCTGATGAACTCTGCTGCTAAGAGCCGAGCCACCTCCTCGCCAATAGCTTTCCTCTTCTGGACGGCGGACCGTCAAAGATGTTCTTTCATAGGCTTAAATTTTGGGTCGACTCATAAACAGTGCTCAGCCAGTCCCCTGGGAACTCCAGGCATGTCAGAAGGCTTCCATGCGAAGATGTCCCAGTTCTCACGGAGGAACTGGATGAGTGCTTCTTCCTATTTGGAGTCGAGCGTCGTTGAGATGTGAGTCGGAGCAGCATTGGGGTCGGTCGGGTGAATGTGGACTGGCTTAGTTTCACCGGACGACTGAAAAGCTGATTTTGAAGCAGGCTTCTTAGCTCGCAGCAGTTCACTCGGATCAGCAGTCTTCTGGTACTCTTGCAACTCGACTACTGACATCTGAGCGTCAGCAACTTTGAGCCTTTCTGAAAACACTCTTCTGCTTTCTTCCGATTGCCTGTAACGGTGATCACACCTCTGGGGCCGGGCATCTTCAACTTGAGATACACATAGCACGGTCGAGCCATGAAGCGTGCATAGGCTGGCCTGCCCAGAATGGCATGATAAGCGCTTTGGAAGTCCACAACCTCAAATGTCAACTTTTCCTTGCGGTAATTCTTTGAATCACCGAAAACCACATCGAGAGCAATCTGGCCGAGTGACTCGGCTTTCTTTCCAGGAATGACTCCATGGAAACTCATGTTGCTAGCACTAAGCCTGGACATCAGAATGCCCATCCATTTCAACGTTTCTGCATACAATATGTTCACGCCGCTGCCACCATCCATCAGGACTTTGGTCAGTCGAGTGCCTTCGACCACTGGATCGACCACCAGAGCTTGCTTCCCAGGAGTGGCAATGTGCGTAGGGTGATCAGACTGGTCGAATGTGATGGCAGTCTAAGACCACTTCAGGTAACTGGGCGTTGCCGGGGCAACCATATTCACTTCACGGTTAATGACTTTCAGTCGACTTTTGCTTTCGACATCAGCAAAAATCATCAAGGTGGAATTGACTTGGGGGTATCCGTCGTCACTATCTTCTTTATCCTCAACTTTGTCCGACTCTTTTTCCTTGTCCTTGGACTGTTTACCCTGAAACTGCTGGATCAGGAGCCGACACTGTCGAGTGGTATGTTTTGGGTAAATGAGTTTACCCTCCTCATCTTTCTTGGTGTGAATGTGACACGGCAGATCCAAAACATCATTTCCATCTTGATCTTTAACTTTCTTGGGATTCCAGGGCCCCTTTGGTTTTCCCTTGAATTTTCCCTGGGTTACGGCCAGGGCCTCTCCAGGAGCGGCTGGCTCGGCCTTCCGCTTCTGTTTCCGACTAGAATTGCCTCCGGTTTCCTGGGCGACTGCTTTCTGCTTGCCACTCCGAAGTCGATCTTCATCTTCACCATTAGCGTATTTGGTGGCATTTTCCATCATCCGATTCAGAGACATTTCTCCGGTCCGACCGAACTTCAGATTCAGCTCTCTGTTCTTGACGCCTTCTTTAAAGGCACAAACTGCTTGGTGATCTGGTACATTCTCAACTGTGTGATGCAAAGTGATCCACCTCTGGATGTAATCCCTCAGAGTTTCACTCGGTTTCTGCACGCAAGACCGCAATTCTGTAAGGCCTGCCGGTCGCTTGCATGTTCCTTCAAATGTCGTGACAAACACTCGAGAGAGGTCCTGCCAAGTGTAGATGCTGCTAGGTGCTAACTAATTCAGCCACGCTCTGGCTGAGCCCTCTAACAGGAGAGGCAAATGCTTCATAGCCACCTCATCATTGCCGCCGCCAATCTGGACAGCCACTCGGTAATCTTCGAGCCAAGTGTCGGGCTTAGACTCGCCGGTGAACTTGCTGACTCCAGTCGACAACCTGAAGTTGGGAGGAATCACTGCGGCCCTGATGGCTCGACTGAAACACTCTGGCCCTGAAACATGTACTCTGCTGCTGGTAGGCGCATCTCTGTCATGTCCTTCTTGGTGAGCCCTGTTCCTGTCAACCAAACCTTGAACGAGGATGGATCTCGCGTCAAAGCCTGGTTCCCTGGGGTCGACCGGAATCCTCCGCCCAACACTATGAGGGCGTCTGTCATCCTGCTGTCGAGGCGCATATGACCCACTCCTCGTGGGAGGGGTTGGCACTCGATGTCGATCATCACGATCGAATCGGTGATCATACTGCTCGTTTCTTCTGTACTGATCGGGTCGGTCTCCACGTCCCTCACGCCTCGGGGGCGATCTTGGGCTGTGAGCCGACTGCACTGTATCCGCTGCAACAGACCGACTGTGGATCCTATTTTGCGACTGAGAAACAGCGGAATTCTGGTTTCCTGCTGCTCGGAGCAAAGCTCTAATCTGCAACAAGCCCCTACCAGCCTCTGACTGGGAGGGCTGAATTGATTCTGCTATTCTAGCCGCGGCTGCCAAATTCTGAACTGGAGTTCGATATACCTGCGTAGGCGGGAAGAGCTGACGTCGACTGGACTCGGGAGCCCGCTGACGCGCCTTCTCATTGAGTGCTCGCTGAAGATTCTCCAGTCGAGTGCGTTCGGCTAGGTTAGCCAAGCGCGCGTCCTCCAAGGCCCGGGCCTCGGGGGTTTCTCCAACGATAGGAGGGTGAAGTGCATCCATGTTCCGGCGGCGAAGCTCTTCTCACTGCAATGACGTGAGAGGCTCGGGGAGATACTCTTCATGGGGATGCGACGGGTCGCCCCCGCCCGCACCTCCGTCATTACGAGCAAAACCTGGAAGGCTGCGTGTCCCATCAATTGCCAGAATCTCCGCCGTAGGGTCACTGCTGTCCCACTCGGATGCGGTCTCTGCGGAGCCAGTCGACAGATCGAACAGGCCGTAGAGAGATTCGTCGGGCTCGATTGCCGCGACTTGTGGGGTAGCCGACTGGCGGGCCACCGCATGCCTCACCCACCTCTGAAGTCTCGATCGACCAGAGCGCTTGCGTCGGCGAGAGATGAGGTGGGGGGATGACGCGGGAGCCGACCGATACTGGGTCGACGGCTGCCGCAGGAGGACGCCACGAACACACGCGTGAAAGTGCGTCGCCCCGCGGACGGGGAGCGCGTCGATGTCGAGTGGAGCCTCCTGAAGCCAAGCGGAGTCGTCGGCGATGAACGTGAGCGTGCCGAGACGGATCTCGCGGCCCTCCATCAAAACTCCGCACGAAACCATGATCAAGGAGACCGGAAAAATTGCAACTCCTACAATCAAGCGCTAAGATTCCTGCCCCAAGGTGGGCGCCAACTGTTGTGGTTCTAAGTCTGACAGTGATGTAGGGGGGTAAGTATGGAGAGGCTAGATCTTAGCTATGTAGAAGCTGTAAGCACACAAAGATGTACGAGTTCAGGCCCTTCTCAAAGGAAGTAAAATCCCTACGTCTCGGTGCCCGGAGGCGGTCGACTGGATTATATGTGTGAGAATGACAGGGGTGCGAACCCTTGATACTGAGGAGGGGGTGGCTTATATAGAGTTCGCCAGCCCTCTCCTGTCCTCAGTAATGCAGGGTTTAAGGTACATTAAGGTTGGGCGTTACTGGTAACGCCCCTAATAAAGTGCTATGATGACCATAAAGGCTACTTAATGACCGACCGTTTGCCTGCGGATGTGACTTTAGGTCTCCTGGCAATCGAGTGGTTGGCTTCGTGGTTGAGTGATAGTTTCTGGGTCGAGTGTCTTGACGCCATCGAGTGGGTACCTTCAGGTCGATTGAAAGGTGACTTCTTCTAAGGATGTCCTTGGGTAGGGCTCTTAGGACAGGTCCGTGCCCCTACCCTAGGTACATAGCTTCATCAGGTCATGGTCCTGTAGAGAAATCTACAATATACAGATCTCCTCTCCTAAAGACTTCGAAGACTTTGGAATGGTTAGCTTCCATGATCACAACACAATGATACTTGCCAAAGATAACAACCATATCAAGATCACAAAGCATTAAGACTGACATGAGGTTGAATCCTAAGGACTCGACAAGCATAACTTTGTCCATGTGTCGATCCTTTGAGATCGCAACCTTACCTAGACCCAATACCTTGCTTTTGCCTTTGTCAGCGTAGGTGATATGCTTCAGATGCGATGGAGATAAGGGAGCGCCCATAAATATATTCTTGTCACCAGTCATGTGATTTGCACATCCACTATCGAGGACCCACTCAGTGACTTTGGGTTGATCATCCTGCAGATGAATTAGTGCAGCTTACGAACTCATATACTTCATCAGTGAAGAATTTGGCATCAAATTCATCAGATCAATTTCATCAAGCAATAGAACAGATATAGCAGTATGAGGACGTGAGAAATGAGAATTCATTTCTTCATGATTAGCTTGCGTCCTTTGAAGCATATTTAGGTCTCCAGCAAATTCTTCAGACGTTTGAGTGCGTCTGGAGACCTGACGCTGCATAAGAGATTAGTTCTTTTTCTTCACCACCCACATCTGAAGGGGTGGCAAAGAGTTCATCATTCTACGAGCTCCATAAGAGAAAGGTGGCATAGAAGCCAGTCCACTTCGTTTCACACAAGAGGAGTTAGGGTAAGCATATGAATAAGCAGAGAAATTCTTCGAGGACTTATGAACATAATGATTTGAGGAATAATGCACATAGTCATATCCCTTAGATCTTCCCTGCGAAACAGAAGTATTAGCACGACGATGTTCATATGAGGACTTTGATCCTTTTGAGGAATTTTATCCATGTGAGGAATTTAGTCCGAATGAGGACTTGGATCCATATGAAGAATTTGGTCCATATGAAGAATTTGGTCCATATGAAGAATTTGATCTGGGTTCCTATTCTTCACAGGTGGTGTCATGATGACATTCACCTGAAGACTTTCAAGACACCATTTGGGAACCCAGATTTTCTTCATAGGGGAACCGTTCCTGCAGTTAGTGCCAACATATCTAGCAAATACTTCACCATTCTGATTTTTGAACAGCTTATAGTTTGAGTCAAATGACTCATCAGAAGAATGAGGAGATTCACATGTAAAGCCAGATAAAGTAGATGGATCTACTGGAGGTCCCTTTGCAGCAACCCATGAGGTTTTGGGGTACTGCTCAGGCTTCCAGTATGTTCCATCAGCATTGAGTTTCCTCTCAAAGGCAATACCGTCTTTCCTAGGGTTGCTATTGAGGATCTGCTTTTTAAGCACATCACAAAGAGCCTAATGCCCTTTGAGGCTTTTGTACATGCCTGTCATATACAATTCCTTTAGCCCTGCATTGTTAGTGATACTAGCAATATCCTCAGATGAGGAATTAGTGATAGCAGAGACATGTGAATAATTTGTAGCAGTAGAAGCATTTGAACATTCAGGTGAAGAATTAGCAGATTCACGTTCAATGCACTTCAAACATGGAGGAGTAAATTCTTCCTGAGCAGCGCTGATTTGTTGAGCAAGTAATGAATCACGCTCCTTCTGAAGATCTTCATAACTCTCCCTTAGCTTCTCAAGATCTTGCTTTCTTTGAAGAAATTCATAAGAAAGCTTCTCGTGATCAGATAAGAGAGTGTTATGATGACTTTGAAGATTGTCAAACTTGGACTGAAGTCTCTGAAGATTTTCATTCAAGGTTTTGGTGCCATCCATTTCTTCACCCAACATATCATCGCTCTCATTAAGCATATTTTGAACATTTTCCAAAGCTCTTTGTTATTTAGTGGCCAGGGAGGCAAGTTTGGTATAGCTAGGCCCAAAGTCGTCACCAGATTCATCATCACTAGATTCAGATAGGTAGCATTCAGTTACCTTGGCACCTTTTGCCATAAGGCATGGTGCATAGGATGATGATTCTGGCTCAAAAATCATAGCCTTGCGTGATACCATAAAATCCTCAAACCAGGGATCACGGTCAGTTCTATGATCTTCATAGACCTCAGAGAATCGGTCCCAGATAAGCTTCGCATGGCTGAGATGCATAATGTTCCTGAACTGATTTTGAGACAGATAGGAGCAGATGATGTCCTTCGCCGTGAGGTTGAGAAGAGTGTACTTGCGAATGTCATCAGCCTCCGCCATCTTGCATAGATTGGTAAGACCAATCTCAGTGACGGTCCACAGCTCGCTGTTCATCGCCATGAGTCGCTTCTTCATCATGGCCTTCCACTTGGGATAATCATGACCGTCAAAGATGGGGCATGACACAGTCTTCATTCCTGTGGTCGACATAACTAAAACTCCAGGAGGTTAAACCAAAATCACACAGAATAATGGAGTACCTTGCTCTGATACCAATTGAAAGTGCGTTAAGTCAACTAGAGGGGGGTGAATAGGCGATTTTCATGAATTCTTCACTTAGGAATTTCAGGGTGAGGAAATTCCTAAGCGAAGAACTACTTGCAGCGGAATAAGTACTCAGATGCAGACATAACATAACACAAGCATAGACATCATGATGAAATGAAAACAAACACAGTACAAAAAGTGTAAGCACTGGATAAACAGGATGAAGACAAACAGACTGAAGAAATTGAACTAAGGAAATTGAGAAAGTCTTCAGTCAATGTCTTCGAACTGATATGGACAAGCACACAACACAGTAATGAGGAAATGGAAGGGTTGAGGAAATAGAACCAGTAGGCTTGGTGAAGACAGTGATTTGATAGACCAGTTCCAACTGCTGTGACAATTGTACGTCTGGTTGGAGCGTCTAGGTATTTAAACCCGAGGACACACAGTCCCGGACACACGGTCCTCACCGTATTCTCCTTGAGCTAAGGTCACACAAACCTCGCCCAATCACTCGTTGTAAGTCTTCAGGTGACTTCCAAACCTTCACAAACTCGGTCACTCGGCGATCAACAATTTCCTCTTGGATGCTCTAGACCATGACGCCTAACCGTCTGGAAGATGCAGAGTCTTCAAAGGTAACAAGCATCAGATCCACACAGGATCAATCTCTTCAGTGATGCTCAATCACTTTGGGTTTGTAGGTGTTTGGGTTTGGGTTTTCCTCACTTGATGATTTTTGCTCAAAGTCCTCGGAGGATGGGATGCTCTCAATGAAAAGTGTCAGTTTCTCGCAGAGCAGCCAACCAGCTAGTGGTTGTAGGGGGCGGCTATTTATAGACTAGGGAGCAGCCCGACATGATAAGACATAAATGCCCTTCAATGATATGACCGTTAGGTGGATAAGATATTTTGGGACAGCTGGCGCATAGCACAGCAAAGGAAATTGAACTATCAAATTCCTCAGGGCTATCATGTTCCTCACTTGTAGGCAATCCGCACTGGTGAATTTCTAACTCCTCAGTCAGAACAAATTCCTCAGAGACCAGAAGAACTTCATCTCTATCACTGAAGAAATTGACTCAACTGCATGAGATTTCCAATGGCTTCACTCGAAGGGATTGGTAGGTGTAGGATTTGAGATGAGCATCACTTGGAAACTTTTACTTAGTTTTTCCTTGACCCCCTTTAACAGTACGGTGTTTCCTATGACTCAATAAAGAGAAAAACGAAACTACGAAAACAAAGTCTTCACGCTTCACATTCCTCGCATGAATATAGAGTCTTCACGGTCACACCAACTTCTTCACTTTCAAAGTCTTCAGAAATCCGAAATCTTTAGTTGAAGACATTCATTTTTAGGGGTCGGCTTTCTCTGTAAATATCAAACTCCTCATAGACTTATAGACCTGTATACACTCACAAACGCATTATTCCCTTAACCTATAAGTCTTCAATACACCAAAATCACTAAGGGGCACTAGATGCACTTACAATGCCCCTGCCCCTTTGCACCCTAGCAACATGTGTCACCCACGTACTGTGAAGTAGAGATCATGGGTGAGTATTTTAATCTTATCGTGGGATGCAGAACGGTTTGAGCGGCAAGAGCCAAAAATTCAGATAAGAATATTTTAAAGTTTGGTTCACAAATTCTTCAGCTGACAAGGACAAAGTGAAGATTTTGAACGGGTTTCAAATAGAAAGCACATGAAGAATTTGTGAATAGACTAGATTGAGTTTAGCATAGAGGGGGAAGGGTCCGATCACATTCACTTAGGTTAAAGTCAACTTGAAGAATTAGCAATAAGTGAATGTTGTAGAGGTCTGAAAACTCAAATATATATATATATATATATATATATATATATATATATATATATATATATATATATATATATATATATATATATATATATAGTCAATGAAGAACACGGTGAGAAAGAGTGAAGACTTGCAAAGTTGAAGAATTTGAACAACTAAGGAATTTCAAAAAACTGAGGAAAAACTCAAATTCAAGATTTTCAACTTTTATTGGTGGCGTGACCCACCGTATAAGAATGATGATTTCATACGCCGTGTACAATTGTACTAGGGCTCTGAGAATCAAATTCTTTGTTAATTTCTTCACACTTAGAGGGTTAGTCTTCATTGGTTGAAGAAAAACGTTACTTCATGTGTTGCACATCTAAGTCATGAATTTTGCATAAGTGTTAGGATGTGTGTCCTTTTCAAAGGACATTCGAAGATTCTAAGATATTTAGCTCACACCGCAACTTGCTAAATCTCTTCTCATCGAAGGGATTTGTGAAGATATCGGCTAGCTGTTCTTCAGTCTTCACATGCTCAATAGAGATGTCGCCCTTCAACACATGATCTCGAAGAAAATGATGACGAATCTGGATGTGCTTAGTCTTCGAGTGCTGAACTGGGTTATGAGCAATCTTGATGGCACTCTCATTGTCACAGAAGAGTGGCAGATTCTTCACATTGATGTCGTAGTCCTTGAGGGTTTGCTTCATCCTTAGCAATTGAGCACAACACGAACCAGCAGCAATGTACTCAGCCTCAGTAGTAGAGAGTAATACGCAGTTCTGCTTCTTCAAGGACCAACATACTAAGGATCATCCGTGGAAATGGCATGTGCCTGATGTTGACTTGCGATCCACGCGATCACCGGCATAGTCAAAGTCAAAATATCCAATGAGATCAAAAGCCGAGCCCTTGGGATACCATAATCCAAGTGTTGGAGTGTGAGCTAGATATCGAAGAATATGCTTCACAACCTTATGGTGTGATTCCTTCGGTGTAGCTTGAAAACGGGCACACATGCAAACACTAAGCATAATATCTGGCCTAGATGCACACAGATACAAGAACGAGCCAATCATGGAGCGATATACCTTTTGATCGAAGTCTATACCATTTTCATCAGTGCATAGGGCGGCAATAAAAGCTCGAGGGTCGTGAGCCGCTTGAGATCGATTCGTATTTTAGCTCGACTCGAGATCGACTTGAAAAGAAATGAGTCGAGTATGAGCGCATTATGTACCTTGATCGAGAAATGAGTTGATCTTGAGTCAACATTGACTCGCTCGGTTTTAACTCGATAGCTCGACATCACATAAGTATATTAAATAATCTTCATGTCTATTACGAAGAATTAGGATCATGCACTGTCATTATGTTTTGTGCGATTGTTTTTCCTCATTTTACCTACGAACAAACATGGAAATAAGCATGGAGAAAAATTGGCCTCAATGTGTCACGTGGCCAACCGCATGTTCAATATCTTGTTATTTTGGCCAAAGTTTGAGCGCAGACACACCTTCGTTGTCTTCTATCTATGATCTTTTATTATTATTAAATACTAGTATTTAGTTGAGAAAGAATTAGTTGATTTTATAGTGCATTTTTGTGGCCTATCTTTCTTTAAAAATTGCCTTAAAATAAATTTAACAATCATCTTATTTAGCTCGAAACTAACTCGGGATCGACTCGAGACCGTTACAAGCTGAGCATGAGCCACTTTCTACAGCTCGACCTTGAGCTTCGCACATTTTGAGCTCGCTTGAATTTTATTATGAGTGGAGCTAAGTCTAGACCAACTCGCTCGAACTCGACTCGTTTGCTGCCCTATCAGTGCATAGATGGCCATGTGTGGGCATAGGGATTTTGACGCCTTTGCAATCTTGCATACCGAATTTCCTCAATACATCCTTGAGGTATTTCTCTTGAGATATGAAGATGTCATTGCACTGTTGACGAATTTGAAGACCTAAGAAGAATTTCAATTCTCCCATCATAGACATGTGACATTCCTCACTCCTAATATAGGCAAATTCGTCACTGTAACGTTGGTTAGTACAGTCAAAGATAATATCATCAACATATATTTGGCACATGAATAATTCATCATCATAGGTTTTGGTGAAAAGAGTTGGGTCAAGTGAACCGGGTTTGAAGCCTTTCTTCATGAGTAATTCCTTCAAAGTATCATACCTTGCCCGAGGGGCCCGCTTGAGGCCATAGATGGCCTTATTGAGTCTGAAGACTTTGTCAGGATGCTTAGGATCTTCAAAACCTGGGGGTTGAGCAACATATACTTATTCCTCAAGATTACCATTGAGGAATGCACTTTTCACATCCATTTGATATAAGATGATGCTATGACGGTTAGCATAAGCAAGCAATATGCGAATAGCCCAAGTCTAGCAACAGGTGCAAAAGTTTCATCGAAATCAATTCCTTCAACCTCTGTGGGTCTGGTTGCTTGACAAGTTCCCAGACATTGTTGAGCTCGAATTGGTGTAGTTCCTCTTGCATCGCTTGAATCCACTCAGGCTCCAGAAATGCCTCATCTACTTTGGTGGGCTCTGTGATAAAGACAAAAGCAAAGTGCCCACAAAAGTTAGACAAATGAGAAGCTCTTGAGCGTGTGAGAGGACCTGGTGCATTGATGTCATCGATGATTTTCTCGATCCGCACTTCATTTGCAACGCGAGGATGAGCAGGTTGACGATGTTGAGTGGGCTCAGCATTTTCTTCAGAGGCATTTTCCTCAGGTGCATGATGACCACAAGTATAGGGGATCTATCATAGTCATTTCGATAAGTAAGAGTGTTGAACCCAACAAGGAGCAGAAGGAAATGATAAGCGGTTTTCAGCAAGGTATTCTCTGCAAGTACTGAAATAAGTGGTAACAGATAGTTTTGTGATAAGATAATTTGTAACGAGCAACAAGTAACAAAAGTAAATAAAGTGCAGCAAGGTGGCCCAATCCTTTTTTAGCAAAGGACAAGCCTGGACAAACTCTTATATAAGGAAAAGCGCCCCCGAGGACACATGGGAATATCGTCAAGCTAGTTTTCATCACGTTCATATGATTCGCGTTCGGTACTTTGATAATTTGATATGTGGGTGGACCGGTGCTGTTCTTACTTGAACAAGCATCCCACTTACGATTAACCTCTATTGCAAGCATCCGCAACTACAACAAAAGTATTAAGGTAAACCTAACCATAGCATGAAACATATGGATCCAAATTAGCCCCTTACGAAGCAACGCATAAACTAGGGTTTAAGCTTCTGTCACTGTAGCAACCCATCATCTACTTATTACTTCCCAATGCCTTCCTCTAGGCCCAAATAATGGTGAAGTCTTATGTAGTTGACATTCACATAACACCACTAGAGGCTAGACAATATACATCTCATCAAAATATCAAACGAATACCAAATTCACATGACTACTAATAGCAAGACTTCTCCCATGTCCTCAGGAACAAAATAACTACTCACAAAGCATATTCATGTTCATAATCAAAGGGGTATTAATATGCATAAAGGATCTGAACATATGATCTTCCACCAAATAAACCAACTAGCATCAACTAAAAGGAGTAATCAACACTACTAGCAACCTACTAGTACCAATCCCGGACTTGGAGACAAGAATTGGATACAAGAGATGAACTAGGGTTTTGAGAGGAGATGGTGCTGGTGAAGATGTTGATGGAGATTGCCCTCTCCCGATGAGAGGAGCGTTGGTGATGACGATGGCGATGGTTTCCCCCTCCCGGAGGGAAGTGTCCCCGGCAGAACAGCTCTGCCGGAGCCCTAGATTGGTTCCGCCAAGGTTCCGCCTCGTGGCAACGGAGTTTCGTCCCGAAAGGTTGCTTATGATTTTTTCCTCGAAGAAAGACCTCATATAGCAGAAGATGGCCATCGGAGAGCCAACAGGGGGCCCACGAGGCAGGGGGCATGCCCCCCACCCTCGTGGCCAGGTGGGTCCCCCACTGGTGTACTTCTTCCGCTCAATATTTTTTATTATTTCCAAAAATGACTTTCGTGGAGTTTCAGGACTTTTGGAGTTGTGCAGAATAGGTCTCTAATATTTGCTCCTTTTCCAGCCCAGAATTCCAGCTGCCGGCATTCTCCCTCCTTATGTAAACCTTGTAAAATAAGAGAGAATAGGCATAAGTATTGTAACATAACGTGTGGTAACAGCCCATAATGCAATAAATATCGATATAAAAGCATGATGCAAAATGGATGTATCAACTCCCCCAAGCTTAGACCTCGCTTGTCCTCAAGCGGAAGCCGATAACGATAAATATGTCCCCATGTTGAGAGGTAGAGGTGTCGATAAGAATAAAATACGGACATGAAGGCATCATGATTATTCTCATAACAGCTACATATATAGATATTGTCATATGATTTCTTATGCTCAAGTAATAATCTATTCACAATGTAAAGTACGAATCATAAACTTTATTGAGAACCAACAAACTATAATCCCGGTCATTGAAGCAATTGCAATTTATCATAACATCAGAAAGAGTCTATGTCAGAGCTTTCTAGCAAGTCCACATACTCAACTATCATTTAGGCTGCGTTCGGTGCATAGGAATCGCACAGGAATTATGCAGGTTTGATTTCCACGGGAATAGTTTCCTGTAAGCCCGTTCACTTCACAGGAATCAGCACTGTTCATTCCACAGGAAAGTGCCATCGATCTGTACTTTTCATGGGAAAGATAACATCTACTCAGACCAAAGGAAACACACTGTTGGAAACCTACGGTTTACACTGTTCACCCACCTTCACTTCCTATACTTTTATTCATTCCTTTTCTTTGCTCTCCTGCAGTCCGAACGTAGCCTTAGTCTTTCATAATTGCTAACACTCACGCAATACTTGTGGTTACGGAGTTTTAATCGGACACAGAGAAAGATAGGGGCTTATAGTTTCGCCTCCCAACCTTTTACCTCAAGGGTAATGTCAACAATAATAACTCATGCTCCCCTACATCCAATTAGATATATCTATCAGGATCTTTCCTACACATTGTGCTTGCCAAAGGATAAAATGTAAAAAGGAAAGGTGACGATCACCATGACTCTTGCATAAGGTAAAAGATAATAATAAAAGATAGGCCCTTCGCAGAGGGAAGCAGAGGTTGCCATGCACTTTTATGGTTGGATGCACAAAATCTTAATGCGAAAGAACGTCACTTTATATTTCCCCTTGTGATATGAAACTTTATTATGCAGTCCGTCGATTTTATTTCTTCCACATCACAAGATCGTATAAAGCTTATTTTCTCCAACACTAATAAGTCATACATATTTAGAGAGCAATTTTTATTGCTTTGCACCGATGACAACTTACTTGAAGGATCTTACTCAATCCATAGGTAGATATGGTGGACTCTCATGGCACAACTGGTTTAAGGGTTTTTGGAAGCACAAGTAGTATCTCTACTTGGTGCTAAGAATTTGGCTAGCATGTGGGGGAAAGGCAAGCTCAACATGTTGGATGATCCATGACAACATATTGTATCTCAGATATAAGAAAACATAACCCATTACGTTGTCTTCCTTGTCCAACGTCAACTCTTTAGCATGTCATATTTTAATGAGTGCTCCCAATCATAAAAGATGTCCATGATAATATATTTATATGTGAAACCTCTCTTTCCTTATTACTTCCTATTAATTGCAACGATGACCAAAGCTATGTTTGTCAACTCCCAACAACTTTTAATCTTCATACTCTTTCTATGTGAAGTCATTACTCTCAATAAGATCAATATTAACTCTTTTTTTCTTTTTATTCTTTTTCTTCTTTTCTTTTATTCACTCAAGATCATGGCAAAATAATCAAGCCCTTGACTCAACACTAATCTTTATTATATATAGCTCACGGACTCGATTACAAAGAGAGATAAAAAACTCAAAACTAGATCATGCCATAAACTTTATTCTACTAGATCAAGATACTACTAATAGGATCGAACTGAGAAAAACGGTAAAGATAGGTGTTGGGGATATTACTACTGGGCGTAAACCGGCCTATCAGGGCCGAGTTAACTTCATCAGTAGTTAAGTATGTTAAAACAACATCTTGGTCGAACCCGAACCATCGCTACACCTCTTGATCGGCGTAATGCCAATGCATCATTTGTGGACCTGGCTGACTTGAACCATAGCTACGCCTATTGGGAGCTTGGTCGTGTCCGACCATGGTAATGCCACTTGATCGGCTCAACAAGCCTCTTTTTGCAAATGGTTTTATCTTTGCCTTTGTTTGAATTTTGTTTTTCTTTTGATAAATGTTTCTTTTGCTGTGTTTTTAAACCGACAAATTCTTAAACCGGTTCAACTGTCGATTGACGGAACACGGTCAATTCTTAATCCGGAGACTATTTACCCGGTTTGATTTTTTGTTAACATCCTATTATGGAGTAACACCGGTGTTTATCATAACCCAGAACGGTTTACCTAGTAAACCGACTTTATATACACAGGAGCTGTTTTCTCCTCCAACAGTATGGGTTTATCATACTCTGCTTCAAGATTGGCAAAGCCAACTTCATGCCCAACGATGGCAGGTATTATGTATCACAATATTTGATCATATGCTTAAATCTAAAATATACAATATCATAACCCGCCTGGCGGTACAACCGTGGCGGCGCTTTAAGATTTTTTGGTTGCAGAAAATAGTCTGGAGATTGATCATCCAAAGGAAGCACAAGTTGCAATAACTATGCATGAAGGCATATCAAAATTAAGTATATAGGCTAGCCTATTACAAGGCAACACGGTGCCCAAATACGATCATTGTTTCTGCATCACACAAAGGAGCAGTAATTTAAACCGGTCTCCGGTTCATGCTTGGTCACCCACTTGGCCTGAAGGTTGCGGGTCATCACGCGCCGCTTCAACTTCTGCTTCTCTACCCAGCGGCTGGAAATCAACAGTTGTCCAGTCGATTCCAGTTAATGCTTGAAAGACAGCTTCATCATTGATCAGCAACGACGGTTCAATGTCAGGAGCGTAAGTATGCTTACGGATTGGAGGGATAAGGTTCTCCACTTCAGGAATTGGTGCGGCCACTCGTTTGTTTTGGTCATCATATTGGGCTTGATAGTGAGACAAATCTGCCTCTTCAACCAATTGGCAAGCTAGAGGGCGCACCTCTCGGTTTATCACTCGCAGATCCTCTTCACTGAGTTGTGACCCGTCTTCCTTCAAGCTGGGATAGCCTTGAGCCGCTTCAACAGGATCGAAATACGGCACCCATGCTTTTGCCCGGATCAAGGCATTTATAGCACCGGTTCAAGCAGCAGATTTCTTCAGCTCTTCAACCCGGGCAGGAAGCATAGACAACCTTTTAAGGGTATATTGGATCAAGGCGGGCGCCGGGTTGTTGTGAGAAGCAGTAGAGATGATCCGCTGCGCGCCAGTATACAATTGCTCTATCAATGTATAGGCGGCTTTCAGTTTCTTCCGCACGTCTGATCCCAAGTGGCCAATGCGTGTCCCTGTGTCATACAATGGGTTAATAAACCGACAGTTACATAAGAAGGCCTTATTACTTCAGAAATCAAGAAGGCTTACCAAAGACAGCAGCGGTCATGGCATGCACTTGCCGCTTTATGCTGGTCAGTTCATCCACTATCGGTTTGAGTGCAGCCTTGGCATTCTCTGCTCGCTGAGTTAAAGCGGATTTTTCAGTGGCCCAATCCGCCCGCTCTTTGTTATATCCCTCCTTAAGCTTTTCCATGATGCTTAAAGCGCTGGTTAATTCCTCTTTGGCCTTGCAGGTTTCAGCTTGTTGGAACTTCAGATTTTCTTGCAAATTGGCGATTTGGCTTTCCCTTTTGCTCAGCTCGGCCTGCATACAGACCATAATATGATTCAGATGACGGTACAGAATTGAAGTATCAACCACATAACAAGTTATGCCCTTGGTACTTGGGGGCTAATGCATATTTGCTCTTCATCCTACAATTTTTTCATAAAGTCCCAAGCTCAATACAAGTATTCAACTTGGCACTTGGGGCTAAGGGCTATTTGCTCAATAATTACTGATGCTACAATCTTTATTACCTAAAGTCCCGGTTTAACTACATTAAGTTGAACCGGCCCTTGGGGGCTACGTCAGCAAAATTCAGATACATTGAAGTTCACTAGGAAAGTCCCGATTTAAGTTGTTACCTTAAACTGTCACTTGGGGGCTATTGCAGTGCACATATTGAAATACATAAGCAAATAAGCATATGGAAGTTACCTCATATTTTTCTTTCATCATATTAACCAGACCTGCTTCCGACTCACGGCTGGTGTATAGCCGGTTCAGGTAGCCGGAATGGAGATCTTGGGCGTTCAGAGCGGCGTAAGTGGCCAAATCGGCATTCCATTTGCCTTTGCCAATAGCAGCAAATTCCTCTTTGGCAGTATGTTTGGATAAAGCGACAAGATTGCTTGGCTCTTTGTGACCAATGCCAGTGATAATAACATCATCATCTTTCGCTTCGCCGTTTCGTACTGGAGTCGCCGCTTTGTCAGTTTGCTTTGGGCTAGCTGTTCTATCAATCCGGACAGGGCTTGTGGGCTGATCAATAGAGCCTGTGGTATCAATATGTGCCTCTTCAGTGACGAAGTCATGGTCTTGCCGTGGTGGGTCATTCGGCACATCTTCACGAATAGCCGCTTCAGGATCTGGTATTCTATCCGGTTCAGGAACGGTGTTTTCTTCTGCCACTTTATCCAGACGAGCCTTCTTGCTCGGCCTAGGTTTGGCCCTGAAAGGAATAAGAAGAATCAATATATTATATGTTACAAAGTAATACATCAGAAATATTATAAGGAATATGCCTCACTCAAGCACCGTTTTGAGTGGTGGAAGCTGGGTGGCTGATGACTCGCCAGACGACGAATGAGAAGTGCCCTGATAATCGGAGTCGGATGGATTAAGAGGTTGACGAAAACAACCCGCTTTAGGACAAGCATTGACAAGAGAGTTAGAGACCTCTGAATGGCGTTTCCGAACCGGACTGTTCGGTAAACCGGCGGAGGTAACTACCTGGCCGCTATGCCGGGTTGTGCGGCGAGCTTCGTGCTGTTGTGTCTTCACACGAAATTTGGATCCAAATAAGCAAGAGGATGAGAAAATTTAACTTTCCGGTTTGCCCGACGGTTTTTTAGTGAAGGCAAAGGGTTTGAATCGGAGGAGAGAGCAATTACCTCTACAGCATCAGCATGACTGACTTCAGCGTCATCCTGGCAATGATCATTATCAATAAGGCGTGTAAAAAATAAGCCAAGTGAATCAAGCTCTACCTCAAGGTCCGGGTTACCCACATCATCGTCAGTTGCCGGCTCAAAAGACGCCGTGGTTTTCTACCTATTAGTGGGCCTCTTCACAACTCTGGTTTTGGGCCGGGTTGGTCTCTCCGGCTTCTCCGATTTCTCTTGTGGATGCTTCTTGCTCCAAAACGGATCATCGCCCTGTTTGAAAGATGTTGATGTTAACAGTTGATAATTTGAACAGGCAGATTCAATAAAAAATACAAGGTATGAGTCTTACAGCTGGCGGTTTGTTAATGGCACAAAAGGGAGCCAGGCCGGTTTGAGCGCAGACAGCTTCCGGTTCATTCAGTATCTTTTTCACAGCTTCTGTAACTTCGTCGTCTGTGAGCTGGATATCAATATGTCGAAGAGGGTCTTTTTCACTTCCAGTGTACTCGCACATCAAACCGGAGCGCTGGCTTAAGGGCAATATGCTCCATGATATCCAGCAGCGAGCAAGTGTAGCGACCCGACCTCAGATGGTCAAGTCTCTGTGCTTCAGTGTCATCCCTGGATCGGTAATGCTGACACACACAGTACTCGAAGGATTTATAACAGAGTAGCAATCACACACTTATTACATCGAATGTCTCAAAAGAGAACTTATTATAATAATATGGCTTAAGGCCATCTAATGCGATAACAACTGAAGGCTTGGAAGATAAGGTGAGTCCATCAACTCCAACGGCATAGCTGAGCTGCACGGCAACGACCTAACGAACCTTACTCCTCGTCTGAAAAGTCTGCAACATAATACGTTGCAGCCTGAGAACGGGTCAGCACATGGAATATGCTGGCAATATAACACAGTAGAGCAAGAACAGAATAATGGAACCCCAGGGAAATAGTTTGACTACCTCTGTGGGGTCTGTCAGGGCGATCCTTTGTCTCCATTGATCTTTGTTCTCGCAGCGGACCTTCTACAGTCAGCGATCAATGATGCCACACGGACTGGATTGCTACAGCTACCTCTCCCCACTTCTGACAGCAATTACCCTGTTATCCAGTATGCGGACGACACGATCGCTATGCTCCCGGCCTTTGTAACGCAAGCGCAAGTTCTGAAATCCATCCTAGTGGACTATGCGAGGTCAGTGGGCCTAAAAATAAACTTCCACAAGTCCACTCTGGTGCCCATCAACTCTGACCCGGTGTTGGCAGGGGAAATTGCTACAATCTTTGGTTGTGCCATTGGCAACATGCCGTTCATGTATCTAGGGTTGCCCATGGGTACCACGCGCCCGAGTGTGAATGACTTGATGCCAATGGTCTCCTCAGTTCAGAGAAAGATGCCTGCTGCAGCCTCACTTCTGGATTATGGATCCAAGCTTACGCTGCTCAATTCTGTGGTCACTTCTCTGGCCGTCTATGCCATGTGTTCCATCAAGATAAACCCTAGAATTATTGAGCACCTCGATAAGCTTCGTAGATCGTGTCTTTGGGTGAGGAAGTCAGATGAAGGGGTTAAGGGAGGCTCACTGGCAGCCTGGGATATGGTGTGCAAACCCAAAAACAAAGGAGGTCTGGGGATCATTGACCTTAAGACCCAAAACCAGGGGCTCTTGTTGAAGCAACTTCACAAATTTTATAACAAGCATGATGTTCCATGGGTCAAGCTGATTTGGGATACCTACTATGTGGGTAAAATACCGCATGCCTCTGACCCATGTGGATCCTTCTGGTGGAGAGATCTCATGTCAATATCTGATATATACAGAGGGGTCACCAGAACAGATGTATGTGCCGGAGACACGGTCTTGTTCTGGAAGGACAATTGGAGTACAGATACTCTTCAAAACAGATACCCGAGAGCTTTTTCTTTTGCTAGAGACCCGGATATATCTGTGAGACATCTCTTGTCTTCTGAGAGGCTGGGAGAAGTGTTCCACTTGCCTTTATCTTTGGAGGCTAAGGATGAGGTAGTTCAAATTCAGTCAGAAACCCTTGAAATCTCAATGACTGAGGACAGAGATGTGTGGCTTTGTGTTTGGGGAGACACAAACTTTAGAGCTTCCAAGTTCTATGTCCATTGCTTTAATCAGATACAAGCCGATGAGATTTTTGGATGGATATGGAAAACCAAGTGCACCTTGCAATGGAAATTGTTCTTGTGGCTGTTGTTGGCAGACAGATTGAATACCAGGAATATGCTTCAGAGAAGGCACTTTAGAATCCAGAATGATAATTATGCATGCCTCCTTTGTGACCACCCGCCCGAGGAAGATATTGCTCATCTCTTCTTCAATTGCCCCTTCAGTCGGAGGTGTTGGGCTGCACTGGGGATACAATGGACAGATGACGCTGACTGGATTAAAATGGTGCATGAGGGCAAGAACAGGTGGGCAAGGCCAATGTTTCTAGAGGTATTCACAATTGCTGCTTGGGGGATCTGGAAGGAAAGGAACGACAAGCACTTCAGAGGGATTCAGCCTTCTTTTGATTCCTAGAGGAACAGGTTCAAGAAGGACTTTGCTATGCTGGCTCATAGATCAAAGCAGGAGCAGGGCCCCTACATTCTTTCGATAGTAAACTTGCTTTGATTTTCTGTTTTGTTGCCTAGCTAATCGCCCCCCTCTCTCACCACCATGTAATTTGTCCAGTGCTGGACACTCTAACCCACCCTAACCTTCTATATTAATATAAAGGCAGTGAGAGTTACTCACTGTCATCAATTCTCAAAAAAGAACAGAATAATGCTATCACTACATGCATATATGGCTGGTGGAAAGTTGTATGGTTATAGCTTTTGCGAAAAGCCAATTTTTCCCTACAACAAAGGAATAGATTTTAATTTAACTATCATGGTGGTTGAAACAATCATTGAGAAGGTACCCCCAACTCAATCCCAATTAAAGTGATTAACAACCCAATAGTATTAATTAAATATGGTGAGATACATGTGATAACTCAAGTACTAGATACTCAAGAATTGTCCATAACCGGGGACACGGCTAACCATGATTAGATTGTACACTCTGCAGAGGTTTGCACACTTTTCCCCACAAGACTCGATCGCCTACGTTGGATTTCTCGCACTACATGGTGTTTGAGAAACGGATGACCGAGACACAGTCTTTCAGAAACATTAACTCTCTACTCCGGGTAGACCATACCAAACCTACAAAACCCACTACCTGCTGATCTACCTCTTCAAGAGCTTCACGTAACTTACTCAACTATGCTAGAGCCCATAATAGCTTGTGGCTGCACACGGAATTTTCTAGCATGAATCATCTCAGTTCCCTTTGAGCCTGGGTGGCGGTCCATAGGAAGATCACACGGGTACCCCAGGATTTCCAAAAATAATACAGACAACACTGGGTTCCCCAGGTGCCTCAGTCCACCCAGTTGTTTGATTAAGTTGCCACCTTAAGTTGAACCATGTCGGGGGAGATCTGCCCCCACGAGCACCTATGGGGACGGAGCCCCTTGTCGGTTCAGCGGGGGGCGGAGGTTGCACAAAGAGCAGATCGAGGCGACACACACACACAATGATTTTACCCAGCTTCGGGCCGCACGGATGCGTAAAACCCTACTGCTGCATGTCTGGTTGATTGGAGTTCTTGCTCTAGAGCGCAAGAAGCTACAGTAAGCTGGAGCTGGACGTAGACGAGGGTCTACTGGGTGTCCTCCCTCTCTCCTAGGGTTCGATCCTTCTCCCCTTATCTACGTGCGCATGGGCCTCCTTTTATATGCTAAGGGATTTTCCACAGGTAGCGACGCAGGTGAGGGTAAAAATGGCAAGGAACTGTGCGAACAGTGGCTGCACAGTGCTATCGCACCTAACTCTGACGGCGGGGGACAAAGGCATTAAATGCCCGTCTGGATCGCCTGAACAGTGCCGAGGCGGACCATTAGGGGCGCCTCCGCTTGCCACGGGGGCGACTCTGCCAACGTCGCATGCCACGCGCGCGCCCCAGGCTGCGCGGCGCCTTGCCACGTGCCTCTGGGGAAGCCCCAGAGTGACGCGTGGACAGGTGAGCTGGAGCGCACGCCTGAGGTGGTGGTTTGCCGCGGCAAGTGGCTTGCCGCGGTGGTTGTCTTGCCGCACCTGAGAGCTTGCCGCTCGTCAGGCCTTGCCGAGGCGCGCGGAGCGCCGCGGCGGGCTTCTCTTGGGGTGCCTTGGCTTGGCCGTCCCGGCGAGCTCCTCCCGCCGGGGCCTTGGTGCTTCGGCTTAGCCGTCCCGGCAAGCTTCTCTTGCCGGGGCCTTGTCGCCTTGGCCCGGCAAGCTCCTCTTGCCGGACCTCGCCTTCTTGGCCCGGCAAGCTCCTCTTGCCGGGGCTTGGTCTTCTTGGCTCGATCACTTGGCCTTCGTCCGGCCCAGAAAGGGCCGTGGAGACTCTTGTCGCTCCCCTGGCAAGCCTTGCCGCGGGACGCTACTACTGCCCGTGCACAAGTTCGGGGTACTAAGGTACCCCTACTTTAGTACACCGACAGGAGCCCCCGGGTCTGGGCCATACACGGTGCCGAGCGTTGTTGGGCCAGGCCCTAACAGTGCACGGGCACGCGTGGCCTGGGTTGCGCTGCTCCTTAACTCCGCGTCCGTCGCGCCCTCCCCAATTGGCGCGCGCTTATCGTGGCGTCGTGGGGGGCGAGGCGTGCGAGACGTGCGTGACGTGGGTGGCGTGCGCGGGGCTTGAGGCCCGCAGGCATGCGTCACGTCGGGCACGATTCCTTCATCTGGAAAGGCGGAACGTCCGCCCCCGCTCCTTCCCCCCTTTATAAGCAGAGGGGAACAGGGGCAGCTCGCCATTCCGTCGATTGCTGTTCCTCGAAAATCTCCGCCACTTCCTCCTCGCTAGAGAAAGCAGCGATTCGCCTTCGCAGCCCCCGGCGCTGCCCACGCCGACAACTCCCCCTCCCCGTTTCTGCCATGGCCCCGAAGAGTGACAAGGCGAAAGGGAAGGCCGTGAAGTCGGCCGAGGCGCTGCGGCTGGAAGCGCTTCGGAAGGAGACGGCGACGTTCCCCCCTCAGCTCGATGCGCTGAGGCTGAAGAACGAATACCGCCTCTTCTGGTCGACGGCGACGCGAGCGCATCCACGCACGCGAGTCCTTCCCGCCATCGCCCAGAAGCTGTACCCGACCGGGTACCCTTTCTTCGCCGTGTTCTTCTATTGCGGGCTCTGCCCGCCTTTTTCCGAGTTCTTCTGCGACATCATGCACACCTACAACCTCCACCTCCTTGACTTCACCCCCAACGCCGTTCTGACAATGGCGGTTTTCGCACACCTTTGCGAGAACTTTGTCGGAGTCCACCCCAACGTAGCCCTCTTCCGCCACTTCTTTACTCCTCAGGTGGAGAAAGGAGAGCCGCTGTTTGGCGGAGTCGCCTGGGTCTCCAAGACCGGCAAGAAAGAGGTCTACTTGGAGGGGGAACTCCGTGGCAGATGGGAGGAGTGGAGGGCCGAGTGGTGCCTGATCGTCGAGGAGAATCCACCTCCGTTCACCGCCGTGCGCCGTACTCCAGTGGTGCGCGGCCATGACTGGAGCGACCTGGCTCCGGACGACGCCAAGCTGAAGATTGCCGTCACCCGAATCCTGCGCCTCAGGTTTGCCGGACTCACCGTCGGCGCCGTCGGCGCGGATTTCCTTCGCCGGCGTATCGCCCCCCTACAGGAGAGGGGGAAACCGGCTTGGGAATTCCAAAACGCGGCGGACATCATGAGGCTGCGCCCGGGCCTTAACTACAACTTCACCGTTCTGGAGCTCGACGGAGTGTTGAAGGAGCTGTTCAAGCACGACTCCGAGCACCCAGAATGGTTCAGGTTGCCGCCGGGCGTCGTCCCCCTGTGTAACAACTCGGCGCTCAGCCGCATCCTCGCGATGATGCTGCTGTGCGACTCGCACGGGATTGACGCGACCTGGCAGGAGCCGGCGGACGACGTCGTGCAAGCCTTCTTCGACAACTTGGAGGAGGTGCCGGTCGACCCCGACGAGAAGAGGGGCCTCACGCGGGACACCACCCACGAGGAGCTGGCCTACATCGCCTCCAGGATGGAGGAGGCGGCGGCCGCCGCGGCCGCGGGCGAGTCTGGCTTCACCCTGGCCGAGGCAGACGCGGCGGAGGCGGAGAGCCTCGCCGGCCAAATGGAGCTCGCCGGCGCGGAGGAACCAGCCGGGCAGCTCGTCGCAAGCGGAGCCCCCTGACCAGCCGGGCTTGCCGGAGGCTGACGCGCCCTCCTCGCTGCTCCCGGGCAGCTCGTCGCAGGCGGAGCCCCCTGCCCAGCCGAGGAGGCGTCTCCGCAGGGCCGGGGAGGTGGTGCGGCAGGCCGACCAGCAACCGCAGCCCCGGGTGACGCGCGCCTCTGAAGCAGCGGGAGCGGGGTCCTCACGGGCCATGGCTTCTACTCCTGCCGCTCCCCGTTCCGCGGCGGCAACGGGGGCGGGGTCGTCCACCGCCCCCGCCAAGCGGTCCCGGGAACCCACTCCCCTGTCTCCTCGCGCCTGGAGCAACCCGGTTTTTGATTATTCCGCGCTCAGCTCCGACGACGAAGAGGAGGACAGAGAGTAAGTTCCTGGTAGAGCTTGTATCTTCTTGATTTCTGTTGCTTCGTCTTGTTTCGCAGCCCATTCATCCTCCCCCGAAACCGTTCCCTTTTCAGGACCCTGGCCCAGAGGAGGGCGAAGAGGGCCAAGATCCCGCTGGTCGTCCTTGAGGGCGAATCTCCCCCGGCAACTGGGGAGGTGCCGGAGATGACCTTGCCAGACCTGGCAGCGGGCCCGCAGGGCAGCCCACAGCGCAGCCCCCAGGGTGAGGGCACGGCTAGTTCTTGCCGTTTGGCGCGCGCGCGAGCTTCCCTTCTCTCTGTTGACATGTGGCTGTTGTTGTTGTCGTTGGGTAGGAGCAGAGCAGCCCCAGCAGGCGACCCCGGGGGGCACTCCTGCCGCGCCGTCTGCGTCGACCACCCCGCCTAGGGAGAAATCTCCGGCAAGGGAGGAGCCCCCGGCAGGGGAGACCTCCCCGGCAAGGGAGGGGTCCCCGGCAAGGAAGACCTCTCCGGCAAGGGAGGGATCTCCGGCAAGGGACGCGGCCAGCGATCCCCCGGCAGCGGAGGCCGCGGCCACGGACCCTGCCACCGGTAAGCCCCCCTGCACGGAAGACTTTCCCTGGTTATCTTTCCTTATGAGCTTCTTTGTCGGCTGTTCAGCAGACTCTTCTCCCCTCTTCCGGCCATCAGACCCGCCCACCGCGAACCCGATGGAGACTGAGGTCGTCGTCGGGGAGGGCGCACGCGGCAACGCCAACGACGTCGTCGTCATCGAAGAGGCGGACGGCACCGACGACCTCGCAGGCAGCGGGGAGGCCGAAGCCGCCAAGGCCGCCGCGGCGGCAGACGGCGAGGGGACTGGCGACCGTGCTGACGGCCCCGGGGAGGCAGGGGCGTCAAGCACTCCGCCGTCCGGCGAACCCGCTGCTGCCACCGCGTCGGGCCCCGAGGAGCCCCCGGCAGGTGCCTACCTGCAGGCCGGCGATGGCGTCTTCATCAGGCTCCCCTGGGAGCCTAGCTCCAGGGCGCCGGTCGAGGGGGAGGCCTTGGACGGAGAAGTGCTCGCCTCCATCGGGCTGACAGTGGTCGACGCGCCAAGCACCGGCAGCGGCGAGCCCGAGGAGGAGCGCCTGCTCCGGAAGCTTGTGTCGCTCTACCGCGCCCGGCAGGCCAAGGTGGAGCGCCAGGAGGCACTCGTCGCGAAGGCCGGCGCGGACATGGAGAAGCGTGCCGGGGAGCTCTGGGAGCTCAACCAGGAGGCTCTCCGGTCTTTGGCGGAGGAGCGGAGGCTGCTCGACGAGGCGCGGACGGCCTTCCTCCTCGAGAAGGCAGAGGCCGAAGAGCAGCAGAGGCTTGCCGCTGCGGGGCTATCCGCGCAGGAAAGCGAACTGGTGCAGCAGAGGGCCAGCCTCGCCAGCCATGAGGAGGAGGTTGCCGCGCGCGAGCAGGCGCTTGGCGGGGCCCTGCAGAAAGCGCAGGACGCTGCCGCGGCCGCCGAGGTCGCCAAGGGGGAGATGGAGGTGAGGGTGGCGCAGCTCGTCAGCGACCTCAAGGCGAGCGGCGAGGAGCTTGCCGCGCTCAAACAGGAGCGCGAGAAGGGCGCTCACACCCTTGGCGAGCTGCAGGGCCGCTTCGCCAAGAAGATCCAGGAGCTCGACGCCGCCAAGGACTCCAAGGCTGTCCTCGAGCTGAAGCTGGACACCCTGGCCAAGGCGCTGGAGAGCGCCAAGGAGCAGGAAGCGACCTTGCGGAAGGAGGTTGCTGGCAACGAGGAGCTGTTGAGGAGCGCCGCCGTTACCCAGAACGCCTTCCGAGAGACGGTGGAGCGGTGGACCGAAGGCCTCGTCGACATCGCCACCACCATCGACAAGGAGCTGAAGCTGCTGGGGATGGAGGGCCACGAGTACCCCTCCGGCGAGAACGTCCCGGCGAGCGCCAAGCTCACTTCCTTCTTCAAGGGCTTGGTGGGGGTGCTCCAGCACCTCCGGGAAACGATCCCGGAGCAGCTGGCCAAGGAGACGCGGGAAGCCGTCTCCGGGGCCCTCGAGAGGTTGCTGGTGAAGATCATCTTCCGCAACCCCACCATCAGGCTCACCAACGTCCTCAGGCACTTGCCGGAAGACGCCGACCTGACGGAGATCAGGGCCCTCGTCACCCCTATTGTGGAAAGGGTGGCCGGGATCAGGCGGGTCGAGGGCGACCGCGCGGATTAGGCCGCCCACCTCTTTCTTTTCTTCTCTTCTCGCTGCTGAGCATGTCATAGAAACAGCTGATTAGAGCAACGGCAAGTCATTTTGTAATATAACTTTTATCTTAGGCAGTCCATTGCGCTGTCATCTCCCTCGTTCGACCTTGTGCTTCGTACGTTCGCGCCCTACGCTTCCGGGAACTTGTCGGCGCAAGTCTCCGCCTTGCCACGGGTGCCGAGTGCGGGACATCAACAACCTGCTGACGGAGCCTCCACCGGCAAGAAACCTTGCCGCGGCTGGCGCAACTCACTTAAATGTTGAGCAGGCTCAGGGCGAGGTAAGCGTGGCGACTGCAGTCGCGGCACACTCAAGCTGCCGAGCGAGCTCGAAACAAGTAAGGACGCCACTCGTGATGTAGCACACTTAAGTCGTTGAGCGGACTCGAAACGAAATAAGGGCGCAACCAGCCACGAGCCGGCCCCTCCACGCACAGGTTTCCCATACGAAGCTCGGTCGTTCGAGGAAGATAACTTAAAGAATAAAAAGGAGCTTAATCGCTCAAACTTTGGCGACTTAGCTTCTCTGTCGTTCGCAGGCCGGCAAGGCGCAGCTTCCTCGGGCGACGACCAGCCTATGCTGTCATCCCCCCCTTCTCGAGGTAAGGGAATAACGAAGGCTCGGGGCTTCACGGCCCGCCATCACTTGCCGGAGTCGAGTGCTGCACAATCGTGTCGAATGATGCATGCGCCAAGCGGAGAGGCGCGAAATCGACAAGATGTGCGGGGCACATAAGCTATGCTCGGGATCTGCGCCCGTCTCTGTACCAAGGATTACATGCAACTGCGGCAAGACATGGACAGAGAGAGGGTGGCCGACGGAACGGGTTCCGACGGCCGCGCTGGCAAGGTTCCTCCCACGGTCGGCGTCGACTCGTTTGGATCTTGGCGGCCTGGGCGCACCGAAGAACGAGGTCGCCTTTCCCGCAACTTCTGGCGCTAACTTCTGCGGCTACGGGAGCGGCGCAGAGTTTGCTGGAGGCGAGAGACTCGCTCAGCGGCCGGAAGGCGGTCCTCCTCAAGGAGCAGCTGCTCTTGCCCGGACTCTGCGTGAGTGGGTACTCGAGGAGGGCCGTGCACGAGTCCGTGGGGAGGAATGCCTCCGCTCCGCGGGTTGGAGCGGAAAGGCACCTGGCCATACCTGAGCTTGCCTGTGGTCGCCAAATCTGGTTCGCACAACCTCGACGCACCCCCTACCTGGCGCGCCAAAGATGTCGGGGGAGATCTGCCCCCACGAGCACCTATGGGGACGGAGCCCCTTGTCGGTTCGGCGGGGGGCGGAGGTTGCGCAAAGAGCAGATCAAGGCAACACACACACACAACGATTTTACCCAGCTTCAGGCCGCACGGATGCGTAAAACCATACTGCTGCATGTCTGGTTGATTGGAGTTCTTGCTCTGGAGCGCAAGAAGCTACAGTAAGCTGGAGCTGGACGTAGACGAGGGTCTACTGGGTGTCCTCCCTCTCTCCTAGGGTTCGATCCTTCTCCCCCTATCTACGTGCGCATGGGCCTCCTTTTATATGCTAAGGGGTTTTCCATAGGTAGCGACGCAGGTGAGGGTAAAAATGGCAAGGAACTGTGCGAACAGTGGCTGCACAGTGCTATCGCACCTAACTCTGACGGCGGGGGACAAAGGCATTAAATGCCCGTCTGGATCGCCTGAACAGTGCCGAGGCGGACCGTTAGGGGCCCTCCGCTTGCCACGGGGGCGACTCTGCCAACGTCGCATGCCACGCGCGCGCCCCAGGCTGCGCGGCGCCTTGCCACGTGCCTCTGGGGAAGCCCCAGAGTGACGCGTGGACAGGTGAGCTAGAGCGCACGCCTGAGGTGGTGGTTTGCCGCGGCAAGTGGCTTGCCGCGGTGGTTGTCTTGCCGCACCTGAGAGCTTGCCGCTCGTCAGGCCTTGCCGTGGCGCGCGGAGCGCCGCGGCGGGCTTCTCTTGGGGTGCCTTGGCTTGGCCGTCCCGGCGAGCTCCTCCCGCCGGGGCCTTGGTGCTTCGGCTTAGCCGTCCCGGCAAGCTCCTCTTGCCGGGGCCTTGTCGCCTTGGCCCGGCAAGCTCCTCTTGCCGGACCTCGCCTTCTTGGCCCGGCAAGCTCCTCTTGCCGGGGCTTGGTCTTCTTGGCCTTCGTCCGGCCCAGAAAGGGCCGTGGAGACTCTTGTCGCTCCCCTGGCAAGCCTTGCCACGGGACGCTACTACTGCCCGTGCACAAGTTCGGGGTACTAAGGTACCCCTACTTTAGTACACCGACAAACCATTAATTAACAATCTCTCATCGGTCATGGATTTCACTCAAACTCGAACCACGTCTACGAGCATAGCATAGCAATATAAGCAATACGTAGAAGTAACTCACGAGGGTTTGAATATAACAGGGCAATAGGTTCTACCTCATCAACTACTTCCCAACCCACAAGTTAATGACATCCTAATCATGCAATGTTTGAGGATTGAAACTAATGCATAAAAACTGGGTAGGAAAAGAGTATGATCAATGTGTTACTTGCCTTGCTGACGATCCGCGAATCCTAGAGACTCGTAGTAACACGCTTCGCACTCCGGGAATTCTATCGCAAGAAAACAATAGCATAGATAAGTAACAGGCAACGATGCACAAACAAAACTCAAATAAGAGGGGTTGACCAGAAAGTTCAACTTAAGAACTCCGGTTCGCAAAAAGAATCAAATCGAACAAAGCAACAAAACTCAAACGGCGAACGAAAGAAGCTTCGTTTGCTAATCTGGACTTAGGTAAAATTTTACAGTAGCAAAAACTTGTTTGAGTTGATTAATCGGAAAGAGGATTTCGAGACGAAACTCCAGGCGCTTGAATCGCCTGATTCCGATAAACGAGCGAAAAGATAAACAGAAACTAAGATCGGATCAGAAATCGCGATCAGAAAATTCGCGGAATAAATCCGAGAAAAGAAAAAACGAAGAACAGATTAACTAACGGACGTTCATTATCTGGATCTAATCGGAGAACGCGTTCGTGAAAGCGAACCAACGAGCGATCGCTCGCTAAATAAATAAACCGGAGAAAACCGATCTATTATAAAAAAACGAAAACTAGGGTTTCGAAAAAAATAAAACCGAGCGGTTTTTTTAGAAAAATCGGCGGCTTGATCCGACGGCTACCTCCGGCGAGGGCTCCGGCGAGGTGGGCTTGGGCGGGGGGGTGCGGCGGGGGCCGGCGGCGGCGGAGGTCGGCGGTGGCGCGGGCGGCGGGCGGCGGCGGCGGGAGGCGCGGCGCGGCTCGGGGCGAGGTGCGGGAGGCAGCGATGGTGGCGGTGGGGGGCTCGAGCGGCGCATATATAAAGGGGGCGGGGCGGCTTGGAGGAGGGGCCAAGGCGGCGACGACGGAGTCCGGCTCGGACTCCTCGTCTGAGTCGACGGCGGCGGCGGCGCGCGCGCAGGAGGCGGCGGCGGCGGCTGGGCCGGCCTGGCTCGGCTGGGCCCTAGGCCCAGTCGGGCGCGGGATCTCTTTTTTTTTAAATAATTCCGCCAACAGAAGAAAAATCCTAGAAAAATAAATAAAAATCTAAAAATTCCAAAACAAATTTTCACCGTCTAAATAGAATATTTAGAACGAGATGAACATTTTCTTGGCTCTAAAATGCAATTTTGAAAACGTGCAATTTTTCTAATGCAAATAAAATCCGAATAAAACCAAATAAAATCCAAAAAATGATTTTAATATTTTCCCTTCGATATTTCAATTGTTTTGGAGAAGTCATATTATCTCCACTCATTTTATTTAATATGAAATATTTTTTGGAGAGAAAAATTATAAAATCAAAATCCTCGTTTCATTATTTGATAAAAATCAAATATGAAAACCGGAAAATCCCCAACTCCCTCCGTGGGTCCTTGAGTTGCTTAGGATTTCGAGGATTGCGGAACGGGAATGCAACAAATTATGATATGCATGGATGATCTATGTATAACATTCCAAATTGAAAATTTGGGATGTTACAAACCTACCGCCCTTAAGATGAATCTCGCCCTCGAGATTCGGGTTGGCTAGAAAATAGGTATGGGTGGTCCTTGCGGAGATCACCCTCTCGTTCCCAGGTGGCTTCGTCTTCGGTATGGTGGCTCCACTGAACTTTGCAAAACTTGATAACCTTACTGCGGGTGACTCTGCTGGCAATCTCAAGAATCTTAACTGGTTTCTCCTCGTAAGTCAAATCACTGTCCAACTGAATCGCCTCCAAGGGTACGGTATCTCTTAATGGTATGTTAGCCATCTCAGCATGACACTTCTTCAGCTGTGAAACATGGAACACATCATGGACTCCTGACAATCCCTCAGGTAACTCCAACTTGTAGGCAACTTCTCCCATCCGTTCCAAAATGCGATACGGTCCTACAAATCTCGGGGCTAACTTCCCTTTAACTCCAAAATGTTTCACTCCCCGTAAGGGCGATACTCTCACGTATGCTCTTTCTCCAATTTCGTAGGTTACCTCCTTGCGTTTTGAGTCTGCATAACTCTTCTGCATGGAGTGAGCAATCTTCAGTCTGTCTCGAATCAGTTTTACCTTCTCCTCAGATTCTTTAATCAGGTCTGGTCCAAACAACTGTCGGTCTCCTACCTCATCCCACATCAACGGTGTTCTGCACCTGCGTCCATACATGGCTTCAAACGGTGCCATTTTCAAACTGGCTTGGTAGCTATTGTTGTATGAGAATTCTGCATACGGCAAATTGTCATCCCAACTAGATCCATAATCTAGCGCACAGGCTCTCAACATGTCCTCCAAAATTTGTTTGACTCTCTTGGTCTGTCCATCTGTCTGCGGGTGAAATGTTGTACTGAACTCCAATCTCGTTCCCAAAGTCTGGTGTAACTGATGCCAAAACTTTGAAGTAAACTATGTTCCTTGATCTGATACGATGGTCCTCGGAACTCCATGCAGACATACGATCCTGGACATATAGATCTTGGCCAACTTTGCACTTGTATAGGTGGTTTTCACTGGAATAAAATGAGCTACCTTGGTCAAACGATCAACTACTACCCATATGGAATCATATCCTGCTTTAGTCCTGGGTAATCCAGTGATAAAGTCCATGCCAAGTTTATCCCACTTCCATTCGGGTATCGGCATAGGCTGCAACAGTCCTGCTGGCTTTTGATGTTCTGCCTTAACTCTCTGACATACATCACATACGGCTACATACTCGGCAATATCCTTCTTCATACTAGTCCACCAAAAACATTCCTTCAAATCCAAATACATCTTGGTGTTTCCGGGGTGTATCGAGTATGGTGTCATGAGCCTCTTGAAGTATTAACTTCCTGATCTCCTGATTATTGGGCACATAAATTCAGTCCTCAAACCATAGGGTATCGTGCTCATCCTCATGGAAACCTTTGGCCTTTCCTTTGCCCATCTTCTCTTTTATCTCGGCAATCTCTTTGTCATCCTTCTGAGCTTCCCGAATCTTGTCCAGCAATGTCGACTGAACCTCCATTGTGGCTATGAACCCTCTAGGTACAATCTCTAATCGAAGTTCCATGATGTCCTCTGCTAACTCCTTCGGCAGTGCTTTACTTTCGAGGATATTAGCATAACTCTTCCGACTCAAGGCGTCTGCTACGACGTTGGCCTTTCCTGGATGATAGTGTAGCTTCATGTCATAATCCTTTATAAGCTCCAACCATCTCCTCTGCCTAAGGTTCAGCTCCTTCTGGGTGAAGATGTACTTCAAACTCTTGTGATCCGTGTACACATCACAACGGTTTCCAATAAGATAATGTCTCCAAGTCTTCAACGCATGCACTACGGCTGCTAGCTCCAAATCATGCGTGGCATAATTTAACGCGTGCGGTTTTAGTTGTCGTGAGGCATACAAAACAACTCTTCTGTCCTGCATAAGCACACATCCAAGTCCTAAGCGAGAGGCATCGCAATACACTTGGAACTCCTTATGTATATATGGCAGTATTAGCACTGGGGCTATAGTCAAACGTTTCTTCAACTCCTGGAAACTTGCTTCACAATCTACTATCCATTTAAACTTGGTATCCTTCTTCAACAGTTCAGTCATTGGCTTTGCAATCTTGGAAAAATTCTCAATGAATCTCCGGTAATATCCTGCGAGTCCAAGAAAACTACGGATCTCGCTAACTGAGGTGGGTGCCATCCATTCAGTGACTGACTGAACCTTGCTGGGGTCTACTGCTATACCTTCTCCTGATATAACATGTCCAAGGAATCCGACTTCCTTGAGCCAAAACTCGCATTTGCTAAACTTAGCATACAACTGGTGTTCCCTGAGCTTCTCGAGAACTAAACGCAAATGCTCCTTGTGCTCCTCTTCGTTCTTCGAGTATACCATGATATCATCAATAAATACCACAACAAACTTATCCAAATACTCCATGAACACCTTGTTCATCATGCTCATGAAATAGGAAGGGGCGTTAGTCAGTCCAAATGACATGACCGTGTACTCGTATAATCCATACCGCGTGGTGAATGCTGTCTTTGCTATATCCTTCTCTCGTATCTTCAACTGATGGTATCCTGATTTCAAATCGATCTTCGAAAACACCTTAGCTCCTTGCAACTGATCAAACATATCGTTGATCATCAGCAGTGGGTACTTGTTCTTAATCATCACTTCATTCAAGGCTCGATAATCAACAACCATCCTTAGGGATTTATCCTTCTTCTCAACCAAAAGTACTGGGGCTCCCCAAGGTGATGAACTCCTTCGGATGTATCCTTTCTCCAATAACTCCTTGATCTGTTTTCTTAATTTCCTCCAGGTCATTTGCAGGCATCCGATAGGGTCTCTTGGATATTGGTCATGTTACTGGCAACAGTTCTATCAAAAACTCAATGTCTCTGTCGGGTGGCATGCCTGGTAATTCCTCTGGGAAAACATCCGGGTAATCCTTTAATACCGGCACTTCCTCCTGAACAACTCCCGTAAGGGTATTCACTTGGCTCCTCCTAGGCACATGCCTAGACACATACTTAATCCTTTTTCCCTCCGGGGTGGTGAGATAAATCGACTTACTAGCACACTCAATGCTTCCTCCATACTTTGACATCCAGTCCATACCCAATATCACATCCAATCCTTGCGACTCCAAGATGATTAGGTCGGATGGAAACACATGTGTGCCAATGGTTAAGGGTATCTGGTCGCACCATCGGCTAGCCATATACTCTGCTCCGGGTGAACTCACTAAAAGAGGGGTCCTAAGGGTTTGGGTTAGTAGTTTAAACTTATCCACGAATCCGCTTGATATGTATGAATGCGATGCACCAGTATCGAAAAGAACAAGAGCGGTAAATGACTTAACCAAAAACTTACCTATTACCGCGTTCGGCTGCTCTTCAACCTCCTCCACGTTAACGTGGTTCACTTGTCCTTTGTTGAATGGATTGGGCTTCTTCCCAGCGCTCCCATTTCCGTTTCCATTCCTTCCTTCAGGGCAATCATTGGCATAGTGCCCTGTCTTCCCGCACTTAAAGCAGGTAACCTGACTTAGGTCTCTTTTGGCGGGTGTGGACGGGGTGGAGCAGTTCTGATCGTTGTTAGCTCCGTTCCCATTCCCATTCTTAGAACCATTGTGGTTATGTGATCCTCCTCCAGTGTGGTTGTGACCTCCATGGTTATGAACAAGTCATCCCGAGTTCGGGGTTAGGCGAGGCTTCTGCTGAGCTCCTGAGTTATACTTCCCATGTCCATACTTCCTCTTGCGGCTCTCAATCTGCTGCTGCTTCCCCTCAATTATAAGAGCCTTATCTACCAACTCCTGGTAGTTGTTGAAGGTTGCTACCATCAACTGCATACTCATCTCATCATTCAGCTCTTCCATAAACTTCTCCTGCTTCGCGGCATCTGTGGCCACATCATCAGGGGCATAGCGTGATAACTTGCTAAACTCATCCACGTACTGAGCCACAGTACGGTTCCCTTGGCGTAGGTTGCGGAACTCCCACTTCTTTATCTGCATAGCTCCAGTTGAGACATGGGTTGTGCGGAAAGCTTGCTGGAACTGCTCCCAAGTGACATTGGCTACAGGAAAAGTGGCTGTGTAATTCTCCCACCACGAGGCTGCTGGTCCATCCAATTGATGTGCGGCAAAGCGCACCCTCTCAGCATCTGTGCAACCTGCGGTGGTCAACTCCCTTCCAATACGGTGTAGCCAATCATCAGCAACTATAGGCTCGGTGCTACTGGAAAACACCGGCGGCTGTAACCTTAGAAAACGGGCTAGGTTGTCCACTGGCGGCGGGTTGTTGTTGTTGTTGTTGTTGCCCTGGTTCTGAGCTAGTAATTGCATCAAGGCATTCTGCTGCTGGATCAACTCGGTGAGTTCCGGTGGGAAAGCGAAACCGGTGTCACGTCTCGGAGGCATCTGATGGGTTTAGATGGAAGAGATTAGAATAGAAAAGGGGTCTAATGATAAAGCACTACCCATATGCACATGGGACAAACACAAACATATCACTCAATCAATCAAAGAAGGGCATACAAACGGTCTAGAACTATCACAAAAGTGCTCACTAGTACTATGTACATGGGGAAAAATACTACTAATAGTTGGTGGTCATCTAATAATTTTGATCGGTGGAAGACTCCATGATGTCTGCTCCAGCTTCGTCTTCAAAGTCATCACTAGGGTCAGAGTCAATGTCTTCGATGATGATGTAGTTGTTCGGGCAAGTGGAATCGTCGCCTTCTACTCCCGGTGCTGGTCCTCCCATGAATACTCCGATCTTCTTGACTAGGTCGTCATTCTTCTCCAGTAGGGTCTTAATTTCCTCCTCACATCCATCGCGTGTGAACTTGAGTTCTTCCTCTAGCTCGATGATCCTAATCTTCGCCTTCTTCAGGTCCATCATGTCCGCGCACATCTAGTTCTCCTGATGTTGAATGTGCTGGTTTAACTCCTGGATGAAGGCGGCGATGGATCTATCCTTCCTGGTGCTGATTACTTCCCATTGCTCGTCTCGGCGCCCACATATTTGGTAGATTGTGTCCTTAAGCTCCCTGTTGTAAACCTCTCCAATGCGTCCCATTGTAATGTAGGCGGCCATGCTCTTGCCTAGACTCCAGGTAGGTGCTTCGAAAGAAAACTCTATGGGTTTAGAAGTTGGCGAGAACGTCCTTCCTGGAACTTGTACTTGAATCATCCAGCGCTCCTCTTCAGGTAAAGTGGCGTTGTACGTCCCGGTGAAGCTTGGTATTCCAATGTTCAAGTACATAGTGACTTCTTTCAGGTGACGTCCAAAAGGTGTATCTTCATCCGGTTGTGCAAACTTGTTCTTCATCTCCGCCATCCTAAAGAGTAGAAAATGGAGAGGAGTCAGAAATGAGTAGAAAAGTGTGACCTAGGGTTTTATCTTAGTGGTCGTGTCCTACACTCAGCGTGTGCTCTGATACCATCTTGTAGCGACCCGACCTTAGATGGTCAACTCTCTGTGCTTCAGTGTCATCCCTGGATCGGTAATGCTAACACACACAGTACTCGAAGGATTTATAATAGAGTAGCAATCACACACTTATTACATCGAATGTCTCAAAAGAGAACTTATTACAATAATATGGCTTAAGGCCATCTCATGCGATAACAGCGGAAGGCTTGGAAGATAAGGTGAGTCCATCAACTCCGACGGCATAGCTGAGCTGCACGGCAACGACCTAACGAACCTTACTCCTCGTCTGAAAAGTCTGCAACATAATACGTTGCAGCCCGAGAACGGGTCAGCACATGGAATATGCTGGCAATATAACACAGTAGAGCAAGAACAGAATAATGCTATCACTACATGCATATATGGCTGGTGGAAAGCTGTATGGTTATAGTTTTTGCGAAAAGCCAATTTTTTCCTACAAGAAAGGAATAGATTTTAATTTAACTATCATGGTGGTTGAAACAATCATTGAGAAGGTACCCCCAACTCAATCCCAATTAAAGTGATTAACAACCCAACAGTATTAATTAAATATGGTGAGATACATGTGATAACTCAAGTACTAGATACTCAAGAATTGTCCATAACCGGGAACACGGCTAACCATGATTAGATTGTACACTCTTAAAAGTTTGCGCACTTTTCCCCAGAAGACTCGATCGCCTCCGTTGGATTTCTTGCACTACATGGTGTTTGAGAAACGGATGACCGAGACACAGTCTTTCAGAAACATTAACTCTCTACTCCGGGTAGACCATACCAAACCTACAAAACCCACTACCTGCTGATCTACCTCTTCAAGAGCTTCACGTAACTTACTCAACTATGCTAGAGCCCATAATAGCTTATGGCTGCACACGCAAGTTTCTAGCATGAATCATCTCAGTTCCCTTTGAGCCTGGGTGGCGGTCCATAGGAAGACCACACGGGTACCCCGGGATTTCCAAAAAAAATACAGACAACACTGGGTTCCCCAGGTGCCTCAATCCACCCAGTTGTTTGATTAAGTTGCCACCTTAAGTTGAACCATTAATTAACAATCTCTCATCGATCATGGATTTCACTCAAAACCGAACCACGTCTACGAGCATAGCATAGCAATATAAGCAATACGTAGAAGTAACTCCCCAGGGTTTGAATATAACAGGGCAATAGGTTCTACCTCATCAACTACTTCACAACCCACAAGTTAATGACATCCTAATCATGCAATGTTTGAGGATTTAAACTAATGCATAAAAACTGGGTAGGAAAAGAGTATGATCAATGTGTTACTTGCCTTGCTGACGATCCGCGAATCCTAGAGACTCGTAGTAACACGCTTCGCACTCCGGGAATTCTATCACAAGCAAACAATAGCATACATAAGTAACAGGCAACGATGCACAAACAAAACTCAAATAAGAGGGGTTGACCAGAAAGTTCAACTTAAGAACTCCGGTTCGCAAAAAGAATCAAATCGAACAAAGCAACGAAACTCAAACGGTGAACGAAAGAAGCTTCGTTTGCTAATCTGGACTTAGGTCAAATTTTACAGTAGCAAAAACTTGTTTGAGTTGATTAATCGGAAAGAGGATTTCGAGACGATACTCCAAGCGCTTGAATCGCCTGATTCCGATAAACGAGCGAAAAGATAAACAGAAACTAAGATCGGATCAGAAATCGCGATCAGAAAAATCGCGGAATAAATCCGAGAAAAAGGAAAAACGAAGAACAGATTAACGAACGGGCGTTCGTTATCTGGATCTAATTGGAGAATGCGTTCGTGAAAACGAGCGAACGAGCGAACGCTCGCTAAATAAATAAACCGGAGAAAACCGATCTATTATAAAAAACGAAAACTAGGGTTTCAAAAAAAATCGAGCGTTTTTTTAGAAAAACCGGCGGCTACCTCCGGCGAGGGCTCCAGCAAGGTGGGCTTGGGCGGTGGGGTGCGGCGGGAGGCGGCGGCGGCGGAGCTCGGCGGCGGCACGGGCGGCGGGCGGCCGCGGAGCTCGGCGGCGGCGCGGGCGGCGGGCGGCGGTGGCTGCTGCAGCGGCGGCGGCGGCGGCGGGAGGCACGGCGCGGCTCGGGGCGGGGTGCGAGAGGCGGCGATGGTGGCGGTGGGGGGCTCGGGCGGCGCGTATATAAAGGCGGCAGGGCGGGGCGGCTTGGAGGAGGGGCCAAGGCGGCGGCGACGGAGTCCGGCTCGGACTCCTCGTCCGAGTCGGCGGCGGCGGCGGCGCGCGCGCGCAGGAGGCGGCGGCGGCTGGGCCGGCCTGGCTCGGCTGGGCCCTAGGCCCAGTCGGGCACGGGATCTCTTTTTTTTAAATAATTCCGCCGACAGAAGAAAAATCCTAGAAAAATAAATAAAAATTTAAAAATGCCAAAACAAATTTTCACCGTCTAAATAGAATATTTAGGACGAGATGAACATTTTCTTGGCTCTAAAATGAAATTTTGAAAACGTGCAATTTTTCTAATGCAAATAAAATCCGAATAAAACCAAATAAAATCCAGAAAATGATTTTAATATTTTTCCTTTTATATTTCAATTGTTTTGGAGAAGTCATATTATCTCCACTCATTTGATTTAATATGAAATATTTTTTGGAGAGAAAAAATATAAAATCAAAATCCTCGTTTCATTATTTGATAAAAATCAAATATGAAAACCGGAAAATCCCCAACTCTCTCCGTGGGTCCTTGAGTTGCTTAGGATTTTGAGGATTGCGGAACGGGAATGCAACAAATCATGATATGCATGGATGATCTATGTGTAACATTCCAAATTGAAAATTTGGGATGTTACAGCAAGGTCGACCCCTGTGAGCCCATTAGCCATGAAGGCCCTGAGTTTGGATAATTGGGGAGCATATTTGCTTCTCTCCTTAGCGGTCAGCCTTTGCGGGAAAGGATGTGTATTGCTTAGCCGCTCTGGACGGTAACCCGACAAAGGATTTTCGTCAGAAGGAGAGGTATCTTTGCAGTAGAACCATGTTTGATTCCACTCTTTGGGATGGCTGTGCAGTTTGGCATGAGGGTAAGTGACCTCTTTCCTCTTTTGAATCGCCATACCGCCTAACTCTGTGTTGGGACCGTCAGTGAATTCAGTACGGCGGTTTAATTGGAAGCAATCTCTGAATAATTCAACTGTGGGCTCCTCCTGAAAGAACACCTCACAGAGCACTTGAAAGTGACAGATGTTGGTTACGGAGTTTGGGCCTGTATCTTGCGGACGGAGTTGGAAATTGGCTAGGACGTCCCGGTAAAATTTTGAACCGGGAGGATTGAAGCCCGGGGCTAGATGATCAGCAAAAACAACCACCTCTCCCTCTTAAGGCTGAGGAGGACATTCTGTGCCTGGGACCCTCCAATGAATAACGTCCTGTTTGCTTAAAGCGCCAGTCTTCACTAAATTGGTCAGTTGAATCTTAGTCACATGAGAAGGAACCCAGTTGCACTCGTACACTTGTTTGGCCATAGTGCAGTCTGCAAAGTAGCAATTGCCGGTTCAAGAAAATATTGGAAAGGTATGCCCTGATGCGTATATCACTAAACCGGAGACAGTCATTTCTAAACCGGAGTTTGACAAAGTAGCAGTGTCTGGATAAGGAATTCCGACGGTTCAACAAGGGGATTAAGGGTACATATACCGGCTTATCAATTTTTCAACAAAGTTAAACCGCCCAGTTTACCCATGGAACAATCGAGATTGCAGATGAGTAAGTACGCAAAAACAGATCTCACAAAGTTATACTACAATTTTGGATCTAGAACATGTCCCGAAAAGAGATGAATATTCAAGTTTAAATAGAGCAATACCGAACCAATGAGCAAAGGCACAGGTAGATCTATAACTTCGAGATATGTAAGTAAAGACAGAGGTTAGACAACTACCACTACACAAAGCAAAGGTTGGCAGGTTCATATAAAGAGCTATCGTATAAACAAGCAGCGGACGATGAACACTGAAGAACTGCGAAACCCTAGAACAGATTTGAGGTGGAAAGGATAGAAGACTTACCGGAGCTGAGGAAGATGCGGAAGATCGCCGCGGTGCTCTGGTACGTTCAGGGTGATGCAGCGGCCAAGGTCGATGCAGAAGTTGACGGTCGCGGTGGAGCTCCGAAGCTAGGGCGACGCGAGGAAGACGAAGCAGAAAGGCACGAAGGGGAAAAGAAATGACCCTTCGGTCTTATTTATAAGGCAAGGGACATGTGTCAGACGTGTCAATCAAGGGGCTGCGAGTTTTGGAAACGGAGCTGTCGCCTCGGTTATCGTGGATCTATTAAACAAGAAGGTATCATTGATAGTTTCTTTATGACAGATAACGTCACTCTGGTTTACAACAATCAAAGAAGATGACCTCACGGCAGTTCACCAAACTACAACAAGATGTTGAAGATGAAGTTTTTGCTAAGGATTGACATGAACCTGTTCAAATCAATCTGGGGCCTAATGTTGGGGATATTACTACTGGGCATAAACCGGCCTATTAGGGCCGGGTTAACTTCATCAGTAGTTAAGTATGCTAAAACCCATGAATATAGATGAGGGCTTAAAAGCCCACGATCGGTTTAGGGCCTGTAGCTGTAAACCAGTGTTGGTATGTAAACTTGTATTGTAAGTTAGGAATAAGTGGAGACCAAACCGTACATGTATATGAGTCGGTGTTGGGGCTCTGTAAACCGACGGGCGTCACCCATGTATATAAGGGGACGACCCGGCGGCGGTTCAAGGACAACAGACAACAACTCGAGACTTAGGCGAAGCTTGTTTGCTTCCTAGTCATCGAAACCTCATCAATTCCATCACAACTAGACGTAGGCTTTTACCTTCATCGAAGGGGCCGAACTAGTATAAAATTCCCTTGCGTCCCTGTGTCCGCTTTAACCCCTTCAAGCTAACCTGTAGCGATGGCTCGATGACTAAGTCCTTTCATGAGGACATCTGCCTTGACAAAACCACGACAATAGGAGTGTGATGGTGATACGATACCGGGGCACTTCCCCCAAGCTTGGAAGTTGCCAAGGGGAGTGCCCATACCCATGTGATTATATCTCCTTTGTAGTTGGTGAATAAGGTGGAGGTGATGATGGATAGTCGCACATCGAGCGTAAGAGGTCCTCCAGCTTGCGAATAATGCCCTTGAGTGCAATGATATGCTCCTTCAACAAAATATTTTCACGTGTGAGATACTTGTTCTGTATATGAGCTAACTCAATCATCTTGAAAGCTTCAATCTCAGTTGGGGTAAGAAGATTGTGATCAAGTTGAAGGATGTCTTCTGCTGCCGGAGCTTGATCCTTCATGGCCTTCTTGATCCCTTCCTCCTTGTTGATCTCCATGGGTTCTTCCCTCTTCAGCTCTATCTTCATTAGCCAAGCATCGTTGTCACCATTGTTGGAGGAGGGGAACGACATGATGCCTGGCCTTGACAACCCTGACATAGAACAGCTCGAAACAAGAACAGAGGATAATTGCGTGATACGGTGGTCAAAACCTTCGGGAGAATATATAATGAATTTTTACCGACCAAAATACGTATCGTGCAAGAAAACGGAGTCCGGAAGGCACACGAGGTGCCCATGAGGTAGGGGGCGCGCCCAGGGGGTAGGGCGCGCCCTCCACCCTCGTGGTGCCCTTGTGTCCTTCCCAGACTGCTTCTTATTTTTCTATTTTTCTAAATATTCCAAAATGGAGAAATATTGCCTTAAAAACTGTTTTGGAGTCGGTTTACTTACCGTACCACATACCTATTCCTTTTCGGAGTCTGAAACGTTTTGAAAAGTGTCTCTTATGTATTCCTCCAGGGTTACGGTTTCAATAACATTGGTTTCAACATTTATAGGATTACCTGAGATATAATGTTTAATTCTTTGACCGTTCACCACCTTCGGATTTGTGCCTTCAAAGTTGTTGATTTTTATGGCACTGGAGCGATAGACCTCCTCGATAACGTAAGGGCCTTCCCATTTAGAGAGAAGTTTTCCTGCAAAAAATCTTAAACGAGAGTTGTATAGCAATACATAATCACCTACATTAAACTCATGCTTTTGTATCCTTTTATCATGCCATCTTTTGACTTTTTATTTAAACAACTTGGCATTTTCATAAGCTTGGGCTCTCCATTCATCAAGTGAGCTAATATCAAATAACCTCTTCTCACCGGCAAGTTTGAAATCATAGTTGAGCTCTTTAATAGCCCAATATGCCTTACGTTCTAGTTCGAGAGGTAAGTGACATGCTTTTCCATAAACCATTTTATACGGAGACATACCCATAGGATTTCCATATGCAGTTCTATATGCCCATAATGCATCATCAAGTTTCTTGGACCAATTCTTTCTAGACCTGTTGACAGTCTTTTGCAAAATTAATTTGAGCTCTCTATTACTCAATTCTACTTGACCACTAGACCGTGGGTGATAAGGAGATGCAATTCTATGATTAACATCATACTTAGCAAGCATTTTACAGAAAGCACCATGAATAAAATGTGAACCACCATCAATCATTAAATATCTAGGGACTCCAAACCTCGGGAAAATAACTTCTTTAAGCATTTTAATAGAAGTGTTATGATCAGCACTACTAGTTGGAATAGCTTCTACCCACTTAGAAACATAATAAAAAACAACTAAAATATGTGTATACCCATTAGAAGCAGGAGAAGGTCCCATATAATCAAAGCCCCAAACATCAAATGGTTCAATAACAAGTGAATAATTCATAGGCATTTCTTGACGTCTACTAATATTACCAATTCTTTGACATTCATCACAAGATAGGACAAACTTACGGGCATCCTTGAAGAGAGTAGGCCAATAAAACCGGATTGCAATACCTTATGTGCAGTTATGTCTCCAGCGTGGTGCCCTCCATAAGCTTCGGAGTGGCACTTGCGTAGGATATGTTCCTGTTCATGCTCAGGTACACAACGTCTAATAACATCATCTACTCCTTCTTTATAAAGATGTGGGTCATCCCAAAATTAATATCTCAAATCATAGAAAAACTTTTTCTTTTGCTGGTATGTGATACTAGGTGGTATAAATTTAGCAACAATATAATTGGCATAATCAGCATACCATGGAGTACTACGAGAAGTATTTATGACATTTAATTGCTCATCAGGAAAGCTATCATCAATAGGTAGTGGGTCATCAAGAACATTTTCTAACCTAGACAAGTTGTCTGCAACGGGGTTCTCAGCTCCTTTTCTATCAACAATATGCAAATCAAATTCTTGTAGCAAGAGAACCCATCTAATAAATCTAGGTTTAGCATCTTTCTTCTCCATAAGATATTTAATAGCAGCATGATCAGTGTGAATAGTTACTTTAGAATCAACAATGTAAGGTCTGAACTTATCACAAGCAAATACAACTGCTAAGAATTCTTTTTCAGTAGTAGCATAATTTCTTTGAGCATTGTCTAGAGTCTTACTAGCATAATGGATAACATATCAACTCTTTGCCCTAGAACAGCACCTACAGCATAATCACTAGCATCAGACATAATTTCAAAGGATAAATTCCAATCAGGTGGCTGAACAATAGGTGCAGAGATCAATGCTTTCTTAAGTATTTCAAATGCTTCTACACAATCATCATCAAAGACAAATGGCATATCTTTTTGTAATAAATTAGTCAGAGGCCGAGAAATTTTTGAGAAGTCATTAATGAACCTCCTATAAAAACCAGCGTGACCAAGAAAACTTCTTATACCTTTGATGTCCTTGGGACATGGCATCTTTTCAATAGCATCAACCTTGGCTTTATCAACTTCAATACCTCTTTCAGAAACTTTATGCCCCAAGACAATACCTTCATTAACCATAAAGTGGCACTTTTCCCAATTCAATACAAGATTAGTTTCTTCACATCTCTGCAAAACTCGATCAAGGTTGCTCAAGCAATCATCAAAAGAGGATCCATAGACGGAAAAGTCATCCATGAAAACCTCACAAATCTTTTCACAAAAGTTAGAGAATATAGCCATCATGCATCTTTGAAAGGTAGCAGGTGCATTACATAAACCAAAAGGCATACATCTATAAGCAAAAGTACCAAAAGGGCATGTAAAAGTAGTTTTTGATTGATCATTAGCTGACACAGGTATTTGAGAGAAACCGGAATAACCATCTAGAAAGCAATAGTGTGTATGTTGCATAATCTTTCTAGCATTTGATCGATAAAAGGTAAGGGGTAATGATCCTTTTTAGTAGCCTTATTTAATTTACGGAAATCAATTACCATCCTATAACCTGTAATAATTCTTTGTGGAATCAATTCATCTTTATCATTAGGAACAACAACAATACCTCCCTTCTTAGGGACACATGGACAGGACTTACCCACTGACTATTAGCAACGGGATAAATTATACATGCCTCCAGAAGCTTTAGTATTTCTTTTCTTACCACTTCTTTCATCTTAGGATTAAGCCTTCGTTGATGATCACGGACCGGTTTGGCATCTTCTTCCAAATTTATTTTATGTTGACATAGAGTGTGACTAATGCCCTTAAGATCATCAAGAGTATATCCAATAGCAGCATGGTGCTTCTTTAGAGTTTTCAATAATCTCTCTTCTTCATGTTCTGAAAGGTTAGCACTAATAATAACAGGATATATCTTCTTTTCATCAAGATAAGCATATTTAAGATTATCAGGCAACGGTTTAAGCTCAAACACGGGATCACCCTTGGGTGGAGGAGGATCCCCTAGGATTTCAACAGGAAAATTGTGTTTCAGAATAGGTTCCTGTTTAAAGAATACTTCATCTATTTCTCTTCTTTCATTCATAAACATATCATTTTCATGGTCTAGCAAATATTGTTCTAAAGGATCACTAGGAGGCACGGCAATAGAAGCAAGACCAACAGTTTCATCCTTACTAAGCAATTCTTCTTCACGATGTTGTCTACTAAATTTAGACAAATTAAACTCATGAATCATATCACCCAAACCAATAGTAACAACATTCTTTTCGCAGTCTATCTTAGCATTAACGGTGTTCAAGAAGGGTCTACCAAAAATAATGGGACAAAAGCTATCTTGTGGGGAACCAAGAACAAGAAAATCAGCGGGATATTTAGTTTTTCCACACAAGACTTCAACATCTCTAATAATTCACATTGCTGATATAGTATCTCTATTGGCAAGTTTAATTGTAACATCAATACCTTCTAACTCAGCAGGTGCAATTTCATGCTTAATTTCTTTGTATAAAGTATGCGGTATAACACTAGCACTAGCACCCATATCACATAATCCATGATAACAATGATCTCCTATTTTTAATAGAAATAACAGGCACGCCTACCACAGGTCTATGTTTATCTTTAGCACAAGGTTTGGCAATTCTAGCGGTTTCACCGCAGAAATAAATAACATGCCCATCGATATTATCAGACAAGAGATCTTTCACAATAGCAATATTAGGTTCAACTTTAACTTGCTCAGGAGGTGTATAAGTTCTAATATTGCTTTTACGAACCACAGTTGAAGCTTTAGCATGATCCTTTATTCTAACAGGGAAAGGTGGTTTTTCAACATAAGAAGTAGGAACAACAGGATCGTTATAAGTGACAATCTTTTCTTCAACTTTAATAGGTGCAGCTACTTTTACATATATGGGAGGATGATATTTAAATCACTTCTCCTTGGGTAGATCAACATAAGTAGCAAAAGATTCACAGAAAGAAGCTACTATCTCAAAGTCAAGTCCATACTTAGTGCTAAATTTACAGAAAACATCGGTATCCATGAAAGATCTAACACAATCAAACTTAGGTGTCATACCTGACTCCTTACCTTCGTTGAGATCACAATCTTCAGAGTTGCGTTTAATTCTATCCAATAAATTCTATTTGAATTCAATAGTCTTCATCATAAAAGAGCTAGCACAAGAAGTATCGAGCATGGATTGATTATTATGAGAAAGCCGAGCATAAAAAATTTGAAGAATTATTTCTCTTGAGAGCTCATGATTGGGGCATGAATATAGCATTGATTTAAGCCTCCCCCAAGCTTGAGCGATGCTTTATCCTACGGGAGGCCAAGAATTATATATATAATTGCGATCACGATGAACAAGATGCATAGGATAATACTTTTGATGAAATTCCGATTTCATTCGTTTATAGTTCCATGATCCCGTGTCATCACATAGCCTATACCATGTCGATGCATCTCCCTTCAAAGATAAAGGGAACACCTTCTTCTTAACAACATCATCGGGTATACCTGCAAGCTTAAATAATCCACAAACTTCATCCACATATATTAGGTGTTTATCAGGATGCTTTGTTCCATCTCCTGTAAAAGGATTATCTAGCAGTTTTTCTAACATACCCGAAGGAACTTCAAAGGGAACATTTTCATTTTCAGTAGGTTCAGTAGGTTGAGGAGCAATTCTTTGCTCTACTGGTCGGGGTGAAGATACCCCGAACAAGCCCCTCAGAGGATTACTTTCCATAGTAACAAGTGACAGTAAATTTCAGCACAATATATAAAATTTTCCTTACCAAATTCCACCTAACAAAGGCGCTTCACTCCCCGGCAACGATGCCAGAAAAGAGTCTTGATGACCCACAAGTATAGGGGATCTATCGTAGTCCTTTCAATAATTAAGAGTGACGAACCCAACGAGGAGCAGAAGGAAATGATAAGCGGTTTTCAGCAAGGTATTCTCTGCAAGTACTGAAATAAGTGGTAACAGATAGTTTTGTGATAAGATAATTTGTAACGAGCAACAAGTAACAAAAGTAAATAAAGTGCAGCAAGGTGGACCAATCCTTTTTGTAGCAAAGGACAAGCCTGGACAAACTCTTATATAAGGAAAAGCGCTCTCGAGGACACATGGGAATATCGTCAAGCTAGTTTTGATCACGTTCATATGATTCGTGTTTGGTACTTTGATAATTTGATATGTGGGTGGACCGGTGCTTGGGTGTTGTTCTTACTTGAACAAGCATCCCACTTATGATTAACCTCTACAGCAAGCATCCGCAACTACAACAAAAGTATTAAGGTAAACCTAACCATAGCATGAAACATATGGATCCAAATCAGCCCCTTAAGAAGCAACGCACAAACTAGGGTTTAAGCTTCTGTCACTCTAGCAACCCATCATCTACTTATTACTTCCCAGTGCCTTCCTCTAGGCCCAAATAATGGTGAAGTGTTATGTAGTTGACGTTCACATAACACCACTAGAGGCTAGACAACATACATCTCATCAGAATATCGAACGAATACCAAATTCACATGACAACTAATAGCAAGACTTCTCCCATGCATGTCCTCGGGAACAAACGTAACTACTCACAAAGCATATTCATGTTCATAATCAGATGGGTATTAATACGCATAAAGGATCTGAACATATGATCTTCCACCAAATAAACCACCTAGCATCAACTACAAGGAGTAATCAACACTACTAGCAACCTACTAGTACCAATCCCGGACTTGGAGACAAGAATTGGATACAAGAGATGAACTAGGGTTTTGAGAGGAGATGGTGCTGGTGAATATGTTGATGGAGATTGCCCTCTCCCGATGAGAGGAGCGTTGGTGATGACGATGGCGATGGTTTCCCCCTCCCGGAGGGAAGTGTCCCCGGCAGAACAGCTCTGCCGGAGCCCTAGATTGGTTCCGCCAAGGTTCCGCCTCGTGGCGGCGGAGTTTCGTCCCAAAAGGTTGCTTATGATTTTTTCCTCGACGAAAGACCTCATATAGCAGAAGGTGGCCATCGGAGAGCCAACAGGGGGCCCACGAGGCAGGGGGCGCCCTGGGGGGTAGGACGCGCCCCCCACCCTCCTGGCCAGGTGGGTCCCCCTCTGGTGTACTTCTTCCGCTCAATATTTTTTATTATTTCCAAAAATGACTTTCGTGGAGTGTCAGGACTTTTGGAGTTGTGCAGAATAGGTCTCTAATATTTGCTCCTTTTCCAGCCAAGAATTCCAACTGTCGGCATTCTCCCTCCTTATGTAAACCTTGTAAAATAAGAGAGAATGGGCATAAGTATTGTAACATAATGTGTAGTAACAGCCCATAATGCAATAAATATCGATATAAAAGCATGATGCAAAATGGACATATCAGTGCACCAGCATGATGTTCTTCATGATCTGGAATGACTTCTTCAGCAGATTCTTCGGTAGGAATGACATCCTCAGTAGCCTTGAACTTAATGGATTCCTCAGGTGACATTTCATCTAGCACAGGAGGTAGGTGCTCTCTTTGCGAGCCGTTAGTTTCATCGAACCGCACATCTACAGTTTCAACAACCTTGTGGTGAAAGGTGTTGAAGACTCTGTAGGTGTGCGAGTCCTTTCCGTAACCAATCATAAAACCTTCATGAGCTTTCAGTGCAAATTTAGAATTGTGATGAGGATCTCTAATCCAACATTTAGCACCGAAGACTTTGAAATAACTCACATGGGTTTCTTGTCACTGAGGAGTTCTGTAGCGACCCGACCCGAATGGGACAAGTCTCTGTGCTTACGTGTCATCCCTGGATCGGTATGCTGACACACACAGTACTCGAAGGATTTATAACAGAGGTAAATCACATGTATAAAGTAACGTAAATAATATTACCTCAATCCATATAGCGGAAGCAACAAGGTTGTGGATTCCCATCAACACCAACGGCAAAGTTGAGTGTAGAAATCGTAACCCTAACGTATCACTTACTCGTCGTAAGAAAAACCTGCAACATGAGACGTTGCAGCCCGAAACGGGTCAGTACATTGAATGTACTGGCAAATTCACACCATAGAGAAAATGATGAACAATGGCTATTAATACATGCATATATGGCTAGTGGAAAAGCTCTATGGTTATACGTTTTGCGAAAAGCCAATTTTTCCCTACTGCAAAGGAATAAATTTATTTAACTATCATGGTGGTTGTTAAACATTGAGAATGGTTGACAGCATTCTCAATCCCAATTAAAAGTAATCATTAACATCCCAACAAAATTTATTAGAGTAACATGATGAGATCAACATGAAAATCCAAGAATTAGATACTCAAGATGTCCATAACCGGGGACACGGCAAATCATGATTAGTTTGTACACTCTGTAGAGGTTTGCGCACTTTTCCCCACAAGACTCGATCGCCTCCGTTTGGTTTCTCGCACTACATGGTGTTTGAGAAACGGATGACCGAGACATAGTCTTTCAGAAGCGCTAGCACCTTACGTTGGATAGACCTGTACACCTACTTTCCCCTATATCTGCTAGTCTACCCTGTAAGAGTTCGCACGACTTAATCAACTATGCCAGAGCCCATAATGGCTTGTGGCTGCACACGGAAGTTACTAGCATGAATAATCTTATGATCCCTTTGAGCCTGGGTGGCGGTCCGAAAAAAAAACCAGGCAAGTCCTGATAGAAACCAGGTGCCTCAATCCACCCAGATGTGTGTTTAAGTTGCCACCTTAGATAAACCATTAATTAATAATACTCACATCTGTCATGGATATCACTCACCCAAATCCACGTCTACTAGCATAGCATGGCATAATACGCAAACGTAGAAGTAACTCCCAAAGGTTTCATAAGTAAAACAGGTAATAGGTACTACCTCATCTACTTCCCATCCCACAATTTAATTAGATCCTAATCATGCAATGTGTTTGAGGATTGGTCTAATGCAATAAAACTGGGTAATAGAAAGGTATGATCAAAGTGTTACTTGCCTGCAATGTTGCTGAAGATGAGTTGCATTCAAAACTCTTGATAGATCTATTCGTCACACTCCGGTCAATCTATCGTAAAAAAGCAATAGTAACCGCACATAAGCAATCACTCAAAAGATCAGAAAGATCGAAGAAGATGATTCGGAAAACATCAAAACCAAGCAAATAACTCTTGCAACATAAAAAAATTTCTAACAGTACCAAAATTATGTGAATTTGGCCTTATCAGAAAGTTTAGGTCAAGAGCTTCGATTAGCAAAAAGAATCAACTAAAACGGAGTTGTAAAACTCAAGTTATGAACAAAAGAAGATTCAAATTCAAATCTGTTTGAAATCATATTTTAAATTTTCAAAAACATGTTTAAGTTGTTTTACTGGATAGAGGGGTTCATAACGAAGAAGTGGGCGTTGGTTTCGTCTAATTTGGATGAACGAGTAAAAAGTTATGGCTATTTGAAAAATTAGGGCCAAGCTGTTTTACGGAAGAAAAATAGCTACGGCTAAGGTCTAATATATAAATACGTAGACTAATTGATAATCTAATTATTTTATCATATTAGTCTAGGAATAATAAACTACGGAAGTATAAGAAGAAAAAAAAACAAAGAAATATACCTTTATAAGGCAGAGAAAAGACAACTTTGAAGAGAAGAGACAATTTCCAGAGGTCACGCCGGGGAGGAGAAATATATTTTTCTTAAATGAATCTAGTCAAACCAAAATATTGATTTAACCCGAATCGAATGATTTTTGAGGTTCTATGGGTCTATATTTATAGGTGGAAAAGAGGCTTAGAGGTCAAAGGCTAGACAATGTGGGACCAAACCTATACGTATGCAGATGAATTTTTGAAAAAGATCGCATGGGCTAAAAGTTCGGGCGACCGCGCGCGTACACTCTCGCGGCATTTTTTTTTTCTTCAAAGGAGAAAAGAAAATCTGGAAAAAAAAAGGCTGGCTGGGCCAGGCCCATTTAGGATAAAGAAAAAAGAAGGGCGCCCGCTGGTACTATGATGCGCATGTGAGCGACAGTTAGTTTCAGGCGTGCGCGCAGTTTTTTTTTTAAACAGAATGCGATAAACTGAAAAACGAAAATAAAAACAAAACTTTATATAGGCATATTATATATTAGAATTTTCAGAAAAAGATTTTCTACAATATGAACATTTTGCTGGCACTAAATAAAATTCACACAAGTTCAGATAATTCAAAGAGTGCTCCTGCTTTAATAAAATCCAACGAAAATCATTTTAAAAATACCAAAATGAATTCAAATTTATTTCTCTTCAATTTTCTGATGTAGGGAATCATGTTACCCTAATTTACATATATTTTTATTTTGGAGAAAAATAATTTGATTAAAATCCAAATAACTCCAAATTGAAAAATAATTCCAAAAGGACTTTGAATTTGATCCTTTGAAACTCCCAACTCGTATTTCATATAATTTGAAGAAATCATATTATCTTCTCTCGTGAAAATCATTGAGTTGCATAAAGTTTCAGAATTGAATTATTTCAAAATGAAATTCAAATATTTCCAAATACCCTTTCATTTAATTTAATGGAAGAAGTCATATCATCTTCGCTCAAGGGTTTTGTTTTTTAAAAGAATTTGAATTCACAGAGATCATAAAATGCAAAAATGAAAGTTTGGGAAAGTCCTTTTATTCCCTCTCATTTAACTTTCAAAAGTTACAAATTTCACTCACTTTCAGTCAATCAATCAACAATCAATCAAATCTATCTATTTATTATAACATTCCAAAATTTAGAATTTTGGGATGTTACAAACCTACCACCCTTAGAATGAATCTCGTCCTCGAGATTCGGAGAGGCTAGAAAGAAATAGATTAGGTTTTGGGGGTCTTCTCAGAATCCATCGATCGTCTCCGGGGTCTCGGGTGCTACCACCCTTAGAAACATTGTTACGATCCCATCAATACTCATATACTCCATCCTTATTCTTAACAGGGCCGGTCTTCTCAGATCTTCAGTATAATTCCTTTCTCTAGGCTCTTCCGGTAACGGCATAACCCTTTTTCCTCAATTCCTCCGTTCTTTCATCTTGGTAAGGTTATTCCGAGACTCGGTCTTCTTAGCTGACGGGTCTGGCGCCAAGACTAAACTACTATCGATATCTCATGGTGGTCAACAATTTATGGTTTCTCCTACAGGAAATGGGTCTGGGTTGATCCTCTCCGTATAACCTACTGTTGGCAAAAACTGCCTTTTACAAGGGGGAAAATCTATACCATTCTAAGGCTCAAACAAGGTTTAATATCGTCGTCCCTCTCCTATAGGTAAGTCACTCAGATTTACCATCCCGTATAGCAAGGCGAATAATAAGAGCAAGTCGGTATGGTGAACAATCCATCCCGCACCCAAATCATTACCATGTATATGGTTTAGCGAATCTCGCATTCTAACACTCGGTCATCCTCACAAGCATTGCAGAATTTCTCTTGTCAACGAACCAGGTTCGGATAAATCCATTGATTCTGCAAGCCAAACAAACATCTATCGTTCCTTCCCAACCCTCAGGTTTTGCGTTACTCCTGTAAGATCGTCTATCGATAAAATCGTAACTTCTTCCAGGGTTTTTCCTTTAGCAAGAATGTGATTGCGTCTTGGCAGGTCCTGGGGCCTGTGGGTTATGGCCCATCTCATCACTTGCAAACCTTGAACTCATCATCGGGCAACGGATCTCAAATCCAACATCCAACTTCATAGCATACTTAAATCCACCCAATTGTACTGTCCTTCTTCCTTCTATTGGCACCAAACTAGGACATGATTACTCAAACTCATCATGGAATTTCCATTGATCCATATTTCCAACATCATTCCTCCTTTATATCCAATAGCAATTTATCTCTTCATCCTCGTGGAATATCCCACATAGCAAGATAAAATTTATACTCATGAAGTCCACATTCCACTTCGTGGAACATCATTATCCTTTCCAAGGTCATCAACTTAACATTCTCTTTTGACTCCTTGATCACATTTGGTCCAAATAACTAACGATCTCCAACTTCATCCCACACACTCTTGGGGTATCAAACATATCGAGACAAAACTCGTATTCATTTTGTCCGAAATCCACTCAGTGGTGTATCCTTATCTTTTTCAGGGTCAACGGTTCTTACAGGGTACTGCCACCCTTAAAATGTTCCAATATTCCATAGACCATATTTCTCATATCATCGAAAATGGTCAACATCTTTCCTCATAGAGTAACTCATAACATCCAAATCAGTACCAACACTGCTAACTTTATTGATCCTCAAATTATTACAATCTCCTGTCTTTCCATTACATGCCTCAACTCAACACCTTAATATAAAGGAAAAATGTTCTCACTACTGCTACTATATTTCTTCTGTTACAAACTCAACTATTTATCACAAGTCTCCTTCTCCTTCAGACAATCTCTGGCAAAGTGCCCTGCTTCATTACAACGGAAACATATTACTTCTGACATGTTTCGAGGTTTCCTTGTGATTATATAGCCTCCTTGGGTCCTCGGCTTCCTTTTTGGGCAATTGCTGAGGTAGTGCCCTGTCTCCTTGCACCTATAACAGGTGATATGACTCAGATCCTTCCTGGAATCCAATCTACTTCTCTTCCTGGACTTTTCCATTCCAATCAGGGCTTCTATTTCCTGTGGGTCATACTCTACTTACTTTGTCAGGAATTCTACTAGATCCCCATCCATACAATTCTGGGAGATGTGTCCTTCTTCTCCACATGAATAGCAAGACTTGGTGTAGGGTTTAATTGGTTCCTCTTTGGGTGTGTCCTCCACCTCTTCCTTCATCACAGGTTCTTTTAAAATTTCCATTAGGGCTCCTTTCATTGTTTCTTTTTTCTGCTGGATGGTTCTTTGTACCATGGGGTAAATGTGACACTGTGCAGGGTAGTGGGTAGTCCCTTCACACAAGAAACAAGTGATCTGCCTAGTTGGGCATTCTTCAGCTGGGTGACTTCTTTCACAATTAGGGCATTCATCCTTGTGTTCTTTATGGTTGTGTCCTATTTCTCCACAAAGCTTGCATGCACAAGTTTTCTTCATATCCTTTCCATAAGGCTTCAATTTCTGGGACACAAACTTAGACTTTAGCAAAGTCAACTTAAATTATTTCCAAGTGGTTATTCCTTGCCATCCATTGATGGTTTGGTACATCCTCCACCAAGTAGCAGCACCTCTTTCAAAGCATTGAAGAGCATGCTGGGCCATATCCTTTCCGACTATGGGGTTGTTCTCCATATGATCCTCCATGTTCTGAATCCATCGATCTGTCTCCAATTGACTCATCGGTCCAGAAAATACGAGCTCATCTCCATTCATCTCTATGGGGTCCATGGGTTTTGGGGTGGGATAGGAGAGATCGAGAGAGATGCACACAATACAACCAAAGGTTTTGAAAAGACAGATTTTTATTGTGGCTGTCAGAAAACCATAAACAAATGACAGCTCACAATCAACGCATCTAACATAGGTATATAATGGGGTTTTGGTCTTCTAAGGTCAACATCACCAAACTCTTCAAGTCTTGTTCATGCCTCCAATGGCTTCTTCCAATCATGCTTGTCCTTTTCCAGTTCTTTTGTCAGATCATCTCTATTGACGTGAAGTCTCTCGTGACATCTTTAATATTTTTGGAGTTGCATTCCAAACTCACGGGTTTCATCAACCTTGACATGGACCATGGCACTACTGTCCTTCCGTTCCTGACGAATCTCCTGTATCTTGAGGTTTTGCTCCTCCAGCTTGGCTACTTTCAGCTTCTAGGTCCTGAGTTCTTCACGAAATGCTTCCTTTCAAATACGGATTCTTGTAGCTCCATCTTAACTTCTTGATGTAACACTCCAGATCCTGGTGATACACCGGCTAAAGTTAAAACTTCATCTTGCTGATAGGTGCTCCATCAGCCTTCTTGTCATCCAATCTTTCCATGCATATGCATGCTTAACTCAGCACGGTGGCAATAGCATAAGCGGGCGATAACATGATGGATAGCCGTGTTTCTGCTCTTGTGATTTCAATGAGCTATCTTTCCATAGTTGATATCTCCGGCCTTAGGGTTTTCCTGACAGAACTTTGAGTTTTTAACTCTCCATGCTCCGGTCTTTCTCCGATACACCTTGATCTCGGGTATTGACAGCTTCCATAGTCTGCCAAGTTCCTTAAGGGTAGCCTTACTAGGGTATACAGATCTAGAAATTCTTCCGAGCCTTCAAAATTCTCCTAGTCTTCGGAGTATTCAACCCTTTGCAGTTTCCATTATCATAATGTATGGTAAAATCCTCTTCATTTCGAATGGTCTTAGTTGTCCGATATCTTATCCTCCTTGAAGTGGTCTCACTAAAAGGGAATTTTTGAATAAGCTCAGAAGAGAATAGAGGTAAAAGATCTTTTTGAAAAAGAGAGCTTTAAAGAAAATCCTTCCTATGGGCTTGCCAGTTTCTAGGGTCACATCCTATAGTTAACATGTGCTCTGATACCATCTTGTAGCGACCCGACCCGAATGGGACAAGTCTCTGTGCTTACGTGTCATCCCTGGATCGATATGCTGACACACACAGTACTCGAAGGATTTATAACAGAGGTAAATCACATGTATAAAGTAACGTAAATACTATTACCTCAATCCATATAGCGGAAGCAACAAGGTTGTGGATTCCCATCAACACCAACGGCAAAGTTGAGTGTAGAAATCGTAACCCTAACGTATCACTTACTCGTCGTAAGAAAAACCTGCAACATGAGACGTTGCAGCCCGAAACGGGTCAGTACATTGAATGTACTGGCAAATTCACACCATAGAGAAAATGCTGAACAATGGCTATTAATACATGCATATATGGCTGGTGGAAAAGCTCTATGGTTATACGGTTTTGCGAAAAGCCAATTTTTCCCTACTGCAAAGGAATAAATTTATTTAACTATCATGGTGGTTGTTAAACATTGAGAATGGTTGACAGCATTCTCAATCCCAATTAAAAGTAATCATTAACATCCCAACAAAATTTATTAGAGTAACATGATGAGATCAACATGAAAATCCAAGAACTAGATACTCAAGATGTCCATAACCGGGGACACGGCTAATCATGATTAGTTTGTACACTCTGAAGAGGTTTGCGCACTTTTCCCCACAAGACTCGATCGCCTCCGTTTGGTTTCTCGCACTACATGGTATTTGAGAAATGGATGACCGAGACATAGTCTTTCAGAAGCGCTAGCACCTTACGTTGGATAGACCTGTACACCTACTTTCCCCTACATCTGCTAGTCTACCCTGTAAGAGTTCGCACGACTTAATCAACTATGCCAGAGCCCATAATGGCTTGTGGCTGCACACGGAAGTTACTAGCATGAATAATCTTATGATCCCTTTGAGCCTGGGTGGCGGTCCGAAAAAAAACAAGCAAGTCCTGATAGAAACCAGGTGCCTCAATCCACCCAGATGTGTGTTTAAGTTGCCACCTTAGATAAACCATTAATTAATAATACTCACATCTGTCATGGATATCACTCACCCAAATCCACGTCTACTAGCATAGCATGGCATAATACGCAAACGTAGAAGTAACTCCCAAAGGTTTCATAAGTAAAACAGGTAATAGGTACTACCTCATCTACTTCCCATCTCATAATTTAATTAGATCCTAATCATGCAATGTGTTTGAGGATTGGTCTAATGCAATAAAACTGGGTAGTAGAAAGGTATGATCAAAGTGTTACTTGCCTGCAATGTTGCTGAAGATGAATCGCACTCAAAACTCTTGATAGATCTATTCGTCACACTCCCGTCAATCTATCGTAAGAAAGCAATAGTAACCGCACATAAGCAATCACTCAAAAGATCAGAAAGATCAAAGAAGATGATTCGGAAAACATCAAAACCAAGCAAATAACTCTTGCAACATAAAATAATTTCTAACAGTACGAAAATTATGTGAATTTGGCCTTATCAGAAAGTTTAGGTCAAGAGCTTCGATTAGCAAAAAGAATCAACTAAAACGGAGTTGTAAAACTCAAGTTATGAACAAAAAAAGATTCAAATTCAAATCTGTTTGAAATCATATTTTAAATTTTCAAAAACATGTTTAAGTTGTTTTACTGGATAAAGGGGTTCATAACGAAGAAGTGGGCGTTGGTTTCGTCTAATTTGGATGAACGAGTAAAAAGTTATGGCTATTTGAAAAATAAGGGCCAAACTGTTTTACGGAAAAAAATAGTTACGGCTAAGGTCAAATGTATAAATACGTAGAGTAATTGATAATCTAATTATTCTATCATATTAGTCTAGGAATAATAAACTACGGAAGTATAAGAAGAGAAAAAACAAAGAAATATACCTTTATAAGGCAGAGAAAAGACAACTTTGAAAAGAAGAGACAATTTCGAGAGGTCGCGCCGGAGAGGAGAAATATATTTTTCTTAAATGAATCTAGTCAAACCAAAATATTGATTTAACCCGAATCGGATGATTTTTGGAGGCTCTATGGGTCTATATTTATAGGTGGAAAAGAGGCTTAGAGGTCAAAGGCTAGGCAATGTGGGACCAAACCTATACGTACGCAGATGAATTTTTGAAAAAGATCGCATGGGCTAAAAGTGCGGCCCGGCCGCGCGCGTACACTCTTGCGGCATTTTTTTTTCTTCTAAGGAGAAAAGAAAATCTGGGAAAAAAAGGCTGGCTGGGCCTGGCCCATTTAGGATAAAGAAAAAAAAGAGCGCCCGCTGGTACTATGATGCGCATGTTAGCGACAGTTAGTTTCAGGCGTGCGCGCAGTTTTTTTTTTAAAACAGAATGCGGTAAACTGAAAAACGAAAATAAAAATAAAACTTTATATAGGCATATTATATATCAAAATTTTAAGAAAAAGAGTTTCTACAAGATGAACATTTTCCTAGAACAAAATAAAATTCACACAAGTTCAGATAATTCAAAGAGTGCTCCTGCTTTAATAAAATCCAACGAAAATCATTTTAAAAATACCAAAATGAATTCAAATTTATTTATCTCCAATTTTCTGATGTAGGGAATCATGTTACCCTAATTTCCATATATTTTTATTTTTGAGAAAAATAATTTGATTAAAATCCAAATAACTCCAAATTGAAAAATAATTCCAAATGGACTTTGAATTTGATCCTTTGAAACTTCCAACTCGTATTTCATATAATTTGAAGAAATCATATTATCTTCTCTCGTGAAAATCATTGAGTTGCATAAAGTTTCAGAATTGAATTATTTCAAAATGAAATTCAAATAATTCCAAATACCCTTTCATTTAATTTAATGGAAGAAGTCATATCATTTTCGCTCAAGGGTTTTGTTTTTGAAAAGAATTTGAATTCACAGAGATCATAAAATGCAAAAATGAAAGTTTGGGAAAGTCCTTTTATTCCCTCTCATTTAACTTTCAAAAGTTTCAAATTTCACTCACTTTCAGTCAATCAATCAACAATCAATCAAATCTATCTATTTATTATAACATTCCAAAATTTAGAATTTTGGGATGTTACAAGTTCATATGAGGTCTTTTTGAAGAATTTATGAAGATATACCATGTTGATGATGTGCCATGCAGTATCAATTGTCTCAGGCCAGAAGTGAGAAGGCGTCTTGTATTCATCAAGCATAGTGCGAGCCATCTCAGCAAGAGTCATGTTCTTGCGCTCCACGACGCCATTTTGCCGAGGAGCATAAGGAGCAGATAACTCATGAGTAATACCAAGTTTATTAAGATAGTCATGAAGACCAGTATTCTTGAACTCGGTCCCATTGTCACTTCTAATGTGCTTGATCTTCACACCGAAGTTTGTTGAAGCCCTCGAAGAAAATCGTTTGAAGACTTCCTGTACTTCAGTTTTGTAAGTGATGTATGCACCCATGTATAACTAGAATAGTCATCAACAATAACAAAGCTATATAAAGATGTTGCATTAGTGAATGTGGCATAATGAGTAGGGCCGAAGAGATCCATGTGAAGCAATTCAAATGAACGAGTGGTAGTCATGATGGTCTTTGAGGGATGCTTGGACTTGTACATTTTTTCAGCCTTGCAAGCTCCACATAGATAGTCCTTGAGGAATTTGACACCCTCGATGCCAATGACGTACTTCTTCTTCGCAAGTGTGTGCAGGTTCCTCATGCCAGCATGACCTAGTCGTCGATGCCATAACCAGCCTTCTGAAGCTTTTGCAAGTAGACACGTGGCAGGTTGTGGTCCTGTAGAGAAATCAACAATATACAAGTCTCCTATCCTAAAGCCTTCGAAGACTTTGGAATTGTCAGCTTCCATGATCACAACACAAAGATACTTGCCAAAGACAACAACCATATCAAGATCACAAAGCATTGAGACAGACATGAGGTTGAATCCTAAGGACTCGACAAGCATAACTTTGTCCATGTGTCGATCCTTTGAGATCGCAACCCTACCTAGACCCAATACCTTGCTTTTTTCCTTTATCTGCGTAGGTGATATGCTTTAGATGCGATGGAGATAAAGCAGTGTCCATCAATAAGTTCCTGTCACCGGTCATGTGATTTGTACATCCACCATCGAGGACCCACTTAGTGGCTTTGGGTTGTTCATCCTGCAGATGAATTCATGCATCTTACAAACTCATATACTTTATCCGTGAAGAATATGACATCAAATTCATCAGATTTGAATTTCATCAAGCAGTACAACATATATATATATATATATATATATATATATATATATATATATATATATATATATATATATATATATATACATATATATATATATAGGTATGCTAAAGTGAGCCTGAGCGCATTCTACTTATCATATGCTCCAGCCAACCACAGAACGTGCGCGCCCTCTAGTTTACCCAGGCAGGCCAACCGTCCATCCAAGAAAATGCTCCAGGGTCGCTCGCCTCCGGGATGGAAATCAACCGTAATGAGTTCTTTATATAGGGTAATGAAAGCAGTTTTTTACGTGGGATTGGTCCAAAGAACAATAATGAATTGGGACTAACTAGTAGTAAAACTCATTTGCCCATTAGTAATCTGCGTGCCCACTAGAAAAAATAAGACTAATTAGGACAACCGTGGCATGGTAACAAGATTACTATTCCTTCCCAAAAAAAATACTATTCCTATGCACTTCACACGGTGGCATGGTAACAAGATTACTTCCCTAAAAAATTCCTATTCCTATGCACTACATACGTCTTACGCTCAGTTATTTTATGCATTACAGCCTGGTATTAGACTGTCAGAACGATTAAAGGTAGAAGAGTGATTCGTAACAAGCGGTAACCAGATTACCATTTTCAGTATGTACACATCTTTTTATTTTTGTGTGTGTGTCACAGCCTAGTAATAAGATTACTATAATAATAGGTGGAGGAGCAGTGTGTGCCAGATGGTAACAAGATTACCATATTACGAGCACGCGTGGGAGAGGCGGACATTCGTTTGGGCCAACCCGTAACCATTTTAATCCGGGCACGCACACCAGCCGGGCGGAGCGCACGATTAGCGCTTTTACGCTCCCGCGTGCTTTAGCGCTTCCGTATATATATATCAGTATGAGGACGTGAGAATTGAAAATTCATTTCTTCATGATTAGCTTGTGTCCTTACAAGCATATTCAGGTCTCCAGCAAATTCATCAGACGTTCAAGTTCGTCTGGAGACCTGGCCCTGCATAAGAGATTAGTTCTTATTCTTCACCACCCACGTCTGGAGGGGTGGCAAAGAGTTCATCATTCTGCGAGCTCCATAAGAGAAAGGTGGCATAGAAGCCAGTCCAATTCGTTTCACAGGGGGTTAGAGTAAGCATATGAATAAGCAGAGAAATTCTTCGAGGACTTATGAACATAATGATTTGAAGAATAATGCACATATTCATAGCCCTTAGGATTTCCCTGCGAAACAGAAGTGTTAGCACCATGATCCATATGAAAACTTTGGTCCATATGAAGAATTTGATATGGGATTCTTATTCTTCACAGGTGGTGTCATGATGACATTCACCTAAAGACTTTCAAGGCACCTTTTGGAAACCCAGATTTTCTTCATAGGGGGACCATTCCTGTAGTTAGTGCCAACATATCTAGCAAATACTTCACCATTCTAATTTTTGAAAACTTTATAGTTGGAGTCAAATGACTCATCAGATGAATATGAGGATTCATAAGTAAAGCCAGATAAAGTGGATGGATCTACCGGAGGTCCCTTTGCAGCAATCCATGAGGTTTTGGGATACTGCTCAGGTTTCCAGTAGGTCCCATCAGCATTGAGTTGCCTCTCAAAGGCAATACCCTCTTTCCAAGGGTTCCTGTTGAGGATCTGCTTTTTAAGCACATCACAAAGAGCCTGATGCCCTTTGAGGCTTTTGTACATGCCTGTCACATACAATTCCTTCAACCCTGCATTGTCAGTGATACTTGTGGTATCCTTAGATGCGGAATTTATGACCACAGAGACAGTTGAAGAATTTGCAGCAATAGAAGCATTTGAACTTTCAGGTGAAGAATTAGCAAATTCACGTTCAATGCATTTCAAACATGCTGGAATGAATTCATCCTGAGTGGAACTTTTCTGTTGAGCAAGCAATGAATCACGCTCCTTCTGAAGATCTTCATAACTCACCCTTACCGAAAAAGGCTTTCGCCCCGCTTTATAAATAAAGCAACCACCAAGCATTCAACAAGGTATCAACCAGCACACACACAGACATACAACGCCACCGCAAAAAGGTCCAACACACACAACACAAAGTCTGCTGTGGGCACAGCACAACAAGCCCAAATACCACAAAGTGGCACACACAACTCATGGCGGCGGCGTCAAAGACGGATGTGACGCCCCCGATTCAATCGTACACTAATCATGCACGCAAATGTGTACGATCAAGATCAGGGACTCACGGGAAGATATCACAACACAACTCTACAAATAAAATAAGTCATACAAGCATCATAATACAAGCCAGGGGCCCCGAGGGCTCGAATACAAGTGCTCGATCATAGACGAGTCAGCGGAAGCAACAGTATCTGAGTACAGACATAAGTTAAACAAGTTTGCCTTAAGAAGGCTAGCACAAACTGGGATACAAACGAAAGAGGCGCAGGCCTCCTGCCTGGGATCCTCCTAAACCACTCCTGGTCGTCGTCAGCGGGCTGCACGTAGTAGTCGGCACCTCCGGTGTAGTAGGAGTCGTCGTCGATGGTGGCGTCTGGATCCTGGGCTCCAACATCTGGTTGCGACAATCAGAAGAGAGGAAAGGGGGAAAAAGGGGGGAAAGCAACCGTGAGTACTCATCCAAAGTACTCGCAAGCAAGGAGCTACACTACATATGCATGGATATATGTGTAAGGGGCCATATCAGTGGACTGAACTGCAGAATGCCAGAATAAGACGGGGATATCTAATCCTGTCGAAGACTACGCTTCTGGCAGCCTCCGTCTTGCAGCATATAGAAGAGAGTAGACTGAAGTCCTCCAAGTAGCATCGCATAGCATAATCCTACCCGGCGATCCCCTCCTCGATGCCCTGTTAGAGAGCGATCACCGGGTTGTATCTGGCACTTGGAAGGGTGTGTTTTATTAAATATCCGGTTCTAGTTGTCATAAGGGCTTGAGGCCCGCAGGCATGCGTCACGTCGGGCACGATTCCTTCATCTGGAAAGGCGGAACGTCCGCCCCCGCTCCTTCCCCCCTTTATTAGCAAAGGGGAACAGGGGCAGCTCGCCATTCCGTCGATTGCTGTTCCTCGAAAATCTCCGCCACTTCCTCCTCGCTAGAGAAAGCAGCGATTCGCCTTCGCAGCCCCCAGCGCTGCCCACGCCAACAACTCCCCCTCCCCGTTTCTGCCATGGCCCCGAAGAGTGACAAGGCGAAGGGGAAGGCCGTGAAGTCGGCCGAGGCGCTGCGGCTGGAAGCGCTTCAGAAGGAGACGGCGACGTTCCCCCCTCAGCTCGATGCGCTGAGGCTGAAGAACGAATACCGCCTCTTCTGGTCGACGGCGACGCGAGCGCATCCGCGCACGCGAGTCCTTCCCGCCATCGCCCAGAAGCTGTACCCGACCGGGTACCCTTTCTTCGCCGTGTTCTTCTATTGCGGGCTCTGCCCGCCTTTTTCCGAGTTCTTCTGTGACATCATGCACACCTACAACCTCCACCTCCTTGACTTCACCCCCAACGCCGTTCTGACAATGGCGGTTTTCGCACACCTTTGCGAGAACTTTGTCGGAGCCCTCCCCAACGTAGCCCTCTCCCGCCACTTCTTTACTCCTCAGGTGGAGAAAGGAGAGCCGCTGTTCGGCGGAGTCGCCTGGGTCTCCAAGACCAGCAAGAAAGAGGTCTACTTGGAGGGGGAACTCCGTGGCAGATGGGAGGAGTGGAGGGCCGAGTGGTGCCTGATCGTCGAGGAGAATCCACCGCCGTTCACCGCCGTGCGCCGTACTCCAGTGGTGCGCGGCCATGACTGGAGCGACCTGGCTCCGGACGACGCCAAGCTGAAGATTGCCGTCACCCGAATCCTGCGCCTCAGGTTTGCCGGACTCACCGTCGGCGCCGTCGGCGCGGATTTCCTTCGCTGGCGTATCGCCCCCCTACAGGAGAGGGGGAAACCGGCTTGGGAATTCCAAAACGCGGCGGACATCATGAGGCTGCGCCCGGGCCTTAACTACAACTTCACCGTTCTGGAGCTCGACGGAGTGTTGAAGGAGCTGTTCAAGCACGACTCCGAGCACCAAGAATGGTTCAGGTTGCCGCCGGGCGTCGTCCCCCTGTGCAACAACTCGGCGCTCAGCCGCATCCTCGCGATGATGCCGCTGTGCGACTCGCACGGGATTAACGCGACCTGGCAGGAGCCGGCGGACGACATCATGCAAGCCTTCTTCGACAACTTGGAGGAGGTGCCGGTCGACCCCGACGAGAAGAGGGGCCTCACGCGGGACACCACCCCCGAGGAGCTGGCCTACATCGCCTCCAGGATGGAGGAGGCGGTGGCCGCCGCGGCCGCGGGCGAGTCGGGCTTCACCCTGGCCGAGGCAGACGCGGCGGAGGCGGAGAGCCTCGCCGGCCAAATGGAGCTCGCCGGCGCGGAGGAACCAGCCGGGCAGCTCGTCGCAGGCGGAGCCCCCTGACCAGCCGGGCTTGCCGGAGGCTGACGCGCCCTCCTCGCTGCTCCCGGGCAGCTCGTCGCAGGCGGAGCCCCCTGCCCAGCCGAGAAGGCGTCTCCGGAGGGCCGGGGAGGTGGTGCGGCAGGCCGACCAGCAACCGCAGCCCCGGGTGACGCGCGCCTCTGAAGCAGCGGGAGCGGGGTCCTCACGGGCCATGGCTTCTACTCCTGCCGCTCCCCGTTCCGCGGCGGCAACGGGGGCGGGGTCGTCCACCGCCCCCGCCAAGCGGTCCCGGGAACCCACTCTCCTGTCTCCTCGCGCCTGGAGCAACCCGGTTTTTGATTATTCCGCGCTCAGCTCCGACGACGAAGAGGAGGATAGAGAGTAAGTTCCTGGTAGAGCTTGTATCTTCTTGATTTCTGTTGCTTCGTCTTGTTTCGCAGCCCATTCATCCTCCCCCGAAACCGTTCCCTTTTCAGGACCCTGGCCCAGAGGAGGGCGAAGAGGGCCAAGATCCCGCTGGTCGTCCTTGAGGGCGAATCTCCCCCGGCAACTGGGGAGGTGCCGGAGACGACCTTGCCGGACCTGGCAGCGGGCCCGCAGGGCAGCCCACAGCGCAGCCCCCAGGGTGAGGGCACGGCTAGTTCTTGCCGTTTGGCGCGCGCGCGAGCTTCCCTTCTCTCTGTTGACATGTGGCTGTTGTTGTTGTCGTTGGGTAGGAGCAGAGCAGCCCCAGCAGGCGACCCCGGGGGGCACTCCTGCCGCGCCGTCTGCGTCGACCACCCCGCCTAGGGAGAAATCTCCGGCAAGGGAGGAGCCCCCGGCAGGGGAGACCTCCCCGGCAAGGGAGGGGTCCCCGGCAAGGAAGACCTCTCCGGCAAGGGAGGGATCTCCGGCAAGGGACGCGGCCAGCGATCCCCCGGCAGCAGAGGCCGCGGCCACGGACCCTGCCACCGGTAAGCCCCCCTGCACGGAAGACTTTCCCTGGTTATCTTTCCTTATGAGCTTCTTTGTCGGCTGTTCAGCAGACTCTTCTCCCCTCTTCCGGCCATCAGACCCGCCCACCGCGAACCCGATGGAGACTGAGGTCGTCGTCGGAGAGGGCGCACGCGGCAACGCCAACGACGTCGTCGTCATCGAAGAGGCGGACGGCACCGACGACCTCGCAGGCAGCGGGGAGGCCGAAGCCGCCAAGGCCGCCGCGGCGGCAGACGGCGAGGGGACTGGCGACCGTGCTGACGGCCCCGGGGAGGCAGGGGCGTCAAGCACTCCGCCGTCCGGCGAACCCGCTGCTGCCACCGCGTCGGGCCCCGAGGAGCCCCCGGCAGGTGCCTACCTGCAGGCCGGCGATGGCGTCTTCATCAGGCTCCCCTGGGAGCCTAGCTCCAGGGCGCCGGTCGAGGGGGAGGCCTTGGACGGAGAAGTGCTCGCCTCCATCGGGCTGACAGTGGTCGACGCGCCAAGCACCGGCAGCGGCGAGCCCGAGGAGGAGCGCCTGCTCCGGAAGCTTGTGTCGCTCTACCGCGCCCGGCAGGCCAAGGTGGAGCGCCAGGAGGCACTCGTCGCGAAGGCCGGCGCGGACATGGAGAAGCGTGCCGGGGAGCTCCGGGAGCTCAACCAGGAGCCTCTCCGGTCTTTGGCGGAGGAGCGGAGGCTGCTCGACGAGGCGCGGACGGCCTTCCTCCTCGAGAAGGCAGAGGCCGAAGAGCAGCAGAGGCTTGCCGCTGCGGGGCTATCCGCGCAGGAAAGCGAACTGGTGCAGCAGAGGGCCAGCCTCGCCAGCCATGAGGAGGAGGTTGCCGCGCGCGAGCAGGCGCTTGGCGGGGCCCTGCAGAAAGCGCAGGACGCTGCCGCGGCCGCCGAGGTCGCCAAGGGGGAGATGGAGGTGAGGGTGGCGCAGCTCGTCAGCGACCTCAAGGCGAGCGGCGAGGAGCTTGCCGCGCTCAAACAGGAGCGCGAGAAGGGCGCTCACACCCTTGGCGAGCTGCAGGGCCGCTTCGCCAAGAAGATCCAGGAGCTCGACGCCGCCAAGGACTCCAAGGCTGTCCTCGAGCTGAAGCTGGACACCCTGGCCAAGGCGCTGGAGAGCGCCAAGGAGCAGGAAGCGACCTTGCGGAAGGAGGTTGCTGGCAACGAGGAGCTGTTGAGGAGCGCCGCCGTTACCCAGAACGCCTTCCGAGAGACGGTGGAGCGGTGGACCGAAGGCCTCGTCGACATCGCCACCACCATCGACAAGGAGCTGAAGCTGCTGGGGATGGAGGGCCACGAGTACCCCTCCGGCGAGAACGTCCCGGCGAGCGCCAAGCTCACTTCCTTCTTCAAGGGCTTGGTGGGGGTGCTCCAGCACCTCCGGGAAACGATCCCGGAGCAGCTGGCCAAGGAGACGCGGGAAGCCGTCTCCGGGGCCCTCGAGAGGGTGCTGGTGAAGATCATCTTCCGTAACCCCACCATCAGGCTCACCAACGTCCTCAGGCACTTGCCGGAAGACGCCGACCTGACGAAGATCAGGGCCCTCGTCACCCCTATTGTGGAAAGGGTGGCCGGGATCAGGCGGGTCGAGGGCGACCGCGCGGATTAGGCCGCCCACCTCTTTCTTTTCTTCTCTTCTCGCTGCTGAGCATGTCATAGAAACAGCTGATTAGAGCAATGGCAAGTCATTTTGTAATATAACTTTTATCTTAGGCAGTCCATTGCGTTGTCATCTCCCTCGTTCGACCTTGTGCTTCGTACGTTCGCGCCCTACGCTTCCGGGAACTTGTCGGCGCAAGTCTCCGCCTTGCCACGGGTGCCGAGTGCGGGACATCAACAACCCGCTGACGGAGCCTCCACCGGCAAGAAACCTTGCCGCGGCTGGCGCAACTCACTTAAATGTTGAGCAGGCTCAGGGCGAGGTAAGCGTGGCGACTGCAGTCGCGGCACACTCAAGCTGCCGAGCGAGCTCGAAACAAGTAAGGACGCCACTCGGGATGTAGCACACTTAAGTCGTTGAGCGGACTCGAAACGAAATAAGGGCGCAACCAGCCACGAGCCGGCCCCTCCACGCACAGGTTTCCCATACGAAGCTCGGTCGTTCGAGGAAGATAACTTAAAGAATAATAAGGAGCTTAATCGCTCAAACTTTGGCGACTTAGCTTCTCTGTCGTTCGCAGGCCGGCAAGGCGCAGCTTCCTCGGGCGACGACCAGCCTATGCTGTCATCCCTCCCTTCTCGAGGTAAGGGAATAACGAAGGCTCGGGGCTTCACGGCCCGCCATCACTTGCCGGAGTCGAGTGCTGCACAATCGTGTCGAATGATGCATGCGCCAAGCGGAGAGGCGCGAAATCAACAAGATGTGCGGGGCACATAAGCTATGCTCGGGATCTGCGCCCGTCTCTGTACCAAGGATTACATGCAGCTGCGGCAAGACATGGACAGAGAGAGGGTGGCCGATGGAACGGGTTCCGACAGCCGCGCTGGCAAGGTTCCTCCCACGGTCGGCGTCGACTCGTTTGGATCTTGGCGGCCTGGGCGCGCCGAAGAACGAGGTCGCCTTTCCCGCAACTTCTGGCGCTAACTTCTGCGGCTACGGGAGCGGCGCAGAGTTTGCTGGAGGCGAGAGACTCGCTCAGCGGCCGGAAGGCGGTCCTCCTCAAGGAGCAGCTGCTCTTGCCTGGACTCTGCGTGAGTGGGTACTCGAGGAGGGCCTTGCACGAGTCCGTGGGGAGGAATGCCTCCGCTCCGCGGGTTGGAGCAGAAAGGCACCTGGCCATACCTGAGCTTGCCTGTGGTCGCCAAATCTGGTTCGCACAACCTCGACGCACCCCCTACCTGGCGCGCCAAAGATGTCGGGGGAGATCTGCCCCCACGAGCACCTATGGGGACGGAGCCCCTTGTCGGTTCGGCGGGGGGCGGAGGTTGCGGAAAGAGCAGATCGAGGCGACACACACACACAACGATTTTACCCAGCTTCGGGCCGCACGGATGCGTGAAACCATACTGCTGCATGTCTGGTTGATTGGAGTTCTTGCTCTGGAGCGCAAGAAGCTACAGTAAGCTGGAGCTGGACGTAGACGAGGGTCTACTGGGTGTCCTCCCTCTCTCCTAGGGTTCGATCCTTCTCCCCCTATCTACGTGCGCATGGGCCTCCTTTTATATGCTAAGGGGTTTTCCACAGGTAGCGACGCAGGTGAGGGTAAAAATGGCAAGGAACTGTGCGAACAGTGGCTGCACAGTGCTATCGCACCTAACTCTGACGGCGGGGGACAAAGGCATTAAATGCCCGTCTGGATCGCCTGAACAGTGCCGAGGCGGACCGTTAGGGGCGCCTCCGCTTGCCACGGGGGCGACTCTGCCAACGCCGCATGCCACGCGCGCGCCCCAGGCTGCGCGACGCCTTGCCACGTGCCTCTGGGGAAGCCCCAGAGTGACGCGTGGACAGGTGAGCTAGAGCGCATGCCTGAGGTGGTGGTTTGCCGCGGCAAGTGGCTTGCCGCGGTGGTTGTCTTGCCGCACCTGAGAGCTTGCCGCTCGTCAGGCCTTGCCGAGGCGCGCGGAGCGCCGCGGCGGGCTTCTCTTGGGGTGCCTTGGCTTGGCCGTCCCGGCGAGCTCCTCCCGCCGGGGCCTTGGTGCTTCGGCTTAGCCGTCCCGGCAAGCTCCTCTTGCCGGGGCCTTGTCGCCTTGGCCCGGCAAGCTCCTCTTGCCGGACCTCGCCTTCTTGGCCCGGCAAGCTCCTCTTGCCGGGGCTTGGTCTTCTTGGCTCGATCACTTGGCCTTCGTCCGGCCCAGAAAGGGCCGTGGAGACTCTTGTCGCTCCCCTGGCAAGCCTTGCCACGGGACGCTACTACTGCCCGTGCACAAGTTCGGGGTACTAAGGTACCCCTACTTTAGTACACCAACAAACCATTAATTAACAATCTCTCATCGGTCATGGATTTCACTCAAACCCGAACCACGTCTACGAGCATAGCATAGCAATATAAGCAATACGTAGAAGTAACTCCCGAGGGTTTGAATATAACAGGGCAATAGGTTCTACCTCATCAACTACTTCCCAACCCACAAGTTAATGACATCCTAATCATGCAATGTTTGAGGATTGAAACTAATGCATAAAAACTGGGTAGGAAAAGAGTATGATCAATGTGTTACTTGCCTTGCTGACGATCCGCGAATCCTAGAGACTCGTAGTAACACGCTTCGCACTCTGGGAATTCTATCGCAAGAAAACAATAGCATACATAAGTAACAGGCAACGATGCACAAACAAAACTCAAATAAGAGGGGTTGACCAGAAAGTTCAACTTAAGAACTCCGGTTCGCAAAAAGAATCAAATCGAACAAAGCAACAAAACTCAAACGGCGAACGAAAGAAGCTTCGTTTGCTAATCTGGACTTAGGTAAAATTTTACAGTGGCAAAAACTTGTTTGAGTTGATTAATCGGAAAGAGGATTTCGAGACGAAACTCCAGGCGCTTGAATCGCCTGATTCCGATAAACGAGCGAAAAGATAAACAGAAACTAAGATCGGATCAGAAATCGCGATCAGAAAATTCGCGGAATAAATCCGAGAAAAAGAAAAAACGAAGAACAGATTAACTAACGGACGTTCATTATCTGGATCTAATCGGAGAACGCGTTCGTGAAAGCGAACCAACGAGCGATCGCTCGCTAAATAAATAAACCGGAGAAAACCGATCTATTATAAAAAACGAAAACTAGGGTTTCGAAAAAAATAAAACCGAGCGGTTTTTTTAGAAAAATCGGCGGCTTGATCCGGCGGCTACCTCCGGCGAGGGCTCCGGCGAGGTGGGCTTGGGCGGGGGGGGGGGGGTGCGGCGGGAGCCGGCGGGAGCCGGCGGCGGCGGAGCTCGGCGGTGGCGCGGGCGGCGGGCGGCGGCGGCGGGAGGCGCGGCGCGGCTCGGGGCGAGGTGCGGGAGGCAGCGATGGTGGCGGTGGGGGGCTCGAGCGGCGCATATATAAAGGGGGCGGGGCGGCTTGGAGGAGGGGCCAAGGCGGCGACGACGGAGTCCGGCTCGGACTCCTCGTCTGAGTCGACGGCGGGGGCGGCGCGCGCGCAGGAGGCGGCGGCGGCGGCTGGGCCGGCCTGGCTCGGCTGGGCCCTAGGCCCAGTCGGGCGCGGGATCTCTTTTTTTAAAATAATTCCGCCAACAGAAGAAAAATCCTAGAAAAATAAATAAAAATCTAAAAATTCCAAAACAAATTTTCACCGTCTTAATAGAATATTTAGAACGAGATGAACATTTTCTTGGCTCTAAAATGCAATTTTGAAAACGTGCAATTTTTCTAATGCAAATAAAATCCGAATAAAACCAAATAAAATTCAAAAAATGATTTTAATATTTTCCCTTCGATATTTCAATTGTTTTGGAGAAGTCATATTATCTCCACTCATTTTATTTAATATGAAATATTTTTTGGAGAGAAAAATTATAAAATCAAAATCCTCGTTTCATTATTTGATAAAAATCAAATATGAAAACCGGAAAATCCCCAACTCCCTCCGTGGGTCCTTGAGTTGCTTAGGATTTCGAGGATTGCGGAACGGGAATGCAACAAATTATGATATGCATGGATGATCTATGTATAACATTCCAAATTGAAAATTTGGGATGTTACAAACCTACCGCCCTTAAGATGAATCTCGCCCTCGAGATTCGGGTTGGCTAGAAAATAGGTATGGGTGGTCCTTGCGGAGATCACCCTCTCGTTCCCAGGTGGCTTCGTCTTCGGTATGGTGGCTCCACTGAACTTTGCAAAACTTGATAACCTTACTGCGGGTGACTCTGCTGGCAATCTCAAGAATCTTAACTGGTTTCTCCTCGTAAGTCAAATCACTGTCCAACTGAATCGCCTCCAAGGGTACGGTATCTCTTAATGGTATGTTAGCCATCTCAGCATGACACTTCTTCAGCTGTGAAACATGGAACACATCATGGACTCCTGACAATCCCTCAGGTAACTCCAACTTGTAGGCAACTTCTCCCATCCGTTCCAAAATGCGATACGGTCCTACAAATCTCGGGGCTAACTTCCCTTTAACTCCAAAATGTTTCACTCCCCGTAAGGGCGATACTCTCACGTATGCTCTTTCTCCAATTTCGTAGGTTACCTCCTTGCGTTTTGAGTCTGCATAACTCTTCTGCATGGAGTGAGCAATCTTCAGTCTGTCTCGAATCAGTTTTACCTTCTCCTCAGATTCTTTAATCAGGTCTGGTCCAAACAACTGTCGGTCTCCTACCTCATCCCACATCAACGGTGTTCTGCACCTGCGTCCATACATGGCTTCAAACGGTGCCATTTTCAAACTGGCTTGGTAGCTATTGTTGTATGAGAATTCTGCATACGGCAAATTGTCATCCCAACTAGATCCATAATCTAGCGCACAGGCTCTCAACATGTCCTCCAAAATTTGTTTGACTCTCTTGGTCTGTCCATCTGTCTGCGGGTGAAATGTTGTACTGAACTCCAATCTCGTTCCCAAAGTCTGGTGTAACTGATGCCAAAACTTTGAAGTAAACTATGTTCCTTGATCTGATACGATGGTCCTCGGAACTCCATGCAGACATACGATCCTGGACATATAGATCTTGGCCAACTTTGCACTTGTATAGGTGGTTTTCACTGGAATAAAATGAGCTACCTTGGTCAAACGATCAACTACTACCCATATGGAATCATATCCTGCTTTAGTCCTGGGTAATCCAGTGATAAAGTCCATGCCAAGTTTATCCCACTTCCATTCGGGTATCGGCATAGGCTGCAACAGTCCTGCTGGCTTTTGATGTTCTGCCTTAACTCTCTGACATACATCACATACGGCTACATACTCGGCAATATCCTTCTTCATACTAGTCCACCAAAAACATTCCTTCAAATCCAAATACATCTTGGTGTTTCCGGGGTGTATCGAGTATGGTGTCATGAGCCTCTTGAAGTATTAACTTCCTGATCTCCTGATTATTGGGCACATAAATTCAGTCCTCAAACCATAGGGTATCGTGCTCATCCTCATGGAAACCTTTGGCCTTTCCTTTGCCCATCTTCTCTTTTATCTCGGCAATCTCTTTGTCATCCTTCTGAGCTTCCCGAATCTTGTCCAGCAATGTCGACTGAACCTCCATTGTGGCTATGAACCCTCTAGGTACAATCTCTAATCGAAGTTCCATGATGTCCTCTGCTAACTCCTTCGGCAGTGCTTTACTTTCGAGGATATTAGCATAACTCTTCCGACTCAAGGCGTCTGCTACGACGTTGGCCTTTCCTGGATGATAGTGTAGCTTCATGTCATAATCCTTTATAAGCTCCAACCATCTCCTCTGCCTAAGGTTCAGCTCCTTCTGGGTGAAGATGTACTTCAAACTCTTGTGATCCGTGTACACATCACAACGGTTTCCAATAAGATAATGTCTCCAAGTCTTCAACGCATGCACTACGGCTGCTAGCTCCAAATCATGCGTGGCATAATTTAACGCGTGCGGTTTTAGTTGTCGTGAGGCATACAAAACAACTCTTCTGTCCTGCATAAGCACACATCCAAGTCCTAAGCGAGAGGCATCGCAATACACTTGGAACTCCTTATGTATATATGGCAGTATTAGCACTGGGGCTATAGTCAAACGTTTCTTCAACTCCTGGAAACTTGCTTCACAATCTACTATCCATTTAAACTTGGTATCCTTCTTCAACAGTTCAGTCATTGGCTTTGCAATCTTGGAAAAATTCTCAATGAATCTCCGGTAATATCCTGCGAGTCCAAGAAAACTACGGATCTCGCTAACTGAGGTGGGTGCCATCCATTCAGTGACTGACTGAACCTTGCTGGGGTCTACTGCTATACCTTCTCCTGATATAACATGTCCAAGGAATCCGACTTCCTTGAGCCAAAACTCGCATTTGCTAAACTTAGCATACAACTGGTGTTCCCTGAGCTTCTCGAGAACTAAACGCAAATGCTCCTTGTGCTCCTCTTCGTTCTTCGAGTATACCATGATATCATCAATAAATACCACAACAAACTTATCCAAATACTCCATGAACACCTTGTTCATCATGCTCATGAAATAGGAAGGGGCGTTAGTCAGTCCAAATGACATGACCGTGTACTCGTATAATCCATACCGCGTGGTGAATGCTGTCTTTGCTATATCCTTCTCTCGTATCTTCAACTGATGGTATCCTGATTTCAAATCGATCTTCAAAAACACCTTAGCTCCTTGCAACTGATCAAACATATCGTTGATCATCAGCAGTGGGTACTTGTTCTTAATCATCACTTCATTCAAGGCTCGATAATCAACAACCATCCTTAGGGATTTATCCTTCTTCTCAACCAAAAGTACTGGGGCTCCCCAAGGTGATGAACTCCTTCGGATGTATCCTTTCTCCAATAACTCCTTGATCTGTTTTCTTAATTTCCTCCAGGTCATTTGCAGGCATCCGATAGGGTCTCTTGGATATTGGTCATGTTACTGGCAACAGTTCTATCAAAAACTCAATGTCTCTGTCGGGTGGCATGCCTGGTAATTCCTCTGGGAAAACATCCGGGTAATCCTTTAATACCGGCACTTCCTCCTGAACAACTCCTATAAGGGTATTCACTTGGCTCCTCCTAGGAACATGCCTAGACACATACTTAATCCTTTTTCCCTCCGGGGTGGTGAGATAAATCGACTTACTAGCACACTCAATGCTTCCTCCATACTTTGACATCCAGTCCATACCCAATATCACATCCAATCCTTGCGACTCCAAGATGATTAGGTCGGATGGAAACACATGTGTGCCAATGGTTAAGGGTATCTGGGCGCACCATCGGCTAGCCATATACTCTGCTCCGGGTGAACTCACTAAAAGAGGGGTCCTAAGGGTTTGGGTTAGTAGTTTAAACTTATCCACGAATCCCCTTGATATGTATGAATGCGATGCACCAGTATCGAAAAGAACAAGAGCGGTAAATGACTTAACCAAAAACTTACCTATTACCGCGTTCGGCTGCTCTTCAACCTCCTCCACGTTAACGTGGTTCACTTGTCCTTTGTTGAATGGATTGGGCTTCTTCCCAGCGCTCCCATTTCCGTTTCCATTCCTTCCTTCAGGGCAATCATTGGCATAGTGCCCTGTCTTCCCGCACTTAAAGCAGGTAACCTGACTTAGGTCTCTTTTGGCGGGTGTGGACGGGGTGGAGCAGTTCTGATCGTTGTTAGCTCCGTTCCCATTCCCATTCTTAGAACCATTGTGGTTATGTGATCCTCCTCCAGTGTGGTTGTGACCTCCATGGTTATGAACAAGTCATCCCGAGTTCGGGGTTAGGCGAGGCTTCTGCTGAGCTCCTGAGTTATACTTCCCATGTCCATACTTCCTCTTGCGGCTCTCAATCTGCTGCTGCTTCCCCTCAATTATAAGAGCCTTATCTACCAACTCCTGGTAGTTGTTGAAGGTTGCTACCATCAACTGCATACTGATCTCATCATTCAGCTCTTCCATAAACTTCTCCTGCTTCGCGGCATCTGTGGCCACATCATCAGGGGCATAGCATGATAACTTGCTAAACTCATCCACGTACTGAGCCACAGTACGGTTCCCTTGGCGTAGGTTGCGGAACTCCCGCTTCTTTATCTGCATAGCTCCAGTTGAGACATGGGTTGTGCGGAAAGCTTGCTGGAACTGGTCCCAAGTGACATTGGCTACAGGAAAAGTGGCTGTGTAATTCTCCCACCACGAGGCTGCTGGTCCATCCAATTGATGTGCGGCAAAGCGCACCCTCTCAGCATCTGTGCAACCTGCGGTGGTCAACTCCCTTCCAATACGGTGTAGCCAATCATCAGCAACTATAGGCTCGGTGCTACTGGAAAACACCGGCGGCTGTAACCTTAGAAAACGGGCTAGGTTGTCCACTGGCGGCGGGTTGTTGTTGTTGTTGTTGTTGCCCTGGTTCTGAGCTAGTAATTGCATCAAGGCATTCTGCTGCTGGATCAACTCGGTGAGTTCCGGTGGAAAAGCGAAACCGGTGTCACGTCTCGGAGGCATCTGATGGGTTTAGATGGAAGAGATTAGAATAGAAAAGGGGTCTAATGATAAAGCACTACCCATATGCACATGGGACAAACACAAACATATCACTCAATCAATCAAAGAAGGGCATACAAACGGTCTAGAACTATCACAAAAGTGCTCACTAGTACTATGTACATGGGGAAAAATACTACTAATAGTTGGTGGTCATCTAATAATTTTGATCGGTGGAAGACTCCATGATGTCTGCTCCAGCTTCGTCTTCAAAGTCATCACTAGGGTCAGAGTCAGTGTCTTCGATGATGATGTAGTTGTCCGGGCAAGTGGAATCGTCGCCTTCTACTCCCGGTGCTGGTCCTCCCATGAATACTCCGATCTTCTTGACTAGGTCGTCATTCTTCTCCAGTAGGGTCTTAATTTCCTCCTCACATCCATCGCGTGTGAACTTGAGTTCTTCCTCTAGCTCGATGATCCTAATCTTCGCCTTCTTCAGGTCCATCATGTCCGCGCACATCTAGTTCTCCTGACGTTGAATGTGCTGGTTTAACTCCTGGATGAAGGCGGCAATGGATCTATCCTTCCTGGTGCTGATTACTTCCCATTGCTCGTCTCGGCGCCCACATATTTGGTAGATTGTGTCCTTAAGCTCCCTGTTGTAAACCTCTCCAGTGCGTCCCATTGTAATGTAGGCGGCCATGCTCTTGCCTAGACTCCAGGTAGGTGCTTCGAAAGAAAACTCTATGGGTTTAGAAGTTGGCGAAAACGTCCTTCCTGGAACTTGTACTTGAATCATCCAGCGCTCCTCTTCAGGTAAAGTGGCGTTGTACGTCCCGGTGAAGCTTGGTATTCCAATGTTCAAGTACATAGTGACTTCTTTCAGGTGACGTCCAAAAGGTGTATCTTCATCCGGTTGTGCAAACTTGTTCTTCATCTCCGCCATCCTAAAGAGTAGAAAATGGAGAGGAGTCAGAAATGAGTAGAAAAGTGTGACCTAGGGTTTTATCTTAGTGGTCGTGTCCTACACTCAGCGTGTGCTCTGATACCATCTTGTAGCGACCCGACCTTAGATGGTCAACTCTCTGTGCTTCAGTGTCATCCCTGGATCGGTAATGCTAACACACACAGTACTCGAAGGATTTATAATAGAGTAGCAATCACACACTTATTACATCGAATGTCTCAAAAGAGAACTTATTACAATAATATGGCTTAAGGCCATCTCATGCGATAACAGCGGAAGGCTTGGAAGATAAGGTGAGTCCATCAACTCCGACGGCATAGCTGAGTTGCACGGCAACGACCTAACGAACCTTACTCCTCGTCTGAAAAGTCTGCAACATAATACGTTGCAGCCCGAGAACGGGTCAGCACATGGAATATGCTGGCAATATAACATAGTAGAGCAAGAACAGAATAATGCTATCACTACATGCATATATGGCTGGTGGAAAGCTGTATGGTTATAGTTTTTGCGAAAAGCCAATTTTTCCCTACAAGAAAGGAATAGATTTTAATTTAACTATCATGGTGGTTGAAACAATCATTGAGAAGGTACCCCCAACTCAATCCCAATTAAAGTGATTAACAACCCAACAGTATTAATTAAATATGGTGAGATACATGTGATAACTCAAGTACTAGATACTCAAGAATTGTCCATAACCGGGAACACGGCTAACCATGATTAGATTGTACACTCTTAAAAGTTTGCGCACTTTTCCCCAGAAGACTCGATCGCCTCCGTTGGATTTCTTGCACTACATGGTGTTTGAGAAACGGATGACCGAGACACAGTCTTTCAGAAACATTAACTCTCTACTCCGGGTAGACCATACCAAACCTACAAAACCCACTACCTGCTGATCTACCTCTTCAAGAGCTTCACGTAACTTACTCAACTATGCTAGAGCCCATAATAGCTTATGGCTGCACACGCAAGTTTCTAGCATGAATCATCTCAGTTCCCTTTGAGCCTGGGTGGCGGTCCATAGGAAGACCACACGGGTACCCCGGGATTTCCAAAAAAAATACAGACAACACTGGGTTCCCCAGGTGCCTCAATCCACCCAGTTGTTTGATTAAGTTGCCACCTTAAGTTGAACCATTAATTAACAATCTCTCATCGATCATGGATTTCACTCAAAACCGAACCACGTCTACGAGCATAGCATAGCAATATAAGCAATACGTAGAAGTAACTCCCCAGGGTTTGAATATAACAGGGCAATAGGTTCTACCTCATCAACTACTTCACAACCCACAAGTTAATGACATCCTAATCATGCAATGTTTGAGGATTTAAACTAATGCATAAAAACTGGGTAGGAAAAGAGTATGATCAATGTGTTACTTGCCTTGCTGACGATCCGCGAATCCTAGAGACTCGTAGTAACACGCTTCGCACTCCGGGAATTCTATCGCAAGCAAACAATAGCATACATAAGTAACAGGCAACGACGCACAAACAAAACTCAAATAAGAGGGGTTGACCAGAAAGTTCAACTTAAGAACTCCGGTTCGCAAAAAGAATCAAATCGAACAAAGCAACGAAACTCAAACGGTGAACGAAAGAAGCTTCGTTTGCTAATCTGGACTTAGGTCAAATTTTACAGTAGCAAAAACTTGTTTGAGTTGATTAATCGAAAAGAGGATTTCGAGACGAAACTCCAAGCGCTTGAATCGCCTGATTCCGATAAACGAGCGAAAAGATAAACAGAAACTAAGATCGGATCAGAAATCGCGATCAGAAAAATCGCGGAATAAATCCGAGAAAAAGGAAAAACAAAGAACAGATTAACGAACGGACGTTCGTTATCTGGATCTAATTGGAGAACGCGTTCGTGAAAACGAACGGACGAGCGAACGCTCGCTAAATAAATAAACCGGAGAAAACCGATCTATTATAAAAAACGAAAACTAGGGTTTCAAAAAAAAATCGAGCGTTTTTTTAGAAAAACCGGCGGCTACCTCCGGCGAGGGCTCCGGCAAGGTGGGCTTGGGCGGTGGGGTGCGGCGGGAGGCGGCGGCGGCGGAGCTCGGCGGCGGCGGAGCTCGGCGGCGGCGCGGGCGGCGGGCGGCGGCGGCTGCTGCAGCGGCGGCGGCGGCGGCGGGAGGCACGGCGCGGCTCGGGGCGGGGTGCGAGAGGCGGCGATGGTGGCGGTGGGGGGCTCGGGCAGCGCGTATATAAAGGCGGCAGGGCGGGGCGGCTTGGAGGAGGGGCCAAGGCGGCGGCGGCGGCGCGCGCGCGCAGGAGGCGGCGGCGGCGGCTGGGCCGGCCTGGCTCGGCTGGGCCCTAGGCCCAGTCGGGCACGGGATCTCTTTTTTTTAAATAATTCCGCCGACAGAAGAAAAATCCTAGAAAAATAAATAAAAATTTAAAAATGCCAAAACAAATTTTCACCGTCTAAATAGAATATTTAGGACGAGATGAACATTTTCTTGGCTCTAAAATGAAATTTTGAAAACGTGCAATTTTTCTAATGCAAATAAAATCCGAATAAAACCAAATAATATCCAGAAAATGATTTTAATATTTTTCCTTTTATATTTCAATTGTTTTGGAGAAGTCATATTATCTCCACTCATTTGATTTAATATGAAATATTTTTTGGAGAGAAAAAATATAAAATCAAAATCCTCGTTTCATTATTTGATAAAAATCAAATATGAAAACCGGAAAATCCCCAACTCTCTCCGTGGGTCCTTGAGTTGCTTAGGATTTTGAGGATTGTGGAACGGGAATGCAACAAATCATGATATGCATGGATGATCTATGTGTAACATTCCAAATTGAAAATTTGGGATGTTACAGCAAGGTCGACCCCTGTGAGCCCATTAGCCATGAAGGCCCTGAGTTTGGATAATTGGGGAGCATATTTGCTTCTCTCCTTAGCGGTCAGCCTTTGCGGGAAAGGATGTGTATTGCTTAGCCGCTCTGGACGGTAACCCGACAAAGGATTTTCGTCAGACGGAGAGGTATCTTTGCAGTAGAACCATGTTTGATTCCACTCTTTGGGATGGCTGTGTAGTTTGGCATGAGGGTAAGTGACCTCTTTCCTCTTTTGAATCGCCATACCGCCTAACTCTGTGTTGGGATCGTCAGTGAATTCAGTACGGCGGTTTAATTGGAAGCAATCTCTGAATAATTCAACTGTGGGCTCCTCCTGAAAGAACACCTCACAGAGCACTTGAAAGTGATAGATGTTGGTTACGGAGTTTGGGCCTGTATCTTGCGGACGGAGTTGGAAATTGGCTAGGACGTCCCGGTAAAATTTTGAACCGGGAGGATTGAAGCCCGGGGCTAGATGATCAGCAAAAACAACCACCTCTCCCTCTTAAGGCTGAGGAGGACATTCTGTGCCTGGGACCCTCCAATGAATAACGTCCTGTTTGCTTAAAGCGCCAGTCTTCACTAAATTGGTCAGTTGAATCTCAGTCACATGAGAAGGAACCCAGTTGCACTCGTACACTTGTTTGGCCATAGTGCAGTCTGCAAAGTAGCAATTGCCGGTTCAAGAAAATATTGGAAAGGTATGCCCTGATGCGTATATCACTAAACCGGAGACAGTCATTTCTAAACCGGAGTTTGACAAAGCAGCAGTGTCTGGATAAGGAATTCCGACGGTTCAACAAGGGGATTAAGGGTACATATACCGGCTTATCAATTTTTCTACAAAGTTAAACCGCCCAGTTTACCCATGGAACAATCGAGATTGCAGATGAGTAAGTACGCAAAAACAGATCTCACAAAGTTATACTACAATTTTGGATCTAGAACATGTCCCGAAAAAAGATGAATATTCAAGTTTAAATAGAGCAATACCGAACCAATGAGCAAAGGCACGGGTAGATCTATAACTTCGAGATATGTAAGTAAAGACAGAGGTTAGACAACTACCACTACACAAAGCAAAGATTGGCAGGTTCATATAAAGAGCTATCGTATAAACAAGCAGCGGACGATGAACACTAAAGAACTGCGAAACCCTAGAACAGATCTGAGGTGGAAAGGATAGAAGACTTACCGGAGCTGAGGAAGATGCGGAAGATCGCCGCGGTGCTCTGGTACGTTCAGGGTGATGCAGCGGCCAAGGTCGATGCAGAAGTTGACGGTCGCGGTGGAGCTCCGAAGCTAGGGCGACGCGAGGAAGACGAAGCAGAAAGGCATGAAGGGGAAAAGAAATGACCCTTCGGTCTTATTTATAAGGCAAGGGACATGTGTCAGACGTGTAAATCAAGGGGCTGCGAGTTTTGGAAACGGAGCTGTCGCCTCGGTTATCGTGGATCTATTAAACAAGAAGGTATCATTGATAGTTTCTTTATGACAGATAACGTCACTCCGGTTTACAACAATCAAAGAAGATGACCTCACGGCAGTTCACCAAACTACAAGAAGATGTTGAAGATGAAGTTTTTGCTAAGGATTGACATGAACCTGTTCAAATCAATCTGGGGCCTAATGTTGGGGATATTACTACTGGGCGTAAACCGGCCTATTAGGGCCGGGTTAACTTCATCAGTAGTTAAGTATGCTAAAACCCATGAATATAGATGAGGGCTTAAAAGCCCACGATCGGTTTAGGGCCTGTAGCTGTAAACCAGTGTTGGTATGTAAACTTGTATTGTAAGTTAGGAATAAGTGGAGACCAAACCGTACATGTATATGAGTCGGTGTTGGGGCTCTGTAAACCGACGGGCGTCACCCATGTATATAAGGGGACGACCCGGCGGCGGTTCAAGGACAACAGACAACAACTCGAGACTTAGGCGAAGCTTGTTTGCTTCCTAGTCATCGAAACCTCATCAATTCCATCACAACTAGACGTAGGCTTTTACCTTCATCGAAGGGGCCGAACTAGTATAAAATTCCCTTGCGTCCCTGTGTCCGCTTTAACCCCTTCAAGCTAACCTGTAGCGATGGCTCGATGACTAAGTCCTTTCATGAGGACATCTGCCTTGACAAAACCACGACAATAGGAGTGTGATGGTGATACGATACCGGGGCACTTCCCCCAAGCTTGGAAGTTGCCAAGGGGAGTGCCCATACCCATGTGATTATATCTCCTTTGTAGTTGGTGAATAAGGTGGAGGTGATGATGGATAGTCGCACATCGAGCGTAAGAGGTCCTCCAGCTTGCGAATAATGCCCTTGAGTGCAATGATATGCTCCTTCAACAAAATATTTTCACGTGTGAGATACTTGTTCTGTATATGAGCTAACTCAATCATCTTGAAAGCTTCAATCTCAGTTGGGGTAAGAAGATTGTGATCAAGTTGAAGGATGTCTTCTGCTGCCGGAGCTTGATCCTTCATGGCCTTCTTGATCCCTTCCTCCTTGTTGATCTCCATGGGTTCTTCCCTCTTCAGCTCTATCTTCATTAGCCAAGCATCGTTGTCACCATTGTTGGAGGAGGGGAACGACATGATGCCTGGCCTTGACAACCCTGACATAGAACAGCTCGAAACAAGAACAGAGGATAATTGCGTGATACGGTGGTCAAAACCTTCAGGAGAATATATAATGAATTTTTACCGACCAAAATACGTATCGTGCAAGAAAACGGAGTCCGGAAGGCACACGAGGTGCCCATGAGGTAGGGGGCGCGCCCAGGGGGTAGGGCGTGCCCTCCACCCTCGTGGTGCCCTTGTGTCCTTCCCGGACTGCTTCTTATTTTTCTATTTTTCTAAATATTCCAAAATGGAGAAATATTGCCTTAAAAACTGTTTTGGAGTCGGTTTACTTACCGTACCACATACCTATTCCTTTTCTGAGTCTGAAACGTTTTGAAAAGTGTCTCTTATGTATTCCTCCAGGGTTACGGTTTCAATAACATTGGTTTCAACATTTATAGGATTACCTGAGATATAATGTTTAATTCTTTGACCGTTCACCACCTTCGGATTTGTGCCTTCAAAGTTGTTGATTTTTATGGCACTGGAGCGATAGACCTCCTCGATAACGTAAGGGCCTTCCCATTTAGAGAGAAGTTTTCCTGCAAAAAATCTTAAACGAGAGTTGTATAGCAATACATAATCACCTACATTAAACTCATGCTTTTGTATCCTTTTATCATGCCATCTTTTGACTTTTTATTTAAACAACTTGGCATTTTCATAAGCTTGGGCTCTCCATTCATCAAGTGAGCTAATATCAAATAACCTCTTCTCACCGGCAAGTTTGAAATCATAGTTGAGCTCTTTAATAGCCCAATATGCCTTACGTTCTAGTTCGAGAGGTAAGTGACATGCTTTTCCATAAACCATTTTATACGAAGACATACCCATAGGATTTCCATATGCAGTTCTATATGCCCATAATGCATCATCAAGTTTCTTGGACCAATTCTTTCTAGACCTGTTGACAGTCTTTTGCAAAATTAATTTGAGCTCTCTATTACTCAATTCTACTTGACCACTAGACCGTGGGTGATAAGGAGATGCAATTCTATGATTAACATCATACTTAGCAAGCATTTTACAGAAAGCACCATGAATAAAATGTGAACCACCATCAATCATTAAATATCTAGGGACTCCAAACCTCGGGAAAATAACTTCTTTAAGCATTTTAATAGAAGTGTTATGATCAGCACTACTAGTTGGAATAGCTTCTACCCACTTAGAAACATAATAAAAAACAACTAAAATATGTGTATACCCATTAGAAGCAGGAGAAGGTCCCATATAATCAAAGCCCCAAACATCAAATGGTTCAATAACAAGTGAATAATTCATAGGCATTTCTTGACGTCTACTAATATTACCAATTCTTTGACATTCATCACAAGATAGGACAAACTTACGGGCATCCTTGAAGAGAGTAGGCCAATAAAACCGGATTGCAATACCTTATGTGCAGTTATGTCTCCAGCGTGGTGCCCTCCATAAGCTTCGGAGTGGCACTTGCGTAGGATATGTTCCTGTTCATGCTCAGGTACACAACGTCTAATAACATCATCTACTCCTTCTTTATAAAGATGTGGGTCATCCCAAAATTAATATCTCAAATCATAGAAAAACTTTTTCTTTTGCTGGTATGTGATACTAGGTGGTATAAATTTAGCAACGATATAATTGGCATAATCAGCATACCATGGAGTACTACGAGAAGTATTTATGACATTTAATTGCTCATCAGGAAAGCTATCATCAATAGGTAGTGGGTCATCAAGAACATTTTCTAACCTAGACAAGTTGTCTGCAACGGGGTTCTCAGCTCCTTTTCTATCAACAATATGCAAATCAAATTCTTGTAGCAAGAGAACCCATCTAATAAATCTAGGTTTAGCATCTTTCTTCTCCATAAGATATTTAATAGCAGCATGATCAGTGTGAATAGTTACTTTAGAATCAACAATGTAAGGTCTGAACTTATCACAAGCAAATACAACTGCTAAGAATACTTTTTCAGTAGTAGCATAATTTCTTTGAGCATTGTCTAGAGTCTTACTAGCATAATGGATAACATATCAACTCTTTGCCCTAGAACAGCACCTACAGCATAATCACTAGCATCAGACATAATTTCAAAGGATAAATTCCAATCAGGTGGCTGAACAATAGGTGCAGAGATCAATGCTTTCTTAAGTATTTCAAATGCTTCTACACAATCATCATCAAAGACAAATGGCATATCTTTTTGTAATAAATTAGTCAGAGGCCGAGAAATTTTTGAGAAGTCCTTAATGAACCTCCTATAAAAACCAGCGTGACCAAGAAAACTTCTTATACCTTTGATGTCCTTGGGACATGGCATCTTTTCAATAGCATCAACCTTGGCTTTATCAACTTCAATACCTCTTTCAGAAACTTTATGCCCCAAGACAATACCTTCATTAACCATAAAGTGGCACTTTTCCCAATTCAATACAAGATTAGTTTCTTCACATCTCTGCAAAACTCGATCAAGGTTGCTCAAGCAATCATCAAAAGAGGATCCATAGACGGAAAAGTCATCCATGAAAACCTCACAAATCTTTTCACAAAAGTTAGAGAATATAGCCATCATGCATCTTTGAAAGGTAGCAGGTGCATTACATAAACCAAAAGGCATACATCTATAAGCAAAAGTACCAAAAGGGCATGTAAAAGTAGTTTTTGATTGATCATTAGCTGACACAGGTATTTGAGAGAAACCGGAATAACCATCTAGAAAGCAATAGTGTGTATGTTGCATAATCTTTCTAGCATTTGATCGATAAAAGGTAAGGGGTAATGATCCTTTTTAGTAGCCTTATTTAATTTACGGAAATCAATTACCATCCTATAACCTGTAATAATTCTTTGTGGAATCAATTCATCTTTATCATTAGGAACAACAACAATACCTCCCTTCTTAGGGACACATGGACAGGACTTACCCACTGACTATTAGCAACGGGATAAATTATACATGCCTCCAGAAGCTTTAGTATTTCTTTTCTTACCACTTCTTTCATCTTAGGATTAAGCCTTCGTTGATGATCACGGACCGGTTTGGCATCTTCTTCCAAATTTATTTTATGTTGACATAGAGTGTGACTAATGCCCTTAAGATCATCAAGAGTATATCCAATAGCAGCACGGTGCTTCTTCAGAGTTTTCAATAATCTCTCTTCTTCATGTTCTGAAAGGTTAGCACTAATAATAACAGGATATATCTTCTTTTCATCAAGATAAGCATATTTAAGATTATCAGGCAACGGTTTAAGCTCAAACACGGGATCACCCTTGGGTGGAGGAGGATCCCCTAGGATTTCAACAGGAAAATTGTGTTTCAGAATAGGTTCCTGTTTAAAGAATACTTCATCTATTTCCCTTCTTTCATTCATAAACATATCATTTTCATGGTCTAGCAAATATTGTTCTAAAGGATCACTAGGAGGTACGACAATAGAAGCAAGACCAACAGTTTCATCCTTACTAAGCAATTCTTCTTCACGATGTTGTCTACTAAATTTAGACAAATTAAACTCGTGAATCATATCACCCAAACCAATAGTAACAACATTCTTTTCGCAGTCTATCTTAGCATTAACGGTGTTCAAGAAGGGTCTACCAAAAATAATGGGACAAAAGCTATCTTGTGGGGAACCAAGAACAAGAAAATTAGCGGGATATTTAGTTTTTCCACACAAGACTTCAACATCTCTAATAATTCACATTGCTGATATAGTATCTCTATTGGCAATTTTAATTGTAACATCAATACCTTCTAACTCAGCAGGTGCAATTTCATGCTTAATTTCTTTGTATAAAGTATGCGGTATAACACTAGCACTAGCACCCATATCACATAATCCATGATAACAATGATCTCCTATTTTTAATAGAAATAACAGGCACGCCTACCACAGGTCTATGTTTATCTTTAGCACAAGGTTTGGCAATTCTAGCGGTTTCACCGCAGAAATAAATAACATGCCCATCGATATTATCAGACAAGAGATCTTTCACAATAGCAATATTAGGTTCAACTTTAACTTGCTCAGGAGGTGTATAAGTTCTAATATTGCTTTTACGAACCACAGTTGAAGCTTTAGCATGATCCTTTATTCTAACAGGGAAAGGTGGTTTTTCAACATAAGAAGTAGGAACAACAGGATCGTTATAAGTGACAATCTTTTCTTCAACTTTAATAGGTGCAGCTACTTTTACATATATGGGAGGATGATATTTAAATCACTTCTCCTTGGGTAGATCAACATAAGTAGCAAAAGATTCACAGAAAGAAGCTACTATCTCAAAGTCAAGTCCATACTTAGTGCTAAATTTACAGAAAACATCGGTATCCATGAAAGATCTAACACAATCAAACTTAGGTGTCATACCTGACTCCTTACCTTCGTTGAGATCACAATCTTCAGAGTTGCGTTTAATTCTATCCAATAAATTCTATTTGAATTCAATAGTCTTCATCATAAAAGAGCTAGCACAAGAAGTATCGAGCATGGATTGATTATTATGAGAAAGCCGAGCATAAAAAATTTGAAGAATTATTTCTCTTGAGAGCTCATGATTGGGGCATGAATATAGCATTGATTTAAGCCTCCCCCAAGCTTGAGCGATGCTTTATCCTACGGGAGGCCAAGAATTATATATATAATTGCGATCACGATGAACAAGATGCATAGGATAATACTTTTGATGAAATTCCGATTTCATTCGTTTATAGTTCCATGATCCCGTGTCATCACATAGCCTATACCATGTCGATGCATCTCCCTTCAAAGATAAAGGGAACACCTTCTTCTTAACAACATCATCAGGTATACCTGCAAGCTTAAATAATCCACAAACTTCATCCACATATATTAGGTGTTTATCAGGATGCTTTGTTCCATCTCCTGTAAAAGGATTATCTAGCAGTTTTTCTAACATACCCGAAGGAACTTCAAAGGGAACATTTTCATTTTCAGTAGGTTCAGTAGGTTGAGGAGCAATTCTTTGCTCTACTGGTCGGGGTGAAGATACCCCGAACAAGCCCCTCAGAGGATTACTTTCCATAGTAACAAGTGACAGTAAATTTCAGCACAATATATAAAATTTTCCTTACCAAATTCCACCTAACAAAGGCGCTTCACTCCCCGGCAACGACGCCAGAAAAGAGTCTTGATGACCCACAAGTATAGGGGATCTATCGTAGTCCTTTCAATAATTAAGAGTGACGAACCCAACGAGGAGCAGAAGGAAATGATAAGCGGTTTTCAGCAAGGTATTCTCTGCAAGTACTGAAATAAGTGGTAACAGATAGTTTTGTGATAAGATAATTTGTAACGAGCAACAAGTAACAAAAGTAAATAAAGTGCAGCAAGGTGGACCAATCCTTTTTGTAGCAAAGGACAAGCCTGGACAAACTCTTATATAAGGAAAAGCACTCTCGAGGACACATGGGAATATCGTCAAGCTAGTTTTGATCACGTTCATATGATTCGTGTTTGGTACTTTGATAATTTGATATGTGGGTGGACCGGTGCTTGGGTGTTGTTCTTACTTGAACAAGCATCCCACTTATGATTAACCTCTACAGCAAGCATCCGCAACTACAACAAAAGTATTAAGGTAAACCTAACCATAGCATGAAACATATGGATCCAAATCAGCCCCTTAAGAAGCAACGCACAAACTAGGGTTTAAGCTTCTGTCACTCTAGCAACCCATCATCTACTTATTACTTCCCAGTGCCTTCCTCTAGGCCCAAATAATGGTGAAGTGTTATGTAGTTGACGTTCACATAACACCACTAGAGGCTAGACAACATACATCTCATCAGAATATCGAACGAATACCAAATTCACATGACAACTAATAGCAAGACTTCTCCCATGCATGTCCTCGGGAACAAACGTAACTACTCACAAAGCATATTCATGTTCATAATCAGATGGGTATTAATACACATAAAGGATCTGAACATATGATCTTCCACCAAATAAACCACCTAGCATCAACTACGAGTAATCAACACTACTAGCAACCTACTAGTACCAATCCCGGACTTGGAGACAAGAATTGGATACAAGAGATGAACTAGGGTTTTGAGAGGAGATGGTGCTGGTGAATATGTTGATGGAGATTGCCCTCTCCCGATGAGAGGAGCATTGGTGATGACGATGGCGATGGTTTCCCCCTCCCGGAGGGAAGTGTCCCCGGCAGAACAGCTCTGCCGGAGCCCTAGATTGGTTCCGCCAAGGTTCCGCCTCGTGGCGGCGGAGTTTCGTCCCAAAAGGTTGCTTATGATTTTTTCCTCGACGAAAGACCTCATATAGCAGAAGGTGGCCATCGGAGAGCCAACAGGGGGCCCACGAGGCAGGGGGCGCCCTGGGGGGTAGGACGCGCCCCCCACCCTCCTGGCCAGGTGGGTCCCCCTCTGGTGTACTTCTTCCGCTCAATATTTTTTATTATTTCCAAAAATGACTTTCGTGGAGTGTCAGGACTTTTGGAGTTGTGCAGAATAGGTCTCTAATATTTGCTCCTTTTCCAGCCAAGAATTCCAACTGTCGGCATTCTCCCTCCTTATGTAAACCTTGTAAAATAAGAGAGAATGGGCATAAGTATTGTAACATAATGTGTAGTAACAGCCCATAATGCAATAAATATCGATATAAAAGCATGATGCAAAATGGACATATCAGTGCACCAGCATGATGTTCTTCATGATCTGGAATGACTTCTTCAGCAGATTCTTCGGTAGGAATGACATCCTCAGTAGCCTTGAACTTAATGGATTCCTCAGGTGACATTTCATCTAGCACAGGAGGTAGGTGCTCTCTTTGCGAGCCGTTAGTTTCATCGAACCGCACATCTACAGTTTCAACAACCTTGTGGTGAAAGGTGTTGAAGACTCTGTAGGTGTGTGAGTCCTTTCCGTAACCAATCATAAAACCTTCATGAGCTTTCAGTGCAAATTTAGAATTGTGATGAGGATCTCTAATCCAACATTTAGCACCGAAGACTTTGAAATAACTCACATGGGTTTCTTGTCACTGAGGAGTTCTGTAGCGACCCGACCCGAATGGGACAAGTCTCTGTGCTTACGTGTCATCCCTGGATCGGTATGCTGACACACACAGTACTCGAAGGATTTATAACATAGGTAAATCACATGTATAAAGTAACGTAAATACTATTACCTCAATCCATATAGCGGAAGCAACAAGGTTGTGGATTCCCATCAACACCAACGGCAAAGTTGAGTGTAGAAATCGTAACCCTAACGTATCACTTACTCGTCGTAAGAAAAACCTGCAACATGAGACGTTGCAGCCCGAAACGGGTCAGTACATTGAATGTACTGGCAAATTCACACCATAGAGAAAATGATGAACAATGGCTATTAATACATGCATATATGGCTGGTGGAAAAGCTCTATGGTTATACGGTTTTGCGAAAAGCCAATTTTTCCCTACTGCAAAGGAATAAATTTATTTAACTATCATGGTGGTTGTTAAACATTGAGAATGGTTGACAGCATTCTCAATCCCAATTAAAAGTAATCATTAACATCTCAACAAAATTTATTAGAGTAACATGATGAGATCAACATGAAAATCCAAGAACTAGATACTCAAGATGTCCATAACCGGGGACACGGCTAATCATGATTAGTTTGTACACTCTGAAGAGGTTTGCGCACTTTTCCCCACAAGACTCGATCGCCTCCGTTTGGTTTCTCGCACTACATGGTGTTTGAGAAATGGATGACCGAGACATAGTCTTTCAGAAGCGCTAGCACCTTACGTTGGATAGACCTATACACCTACTTTCCCCTATATCTGCTAGTCTACCCTGTAAGAGTTCGCACGACTTAATCAACTATGCCAGAGCCCATAATGGCTTGTGGCTGCACACGGAAGTTACTAGCATGAATAATCTTATGATCCCTTTGAGCCTGGGTGGCGGTCCGAAAAAAAAACAGGCAAGTCCTGATAGAAACCAGGTGCCTCAATCCACCCAGATGTGTGTTTAAGTTGCCACCTTAGATAAACCATTAATTAATAATACTCACATCTGTCATGGATATCACTCACCCAAATCCACGTCTACTAGCATAGCATGGCATAATACGCAAACGTAGAAGTAACTCCCAAAGGTTTCATAAGTAAAACAGGTAATAGGTACTACCTCATCTACTTCCCATCCCACAATTTAATTAGATCCTAATCATGCAATGTGTTTGAGGATTGGTCTAATGCAATAAAACTGGGTAATAGAAAGGTATGATCAAAGTGTTACTTGCCTGCAATGTTGCTGAAGATGAATCGCATTCAAAACTCTTGATAGATCTATTCGTCACACTCCGGTCAATCTATCGTAAAAAAGCAATAGTAACCGCACATAAGCAATCACTCAAAAGATCAGAAAGATCGAAGAAGATGATTCGGAAAACATCAAAACCAAGCAAATAACTCTTGCAACATAAAACAATTTCTAACAGTACCAAAATTATGTGAATTTGGCCTTATCAGAAAGTTTAGGTCAAGAGCTTCGATTAGCAAAAAGAATCAACTAAAACGGAGTTGTAAAACTCAAGTTATGAACAAAAGAAGATTCAAATTCAAATCTGTTTGAAATCATATTTTAAATTTTCAAAAACATGTTTAAGTTGTTTTACTGGATAGAGGGGTTCATAACGAAGAAGTGGGCGTTGGTTTCGTCTAATTTGGATGAACGAGTAAAAAGTTATGGCTATTTGAAAAATTAGGGCCAAGCTGTTTTACGGAAGAAAAATAGCTACGGCTAAGGTCTAATATATAAATACGTAGACTAATTGATAATCTAATTATTTTATCATATTAGTCTAGAAATAATAAACTACGGAAGTATAAGAAGAAAAAAAAACAAAAAAATATACCTTTATAAGGCAGAGAAAAGACAACTTTGAAGAGAAGAGACAATTTCCAGAGGTCACGCCGGGGAGGAGAAATATATTTTTCTTAAATGAATCTAGTCAAACCAAAATATTGATTTAACCCGAATCGAATGATTTTTGAGGTTCTATGGGTCTATATTTATAGGTGGAAAAGAGGGTTAGAAGTCAAAGGCTAGACAATGTGGGACTAAACCTATACGTACGCAGATGAATTTTTGAAAAAGATCGCATGGGCTAAAAGTTCGGCCGACCGCGCGCGTACACTCTCGCGGCATTTTTTTTTCTTCAAAGGAGAAAAGAAGATCTGGAAAAAAAAGGCTGGCTGGGCCAGGCCCATTTAGGATAAAGAAAAAAGAAGGGCGCCCGCTGGTACTATGATGCGCATGTGAGCGACAGTTAGTTTCAGGCGTGCGCGCAGTTTTTTTTTTTAAACAGAATGCGATAAACTGAAAAACGAAAATAAAAACAAAACTTTATATAGGCATATTATATATCAGAATTTTCAGAAAAAGATTTTCTACAATATGAACATTTTGCTGGCACTAAATAAAATTCACACAAGTTCAGATAATTCAAAGAGTGCTCCTGCTTTAATAAAATCCAACGAAAATCATTTTAAAAATACCAAAATGAATTCAAATTTATTTCTCTCCAATTTTCTGATGTAGGGAATCATGTTACCCTAATTTCCATATATTTTTATTTTGGAGAAAAATAATTTGATTAAAATCCAAATAACTCCAAATTGAAAAATAATTCCAAAAGGACTTTGAATTTGATCCTTTGAAACTCCCAACTCGTATTTCATATAATTTGAAGAAATCATATTATCTTCTCTCGTGAAAATCATTGAGTTGCATAAAGTTTCAGAATTGAATTATTTCAAAATGAAATTCAAATATTTCCAAATACCCTTTCATTTAATTTAATGGAAGAAGTCATATCATCTTCGCTCAAGGGTTTTGTTTTTTAAAAGAATTTGAATTCACAGAGATCATAAAATGCAAAAATGAAAGTTTGGGAAAGTCCTTTTATTCCCTCTCATTTAACTTTCAAAAGTTATAAATTTCACTCACTTTCAGTCAATCAATCAACAATCAATCAAATCTATCTATTTATTATAACATTCCAAAATTTAGAATTTTGGGATGTTACAAACCTACCACCCTTAGAATGAATCTCGTCCTCGAGATTCAGAGAGGCTAGAAAGAAATAGATTAGGTTTTGGGGGTCTTCTCAGAATCCATCGATCGTCTCCGGGGTCTCGGGTGCTACCACCCTTAGAAACATTGTTACGATCCCATCAATACTCATATACTCCATCCTTATTCTTGACAGGGTCGGTCTTCTCAGATCTTCAGTATAATTCCTTTCTCTAGGCTCTTCCGGTAACGGCATAACCCTTTTTCCTCAATTCCTCCGTTCTTTCATCTTGGTAAGGTTATTCCGAGACTCGGTCTTCTTAGCTGACGGGTCTGGCGCCAAGACTAAACTACTATCGATATCTCATGGTGGTCAATAATTTATGGTTTCTCCTACAGGAAATGGGTCTGGGTTGATCCTCTCCGTATAACCTACTGTTGGCAAAAACTGCCTTTTACAAGGGGGAAAATCTATACCATTCTAAGGCTCAAACAAGGTTTAATATCGTCGTCCCTCTCCTATAGGTAAGTCACTCAGATTTACCATCCCGTATAGCAAGGCGAATAATAAGAGCAAGTCGGTATGGTGATCAATCCATCCCGCACCCAAATCATTACCATGTATATGGTTTAGCGAATCTCGCATTCTAACACTCGGTCATCCTCACAAGCATTGCAGAATTTCTCTTGTCAACGAACCAGGTTCGGATAAATCCATTGATTCTGCAAGCCAAACAAACATCTATCGTTCCTTCCCAACCCTCAGGTTTTGCGTTACTCCTGTAAGATCGTCTATCGATAAAATCGTAACTTCTTCCAGGGTTTTTCCTTTAGCAAGAATGTGATTGCGTCTTGGCAGGTCCTGGGGCCTGTGGGTTATGGCCCATCTCATCACTTGCAAACCTTGAACTCATCATCGGGCAACGGATCTCAAATCCAACATCCAACTTCATAGCATACTTAAATCCACCCAATTGTACTGTCCTTCTTCCTTCTATTGGCACCAAACTAGGACATGATTACTCAAACTCATCATGGAATTTCCATTGATCCATATTTCCAACATCATTCCTCCTTTATATCCAATAGCAATTTATCTCTTCATCCTCGTGGAATATCCCACATAGCAAGATAAAATTTATACTCATGAAGTCCACATTCCACTTCGTGGAACATCATTATCCTTTCCAAGGTCATCAACTTAACATTCTCTTCTGACTCCTTGATCACATTTGGTCCAAATAACTAACGATCTCCAACTTCATCCCACACACTCTTGGGGTATCAAACATATCGAGACAAAACTCGTATTCATTTTGTCCGAAATCCACTCAGTGGTGTATCCTTGCTCCGGTCTTTCTCCGATACACCTTGATCTCGGGTATTGACAGCTTCCATAGTCTGCCACGTTCCTTAAGGGTAGCCTTACTAGGGTATACAGATCTAGAAATTCTTCCGAGCCTTCAAAATTCTCCTAGTCTTCGGAGTATTCAACCCTTTGCAGTTTCCATTATCATAATGTATGGTAAAATCCTCTTCATTTCGAATGGTCTTAGTTGTCCGATATCTTATCCTCCTTGAAGTGGTCTCACTAAAAGGGAATTTTTGAATAAGCTCAGAAGAGAATAGAGGTAAAAGATCTTTTTGAAAAAGAGAGCTTTAAAGAAAATCCTTCCTATGGGCTTGCCAGTTTCTAGGGTCACGTCCTATAGTTAACATGTGCTCTGATACCATCTTGTAGCGACCCGACCCGAATGGGACAAGTCTCTGTGCTTACGTGTCATTCCTGGATCGATATGCTGACACACACAGTACTCGAAGGATTTATAACAGAGGTAAATCACATGTATAAAGTAACGTAAATACTATTACCTCAATCCATATAGCGGAAGCAACAAGGTTGTGGATTCCCATCAACACCAACGGCAAAGTTGAGTGTAGAAATCGTAACCCTAACGTATCACTTACTCGTCGTAAGAAAAACCTGCAACATGAGACGTTGCAGCCCGAAACGGGTCAGTACATTGAATGTACTGGCAAATTCACACCATAGAGAAAATGATGAACAATGGCTATTAATACATGCATATATGGCTGGTGGAAAAGCTCTATGGTTATACGGTTTTGCGAAAAGCCAATTTTTCCCTACTGCAAAGGAATAAATTTATTTAACTATCATGGTGGTTGTTAAACATTGAGAATGGTTGACAGCATTCTCAATCCCAATTAAAAGTAATCATTAACATCCCAACAAAATTTATTAGAGTAACATGATGAGATCAACATGAAAATCCAAGAACTAGATACTCAAGATGTCCATAACCGGGGACACGGCTAATCATGATTAGTTTGTACACTCTGAAGAGGTTTGCGCACTTTTCCCCACAAGACTCGATCGCCTCCGTTTGGTTTCTCGCACTACATGGTGTTTGAGAAATGGATGACCGAGACATAGTCTTTCAGAAGCGCTAGCACCTTACGTTGGATAGACCTGTACACCTACTTTCCCCTACATCTGCTAGTCTACCCTGTAAGAGTTCGCACGACTTAATCAACTATGCCAGAGCCCATAATGGCTTGTGGCTGCACACGGAAGTTACTAGCATGAATAATCTTATGATCCCTTTGAGCCTGGGTGGCGGTCCGAAAAAAAACAAGCAAGTCCTGATAGAAACCAGGTGCCTCAATCCACCCAGATGTGTGTTTAAGTTGCCACCTTAGATAAACCATTAATTAATAATACTCACATCTGTCATGGATATCACTCACCCAAATCCACGTCTACTAGCATAGCATGGCATAATACGCAAACGTAGAAGTAACTCCCAAAGGTTTCATAAGTAAAACATGTAATAGGTACTACCTCATCTACTTCCCATCTCATAATTTAATTAGATCCTAATCATGCAATGTGTTTGAGGATTGGTCTAATGCAATAAAACTGGGTAGTAGAAAGGTATGATCAAAGTGTTACTTGCCTGCAATGTTGCTGAAGATGAATCGCACTCAAAACTCTTGATAGATCTATTCGTCACACTCCGGTCAATCTATCGTAAGAAAGCAATAGTAACCGCACATAAGCAATCACTCAAAAGATCAGAAAGATCGAAGAAGATGATTCGGAAAACATCAAAACCAAGCAAATAACTCTTGCAACATAAAATAATTTCTAACAGTACGAAAATTATGTGAATTTGGCCTTATCAGAAAGTTTAGGTCAAAAGCTTCGATTAGCAAAAAGAATCAACTAAAACGGAGTTGTAAAACTCAAGTTATGAACAAAAAAAGATTCAAATTCAAATCTGTTTGAAATCATATTTTAAATTTTCAAAAACATGTTTAAGTTGTTTTACTGGATAAAGGGGTTCATAACGAAGAAGTGGGCGTTGGTTTCGTCTAATTTGGATGAACGAGTAAAAAGTTATGGCTATTTGAAAAATCAGGGCCAAACTGTTTTACGGAAAAAAATAGTTACGGCTAAGGTCAAATGTATAAATACGTAGAGTAATTGATAATCTAATTATTCTATCATATTAGTCTAGGAATAATAAACTACGGAAGTATAAGAAGAGAAAAAACAAAGAAATATACCTTTATAAGGCAGAGAAAAGACAACTTTGAAAAGAAGAGACAATTTCGAGAGGTCGCGCCAGAGAGGAGAAATATATTTTTCTTAAATGAATCTAGTCAAACCAAAATATTGATTTAACCCGAATCGGATGATTTTTGGAGGCTCTATGGGTCTATATTTATAGGTGGAAAAGAGGCTTAGAGGTCAAAGGCTAGGCAATGTGGGACCAAACCTATACGTACGCAGATGAATTTTTGAAAAAGATCGCATGGGCTAAAAGTGCGGCCCGGCCGCGCGTACACTCTTGCGGCATTTTTTTTTCTTCAAAGGAGAAAAGAAAATCTGGGAAAAAAAGGCTGGCTGGGCCTGGCCCATTTAGGATAAAGAAAAAAAAGAGCGCCCGCTGGTACTATGATGCGCATGTGAGCGACAGTTAGTTTCAGGAGTGCGCGCAGTTTTTTTTTTTAAAACAGAACGCGATAAACTGAAAAACGAAAATAAAAATAAAACTTTATATAGGCATATTATATATCAAAATTTTAAGAAAAAGAGTTTCTACAAGATGAACATTTTCCTAGAACTAAATAAAATTCACACAAGTTCAGATAATTCAAAGAGTGCTCCTGCTTTAATAAAATCCAACGAAAATCATTTTAAAAATACCAAAATGAATTCAAATTTATTTATCTCCAATTTTCTGATGTAGGGAATCATGTTACCCTAATTTCCATATATTTTTATTTTTGAGAAAAATAATTTGATTAAAATCCAAATAACTCCAAATTGAAAAATAATTCCAAATGGACTTTGAATTTGATCCTTTGAAACTTCCAACTCGTATTTCATATAATTTGAAGAAATCATATTATCTTCTCTCGTGAAAATCATTGAGTTGCATAAAGTTTCAGAATTGAATTATTTCAAAATGAAATTCAAATAATTCCAAATACCCTTTCATTTAATTTAATGGAAGAAGTCATATCATTTTCGCTCAAAGGTTTTGTTTTTTAAAAGAATTTGAATTCACAGAGATCATAAAATGCAAAAATGAAAGTTTGGGAAAGTCCTTTTATTCCCTCTCATTTAACTTTCAAAAGTTTCAAATTTCACTCACTTTCAGTCAATCAATCAACAATCAATCAAATCTATCTATTTATTATAACATTCCAAAATTTAGAATTTTGGGATGTTACAAGTTCATATGAGGTCTTTTTAAAGAATTTATGAAGATATACCATGTTGATGATGTGCCATGCAGTATCAATTGTCTCAGGCCAGAAGTGAGAAGGCGTCTTGTATTCATCAAGCATAGTGCGAGCCATCTCAGCAAGAGTCATGTTCTTGCGCTCCACGACGCCATTTTGCCGAGGAGCATAAGGAGCAGATAACTCATGAGTAATACCAAGTTTATTAAGATAGTCATGAAGACCAGTATTCTTGAACTCGGTCCCATTGTCACTTCTAATGTGCTTGATCTTCACACCGAAGTTTGTTGAAGCCCTCGAAGAAAATCGTTTGAAGACTTCCTGTACTTCAGTTTTGTAAGTGATGTATGCACCCATGTATAACTAGAATAGTCATCAACAATAACAAAGCTATATAAAGATGTTGCATTAGTGAATGTGGCATAATGAGTAGGGCCGAAGAGATCCATGTGAAGCAATTCAAATGAACGAGTGGTAGTCATGATGGTCTTTGAGGGATGCTTGGACTTGTACATTTTTTCAGCCTTGCAAGCTCCACATAGATAGTCCTTGAGGAATTTGACACCCTCGATGCCAATGACGTACTTCTTCTTCGCAAGTGTGTGCATGTTCCTCATGCCAGCATGACCTAGTCGTCGATGCCATAACCAGCCTTCTGAAGCTTTTGCAAGTAGACACGTGGCAGGTTGTGGTCCTGTAGAGAAATCAACAATATACAATTCTCCTATCCTAAAGCCTTCGAAGACTTTGGAATTGTCAGCTTCCATGATCACAACACAAAGATACTTGCCAAAGACAACAACCATATCAAGATCACAAAGCATTGAGACAGACATGAGGTTGAATCCTAAGGACTCGACAAGCATAACTTTGTCCATGTGTCGATCCTTTGAGATCGCAACCCTACCTAGACCCAATACCTTGCTTTTTTCCTTTATCTGCGTAGGTGATATGCTTTAGATGCGATGGAGATAAAGCAGTGTCCATCAATAAGTTCCTGTCACCGGTCATGTGATTTGTACATCCACCATCGAGGACCCACTTAGTGGCTTTGGGTTGTTCATCCTGCAGATGAATTCATGCATCTTACAAACTCATATACTTTATCAGTGAAGAATATGACATCAAATTCATCAGATTTGAATTTCATCAAGCAGTACAACATATATATATATATATATAGGTATGCTAAAGTGAGCCTGAGCGCATTCTACTTATCATATGCTCCAGCCAACCACAGAACGTGCGCGCCCTCTAGTTTACCCAGGCAGGCCAACCGTCCATCCAAGAAAATGCTCCAGGGTCGCTCGCCTCCGGGATGGAAATCAACCGTAATGAGTTCTTTATATAGGGTAATGAAAGCAGTTTTTTACGTGGGATTGGTCCAAAGAACAATAATGAATTGGGACTAACTAGTAGTAAAACTCATTTGCCCATTAGTAATCTGCGTGCCCACTAGAAAAAATAAGACTAATTAGGACAACCGTGGCATGGTAACAAGATTACTATTCCTTCCCCAAAAAAATACTATTCCTATGCACTTCACACGGTGGCATGGTAACAAGATTACTTCCCTAAAAAATTCCTATTCCTATGCACTACATACGTCTTACGCTCAGTTATTTTATGCATTACAGCCTGGTATTAGACTGTCAGAACGATTAAAGGTAGAAGAGTGATTCGTAACAAGCGGTAACCAGATTACCATTTTCAGTATGTACACATCTTTTTATTTTTGTGTGTGTGTCACAGCCTAGTAATAAGATTACTATAATAATAGGTGGAGGAGCAGTGTGTGCCAGATGGTAACAAGATTACCATATTACGAGCACGCGTGGGAGAGGCGGACATTCGTTTGGGCCAACCCGTAACCATTTTAATCCGGGCACGCACACCAGCCGGGCGGAGCGCACGATTAGCGCTTTTACGCTCCCGCGTGCTTTAGCGCTTCCGTATATATATATCAGTATGAGGACGTGAGAATTGAAAATTCATTTCTTCATGATTAGCTTGTGTCCTTACAAGCATATTCAGGTCTCCAGCAAATTCATCAGACGTTCAAGTTCGTCTGGAGACCTGGCCCTGCATAAGAGATTAGTTCTTATTCTTCACCACCCACGTCTGGAGGGGTGGCAAAGAGTTCATCATTCTGCGAGCTCCATAAGAGAAAGGTGGCATAGAAGCCAGTCCAATTCGTTTCACAGGGGGTTAGAGTAAGCATATGAATAAGCAGAGAAATTCTTCGAGGACTTATGAACATAATGATTTGAAGAATAATGCACATATTCATAGCCCTTAGGATTTCCCTGCGAAACAGAAGTGTTAGCACCATGATCCATATGAAAACTTTGGTCCATATGAAGAATTTGATATGGGATTCTTATTCTTCACAGGTGGTGTCATGATGACATTCACCTAAAGACTTTCAAGGCACCTTTTGGAAACCCAGATTTTCTTCATAGGGGGACCATTCCTGTAGTTAGTGCCAACATATCTAGCAAATACTTCACCATTCTAATTTTTGAAAACTTTATAGTTGGAGTCAAATGACTCATCAGATGAATATGAGGATTCATAAGTAAAGCCAGATAAAGTGGATGGATCTACTGGAGGTCCCTTTGCAGCAATCCATGAGGTTTTGGGATACTGCTCAGGTTTCCAGTAGGTCCCATCAGCATTGAGTTGCCTCTCAAAGGCAATACCCTCTTTCCAAGGGTTCCTGTTGAGGATCTGCTTTTTAAGCACATCACAAAGAGCCTGATGCCCTTTGAGGCTTTTGTACATGCCTGTCACATACAATTCCTTCAACCCTGCATTGTCAGTGATACTTGTGGTATCCTTAGATGCGGAATTTATGACCACAGAGACAGTTGAAGAATTTGCAGCAATAGAAGCATTTGAACTTTCAGGTGAAGAATTAGCAAATTCACGTTCAATGCATTTCAAACATGCTAGAATGAATTCATCCTGAGTGGAACTTTTCTGTTGAGCAAGCAATGAATCACGCTCCTTCTGAAGATCTTCATAACTCACCCTTACCGAAAAAGGCTTTCGCCCCACTTTATAAATAAAGCAACCACCAAGCATTCAACAAGGTATCAACCAGCACACACACAGACATACAACACCACCGCAAAAAGGTCCAACACACACAACACAAAGTCTACTGTTGGCACAGCACAACAAGCCCAAATACCACAAAGTGGCACACACAACTCATGGCGGCGGCGTCAAAGACGGATGTGACGCCCCCGATTCAATCGTACACTAATCATGCACGCAAATGTGTACGATCAAGATCAGGGACTCACGGGAAGATATCACAACACAACTCTACAAATAAAATAAGTCATACAAGTATCATAATACAAGCCAGGGGCCCCGAGGGCTCGAATACAAGTGCTCGATCATAGACGAGTCAGCAGAAGCAACAGTATCTGAGTACAGACATAAGTTAAACAAGTTTGCCTTAAGAAGGCTAGCACAAACTGGGATACAAACGAAAGAGGCGCAGGCCTCCTGCCTGGGATCCTCCTAAACCACTCCTGGTCGTCGTCAGCGGGCTGCACGTAGTAGTCGGCACCTCCGGTGTAGTAGGAGTCGTCGTCGATGGTGGCGTCTGGATCCTGGGCTCCAACATCTGGTTGCGACAATCAGAAGAGAGGAAAGGGGGAAAAAGGGGGGAAAGCAACCGTGAGTACTCATCCAAAGTACTCGCAAGCAAGGAGCTACACTACATATGCATGGATATATGTGTAAGGGGCCATATCAGTGGACTGAACTGCAGAATGCCAGAATAAGACGGGGATATCTAATCCTGTCGAAGACTACGCTTCTGGCAGCCTCCGTCTTGCAGCATATAGAAGAGAGTAGACTGAAGTCCTCCAAGTAGCATCGCATAGCATAATCCTACCCGGCGATCCCCTCCTCGATGCCCTGTTAGAGAGCGATCACCGGGTTGTATCTGGCACTTGGAAGGGTGTGTTTTATTAAATATCCGGTTCTAGTTGTCATAAGGTCAAGGTACAACTCCAAGCCATCCTGTTACCGAAGATCACGGCTATTCGAATAGATTAACTTCCCTGCAGGGGTGCACCACATAACCCAACACGCTTGATCCCATTTGGCCGGACACACTTTCCTGGGCCATGCCCGGCCTCGGAAGATCAACACGTCGCAGCCCCACCTAGGCACAACAGAGTGGTCAGCACGCCGGTCTAAACCTAAGTGCGCAGGGGTCTGGGCCCATCGCCCTGAGCACACCTGCACGTTGCGAACTCGGCCGGAAGCAGACCTAGCCTAGTGGCGTTCCAGTCCAATCCGGCGCGCGCCACCCAGTCGCTGACGTCACGAAGGCTTTGGCTGATACCACGACGCCGAGTGCCCATATCTTTCCCGCGTAGCTGGTTAGTGCGTATAGACCAAATGTCCAGACTCAGATCAAATACCCAGATCTCGTTAAGCGTGTTAAGTATCCGCGAACGCCGAACAGGGCCAGGCCCACCTCTCACCCAGGTAGCCTCAACCTGCCCTGCCGCTCCGCCACAAAGATCCACACAGAGGGCCGTCGGGACAAAGGTCCTTTCAGCCCCCAATCCGTGAATCACTCACGGGTACTCCTCGAGCCAACCCGACTTTGGTCACCACATGTATCATGTTTAATGTATAGTATATACCCGTGATCAACTCACGAGTGATTACGACCCGATAGTATAGCACAGCAGACGGACAAGAATGTAGGGACACTGATGGAACACTAGCATCCTATACTAAGCAGTAGGATAGCAGGTAAAGGTAACAACAGTAGTAGCAAGGACAGGCTATGCAGCAGTATAGGATTAACTGAAAGCAGTAACATGCTACACTACTCTAATGCAAGCAGTATAGAGAAGAATAGGCGATATCTGGTGATCAAGGGGGGGCTTGCCTGGTTGCTCTGGCAAGAGAGAGGGGTCGTCAACTCCGTAGTTGTACTGGGTAGCAGCGGCGTCGGTCTCGGTGTCTAGTGAGAGAAGAGGGGAAAGAAACAATAAATATTTAAGCAAGCAGATGCATAGTGATGCATGACATGACAAGTATCGGTGCTAGGGGTACCCTAACGCGGTATGAGGTGATACTGACGAAGGGGGAAAGCAGCCGAGAAAGTATCCCCGGGTTTCCGCGTTTTCGGGCAGAGGAGCCGGAGGGGGAAAGTTGCGAGTTCGATAGGTTAGGGGGGTTTGGCGGACGAACGGGTTGCGTATCCGAAATCGTCTCGTCATTCTGAGCAACTTTCATGTTGAAAATATTTTAATCCGAGTTACGGATTAAAAGATATGATTTTCTAAAGATTTTATTAATTTTTGGAATTAATTATTTAATTCAACATTATCCAGAATAGTAAAAGATGACGTCAGCATGACATCATGCTGACGTCAGCAGTCAACTGAGCAGTTGACTCGGTCAACTATGTGTGGGTCCCGTTCGTCATTGACTGATTAGGCTAATCAGAGGTTAATTAAGTTAACTAGTAATTAGGTTAATCTAATCAAGATTAATTAAGTTAATTAATTATTTAATTAATTAATATTTTAATTCTTTTATTTATTTATTTATTTATTTTTAATGAAACGTTCTAGGGGCTAGGCCCACTTGTCTGTGGCACAGGGGGCCTTGCGGGTCAGGCAAGCGGGCGTGGGCGCGTGGCTAACGGGCATAGCCCGAACGGGCGCAAGCCCGAGGGGCGCTGGCCACGCACGGGCGCTCGCCGGCGGCCAGGACCAAGGGAGACGGCGGAGGGGTCGCCGCGGACCGGCTGGGCGGAGCGGTCCCAAGGGCGCGCGCGGGCGCTGGGGAGGAGAGCGGCCGGAGTGGCACCGGGTAGGGGACGACGAAGAGTGTGGCGCAGGCGGCGAGGGCAGGGGATGCGCGTGCGTAGGCGAGGGCCGAGGCGCGCGGGGGGGGGGGGGCGCGATGCAGCCGCGGCGGCAGCGCAGCAGCGCAGGCGGGTGGCGGCGGTAGGTGCAGGTGGAGTTGTCGCGGGGCTCGGGGCGAGCGAGGCGCGGCAGACCGGAGCGGTGGGGAGGTGCAGCGCGTGCGGGCGGCAGCAGGGGAAGCAGGCGGCAAGGCAGAGCAAGGCCACGCGGGCGGGGCGTCGGAGCGCTGAGCGCGGGAGGCTTGGGTGCGACCTCGCGCGAGCGAGCGCGATGCGCGAGCAGCGGGAGGAGGTGCAGCACGGTAGCCGCGGGCGCAGCGCGTGGCGCGTGTAGGCGCAGCGTGCGGGCGAGGCGCGCGTGTGCGGCAGAGAGGGGCAGAGGAGAAGAAGGAGGGCCTCACCACGGGTCGTGGGGTCTGGGCAGTGGGCGCGGGGAGGTTCGGGGAGGCCGACGGGGACGACACGGCGGAGCGGGAGGCAGTCCGGCGAGGAAGTGGCGCCGACGAGGGGAGGTGTTGGGGCGGCGCCGACGAGGTGATGCCGCAGAGGGAGACGGAGGCGCGGCGGGGCGGCAACGGGTGACGTCCGGGCCGTCGGCGACAAGGGCAGCGGGGCCATGGCGCGTAACGGCAGCGGGAGGGGTCGGGGGCGTCGGTTGCCCCCCGATCCAGATCCGTTCGTGGGAGAGGGGAGGAGCAAGGGGAGTGGGGTTTCGTCTCTGATCCAGATTGGATCGGGAGGGGGAGAGGGAGTGGGGATCGAGAGGAGTGGGGGTTAGGGTTTCTGGGGTGTGGGGGTGGCCTATAGGCCAGGGGGTGGCCGGTTGGGCCAAGTAGGCCGGTTGGATGGGAAGGGCCGAGGCCCATGGGGAGCGGGGTGGTTTCTTTTGTTTTGTTTTCCGTTTGTTTCCTTTCTTTTTATTTATTTTTCTTTTACTGTTTTACTTTTAGTTTAAAGCACTTCGGAACTTTGTAAAATTATGCTTTCTTCAATGTAATTACTTTAGCAATATTTGTCACACACCGAACATTTTTGTTTAATATTTTAAAACTTTTGCCGTTTAACTTGAATTTGAATTTTGAATCCGAACGGGGTTGATTCATCAGAGATTAACAACGATAATTGTGGTGATGTGGCATCGTTAGCAGAGATTACTGTAGCTTAAATATCCGGGCGTCACAACGGAGAATAGCTAATCTGGCTCACGTGGTGGTGGGGGAAGCTGCGGCGCCATACGGAGAGCCATCGCGCGAAGCTGGGTGATGATGGAGGTGATGGTGTCTCTCTCCCTGGGGCGGCTAAGCGGCCGCCAAAGCTGCAAGTAACCAGACCATTTGAACAAAGCATCAGTAGCGCGCTGAAGAGGAATACGCTGAATCACAAGTTTATTCCTAATAGTCCACAACGTCCAGGCAAGCACGCCGATGGTCAGCCAAGTAATGTGGCGGGATGGCGGTGGCAGTGCCTGGAGTTCGGCGAAAAGGTCGGGGAAGTTGTTATGGTCCCAGCTGCCCCCAACCGTCTCGCGGAAACAGCTCCAGAGGAACTGCGCGGACAGGCAGGTGAAGAAAATATGATTCGAATCCTCTTCCGGTCCGCAGAGCGGGCAGCGTCCGTCGCCGGGGCCGTTGCGCTTCCGGACTTCCACCCCAGATGGAAGGCGGCCACGAATCCATTGCCATAGGAATATCTTAATTTTCAAAGGGAGCCGGATCTCCCAGATGACGGTAAGCGCCGCAGGACCCGGAGTGGGGGCTATCGCCTTGTAGAGCGACGTGGTGGAGAAAATCCCAGATGGCTCTAGCCGCCATCGAGTGCGATCCTCCCCATTCTCAAGCACAGGTTCGTGAAGCGCAATGCATGCGATCAGGTCATCCCAAGCCACAGTCTCAGCCGGACCAAACTGACGCCGGAATGCGAGACGCCCTAAGTCAATAAGGGCCATCGCCACCGATATGCGCGGGTCTACCGCGATGGAGAATAGGTCAGGAAAACGAGTCATGAAGGGGGCGTCTCCAGCCCAGCGATCAAACCAAAACAGCGTGGCAGTACCAGATCCTACCGTAATCGAGGATCCAATGCGTAGGACCAGAAGCAGCTGTATGATAGATTGCCAGAACTGGGAGCCACCTGACCGCTGGCAAAAGGCGAGGGCTTGGCCTCGTAGGTATTTCCGCTGAATGATGCGGAGCCACAGGCCACCCTCGCCGTTCGCAATCCGCCAAAGCCATCGAGTTAGGAGGGCAATGTTCATCCGCTTGGAGCACATTATCCCAAGCCCGCCCTGGTCACGCGGTTTACAAATTTCAGACCATCGAACCATGTGGTATTTCTGCTTGTCTCCCTCACCAGCCCAGTAAAAGCGGCCCTGAACCCTTCCAATCTCATGGTGCAGAGTCTCGGGCAGGCTGTAAAAGCTCATTATGAATAGGAGTAGGCTGGATAGGGACGAGTTGATCAGCACCGCTCGGGCGGCTTTGGAAAGCCACCTTCCTTGCCATGGCTCCACACGGTGCTGGAGCTTCTGAAGATCTTGCTTTCTTTGAAGAAATTCATAAGAAAGCTTCTCATGATCGGCTAAGAGAGTGTTATGATGACTCTGAAGGTTATCAAACTTAGACTGAAGTCTTTGAAAATTATCAGTCAGAGTTTGAGTTTGATCCCTTTATTTACCCAACATATCATCGCTTTCATCTAGCATGTTTTGAACCTTTTCCAAAGCTTTTTTGTTGTTTAGTGGCAATAGAATCAAGTTTGGTATAGCTGGGTCCAAATTCATCACCAGATTCATCATCACTACACTCAAATGAGTAAGATTCGGTTACCTTGGCACATTTTGCCATGAGGCATGGTGCAGAGGATGATGGTTCAGTATCGAAAGTCATCGTTTTGAGCAATTCCTTGAAGTCCTCAAACCAGGGATCATGACGAGTTCGATGACCTTCATAGACGTCAGAGAGTCGGTCCCAGATAAGCTTCGCATTGCAGGGATGCATAATGTTCCTGAACTGATTTCAGGATAAGCAGGAGCAGATGATGTCCTTCGCCATGATGTTAAGTCGAGTGTACTTGCGACTATCATCACCCTCCGCCATCTTGCAAAAATCGGTAACACCAATCTCAGTGATGGTCCACAGCTCGCTGTTCATCGCCATGAGGCGCTTATTCATCATGGCCTTCCATTTGGGATAATCATGATCGTCAAAGATGGGGCATGTCACTTTCTTCATTCCTGCGGTCGACATAACTAAACTCCGGGTGGTTAAACCAAAATCACACAGAACATGGGAGTACCTTGCTCTGGTACCAATTGAAAGTGCGTTATGTCGACTAGAGGGGGGTGAATATGCGATTTTTACAAATTCGTAACTGTGGAAATTCAAGGTGAGGAATTTCCTAAGTCACGAACAACTAGCAGCGGAATAAGCACTTAGATGCAAGCGTAACAGAGCAGTAGCACAGTCATCATGATGAAATTAAAACAAGCATATAGTACAAGTAGCGTGAACACAGGATAAGCCGGCTGAAGACAAATTGGATGAAGAAATAGGATTGAAGAAATTGAGAAAGTCTTCAGTCAAAGTCTTCAAACAGCAGCGATCAAGTACTTCAACACAAGAATGAGGGAATGAAAGGGTTGAGGAAATAGAACCAGTAGCTTGGTGAGGATGATGATTTGGTAGACCAGTTCCAACTGCTGTGATAGTTGTACATCTAGTTGGAGTGGCTAGGTATTTAAACCTGAGGACACATAGTCCCGGACACACAGTCCTCATCGTATTCTCCTTGAGCTAAGATCACACAGACCTCGCCCAATCACTCGTGGTAAGTCTTCAGGTGACTTCCAAACCTTCACATACTCGATCACTCGGCGATCCACAATTTCCTCTTGGATGCTCTAGACCGTGACGCCTAACCGTCTTGAGGATGCATAGTCCTCAAAGGTAACAAGCGTCGGTTCCACACAGGAACAATCTCTTCAGTGATGCTCAATCACTTTGGGTTTGTAGGTGTTTGGGTTTGGGTTTTCCTCACTTGATGATTTTCGCTCGAAGTCCACGGAGGATGGGATGCTCTCAATGACAAGTGTCAGTTTTCTCTCGGAGCAGCCAGCCAACTAGTGATTGTAGGGGGCGGCTATTTATAGCCTAGGGAGCAGCCCGACATGATAAGACATAAATGCCCTTCAATGATATGACCGTTAGGTGGGAAGATATTTTGGGACAGCTGGCTCATAGCACAGCAATGGTCAAATATTTGATCTATCAAATTCCGCAGGGCTATCATGTTCCTCACTTTTAGGCAATCCGCACTGGCGAATTCCTAACTCCTCAGTCAGAACGAATTCCTCAGAGAGCAGAAGAACTCCGTCTCTGTCACTGAAGAAATTGACTGAACTGTATGAGATTTCCAATGGCTTCACTCGAAAGGATTGGGTAGGTGTAGGATTTTGAGATGATCATCACTTGGAAAGTTTTCCCTAGTTTTACCTTGATCCCCTTTATGGTGTTTCCTATAACTCAAGAAAGAGAAAAAAGAAACTACGAAAACAAAAGTCTCCACGCTTCATAATCCTTGCAGGAATATCAAGTCTTCACAGTCACACCAATTTCCTCACTTTCAAAGTCTTCAAGAAAACCAAAGTCTTCAGCTGAAGACATTCATTTTTAGGGGTCGACTTTCATCCTAAATATCAAACTCCTCATAGACTTATAGACCTGTGTACACTCACAAACTCATTAGCCCCTTAACCTATAAGTCTTCAATACACCAAAATCACTAAGGGGCACTAGATGCACTTACAATGAGGCTTATCCCATGATCGCATACAAGACTTGGAGTACAACGGAATAGAGATAGAGATAGAAAGTAGTTTAACTAGATACTAGTATATCTCTAACCAACTAACCCTATAACAGACTATATGCGCCAATTCCTAGGCCTACATGCGATATTTCAACAATCCCATCCCTTAACCGGATCTCATCGCACCGTCATCTAGCATGCCTCCAGCACGAGCCCAACGGCGCCTCTGTTTCGGTCCCTTCCCGCCGACCGAACCCCTTTTCCTCCACCGGCGACCCATACTTATATCGGCTCGTTCCAAGATCTTCTATGTTTTGGCCCATGATCACATTGTAGTTGACTCCATCTTTAAGTGGATTTGGAAATGTTCATGCATGATGAAGTTAAAGGTTTTTGGATGGCATCCAACTAATAGATCAATGCATTACTCCTCACTATTGAATAGACGTGATGGTGGTTCAGTTCATATTGAAATATACTCACTCAACATAAAGGCTCTCTCTTGTCTTTAGTAATGGAACAAGTTACATGTTTTTAGAAACAAGGCGATTGCCAGACCTTATATTAAGGCCCTTACAAGGTTCAATGTAAGAAAGGTACAAAAAAAGACATGCGACAAGCAACATGCAAAAGTAAAGGTTTTTATACAAGGCCAACAATGACCCATTGAGCAACGCAATGCTAAGCTAATGACGATATAACACTATAAGGATAGGATGATACGGATCAGCTGCCACCCTAGCTTGCGACGATTTGGCATGATGTCGACCAGAGCTCCCTGCACTTGATCTTTAGGTTTGTAGCTAGTGAAGGCATCAAACTATGCACGATCCTACCGCCTCGCCAAGGGTCTCCTAAGTTGCAACAGAACCACAATTTAATAGATAGGATCAGCCGGGTGTTTGAACACTTGGCCCTCTATTAGAACTTTGTTACGTGATGTGCCCAGAAAAGTGCGGCAAAACCAGCCCATGCTATTCTATTGTCCCTCCCTTGGGTATGGTTAAGTAATCGAAGCACGTCACTAAAACCAGCGGGTTTCCAAGAGCATCCCGATGCCTCTCTCGTAGAGCTCCATGCGGACACGCCTTAGTACATGTAATAAGAATGAGATATGATTATAGTCCTCTTCCATCCCACACTATGTACACAAGCCATCCGCAGAGCCATGATGCTTACAGACTTGATCACCACTAGGGAACCGATTCCGGGCCACTTGCCGTAGGAAGATCTTGATATTGGCCGGTATCTGATACGTCTCCAACGTATCTATAATTTTTTATTGCTCCATGCTATATTATCTACTGTTTTGGACCATATTGGGCTTTATTTTCCACTTTTATATTATTTTTGGGACTAACCTATTAACTGGAGGCCCAGCCCAGAATTGCTGTTTTTTGCCTATTTCAGAGTTTCGAAGAAACGGAATATCAAACGGAGTCCAAATGGAATGAAACCTTTGGGAACGTGATTTTCTCACCGAATATGACCCAGGAGACTTGGACCCTACGTCAAGAAAGCCAGGAGGTGGGCACGAGGTAGGGGGGCGCGCCCTACCCCCCAGGCGCGCCCCCACCCTCATGGGGCCCACAGAGCTCCACCGATGTACTTCTTCCTCCTATATATACCTACGTACCCCCAAACGATCAGAGATGGAGCCAAAAACCTAATTCCACCGCGGCAACCTTCTGTACCCACAAGATCCCATCTTGGGGCCTGTTCCGGAGCTCCGTCGGAGAAGGCATCCATCACGGAGGGCTTCTACATCATCATAGCCCCTCCGATGAAGTGTGAGTAGTTTACCTCAGACCTTCGGGTCCATAGTTAGTAGCTAGATGGCTTCTTCTCTCTTTTTGGATCTCAATACAATGTTCTCCCCCTCTCTCATGGAGATCTATTTAATGTAATCTTCTTTTTGCGGTGTGTTTGTTGAGACCGATGAATTGTGGGTTTATGATCAAGATTATCTATGAGCAATATTTGAATCTTCTCTGAATTCTTTTATGTATGATTGGTTATCTTTGCAAGTCTCTTCGAATTATCAGTTTGGTTTGGCCTACTAGATTGGTTTTTCTTGCAATGGGAGAAGTGCTTAGCTTTGGGTTCAATCTTGCGGTGTCCTTTCCCAGTGACAGTAGGGGCAGCAAGGCACGTATTGTATTGTTGCCATCGAGGATAACAAGACGGGGTTTTTATCATATTGCATGAACTTATCCCTCTACATCATGTCATCTTGCTTAAGGCGTTACTCTGTTTTCTTGAACTTAATACTCTAGATGCATGCTGGATAGTGGTCGATGAGTGGAGTAATAGTAGTAGATGCGGGCAGGAGTCAGTCTACTTGTCTCGGACGTGATGCCTATATACATGATCATACCTAGATATTCTCATAACTATGCTAAATTCTGTCAATTGCTCAACAGTAATTTGTTCACCCACCGTAAAATACTTATGCTCTTGAGAGAAGACACTCGTGAAATCTATGGCCCCCGGGTCTATCTACATCATATTAATCTTCCATAACTTTATTATTGCTTTGCTTTTTTACTTTTCCTTTTATTTTACTTTGCATCTTTATCACAAAAATACCAAAAATATTATCTATCATCTCTATCAGATCTCACTCTCATAAGTAACCGTGCAGGGATTGACAACCCCTATTCGCGTTGGTTGCAAGGAGTTATTTGCTTTGTGTAGGTACGAGGGACTCGCGCGCAGCCTCCTACTGGGTTGATACCTTGGTTCTCAAAAACTGAGGGAAATACTTACGCTACTTTGCTGCATCATCCTTTCCTCTTCGGGGAAATCCAACGCACTGCTCAAGAGGTAGCAAGAAGAATTTCTGGCGCCGTTGCCGGGGAGTCTACGCAAAAGTCAACATACCAAGTACCCATCACAATCCCTTATCTCTCGCATTACATTCTTTGCCATTTGCCTCTTGTTTTCCTCTCCCCCACTTCATCATTGCCGTTTTATTCGCCCTCTCTTTTCCGTTTGCCTTTTTCTCGCTTGCTTTTTGTTTGCTCGTGTGTTGGATTGCTTGTTTGTCATGATGGCTCAAGATAATACCAAATTGTGTGACTTTACCAATACCAACAACAATGATTTCCTTAGCACTCCGATTGCTCCTCTTACCAACACTAAATCTTGTGAAATCAATACTGCTTTGTTGAATCTTGTTATGAAAGATCAATTCGCCGGCCTTCCTAGTGAAGAGGCCGCTACTCATCTAAATAGCTTCGTGGATTTGTGTGATATGCAAAAGAAGAAAGATGTTGATAATGATATTGTTAAATTGAAGTTATTTCCTTTTTCGCTTAGAGATCGTACTAAAGCTTGGTTTTCCTCTTTGCCTAAAAATAGTATTGATTCTTGGAACAAGTGCAAAGATGCTTTTATCTCTAAGTATTTTCCTCCCGCTAAGATCATCTCCTCTTAGAAATGATATTATGAATTTTAAGCAACTTGATCATGAACATATTGCACAAGCTTGGGAGATAATGAAATTAACGATACGTAATTGCCCTACTCATGGTTTGAACTTGTGGATGATTATACAAAACTTTTATGCCGGATTGAATTTTGCTTCTACAAATCTTTTGGATTCGGCCGCGGGAGGCACTTTTATGGAAATCACTTTAGGAGATGCTACTAAACTCCTAGATAATATTATGGTTAATTATTCTCAATGGCACACTGAAAGATCTACTAACAAAAAAGTGCATGCGATAGAAGAAATTAATGTTTTGAGTGGAAAGATGGATGAACTGATGAAATTATTTGCTACTAAGAGTGTTTCTTCTAATCCTAATTATTTGCCTTTGTCTACTTTGATTGAGAATAATAATGAATCTATGGATGTAAATTTTGTTGGTAGGAATAACTTTGGTAACAACGCGTATAGAGGGAACTTTAATTCTATGCCTTATCCTAGTAAGCCTTCTAATAATTATGGAAATTCCTACAACAACTTTTATGGAAATTTTAATAAGATGCCCTCTGAATTTGAGACTAGTGTTAAAGATTTTATGAATTCACAAAAGAATTTTAATGCTTTGCTTGAAGAAAAAATACTTAAAGTTGATGAATTGGCAAGGAACATTGATAGAATTTATCTTGATGTTGATTCTTTAAAGCTTAGATCTATTCCTCCTAAGCATGATATCAATGATTCTCTCAAAGCCATGAGAATTTCCATTGATGAGTGCAAGGAAAGAACCGCTAGGATGCGTGCTACGAAAGATGCCTTTATTAAAGCGTGTTCTTCCAATTCCTATGAAAATAAAGATGAAGATCTAAAAGTTATTGATGTGTCCCCTATTAAATCTTTGTTTTGTAATATGAATCTTGATAATGATGGGACTGAATATGATCCACCTTTACCTAGAAGGCGTTCCAAGAATTTGGAGTATTTAGATCTTGATGATAAAATTGATAAAAGTGGGATTGAAGGAAGCAAAACCCTAGATGTTGCTAAACCCACTATTTTGGATTTCAAGGAATTTAATTATGAAAGTTGCTCTTTAATTGATTGTATTTCCTTGTTGCAATTCGTGCTAAATTCTCCTCATGCTTATAGCCAAAATAAAGCGTTTACTAGACATATCGTTGATGCCTTGATGCAATCTTATGAAGAAAAACTTGAGTTGGAAGTTTCTATTCCTAGAAAACTTTATGATGAGTGGGAACCAACTATTAAAATTAAGATTAAGGATCATGAATTTTATGCTTTATGTGATTTGGGTGATAGTGTTTCCACTATTCCCAAAACTTTGTGTGATTTGCTAGATTTCCGTGATTTTGATGATTGCTCTCTAAACTTGCACCTTGCGGATTCCACTATTAAGAAACCTATGGGAAGAATTAATGATGTTCTTATTGTTGCAAATATGAATTATGTGCCCGTAGATTTTATCGTTCTTGATATAGATTGCAATCCTTCTTGTCCTATTATTCTTGGTAGACCTTTCCTTAGAACGATTGGTGCAATTATTGATATGAAGGAAGGGAATATTAGATTCCAAATTCCATTAAAGAAAGGCATGGAACACTTCCCTAGAAAGAAAATAAAATTACCATATGAATCTATCATGAGAGCCACTTATGGATTGCCTACCAAAGATGGCAATACCTAGATATATCCTTGCTTTTATGCCTAGCTAAGGGCGTTAAACGATAGCGCTTGTTGGGAGGCAACCCAATTTTATTTTTAGTTTTTTGTTTTGTTTTTGCTTCTGTTTAGGAATAAATCTTTGATCTAGCCTCTGGTTAGATGTGTTTTTATGTTTTAATTAGTGTTTGTGCCAAGTTAAACGTATAGGATCTTCTTGGATGATAGTTATTTGATCTTGCTGTAATTTCCAGAAACTTTCTGTTCACGAAAATAATTGTTAAAAATCACCAGAACGTGATAAAATAGTGATTCCAGTTGCCGCTGATCAATAAACAAATTTCCTAGGTCTTCCTATTTTGGCTATTTTTTGGAGTTCCAGAAGTTTGCGTTAGTTACAGATTACTACAGACTGTTCTGTTTTTGATAGATTCTGTTTTTCGTGTGTTGTTTGCTTATTTTGATGAATATATGGCTAGTAAAATAGTTTATAAACCATAGAGAAGTTGTAATACAGTAGGTTTAACACCAATATAAATAAAGAATGAGTTCATTAAAGTACCTTGAAGCGGTCTTTTGTTTTCTTTCGCTAACGGAGCTCACGAGATTTCTGTTGAGTTTTGTGTTGTGAAGTTTTCAAGTTTTGGGTGAAATCTTTTGATGGATTATGGAACAAGGAGTGGCAAGAGCCTAAGCTTGGGTATGCCCATGTCACCCCCAAGATAATATAAGGACACTAAAAATTTGGGGATGCCCCGGAAGGCATCCCCTCTTTCGTCTACTTCCATCGGTAACTTTACTTGGAGCTATATTTTTATTCACCACATGATATATGTTTTGCTTGGAGCGTCTTGTATGATTTGAGTCTTTGCTTTTTAGTTTACCACAATCTTCCTTGCTGTACACAACTTTTGAGAGAATCATACATGAATTGGAATTTGTTAGAATACTCTTTGTGCTTCACTTATATCTTTTGAGCTATATAGTTTTGCTCTAGTGCTTCACTTATATCTTTTGGAGCACGGTGGTGGATTTGTTTTATAGAAACTATTGATCTCTCATGCTTCACTTAGATTATTTTGAGAGTCTTAAATAGCATGGTAATTTTCTTTAAAAAATCTTAATATGCTAGGTATACAAAAATAGTAAAAACTTTCTTATGAGTGTGTTGGATACTAAGAAAAGTTTGATGCTTGATAATTGTTTTGAGATATGGAGGTGATAATATCAAAGACGTGATAGTTGAGTAGTTGTGAATTTGAGAAATGCTTGTGTTGAAGTTTGCAAGTCCCATAGCATGCACGTATGGTAGACGTTATCTAACAAATTTGAAACATGAGGTGTTCTTTGATTGTCCTCCTTATGAGTGGCGGTCGGGGACGAGCGATGGTCTTTTCCTACCAATCTACCCCCCTAGGAGCATGTGCGTAGTGCTTTGGTTTTTGAGGGCTTGTAGATTTTTGCAATAAGTATGTGAATTCTTTATGACTAATGTTGAGTCCATGGATTATACACACTCTCACCCTTCCATCATTGCTAGCCTCTTCGGTACCGTGCATTGCCCTTTCTCACATTGAGAGTTGGTGCAAACTTCGCCGGTGCATCCAAACCCCATGATATGATACACTCTTTCACACATAAACCTCCTTATATCTTCCTCAAAACAGCCACCATACCTACCTATTATGGCATTTCCATATCCATTCCGAGATATATTGCCATGCAACTTTCCACCATTCTGTTTATCATGACACATTCATCATTGTCATATTGCTTAGCATGATCATGTAGTTGACATAGTATTTGTGGCAAAGCCACCATTCATAATTCTTTCATACATGTCACTCTTGATTCATTGCATATCCCGGTACACCGCCGGAGGCATTCATATAGTCATACTTTGTTCTAGTATCGAGTTGTAATCATTGAGATGTAAATAAATAGAAGTGTGATGGTCATCATTTTCTAGAGCATTGTCCAATAAAAGAGGCCAAAGAAAGCCCAAATAAAAAAGAGAGTCCAAAGAGGCCCAAATAAAAAAATGAGAGAAAAAGAGAGAAGGGACAATGCTACTATCCTTTGCCACACTTGTGCTTCAAAGTAGCACCATAATCTTCATGGTAGAGAGTCTCTTGTTTTGTCACTTTCATATACTAGTAGGAATTTTTCATTATAGAACTTGGCTTGTATATTCCAACAATGGGCCTCCTCAAGTGCCCTAGGTCTTCGTGAGCAAGCAAGTTGGATGCACACCCACTTAGTTTCTTTTGTTGAGCTTTCATACATTTATAGCTCTAGTTCATCCGTTGCATGGAAATCCCTACTTCTTGCATTAACATCAATCGATGGGCATCTCCATAGCCCATTGATTAGCCTCGTTGATGTGAGATCATCTCCTTTTTTGTCTTCTCCACATAACCCCCATCATCATATTCTATTCCACCCATAATGTTGTGTCCATGGCTCGCGCTCATATATTGCGTGAAGGTTTATAAGTTTGAGATTACTAAAGTATGAAACAATTGCTTGGCTTGTCATCGGGGTTGTGCATGATGAGAGCATTCTTGTGTGACGAAAATAGAGCATGACTAAACTATATGATTTTGCAGGGATGAACTTTCTTTGGCCATGTTATTTTGAGAAGACATAATTGCTTAGTTAGTATGCTTGAAGTATTATTATTTTTATGTCAATATGAACTTTTGTCTTGAATCTTTCGGATCTGAATATTCATACCACAATTAAGAAGAATTACATTGAAATTATGCCAAGTAGCACTCCGCATCAAAAATTCTTTTTTATCATTTACCTACTCGAGGACGAGCAGGAATTAAGCTTGGGGATGCCTGATACGTCTCCAACGTATCTATAATTTTTGATTGCTCCATGCTATATTATCTACTGTTTTGGACCATATTGGGCTTTATTTTCCATTTTTATATTATTTTTGGCACTAACCTATTAACTGGAGGCCCAGCCCAGAATGGCTGTTTTTTGCCTATTTCAGAGTTTCGAAGAAACGGAATATCAAACGGAGTCCAAACGGAATGAAACCTTCGGGAACGTGATTTTCTCACCGAATATGACCCAGGAGACTTGGACCCTACGTCAAGAAAGCCAGGAGGTGGGCACGAGGTAGGGGGCGCACCCTACCCCCCCAGGCGCGCCCCCCACCCTCGTGGGGCCCACGGAGCTCCACCGACGTACTTCTTCCTCCTATATATACCTACGTACCCCCAAACGATCAGAGACGGAGCCAAAAACCTAATTCCACCGCCGCAACCTTCTGTACCCACGAGATCCCATCATGGGGTCTGTTCTGGAGCTCCGCCGGAGAGGGCATCCATCACGGAGGGCTTCTACATCATCATAGCCCCTCCGATGAAGTGTGAGTAGTTTACCTCAGACCTTCGGGTCCATAGTTAGTAGCTAGATGGCTTCTTCTCTCTTTTTGGATCTCAATACAATGTTCTCCCCCTCTCTCATGGAGATCTATTTGATGTAATCTTCTTTTTGCGGTGTGTTTGTTGAGATGAATTGTGGGTTTATGATCAAGATTATCTATGAACAATATTTGAATCTTCCCTGAATTCTTTTATGTATGATTGGTTATCTTTGCAAGTCTCTTCGAATTATCAGTTTGGTTTGGCCTACTAGATTGTTTTTTCTTGCAATTGGAGAAGTGCTTAGCTTTGGGTTCAATCTTGCGGTGTCCTTTCCCAGTGACAGTAGGGGCAGCAAGGCACATATTGTATTGTTGCCATTGAGGATAACAAGATGGGGTTTTTATCATATTGCATGAATTTATCCCTCTACATCATGTCATCTTGCTTAAGGCGTTACTCTGTTTTCTTGAACTTAATACTCTAGATGCATGCTGGATAGCAGTCGATGAGTGGAGTAATAGTAGTAGATGCAGACAGGAGTCGGTCTACTTGTCTCGGACGTGATGCCTATATACATGATCATACCTAGATATTCTCATAACTATGCTCAATTCTGTCAATTGCTCAACAGTAATTTGTTCACCCACCATAAAATACTTATGCTCTTGAGAGAAGCCACTAGTGAAATCTAGGCCCCCGGGTCTATCTACATCATATTAATCTTCCATCACTTTATTATTGTTTTGCTTTTTACTTTTCCTTTTATTTTACTTTGCATCTTTATCACAGAAATACCAAAAATATTATCTATCATCTCTATCAGATCTCACTCTCGTAAGTGACCGTGAAGGGATTGACAACCCCTATTCGCATTGGTTGCGAGGAGTTATTTGCTTTGTGTAGGTACGAGGGACTCGCGCGTAGCCTCCTACTGGATTGATACCTTGGTTCTCAAAAACTGAGGGAAATACTTACGCTACTTTGCTGCATCATCCTTTCCTCTTCGGGGAAATCCAACGCACTGCTCAAGAGGTAGCAGTATCCTAGCCCCAAATTACAGAAAGATTAATTCTTGGGGTTTGTTTAAAACTATCCTTATAAAGCGTGTCCGTGGAGAATTGTCTAGATGGCTCAAGTTTCCAAGTAACCTAGTCCTTCCCATTGGACAAGCAATAGCCATTTAGTTTTTCCCTAAGGTTGTGCGATTCATTCATTTCCTCCTCTCCAAAAGTCCTCTAAAATGTAGGGCATCATGCCCCAGTGTTGAATGTGTTTTCTACCCAAACATCGGGATGGTTTGAAATTGCAAACTGTCACGGGAAAGTATCACACAAAGGTTTAGCATCACACCACACATCCAACAAAACATTTATAGGTCACCCATCATGAACCACAAACTTGGTTCATAATCTCAAGAGGTGTTGAACTTTTTTGGATTGCCCTTGTGAATTGGTATCTACTATTAGCCCTAATCTTCGTCCCATCATTTTAAAGGTATTGGGATAAGTTACATGTTCAACCTATTGCTCGCTGTAGCAGGCAAAAAAATGCATTTTCTTACAATCACTGGACTTATGCCATCCAGCGCTGACCAATGTTGTTTTGGTGAAGCTCACATCAATATGGAACTTTCTCTTGAGCAACTATAGAGCCGACGTGTTATATAATTACTAAGTGTACTGATGCATCTTCCATAACTAACAATGATATACGTTATACAGAAAATTAGAAAATGTCCTGGTGTGACTTCATTATATGAAAAATAGCCATACCAAGTGTTCCATTGCGGTCTATGAAAAAAAAGGGAGTGGGGGCATTTCCTATGTTCTCCTGCAATCTTTGCCTTGGTGTGTTTGGGTTTGTGCAAATGGACAGGTGACCAGTGAATCATATTTTGTATAAGGCCAATCTAGATTATGCTCGATCCGTCTATGACTCTAAGCACTCGAGTTAATTCCGTGTGATGAGACTGACAAACAGGTATTTTTTGTATCCACAAAGATCACCCCGGGAGATGGCCTTCCTAATATATATTTTTCTTTTCAATTTAAAAGCAGCTTCTATTTTGCACTTGCAAACAGAAGTCGAGATTACACTAAAAAGTTGGTGACCTCTATTCATATTGATGGATCAATTTTATACTAGCATATGCTTACATGGTAATCTCTACATGTGTAATGTATACTAGCATGTTATTATTTTAATAACTATTCCTATTTTTGGTTCTTGCACGCCCAGTAGCAAAAGCTTATTCATTGTTAGTTTCATGTATGTCCTTTTTGGGAACAGTATATCATGAATTATGTGCATAGTCCTCGAAGACTAGGTGCCTGAGAGGCTCACCAAATGTGGTTCCTTCAAGGCATTTTTTTAGGAATGGCAGAGGCCCTACTTGCCTCTTATCATAACCAAATAATTCCATACCTTTTTCCAGCTAGCGCTGGAAACACATTGGTAGATTTAACACCTCACATCTTAAACTGTATTTGAAAAGAAAAGCTTTGATCTTAATATTTGTTCATTATGTGTTACAAAAAAAATTACTGGACAGTTGTCCTCTCGAATAGTAACTTTGACACATGCTCTTAATCTATTTCGGATTTGTTCACCCCAAAATAGAGTATATACTCGCCATTGACATTCAGAGCATTCCACGCATTTTTTATGAGGTGTTGATAGGAAACCTTTGTTTCCTCGTAAAATGTCGTCCATTTGTTAGACATAACTACTAATCTTATAAGCACACCATTGATGGATACAATTTCCTGGGTATGGTATTAAATCCAGTGGAAGAATATATATTTTGTTTATCTGGTATTACTTTTGTTACTTCCCAAGTCTGAAATAAGAAGGCAAGAAGGTACTTAAGCAGTATGAGAAAGAAAGACCGGGTCCCCTTCTCTAAGAAGTTTCCTAATGTGGATCCTTGCCAATATAATTCTTGAAGAAGTGTTAGCCTTTGAGTCGGAGGACCGACCAACTACTGAAGAGGAAGATCTTTGGTGCTATTTTATCGTTCTAATGTCTTGGTTTCTTCTCTGCTTGCATCATTAGTTTGTTATGCTTATATGTAGTAAGTAGTGATATTTCCTTCGATGTTTATATTTTGTAACACATTGACTGATCCATACTATAAAAGCATTTACAAGACAGGGAGAACATCCTATGAGCCAAACAGAAAAGGGGAGTATGATCCTAATTTTCTTGGAGCACAATGATAAGGTGTATAGGAACAAGCATGCAATAGTGATTGTGGCCTCTATTTTTATACTACTTTAAAAAGATGTAAGGTTCTGTCTTGCGTATTGTTTTGTGAGTCATGCCTCATTCAAGTTGGATGCTTGTCTGATTTCATTGTTATGGCAATATTTTAATATTGTATCCCCATTGCAATGCAAATGCAATGTCTCGTTTTGTCCATCCTCCTTGCCTCGTTCAACTCAGAAAATCGGCTGGTTTAATTGTTATGGCAGTTTTTCCATGTTGCAACGCACAGGCAATTTCCTATAACTTATGAAAGGAGTGAAGTGGTCATTAAACTATTTCACAGGTGTCACATAGGTCCTCAAGCTATGAAAAGTGTAATCTAGGTCCTTAAAGTGCAATATGTGTGTCATCCAGGACCTCAAACTATTTCAGAGGTGTCACGTAGGTCCTAGAACTATTTCAAAGGTGTCACACTTATTGCACTTATTGCACTTCTAGGACATTCGAGGACCCGACTGACACTTTACATAGTTAGAGGACCTACGTGACACTTCTGAAATATTTCAAGGACCTATGATGCACTTCACTCCTATGAAAGACTATTGTTATTTTCCCAGTATCATTACAGCAAAACAAGAATGACTAACATATGCACTGACTCCATCAACAAAATGGGACTAGAGCACAAGATCACCCATATAGGATATTTCCAAGCATACAAGAGAATGACAATGAAATGTTGAACTAAATATTGTTCGAACCACAAACAAAGACAAGCAAGTGAAGTTACAATCAAGAAAGAGATATTTAATGGTCTTCCATTGATTACAAAATTATCTAAGTAGGGGTCACTTCTAAAAACACACCAATAGAAAATGTTAGTGTTGTTGTGATGCAAGATCACACGGATATGGTTGTCAATTCCTCTTGGGATAATATTTTAGTTTGTTCTAGTGTCGAAGACGTGGAGCTGGGGCCTTGTCTGAAAGGCTTTTACATTGCCATCATATTCCAGACTTCTACATTGCGATCATATTCCCTAATCCTATGTTCCTCGAGAAGGACTGCTTAAATGTACAAAAGTATTTGTCAGATTCAGTGTTGAACAAAGGGCACTTATGTTGGCATGAAGAAAGAGGAGTTGGAACTTTTGCAACTCCTACATGATGTATGTTTGGTTAAGAGCCACCAAGAGATGGAAACGACATAACTCATAGTATTGCTAAATTTTGTATGAGTATGACTTTTGATGGGGTGTTGGTTGAAGCTGTCATATGGGTCGACAATAATATATGAATATTCAATGTTATATGTTGAGTTGTTTTCAAAAGAATAAAGTGTAGAAAAACAATGTGCAACTTTTTTTAGACAATCATCACGCGAAGCTTTTTATTAAATCATCACAATGTTTACATAGACAAAATTAAAATCATCGGGCTAACCTAATCAAACATGGCGGCCAGCCCCTAAAGAAAGAGCATGCTTCGCTAAATTGTGAGCCTCAACATTCGAGCTCATATACTCATAACTAAAATTGCAACTAGTAAAAATGCTAGAATGATCAACAATTTCTCAAATAATTGCACCATAAATTGTGGCGCTTCTCTACTTGATATCCTCATTGACAACCTTGCAATGCGATGCCACATGGATCTGCTGCTCATAAAGATCATCCATTAGTGCTAGAGCTCATGTAGATGATTGCTTTTTTTTTTGGAGGGATATGTAGATGATTGCAGAGGATCCCAGATATGCCCCAAGAAAAAAAAAACAGTGTGTACAATTTTTGTTTTGAGACAAACAGTGAGTGTGTTCACTGCAGTGCCGAGCAGCCCAACACTTCCAATGGGGAATCCAGCGTATGTTCGGCCCGAACACCACTCGGGCCTTATATAAAGCCCTACACATCTTCCGCTGGGAAACAAGCCGACACACCCATCCGATCCTCTCTCTCTCTCTTCCCTTCAGAAGAAAAACCAAAAAAGTTGGGCCGTGCAAGGAAGGATCGGAGCCGCCGCGGGATGGGGCTGCCGCTGCCGCGTCGCTGCTGCAACTGCGGAGATCCGGTGACCATGCCCTACCTCGGCGGCCACGGAAGGGCGGCGGCGGCGGAGGGCGGAGAGCAGCGCCCTTCCTGGGTCTCCCATCTCGCCGCCGCGGACTTCTCCAAGCCGTGCTCCAGGGACCGCGTCTGCGACACGTGCGGCGGCGCCGCCTTCTGCGGCCACTGCTGCGAGGAGCACCACCGCGGCCACGTCACCTGCCCCGCCCCCACCGAGGACGACGCCACCGACCACCGGAGGGATTCCTTCTGCATCGGCTGCCGCGTCGCGTTCTGCTCCGAGCTGTGCGCGCACCACGGCGTGAGCCACGAGATCATCCCCGTCGACGAGTACGAAGGATGGCACTGCGCGCGATGCACCGGGTCGGAGCAGTGGTTCTCCATCTTCGCTGGCGTCCGGTCTCCACGAGATCCATGGATTCGGGGTTTTTACTCTCGAATTGATTGATCGTGCCAGTTGATTCGGGGTTCCCCGACTGGTTTGGCTATCCTGCAGACCTTCCAGGACAACGAGGGCAATCTGCTGGTGCCGCTGCACCGGAAGCCGGCTGCAGTTGCAAAGCCGGTCAAGGACGAACCGTGCCTTCCTCGGTGGATGTTCGAGCTCGTCACCACCGACTTCGCCAAGACCTGCGCCCGGGACCGGGTGTGCAACACCTGCGGGGGCGCCGCCTTCTGCGGGCATTGCTGCGGAGAGCACCACCGAGGCCACGACACCACCGCCCCCATCCCGGAGGAGAAGGGCGGCTCGGAGGCGGCCGTGGTGCACCGGAGGGACTCGTTCTGCACGGGCTGCCGCGTGGCGTTCTGCTCCGACCTGTGCGCGCACCACGCAAGCGGCGAGGGTCACGAGGTCATCCCCATCGACGAGTTCATCGAGTGGCACTGCGTGCGATGCACCGGTTCCGAGTGGTGGTTCCCCGCACTGCACTGCAAGCTCAGGCTGGTCGGTGACTTGATCGATCAACCATGCCGTGTTTTACTGTTAGATCGATCTGGGAGTGGTTGGTAGTTTCTTTGTCTGTTGATTCTTAATTTGGCTGCAGGCTTTCGTGGACGAGCATGGCAACCTGTTCGTACCTTTCCAGTGGATCAAGAATGGTGAGGACGGCGAGGAGTTGCCTTGGTGGATGACTCACCTCGGGACCGCAGACTTCTCCAAGACGTGCACCAGGGACCGCGTCTGCAACACCTGCGGCAGCGCCGCTTTCTGCGAGCACTGCTGCGGGGAGCACCACCGAGGCCACGACACCATCGCCGCCGCCACGAACGAGATGGAGAGTTCGGTAGCACCCGCGGGGTACCGGAGGGACTCGTTTTGCATCGGTTGCGGCCTCGCCTTCTGCTCCGAGCTGTGCGGGCACCACGCGGGTGGCGAGGGCCACGAGATCATCCCCGTCGACGTCTACGGCGACCGGCACTTCCTGCGATGCACCGGGTCAGAGTGGTGGTTCGCCTCCGCCTTCGGCGACATCGAGGTCTGTAACGCGATCGATCGGCACCCTCCTGTGACTCTTAATATGACAGTAGTTGTAGTTACGTTCTTTGCTGATTGGGAATTTGGGATATTGGGTTGCATTGGTGGTGCAGACTTACGAGGACAAGGACGGCAACCTGATGGTGCCCGGGGAACGAAAGCGGTCCATGATCCCGGAGCCGGGCCTGAGGTACGCCACTCGCCACTGCGGAGGAACCACCGTGCCGCCGGCAGCGGCGAACCCGGTCGACTTCTAGGAGATCGACCGATGGGGGTGAGGGTGAGGCTCGTTAGCTAGTGAGGGAGTGGTGATTGCCTGGCCATTACATCTATGATCTCGAATATTGCGTGGCGTACTGGCGTTGGATTTGAACCACCATGATCGAGGAACTTCGGAACTGTTTGAAAGTGTCGTCAGTTGGATACGTTTCGTGTCTACTTTGAAATGCCTAGATCTTGAGATCGTTGAGCCATTTTTACATGTGGTTGTGGTTAAGCATGCGAAAGAATGTCGAACCATCTACGGCATGTTGAACTATATGCTGATCAGAGCTATGGAATTCCTTGTTGATCTATATGTTGCTAGCATCTTTTGTCTTCTATTCGAGCTTTTGATCTGAAGTTTTCGTTAATTGGTTGGCGCATCCGTGTATGTGATGGTATTCAGTTGTTGAGGTGCTTCGGTAGGAGGTTTGGGGCTTGTAATGCTGATTTTGGTTCATGCATTGTTATTCCTTGCTTTTGTTAGCTTCCCTGAATGTTAGATATTGTGTGTTACAAATTCTGGGTGATTCAGTAGTACTTACTTGCTCTGTTCACAAATATAAGATGTTTTGCATATTTCAATAGAGACTACATGCGGATAGAAATAAGTGAACAAACACACTAGACCGTGTTTATATACCTTCAGTTCAGAAAAGAGTTAAACTATCTTATACTCTTTGAACAGAGGGAGTCATACTTTTTGAACCAGCGTAAACTGAGTTTATTTCTTGGTACAAATTTAATGGGTGCAAGTTCCTTGATTATGCAGTGAAAGTGAATTTTGTTTGCTGTGCCAACCTGAGTGGCTGGGCCCATTGTTTAACAGCATAATTGGTTCGTTGCCAAAAAATAACCTAGTCTAGCAAGCCAAATAAATTCAACAACTTTAGTGGGTCAAAAGGGTATTGTTGGAGTTAAGTGACTAAATTAAACCGTCTCAACAGGTTTAGTGATTATTGGCGCCTTTTGTCCTAAGCCGCAAATCTAACATTGATGTTAATTTTTTTAAGTATTATAATAAAGTTCAGATATTGAAAAGTTTATATATTGTGATTTTTTTTGAAAAAATCGAATATCTGAATAAAATATTAATCTCATATTTAAAATTTATTTCCTACATACAAAAATATATTCAAGTATTTAGAGAAAAAGGTTATATGTTTCAAAAAAAGAGGAAAAACACGCAACCTTAAAAAGAGAAGCAAAGATAAGAACAAAGAAATTAAAATGAATAAAAGAAAAAAGAAAAAGGAGAATGTAGAAATAAAAATTGAAAAAAGAAGGAATTGGGTTGGGCCCAGGACTGAGTGGTAGCCCAGTGCAAGGTCGTTGTCGCGTACCTTGCAGACCGGAGTTCAACTCTTTGTCAGGAATGAATTTTGGTGATCTCACCTGGGTGGGTTTCTTCTATAAAATATGTCATGGGTGCTAGTGCCTATGGATATCTTTTTTTTTTACTATCTCACGCATTGAGCTGAAATCACTAGGTACATTTAAATGCCTGTGGTAGGGGTCGTTGCACCACTTGTTGCCACCATAGAGTTTTGGTGGGATTATTTTCCACTGGATTGAGATGGAAGGTTGTTTGTACCCCCCCCCCCCGGTTTCTTTTTATTTGTATATGAAATTTGTTTGAAGTCAAATTGCATACAATATGAAAGTTATATAGTATGAAAACTAAATTCATGATGCATATGATGATGTTGATTTGTACGGTGAATGTTGATATCTTTTCTATAATATTGGTCAAACTGTACGAAGTTTGATTTAAACAATTTTTGTATGCAGACTAAAAAGAAACAGATGATGTGTGTGCTTTTCTTTTACAAGATTCGAACATCAAATCAAAATATCTATTGAACTGAATGTTCAACCGTTTTATCACTGCATCCTTTGGGTCTATATCTTTAAAACTAGACCACGTGTTAATAGGCTTCAACACCATATATCAAAATATAAGGTGTATAGTTTTTTTAAATCAAACTTTTCTATGTTTGACCAAGAGTATAAATAAAAATAATAATAACCACAATATCAAATCAATATTATTAGATTCATTATAAAATATTTATTTTCCATTTTTTATTGATGTTCATATTTTTCCTATAAACTTGGTCAAACATTAAAAAAGTGTTAGACTTTTTACAGTAACTAGTAAATGCGTATGTGCAATGCACATCAATATCAGGGAAAAAATAATTACACAATGGCATTAGATAGGATATCAATTACTCCCTCCATTTCTTTTTAGTCTGCATATAACTTTTGTTTGAAGTCAAAATATCTCTATTTTGACCAAACTTATAGAAAAAAAAGTATCAACATTTACAAGGCCAAAGGAAAATCTTCATTTATGGAACGTAGTTTCATATTATGTATACTTATTTTAGATGTTGATTTTTTAATACAAATTTGGTCAAAGTTTGACTTGATACAAATCTTCTGTGCGAAGTAAAAAGGAACGAAGGGAGTACGCATTAATTGTGTGATAGTGAAGATATTGATATTCGGTATGAAATTATTTGCACGCTAAACATGTTGAGCGCTCACCATTCGAGCAATATAGATTATTGGATTGACATGGTTTGATGACCAAGATTTGTTGGACCCGTCACTTTAGGTCTTTTTATATTGGTATATGAAGGAAATATGCCCTAGAGGCAATAATAAAGTTGTTATTTATGTTTCCTTATATCATGATAAATGTTTATTATTCATGCTAGAATTGTATTAACCGAAAACTTAGTACATGTGTGAATACATAGACAAACAGGGTGTCCCTAGTATGCCTCTACTTGACTAGCTCGTTAATTAAAGATGGTTATGTTTCCTGACCATAGACATGTGTTGTCATTTGATCAACGGGATCACGTCATTAGATAATGATGTGATGGACAAGACTCATCCGTTAACTTAGCATAATGATCGTTTAGTTTTACGGAAATGTTAACGCCCATACGTGTGGGCGTTTGCATCTCGCCCACACGCGTGGATCCACGTCCGTTCGTGAGCGCACGAATCTTGGCATGTTTCTAGTGCCACGTAGGACTGGCCTGGTGTGTGGGCGTTCAGCCGGTCGCCCACACGGCCATTTCACCACACAGGAGGGGCTGGTGTGTGGGCGTTCAGCAGTTCACCCACACGCCACTTTGCACGCACACACAAGGGCTAGTGTGTCAGCATTTGCCATCTCGCCCACACGCCCGTCTCCTCTCCCACACCCAAGCTGCTAGTTGCCATGTGTTTTGCAGTGCACATGGCAACTGCCCCTAGTGTGCTTTATAAGCAGGTGGCAACTCTCCTCTTTTTACCCGAGTTTGCCATGTGTTTTGCAGGGTACACGGCAACTGCCTAGTGTGCACGTAAGCAGATGGCAACTCTCTTTTACCGAGTTGCCATATGTTTTTGCATGGTACATGGCAACTGCCCTAACGTGCATGTACATGCAACTGCCCTAACATGCACATAAGCAGATGGCAACTCTTCATTTTTACATGGCAACTGCCCTAACATGCTTGTGAGCACATGGCAATTCTCTCAACTGCCTAGTGTTAGTATGTCGCAACTCCTAAAGTTATGAAATCATGGCAACTACATTAGATTAGACCATACATGGCAACTGCAGTTGAGCAACCATGGCAACTGCAGTTGTCCGACATGGCAACCGTAGTTCAGCGACATGGCAACTGGAGTTAAACGAACATGGACGAGGGTCTGGACCATGGCAACTGCAGGCGCGCGGTGACCGTCACGCGTGGCGTGCGGGACCAGGAGGTACGAGGCCTGACATACGGGTGTGTGGGCGTTATCTACTTCACCCACACGCACGCGTGTGAGAGGGATCGGGAGGGGGAAAAAGAGGCGTGTGGGCGTTAGTTGTTTTACCCACACGTAGGTGTGTGGGCTGTTCCTCTTATACACCACACAAAATGTGTGGGCGGACTCCCTAACGTCCACACGTGTGGCACTTATCGACGTCCTAGTTTTATTGCTATTGCTTTCTTTATGACTTATACATATTCCTCTGACTATGAGATTATGCAACTCCCGAATACCGGAGGAACACTTTGTCTGCTATCAAACGTCACAACGTAACTGGGTGATTATAAAGATGCTCTACAGGTGTCCCCGATGGTGTTTGTTGAGTTGGCAAAGATCGAGATTAGGATTTGTCACTCCGAGTATCAGAGAGGTATCTCTAGGCCCTCTCGGTAATGCACATCACTATAAGCCTTGCAAGCTATGTGACTAATGAGTTAGTTGCGGGATGATGCATTACGAAACGAGTAAAGAGACTTGCCGGTAACGATATTGAACTAGGTATGATGATACTGACGATTAAATCTCAGGCAAGTAACATATCGATGACAAAGGTAATAACGTATGTTGTTATGCGGTTTGACCGATAAAGATCTTCGTAGAATATGCAGGAGCCAATATGAGCATCCAGGTTCCGCTATTGGTTATTTACCGGAGATGTGTCTTGGTCATGTCTACATATTTCTCGAACCCGTAGGGACCGCACGCTTAACGTTCGATGACGATTTGTATTATGAGTTATGTGTTTTGGTGACCGAAGTTTGTTCGGAGTTCCGGATGAGATCACTGACATGATGAGGAGTCGTGAAATGGTCGAGAGGTAAAGATTCATATATTAGAAGGTAGTATTTGGACATCAGAATGGTTCCGAGTGATTCGGGTATTTTTCTGGAGCACCGAGGGGTTACCGGAACCCCCCGGGGAAGTGTTGGCCCAACATGGGCCTAAGGGAGAGAGAGGGAAGCCCGCGGGGGGTGGCCACGCGCCCCCCTCCTTGGGAGTCCGAATAGGACAAGGTGGAGGGGGTGGCCACGCGCCCCCCTCCTTGGAAGTCCGAATAGGACAAGGAGGAGGGGGCGGCGCCCCCCTTCCCTTTGCCTCTCCCTCTCCTTCCTATTCGCTCCGGTGGAAGAAAGGAAAAAGGGGGTGAATCCTACTTGGACTAGGAGTCCAAGTAGGACTTCCCCCCATGGCGCGCCCCTCCTGGCCGCCGGACTCTCTCCCCCTCCTTTATATACGTGGGCAGGGGGCACCCCAAAGACAACAGCTGTTTCTTAGCCGTGTGCGGTGCCCCCTCCACAGTTTACCACCTCGGTCATATTGTCGTAGTGCTTAGGCGAAGCCCTGCACGGATAACATCACCAACACCGTCGCCATGTCGTCGTGCTGATGGAACTCTCCCTCGACCCTCTATTGGATCAAGAGCTCGAGGGACGTCATCGTGCTGAACGTGTGCTGAACACGGAGGTGCCGTACGTTCGTTACTTGGATCGGTTGGATCGTGAAGACGTTCGACTGCATCAACCGCGTTAACTAAACACTTCTGCTTTCGGTCTACGAGGGTACGTGGACACACTCTTGAAGGAAATATGCACTAGAGGCAATAATAAAGTTGTTATTTATATTTCCTTGTATTATGATAAATGTTTATTATTCATGCTAGAATTGTATTAACCGGAAACTTAGTACATGTGTGAATACATAGACAAACAGAGTGTCACTAGTTTGCTACTTGACTAGCTCATTGAATCAAAGATGGTTATGTTTCCCAGCCATAGACATGAGTTGTCATTTGATTAACGGGATCACATCATTAGAGAATGATGTGATTGACTTGACCCATTCCGTTAGCTTAGCACTTGATCGTTTAGTATATTGTTATTGCTTTCTTCATGACTTATACATGTTCCTATGACTATCAGATTATGCAACTCCTGAATACCGGAGGAACACTTTGGGTGCTACCAAACGTCACAACATAACTAGGTGATTACAAAGGTGCTCTACAGGTGTCTCCGATGGTACTTGTTGAGTTAGCATAGATCGAGATTAGGATTTGTCATTCCGATTGTTGGAGAGGTATCTCTGGGCCCTCTTGGTAATGCACATCACTATAAGCCTTGCAAGCAATGTGACTAATGAGTTAGTTGCGGGATGATGCATTACGGAACGAGTAAAGAGACTTGCTGGTAGCGAGACTGAACTAGGTATGGAGATACTGACGATAGAATCTCGGGCAAGTAACATACCGATGACAAAGGGAACAACGTATGTTGTTATGCGGTTTGACCGATAAAGATCTTCATAGAATATGTGGGAGCCAATATGAACATCCAGGTTCTGCTATTGGTTATTAACCGGAGATGAGTCTCGGTCATGTCTACATAGTTCTCGAACCCGTAGGGTCCGCACGCTTAACGTTCGGTAACGATCGGTATTATGAGCTCATGTGTTTTATGTAACGAAGGTAGTTTGGAGTCCCGGATATGATCACGAACATGACGAGGAGTCTCGAAATGGTCGAGATATAAAGATTGATATATTGGACGACTATATTTGGACGTCGGAATGGTTCCGGGTGAGTTCGGGCATATACCGGAGCACCGGGAGGTTACCGGAACCCCCCGGGAGGTATATGGGCCTTATTGGGCCATAGTGGGAGAGAGGAGAAGGGAGCAATGGAGGGGGCGCCCCCCCCCCAAGTCCAATCCAAATTGGGAGCCCCCCTTTCCTTCCTCCTTCCTCCCCCTTCCTTCTCTCCTAATCCAACTAGGGAAGGGGGGAATCCTACTCCCGGTGGGAGTAGGACTCCCCTTGGGGCGCGCCTAGGAGGCCGGCCCCTCCCCCTCCTCCACTCCTTTATACACGGGGGAGGGGGCACCCCATAGACACACAAGTTGACCATTGATCTCTTAGCCGTGTGTGGTGCCCCCCCCACCATAATCCACCTCGGTCATATCGTCGTAGTGCTTAGGCAAAGCCCTGCGCCGATAGCTTCATCATCACCGTCATCACGCCGTCGTGCTGACGAAGCTCTTCCCCGACACTCTGTTGGATCGTGAGTTCGTGGGACGTCACCGAGCCGAACATGTGCAGATCACGGAGGTGTCGTACCTTCGGTGCTAGGATGGGTCGATCGTGAAGACGTACGACTACATCAACCGCGTTGTCATAACGCTTCCGCTTACGGTTACGAGGGTACGTAGACAACACTCTCCCCTCTCATTGCTATGCCTCACCATGATCTTGCGTGTGCATAGGAGTTTTTTTGAAATTACTACGTTCCCCAACAGTGGCATCCGAGCCAGGTTTATGCGTAGATGTTATATGCACGAGTAGAACACAAGTGAGTTGTGGGCGATAATAGTCATACTGCTTACCAGCATGTCATACTTTGATTCAGCGGTATTGTTGGATGAAGCGGGTCGGACCGATATTACGCGTACGCTTACGCGAGACTAGTTCTACCGATGTGCTTCGCACACAGGTGGCTGACGGGTGTCAGTTTCTCCAACTTTAGTTGAATCGAGTGTGGCTACGCCCGGTCCTTGTGAAGGTTAATACATGACATACTTGATGAAAAATCGTTGTGGTTTTGATGCGTAGGTAAGAACGGTTCTTGCTCAGCCCGTAGCAGCCACGTAAAACTTGCAACAACAAAGTAGAGGACGTCTAACTAGTTTTTGCAGGGCATGTTGTGATGTGATATGGTTAAGACATGATGCTAAATTTTATTGTATGAGATGATCATGTTTTGTAACGGAGTTATCTGCAACTGGCAGGAGTCATGTGGCAGTCGCTTTATTGTATGAAATGCAATCGCCATGTAATTGCTTTACTTTATCACTAAGCGGTAGCGATAGTCGTAGAAGCAATAGTTGGCGAGACGACAACGATGCTACGATGGAGATCAAGGTGTCGCGCCGGTGACGATGGTGATCATGATGGTGCTTTGGAGATGGAGATCAAAGGCAAAAGATGATGATGGCCATATCATATCATTCATATTGATTGCATATGATGTTTATCCTTTATGCATCTTATTTTGCTTAGTTCGACGGTAGCATTATAAGATGATCTCTCACTAAATTTCAAGGTACAAGTATTCTCCCTGCGTATGCACTGTTGCGAAAGTTCATCGTGCTGAGACACCACGTGATGATCGGGTGTGATAAGCTCTACGTTCACATACAACGGGTGCAAGCCAGTTTTGCACATGCAGAATACTCGGGTTAAACTTGACGAGCCTAGCATATGCAGATATGGCCTCGGAACAGTAAGACCGAAAGGTCGAGCGTGAATCATATAGTAGATAAGATCAACATAGTGATTTTTACCATTGAAAACTACTCCATCTCACGTGATGATCGGACATGGTTTAGTTGATATGGATCTAGTGATCACTTAGATGATTAGAGGGATATCTATCTAAGTGGGAGTTCTTAAGTAACATGATTAATTGAACTTTAATTTATCATGAACTTAGTACCTGATACTATTTTGCATGTCTATGTTGTTGGAGATAGATGGCCCGTGCTGTTGTTCCGTTGAATTTTAATGCGTTCCTAGAGAAAGCTAAGTTGAAAGATGAGGGTAGCAACTACACAGACTGGGTCTGTAACTTGAGGATTATCCTCATTGCTGCACAGAAGAATTACGTCCTGGAAGCACCGCTAGGTGCCAAACCCGTTGCAGGAGCAACGCTAGATGTTATGAACGTCTGGCAGAGCAAAACTGATGACTACTCAATAGTTCAGTGTGCCATGCTTTGTGGCTTAGAACGGGGACTTCAACGAAGTTTTGAACGTCATGGAGCATATGAGATGTTCCAGGAGTTGAAGTTAATATTTCAAGAAAATGCCCAGATTGAGAGATATGAAGTCTCCAATAAGTTCTACAGCTGCAAGATGGAGGAGAATAGTTATGTCAGTGAGCATATACTCAAAATGTCTGGGTATAACAATCACTTGATTCAACTGGGAGTTAATCTTCCGGATGATAGTGTCATTGACAGAATTCTTCAATCACTGCCACCAAGCTACATGAGCTTCGTGATGAACTATAACATGCAAGGGATGGATAAGACAATTCCCGAGCTCTTCGCAATGCTAAAGGCTGCGGAGGTAGAAATCAAGAAGGAGCATCAAGTGTTGATGGTCAACAAGACCACCAGTTTCAAGAAAAGGGTAAAGGGAAGAAAAGGGACTTCAAGAAGAACAGCAAGCAAGTTGCTGCTCATGTGAAGAAACTCAAGTCTGGACCTAAGCATGAAACTGAGTGCTTCTATTGCAAAGGGACTGGTCACTGGAAGCGGAACTGCCCCAAGTATTTGGCGGATAAGAAGGATGCCAAGGTGAACAAAGGTATATGTGATATACATGTTATTGATGTGTACCTTAATAATGCTCGCAGTAGTGCCTGGGTATTTGATACTGGCTCTGTTGCTAATATTGGCAACTCGAAACAGGGACTATGGATTAAGCGAAGATTGGCTAAGGACGAGGTGACGATGTGCGTGGGAAATGGTTCCAAAGTTGATGTGATCGCGGTCGGCACGCTACCTCTGCATCTACCTTCGGGGTTAGTTTTAGACCTGAATAATTGTTATTTGGTGCCAGCATTGAGCATGAACATTATATCTGGATCTTGTTTGATGCGAGACGGTTATTCATTTAAATCAGAGAATAGTGGTTGTTCTATTTATATGATTAATATCTTTTATGGTCATGCACCCTTGAAGAGTGGTATATTTATATTGAATCTCGATAATAGTGATACACATATTCATTATATTAAAGCCAAAAGATGCAGAGTTGATAATGATAGTGCAACTTATTTGTGGCACTGCCGTTTAGGTCATATTGGTGTAAAGCGCATTAACAAACTCCATTCTAATGGACTTTTGGAATCACTTGGTACTTGCGAACCATGCCTCATGGGCAAGATGACTAAAACACCGTTCTCCGGAACAATGGAGCGAGCAACAAATTTTTTGGAAATCATACATACTGATGTATGTGGTCCGATGAATGTTGAGGCTCGCGGCGGGTATCGTTATTTTCTCACCTTCACAGATGATTTGAGCAGAAATGGGTATATCTACTTAATGAAACATAAGTCTGAAAAGAAAAGTTCAAAGAATTTCAGAGTGATGTGAAAAATCATTGTAACAAGAAAATAAAGTTTCTACGATCTCATCGTGGAGGAGAATATTTGAGTTACGAGTTTGATCTTCATTTGAAACAATGCGAAATAGTTTCACCACTCACGCCACCCGGAACACCACAGCAAAATGGTGTGTCCGAACGTCGTAATCGTACTTTACTAGATATAGTGCGATCTATGATGTCTCTTACTGATGTACCGCTATCGTTTTGGGGTTATGCTTTAGAGACGGCTGCATTCACGTTAAATAGGGCACCATCTAAATCAGTTGAGACGACACCTTATGAATTGTGGTTTGGCAAGAAACCAAAGTTGTCGTTTCTTAAAGTTTGGGGCTGCGATGCTTATGTGAAAAAGCTTCAACCTGATAAGCTCGAACCCAAATCGGAGAAATACGTCTTCATAGGATATCCAAAGGAGACAATTGGGTACACCTTCTATCACAGATCTAAAGGCAAGACATTGTTTGCTAAGAATGGATCCTTTCTAGAGAAGGAGTTTCTCTCGAAAGAAGTGAGTGGGAGGAAAGTAGAACTTGCTGAGGTAATTGTACCTGCTCCCTTATTGGAAAGTAGTTCATCACAGAAATCTGTTCTTGTGACTCCTACACCAATTAGTGAGGAAGCTAATGATGATGATCATGTAACTTCAGATCAAGTTACTACTGAACCTCGTAGGTCAACCAGAGTAAGATCCGCACCAGAGTGGCACGGTAATCCTGTTCTGAAGGTCATATTACTTGACCATGATGAACCTATGAACTATGAGGAAGCAATGATGAGCCCAGATTCCACAAAATGGCTTGAGGCCATGAAATCTGAGATGGGATCCATGTATGAGAACAAAGTGTGGACTTTGGTTGACTTGCCCGATGATCGGCAAGCCATCGAGAATAAATGGATCTTCAAAAAGAAGACTGACGCTGACGGTAATGTTACTGTCTACAAAGCTCGACTTGTTGCGAAAGGTTTTTGACAAGTTCAAGGAGTTGACTAGGATGAGACTTTCTCACCTGTAGCGATGCTTAAGTCCGTCCGAATCATGTTAGCAATTGCCGCATTTTATGATTATGAAATTTGGCAAATGGATGTAAAGATTGCATTCCTGAATGGATTTCTGGAAGAAGAGTTGTATATGATGAAACCTGAAGGTCTTATCCATCCAAAGGATGCTAACAAAATGTGCAAGCTCCAGCGATCCATTTATGGACTGGTGCAAGCATCTCGGAGCTGGAATAAATGTTTTGATAGTGTGATCAAAGCATATGGTTTTATACAGACTTTTGGAGAAGCCTGTATTTACAAGAAAGTGAGTGAGAGCTCTGTAGCATTTCTAATATTATATGTGGATGAATATTGTTGATTGGAAATGATATAGAATCTCTAGATAGCATAAAAGGATACTTGAATAAGAGTTTTTCAATGAAAGACCTTGGTGAAGCTGCTTATATATTAGGCATCAAGATCTATAGAGATAGATCAAGACGCTTAATTGGACTTTTACAAAGCACATACCTTGATAAAGTTTTGAAGAAGTTCAAAATGGATCAAGCAAAGAAAGGGTTCTTGACTGTGTTACAAAGTGTGAAGTTGAGTCAGACTCAATGCCCGACCACTGCAGAAGATAGAGTGAAAATGGAAGGTGTTCCCTATGCTTCAGTCATAGGCTCTATCATGTATGCAATGTTGTGTACCGGACCTGATGTGTGCCTTGCTATTAGTTTAGCAGGGAGGTACCAAAGTAATCAAGTAGTGGATCACTGGACATCGGTTAAGAACATCCTAAAATACCTGAAAAGGACTAAGGATATGTTTCTCGTTCATGGAGGTGACAAAGAGCTCGTCGTAAATGGTTATGTTGATGCAAGCTTTGACACTGATCCGGATGACTCTAAGTCACAAACCAGATACGTATTTATATTGAACGGTGGAACTGTCAGTTGGTGCAGTTCTAAGCAAAGAGTCATGGCGGGATCTACGTGTGAAGTGGAGTACATAGCTGCTTCGGAAGCAGCAAATGAAGGAGTCTGGATGAAAGAGTTTGATGTCTACTACACACCCTTCTTCTTATAGACGTTGTTGGGCCTCCAAGTGCAGAGGTTTGTAGGACAGTAGCAAATTTCCCTCAAGTGGATGGCCTACGGTTTCTCAATCCGTGGGAGGCGTAGGATGAAGATGGTCTCTCTCAAACAACCCTGCAACCAAATAACAAAGAGTCTCTTGTGTCCCCAACACACCCAATACAATGGTAAATTGTATAGGTGCACTAGTTCGGCGAAGAGATGGTGATACAAGTGCAATATGGATGATAGATATAGGTTTTTGTAATCTGAAAATATAAAAACAGCAAGATAACAAGTGGTAAAAGTGAGCGTAAACAGTATTGCAATGCTAGGAAACAAGGCCTAGGGTTCATACTTCACTAGTGCAAGTTCTCTCAACAATAATAACATAATTGGATCATATGACTATCCCTCAGCATGCAACAAAGAGTCACCCCAAAGTCACTAATAGCGGAGAACAAACAAAGAGATTATGGTAGGGTACGGAACCACCTCAAAGTTATCCTTTCTGATCGATCTATTCAAGAGTCCGTAGTAAAATAACATGAAGCTATTCTTTCCGTTCGATCTATCCTAGAGTTCGTACTAGAATAACACCTTAAGACACAAATCAACCAAAACCCTAATGTCACCTAGATACTCCAATGTAACATCAAGTATCCGTGGGTATGATTATATGATATGTATCACACAATCTCAGATTCATCTATTCAACCAACACATAGAACCTGAAAGAGTGCCCCAAAGTTTCTACCGAAGAGTCAAGATGAAAACGTGTGCCAACTCCTATGCATAAGTTCACAATGTTACGGAACCCGCAAGTTGATCACCAAAACATACATCAAGTAGATCACGTGAATATCCCATTGTCACCACAGATAAGCACATGCAAGACATACATCAAGTGTTCTCAAATCCTTAATGACTCAATCCAATAAGAGAACTTCAAAGGGAAAACTCAATCCATTACAAGAGAGTAGAGGGGGAGAAACATCATAAGATCCAACTATAATAGCAAAGCTCGCGATACATCAAGATCGTGCCGAATCAAGTACACGAGAGAGAGAGAGAGAGAGAGAGAGAGAGAGAGAGAGCAAACACATAGCTACTGGTACATACCCTCAGCCCCGAGGGTGAACTACTCCCTCCTCGTCATGGAGAGAGCCGAGATGATGAAGAAGGCCACCGGTGAGGGATCCCCCCTCCAGCAGGGTGCCGGAACAGGGTCCTGATTGGTTTTTGGTGGCTACAGAGGCTTGCGGCGGCGGAACTCCCGATCTAGGTTATTTTCTGGAGGTTTCTGTATATATAAGAGGTTTTGGCGTCGAGAACAAGTCAGGGGGGTCTCCGGGCTGTCCACGAGGTAGGGGGCGCGCCTCCCACCCTCGTGGGCAGCCCGGGACTCTTCTGGCCAAACTCTTTTACTCCATGGCCTTCTTCTGGTCCAAAAATAAGATCCGTCAAGTTTCAGGTCAATTGGACTCCGTTTGGTTTTCTTTTTCTGCGATACTAAAAAACAAGGAAAAAACAGAAACTGGCACTAGGCTCTAGGTTAATAGGTTAGTCCCAAAAATCATATAAAATAGCATATAAATGCATATGAAACATCCTAGAAGGATAATATAATAGCATGAATACTTCATAAATTATAGATACGTTGGAGACGTATCAGCATCCCCAAGCTTAATTCTTGCTCGTCCTCGAGTTGGTAAATGATAAAAGAAACAATTTATGAAGTGTGAATGCCAGCAGGTGCACAAGTTTGATCAATGATAATTTCAAACACCTTTTCTAGCATCATTATATGTCATAACAGTAGCTCATATCATAAAGCTTCTCATGATCAAGTAACAAGCTATTCACATGTTAAAGTGTAGATCATAAACTTTCTTGAAAACTAACAAACAGTTCTCAGTCATCAAACAATTGCAATTCATCTTATTTTCAGGAAGGGTCTATGTAAGAGCTTTGATTTAGCAAATCTCACATACTCAACTATCATATAGTCTTCCATGATTGCTACCACTCAAAGCATGTTTTTAGAATAAATAGCATCCATCAAACACAGAGAAATATAGGGGCTTAATGTTTTGCCTCCCAACTTATTTATCATATAGATAATTGTGAACAATAATAATTCATGATCAAATATATTTGAATGGCCATATATGCTTAGATCTTTCTCCACCACATGATGCTTGCCAACTAAAAAGTAGGTTGGAATGAGAAGGAATACTACTGACTCTTGCATAAAACTAAAAGATAGGCCCTTCGCAGAGGGAAGCAGGGATTTGCAGAGGTGCCAGAGCTCGAAGTTAAAATAGAGATGAAAATAATTTTGAGAAGTATGCTTTCATTGTCAACATAACGACCAAGAGCTCCCAATATCTTCCATACTAGATACATTATAGGCAGTTCCCAAACATAAAGGTAAAGTTTTTACTCCCCCTCCACCAACAATCACACTCCACGGCTTGTCAGAAACAACGGGTGCCGTCCAACTATCAACAATCCTGGGGGAGTTTGTTTAAATTATTTGCGAATTTGTTGTTGATCTTTTGATCATAGGACTGGGCATCCCAGTTACCAGCCATTTTCTCATGAATGATGAGCGGAGTCCACTCATCGTGAGAATAACCCACCTAGCATGGAAGATACTGATAGCCCCTAGTCACTACATGAGCGATTCAGGCATATAAAGCAGGTTATTATTTGACGGTTTAGAGTTTGGCACACGCAAATTTACTTGGAACGGTAGGTAAATACCACATATAGGTAGATATGGTGGACACTCATGGAAGAAACTTGGTTCAAGGTATTTGGATGCACAAGCAGTATTCACGCTTAGTACAGACATTTTGGCTAGCAAAGGATTCTAAATAGCAAGCACCACATGTTAGAGGATCCATAACAATATAACTTCTATACAAATATACCCAAGCATAACTCATTATTTGTCTTCCTTGTCCAACTTCAACTAATTTGCTCAGGTTTGAAAATAATTAATGGGGATCACAATCATAGAAGATGTCCAAGATAGTATATTTATATGTGAAATCTCTCTTCCTTCAATATTCTTTCATGAATTGTTCAAGTGACAAATACAATGTTTGCTAACCTTCAAAAAAATTACCACCTCTACTTCTTATATGTGAAGGCATTACTCCTCATGGGAAAGGCATATGAAACATATATACTTTCAGATTTATGGCACTCAAATCATTCAACCATTTACTCATAGGATATAAGCGAAGCACACGAGTAAATGACAAACTACTCCAAAAAGATATAAGTGAAGCTCAATGGGTAGTTGAATAATTATGTAACTATGTGAAGACTCTCTAACATTTAAGAATTTCAGATCTTGGGATTTTATTCAAACAGCAACCAAAACTAAAGAAAATAAAATGATGCTCCAAGCAAAACACATATCATGTGGTGAACTAAAATATAGCTCCAAGTAAAGTTACCGATGAACGAAGACGAAAGAGGGGATGCCATCCGGGGCATCCCCAAGCTTAGGCTCTTGGTTGTCCTCAAATATTACCTTGGGGTGCCTTGGGCATCCCCAAGATTAGGCTCTTGCCACTCCTTATTCCATAGTCCATCGAATCTTTACCCAAAACTTGAAAACTTCACAACACAAAACTCAACAGAAAATCTCATGAGCTCCGTTAGTGAAAGAAAACAAACCACCACTTAAAGTTACTGTAATGAACTCATTATTTATTTATATTGGTGTTAAACCTACTGTATTCCAACTTCTCTATGGTACATACCCTCCGATACTAGACATAAATTCACCAAAATAAGCAAACAACTCACGAAAAACAGAATCTGTCAAAAACAGAATAGTTTGTATTAATTTGTATCTAACGCAAACTTTCTTTAACTCAAAAGTTCTAACAAAATAGGACGACCTAGATAATTTGTATTGATCTACTGCAATTGGAATCAGTATTTTATCACATTCTGGTGATTTTTAACAATTGTTTTCGTGAGCAGAAAGTTTCTGAATTTTTCAGCAAGATCAAATAACTATCACCCAAGAAGATCCTATAGGTTTTACTTGGCACAAACACTAATTAAAACATAAAACCACATCCAACCAGAGGATAGATGAATTATTTATCGCTAAACAGAAACAAAAAGCAAGAAACAAAAATAAAATTGGGTTGCCTCCCAACAAGCGCTATCGTTTAACGCCCCTAGCTAAGCATGATGATTTCAATGATGCTCACAAAAAGATAATAATTGAAACATAAAGAGAGCACCATGAAGAATATGACTAGCAAATTTAAGTCTAACCCACTTTCTATGCATAGGGATTTTGTGAGCAAACAACTTATGGGAACAATAATCAACTAGCATAGGAAGGCGAAACAAGCATAACTTTAAAACTTTAAGCACATAGAGAGGAAACTTGATATTATTGCAATTCCTACAAGCATAGGATCCTCCCTCATAATAATTCACAGTAGCATCATGAATGAATTCAACAATATAACCATCACATAAAGCATTCTTTTCATGATCTACAAGCATAGAAATTTAATTACTCTCCACATAAGCAAAATTCTTCTCATTCGGAATAGTGGGAGTATCATAAGAGACTCGAATACTATAAATTGTTTACACATTAAAAGACTAATGTTCATAAAAAGGGTAATCATAATCATGACAAGTTTTATAAATATAATCATCACTACTTTTTATAGCATAAGTGTCATCACAATAATCATCATAAATAGGAGGCATGATATCATCATAATAAATTTGCTCATCAAAACTTGGGAGGCTAAAAATATCATCTTCATTAAACATAGCATCCCCAAGCTTGGGACAAACATTAATTGCAGCAAATATATTCTCAACCATGTCATTCTCATCAAACATAGCATCCCCAAGCTTGGGCCTTTTCATATCATAAGTATAATCACTCTCATCATTAATAGTATGGATAGCACCAATAGTATAGCAATTATCATCATCACAATGAGTAATAGGAGCAACATCATTTGGGAGGGATACCTTTCTACCTTTGTTTCTCCGTCTTTTCTTTTTCATCTTCACATCATGTGTGGGTTTAATCCTCCTTTTGGAGCTCCTTATTAATGAGATTGGTTGAATAGAAGGCTCCTCCTCATTACCTGATTCATCATCAGAAATAATAGGAGGATATTGGGAAGTCTCTTCCCTTTCATTAGTATTCTCTTCATCTTATATTTGTTTTCTTGTCTTTATGTAATTGGCAATATAAGGATTTCCAATGCAATTCACCGCACAATACATATAAATCTCTTCTAGATCAAAATCAAGAAATCTATCAAGATTAATTTTGGAATACCCTCAGTTATACGTTTCATTTCTTCATACCCCAAAAGAAGACTAAGCTCTTTATGATGCTCAAGGGTAATCAAGTTATCACAATTTTTGGACATGATTTGATCATGAAACAAATAGCATTGGAGCTTTAAATGACCATGTTCATTGCAAAGTTCACAAGGATGGCGATAAATATTGAATCTTTCAGCACAATCATCTAGCCTTTCTTGCAACCATTTAGTTTCCAAATACTTATGCCTCTTGCAAAATCTATCTTCCCTATTTGGTGTGTACTTGCAAGCTCTATGTATTCCACAAAAGTTGACATGCTTATAAGAGACATTTTCATCATGACTAGTGCAATCATCATTAGTACTATGGATATTCAAAGAATTCATACTATCAACATTGCAATCATGCTCATCATTCAAATATTTAGTGCCAAACATTTTAATGCATTCTTCTTCTAACATTTTGGCACAATTATCGGAATCCTTATTTTCATGAAAGATATTAAAAAGATGAAGCATATGAGGCACCCTCAATTCCATTTTTTTGTAGTTTTCTTTTATAGACTAAACTAGTGATAAAACAAGAAACTAAAAGATTCGATTGCAAGATCTAAAGATATACCTTCAAGCACTCACCTCCCCGGCAACGGCGCCAGAAACTGCTTGATGTCTACTACACAACCTTCTTCTTGTAGACGTTGTTGAGCCTCCAAGTGCATAGGTTTGTAGGACAGTAGCAAATTTCCCTCAAGTGGATGACCTAAGGTTTGTCAATCTGTGGGAGGCGGAGGATGAAGATGGTCTCTCTCAAACAACCCTGCAACCAAATAACAAAGAGTCTCTTGTGTCCCCAACACACCCAATACAATGGTAAATTGTATAGGTGCACTAGTTCAGCGAAGAGATGGTGATACAAGTGCAATATGGATGATAGATATAGGTTTTCGTAATCTGAAAATATAAAAACAACAAGGTAACAACTGGTAAAAGTGAGCGTAAACAGTATTGCAATGCTAGCAAACAAGGCCTAGGGTTCATACTTTCACTAGTGCAAGTTCTCTCAACAATAATAACATAATTGGATCATATGACTATCCCTCAGCATGCAACAAAGAGTCACCCCAAAGTCACTAATAGCGGAGAACAAACGAAGATATTATGGTAGGGTACGGAACCACCTCAAAGTTATCCTTTCTGATCGATCTATTCAAGAGTCCATATTAAAATAACATGAAGCTATTATTTCCGTTTGATCTATCCTAGAGTTCGTACTAAAATAACACCTTAAGACACAAATCAACCAAAACCCTAATGTCACCTAGATACTCCGATGTCACCTCAAGTATCCGTGGGTATGATTATACGATATGCATCACACAATCTCAGATTCATCTATTCAACCAACACATAGGACCTCAAAGAGTGCCCCAAAGTTTCTACCGGAGAGTCAAGACGAAAACGTGTGCCAACCCCTACGCATAAGTCCACAATGTTGCGGAACCCGCAAGTTGATCACTAAAACATACATCAAGTAGATCACATGAATATCCCATTGTCACCACAGATAAGCACATGCAAGACATACATCAAGTGTTCTCAAATCCTTAAAGACTCAATCCGATAAGATAAATTCAAAAGGAAAACTCAATCCATTACAAGAGAGTAGAGGGGCAGAAACGTCATAAGATCCAACTATAATAGCAAAGCTCGTGATACATCAAGATCGTGCCGAATCAAGAACACGAGAGAGAGAGAGAGAGAGAGAGATCAAACACATAGCTACTGGTACATACCCTTAGCCCCGAGGGTGAACTACTCCCTCCTCGTCATGGAGGAGTGCCGAGATGATGAAGAAGGCCACCGGTGAGGGATCCCCCCTCCGGCAGGGTGCCGGAACAGGGTCACGATTAGTTTTTGGTGGCTATAGAGGCTTGCGGCGACGGAACTCCCGATCTAGGTTATTTTTTGGAGGTTTCTGTATATATAAGAGGTTTTGGCGTCGAGAACAAGTCAGGGGGGTCTCCCGGCTGTCCATGAGGTAGGGGGAGCGCCCAGGGGGTGGGCGCGCCTCCCACCCTCGTGGGCAGCCCGGGACTCTTCTGGCCCAACTCTTTTACTCCATGGCCTTCTTCCGGTCCAAAAATAAGCTCCATCAAGTGTCAGGTCAATTGGACTCCGTTTGGTTTTCCTTTTCTGCGATACTAAAAAACAAGGAAAAAACATATACTAGCACTGGGCTCTAGGTTTTAGGTTAGTCCCAAAAATCATATAAAATAGCATATAAATGCATATAAAACATCCTAGAAGGATAATATAATAGCATGAATACTTCATAAATTATAGATACGTTGGAGACGTATCAGAGTTCATATCCGATCTAGGTGTCATACCTAGTGCATCGGGTCCAATGAAAATCTTTTGTGACAATACTGGTGCAATTGCCTTAGCAAAGGAATCCAGATTTCACAAGAGAACCAAGCACATCAAGAGACGCTTCAATTCCATCCGCGATCAAGTCAAGGAGGAAGACATAGAAATTTGCAAGATACATACGGATCTGAATGTTGCAGACCCGTTGACTAAGCCTCTCTCACGAGCAAAACATGATCAGCACCAAGGCTCCATGGGTGTTAGAATCATTATTGTGTAATCTAGATTATTGACTCTAGTGCAAGTGGGAGACTGAAGGAAATATGCACTAGAGGCAATAATAAAGTTGTTATTTGTATTTCCTTATATCATGATAAATGTTTATTATTCATGCTAGAATTGTATTAACCGGAAACTTAGTACATGTGTGAATACATAGACAAACAGAGTGTCACTAGTTTGCCTCTACTTGACTAGCTCGTTGAATCAAAGATGGTTATGTTTCCTAGCCATAGACATGACTTTTCATTTGATTAACGGGATCACATCATTAGAGAATGATGTGATTGACTTGACCCATTCCGTTAGCTTAGCACTTGATTGTTTAGTATATTGCTATTGCTTTCTTCATGACTTATACATGTTCCTATGACTATGAGATTATGCAACTCCCGAATACCGGAGGAACACTTTGTGTGCTACCAAATGTCACAACGTAACTCGGTGATTATAAAGGTGCTCTACAGGTGTCTCCGATGGTACTTGCCGAGTTGGCATAGATCGAGATTAGGATTTGTCACTCCGATTGTCGGAGAGGTATCTCTGGGCCCTCTCGGTAATGCACATCACTATAAGCCTTGCAAGCAATGTGACTAATGAGTTAGTTGCGGGATGATGCATTACGGAACGAGTAAAGAGACTTGCCTGTAGCGAGACTGAACTAGGTATTGAGATACCGACGATCGAATCTCGGGTAAGTAACATACCGATGACAAAGGGAACAACGTATGTTGTTATGCGGTTTGACCGATAAAGATCTTCATAGAATATGTGGGAGCCAATATGAACATCTAGGTTCCGCTATTGGTTATTGACCTAAGATGAGTCTCGGCATGTCTACATAGTTCTCGAACCCGTAGGGTCCGCACGCTTAACGTTCGGTGACGATCGGTGTTGTGAGTTCATGTGTTTTGATGTACCGAAGGTAGTTCGGAGTCCCAGGTATGATCACAGACATGACGAGGAGTCTCAAAATGGTCGAGACATAAAGATCGATATATTGGACGACTATATTTGGACGTCGGAATGGTTCCGGGTGAGTTCGGGCATATACAGGAGCACTCGGAGGTTACCGGAACCCCCCGGGAGGTATATGGGTCTTATTGGGCCATAGTGGGAGAGAGGAGAAGGGAGCAAAGGAGGGGCGCCCACCCCAAGCCCAATCCGAATTGGGAGGGGGCCGGCCCCCCTTTCCTTCCTCCTTCCTCCCCCTTCCTTCTCTCCCAAACCAACTAGGGAAGGGGGGAATCCTACTCCCGGTGGGAGTAGGACTCCCCTTGGGGCGCGCCTAGGAGGCCGGCCCCCTCCCCCACCTCCACTCCTTTATATAAGGGGGAGGGGGCACCCAATAGATACACAAGTTGATCATTGATCTCTTAGCCGTGTGCGGTGCCACCCTCCACCATAATCCACCTTGGTCATATCGTCGTACTACGCTTAGGCGAAGCCTGCGCCGGTAGCTTCGTCATCACCGTCATCACACCGTCGTGCTGACGAACCTCTTCCCCGACACTCTGCTGGATCATGAGTTCGTGGGACGTTGATGTCTACTACACAACCTTCTTCTTGGACATTGTTGGGCCTCCAAGTGCAGAGGTTTGTAGGACAGTAGCAAATTTCCCTCAAGTGGATGACCTAAGGTTTATCAATCAGTGGAAGGCGTAGGATGAAGATGGTCTCTCTCAAACAACCCTGCAACCAAATAACAAAGAGTCTCTTGTGTCCCCAACACACCCAATACAATGGTAAATTGTATAGGTGCACTAGTTCGGCGAAGAGATGGTGATACAGGTGCAATATGGATGATAGATATGAGTATTTGTAATCTGAAAATATAAAAACAGCAAGGTAGCAAGCGATAAAAGTAAGCGTAAACGGTATTGCAATGCTAGGAAACAAGGCCTAGGGTTCATACTTTCACTAGTGCAAGTTCTCTCAACAATAATAACATAACTGGATCATATAAATATCCCTCAACATGAAACAAAGAGTCACTCCAAAGTCACTAATAGCGGAGAACAAATGAAGAGATTATTGTAGGGTACGAAACCACATCAAAGTTATCCTTTCTGATCAATATATTCAAGAGTCCGTAGTAAAATAACACGAAGCTATTCTTTCCGTTCGATCTATCATAGAGTTCGTACTAGAATAACACCTTAAGATACAAATCAACCAAAACCCTAATGTCACCTAGATACTCCAATGTCACCTCAAGTATCCGTTGGTATGATTATATGATATGCATCACACAATCTCGGATTCATCTATTCAACCAACACAAAGAACTTCAAAGAGTACCCAAAGTTTCTACCGGAGAGTCAAGATGAAAACGTGTGCCAACTCCTATGCATAAGTTCACAAGGTCACTAAACCCGCAAGTTGATCACCAAAACATACATCAAGTAGATCACATGAATATCCCATTGTCACCACAGATAAGCACACGCAAGACATACATCAAGTGTTCTCAAATCCTTAAAGAGTCAATCCGATAAGATAACTTCAAAGGGAAAACTCAATCCATTACAAGAGAGTAGAGGGGGAGAAACATCATAATATCCAACTATAATAGCAAAGCTCGCGATACATCAAGATCGTGCCAAATCAAGAACAAGAGAGAGAGAGACAGAGAGAGAGAGAGAGATCAAACACATAGCTACTGGTACATACCCTCAGCCCCAAGGGTGAACTACTCCCTCCTCGTCATGGAGAGCGCCGGGATGATGAAGATGGCCACCGGTGAGGGATCCCCCCTCCGGCAGGGTGCTGAAACAGGGTCCCGATTGGTTTTTGGTGGCTACAGAGGCTTGCGGCGGCGGAACTCCCGATCTAGGTTATGTTCTGGGGGTTTCTGTATATAAAATAGGTTTTGGCATCGGAACAAGTCAGGGAGGTCTCCGAGGCGGCCACAAGGTAGGGGGCGCGCCCAGGGGGTAGGGCGCGCCCCCACCCTCGTGGGTGCCTGGGGAATCTTCTGGTCCATCTCCGATGCTCCGTGGGCTTCTTCTGGTCCAAAAATAATCTCCATCGAATTCCACGTCAATTGGACTCCGTTTGGTTTTCCTTTTCTGCAATACTCAAAAACAAGGAAAAAAACAGAAACTGGCACTGGGCTCTAGGTTAATAGGTTAGTCCCAAAAATCATATAAAATAGCATATAAATGCATATAAAACATCTTAGATGGATAATATAATAGCATGGAACAATCAAAAATTATAGATACGTTGGAGACGTATCAGACGTCACCGAGCCGAACGTGTGCAGATCGCGGAGGTTCCGTACCTTCGGTGCTAGGATCGGTCGATCGTGATCATGTACGACTACATCAACCGCGTTGTCATAACGCTTCCGCTTACGGTCTACGAGGGTACGTAGACAACACTCTCCCCTCTCGTTGCTATGCATCACCATGATCTTGCGTGTGCGTAGGATTTTTTTTGAAATTACTATGTTCCCCAACAACTCTCCCCTCTCGTTCCTATGCATCTCCTAGATAGATCTTGCGTGATCGTAGGAATTTTTTTGAAATAGTATATTCCCCAACAGTGGCATCCGAGCCAGGTCTATGCGTAGATGATATATGCACGAGTAGAACACAAAGAGTTGTGGGCGATAATAGTCAAACTACTTACCACCAACGTCTTACTTTGATTCGGCGGTATTGTTTGATGAAGCGGCCCGGACCAACATTACATGACCGCGTTCATGAGACTGGTTCTACCGACGTGCTTCGCACACAGGTGGCTGGCGGGTGTCTGTTTCTCCAACTTTAGTTGAATTGAGTTTGACTATAGTCGGTCCTTGTTGAAGGTTAAAACAGCACACTTGACAAAAAATCGTTGTGGTTTTGATGCGTAGGTAAGAACGGTTCTTGCTAGAAGCCCGTACCAGCCACGTAAAACTTGCAACAACAAAGTAGAGGACGTCTAACTTGTTTTTGCAGGGCATGTTGTGATGTGATATGGTCAAGACGTGATGAGATATAAATTGTTGTATGAGATGATCATGTTTTGTAAAAGTTATCGGCAACTGGCAGGAGCCTTATTGTTGTCGCTTTATTGTATGAAATGCAATCGCCATGTAATTGCTTTACTTTATCACTAAGCGGTAGCGATAGTCATAGAAGCAATAGTTGGCGAGACAACAACGATGCTATGATGGAGATCAAGGTGTCAAGCCAGTGACGATGGAGATCATGACGGTGCTTTGGAGATGGAGATCAAAGGCACAAGATGATGATGGCCATATCATGTCACATATTTTGATTGCATGTGATGTTTATCCTTTATGCATCTTATTTTTCTTAGTATAGCGGTAGCATTATAAGATGATCCCTCACTAAATTTCAAGGTATAAGTGTTCTCCCTGAGTATGCACGGTTGCTACAGTTCGTCGTGCCAAGACACCACGTGATGATCGGGTGTGATAAGCTCTACGTTCACATACAACAGGTGCAAGCCAGTTTTGCACATGCAGAATTCTCGGGTTAAACTTGACGAGCCTAGCATATGCAGATATGGCCTTGGAACACTGAGACTGAAAGGTCGAACATGAATCATATAGTAGATATGATCAACATAGTGATGTTCACCATTTAAAACTACTCCATCTCACGTGATGATCGGACATGGTTTAGTTGATATGGATCACGTGATCATTTAGATGACTAGAGGGATGTCTATCTAAGTGGGAGTTCTTAAGTAACATGATTAATTGAACTTTAATTTATCATGAACTTAGTAGCTGATAGTTTTTGCATGTCTATGTTGTTGTAGATCAATGGCCCGTGCTACCGTTCCCTTGAATTTTAATGCATTCCTAGAGAAAGCTAAGTTGAAAGATGATGGTAGCAATTACACGGACCGGGTCCGTAACTCGAGGATTATACTCATTACTGCACAAAAGAACTACGTCCTAGAAGCACCGCTAGGTGCAAGGCCCGCTAAAGGAGCAACTGCATACGTTATGAACGTCTGGCAGAGCAAAGCTGATGACTACTCGATAGTTCAGTGTGCCATGCTTTACAGCTTAGAATCAGGACTTCAAAGACGTTTTGAACGTCATGGAGTATATGAGATGTTCCAGGAGTTGAAGTTAATATTTCAAGCAAATGCCCGAGTTGAGAGATATGAAGTCTCCAACAAGTTCTATAGCTGCAAGATGGAGGAGAATAGTTCTGTCAGTGAACATGTACTCAAAGTGTTTGGGTATCTTAACCACTTGACTCCGCTGGGAGTTAATCTTCCTGATGATAGTGTCATTGACCGAGTTCTTCAATCACTGCCACCAAGCTATAAAGGCTTCGTGATGAACTATAATATGCAAGGGATGGAAAAGACAATTCCCAAGCTCTTCACGATGCTAAAGGTTGCGGAGGTAGAAATCAAGAAGGAGCATCAAGTATTGATGGTTAACAAGACAACTCGTTTCAAGAAAAAGGGCAAAGGGAAGAAGGGGAACTTCAAGAAGAACAGCAAGCAAGTTGCTGCTCAAGGGAATAAGCCCAAGTCTAGGCCTAAGCCTGAAACTGAGTGCTTCTACTGCAAAGGGACTGGTCACTGGAAGCGGAACTGCCCCAAGTATTTGGCGGATAAGAAGGATGGCAAAATGAAAGGTATATTTGATATACATGTTATTGATGTGTACCGTACTAATGCTCGTAGTAGTGCCTGGGTATTTGATACTCGTTCTGTTGCTCATATTTGCAACTCAAAACAGGGGCTACAGATTAAACGAAGATTGGCTAAGGACGAGGTGACGATGCGCGTGGGAAATGGTTCCAAAGTCGACGTGATCGGTGTCAGCACGCTACCTCTACATCTACCGTAGGGATTAGTTTTAGACCTGAATAATTGTTATTTGGTGCCAGCGTTGAGCATGAACATTATATCTAGATCTTGTTTGATGCAAGACAGTTATTCATTTAAATCAGAGAATAATGGTTGTTCTATTTATATGAGTAATATCTTTTATGGTCATGCACCCTTGATGAGTGGTCTATTTTTGTTGAATCCCGATTGTAGTGATACACATGTTTATAATATTGAAGCCAAAAGATGCAAAGTTAATAATGATAGTACAACTTATTTGTGGCACTACCATTTAGGTCATATTGGTGTAAAGCGCATGAAGAAACTCCTTGCTGATGGGCTTTTGGAATCACTTGATTATGAATCACTTGATGCTTGTGTAGCGACCAGACCTCAAACAGTCTGACCTCTGTGCTCAGGTGTCATCCCTGGATCAGTAATGCTGACACCACACATTACTTCGAAGGATTTATAACAGAGTAGCAATCACACACTTATTACATCGATGTCTCAAAGAGAACTTATTACAATAAATATGGCTTAAGGCCATCTAATAACGATAACAGCGGAAGGCTTGGAAGATAAGCGAGTCCATCAACTCCAACGGAATCACTGAGTATAGAACCACGACCTAAAAGGCACCTTACTCGTCGTCTGAAAAGTCTGCAACATGAAACGTTGCAGCCCGAAAACGGGTCAGCACATGGAATATGCTGGCAATGTAACACATAGAGAATAATGAATGAATAAGCCTATACTACATGCATATATGGCTGGTGGAAAGCTCTATGGTTACAGTTTTGCGTAAAGCCAATTTTTCCCTACTGCAAAGGAATAAATTTATTTAGCTATCATGGTGGTTGTTAAACATTGAGAATGGTTGACAGCATCCTCAATCCCAATTAAAGTAATCATCATTAACCCAACAATATTAATTTAGAAGTAACATGATGAGATTCACATGATATCCAAGTACTAGATACTCAAAACGTCCATAACCGGGGACACGGCTAACCATGATTAGTTTGTATACTCTACAGAGGTTTGCGCACTTTTCCCCATAAGACTCGATCGCCTCCGTTTGATTTCTCGCACTACATGGTGTTTGAGAAACGGATGACCGAGACATAGTCTTTCAGAAGCGCTAGCACCTTACGACGTGATAGACCGTACCAACCTACATCCCCTACATCTGCTAGTCTACCACTGTAAGAGTTCGCACGACTTAGTCAACTATGTCAGAGCCCATAATGGCTTGTGGCTACACACGGAAGTTTCTAGTTTGAATAATCTCATGATCCCTTTGAGCCTGGATGGCGGTCCAAAAGAAAACAACAGGTAACCTGGAATACCCAAGTACCTCAATCCACCCAGATGTGTGCTTAAGTTGCCACCTTAAGTAAACCATTAAATTAACAAACTCACATATGTCATGGATATCACTCACCCAATCCACGTCTACTAGCATAGCATGGCAAAATAAGCAAACGTAGAAGTAACTCCCAAAGGTTTCATAATAAAACAGGTAATAGGTACTACCTCAACTACTTCCCATCCCATAGTTTAATTAGATCCTAATCATGCGATGTTTGAGGATTGATCTAATGCAATAAAACTGGGTAGTAAAAGAGGTATGATCAAAGTGTTACTTGCCTTGCTGATGATCCGCGAAACCTAGAGATTCGAAGTAACAGGCGGCGCACTCCGGGTATTCTATCACAGACAAACAAACAAGCATACAGTAAGTACTCATCTAATGCACAGGTAAAACTCAAATAAGAGATATAACCAGAAAGTTCAACTTAAGAACTCCGGTTTGCAAAAAGAATCAAATCGAACAGAACAACGAAAGTCAAACGGCGAAAGAAAACAACTTCGTTCTAGTAATCTGGATCTAAGTCAAATTTTACAGTAGCAAAAACTTGTTTAAGTTGATTAATCGGATAGAGGGTTTCGAGACGAAACTCTAGGCGCTTGAATCGCCTGATTCCGATAAATGAGCGAAAAGTTATACTAGATCGAAAATCGGATCAGAAATCGCGATCAGAAAATAACCGCGAAAAATCTGAGAAAAAGAAAAAACGACGAACGGATTAACGAACGAACGTTCGTTAATAGAAACTAACCGGTGAACACGTTCGTTAAAACGAACAGATCGGCGAACGTTCACTAATTAAATAAACCAGAAAAAATAAACCGACGAAAAACCACTCGGTTTTCTAAAAAAACCGGGCATGAAAAACGAGGCGGCGGTGAACCTCGGGCGGCGTGCGGCTTCGGCGGGGCAGGGTGGCGGCGGTAGCAGCGAGGCGCGGCGGCGGCGACACGGGCGACGAGGCGGCGGCGGCGGCGCTGGCGGCGGGGTGTGGGCGCTGGGGCGGCTCGGGGCTGGGGCTAGGGTTTGCCCCCGGGTGGGCCGGCTTATAAAGCCCCTACGGGCCGGGAGTCCTAGTCGGACATGGCCCGTACGTTGGTTCTTTTTTTTAATAATTCCGCTCGGAAGAAAAATAAAAAGAAATACTAAACGGACTCCAAAAATCCCGAAATAAATTTTCCCGGGCTTCTAAAATCTAGCCCGACAAAGTGAACATTTATTTGGGCCCTAAGTGCAATTTTGAAAAACGCATATTTTTCCTAAATTCAAATAAAAATACCGAAAAACTCCGAAATAAAACTTATTTGATTTTATATTAAATCCTCAATATTTCTATATTTTGGTAAAGTCATTTTATTCCTCTCTCATATTTTTGTAATAGAAATAATTGATGATAAAATAAATAAAATCAAATGATCCTATTCTCAAATTTTGAGAAAAACTCAAATATGAAAATAACGAAATCCCCAACTCTCTCCATGGGTCCTTGAGTTGCTTAGGATTTTCTAAGATCAAAACCAAAAGCAAATAAAATATGATATGCAATGATGTTCTAATGTATAACATTCCAAATTGAAAATTTGGGATGTTACAGCTTGCGAACCATGCTTCATGGGCAAGATGACTAAGACTCCGTTCTCCACAACAATGGAGCGAGCCACTGACTTATTAAAAATAATACATACTAATGTATGCGGTCCGATGAGTGTTGAGGCTCGCGGCGAGCATCGTTATTTTCTGATCTTCATAGATGATTTGAGCAGATATGGGTATATCTACTTAATGAAACATAAGTCTGAAACATTTAAAAAGTTCAAAAAATTTCAGAGTGAGGTGGAAAATCATTGTAACAAGAAAATAAAGTTTCTATAATCTGATCGTGGAGGTGAATATTTGAGTTATGAGTTTGGTCTTCATTTGAAACAATGTGGAATAGTTTCGCAACTCACGCCACCTGGAACACCACAGCGTAATGGTGTGTCCGAACGTCGTAATCGTACTTTATTAGATATGGTGCGATCTATGATGTCTCTTACCGATTTACCACTATCGTTTTGGGGTTATGATTTAGAGACGACTGCATTCACATTAAATAGGGCACCATCTTAATCCGTTGAGACGACACCATATGAACTATGGTTTAGCAAGAAACCTAAGCTGTCGTTTCTTAAAGTTTGGGGCTGCGATGCTTATGTGAAAAAGCTTCAACCTGATAAGCTCGAACCAAAATCAGAGAAATGTGTCTTCATAGGATACCCAAAGGGGACTGTTGGGTACAACTTCTATCATAGATCCGAAGGCAAAATATTCGTTGCTAAGAATGGATCATTTTTAGAGAAGGAGTTTCTCTCGAAAGAAGTGAGTGGGAGGAAAGTAGAACTTGATGAGGCAATTGTACCTTCTCCTGAATTGGAAAGTAGTTAATCAAAGAAATCAGTTCCAGTGATTCCTACACCAATTAGTGAGGAAGCTAATGATGATGATCTTGAAACTTTCAGACCAAGTTACTACCGAACGTCGTAGGTCAACCAGAGCACGATCCGCTCCAGAGTGGTACGGTAATCCTATTCTGGAAGTCATGTTACTAGACCATGATGAACCTACGAACTATGAGGAAGCGATGATGAGCCCAGATTTCGTGAAATGGCTTGAGGCCATGAAATCTGAGATGGGATCCATGTATGAGAACAAAGCGTGGACTTTGGTTGACTTGCCCGATGATCGGCAAGCCATAGAGAATAAATGTATCTTCAAGAAGAAGACTGACGCTGGCGGTAATGTTACTGTCTACAAAGCTCGACTTGTTGCGAAAGGTTTTCAACAAGTTCAAGGAGTTGACTACGATGAGACCTTCTCACCCGTAGCGATGCTTAAGTCTGTCCGAATCATGTTAGCAATTGCCGCATTTTATGATTATGAAATTTGGCAAATGGATGTCAAAACTGCATTCCTTAATGGATATCTTAAAGAAGAGATGTATATGATGCAACCAGAAGGTTTTGTCGATCCTAAAGGTGCTAACAAAGTGTGCAAACTCCAGCGATCCATTTATGGACTGGTGCAAGCCTCTCGGAGTTGGAATATACGCTTTGATAGTATGATCAAAGCATATGGTTTTATACATACTTTTGGAGAAGCCTGTATTTACAAAAAAGTGAGTGGGAGCTCTATAGCATTTCTAATATTATATGTAGATGACATATTGTTGATTGGAAATAATATAGAATTTCTGGATAGCATAAAAGGATACTTGAATAAGAATTTTATAATGAAAGACCTCGGTGAAGTTGCTTATATATTGGGCATCAAGATCTATAGAGATAGATCAAGACGCTTAATTGGACTTTCACAAAGCACATACCTTGATAAAGTTTTGAAAAGGTCCAAAATGGATCAGTCAAAGAAAGGGTTCTTTCCTGTGTTACAAGGTGTGAAGTTGAGTCAGACTTAATGCCCGACCACTCCAGAAGATAGAGAGAAAATGAAGGTCATTCCCTATGCCTCAGCCATAGGTTCTATCATGTATGCAATGCTGTGTACCAGACCTAATGTGTGCTTTGCTATAAGTTTAGCAGGGAGGTACCAAAGTAATCCATGAGTGGATCACTGGACAGTGGTCAAGAACATCCAGAAATACCTGAAAAGGACTAAGGATATGTTTCTCATTTATGAAGGTGACAAAGAGCTTGTCGTAAATGGTTACGTCGATGCAAGCTTTGACACTGATCCAGATGACTCTGAGTCACAAACCGGATACATATTTATATTAAATGGTGGAGCTGTCAGTTGGTGCAGTTCCAAGCAGAGCGTCGTGGCGGGATCTACATGCGAAGCAGAGTACATAGCTGCTTCGGAAGAAGCAAATGAAGGAGTCTGGATTAAGGAGTTCATATCCGATCTAGGTGTAATACCTAGTGCATCTGGTCCAATGAAAATCTTTTGTGACAATAATGGAGCAATTGCCTTGCCGAAGGAATCCAGATTTCACAAGAGAACCAAACACATCAAGAGACACTTCAATTCCATCCATGGTCAAGTCAAGGAGGGAGACATAGAGATTTGCAAAATATATACGGATCTGAATGTTGCAGACCCGTTGACTAAGCCTCTTCCACGAGCAAAACATGATCAGCACCAAGACTCCATGGGTGTTAGAATCATTACTATATAATCTAGATTATTGACTCTAGTGCAAATGGGATACTGAAGGAAATATGCCCTAGAGGCAATAATAAAGTTGCTATTTATATTTCCTTATATCATTATAAATGTTTATTATTCATGCTAGAATTGTATTAACCGGAAACTTAGTACATGTGTGAATACATAGACAAAGAGAGTGTCCCTAGTATGCCTCTACTTGACTAGCTCGTTAATCAAAGATGGTTATGTTTCCTGACCATATACATGTTTTGTCATTTGATCAATGGGATCACATCATTAGAGAATGATGTGATGGACAAGACCCATCCATTAGCTTAGCATAATGATCATTTAGTTTTATTGCTATTGCTTTCTTCATGACTTATACATATTCCTCTGACTATGAGATTATGCAACTCCCGAATAATGGAGGAACACTTTGTGTGCTATCAAACGTCACAACGTAACTGGGTGATTATAAAGATGCTCTACACGTGTCTCCGATGGTGTTTGTTGAGTTGGCAAAGATCGAGATTAGGATTTGTCACTCCGAGTATCGGAGAGGTATCTCTGGGCCCTCTCGGTAATGCACATCAAGGCTTGCAAGCAATGTGACTAATGAGTTAGTTGCGGGATGATGCATTACGGAACAAGAAAAGAGACTTGCCGGTAACGAGATTGAACTAGGTATGATGATACCGACGATCGAATCTCGGGCAAGTAACATACCGATAACAAAGGAAATAACATATGTTGTTATGCGGTTTGACCGATAAAGATCTTCGTAGAATATGTAGGAGCCAATATGAGCATCCAGGTTCCGCTATTGGTTATTGACCGGAGATGTGTCTCGGTCATGTCTACATAGTTCTCGAACCCGTAGGGTCCGCACGCTTAACGTTCGATGACGATTTGTATTATGAGTTATGTGTTATTATGAGTTATGTGTTTTGGTGACCGAAGTTTGTTTGGAGTCCCGGATGAGATCACGTACATGACAAGGAGTCTCGGAATGGTCGAGAGGTAAAGATTCATATATTGGAAGGTAGTATTCGAACATCGGAATGGTTCCGAGTGATTCAGGTATTTTTTCGGAGTACCGAGGGGTTACCGAAACCCCCCAGGGAAGTGTTGGGCCAACATGGGCCTAAGGGAGAGAGAGGAAAGCCCACAGAGGGTGGTCGCGCCCCCCCTCCTTGGGAGTCCGAATAGGACAAGGAGGAGGGGGCGGCGCCCCCCTTCCCTTTCCCTCTCCCTCTCCTTCCTATTCCCTCCGGTGGAAGAAAGGAAAAGGGGGGGCTAATCCTACTTGGACTAGGAGTCCAAGTAGGACTCCCCCCCATGGCGCGCCCCTCCTGGACGCTGGCCTCTGCCCCCCTCCTTTATATACGTGGGCAGGGGGCACCCCAAAGACAACAGTTGTTTCTTAGCCGTGTGCGGTGCCCCCCTCCACAGTTTACCACCTCGGTCATATTCTCATAGTGCTTAGACAAAGCCCTGCGCGAATCACATCACCAACACCGTCGCCACACCATCGTGCTGATGGAACTCTCCCTCGAACCTCTCTAGATCAAGAGCTCGAGGGACGTCATCGTGCTGAACGTGTGCTGAACACGGAGGGGCCGTACGTTCGGTACTTGGATCTGTTGGATCGTGAAGACGTTCGACTACATCAACCACGTTAACTAAACACTTCCGCTTTCGGTCTACGAAGGTACGTGGACACACTCTCTCCTCTCGTTGCTATGCATCTCCTAGATAGATCTTGCGCTATCATAGGATTTTTTTTAAACACTACGTTCCCCAACAGTATATAGATAATACACCTTATACTTGGAAGGGAGAGGGGGAGTAAAACTAAAGAAACCCTAAAGAAACAAGATACACATAATACCCACCCTACGTCATGCCAGGAAGCGATGCCCGTTGATCACTCTCGAACCTCTATAAGCAATCAATCACCCCTACCCCTTAATAAATTGGTGCTCCTTTGAATGCTAGATAAGGCAGAATCATTTTCGGCACCATAGTGAGGTATAGTCAAGCATCCGCTCAAGTAAATGCACTTCTAGCCCTAGCACAGTTCCAAGCCGCACCCGATTTTCTTTCGTTTCTTTTCGGTTTAATTATTAGTTAGGAATACCTTACAAAGGTTACCCTCAAATACCACAGATGGCACCTTATCATGCAACACATCTACGCCACTTGTCATTATCGGAGAGTTTTGACTGGTTTAGACTGAAAAACTAACAAACAAATTGTAGTGGAAGGGGCGGGTCGGACAAGGTGAGTACTCATATTTGACGCATGCTTGACATCTCTCTTTGAACCTGAAACCCGACATGAGTATTGCATCATCCTCCCTTGCTGGAAATGATAATGATGGATCTACTATTATTGCGAGCGGAACAAGTTGGGTGAGCTTTGGATGGATCGATCTACTTTCAAGCAATTTATTGAAAATAACAAGGCTTCCCTAAATAGTCAAAGTTTCATTTAAAGAAACTGCTCAAGTTTTAGCAAAAGTTGCCCCGCGAGGTCGCATGATCTTTTTTCATCTATAAAAAACCATCATTCCTCATACCTAGCCCCCTCGCATTCATAGACCTGGAGGAATCCACAATGGGCTGGCCTGTTCATAATTAAAATTTTATTGGATAGGAGGATTTGAGATGGTCTGTATGTAAAGTTTGCAGCGAGATCAAAATTTTAATCCAAGCATCCCTTAAACCGAGTGCCCAAATTGCAAATTGTTTGCACGGCAGCTGTGTCGGTCACGTCAGTATCATAAAATCAAGATCTCCTATTAATAAGTTTTTTCATGTTTTTCCCAACGCAACTTGTACTTCCAATCCAAAAGGAAAAAGCTTAAGGCATCTCCAATGTTGACCCGTAAATGAACACCACAAATGTTTGTTTTTATGTCCGGACGTGGTCCGCGGATATGATGCGGAAGAGAGCCATCCAATCGTATTCACAAAATTAATCCGGTTGGCAGGAGAGAGAGAGAGAGAGTAGTGGGGACCATGCATGTGTTGGGATATTGTGGTGTGATGTCCACTTGAGAGGAGAGAGAGAAGAGGGGACCATACATGTGAAGAGAGGGAAAAGAGAGGAGGGCTAAGCCAAAGCTTTGTGTTGAGTGCATGTCCAGACTCCAGCAAAGCTCCCCATGTTTGTTGCTAGGATACCGGAATCCGTACTTCAGACTGCTAAGTGGACATATAAGGGTCCCTTTTGGATGGCAAAAATGATCCGAACACTACGGTCCAAACATATAGTGGAGGTTTGAGGGTCCGCTTTGAATATGCCCTTATTACTTGTTGCAATAAAGTACTTGCATTTTTCATCAGAGTGAGCCTTGGGCATATACAATGGTTCATAAGATAGTCTTATTTTAAGCTTTCCATGTAATTTATAGATGGCAATAAAAACATATGTACAATGGGTTATCTTTTAGTTTTATCTCTAATAAATAGTTATTTCCAAACATGTGGTAAAACATATTATGCTAAGAGCCTCTCCAACTTATCATGTATTCGTAAAAAGGCTACCATTTAGAGCAAGTTTGGATCAACATATACTGTAAATGTGACATAACTCTAAAGGATTCTGTAAACTTGATCCCAACTTTCTTTATTTCCCGCAAACTTTTGACGGGTTAGAAAACGCCTGAAACTTCTTGCCGTCGTCGTTGCCCCATCAGAGTGCAGCTTACTGAATCTGACAAAAACAATTCTCTGGAAACTTCCCCTAAAATGTATAGACATCCTGGGAAGTATTTTAGAGAAACTCTTGTAATTTCTCTCTTTTCTTTGCGCGAAAAACTTTCAATCTATTCATCTATAATCTTGACAATACAAAGAACACTAGAGGTAATAAAAATTACAACAAGATTCGTGGACCACCTAACGACTACGACAAGCACTAGAGCGAGTCGAAGACGTGCCGACGTCATCACCCCTCCCTCAGTGGAGCCAGCCAAACCTTGTTGTAGTAGACAATCAGGAAGTCATCGTGCTAAGGCCCATAGAACCAGTGCACCAGAGCAGCAACCATCATCGATGAAGAAAGTCTTAGATCAGCAGGATCAACCATATAAACACCCAAACGAAGACGAACGAAGACCGGATCAAAACCGATTGACCAAAGATCAACACCGACTGAATCTCGCGAGATCCGATGGAGACACACCTCCACATGCCCTTCGAAAATGCTAGACGCACCATTGAAATGAGGATAGAACATGGGAGACATTATTCCTGCTGAGGTACATCGCCGCCGCCACACAGACCCAACCAAAATGCTGAACCTAACAAGAACGAGAATGGGGTCTCTCCCGCCGACGAGGAGTCGAGATCCTCCACACCTCCATGGCCCAAAGGCCACTGAAGATGAGGCGGATTGTCGCCGGCGCCGGCGGGAGGAGAAGATAAAGCTGAGGCGTTTTCTTGTTGAGGAAAGAGCTCCTGACTAATGTTTTCATGTTGTAGTTTCTCTGAGACATCGTATTCTTAATTTGAGAACAATATCATCTTCTTAATTAAAAGAACGAAATATGTAAGTGGCAACCGTGTGGTAGATTGCAAAACTGCCACACGCATCCATCACCGGCAGTTTCGACCGCCCTCTCGATCTCCTTCCTTTCCCGCACGTCCTCCCTATCTCCTTCCTTTCCTCTTACGACCCCACGCGCCTTCGAGATTTTCAGGCAAAAATAATGCTTGGATTGGGATTTGATCTCTAGTCTGCAGGTAATCAACAAAGGGAGCTAGCCACCTCACCTATGACACTCATTGTTGAACAAGCTAAGGGAAATACTGTTTTTGACATGTTTTGCCTTTAATATTTTAGCACTCAAAAACTTTTGTTTCACCTATCAAAACTGGCACATAAACTTTTGCCGTGGTAAATTCTCCATCACCACCACGATAAATGGCGCACCATCAACATGATAACTTTTGTATACCACGCGGTACATTATGTGTAAGTAGCATGGTCATAAGCACCGAAGGCGTGATAACTTTAGTGAAAGCATCGTGGTAACTTTGATCATTGGGAAGAAATTTGTTGAAGCCCAGCCCCCGGTAATTTCTGTAAATAGCACGATAACATTCACGCCATAGACCTGATAATTTAGATACAAACATCATGGTAACTTTAACCATTGGGGAAGAAAAATGTGAAAAGATACCCGATAATTTATGTCTAAATAGATGGTAATATACGCAACGCACATCTGATAACTGAGTTAGAAACACCATGGTAACTTTGACCATAGGGAAGATTTTTTTGAAAAGATACTCTGGTATCTTCTGTGTAAATAGCACGGTATTATACCTTCCCCCTAGTATTTTTATGTGTAAATAGCATGAAAACATATGCACTGCAATAACTAAACATCATGATAAGTTTTTGACCCGTGGGGGGAAGTTTGCTAAAACATACCCCTGGTTAATTTTGTGTAAATAGCATAATATTTTAAGCACCGCGAGCTTGATAGGTTACCTAGAATCACCATGATAAAATTTTGTCGCAGGAAAAAGTTGTTCAAAACATCCCGATAATTTTTGTGTGAATAACATGATAATATAAACACCGCATAACTGATAAATTACAATATAAACATGATATACACTCGCCTCGCGGGGCCTTTTAGATGAACACAACACATGATGTGCCACGGAAAAGCCACATAATGTTTAGTGTCATGAGGGGCACACGTGCTCGTGGGTTGGCCCAGAAAAACGACCCACTTTGATCCACTATAGGTGTGATAAGTTACGCAAAAAAATCATGGTAAATTTTGATCTATGAAAAAAGTTACCGAAACACACCTAGATTTTTAGGTGTAAGTACCATGATAATATACAAACTGTAGACCCGATAACTCATGTACAATCCCCCATGGCAACTTTGACCAGGGGCGGTTGATGTACACATACCCTAATAACTTATGTGTAAATACCACGGTATTTTACACATCGAAAACCTTATAACTTTGAAAGGGGTGTAGTTGTTGAAACATAGTACCTGATAAGTTCTATGTAAATAGCACGGTAACTTGCGTAACACAGATCTGATAACTTGCATCCGAATACCATGGTAACTTTGTCCCGAGGGGAAATCGTGGTAATTTTCTATACTTTTTTTAGTAACAAAATTGTAAAAAAAGGGGGTCAAAACGATTAGTTTCTTTAGTTTGAGCAACAAATACCTAAGGGTGAGTTGGTTATGGTGGTGCGCTTTGGTGCCAAGTTTTTTATCATGTGGTAGAGTGAAGAAGTGGCAGTTTTTTCTCGAGTGGGCGCGCGAGATGTGCGGGAGAAGCAGGTTTCTCGGGCGAGCCTGCGGGATCGTTCAGGAGAAGGCGGGGTCGAAGGAAGGGGGATCTTGTGATACTTTAATGTGAAAGAAGTAGAAGTATGACATTTTTGCTTATATGCATGTGCCAAATATCACAATCCTTAAAAAAATGCAAAACTTTTCCCCTAGTTTCTCTTTCTTCCACCGCAATACTTATCGTGTGTGACACTTCTAAAACAACAGTTTTGCTAAAGTACATCTAAATGTGCCATAAATATTGCACATCTTAATCTTATATCATTGATCTTACGATTGAGATTTGTGTGGATATTTTCTTTTTCTTTTTTCTTTTCCTCTTTATGCTTAATTCATTCATTTAGATATGCAATAAGTAGGGTACACCCTAGACATTCCCCTAAAACAACAACAGTGTATTACACACCTTGTACTTTACCGCCCAATTTTACACCCCTCTTAAACCAGTTTTACTGCTCGTCACACGTCACATGGGTCAGTAAGCACGCTGCGGTCGGTTTGTCGGTTCTGTTTAGCACGTCGGTCGGCACCGGCGTGTCGCTTTGACGCAACTTTGGGACGGGCTAGTCAATGTGAATAATGGAAAGTCCACGTGCCACTGTCAGACCACAACATGGCCCTGCCCTGTTCGGGATTTCGATCCGCACCGTTGCCGCTGCCCCGACGGCCCGACCTCACTGGAACGTGGATCCGCACCGTCCCCGTTCCCGTTCCCGTTCCCGGTAGGTGGTTAGCGCGCCCGTCGAGCAGTACCTCTCACGAGACTGCTTAGCTTTACTTGCCGCTGCCGCGCTGCCCCGGCAAGCAAGCAAGCGAGCGAGCGAGCGAGCGGAGCCTGCCGAGATTCGATCCCCCGCCTCCCCGCTGCGGCGCAAGTGCAACCACCACCAACCTCCCGAGATCACGAGACCGCACCACACTCCCCCCGCGCAGCCGCGGGAGCTCGAGATCTGAGCTGAGACGCGCTCCGCTCCGCTCTGCTCTGCCACACTCTGCTCGCCCCAATGCCGCGAGCGGGAGGAGCGTCGCCGGCGGTGAGCCGGTGATACTGCTATATAGCACGGGGTACTAGCCGACCCGTCTCGGGGAATGAGGCCGCGGCGGCACTCGTACGGCAGGGGCGGCAGGAGCGCGGCGGCGGCGGTGCTGCTGGTGCTGTGCCTCTGCGTCACCGGCGTCTTCCTCCTCCTGCTGCACGGCTCCTCCCCGCCGCTGGACGCGGAGGGAGGGAAGGAGCAGGCGGCCGCGGCGGGAGGGGGGAGGCGCGAGGAGCCGGTGGTCCTGGCCGAGGTGGAGGAGGCGCCGCTGCCGCCGGGGAACGCCAGGCTCGCCTTCCTCTTCATCGCCCGCAACCGCCTCCCGCTCGACCTCGTCTGGGACGCCTTCTTCCGTGTACGTCCCCCCGCCCTTCTCGCTCCATCTCTCGATTGCCGTCTCGATTGCACCAATGCGGGAGCGAACGAGTGAATTAATCTCAAGTCGCATTGTGATTCTTATTATGCGGATCAGGGTGACAATGAGGGGAGGTTCTCCATCTTCGTGCACTCGCGGCCGGGCTTCGTGCTCACCCGCGCCACCACCCGCTCCCGCTTCTTCTATAACCGGCAGGTCAACAACAGCGTCCAGGTTAGTGCTGACAGTTCCTACCATAATATATGATCTCTGCGTTCGACGCTTCATTGCTGCTGACATGATTTTAACTTTTTTGGCCTTCAGGTGGATTGGGGGGAGGCGAGCATGATCGAGGCCGAGCGCATCCTTCTCAGCCATGCACTCAAGGACCCCTTCAATGAGCGCTTCGTTTTTGTGTCCGACAGGTACAGTTCGAGGCTCTTCTTAGAATGGCAATTTGCACAAAAGAATGAAAATCAATGAAGCATAAGGTCTAAGGGGGGAACCTGTACTGTTTAACACATCAATAATGTGGTGTTTGAGTTCTTGCTGCAATCCACTAATTAGTAAAGTGGAAAATCTGCTGTATTATGTCCTGAGATTGTGTAACCGTTTCTTGTGTTATCCCATGTAAATTGTCTTAACTTTTTTCGATAAATGGAATTTCATTCAATCGTTATATCAAGCTAATACAACCACACTGAACCCAACCTCTGCATAACATGCACACAACCAACATGTCCGAGAGAACACAAAAGTAGGGTTTTACAGAAAAAAGAAACTCGTGATAGACCACGTACCTTTGCATGATAAACCACGCATGGTGCCAACGTGTACATGCCTGAATAACTTACACACGAGATGAAATACTCTTTTTATTAAAAACCACATCATTCATGGAAAGCCACAAAGCCCAACACAAGGCTTCTGCCCCCGCAAGGATATGGAAAGATTTTTTTATCAATACACCTCAACCAGTTGCCGAACATGTTATACACACTAAGGGCGGCGGGGGGTATAGGTTTGAAGCTACCCAACAATGGACCACACCGCTAAAAATGCACTTCTAAGCTTGTATATAAAAAAATTGCAATGTGGTAGTGCTAAGACATAATTGGACATTTTTCCTTTAGACCAGTCGCGAGTTTTCTCCCCTTTTGTACACCGTCTCCACGCCCTTAAAAAAGGAATTTTCATGTCATTCACATTTAGGTCCAGTTCAGATCCCTCTGTTAGTTTCCCTTTCCACCTAAACATACTGGTAGACTCAAATTGTATTTTTTAAGTGCTTGTTATTGCTCGCAGGAAATCCTACTTTCACAATCAGTAGATAACCAGGTCATTCATAACCGTGTTTTCTGTGACTTGGAGAGAACATTTGTTTTGCAGGAAGTGAATCCTGGGTTATATTTTCCAATTGTCCCTATGTTCTGTTGGTTGTCTCGGATAAGTGCCTATAATGGTAATCCACATGTATAGCTATACCTATTTACCAAATTTGGGTCTGTTGCAAATTTGAGATCTTCTACATGGCTCTGGTGTTTGACTCAACAGTTACTAATACTCAACAGTCCGACATTTATTTTTTACAAACTTGTTTTCGTCAAAATGGTTATGTATTGCGCACATCATTTATGAACGTATTTGGATCTTAATATTGAATTCGTGCTTATTAGGATCTTCTCTCTCTGCCAGCTGTGTACCATTGTACAATTTCAACTACACTTATGACTACATAATGTCTGCATCAACCAGCTTTGTGGACAGGTATAAACATCTCAGTTTTGCATTATGTCTCCTAGCCTTGATTAAGAATGAGTATCAGTCAGTATTTATGAATGACAATATAAGTTCATCATATCCTTTTCCATTTTACATTGTCTTAGTGTTTTCATGCACCTTGACCTTTTGGATGGATTGCTAGCATAACATATTGCAGATCTGTTCATATTAAGATGTAAGCTTTTCTTTTAGCTGATGTTATAGTCTGACTAATAGCATCCAATTGTGTAATGCTGGCAGTTTCGCCGATACAAAACAGGGCAGGTACAATCCACGAATGGACCCAATCATCCCGGTGGAGAATTGGAGAAAAGGCTCACAGGTACCTTTCCGCTTTTACTGATGAAAGAAGAAAGATGGAAAATAAAAGTTTAACTTGAATTTTTGTGTGTCTAACAAACTCATTCTTGTATCTCTGCCACCCTAACTCGCCATACAGTGGGCTGTGCTGATTAAAAAGCATGCTGAAGTTGTGGTTTATGATGATGTGGTGTTGCCAGAATTCAAGAAGCATTGCAGGGTACGTGCCTCAATAATTGTATGTTCTATGTGCAGAAATATTCAGTGCTGTAACATAGTTCATAGATGGACATAACTTCACAAGGTAGTAGTTTTGCATCATCAAGATAATGGCACTTAAATAGTTGTACACTTCTTATTATTCTACTAAGTTCTGACAATTTTTACATCTGTACTTACATATGGTGCTGTAGGGTATGCATGTACAAATGATAGTTTTTCCATCTGTACATACATGGGAACTTGATTTTTTTTTCTGTGCCTGTTCTTATTAAAGAAAGTATATCTTTTATTTGCTGCAGAGAAGGCCCTTACCAGAGTTCTGGCGGGACTGGGATAAACCTATTGTAAGTGAGACCCTTTAACAAAATACCGATCCATCTATTTCTGGAGTATCTTGAACCGTGGTCTTTTTTTCTTCTCTGAAAATAGTTCAAGCTTGTTTTGGATGCAGTTTGTACCTGGAGTATGTCTAGAATACATGACAGATTAGAGGTTGTGTTCATCATGCCATTTGTTTTCCTGTGGGTTCTGGATGTTAACATCTGGCCTTATTCCTGTGACATGAATTGCAGACATGAACTTGATCCGTGCCTGTATTTGCTATAATGTTAACTAGTACCCGTCCAAATGAATTGATTTTTGTTTGTTTTCATCAACGTATGCAATTATAAAGGAGGCATTGTTCTCAAACTATGGACAAGTTAAAGCTTATACATGAAAATAGATAACACTATGTGTGATAGTTTGTGCGCTCACAAGGATCTCGTATACGGAAGTGGAACCAAAGTTAGATTAATCTCATAATCTGTGTTATTTCTGCAATAACCTTTTCTGCCTCCATATTCCTGTATGTATATGTAGGGAAGCCAAATTTTAAGCGCGGCATATACTTTAACTTCTTAAGAGTGCATAGAACCACTACTCATATGTCTACTGTATTTCTTATATTTCCTAAAATATTTTCTTAACAAAATAATTATCTAAGCCTTCAAGATTTACTTATGAACTCAATAAGTACATTTGTTTATAGTTGTTTCACTGGAAAAAGTTCAATTGGTAGTCTTACGTGTTACATGTCCTCATTTTACCCAGCCTGCTGAGGCATGGAAGGCACATAACTGCATACCAGATGAGCACTATGTTCAAACATTGCTTGCAGTAAGTCAATAATCATTGCAACATACCTTGAATTTGTTCTCTACACAAATGCACATGACCTATCTCTGTTACAGCAAAATGGGCTTGAAGAAGAGCTTACGCGGAGATCAGTTACACATAGCGCATGGGATCTTTCATCTTCTAAAGATCGTGAAAGGCGTGGATGGCATCCTGTAACATACAAAGTCTCTGATGCTACACCCGCACTTATAAAATCCATTAAGGTATATGGTTCTGTCAAATCTGAACACTGTATTCCCTAGAAAGATGATTGTATTTTTTTTTGTATTTCACAGAAAAACCATGTATGCTTTTATTATTTGTTTTGGTTTGCTTAGTTTGATAGAAGTTGATATCTAGCTACATCGATGGCAAAATCGGTGATGAGCGATACATACTTTGATTTCCATGCGGTAGTTCTGGCATAATAAGATGCATGTCTGTAAAATAAACTGCCTGTAAGAAGTGCCTAGGACAATTTCTAACTGTTCACTGAGGGTCTATCTCTTTATATTTTTTTGTAGGATATTGATAATATATATTATGAGACTGAATATAGAAAAGAGTGGTGCACAAGTAATGAGAGACCAGCACCTTGCTTCCTCTTTGCAAGGAAGTTTACACGCGGAGCCGGTCTGAAGCTTCTTAACTCAGTGAGTTCAGGACCTTTAACTTTTGTTGTGGATGAGCCTGCACAAACATGAACCTGATTTGGCCTAAGAAATAACACTCTGCTTTGCTTATGTAATTCCTTTTTCCTGTGCAGTCATTTATAGCAGCACGATGATGAGTATATAGTGCAGGGGACATCTGCCATGTAAAGGTTTTCTCCCTTACAAGCAGAATACTGCCGGTTTGCATATACCTAAAGGAAAGGGGTGGAGGTGACAGAAAATAGCAGCGATTTTTGGCGTGTGTTAGATATAATTTGTTGTACTCTAGAAAGTACAATGGGGTGTTTGTAAAGAGATAAACTTATGCTTCATATAGCGCTAGGTTAGTACACATGTTAGCTCACAGCTCAGCTCAGCATTGTAACTGGAACCGTAAGCAACTATCCACAGTTGGATCTGGAAGAACCACTTAAGTTATATTCTTGAGAAAATCCTTTCTGCAAATTTATGGAAGCAGTTGCATCTTGTGGCATGTTCATTCGTTCAGTATTATTCGGTGATCTGAATGCGAATCGAGCGTATAGAACTGCATGGTTCACATTGATTCATAACATATTTGTTGATAATCTAGACGGTCAGAAGTATGTTTCGTCAGAGATACGGGACCTATCTACTTATGTGGACTTTGATACTCTCAGTTCATCTTCGTCAGACCTCTGGTGCATTTATGATTGTACTGGTAGACTTACCAGTTTACAAGTACTCTACTGTATTCGGATACATGTAAATGGCGATCTAACATATCAGGAGAGTTGTTGACATAGCATGTGACGAATTGAGGTGTGACGCTGCTTTGGACCCGAAGAGACCATCAAGCCCTCCGCAGGTAAATGATTTCTGTCGCACGACCAATAGTATTCATCAGTGTGCTCCTCCAGCGCCTTCATCTGTTTGTTATTTTCCTTTTATGATGTTCGATTCCTCGTCGTACATTTCGTTGGATAGCATTATTTCCTTCCACTTCTTTTTGGGTGGATCTAGTGCAAGATTTGCATTATGATGTTTGTGGTACCAAAGAGAAAGGGGAATGAGGGAGCATGTGTGTTGCTTACCTCTAGCCCGGTGTCTCTTTCAACCGCTGCATTGTCACTGTCGCTATGATTCATTGTCCAGAATGTCTGTAGCTGCCTGCTAAAGCAAAACTGACCGTTGTGCTAATACTCCCATGCATTTCACAGTTTGCGGATTTCTCAGACCGCTCTGGTGTGGAATTTGCTTGCCGAGGACGAAGCAGGTAAAAAACCTTTGAGATCCCTGGAATTAGAAAATACTCCCTCTGTAAAGAAATATAAGAGCATTTAGATCACTACTTTACTGATCTAAACGCTCTTATATTTCTTCAGGGAGGGAGTAGAAATGATGATGTGGTTGTGTTATTTGTGGTTTGTGTCTGTCCCTGCCTTTTCTCTGAATATTGCAAGCAGGCCAGAGTTCTCAGATTTGCCTTGTTCTGTCATCCACAAAGTGGAGAAGAGCCTTTTCCTTCTTTCCAAGTAGTGGTATATTTTCTGACACAGAAGTGAAAGAAGCTGGATGATCTATCCCAGTTTTCTACAGCGAGATTTCGCACATCCACTGTAGGAGGAGCTTTATCTGTTCCAATAGCGGACAGCCAAGTTTCAGAAGAAACCTGGGACCAAGCAATGGATTTCGACTACTCAGGTAAATCATTACAATCCCGAGCAATAGATCCAATACTAGGATGTATATTTTTTCCATTCAAATCAGTAGACAACGTGAGACTGGTTGGAAACAAACTCGGGCCGACTAAAATCAATCAGAGGTTTGACTAAATTGTCATCGACACAAAAGTTAGGCAGTCTCGACAGGGAAGTTGGGCAGTTGCTAAGAAGTCTCTACTCCTACAGTCTGGATCTTAGAACCGAATCATATGAATTTTGTAGGATGGGGAATCATTTTTTTGTTTATGGACGAAATAACACACGAGGACCAACCTAATGGACAAATTCTTTTGAATGTTCCAGTGCATCTTCTCTGTTTGTCTCTACTTTTCTTGCTAATCAACTAACCCTTAATCTCAAATTTCATGCTTATTTGCTTTACACCATTTAAAGGCCTCTTCTCAACAATGCCCGGTGTTTTCATTCTCACATGATCAAAGGAACATTATACTCCCTCCGTTCCTAAATACAAGTCTTTGTAGAGATTTCACTATGGATCACATACGGATGTATCTAGATGCATTTTAGAGTATAGATTCATTCATTTTGCTCCGTATGTGGTCCATAGTGGAAACTCTCCAAAGACTTATATTTAGGAACGGAGGGAGTAGTTCTCTATTTTTTGTTTCTGTTTTCACGTTTTCCAACTAACCCTTAATCTCTTATGTTTTCTTGTTAGAAAAATGCCTAAGCTACTATTACATGTATATATAAACTTGTAGGCAAGGTACAACATGACATGTAGGTAACACCAGCTAGCCATTTTGGGCATCGAAAGGAGCGTGCAGTCAATTTTAAAGATCAATGATTGAATGTGGAAATGGATGTAGCGAAACACCACCACATTCTGTGGTCCTGTTTCGAACGCAGCACTTTCCCTCCCTAATTCCCGCAAGGATTGATCGTTCGCTGTAAATTTGCAGAAAAAGCTTTTGCTTTATCAGCATGCCATTAACCATTCATCTTTGGCAAATTGCCCATGCACTTCATTCAAAGGCTCAAGCTGAGAAAGGTGGATACGTTCTATGCTCCTCTAGGTCTTCTCCTTTCTAAATTAACTGAAATTCTAGCTTTGTTCCAAGTAAAAAAAAATTGACCAAGTCTCTACAAAAACATAACAACATCTACAACAGCAAATAAAATGTATTTTGACACTTTAATTTTTATTTTTCTATATCTTAACTTTCTTATATACTCGGTCAAACTTATCTAAATTTGACTCAGGACAAACTTAAAAACTTCAATTAATTTGGAATAGAGGGAGTAGACATCGAACTAAGGCAGGCCACAATTTTTTTAAGAACAATAATACATTGGCCAGTTCTCAAAATGGAGACCTCTTGGGTACTGAATTTACTCCAAAACTTGATCCGGGGAGAAGAGTGGAGAATATACTTCAACACTTTTAACCCTGTACGGAATCTTGTTCTTACGACGCACCCCCACCCCGGCGTTAGCAGTTGCTCCCACTGAGATATGTTTAGCCTTTCCTCCACGCCGCTCTTTCCGAAAGGCAGCTGATTCTCACTGCATCCACTCCAACTGTGGACCTCTCCTTCACCAACAATGCAGCGGGAGCAGTGCGAGAGTGTCCCCTTTGGCTTTGTGACCCTGTACCTCAAGGACGGACCTCTAGGTAGGTGCAGTAGAGCGGCCAAAAGAGCAGGATGCACTGCCCAGATGGCAAGTGCGAGTGGTGGTGCAGACTGGAGAATGGCCGTGCTTGCGACGGCCCTACTCCGCTTTGCTGTCTGCCTTGTCTTGTTTTCTTTGCAGCTCAAGTCCAATCAGTGAATCAAGTCCGTTCATGATCAAGGATTAATAGCCGAATCTTCCAGTTAAGAGTAATTGGCTGATTAATCAGTTAATTGGCCGTTTAATCTTTTAATCGACTACTTGGTGAGCGTCTGAGCATTAATCGACTGTTTTTTGAACAATGCATATCCTTTTCAGCTTCAGCTTTATCCTTTACCAACTGCATATTTCTCCTATGTTAAAAAATATGCATATGTCTCCTCCTGAAGGGCATTTTTGTCATTGCCAATTGCATCGGTATCAACTGCAGCATTATTGTCGACTTTTACAGGGTTTATGTAGCAAAATGTTTATGTTTCTAACGTTACAGGGTTTATGCAGCATTATTGCATCGGTATCAACTGCAGAGTATGAGATTAGAATAGTATAGAAAATTTGGATAAAGAAGTGTTTTACCGTATATGACAAACCTTACTTTGACCATCTCTCAAAAAAAAAAAACCTTACTTTGACCATTGTTTTCACAATTCATGTGTTTTTCGTATTACTGCGAGTCGAAAACTCAATCATGCAGATTCATGTGTTTTCACAATCCTCTGTCACGTGTCATCCTATATTATTTTTGAATTTTTAGATCCTATGAATCAAATAGGCCCTACGATTAGAAAACTATAGGAATTTGGGTGAAAAAGTGCCTGCTAGCCTGTGAAAACCAAATGAATTGTACAAAGAGGTTTGAAACAAATGACCAACACGCGAAAAAACTCAGAAAATCCTATGAAATTCTTTTGAATCAAAGGAGCCACGAGAAGTAATGGCATATCCTGGATTGGAATCCAGCAACCTCGATCGTGCCTCTGAACTAGGCAGTCTGTACTGCTGGACGGACTCAAGGTAACAGGATGTAAAACATGTTGGGCCTAACCAAGCAGTGCTGTGGACATTGCACAGATCTATCGGCACATGGAGAGCACCTATCGTCCTGCAGCAGAAAGAAAAGCTACTCTCCATGCCATGCCGCTGCGCGGGCTGGCCTCCACTGAGATCTAGTAAAAGAAAGACCAAAAGGCAGCAGCGTGGAGTAGGAGAGGGGACATATGGCTAGGGAAAAATGATGGAGGCATGGCTACGCGTGGTGCTCATTTCGAGACAATTATATATGCTGTGCTGGTCCGTCGCACGGAAGAAAAGGCCTGCAGGTTGGTGAGGCCACCGGAGCGCAGAGACGGCCAAATGACTTGCTCATAATTCCGTCTCGCTGTTGGTTCGTTTAGTGCCATTCTCCCAGGTATCAACTTATCCGTCTATTTAGTTTAGTAAATCTATCAATGGATGCGTGTATTTATAGCCAGCAGGAGGGCAGCAGGAAGAAGACAACCGCGCCAATGCCGGTGTGCGCCTCACAAGAGTATTAAAGCTTCTTCTTCTTCTGATCCTACCTGGCTAGGCTGCTACGAAACTCAGGGCCGCGTCTGCGTCAATGGCTTCTTGCTGCTGCCCAATCATTGCCTCGTTCGTCTCTTTCCTACTCGTCTTCCCCGTCCTCGTCTCCTCCGCGACGGCGGGCAATGGCAGCACATTCGGGGAGGAGCAGCTCGGGCTCCGGCGGATGAAGGCCCGGCTCGCCAGGGTCAGGGAAGCCTCTGTCAAGACGATCCATGTGCGTTCATTCGTCACATGGTACGTGTGGTTTGTCCCGTCTCTTGGCAGGGACTGATTTTGGTAATCTTGCAGAGCCCTGACGGCGACGTCATAGACTGCGTGCCCTCTCACCTGCAGCCCGCGTTCGATCACCCCAAGCTGAGAGGCCAGAAACCAGAGGTACGGCCTGAGACTGCAATGTGCATCGTGTTGTCGCGTCTGTCCTTGAGGTGGTCAGTAATGGTTGGTGTGCGGCTGCAGAACGAACCTGCGGCGAGACCAGGGAATGCGGGCGCCGTGGCAAACGACGAGGAGGAGGTCTTGCCGCAGACTTGGAGGAGCTCCGGCGAGTGGTGTCCCACGGGGACCATACCCGTGAGGCGGACGACGGAGGGCGACCTGCTCAGGGCCAGCTCCGTCCGGAGGTTCGGGATGAAGCCCGCGGCGCGGCGGGACTCCACCAGCAACGGCCATGAGGTCAGTCACCGGCCAGCATGATGACCACTTCCTCTATTCAGTCTCTGTTTCTGTTTAGTACAGTATCAGTCAGTCATTTGGACACGGATGCAGACAAAAGGATACGGCCACAGTACTAGTGTACCGGATACTGAGTGTCACTGTGGTCCGTATCGTATGCAGCACGCGGTGGGGTACGTGAGCGGCGGGCAGTTCTACGGCGCCAAGGCGAGCCTCAACGTGTGGCCGGCGCAGGTGTCGTCGCCGGTGGAGTTCAGCCTGTCCCAGATCTGGGTCATCTCCGGCTCCTTCGGCAACGACCTCAACACCATCGAGGCCGGCTGGCAGGTCAGCCCTGAGCTATACGGGGACAACAGCCCCAGGTTCTTCACCTACTGGACCGTAAGCTCACTAACCTCACCAAATGATGTCGTTGCAAAGTTTCTCAGTGACCATCTTCAAGTGTTCGTCCATGAAAAGTCAAGAAAAGAAGGTTAAATTCTTTTGCGAAATGTGTGTGCGATGCAGAGCGACGCGTACCAGGAGACGGGGTGCTACAACCTGCACTGCGCGGGCTTCGTGCAGACCAACGGCCGCGTGGTGATCGGCGCCGCCATCACGCCGGTGTCGGCCTACGGCGGCCGGCAGTTCGACATCACGCTCATGATCTGGAAGGACCCCAAGAAGGGCAACTGGTGGCTGCAGCTGGGCCCGTCGGGCACGCTGGTGGGCTACTGGCCGTCCTCCCTCTTCACCCACCTGGGCGCGCGCGGCCGCGGCGGCGCCGACATGGTGCAGTTCGGCGGCGAGGCCGTGAACACGCGGCCGTCGGGGTCGCACACGCCCACGCAGATGGGCAGCGGCCGGTTCCCCGGGGAAGGGTACGGCCGCGCGGCCTACTTCCGCAACGTGCAGGTCGTGGACTGGGACAACAACCTCATCCCGGCGGCGGGGCTTCGGCTCCTCGCCGACCACCCCGGGTGCTACGACATCGCCGGCGGCCAGGGCGGCGCGTGGGGCAGCTACTTCTACTACGGCGGGCCTGGCAGGAACGTCCGGTGCCCCTAGGAGTAGGACGGAACCAATACTGCTTACTCAGGCGACACATGCTAATTCCAGCAAATTAATATACCACATAAGTCCTTAATTATAATCTCTTTGCATGCATGCTTGTTTATGATCATACTCCCTCCGTTCCTAAATATTTGTCTTTTTAGAGATTTCAACAAGTTGCTACATACGGAGCAAAATAAGTGAATCTACACTTTAAACTATATCTATATACATCCGTATGTGGCAGTCCATTTAAAATCTCTAAAAAAGCAAATATTTAGAAACAGAGGGAGTAGATAAGAGTTTTTTTTGCACTCGAATTTATTTAAAAGGACGGACATTGACTCGCCTTGCACCCGGCACCAATGGACCAAAGATCGCACTGCCAACTCCAACACACAACCCCATTTGGATTTTATCTGTTTGAGTCGGACAAAAGGACCGTCTGATCGTTTTTCTGTTTGTGCTGGCTGTGCGTCTGGTCCGCCACGGCCAACTGAAGGCCCTAATATACATTTTTTGAACAACACACGTTGTAAATAGTTTTACAACCAAATAAATCAAATATTGGAAATAATTTTTACAATCAAATAGTTCCACATTCAAATAAAAGCACAATCAAATTGTTTTACAACCCAATCGAATTTATCTTGAATACATGAAAAGGGAATGACCTGATACATCTACTGGTTGTCGATATGATTTCACATGTGCTCAACCAACTCATTTTGGAGCTGCATATGAGTATGTCAATCACGCATTTCACTGTTCCAACGTTGCCGGTTCTTGGTGCTCAGGCACAATATTTTCACCCTGATATTTAAACCCTTAGTCGTAGATGTTGTTATCACGCTCGTCTTCCATGATCATGTTGTGCATGATCACACAAGCAGTCATCACCTCCCAAAACTTTCCGGTGCTCCATGTCAGTGCAGGGTGTCGAACGATACCCATCTAGATTGAAGCACACCAAAAGCACGCTCCACAGAATTCCTGGCACTCTCTTGTGCTTGGGAAAATCTTTGTTTCTTTCCTTTTGGGTTGGATATTGTATTCACAAGAGTTCACCACTGAGAATAAATACCGTCAGCTAGGTAGTATCCCTTGTTTGTAATGGTGGTCATTGATCTCAAAGTTGACCTCTGGGGAGTGGCCTTCTACAAGCCCTGCGAATACTGAAAAATGCAGAAGCACGTTGATATCATTGTGAAAACCAGTCATGCCGAAGTAAGAGTGTTATCTCCAAAGATCTTGTGAAGCCACCACTTCTAGTATGACAATGTCACATTTCACATGCCCCTTCTACTGCCCCTGTCAAGCAAATGGACAGTTTTTCTACTTCCAGTACATACAGTCTTCGCTACCAAGCATCACCGGAAAGCCCCTACCGGCATTGATGGCCAACAACCGGGCTGTATCAGCGACAATTGGCTTTCTTAGGTACTCAGGGCCAAACATTGCCACCACAACCTTGCAGAAATTGTACATTGATTGAGACATGTGGACTCACTCATACGTACTTATTCATCTATAGTTGTTGTGCATTTCTAGTAAGAGGAGAAGCCAAACTTGTCAAGGGCATCCTCTTTGCACTCAAAGTATGGGTCATATGCTACCACATCCTACATAATATGATTGAACACATGTCTCGCCATCTGGAAGCGGCGGCGGAATTGATATGGTTTAAAGAGCGGGGAATTCTCAAAGTAATTGGCATAAAGCAGGGTGTGGCCTCTCTCCTATTGTTGTTCAAGGCCGGAGCATGGCCCGGGATTGATCCCCTGAACCAAGGCCACTGGCTAGCAACAGTGGCGGAGATAGCATTTGACAACAGGGTGGTCCGCCTTCAATGTTTTTTCCAACTACAATTATGACATGTAAACATTTTAAATAATTGCAGATACCACAAAAATAGATAAATATGGTCTTAAAAACACTCTAAAATTCTCATTCGAGTCTCAGTTTTGCATAAAAAAAGCCTACATAGTACAATACATACCTTAGAAGTTAACCATGAAAGTATCAACTATATCATCTTCACTCACCACAGAAAAAACATCCAGCTCAATATATGTGACTAGGCAATCTTCCAAAAGACTATCACCCATCTTATTTGTCAACTTATTCTTGCCTAAAACATGGTGGTGAAAAAGTTTTGAAATATCTCTTCATTCTTTAATAATTCCGCAATAAGAATTTACTTTCTATCAATCATGAAGTCATAATGACACAATTGAACAAAAATAATATGCTTAATTATGTGTGTTGTCGTCGGTTCATATTCATCAGTCCATGTGTTGTAATGTCCAGTGCACAATACAAAAAATAGCAAGCAAACCCTAAATCAATAATTGGAGAATTGGGGAATAGATGAACTGTACCTCAAATCAGGCTGAGCGGAGTGCTGGAATAAGAACTGGGCGGTTGCCGCTCGCTTGCAGGGGCGCCAGATGAACGGGACAGGGAAGGGTCGCGGCTTGGGACGGTGGTGCGGCTTGTGCTGAGCGCCAGGCAGGCCGAGGGCGCAACGGGGATGCATGAGCGGAGGAGCCTCCTGCGGGGCTAGGGGCCGACGACAGGCGAGGCAGGCGGAGATGGGGCGGCCGGCGGCTGGGTGTCGGGAAGAGGGTCTCCCATAGTCATGTGCTGCGAGCGAGAGGCGCTGGTTGTTCTGAGTAGTGTTGTTGGGCCGTTTTTTTGGCTCTAGCCCATCTCTATACACATAGGTATATAATAGGTCGGGTCAACATCCCAGGGTGGGCCGCGGCCCACCCTGGCCACCCTGTAGCTCCGCCCCTGGCTAGCAATGTGGTCATTGACGACCAATGCAACAACCATGAGCTCTTCATCATCTGAGGACAAATCATCCGATGAGCAAGTGAAGTTGTGAAAAAAACTCATCCCCGCTATCCATGGTACCTTGTGAGCAAAATGTCGAACACCTTATGGTCGTGGTGGAGACGCAGCCAAGAAGAGCACCTTGGGCTCCCCGCGCAAGCAGCAGGCAAGGTTGGTGTTGACGGCCTGCACCTGACGGCTTTGCAACACCTGCCGGAAGGTGTTGGGGTCGATGGGTGTCGTCGGTGGACGTAGCTTCCCTAGTACCAGATGCGGCGACAAAAAGTCACAAACGCCAGCAGGAACTACTCCAAAATACAGGCGTGGGGTGATACGTCCATTTTGCATCATGCTTTTATGTTGATATTTATTGCATTATAGGTTGTTATTACACATTATGTTACAACACTTATGTCTTTTCTCTCTTATTTTACAAGGTTTACATGAAGAGGGAGAATGTCGGCAGCTGGAATTCTGGACTGGAAAAGGAGCAAATATTAGAGACCTATTCTGCACAACTCCAAACATCCTGAAACTTCACGGAGAATTGTTTTGGAATATATAAAAAATAATGGGCGATGAAAGCACCAGAGGGGGGCCACCTGCCATCCACAAGGGTGGAGGGCGCGCCCACTGCCTTGTGGGCCACCTAGCAGGCCCCCGATGCCCATCTTCTGCCATATGGTGTGTTTTGACCTGGAAAAAATTATAAGGAAGCTTTCGTGACGAAGCGCCCCGTCTTGAGGCAGAACTTGGACAGAACCAATCTAGGGCTCCGGCGGAGCTGTTCTGCCGGGGAAACTTCCCTCCGGGAGGGGGAAATCGAAGCCATCGTCATCACCAACGATCCTCTCATTGAGAGGGGGTCAATCTCCATCAACATCTTCACAGGCACCATCTCCTCTCAAACCCTAGTTCATCTCTTGTATCCGATCTTTGTCTCAAAACTTCAGATTCGTACCTGTGGGTTGCTAGTAGTGTTGATTACTCCTTGTAGTTGATGCTAGTTGGTTTATTCGGTGGAAGATCATATGTTCAGATCCTTAATGATAATTAATACTCCTCTGATTATGAACATGAATATTCTTTATGAGTAGTTATGTTTGTTCCTGAGGACATGGGAGAAGTCTTGTTATAAGTAATCATGTGAATTTGGTATTCGTTCGATATTTTGATGAGATGTATTTTGTCTCTCCTCTAGTGGTGTTATGTGAACGTCGACTACATGACACTTCACCATGATTTGGGCCTAGGGGAAGGCATTGGGAAGTAATAAGTAGATGATGGGTTGCTAGAGTGACAGAAGCTTAAACCCTAGTTTATGCATTGCTTTGTAAGGGGCTGATTTGGATTCATATGTTTCATGCTATGGTTAGATTTATCTTAATTCTTATTTCGTAGTTGCGGATGCTTGCGAGAGGGGCTAATCATAAGTGGGAGGCTTGTACAAGGAAGGGCAGCACCCAAGCACCGGTCTACCCAGATATCAAAATATCAAAGTAACGAATGTGAATCATATGAGCATGATGAAAACTAACTTGATAGTAATTCCCATGTGTCCTCAGGAGCGCTTTGCTTTATATAAGAGTTCGTCCAGGCTTGCCCTTTGCTACAAAAAGCATTGGGCCACCTTGCTGCACCTTAGTTACTTTTGTTACTTGTTACCCGTTATGAATTATCTTATCACACAACTATCTATTACCGATAATTTCAGTACTTGCAGATAATACCTTGCCGAAAACTGATACGTCCATTTTGCATCATGTTTTCTTACTGTTATTTATAATGTTGTTATCCATAATAATGCTTTTTGGAGTAATTCTAATGCCTTTTCTCACATAATTTGCAAGGTACACACCTAGAGGGAGAACTCCGGCAGCTGGAAATCTGGACCTGGAAAAGCTACGTCAGGCCACCTATTCCGCACAACTCCAAACAAGCTGAAACTTGACAGAGATTTTTTTATGGAATATATAAGAATTATTGGAGCAAGTAACTACCAGAGGGGGCCCACCAGGTGGGCACAACCCACCTGGGAGCGCCAGGGAGCCCAGGCGCGCCCTGGTGGGTTGTGCCCTCCTTGGCCCACCTCTGGTGCACATCTTCTGGTATATAAGTCATTTTGACCTAGAAAAAATAAAGAGAAGATTTTCGGGACGGAGCGCCGCCGTCTCGAGGCGGAACTTAGGTAGGAGCACTTTTGCCCTCCGGCGGAGCGATTCCGTCGGGGAACTCCCCCCCACCCCCGAGGGGGAAATCATCATCATCATCATCACCAACAACTCTCCCATCTTGGAGAGGGCAATCTCCATCAACATCTTTAGCAGCACCATCTCATCTCAAACCCTAGTTCATCTCTTGTGTTCAATCTTGTTACCGGAACTATAGATTGGTGCTTGTGGGTGACTAGTAGTGTTGATTACATGTTGTAGTAGATTACTATATAGTTTATTTGGTGGAAGATTATATGTTCAGATCCATTATGCTATTTAATACTCCTCTGATCATGAGCATGTTTATCATTTGTGAGTAGTTACTTTTGTTCTTGAGGTCACGGGAGAAATCATGTTGCAAGTAATCATGTGAATTTGATATGTGTTCGATATTTTGATAGTATGTATGTTGTGATTCCCTTAGTGGTGTCATGTGAACGTCGACTACATGACACTTCACCATATTTGCGCCTAAGGGAATGCATTGTGGAGTAGCAATTAGATGATGGGTTGCGAGAGTGACAAAAACTTAAACACTAGTTTATGCGCTATTCCGTAAGGGACCGATTGGATCCAAAAGTTAAATGCTATGGTTATAATTTATTCTTAATACTTTTCTCATAGTTGCGGATGCTTGCGGGAGGGTTAATCATAAGTAGGATATTTGTTCAAGTAAGAACAACACCTAAGCACCGGTCCACCCACATATCAAATTATCAAAGTAGCGAACATAAATTGAACCAACATGATATAAGTGACTAGATGAAATTCCCATTGACGGTGTCATGGACTAGGGGGTACTCACCACGTCGTCTCCCGATCAGCTGGATTGGGCTGAGGACCCCCATGGTCGTTTACTCATGGGCCAGTTCGGACAGCCGATGTATACACAAAGAAGATTCCACAAGACTTGGTGATCAAGACAAGGACTCCTATCCACCGACGTATTCGACTAGGACTCTTGTTATCCTAGGCCTCCGGTACATTATATAAGCCGAGGCCAGGCTAGTCGGTAGAGCATTATGACATTAATCATCATACCTCTAGGGTTTAGACCACAACATATGATCTCGAGGTAGATCAACTCTGTACTTGATACTCCATCAATATAAACAAGAGCAGGACGTAGGGTCTTACCTCCATCAAGAGGGCCCGAACCTAGGTAAAACATCGTCTCCTTCGTTCCTGTTACCATTAATACGAGAATCCACAGCTCGGGACCCCCTACCCTGAGATCTGCCGGTTTTGACATCGACAATGGTGCTTTCATTGAGAGTTCCGCTGTGAGATCGACAAAGGATCAATGGCTCGTCTGCAGATCAACTGCGACGTCGGCATCTTCGTCGCCGGCTCGACTGGTCACATTGGCTTGACCAAGGACTGTGCCCTGCCTACGATCGTCATGGTCGGACGTGGGCCTTCATGAAACATCAACTCCGATCTCTGTCATGAGCATGGATGAATCATCCTTGGAGCTCGGGGGCTCAACGTCAAAATTGCCCTCGGGCGACCGTGTTGTTCTTCCGAACAGCAAACTTGTATTCGCTGCCACCACCTTATCAAGCATCGCTTTGACAATTCCTTCAGTGGAATTATGCGGAATTGAGTCTACAATAACTCTGTAAAATTTCGTCGCGTTCCGATGGAGCAATCTCCGCTGATCTTCGATATACCGGAGCCCTGTCGAGTCTGGACGGGAATTAGGACGAGTTTAGGGCGTGGTCTCCAGAGCTCAGCTTAGAGGTTATTCGGAAGATCCAACCGTTCATCTGCTACGGAATTTCCTTATCTGCCACCCCTCAAAATTTCAGCTCGATCCGACCGTTCAAATTTCGGTAACCTTCCGATTAGTGCATCACTTCTCGGATCTGTTTTCTGCACGAATACAAATCCGACCCGAGTTCATCTCTCTTTCTAGGGTATTGTGTTTTGTTTCCGAACACATGCTCACAAATTGTGCTACTTTTCGGAAGTAATCTTCACCATCACACTGGTGTCAAACCAGTCCGGCAATATTGCTTCACGGCTGCCGACATGCATTAGACACGTCGCCGCTTTGTTGAGCCGAGCTCAACTTCTTCGGATCATCATCTCGGCGAGCTGAACGAGAGTTTGGAATCGCAAAGGATAAATCATCACCAACATCGCCACCCCATGGATCACACGGAGCAGGCACACCGGCATCACCGCATGGTCACTTCATCAAGCCGGCATTGACCGCGTCACAAGTTACGACCCGCGTCGGCATGGCCGCACTGTTGCTTCTTCAAGCCGATGTCCATGACGCCAAACTGCTTCAACACCTTGGCTGACACGGCAGCTGCAACGACACCTTACCGACCTGCTCCGTCACCTCGGCTGGACCGGGGCTTCACCATATCTTCATCAAACCTACTCTGGTGACTTCGGCGTCGCCATCCGACCTGCTTCAACTCATCGGCCGACATGGAGGCTTCAAACACCTTGGCTGGACCGGGGACTTTGCTATTTCTTCATCAACATACTCTGGTGACTTCGGCGTCACCAGCCGACTAGCTTCGTCACGTTAGTTGGACCGGGGGCTTTGCCTTGGCGAGCCAACCTTTGCCAGCATCGCCATGCCGTCGCTTTATCGCCCATCAGGCAATGGGTGTGCTGATCGAGTCCCAATTTTGGGAGTCACCTTTCTTCAGATTGCTACAACAAATAAACCAGGTGCTATTAATCCTAGTAATTTTTGCTTGTTTGGGTTTATTTTTTTGAGGAATTATTACTCTGGTTTGTTCTATCATCTGTACACAGGTCTATCAAATGGTGGCCGCATTAACGACGATCGCGTGGTGGTTCTGTCAGTTTCCTTACACAGTCCGGTGAACGCCGCATCCGGAACTCGGACTGACCTATGAATTCTGGCTTTGCCACACCTTTACCGCATCACGCCGACGCCCTGCATCGACATTGACTTCGGCGCCAAGACACATATCTTTAAATAAATTATTTTGCGTAAATTAATTACGCGAGGATTTTTATATATTTATATTATTATTATTGGACTGCACAATTTTACATGTGTAGGTGATCGACTTCGACTACGTCACGCGGTCACTTCGGAAAGCCGACGTCATCGTCCCAATCGGCCTAAATCGGCTCGCGTGATCACCTTGCTGGTCGAATTGCCATACCGACATGTTCGGTTGCCTCGGGACTTCGGCATCGCTGAGGGAGCTCTACCTCATCGAGTGTTCAACACACATGCCATATTTCTTTTATTACTCATTTTGCATAAATTATTAATTATGCAACATTTTTTAAAATTTATTATTATTACTATTATCTCCGGTTTGCACTATTTTCTGTGCACAGGTAAATGATCCGAGTCGGGCAGTGTTGTCACCTCGGCATACATACATACCATGTCACCTCGACTGGACTGGGGGCTTCGTCCTCACTTCATTAAACCACGCCGGGGACTTCAGCGTCACTCTGCCGGCCTGGATTGGCCGTGTTATGTCACCACTTCGAAGTGCCGAGCTCTTCGCTCCGCCACCTCGGGACTGGCTTGGGAGATGGAACCTTGTCCCGCATCAAGCTCGGACTGCGTCAGCAATGCCCAACACATTAACCAGCTAAGTCGCTTTCATGCTCACAGTCTTAAATTTTTAACTTGTGTTCGGTTCGACCTTGCTCACATACGTTGTTCGTTAAAAGAAACTCCCTTTACCCATGTTAACTGGCGGCTCTTAAAATTTACATGAGGCGTTTTATAGTAAATGTGTTTTCTTCTTAGTCGTTGCAAAGTCTTTTTCTATCACTCCCTTTTTTGACGCGAGTGTGTGGTCAATAGCCGGGGAGCCTAATTTCTCTCTCAAATCTGCTAGAGTTTAGTTTGCTAACCTGGCCTAACGATAAGTACTCCGCCTTTGGGATAGGAGGTTGAAGCCGTAGGCTGACCCGCTTGAAGTCTTGAGATAGGATGTGTCATGTTAAAGCACGACAGAAGCACAATTTTTTAAGACCAATTTTGGGATTGGCACCGAACACTTGATCTAGTTCGGATGTCAAGATTTTACTGAAGTTTTTGGTTTTCCAAGCCTATGTCACTTTTAAACTATTTGTTTGTTTCCAGCATAAGTCTCGCAGTGCAACGCCGGACACCTTTGGAGATTCGGCAAAAACATTCTCGGATATTGCTATATATGCATCGGTTTCGAATTGTGTCTTCGGTTAATAGTTAGGTTGCCCGACTCCTGTGCTTGCCTCCTACGTTCCGCTTTGTTCGGCTAGGTGTGCAAAGGGAGAACCACTACGATTGTGCTTCCAGCTTGCATGGTTAAGCGCCTCAGTGGAGAAAGCCGAAAACTGACTGTCACTGTCGGTGTCAAAACCGGAGGATCTCGAGTAGGGGGTCCCAAACTGTGCGTCTAGGCGGATGGTAACAGGAGACATGGGACACGATGTTTTTACCCAGGTTCGGGCCCTCTCGATGGAGGTAAAACCCAACTCCTGCTTGATTGATCTTGATGATATGGGTATTACAAGAGTTGATCTACCACGAGATCGAAGAGGCTAAACCCTAGAAGCTAGCCTGCGGTATGATTGTTGTTCTTGGTCCTACGGACTAAACCCTCTGGTTTATATAGACATCGGAGGGGGCTAGGGTTACACAGAGTCGGTTATAAGGAAGGAGATCTACATATCCGTATTGCCAAGCTTGCCTTCCACACCAAGGAGAGTCCCATCCGGACACGGGACGAAGTCTTCAATCTTGTATCTTCATAGTCCAACAGTCCGGCCAAAGGATATAGTCCGGCTGTCCGGATACCCCCTAATCCAGGACTCCCTCAGTAGCCCCCGAACCAGGCTTCAATGACGATGAGTCCGGAGCGCAGATTGTCTTCGGCATTGCAAGGCGGGTTCTTCTCCAAACTCTGAGTACATGTTAAATAGTGTCCGGCTTCTGCGCCCAATAATGGCCATCTTCCACGTGTCAAGCGAATGCGAGGAGCCAGGGTGTTTTTACATTTACCACCCTAGCTATGTGAATGAACTGTCTATTAAAGAGACGTGGATTCTCAGATCCAAACCACACCATCCTCCCTCAGCGAGCATTCATTGGAGCGCGCCCGGAAAAATCCATCCCAACATGGCCGGCCAGCGTAGCTCCTCTTCTCGCCCTTGCAGCCCCAAGCCCAGAGATTGGGAGAAGTGTTCCGCCCCGCACAGCTAATTAGTGAAGCTACAGACCCAGGGATTCCTCCCTCCAGCGTATATGGTCCCGGTTCGAGCCGGGCTCGCCACCTATAATGGCGGGGAGCAAGCGGAAAGCTTTCCCAATCCTTCTAAGGGAGAGCGGGTATGCCTTGTCCCCTATTTGTTAAGGGGACTCATATTTCCAATCCATCCATTTCTGTGAGGGCTTCTGGAGTTCTACGACCTCCAGTTACACAACCTCACTCCTGCCTCCATACTGCACATCGCTGGTTACGTAGCCCTTTGCAAGTTGTTTCTGGGCTGCGAAGCTCATTTCGCGCTGTGGAAGTTGTTCTGCCTTGTGCCCCGTACACAGAGGGGATCAATATATCAAGTGGGCGGAGCCGAAGTATGGAGCATCGCCGGGACCGGATACTTATCCGGTACCCTGAAGAAGACGTCCGAAGACTGGCCTTCAGAGTGGTTTTATATGGAGGACGCCCCCCTTCCGGATCCTATTCGGATCGGCCTCCCCGAGTTTGATAATGCTCCTTTGAAGAAGCGCCTGAGTTGGCGACCACGGAGCCCTCAGGAGGAAGATGATAGAGACGTCCTTTATCTGATGGGCCGAATAAAGTTGATGGCTAAATCAAGACTGACCATAACCGAGGTTATGGCAATTTGCATCATGCGGGGGGTGCAGCCACTTCAATATCGAGGCCACCCCATGTGGCACTTCAATGGGGAAGATGATGCCACTCGCTACGGGCGCAAGGGACCGGATTCCGTTGCTGCTCTAGCAAAAATTCTATCCGATCTGTACAAGGGGGAAGAATAGGAGTTCCTCCGCATTAAGCCGCGGGATGGATTCTCCATGAACAACCCTTGAAGCTGGGTGAGTTTCCGCTCTTTTTACTTCCATCCTTCCCTTGTTTTTGTGGTAAATATTTACCTTGTCATTTCATCGCAGGAACTGCGTAAGGCGGTAGGGGAGATCAATAGCCCACCTCCACAACCGGAGGACCCTGAACGGGCCCTCGACCCCGGCCTCAGAGAGGATCCGGACATATTCGTGGAGCTGATTGATAGGATTTTCTATCAGTTAAGCTTTGATGACGCCATGGTGGCCATTACAACCGACTACCCTGGGCTACTCCTAGCCTTGCATGTAAATGAGACCAGAGTCCCAAACTTTGAAAAGGATTTCCTTTTACGCACTTCACCTACCGTATACAAACGGTGTTTTATAGGGAAGGCCCTCGGGACGCCATGTCGAGCCCGCGGCGACTCGCCAACAAGGGGCTCCAAGGCCGGACAGGCTAAAAAGGAAGGAAGTCCGGACGGAGACGCTGGCGCAGAGGTATGATGCAACACCTCACTCCATGGTTGTCGTCTTTAAAAACATAATAACACCTGTGTTTCCTAGAAGGAAGAACGCTCGCCGGACAATATCCAGAGATGTCGCCGATCACGCTTCTACCAGTCGGGCTCCAGGGCCGGACACAGAGGCGGAAGCTAACACGAGGCACACACCGGATGCTCCGTCTATAGAGGATGCGGATAAGATATCTGCTACAAATTCCTAAGTGGAGAGCGCCATGAATCATAGGTGTCGCCGAGCCGTACTCCGTGATGCTTGTTTCTCCCAAGAGGTGTTTAATGCGCTCAACTCAGGAGATGCGTACATCCGTGCTGCTCAAAATGGTCTAGCCAGAGCCACGGACCAATATGTGAAGGATGTACGGGTAAGAAAATTTGATGAGTATATATATCAGTAGCCCCTGAGACTTGAAACAGTTGGCACAATTGATTTAAGGATCATTTATCGTGCAGGTTCTTACACAGAAGAATACTCGACTGTCACAGGAACTGGCGGAATGCAAGACCCAACTTTGGGCTGCAGTTGCCGCATTGAAGGAACCTGAAAAGTCCCCAGCTGGTAACACTTGTTTCAAAGAATGATAGGTACCATATAGTGTGTGGCATGGTTGCAAATCTAACAATAGATATTGTAGATGACTCCGGAGATAATCCGGAGGACCAGCATGTCGTACGACAACTAAAGGCTGGCGAACGCGTGCTGACTAAGGTCATGCGGGAGAAAAACAGTCTCCAAGACGCCAATACCAAGCTGAGCGTGGAACTGAGAGATGTTCGAGCCCAGCTTGCGGACTACGTGAAGGAGAATAAGCGGCTTTGTCGCGGCATTTTTAGTGAGTGCTTAAACGAACCTTTAAAAGAGTTCAGCGATGGGGCCGGCTAACAGAGTTATATCTGCAGGTATGCTGACGGGTCATCCCGCGGAGGAGATGCCCGGGTCTGCGGGTGATCTTCTACCCGAGCTCTCACAACTGCACGAACAAGTTCGGCAGGCGATGCAGGGTATTGCCCAGGCCTTGTGGCCATCCGTATCCCTGCCAGCAGGCATAGGAGAGCTTGTGGAGGAGCTCAAGGGAGCGCGGCGGCGCTTCCGCTTATGGAAGATATCGGCGTGCCGTCAAGGTGCCAGGGAAGCCTGGGCCATGGGGAAGACACGGTATACCAAGGCTGACCCAAACCACATGGTCGAGGTCAAACCTGTGGGGCCCGATGGGAAAGAGATCCCCGTTAGCTTAGTGTATGGGCAAGTAGAATTAGCCGCAAAGTATTCCCAACAGGATTGTAGGCTGGACAGCCTGTTGGATGGTATAGAAGAGGAATTTAGTCAGTGTAAGTGACTATGTAATTAAAGTGACATGTATAATGCCTTCTAGCCGGATTGTAAATCATTTGTCATGGCGGAACTTTTCGCTTCAACCTCGGGACCCGATAGTCCGGAGTGTATCCGAATACCCGCTCAGTTATATAAGAACCGGGGTATGCGTGGAAACCAGGCGTAGGGGTCATTAGTGCTTGAACAGACAAGTATCCAACTTGTTATGTTATATTACATGGGTAGTAAGAAACATCTTCCAGGGAGAATAGTTCCGTTAAGGGTTCCTTTCCCTGGGTATGCATGCCCTAAAGTGCATGTCCGAACTACGAGAAGAGACGCAGGCAAAAACATCTGGGGGCACATATGGAAAATAAATAAAAATCATCTTTTGTTCACCGACCAAATATTCCCTTAAGAACGCTAGCTTTCGGCTTCACCCAGTCTGAGGTACACATCCAGCTGACCCGGCGGTAACAATCGCAGAGGTGCTCCCCTTATGCCCTAGCCGAATTAACGGGAACATAGGGCATAAATACAAGAGCCAGGCAACCCAGCTTGGCCAAAACTTAAGTCATATCGATGCATATAATGGCGAAGAAAAGGGACATGCGGAAGAATAACACATGTGCGGGGCATGAAGCCCGGATAAATAATTAAGCTTCTGTGTAAGAAGCCCCCAGGTATAATGAGCACGGTTAGGGCGTCAATGGTGTGCTACAATGCACAAGTTGGCTGAGGGAGTCCTGGATTAGGGGGTGTTTGGATAGCTGGACTATACCTTCAGCCGGACTCCAGGACTATGAAGATACAAGATTGAAGACTTTGTCCCGTGTCCGGAAGGATCTTTCCTTGGTGTGGAAGGCAAGCTAGGCGTGCGGATATTCAAGATCTCCTACCATTGTAACCGACTCTGTGTAACCCTAACCCTATCCGGTGTCTATATAAACCGGAGGGTTGTAGTCCGTAGGACAACCATCATCATACACAATCATACCATAGGCTAGGTTCTAGGGTTTAGCCTCCTTGATCTCGTGGTAGATCTACTCTTGTACTACCCATATCATCAATATTAATCTAGCAGGAGTAGGGTTTTACCTCCATCGAGAGGGCCCGAACCTGGGTAAAATAAAGTGTCCCTTGTCTCCTGTTACCATCCGACCTTGACGCACAGTTCGGGACCCCCTACCCGAGATCCGCCGGTTTTGACACCGACATTGGTGCTTTCATTGAGAGTTCCTCTGTGTCGTCGCTTTTAGGCCCGATGGCTCCTTTGATCATCAACAACGATGAGGTCCAGGGTGAGACTTTCCTCCCCGGACAAATCTTCGTCTTCGGCGGCTTCGCTCTGCGGGCCAATTCAATTGGTCGTCTGGAGCAGATCCAAAGCTACGCCCCTGGCCATAAAGTCAGGTTTGGAAGCTTAAACTACACGGCAGTTATCCGCGGAGACTTGATCTTCGACGGATTCGAGCCACAGCCAAGCGCGCCGCACTACCGCGAGGGGCATGATATAGCTCTACCTCCGAATAGTGCCCTGGAGGCCGCACACGCACCGGCCCCGATCCTCGACTCGGAGCCCGCTGCGTTCTTTGAGGATGAACGGTTGGACGTCACCTCGGGGGCTGCAATCTTGAAGGCGATCGAGCCGAACGCCAGCCCCGCACTCCGCACGGCCCATGACTCCAAGGAGTCGGATTCTTCTCCGAACTCCGGGCCTCCCGTGCCCCTGCCGATCGAATCCGATTGGGCGCCTATAATGGAGTTCACCGCCACGGACATCTTTCAGCACTCACCTTTCGGTGATATCCTGAATTCTCTCAAGTCTCTCTCTCTATCAGGAGAGCGCAGGCCGGACTATGGTCTGCGAGGTTGGGATTCGGACGACGAAGAAATTCAAAGCCCACCCACCACCCACTTAATAGCCACTGTCGATGATTTAACTGACATACTTGACTTCGGCTCCGAAGACTTCGACGGTATGGACGACGAAGGAGGAGACGAACAAGAACCAGCACCTGTAGGGCGCTGGACCGCCACCTCGTCATATGACATATATATGGTGGACGCTCCAAAGGATGGAGATGGCGATGGAACAGCGGAGGATGACACGTCGAAAAAACAGCCAAAATGCCGGCGTCAACGGCGCCGCTCTAAATCCCGCCATAGTAGAAACGGTGATTCCGGCACGGGAGATAATACTACCCCGGATAGTGCCGAAGAACACCAAATCCAGCAAGATTCGGCGCAGGAAGATGGAGAAGCCAGCCCTCATGAGAGAGCGGCAGAGCGAGAGGTTGAGGATGATAACTACATGCCTCCCTCCGAAGACGAGGCAAGCCTCGACGACGACGAATTCATCGTACCATCATACCCCGCCAAACAAGAGCGTTTCAAACGCAGGCTTCTAGCCACGGCGAATAGCCTAAAGAAAAAGCAGCAACAACTTAGAGCTGATCAAGATTTGCTAGCTGACAGATGGACTGAAGTCCTTGCGGCCGAAGAGTATGAACCCGAGCGCCCCTCCAAAAATTATCCTTAGCGCAGGCCGCTACCCCAATCAGAGGGGGAAGCACCTACATTACCAATGCATGACATGGCAGACCGGCCACCTCGCGGCCGCGACAGAGAGGCCTGTCGGACCTCTAAACAAGCCATGCCCCGGTGCCGCTCAACTAAGGCACGGGAAAATGAGCCAGACCTGCGAGACGTACTGGAGGATAAAGCAAGGCAAACAAGATCGATCTATGGATCACGCAGACGCCCGACGACACGTGATGATCTTCACTCCGGACAGAATAAATCCGGCCGGGCCGAACACAACAGGCATAGCTCTTCCGAGCTGCGTCGTGACATAGCCCAGTACAGGGGCGCCGCACACCCACTATGCTTCACAGATGAAGTAATGGATCATAAAATCCCAGAGGGTTTCAAACCCGTCAACATCGAGTCGTACGATGGTACGACAGATCCGGCAGTATGGATTGAGGATTATCTCCTTCACATCCACATGGCACGTGGCGACGATCTACATGCCATCAAATATCTCCCCCTCAAGCTCAAAGGACCATCCCGGCACTGGCTTAACAGCCTACCAGCGGACTCAATCGGTTCTTGGGAGGACCTGGAAGCCGCATTTCTCGACAACTTCCAGGGGACCTATGTGCGGCCACCGGACGCCGACGACCTAAGCCACATAATTCAGCAGCCAGAAGAATCGGCCAGGCAATTCTGGACACGGTTCCTAACAAAGAAAAATCAAATAGTCAATTGTCCGGACGCAGAGGCCCTATCAGCCTTCAAACATAACATCCGCGACGAGTGGCTTGCCCGACACCTGGGACAGGAAAAGCCGAAATCTATGGCAGCCCTCACGACACTCATGACCCGCTTTTGCGCGGGCAAAGATAGTTGGCTAGCTCGCAGCAACAACTTATCGAAGATCCCTGGTAATTCGGATACCAATGACAAAAGTGGCAGGACACGTCGAAATAGGCAAAAGCGCCGCGTTAGCAGCGACATCAATGAGGATACGACAGTAAATGCCAGATTCAGAGGCTATAAATCCGGTCAGCGGAAAAGGCCATTTAAAAAGAATACCCAGGGCCCGCCCAGTTTGGACCGGATACTCGACCGCTCGTGCCAGATTCATGGCCCCCCCCGAAAGGCCAGCCAATCACACCAACAAGGATTGTTGGGTGTTCAAGCAGGCAGGCAAGTTAAGAGCCGAACACAAAGACAAGGGGCTGCATAGCGACGACGAGGAGGAGCCCAGGACACCGAACAACAATGGACAGAAGGGGTTTCCCCCACAAGTGCAGACGGTGAACATGATATACGCGACCCACATTCCCAAGAGGGAGCGGAAGCGTGCGCTATGGGACGTATACGCGATGGAGCCAGTCGCCCCAAAGTTCAACCCATGGTCCTCCTGCCCGATCACTTTTGATCGAAGGGACCACCCCACTAGCATCCGTCACGGCGGTTTTGCCGCATTGGTTCTTGACCCAATCATTGACGGATTTCATCTCACGTCCTCATGGACGGCGGCAGTAGCCTGAACCTGCTTTATCAGGATACAGTGCGGAAAATGGGCATAGATCCATCAAGGATCAAGCCCACAAGGACGACCTTTAAAGGCGTCATACCAGGTGTAGAGGCCAATTGCACAGGCTCTGTAACACTTGATGTGGTCTTCGGATCTCCGGATAACTTCCGAAGCGAAGAGTTAGTCTTTGATATAGTCCCATTCTGCAGTGGCTATCACGCCCTGCTCGGACGAACCGCATTCGCTAAATTCAATGCGGTGCCGCACTATGCATATCTCAAGCTCAAGATGCCAGGCCCTCGAGGAGTAATTACGGTCAACGGAAACACTGAACGCTCCCTCCGTACGGAGGAGCACACGGCGGCCCTCGCAGCGGAAGTACAAAGCAGCCTTTCAAGGCAACTCTCCAGTCCGGCCGTTAAAAAGCCGGACAATGCAAAGCGCGCCCGGAGTAACCTGCAACAAGACCGCCTGGCACGTTCGGAGCAAGCGTAGCAATACGGCCCCAACCCCAGCCATCGCAACATAGCGGAGCTAGTACCTCGAGTACACAATTACTCCCTCGAAATTCCATGGGCACAGGGGGAGGGGCACATTAACGGCATGCTTACAATACGGCGTCAAACGTACTAGGGGCTGCCGGATTTTTTTTACTTTCAGGACTCCACACTCTGGATAACCTGTTCGGCTTTGCTGCCACACAGACGATGCAAGACCCAGGGAAGTAGACAAAGCTACGCCGCATTACGGAACTCTCAGGTGGTCTCTATTTCGAGCGATATATCTGTTTCTAAATTCCGTGGCCTGCCCCTGGTCAGGACATGTTAAATAGTCTAATATCTTTTTGCTTATCTCACTACTTGTATCGTTCGGCTTTGATAAATAGCCTCTCTATAAACAATGCATAGCTTTTCGCCTATTTTTTGCGTTGTCCTCTATTAATATATATGTTCATTAAATAAACATGATCGCAACCGTACACCATGGTACGGCAAAACACGCCAGGGGCTTCATTACCATTCTATCTGGTGTGAGAAGTCCGTACACTTTCACAAGTGCGGCACCCCGAACTTATAGGACTATATGCATCGGCTCCGAATCATGATTTTGGTCACATGTTGGGTTTGCCCGGCTCCTATGTTTTGGTGCCTTACGTTCCGTTATATCGGCTAAGGTAGCACTAGGAGAACCACTACGATTGTGCCCCGGTTCAGCTGGGTTAAGCACCTCAGTGGAGAAAGCTAAAACAGATTGTCATGATAAGGCGTGAGACCGGTCGCTGTTCGAGAGGTTTTTCGAGTCCTTAAAGACTTATGCCGCTTCGAGCGAGGAGCTGGCTATGTGTGACACCCAAAAAAATTTTTGACCTTGTTTTACTAATTAAAACTTTGCCAGGAATTAAAACTTTTATTTTCTAAGCTCCCTTTTGATTTTTGAACTTGGTTGTTATGGAGTTTTTCCCCAAAGTGAAAACTTTTCAAATATGTTTTTGGACTTGTTTAAACTCTCAAGGAAAAACTTTTCTTGTGTTAGTAGAGCTAATTACAAAATTAAATTTGCTTGATCTTAATTTTTCTTGAAAAATGGTTTTTCAAGATTATAAGGCCATTTTTGAACTACACCCTCTTCATAAATTATCTCATAAATCCCACCAAAATTTGGAGATGTCATGTGGTGTTATTAAATCACTTTTGTGCAAAAATATCTTTTATTCTTGAAATAAAGTGAGCCCTACACCAAATTTTCTTCTCTGGTCCAGTGGGCATGTTTGCACTACAACCCATTTAAATATTTCTTTCTAGTCTCCACCAAAATTATGAGATGTTGGCAGCAACATATGTTTCAACTTTATGCAAAAACATAGAGTTGTTCTTTGGAGAATTGGAGTAAACCAACCTCTTCTTCATTCTGGGCCAGACTTGTGTTTTCTACAGCAACCCTATTATTTCTTGCTCTAGTGATCTTGTGCTTTCTCATGCTTGTAGTCAATCCTGCTAAACCCTTAAGTCCAGGAGATTGGGCCCATTGGATGACTCTAAGTGCTTGCAACCTTGCCATTTACTTCCTGTCCAGAAGTGTAGTTTTGCAAAACTTGCACTAGCAAGTTTCTCGTTTTTGCAAACTAACTACACAACCCTCTCATACTTCCATGGAGACCCCACTCTGGAAGTTTTGGCCACCCCAAGAGGTGCCTAAGTGCATGTGGCCTTCTGTCGAGCACCCTGTAGGCATGACCAGTTTTGACATGAGTTTTAGTTTGCACTGTGATCTTGCTTCCCTTGCCTAGCTACCTTGTCCAATAGACTCCTCACTACCCCCAGCTTAGGCCTGCTAAGTCCCAGCCTCACCCGAGACCTCTAGCTCGCCCTGGCATTTCGCCGAGCAGCTGGTGGGCGTGCACTGGGCGCGCCCAGAGCACGCCAACTGCAGCCGCGCCCTGAGCCGCCGCGTCGCGCGCCCCTGGCTTGACCCGCACGGAAGAACCTCACCTAGCACTCCCCTTCTCGACGCATCCCGCCAAAAGGCCCCGACCACCCCCCTGGCGCCCTACAGCACCGCCGCCAGAGCCGCTTGGCGGCACGCCCGTGGCCGCAACCGCCGCCCGACCGCTCCTGCGCTAGCCAGCGCCGCCCAAGCCGCCAGCGCTCGCCACCTGCCTCATGGAGCAGTGCGTGCTCATCCACAACTTCGTCCGCTACCGCCCGTCGCCGCCACGTCGCCCTGCAAGCACAGAGAGGCGGTTCGCCGCCGTTCTTATCTCCGGCCACCTCGAACCGACCTCCATTGCCTATATAAGGAAGCCCCGAGCTCCTCCGAGCCCTCAGGCAACCCCTCACCGTCCCACTAGTGCCCCCATCGCCATCAATTGAAGAGGAGAAGGTCGTCTTCAACCTCTCCGGTCAGCTCGGCCGCCGCTTCGCCCCGGTCAGCCCCGACGCGCCAAGATCTCCTCTGCCCTCCCAAACGCCGCCGTCCAACTCCACTTAAACCCGCGGAGCTGCCTAGCCTCCCAAACGCAGCCAGGAACCACCAGGGCCGGAATCCCCAAATCCACCGAAGCTTCCCTCCTCCGCGGAGCTCGCGGCCGGCGATTTCCTTCACCTCTAACAACCCTACGACCACCGGGGGAACCGTCTAGGAGTGGCGGATCCATCCCTGCACTCGGATGCCCACGTAGGACCGCCGTTCGCCGGCGACGAACGCCGGACGTCCCGCCTCTGCTCGGGCAAAGAAAAAGGAGGGAGTGAGGACTGGTCAAACCTGACCAGTGGGCCAGGGGGGCCCACTGTCAGTGAAACCCCACGCCATCCACGTGGATAAGTGGAGGCGTAAAACCTCAAGTACGCCTCCTCTGCACCGAAAGCGTATTCCGTCCGAATCATTTTCCTTTATATATTTATTTTTAATAACAGATTTGACTAAACTTTGACTGACTATAACTCTTTAAATATAACTCCAAATGAATTGATTCTTTTTCCTACATCTCTTAAATTCTGTCTAGTTTATTTTAAGATTTATCTGAAAATTTTCCAAAACAACTTTTTGTGCTGTTTGATTGTATGTGTTAATTCATACATATCCTTTTTAATAGGATTTTTAAAGGTTTCAAGGTGTTTTGGATGCACCCCTCTTTTCCATGACCTAAAGGCAAGCATTCTGAACCCTGGTGTGAATTCTTTTTTGTGTGTTGTTTGACTCGGTAACATCACCACCCCGACACGTGCATGCGTCATTTTATGTGAGGATGTGATCCTCTTCATAAGTGCATATTAGTGAAGTTCATGCATATGGATTTGACAGGTGTTGTGATGGAAATCACCGTCATACACTTTTCATGCATACCGGAAGGAATTGCCGGGTAGGCCTCTGTCTTGGGTAGACGCGGTCTTGACCCTAGTCCTCCGTTGAGACGGTCGTGTCCGGTATGGCATGATGGAGTATGTCGTGTGGTGTTCCTATCTGTTGGTTGAAGTATATACATTGTTATGCTAAACTTGCAGGAATTATTACTACCTCCTAAGTCGACCGTAGATCGAGTCTTGTGCCAGTAACCCCCATACTTGTTTCGTACTGCCACAGGTCCCTACCATAGGTGGTGTATGGTTCAGTAAGTTGTTAACCCTTGTCTTGGCACACACCGTACAGAGAGGCCATGGTGGAAGATATCGGTTGTAGCCGGTAGGCATGCCACCTGGTCAGGGGGCATGGGTGTTTCGGTTGTAGCCGAAGGGGGTAGCTCCCCCAGTTTGCGCGCGGTATAAATTTTGTGATCCCATGCTACGTCGAGGTTGTAGCCTCCCCACTTAGAGTTTGCTTGACAGGTGTCGTGGGTGATTCCAGACACCGGTGAGTTAAGCTGGTGTGTGCAAGTCAGGTGTGTTTTCAACTAAAAGACCGTAGACGGAATTAGTCCCGATGGACTAAAGGAATCCGTTACTCGTGGGTAAAGAGTACACCCTCTGCAGGGATTAAACCTATTCGAATAGCCGTGTCCATGGTTAAGGACTACAGTCTGGGATGGGTCAAGCGTCGGTCTTAGTGTCGGTCTTCGGAGGTGAAATTGTTAAACCAGAACGGGAATTACTACTTGTGACTTGTGATGATTATGATTATTACCATTGTTGACTAACCCGTGATATTATTGTTATCATCGAATATCTCTGGGATGGTTCTACCTCCGGGATATTCACTATGATTTTTTCTTTTAAATCCCTTTCTGTGGTGTCGCTCAGACGCCCGACTGTGGCATTAAAGCCCTTTCTGTGGTGTCGCCCAGACGCCCGACTGTGGCATGTTTTGTTATTCCCTTTACTTAACTGTTTATCCATGACTTGCATAAGTAATATACTCGCGTGCATCATGAACCTTACACCATAGTTATCAGAATGATTATAGGATGTTTTGAAGCATGATTATTTGTGGCTATATTATACCTGTGTTCTTAATATTTGCGAGTACATTCAAAGTACTCACTGGCTTGTCCCTGGCTATTGTCTTGGCCAGATTGATTGCTTGGGGAGGAGCTTGTGACGACCGCTTCGGAATCTGAGCAGCGGTGATAGCAGCCTCGCGAAGATAGGAGTTAACCTGGTTAGCTGTTCCCGTGGGAAATGGAGTCCCATTACCGTGGTGATCCACAAAACGCTTCCGCCCTCAACCACTAGAAAACCTTTTGTTGTACTCATAGGCCACAATGGTCTTGTACTACATATTTTGTACTTTTGCTTGGAATTTCTGTATCAAGTTGGTGTCTCATCAGCTAACAGTAATCCTGGGGCTGGTGAGCGCAACGGCCTTTTTCTGGAAAATTAATGTCCGGAAAAACCGGTCATGACAGACTTGGTATCAGAGCCAGGCTGACCATTGGCTAATCCTATCCTAGCCAGGCCAATAAACCTAGGCAGACCAACCCACCGAGCCATAACCAAAACCCCAGCCAAGCTTCTCCTGCAAGATAGCCCCACAGTGACCCGACACCTTTTGGCAGTCGGTGCCCAACCTATCAACCTAGCCTGTCGCTCATGCGCCAGTGATCGAATCCTGAATAGTCTTTCTCGCAAGCGTGCGAAGGAAGACTCCGTCCCCTTTTTCCTATAAAAAGGGCACGTTAGCCCCAACCAGCACAGCACAGCCACTATCCCAAACCGAACCACAATGCCTGGTCCTGTCGTGCACACTGAGACTACGGCAACCAACCTTGGAGGTTTTGTGACCATACTCGCAAACCTCACCCGTCGAGCCTATGCGTTAGAAGAGCCCCCAGAATATGTCGTGTACCAAGGATCCATGAGCGGTGAGAGCCGTCAATTCTGGGCCACTGTGCATGTCTATGGTAGGGGTCTAGCACCCGAACACCCCTACAGGTTCACAGGAAGAACGACTTCCTTTGAGCCCCAAGCCATCCAACTAGCCGCTCGAGAAGCTATAGTTCATCTCCGGCACTTGTCGCCCCGAGATGACTGTCGCTCGTTCCACTACTACCCCAGACGGGAAGGATATGGTAGACCACCCCAAGTTGCCAACAGAGATCACGAAACAGATCCTGCATTGTTGCACCTAGTGCGCTACATAAGTGCACTGGAGGAACTGTGCGATCAGGTCACTATTGATCTTATCGCAGCTCGTGGGGAGCTGGTTCGTCGAGCCCCGGCGAGAGAAGAGGATGAGCCCAGCGCCGACAACCTAGTCGTGCTGTTTGGACAACCGATCGAGCCCCTGGGGTCTACCCCAGCCATCGGCTAAGGTGTTGCGATAACCCCAGAAGCGCTTCGTCGCATATTGGGAACGCACTCCAACGGAGTTGTGGCCAGCAATCCCCGAGATGGTCATCATCGCTACCCCGAGCCTGTAGCCCCTCAGCCCACTCCAGCTAATTCCGACGGTGAGAACCACGGAGACGCCTCAACATCCACTAGGCACGCCCGCTTGGATGTAAACGGGGTAGACTAAGTCACCCGAGAAGGATCGAGTCCCGGTGTATTCTCGCTTGTAACCGTGTGACCTTGTAAATAAACGCCGCTTGTCGTTGAGCCCCTGTAGCCCTGCATGGGTATGCCAGCTTTTCTACCCCCAGGCACATTTGCCAAAGACCCCCGATAACTCCCACAGTAACACGTCACCTCGGTGAAATATGTGTATCTGTGGCTTGACTCCGACCCGTAGAGCGGAGCTGGAAGTTTTCTTACCAATCACCATGGTAAAAGTGACCCAGCTCCAGTGCTATAAAAGGCCACCGCATGACCTTGCCAAAGCACCTCTCACCTTGTGCACCACCCTCACAACCATTTCTCGCCATGCCGAGCCCCAGCATTCATCTAAGAACCCCAGATGCAACCCCGGGTAGTTTTGTCAAGATATTGTGGGATTTTACCTGCAGTACCATGGGCGCTACCCAGCCACCCCAGTACGAGCTGTTCAAATCGAGGATCACCTCTTCCACCTCAAGATACTGGGCAGGAGTGCACATCCCCCCCGTGAACTCAGACCAAGACCCAACAGAGGTCTCCTTCGTGGGGAAATCTATGCCGACCCCGCTTATGGCCATAGAGGCTACTGCATATGAAGCGCTTGCTCGCCTTCGATTCGCGGTACCCTATGCCAACGAACGAGGGTATTATTACTTTCCGAGCCATGCAGCACCCGGTGGAGTGTCATCTTTTCCCGGTGGATGAATTGAGAGAGACCCAGTCCTAGCCAACCTGGTCCAGTACGTCATCGCTCAAGAACGCTTCACCCAACATGTGATGAGCTATCTCCAAAGTCTCATGGATTTAAATCCTCAGATCGCCATCAGCAGATCACTGAGGCCTGGCCAAGAGAGACGCATTCATCGACTGGTTAAACCCCTTTCCCCGATAGAAGAGGGATGTGTCTCAGTACCAGAAACGTTCTCGCAGGACCCCATCCAGTTACCGTTTCCATTTTAGACGTCGCTGCTGTGATCATTATGGCAACATTTAATTATGTATTGTGACCTATGCGTGATAACCTGAGCTTGCGCGACGAATAAGTTATTTGGCTTCTACTAATATGTATGGTTTTGTTGTGACTTGTGCTCCTTTATTTTTTTTAACCGTTTTCCCTCGCGAAAAATCCCGGAGAGTTTTTTTAAAAAAACAACCCTTAGCAAATCTCGAGGACGAGATTTTTCTTAAGGGGGTAGTGTTGTGACACCCAAAAAATTTTTTGACCTTGTTTTACTAATTAAAACTTTGCCAGGAATTAAAACTTTTATTTTCTGAGCTCCCTTTTGATTTTCGAACTAGGTTGTTATGGAGTTTTTCCCCAAAGTGAAAACTTTTCAAATATGTTTTTGGACTTGTTTAAACTCTCAAGGAAAAACTTTTCTTGTGTTAGTAGAGCTAATTACAAAATTAAATTTGCTTGATCTTAATTTTTCTTGAAAAATGGTTTTTCAAGATTATAAGGCCATTTTTGAACTACACCCTCTTCATAAATTATCTCATAAATCCCACCAAAATTTGGAGATGCCATGTGGTGTTATTAAATCACTTTTGTGCAAAAATATCTTTTATTCTTGAAATAAAGTGAGCCCTACACCAAATTTTCTTCTCTGGTCCAGTGGGCATGTTTGCACTACAACCCATTTAAATATTTCTTTCTAGTCTCCACCAAAATTATGAGATGTTGGCAGCAACATATGTTTCAACTTTATGCAAAAACATAGAGTTGTTCTTTGGAGAATTGGAGTAAACCAACCTCTTCTTCATTCTGGGCCAGACTTGTGTTTTCTACAGCAACCCTATTATTTCTTGCTCTAGTGATCTTGTGTTTTCTCATGCTTGTAGTCAATCCTGCTAAACCCTAAAGTCCAGGAGATTGGGCCTATTGGATGACTCTAAGTGCTTGCAACCTTGCCATTTACTTCCTGTCCAGAAGTGTAGTTTTGCAAAACTTGCACTAGCAAGTTTCTCCTTTTTGCAAACTAACTACACAACCCTCTCATACTTCCATGGAGACCCCACTCTGGAAGTTTTGGCCACCCCAAGAGGTGCCTAGGTGCATGTGGCCTTCTGTCGAGCACCCTGTAGGCATGACCAGTTTTGACATGAGTTTTAGTTTGCACTGTGATCTTGCTTCCCTTGCCTAGCTACCTTGTCCAATAGACTCCTCACTACCCCCAGCTTAGGCCAGCTAAGTCCCAGCCTCACCCGAGACCTCTAGCTCGCCCTGGCATTTCGCCGAGCAGCTGGTGGGCGTGCACTGGGCGCGCCCAGAGCACGCCAACTACAGCCGCGCCCCGAGCCGCCGCGTCGCGCGCCCCTGGCTTGACCCGCACGGAAGAACCTCACCTAGCACTCCCCTTCTCGACGCATCCCGCCAAAAGGCCACGACCACCCCCCTGGCGCCCTACAGCGCCGCCGCCAGAGCCGCTTGGTGGCACGCCCGTGGCCGCAACCGCCGCCCGACCGCTCCTGTGCTAGCCAGCGCTGCCCAAGCCGCCAGCGCTCGCCACCTGCCTCATGGAGCAGTGCGTGCTCATCCACAACTTCGTCCGCTAGCGCCCGTCGCCGCCACGTCACCCTGCAAGCACAGAGAGGCGGTTCGCCGCCGTTCTTATCTCCGTCCACCTTGACCCGACCTCCATTGCCTATATAGGAAGCCCCGAGCTCCTCCGAGCCCTCAGGCAACCCCTGACCGTCCCACTAGTGCCCCCATCGCCATCAATTGAAGAGGAGAAGGTCGTCTTCAACCTCTCCGGTCAGCTCGGCCGCCGCTTCGCCCCGGTCAGCCCCAACGCGCCAAGACCTCCTCTGCCCTCCCAAACGCTGCCGTCCGACTCCACTTAAACCCGCGGAGCTGCCTAGCCTCCCAGACGCAGCCAGGAACCACCAGGGCCGGAATCCCCAAATCCACCGAAGCTTCCCTCCGCCGCGGAGCTCGCCGCCGGCGATTTCCTTCACCTCTGACAACCCTACGACCACCGGGGGAACCGTCTAGGAGTGGCGGATCCATCCCTGCACTCGGATGCCCGCGTAGGACCGCCGTTCGCCGGCGACGAACGCCGGACGTCCCGCCTCTGCTCGGGCAAAGAAAAAGGAGGGAGTGGGGACTGGTCAAACCTGACCAGTGGGCCAGGCGGGCCCACTGTCAGTGAAACCCCACGCCATCCACATGGATAAGTGGAGGTGTAAAACCTCAAGTACGCCTCCTCTGCACCGAAAGCGTATTCCGTCCGAATCGTTTTCCTTTATATATTTATTTTTAATAACAGATTTGACTAAACTTTGACTGACTATAACTCTTTAAATATAACTCCAAATGAATTGATTCTTTTTCCTACATCTCTTAGATTCTGTCTAGTTTATTTTAAGATTTATTTGAAAATTTTCCAAAACAACTTTTTGTGCTGTTTGATTGTATGTGTTAATTCATACATATCCTTTTAAATAGGATTTTTGAAGGTTTCAAGGTGTTTTGGATGCACCCCTCTTTTCCATGACCTAAAGGCAAGCATTCTGAACCCTGGTGTGAATTCTTTTTTGTGTGTTGTTTGACTCGGTAACATCACCACCCCGACACGTGCATGCGTCATTTTATGTGAGGATGTGATCCTCTTCATAAGTGCATATTAGTGAAGTTCATGCATATGGATTTGACAGGTGTTGTGATGGAAATCACCGCCATACACTTTTCATGCATACCGGAAGGAATTGCCGGGTAGGCCTCTGTCTTGGGTAGACGCGGTCTTGACCCTAGTCCTCCGTTGAGACGGTCGTGTCCGGTATGGCATGATGGAGTATGTCGTGTGGTGTTCCTATCTGTTGGTTGAAGTATATACATTGTTATGCTAAACTTGCAGGAATTATTACTACCTCCTAAGTCGACCGTAGATCGAGTCTTGTGCCAGTAACCCCCATACTTGTTTCGTACTGCCACAGGTCCCTACCATAGGTGGTGTATGGTTCAGTAAGTTGTTAACCCTTGTCTTGGCACACACCGTACAGAGAGGCCATGGTGGAAGATATCGGTTGTAGCCGGTAGGCATGCCACCTGGTCAGGGGGCATGGGTGTTTCGGTTGTAGCCGAAGGGGGTAGCTCCCCCAGTTTGCGCGCGGTATAAATTTTGTGATCCCATGCTACGTCGAGGTTGTAGCCTCCCCACTTAGAGTTTGCTTGACAGGTGTCGTGGGTGATTCCAGACACCGGTGAGTTAAGCTGGTGTGTGCAAGTCAGGTGTGTTTTCAACTAAAAGACCGTAGACGGAATTAGTCCCGATGGACTAAAGGAATCCGTTACTCGTGGGTAAAGAGTACACCCTCTGCAGGGATTAAACCTATTCGAATAGCCGTGTCCATGGTTAAGGACTACAGTCTGGGATGGGTCAAGCGTCGGTCTTAGTGTCGGTCTTCGGAGGTGAAATTGTTAAACCAGAACGGGAATTACTACTTGTGACTTGTGATGATTATGATTATTACCATTGTTGACTAACCCGTGATATTATTGTTATCATCGAATATCTCTGGGATGGTTCTACCTCCGGGATATTCACTATGATTTTTTCTTTTAAATCCCTTTCTGTGGTGTCGCTCAGACGCCCGACTGTGGCATTTCTTTTAAAGCCCTTTCTGTGGTGTCGCTCAGACGCCCGACTGTGGCATTTCTTTTAAAGCCCTTTCTGTGGTGTCGCTCAGACGCCCGGCTGTGGCATTTCTTTTAAAGCCCTTTCTGTGGTGTCGCTCAGACGCCCGACTGTGGCATTTCTTTTAAAGCCCTTTCTGTGGTGTCGCCCAGACGCCCGACTGTGGCATGTTTTGTTATTCCCTTTACTTATCTGTTTATCCATGACTTGCATAAGTAATATACTCGCGTGCATCATGAACCTTACACCATAGTTATCAGAATGATTATAGGATGTTTTGAAGCATGATTATTTGTGGCTATATTATACCTGTGTTCTTAATATTTGCGAGTACATTCAAAGTACTCACTGGCCTGTCCCTGGCTATTGTCTTGGCCAGGTTGATTGCTTGGGGAGGAGCTTGTGACGACCGCTTCGGAATCTGAGCAACGGTGATAGCAGCCTCGCGAAGATAGGAGTTAACCTGGTCAGCTGTTCCCGTGGGAAATGGAGTCCCATTACCGTGGTGATCCACAAAACGCTTCCGCCCTCAACCACTAGAAAACCTTTTGTTGTACTCATAGGCCACAATGGTCTTGTACTACATATTTTGTACTTTTGCTTGGAATTTCTGTATCAAGTTGGTGTCTCATCAGCTAACAGTAATCCTGGGGCTGGTGAGCGCAACGGCCTTTTTCTGGAAAATTAATGTCCGGAAAAACTGGTCGTGACACTATGTCCAGCCAAAGGCGTGGATAGCGCCCCGAATTCGGCCTTCCGGACTAGGGGCTTCACCGTAATTTAAAATTATAACGTTCTATGGCTAAGTGAGAGTGTTCAAGCATTATAGTCCAATTGCCTGGTTCGTTGTGCTGAGCGCCTCCCTCGAAGGACCCAACTATGGGAAAAAGAGCCCTCAGGTTTATCCCGAACACCCCAGCACTAGTGGCATGGGGGCAGAAGCCGACGACTGGCCATCTCTCAATTTTTGATAAACGGCCGCACAGAAAATAATATTTTAAATTCAATAAGCATTGCTTAGCGCATATGAACAAGTTTTCAGCGCATAGGATACAAACGAGCGAGTTCATTCAAATACTACATCTTTAGTACATTCGTCCTACACCAGCTTCCCTGGCGGCGGCAAGAACTTCCTTGTAGTAGTTCTCGGGCTTGCGATGCTCCTTCCCTGGCGGCGGCCCGTCCTACACCAGCTTCTCTCCGTCCAGCTTACCCCAGTGTACCCTTACACGGGCAAGGCAATGCAGGCGGAGCGCTTGATGACCTCAAGCCGTGGACAGGCCTGCACCAGCCGCCGCACTAGCCCGAAATAGCTCCCAGGCAGGGCCTCTCCAGGCCACAGCTGAACTAGTAATCCCTTCATGGCCTGTTCGGCCGCCTTGTGGAGCTCGACCAGCTGTTTCAGCTGATCGCTCAAAGGCACAGGGTGCCCGGCCTCGGAATACTGAGACCAGAACACACTCTCCGTCGAGCTGCCCTCTTCAGCTCGGTAGAACGCGGCGGCATCAGATACACTGCGGGGAAGATCGGCGAACGCCCCTAGAGAACTCCGGATTCGGGTAAGTAACAGGTAGTTTACTTTTATATTCCTACTTTGCATTGAGAATGCCTTACCCGCTATCTTTTTCACCTCCTCCAACTCTTGGAGGGCCTTTTGGGCTTCGGCCTTGGCACTCTTGGCGGTCTCAAGGGCCGACGCGAGCTCGGATGCTTGCACTTTTGACTCAAGCTCCAAACTCTCATGTTTTTTCATGAGAGATTGCAGCTCTTGCTGCACCTCGCCGACCTGAACCCCAAGCCTTTCTCGCTCGGCGCGCTCCTCGGCCGTTTTCTTTCCGGCCTCAGCTAGCGCCTGCTTCAGGGTTGCCACCTCGGTTGTGGCCCCTACCATAAGCAGTACAATCCTGTTATTTCTTTCTGCAATCAAGCCTCTCTATAGGCACCTTTTTTCTTTTTTTAGGGTATTTCTTACCTTCTTTCTCCTCGAGCTGCCGTTTGGCAAGCCCGAGATCTTGCTCGGTCCGCCCGAGGTCCTTTTTAAGGACATCCACCTGCGCAGTCAGTGTGGAGGTGGACAGCAGCGAAGCCTGCATACGCATATTTGACTTTTTGTTGTTAGACTCCCGCGAAAATTACTAGATCCTCTATTCGTCTTTTCTTTCTGAACACCGAACAGAGCATCAGGGGCTACTGTCTATGCGGTAAATAATTTGACATATTTTTACTTACCTCGAAGCCTGTTAGAAGGCTAGCGCAAGCTTCAGTCAGTCCGCTCTTGGCGGACTGAACCCTTTGGATCACCGTACTCATAACAGTACGGTGCTCCTCGTCGATGGCGGCGCCCTCAAGCACCTCCAGCAGATTGTCCGGCGCCTCTGGTTGGACGGAGGTCGCCGGCTCAGATGGCTTACTCCTCTCGAAAGGAGTTCGCCCACCGCGGACCGGGATTGTCGAGTCCGGCGCGGTGTCCGGCACAAAGCCGGACTTGGAGCCCTGGGGGGTTTCATCCCCTTCACTCCTGGGGTCCGGAGGATTGCCTTGCGGATCCTCCAGGACTATCTCCTCCTGCCCTGGAGCTTGGCGGGACGCCACTTCGGTGTCGTCCGCCCTGCAGGGGGAGACAGCGGGCGGAACAGAGTTCACGTCCGACGAATCCAGGGAGCCGCTCGATGAATCGTCGAGTTCGGCCCGGGGCGGGCTGCGTAAATTATGAGCGATATTAGGGAAAGCCGCGCATTAAAAGAATATCATGAGTCACTCTGGTATATAAGTACTTACGATTTCGCCGGACGCTTGGTTCTGTCCGGCCACTCCTCTCCGCCCTCTTCGGCGTCGTGGGAGTAGTCCGGTGGAGGGGTCTTCCTTTTCCTCGACCCCTCGGCCTCCCCCGTTGGGGTGGCCTTCTTCTTCTTTTCTCCCCCCGCTGGGGGGGAGAGCTTTCTTGTTCCTCCTCCTCGTTTTCATGAGAGGAGAGCGTCGCGGACTCGTCAGATGACGAGTCCGACACCACCATGTTGCGGGAACTCTTTCGAGTCCCGGTAGTTTTCTTCTTCTTGGCCTTCTTCTCCGGCACCACATAAGGTGCCGGAGCCAGCAGCTTCACCAAGAGAGCTGGGGCTGGGTCTTTGGGCAGGGGAGATGGACAGTTAATTAGTCCGGATATCGCCCGCCAAGCCTGTCAAAGGCAAAGGGAGTTTAGATCCCGCATAGAGTTAATCTATGAAAAAGAGCTCAACGAACCTGTCAAAGGTATAGATAGCTTACCTTGCTGGCATGACGCTGCGAGCTGTATCCGTGGTCCTCGGAAGCGGATGTGGGGGACTCAGCACCTTTGGTCAGCACCTTCCAGACGTCTTCATACGTCGTGTCGAAGAGCCTACTGAGGGTTTGGTGCTGCGCCGGGTCGAATTCCCACAAAGTAAAATCCCGTTGTTGGCACGGGAGGATCCGGTGGACGAGCATAACCTGGATCACATTGATCAGCCGGACTGGCTCATTCACCAGGGACTGGATGCACGTTTGCAATCCAGTCACCTCTTTCTCGTTACCCCACGACAGGCCCGTCTCTTTCCAGGACATGAGCCGCGTGGGGGGTCCGGATCTGAACTCAGGGGCTGCGACCCATTTCGGATCGCGTGGCTCGGTGATGTAAAACCACCCGGCCTGCCACCCCTTTAGGGACTCCACAAAGGAGCCCTCGAACCAGAGGACGTTGGCCATCTTGCCGGCCATAGCGCCTCCGCACTCCGCCTGGGTGTCGGACACCACCTTGGGCTTGACGTTGAAGGTCTTGAGCCAGAGGCCGAAGTGGGGGCGGAAGCGGAGAAAGGCCTCGCACACGACGATAAACGCCGAGATGTTGAGGAAGAAGTTCAGGGCCAGATCATGGAAATCCAGGCCGTAGTAGAACATGAGCCCCCGGACAAATGGGTGAAGTGGAAAGCCCAGTCCGCGGAGGAAGTGGGGAAGAAAAACTACCCTCTCATGGGGCCCTGGGGTAGGAAGAAGCTGCCCCTTCTCAGGAAGCCGATGCGGGATGTCCTTGGACAAGTATCCGGCTTTCCTTAGCTTTTTTACTTGGGCCTCCGTAACGGAGGAGGCCATCCACTTGCCTCCTGCTCCAGACATTGTTGGAGAAGGTTGAGGAAGGAAGAGTGGACTTGGGCGCTGGAGCTTGAGTGCGCAAGAGATGGATTGGCAGAGGAGGAAGAAGGCGTAGGTAAAAAGGTGAATCCTTATCCCTTTATACAAGCGGGTGCGGTTAGGCATCCCCACCTACCTAATAAAACTCACTTGCCTCCCAAGCGCCGTGGTAAATGGCGCGGTTGGGTTACCCACGTCCGTATTGATGAGAATCCCGTTAAAAGGGGCACACGATCTCTGCTTTGACAAGACGTGCCAAGGAAATCGCCTTGCTAAACACACTGAGGTGGAACAATGAAAACAATTTATATAAAGAGCTTGGCCGCAGTGTTATGACGCACTGCGGAATACGTCAGCAGATTTGATTTGTGTTAATATTATTCTCTATATGGCAATATGTGGAAACTTATTTTGCAGAGCCGGACACTATTTTTGGTGTTTACAATCTTCTTGAAGAACTTGGAGGAGGAACCCGCCTTGCAATGCCGAAGACAATCTGCGCGCCGGACTCGTCGTCATTGAAGCCTGGTTCAGGGGCTACTGAGGGAGTCCTGGATTAGGGGGTGTTCGGATAGCTAGACTATACCTTTAGCCGGACTCTAGGACTATGAAGATACAAGATTGAAGACTTTGTCCCGTGTCCGGAAGGATCTTTCCTTGGCATGGAAGGCAAGCTAGGCGTGCGGATATTCAAGATCTCCTACCATTGTAACCGACTCTGTGTAACCCTAACCCTATCTGGTGTCTATATAAACCGGAGGGTTGTAGTCCGTAGGACAACCATCATCATACACAATCATACCATAGGCTAGCTTCTAGGGTTTAGCCTCCTTGATCTCGTGGTAGATCTACTCTTGTACTACCCATATCATAATTATTAATCTAGCAGGAGTAGGGTTTTACCTCCATCGAGAGGGTCCGAACCTGGGTAAAATAAAGTGTCCCTTGTCTCCTGTTACCATCCGACCTTGACGCACAGTTCGGGACCCCCTACCCGAGATCCGCCGGTTTTGACACCGACATTGGCCCTTGAAGGCTTTGAGAAAGAAAAAAGAGAAAAGAAAGAAAGAAAAGACATATAATGTATATGCAAAAAATGGACAGGGGAAGGAGACAAACATAGAGTCCGGCACTAGGCGTGGAATCTTCGGAGCCTGGCGGCGTTCCATGGGTTCGACTCAAGTCGATTATCCGATGCATCCCGCAGACGGTACGCTCCACCGTTCAGAACCTGGTCAATAATGAAGGGACCTTCCCATTTGGGCTCGAGCTTGGACTTTTTCTTCTCCGGCAGGCGTAGAACTAGTTCGCCAACGTCATAAGTTTTGGCCCGTACTTTTCTGCTTTGGTATCTTCGAGCTTGTTGCTGATAGAATGCGGAACGGGCTTTTGCCACATCGCGCTCCTCCTCCAGGGTGTCCAGACTGTCCTGCCGATCGAGCTCGGCTTCTCTTTCTTCGTACATGCGCACTCGAGGTGAGTGATGAGTTATGTCGTAGGGCAGAACCGCCTCTGCGCCGTACACCATAAAAAAGGGTGTGTATCCGGTAGTATGATTCAGCGTGGTCCACAGCCCCCAGACTACGGAGTCGAGCTCCGCTACCCAGTGCGTGTTAGACTCCTTTAAGGACCGCACTAGTCTGGGTTTGATGTTGCTCATGATAAGACCGTTTGCTCGCTCAACTTGTCCGTTAGTTTGTGGGTGATAGACAGAAGCATAATCGAGCTTGATGCCCATGTTGCTGCACAAGAGTTTTACCTCGTCGGCCGTGAAGTTCGTGCCGTTGTCAGTGATGATGTTGTGGTGGACGCCATAACGGTGTACAACCCCGGATATGAAGTCTATCACCGGTCCGGATTCAGCCATTTTAACAGGTTTGGCCTCTATCCATTTGGTGAATTTATCTACCATGACCAGTAAGTATTTTTTCTTATGGGTTCCCCCTTTGAGGGGTCCAACCATATCAAGCCCCCAGACCATGAAGGGCCAGGTAATGGGGATTGTTTGGAGGGCGGTGGGTGGCATATGGCTTTGGTTTGCAAAAAGCTGGCAACCGACGCAGCGTTGGACCAAGTCCTGTGCGTCTGCCCGGGCCGTCGGCCAATAAAAACCTGTACGGAAGGCCTTGCTTACAAGGGCCCGGGCTGCGGCGTGATGGCCGCCGAGTCCAGCATGAATTTTTGCCAGAAGCTTTCGCCCTTCCTCTTCGGAGATGCACCTTTGAAGGACTCCGGTAGTGCTTTTCTTATAAAGCTCTCCCTCAAGGACCCTGTAGGATTTAGATCGCCGCACTATGCAGCGTGCCTCATTTTGGTCCTCGGGAAGTTCCTGCCTAGTTAGGTAGGCCAGGAATGGTTCTGTCCACGGGGCGATGATGGCCATTATTACAAGGGCTGAAGGTGTTATTTCGATGGCAGGGCCTCCGATTATGTCGGAGTGTTCGGTATCGGGCATTGTGGCTGAGTCCGGACTATTGTTACCGGTGTCCCCTTCCCATACCACGGATGGCTTAAACAGCCTCTCCAAGAAGATGTTGGATGGGGCCGCATCGCGTTTTGCGCCGATGCGGGCGAGGATATCCGCCGCCTGATTGTTTTCCCGAGCCACATGGTGGAATTTGAGCCCCTCGAACCGAGCTGACATCTTGAGGACGGCGTTGCGATAGGCCGCCATTTTCGGATCTTTAGCATCAAAGTCTCCGTTTATTTGGGATATTGCGAGGTTCGAGTCCCCGCGCACCTCCAGGCATTGAATGCCCATGGAAACTGCCATGCGAAGACCATGCAACAGGGCCTCGTATTCGACTACGTTGTTGGAGTCTGTATACAGTATCTGGAGTACGTATTGAACTGTATCTCCAGTTGGGGACGTCAGAACGACGCCAGCCCCCAGACCAGCCAGCATTTTAGAGCCGTCGAAGTGCATGATCCAATTGGAGTATGCTGTCGGTGTCAAAACCGGCGGATCTCGGGTAGGGGGTCCCGAACTGTGCGTCAAGGTCGGATGGTAACAGGAGACAGGGACACTTTGTTTTACCCAGGTTCAGGCTCTCTCGGTGGAGGTAAAACACTACTCCTGCTAGATTAATATTGATGATATGGATAGTACAAGAGTGGATCTACCACGATATCAAGGAGGCTAAACCCTAGAATCTAGCCTATGGTTTGATTGTGTATGAAGATGATTCTGTCCTACGGACTACAACCCTCCGGTTTATATAGACACCGGATAGGGTTAGGGTTACAAAGAGTCGGTTACATTGGTAGGAGATCTTGAATATCCGCATGCCTAGCTTGCCTTCTACGCCAAGGAAAGAACCTTCCGGACACGGGACGGAGTCTTCAATCTTGTATCTTCATAGTCCTGGAGTCCGGCGGGAGATGTAGTCCGGCTATCCGAACACCCCCTAATCTAGGACTCCCTCAGTAGCCCCTGAACCTGGCTTCAATGACGACGAGTCCGGCGCGCAAATTGTCTTCGGCATTGCAAGGCGGGTTCCTCCTCCAAGTTCTTCAAGAAGATGAATAACACCAAAAAAGTGTCCGGCTCTGCAAAACAAGTTTCCACATATTGCCATATAGAGAATAGTATTAACACAAATCAAATCTGCTGACGTATCCCGCGGTGCATCATAACACTGCGGCCAAGCCTTCTGTACGGAATATTTTTACTGTTCCACCGCTACATGTTTAACGAGGCGGTTTCCTTGGCATGTCTTATCGAAGCAGAGATCGTGCGCCCCTTTCAACGGGATTCTCATTAATACGGACGTGGGTAACCCAAACGTGCCTGTTAGCACGTCCTGCCTAACTCAAGGCTAGTCCAAGACGGTTACGGGGAGGGCTCTTGGTATTCTGCCTCTTATAAAGAGACCAAGGCCCCGTCCCCTCTTCTATTCCCAAAACGAGTTCGCCTGTCGCCTCGAGTTCCAACACCCTAGGCTCCCAGATTTCAGGCGCGCCGAACCTTCAACAATGTCCGGTTCTGATCTTCAGGGTCGATGGATGCCCTCCTCTGTCACGGAGGAGGATGTATCAAAGTTGAGGGAAGCTAGATTTCTGACCAGCGAGATTCCGCACAGGCTGCCTGTTCAAGGACAAGCGATCCCTAGCCCTCAGCCAGGCGAGAGCGTAGTATTCATCTCCCACTTCCTCCGTGGATTAGGCTTCCCAACGGATCCTTTTGTAAGGGGGCTGATGTTCTATTACGGGCTGGAATTCCATGACCTAGCTCCGGAGTCCATCCTCCACATCTCCTCTTTCATAGTTATGTGTGAAGCATTCCTCCATGTTACCCCTCACTTAGGGCTATGGCTCAAGACCTTCAAAGTAGAACCGAAGATAATCGAGGGGCGCCACGCAGAGTGCGGAGGTGCCACTATAAAAAGAAAAGCCGACACTCCTTGGCCCGAAGGCGCTCTTCAAGAAGAGCTCGGCTTATGGCAACGGGAGTGGTTCTATATTACCGCTCCTCGGGGCACCACGTGGGTGGTGCCTCAGGCCTTTCGCTCGGGTCCCCCACCACGGTTAGCATCGTGGATCAATACGGAATTAGATCGGGGTTTGCCCAAAGATGTTCCTCTGCTACAGGGTCGCATTAAGGATCTCCTGGAAGGAGGCCTCAACCTGGTCAAGATGACACAAGTCATGCTGATTCGCCGGACACTGCCCGGCCAACGTCGCCCCCTTCGCTTATGGGAGTTCAACCCAGAGGGACCGCGAGTTCTCCGAAATTTTATGGGCGTAATGCCTAAGGAGATGCATAAACTGTTCTTCGGATCGCAAGAAGTGAGTCCGGACCTGACCGAGGATGCTGGCCTAAGCCGCAATCGCCCGGATACTCAGGTGGGTGACCTTGTGTTCGGACCTTCTATCCGCATAGTTTTACTTGCTTTTTAACAGCATTTCTTCCTTTAAGCAGAAGTGGATAGCAAAGGTGAAGCTGATCCGTTGTCCGGCTCCCCTTCCCGAAACCAGGCTGGATCCCGTGCTAGTCAGGATGCTAGAGGTAGTGCCTTTGGAGGGAGATAAGGAGACCGACAAGGAAACCATGGCCTCTTCGAGAGAGGCTACTCCGAAGGGGGGAATTGAAAGTTCCCCTCCTAGGGGAAAGAAGAGAGCCACCACTGACGACCCGGAAGTCCAAGCTTCAAAATGGGGGAAAGAATCCATGTCAGAGGACCCGTCGCCGAGGAGCCCCTCGGCCGAATTGAGTCTGCAAGGGGAGCGGTTCTCCAACGAGCCGTAAGTAGAAAAGGAATTGTTCTTAAGAGAAATCCTTGCTTTATATCTGAAAAGTGTTTGACCAAAACTTTGCCTTGTAGTCCGGACCTCGACCCCTCACAGCAGAACTCATCGTCGGGGGATCTCCTTCCGGAGATGATGGAGAGCGGGACGCCTCCTCTTTCTGCATCGCCTGACAAGGCGGACGACGTCGAAGTGTCATCGTAGAGGATCTCTCCGAATTTGCCAGAGGCAGAAGACGATCACATGACCCCACAAGGCTCTCTGTGCCCGACCTTCGAAGAGGTCCGTGGGACGAGTCCGGCGCCAACTGGTGTTCGGCCGGGGGAGCTAAAGGTTCTGGTGGGCCGAGCTTCTATTTCAGAGGAGCATTGTGTGTTGATGCACACGGTAGTTGAGAAAATTGCAGCCGCGGGAGGCGGACTGAACGAGGCCGTCAAGAGTTTATTGGCGGGTTTTGAGGTACGTTTCAAATAACGGACATTAGTGTTAATTACGCATAATAACATGCGTCCTGTGTAGATAGTAGCCCCTGAGACTCTGTGTGGCGCAAAGATGTGCGGCACGCAGAGGATCTTAATCCTAGGTCCTTAAAATGGTGTCTGTATATGTAGGCGGCTAATTGTCCGGGGTCGAGCCGGACTCAAGATTTTGCCGAAATGAAACGGCAACTTGACGAGGCAGAGGCCGACATCGCGCTGGTTAACCAGCGGCTTGATGATGCTCAAGGTATTGATTTTTCATGGCGATTGTTAGTAAGAGGAGATCTAGGTCAAAATCTTACCGTGTGTATACTTGATGCAGATGGTGCGGCAGCCGTGGAAGGACTTAGGGCCGAACTTGCCAAAGCAAAGAGCCAAGCCAGAAGAAGCGATGCAGCTGCCTTGAGAGCCCGTGAAGAGCTGCGGGCCGAACAGGCTGCCCATTGCCGAAGCAGGGATGAGATGGCTAATATTGCCATAGAGTTGAAAAGTGTTACTGACCGTTGCAGATATCTTGAGGAGGAAGGCCGAGCCAGGCAGACGGATTTGGAGAAAGCCGTTGCTGACCTCAAGGACGCCCGCTCTGTGGTGAGAGCGACAAAGGAAGATCTACGTCAAGCCGGACTGATTGCGGATGGAAAGCCCTTCTTGCTGCGGAGACAATTTTGTGATTCGAGGTTTGCCCTGTTGGACCGAGCGTGGAGTGTGAAGGACATCTACCTGGACTTGGCGGCTAGTGCTGCCGATGCGACCAGACACTTTCAGGATAAGGAGAATCATGAAGTGGAAAAACGCTTCTGGTCGCAGTTCACCAATCCAAGGCGTCCACTTGCGGTGGACGATCACCTGGCCCAATGGGCCGAGATGAATAGATTGTCCGGACTCGCCATGACGTATGCCATGGATCGCTTATGCCCAGGCGGATCGAAACCGACAAGCTATTTTAGCTTGGTGCAGCAATTTCTTGACGTGGTGCCTCGAGTAGAAGCTTTGAAGAGGTCAGCGTGCACAGAGGGTGCTCGGCTAGCTCTTGCCCGAGTTAAGACATATTGGGCAGATATGGATCCTACCGCTGTTGCGTCTCGTGATTCGGCTGAAGGCCGAAATCCTGCCGAACACTTTTTTGAGGAGGTCCTCGCGGGCGCTCGTATAATTGACACGCAGTGTTCGAAAGATGTTGCGTTATGACAGCATATGTAATCATAGATCAGTATTTTTATAGATGGCGTATTTTAGACTTGTGCCTTCAAGTAATAAAACCTCCCCTGTGCGGCCGTTTTAATATATATAAATTCTGAAAGATTGCAGTCGTTGGCTTCAGCCCCCACGCACATAGTGCGGGGGTGCGCGCTGTAAACGCAATATCACACTTAACCCAACGTCTTGGTCCTACAAAGGAGGTGATAGCGCAGTGGGCTAGGCAATCCGGACTATAATGCTTTAACACTTTCACTTAGCCATAGGAGCTTGACAATGGGACTCTTTAGGTAGCCCAGGAATGGCGACTGCGCTCATCCGAATTCGGGACGCATGCTAGCCTGACCGGGAAGCGGCCCTTCGTCAAAACGGAGGAGTTCGATAAACCCCTATGAGTCATCGAGTGGCGACCAGTCTCTCGCTACATCATGACAGTCGGTTTTCGACTTTCTCTACAGAGGCGCTCGCCCGGTCGAACCGGGGCGCAATCGCAGTAGTTCTCCTGGAGCCACCTTAGCCGATAGAACGGAATGTAAGGTGGCCGAACACAGGAGCCGGGCAACCCAACATGTGACCAAAATCATGACTCGGAGCTGATGCATATAGTGCCAAAACTCGCGACGCCGAACATTCCCTAAGGTGTTCGGTCTTTGTGGGTGTGTGCGGAACAACACCCTCCCCCTTTTATATAAAAAGAAAGAAAAAAGCCCTTCGTGTCCAGGTACAAGCAATAATTCGGGCGTGGCCACATGCCAAGACGCCAGTCTCCTCCTTGGTTATGGTAAAATGAACCAGGGGATGTATAACGGCTAGAGACAGTAAAAAAGGTTTACGCAGGGCCTTAATCTAAAAAAGAATCCTTTAGGCGGGTCCCTACTGCACGTCTGCGCCTGTGTCTCCGCTGTGCCGTGTCCTGGACGGGCGTCGTACGACATTCATCTGTGAAAGAGAGGAATTTAAATTTAAAATGGGTCGTGCGGGACAAAAAGAATAATAAAAATTAAAAATGAATGAAGTCGAGCTTTATTGTCTCTGTGTGCAGCCCCTTGTATGGCGTAGTGAGCCGACGATGATGGGGGCTCTTGCCGAACTCATGGAGTCCGGGGCCATGGCCTTCTGTGACTTATATCGAAAAGGTCTGTTGGACGGCGAGGCCATTTTATTGTGCGGCTGTTTAGGCAGCCGTGCAATCCTCCTTTTGGAGGAGACGTATTTTAGTGCATTCCCTTTAAAGAGATGATGCCTCGAGGACCGGGCATCTTTAGCGTGAGGGATGCGTAATGCGGTATTGCGTTAAAGCGCGCAAAGGCTCCTCGTCCCAGTAGTGCTTGATAGCGGCTTGAAAACGGGACTATGTGGAAGATCAGCTTCTCGCGACGGAAGTTATTGGCGGAGCCAAATATGACTGCCAGCCGAAGAAAACCCATGCAATGGGTGTCCGGGCCGGGTGCTACCCCTTGAAAGGAGGTTTTACTGTGACGGATTCTTGTTGGGTTTAGAGCCGCCACACATTCGGTTAATTTCTGGATTTGTTTGAGGTCCGTTGGGATAGCCAACTGTGATAGAGCTCGGATTTTGGCCGGATTTGCTTCAATTCCTCTACTGGAGACGATGAAGCCCAGGAGCTTTCCGGCTGGTATACCAAAAATGCATTTTTCCGGATTGAGCTTGATGTCATATGTTCGGAGATTGTCGAATGTGAGCCTCAAGTCATCTATTAGAGAGTCGACGTGTTTGGTTTTAACAACCACATCATCTACGTATGCCTCCACTGTTTTACCGATCTGTTTTTCCAGACATGTCTGAATCATGCGCTAATATGTTGCGCCGGCGTTTTTGAGCCCAAAAGGCATTATGTTGAAACAGAAGGGGCCGTATGGTGTGATGAATGTCGTTGCGGCTTGGTCGGACTCCGCCATCTTGATTTGGTGGTAGCCGGAGTATGCGTCGAGGAAACACAATGAATCGTGTCCTGCGGTAGCATCGATAATTTGATCGATGAGGCATCGGGGGAAGGAATCCTTTGGGCAGGCCTTGTTGAGGTCCTTGAAATCGACACATAGGCGCCAGGATTTGTCCTTCTTTGGTACCATCACTAGGTTTGCTAGCCAGTCCGGGTGTTTTATTTCTCTAATGAATCCGGCCTCCAATAACTTGGCTAGTTCCTCTCCCATAGCTTGTCTCTTGGGTTCGGAGAAACGCCGAAGAGTCTGCTTGACCGAGTTGAATCCTTTTAGGATATTAAGGCTGTGTTCGGCCAGCCTGCGTGGGATTCCTGGCATATCTGAGGGATGCCAGGCGAATATGTCCCAATTCTCACGCAGGAACTCTCGTAGTGCGGCGTCTTAACTGTGCCCCGATGGAGGCTGTTTTTGTAGGGTCCGTTGGGTGGACTTGGAATTTGACTATTTCGTCCGCTGGTTCAAAAGAGGTGGACTTGGATCTTTTGTCAAGTATCACGTCGTCCCTGTCCACTGTGGAGCGTAGCGCAGTTAATTCCTCGGCTGCAAGGGCTTCGGATAATGCCTCGAGGGCCAATGCGGCTGTTTTGTTTTCGGCGCGGAGTGCTGTGTCCGGATCACTAGCGAGAGTGATGATTCCGTTGGGTCCGGGCATTTTGAGCTTCATGTACCCGTAATGGGGTATGGCTTGGAAGACCATGAACGCCTCCCGCCCTAAAAGGGTGTGGTATCCACTACTGAACGGGGCCACTTGGAATGTAATTTCTTCGGACCTATAGTTCTCCGGTGTACCGAATACCACATCTAGTGTGATTTTTCCAGCACAGCGTGCTTCCCGACTGGGGATGATTCCTCTGAAGGTTGTGCTGCTTTGCTCAATGCGGTTCCAGTCTATTTCCATTTTTTGAAGAGTTTCCTCGTAGATGAGGTTTAATCCACTGCCGCCGTCCATGAGTACTTTGGTGAGTCAAAAGCCGTCCACAATTGGACTGAGGACCAGTGCAGCTGGTGCCCAGGCTGTTCAGAATTTAGGTTCGTCACTGGCATTGAAGGTAATAGCCGTGTCACTCCATGGATTTATTGTTGCCACATGGCAGATTTCGGCAAGGCTGCGGAGGGTTCGCTTGCGCCTATTATTTGAGGCGGAGGTCTCCAAGACTGTTAATACCGTATTGTTATCCCCGGGATGGTGCTCTGTGGCATCTGGGACGAGAAGATCCTCGCCACTTTTGGCCACCTGCCGGAGTACCCAACATGCTCTAAGGCTATGTGTTGGTATGGTATCTGTTGTACTATGAATTTTGCATGGTCTGTTGAGCCATTCCTCCAATACGGTTCCGCGCCCTGTAGAGGGTTTTTGCTTCTTTGTAATTAACTCGGGTTACTTATGATAGTGCACCCTTTTACTTCAGACTGGGTGTATATTCGGAGCCGGATTATTCCCAAAATTTTGTTTCGGTTTTCCAGGCGCTTTCCATCGCATGATATTTTCGTACTATGGACGCCAAGTCAGTGAAGCATGATATGTCACGGCGACTTATGGCATTAAGGATTCCCTTGTCCGTGCAATTATTGCAGAAGAATGAGATTGCGTCTTCCTCGCGACAGTCCTTAACCTTGTTCATCACAAGGAGGGATCTGGCCCAATAATGATGTACTGTTTCCTGGGGCTCTTGCCTGATGTTGGAAAGATCGTTTATGTTTGGGTGGGTGGGTGGATTTGAGTCCGAACCCTTACCCGATCTAAGACCCAGGGGCCAATGAGTTTCCGATCTTGGAAGTTTGGGTTCCGAGATGTTGCCCAATGAGTCTGGCCCGCTGCCTGATTCTAGGTTCAGGGCTTGGGTGATGTCCTCCCGTAAACGGGTATCCGGCTTGGAGAGCTCAGGAATATGGGCATAGTTAGTACTCAAGATAGAGGAAGAATCACCGCACTGTTCCTCCACCACCGCAATATGATGGGTGACCGGTGGAGAGTTAATCTCCCTTTGATCTGGTTTAAGCCCAATACGATCATAGTCCATAGCGACTCCCAAGGCGGCGATTCGATCCAAGAGCTCGTTTAGGGAAGAGAGCTCCATCGGATCCATCTGCTCGGCAAATTCCGAGCCGACGTGGAGGCGGTTTTCGATGACCCGAGAAGTCATCGTTGGTGTAGCAGCCGAACGAGCGGTCATGATGAAACTGCCCAGCCGGAGAGTTTGGCCGACAGCCAGGGCTCCCTCGGTGGCAATGTTGCTTTTAACAACGATACCAGCCATCCTTCCTTATGGTGACGGCACAGTGGAACTCTCAATGAAAGCACCAATGTCGGTGTCAAAACCGGCGGATCTCGGGTAGGGGGTCCCGAACTGTGCATCCAGGCGGATGGTAACAGGAGACAGGGGACACGATGTTTTTACCTAGGTTCGAGCCCTCTCGATGGAGGTAAAACCCTACTCCTGGTTGATTGATCTTGATGATATGGGTATTACAAGAGTTGATCTACCACAAGATCGAAGAGGCTAAACCCTAGAAGCTAGCCTACGGTATGATTGTTGTTCTTGGTCCTACGGACTAAACCCCGGTTTATATAGACACAGAGGGGGCTCGGGTTACACAGAGTCGGTTACAAGGAAGGAGATCTACATATCCCTATTTCCAAGCTTGCCTTCCACGCCAAGGAGAGTCCCATCCGGACACGGGACAAAGTCTTCAACCTTGTATCTTCATAGTCCAACAGTCCAGCCAAAGGATATAGTCCGGCTGTCCGGATACCCCCTAATCCAGGACTCCCTCAGTCACAATAAGCGTAAACTGGTCGGCGATCCGATGACTGTGTTAAACTATAAGATCGATGGAGGTCACCCCATGTTAAGCGGCGGTCCGTTCATAATATTGGCCGAAGTGTTTACGGCTTGACCTCGGCTGCCGTCGAACACTAACCGGGGGCTACTAGCTGGCCTACCAGCGTTAAGATCCTATGACTAAGTGAAAGTTATAAAGCCCGCATATCTGATTGCCTCCTTTCCGCTAACACAACCGCCTTCGGGCACCGAGACGTCGGCTAAGGGTTGTTTTGTTATTGCGGAAACACCCTGCATAGCATCTACAAGGGGGTGGAAGCCGACGATGGGCCACTTTCAACTGATAAACGGTCGCAACGGAGTCAAAATAAACATATCATCGATGTTTGTATTTAATACACGAGGGCTGCCTTCCATAATCATCGTTATAAAGCCATAAATATGCATCAATTTGACTTAAGATTTTGCCCAAGCTGGGTTGCCTGGCTCCTGTGCTTACCCCTACGTTCCCGATTGTTCAGCTAGGCGGTAAAGGGAGCACCTCTGTGATTGTTACTACCGGGTCATCCGAGTTAGTACCCCAGACTGGGTGAAGCCGAAAGCTAGCGATCTTAAAGGATATAATTGGTCGGCAACGACGAAAGTGAAAATTTTGGTTCATTAATACCATAGTGTTCGGGAACTTTCCCCAAACTAAATCCTCAATATTTTGCTCCCACATTGATCGAAGCTGAGGTTTCATGATCATGATCAGCATGACAACCCAAAGAAAGGAACCGATAGCGGGACTATTTTCTTTGGAAGATGTTTCTTACATTGAAAAGTAATATAACATATCTCTCCGCATACCTTTTTTTATAAAACCGTATGACCAGATTGCCTTGTTTGTCGTAAATCTTTGCTCTTATAAAGGCTTTATAAAGAAGGACAAACACTCCCCGGCTGTTGGCCGAGGAGGTTGAAGCCGATGGTCAATCAACAAAGTTTTGTACAATGCGGATCCGAGCATTAATGATGTAAAATACTTGGATAGATAGGATCATAAATTGCGAGTAAAGTCGATTTATTGCAGCTCATCTTTTACAGACCAAGGGGCACAATCTCGCTGAGACAACCGAACAACGTACATAAAGCTCTCCTAAATCCCAAGTGGCATCGATTTCCTATCTATTAAGTCCCTTGGGGCTAACCTTGGCGAGCCCAGCTTTTGCTGGCTCTAGCTCCTTTAAGATATCTTTATTCTCTTTTTGAGAAGTTTGTGTTAAACACAACAAAATTTTCTGTCAAACGGATATCAATCCTTTATTCGACCACCCGTGCCCACATTAAGGCTCGGGGGCTACTAGGCTTCGCGCTCATTATTTATAAATATTAAAGGGGTACATTGATCCCCTGATCTGGTGTTGCCACCCGACCAGTGTCTCGGGGGCTACTGCATTGCTTATTCAATGCAGAGAATTCAAAGTGCTCAGTGTTTGGCATAATCGAACTATGGGCAAGCGTGTCTTCGGACAACAATAAGTACCATCTGGGACCTATCTGGGATCAAGCTAATATATCACGACGACTTCTCACAACCCTCTCTCAGGGGCCTGTCTGCCGATCATTATTTCTAATATATTACACTGCGTTTCTATTCCTACGTATGCTGCCGAGCTAGGAGTTGATCCTCAGGCCAATTTTGCAAATCGACCTGAGTCTCAGGGGCTATCAGGATCAGCAGTTTTTTGTTTTCCTTCAGGTGCATCTTGGGTTTTTGACCGACACAAACCTTGAGGGCTACTGGATATACATATACTCGCTATTTATCTCGGCAGAGAATAAATTGCACCAATAAAAAATATTCACAAAAAAATCAGCCCACTGTCGGGGTGGTGCACCACCTCAGAAGCAGTCTGGCATAAAGCTCGGGCGCGAGTGGTTGGATCCATAGAGGGCATTTCCGGCATTAAGGTCGGTTGAATTTGTTCAATCTTTTAAAAGACCGAGGTAGTTTACGACACCTCGGACACTGACCATTGATACATCTCCAACATATCTATAATTTATGAAGTATCCATGCTATTATATTATCTATTTTGGATGTTTATGGGCTTTACTAAACACTTTTATATTATTTTTGGGACTAACATATTAACCGGAGGCCCAGCCCAAATTGTTGTTTTCTTGCCTATTTCAGTGTTTCGAAGAAAAGGAATATCAAACGGAGTCCAAACGGAATGAATTCATCTATTCAACCAACACATAGAACTTCAAAGAGTGCCCCAAAGTTTCTACCAGAGAATCAAGACGAAAACGTGTGCCAACCCCTATGCATAAGTTCACGAGCGGAACCTGCAAGTTGATGACCAAAACATACATCAAGTGGATCACGTGGATATCCCATTGTCACCAAAGATAAGCACATGCAAGACATACATAAAGTGTTCTCAAATCCTTAAAGACTCAATCTGATAAGATCACTTCAAAGGGAAAACTCAATCCATTACAAGAGAGTAGAGGGGGAGAAACATCATAAGATCCAACTATAATAGCAAAGCTCGCGATACATCAAGATCGTACCATCTCAAGAACACGAGAGAGAGAGAGAGAGAGAGATATCAAACACATAGCTACAGGTACATACCCTCAGCCCCGAGGGTGAACTACTCCCTCCTCGTCATGGAGAGCGCCGGGATGATGAAGATGGCCACCGGTGAGGGTTCTCCCCTCCGGCAGGGTGCCGGAACAGGGTCCCGATTGGTTTTTGGTGGCTATAGAGGCTTGCGGTGGCGTAACTCCCGATCAATTATGTTCCCCGATGTTTTTAGGGTATATGGATATATATAGGCGAAAGAAGTCGGTCAGGGGAGCCACGAGGGTGGGGGCGCGCCCAGGGGGGCAGGCGCGCCTCCCTACCTCGTGGCCACCTCAAAGCTTCCCTGACGTCTACTCCAAGTCTCCTGGATTACTTCCGTTCCAAAAATAACTCTCCCGAATCTATCGATCCGAAAGAATAACTTTGAGGTGGTTTCATACCCTACAATAATCTCTTCCTTTGTTCTCCACTATTAGTGACTTTGGAGTGACTCTTTGTTGCATGTTGAGGGATAGTTATATGATCCAATTATGTTATTATTGATGAGAGAACTTGCACTAATGGAAGTATGAACCCTAGGCCTTGTTTCCTAGCATTGCAATACCGTTTACGCTCACTTTTACCACTTGCTACCTTGCTGTTTTTATATTTTTAGATTACAAAAACCTATATCTACCATCCATATTGCACTTGTATCACCATCTCTTCGCCGAACTAGTGCACCTATACAATTTACCATTGTATTGGGTATGTTGGGGACACAAGAGACTCTTTGTTATTTGGTTGCAGGGTTGTTTGAGAGAGACCATTTTCATCCTTCGCCTCCCACGGATTGATAAACCTTAGATCATCCACTTGAGGGAAACTTGCTACTGTCCTACAAACCTCTGCACTTGGATGCCCAACAACGTCTACAAGAAGAAGGTTGTGTAGTAGACATCATGCAGTTTCTAGCGCCGTTGCCGAGGAGGTGAGTTCTTGAAGGTATATATTTAGATCTTGCAATTGAACCTTTTAGTTTCTTGTTTTAGTACTAGTTTAATTTATAAAAGAAAACTACAAAAAATGGAATTGATGGTACCTCATATGCTTCATATTTTTAATATCTTTCATGAGAATAAGGATTCCGATAATTGTGCTCAATTGCTAGTGGAAGAATGCATTAGAATGTTTGGCACTAAATCTTTGAATGATGAGCATGATTGCAATGTTGTTAGTATGAACTCCTTAAATATCCATAGTACTAATGATGATTGCACTAGTCATGATGAAAATGTCTCTTATAAGCATGTCAATTTTTGTGGAGTGCATAGAGTTTGCAAGTACACACCAAATAAGGAAGATAGATTTTGCAAGAGGCATAAGTATTTAGAAACCAAATGGTTGCAAGAGAGGCTAGATGTTTGTGCTGAGAATTTAAACTTTCTTTGCCGTCCTTGTGAACTTTGCAATGAACATGATCATTTCAATACCCAATGCAAATTGTTTCATGATCGTATCGTGTCCAAAAATTGTGATGACTTGATTTCCCCTGCACATCATAATGAACTTAGTTTGCTTTTGGGTTATGAAGAAATGAAACGTATAACTAAGGATCTTTCAGAATTTGTCCTTCATAAAGTTCTTGATTTTGATCTAGAAGAAATTTTTATGTATTGTGCGGCGAATTGCATTGAAAATCCTTATATTGCCAATTACATAGAGACAAGAAAACAAATAGAAGATGACGAGAATACTAACAAAAGGGAAGAGACTTCCAATATCCTCCTATTATTTCTTATGATGAATCAGGTAACGAGGAGGAGCCTTCTATTCAACCAATCTCATCAATAAGGAGCGCAAAAAAGAGGGTTAAACCCACACATGATGTGAAGAAGAAAAAGAAAAGACGGAGAAGCAAAGGTGAAAAGGTATCCCTCCCTAATGATGTTGCTCCTATTACTCATTGTGATGATGATAATTGCTACACTATTGGTGCTATCCATACTGTTAATGATGAGAGTGATTATGCTTATGATATGAAAAGGCCCAAGATTGGGGATGCTATGTTTGATGAGAATGACATGTTTGAGAATATATTTGCTGCAATTAATGTTTGTCCCAATCTTGGGGATGCTATGTTTAATGAAGATGATATTTTTAGCCTCCCAAGTTTTGATGAGCAAATTTGTTATGATGATAGCATGCCCCCTACTTATGATGATTGTATTGATGAAAGTGGGTTTGGAAGAGTGTCAACTTTAGGAAGTAATGATCCCACTATTTTGGAGGATGTTGAATCTTATTGTGATAATTATGAAAGTGGATTTGGAGAGGTCGTGACTTTATTTAGTAATGATTCCACTATCTTGGAAGAGGTTTCAATTTATTATGATGAGAACAAAGTTGCTATTTATGATGATTATTGTGATGACACTTATGCTATAAAAAGTAGTGATGATTATATTTTTAAAACTTGTCATTATTATGATTACCCTTTTTCTGAACATTACTCTTTTAATGTGTAAACAATTTATAGTATTCGAGTCTCCTATGATACTCCCACTATTCCGAGTGAGAAGAATTTTGCTTATGTGGAGAGTAATTAAATTTTTATGCTTGTAGATCATGAAAAGAATGCTTTATGTGATGGTTATATTGTTGAATTCATTCATGATGCTACTGAAAATTATTATGATGGGGGAATATATGCTTGTAGGAATTGCAATAATATCAAGTTTCCTCTCTATGTGCTTAAAGTTTTGAAGTTATGCTTGTTTTGCCTTCCTATGCTAGTTGATTATTGTTCCCATAAGTTGTTTGATCACAAAATACCTATGCATAGGAAGTGGGTTAGACTTAAATGTGCTAGTCATATTCTTCATGATGCTCTATTTATGTTTCAATTCTTATCTTTTATGTGAGCATCATTGAAATCATCATGCCTAGCTAGGGGCGTTAAACGTTAGCGCTTGTTGGGAGACAACCCAATATTTACCCCTACTGTTTTTGTGTGTTAACATGATTAAGATACTGTAGTAATAATGTTTTATAGCTTTTGTTTCAATAAAGTGCCAAGTAGAACCTTTGGGAAGACTTGGGTGGAAGTTAATGTGATCTTGCTGTAAAAAACAGAAACTTTGCGCTCACGAGTTTAGCTGTCATTTTTTACAGAAGAGTGATTTTAGGTTGATTATTTTTGCATATTATTAACAGAAAAATTACTCAGGTCGAAAAATTTATTTTATAATTTTTGGAGTTACAAAAGTATACGTTTGATACAGATTACTACAGACTGTTTTGTTTTTGACAGATTCTGTTTTCTATGTGTTGTTTGCTTATTTTGATGAATCTATGAGTAGTATCAGAGGGTATGAACCATGGAGAAGTTGTAACACAGTATATATTACACCAATATGAATTTATAATTAGTTCACAGCAGTAGCTAAGTGGTGATTTATTTTCTTATACTAACGGAGCTTACAAGTTTTCTGTTAAGTTTTGTGTTGTGAAGTTTTCAAGTTTTGGGTAAAGATTCGATGGACTATGGAATAAGGAGTGGAAAGATCCTAAGCTTGGGGATGCCCAAGGCACCCCAAGGTAATATTCAAGGACAACCAAGAGCCTAAGCTTGGGGATGCCCCGGAAGGCATCCCCTCTTTCGTCTTCGTTTATTGGTAACTTTACTTGGAGCTATATTTTTATTCACCACATGATATGTGTTTTGCTTGGAGCGTCAATTTATTTTGTTAGGATTTGCTTGCTGTTATTTATAACAATATTTTGCATCTTTTATTTCAATAAAAGTGGCATTGATAGCCTTTACTATGCCTATTTACAAGTCTACATGTTGCTGTTTGAAAACAGAAAGGTTACCGCTGTTGCAAAAATTCCCTAGAAAAGTAAGAATGTGATAAAATGTTGAAACCTTTTGCATACTAAGCTCTGATAAATTTACTAAAGTGGGAATTTTCTTTCATGATTTTTGGATCTAGGTAAGTATGGATCTTGCTGCATTCTTTACATACTGTCCTGTTTAGGCAGATTGCTGTTATGTTTGCATATGTTTGCTTGTTTAATGATTCTATTTGGGGATAGGACTATTAAATATGCATAGGAATTTTGTATACAATGTTGAATAATAATTTTAGTGATTTTCTACGGTAGAGTATGATAAGGTTTTTGCATTGGTTTATACTAACTTATCTCACGAGTCCTTGTTGAGTTTTGTGTGGATGAAGCTTTTGAGATTTAGGGAGACCGTGATATGAGAGGAATTAAGAAGACACAAAAGCTCAAGCTTGGGGATTCCCAAGGCATACCAAGATAATATTTAAAGAAGTGTCAAGCGTCTAAGCTTGGGGATGCCCCGGTTGGCATCCCACCTTTCTGCTTCAACAACTATCGGTTAGTTTCGGTTGATCCTAAGTTTTTTTCTTCTTCACGTGATGTTTGCTATTATTAGAATGTAATTTTATTTTGTTTTTCTTGCTATTTGAATAAAATATCAAGATCTGAAATTATTAAATGGGAGATTCTTCACATAGCTAAATAATTATTTAACTACTTATTGATCTTCACTTATATCTTTTTGGAGTAGTTTGTCATTTACTCGTGTGCTTCACTTATATCCTATGAGTAAATAGTTGAATGATTTGAAAATCATAAATCTGAAATTATATATGTTTTATATGCTTATCCCATGGGGAGTAATGACTTCACATATAAGAAGTAGAGGTGGTAAATTTATTGAAGGTTAGCAAACATTGTATTGGTCACTTGAACAATTCATGAAAGAATACTGAGGGAAGAGAGATTTCACATATAAATATACTATCTTGGACATCTTTTGTAATTGTGAGCACTCATTAAAATATGACATTTTAAAAGGTTGATGTTGGACAAGGAAGACAGTGTAATGGGTTATGTTTTCTTATATCCGAAATAAAGTATATTGTCATGGATCATTCAACCTGCTGAGCTCGCCTTTCTCCCTCATGCTAGCCAATTCTTTGCACCAAGTAGAGATACTACTTGTGCTTCCGAACATCCCTTAAACCTGTATTGCCATGAGAGTCCACCATACCTACCTATGGATTGAGTAAGATCCTTCAAGGAAGTTGTCATCGGTGCATACAATAAAAATTTCTCTCTAAATATGTATGATCTATTAGTGAGGAGAAAATAAGCATTATACGATCTTATGATGTGGAAGCAATAAAAGCGACGGACCGCATAATAAATGTCCCTTTCACAAGTGGCAATATAAAGTGACGTTCTTTCGCATTAAGATTTTGTGCATCCAACTATAAAAGCGCATGACAACCTCTGCTTCCCTCTGTGAAGGGCCTATCTTTTATTCTTGTCTTATACCTTATGCAAGAGTCATGGTGATCTTCACCTTACTTTTTACATTTTATCCTTTGGCAAGCACATTGTGTTGGTAAGATCATGACACACACACACATATATATGACACCAGTATCATGACGCAACTTAAATTTTTGGCAAAATGTAAGCGGTTTAAGAGCAGTTTTGAAAACCGTTTTTTCTTCACACAAAAAACGTGAATCGTATTTTCGATCACATTTCTGAACCGTTTCTCAGAATGAAGCAAATAATATGGTGTTGGAAAGCTGCTGCAAAACCGCTTCTTCCACATCTTGAAAGTTTTCTCTAATTCTCTATGGTTAAAGAGTAATTTGGAAAAACGTAAATTTTCACAAATCGAGCAGCCAAGTTCGTATTTTCGATGGCATTTCTAAACGGCTAATCCAATTGAGGCATATGATATGGCGTTGGAAAGCTTATGAAAATGCACTATTTCTCATGTCCGTAGTTTTTTCTAATTTTGAATGGTTTGAAAGTAATTTAGAAAATGATACAAGTATCACCGAGTTCATATTTTCGAGCTCATTATTTAACCGAGTGTCCGATTGCAGCAAATGATATGGCGTTGGAAAGCTTGAACAAATGCGAAACTTTTTGGTACGTATTGTTTCTCCTAGTTCTTTACGGTTTTAAGTCCATTTAGAAAATGGCTAAAAACATATTTTCGTTGTATTTCCCACAAACTTTATCGGAATGGGTTAAATAATACACCGGTGAAAAGCTACGGAAAATGCAAAACTTTTTCATGTTGATGGTTTTTTCTGATTCCTAGCCGTTTTCAATTAATACACCGGTGAAAAGCTACGGAAAATGCAAAACTTTTTCATGTTGATGGTTTTTTCTGATTCCTAGCCGTTTTCAAGTAATTGTGAATATGGCGAGATCATTCATTCTGCCTTTATCGCGAAATAAATTCGTCGAAAATGCACCGCGTGAACAATCTGAACTTCTCGACACGTGTACTTGAATTTCACTCTGTTTTTCACAGGCTTTTTTTGCTCGCAGCTCTCTATCAACTCGCCGGAATTGAGCAAGTGATATACCGGTGGAAAGCTACTGTAAAGACGCAACTTTCCCGTGTAGATCATTTTTTCATACTCACGGCGGTTTTAAGAAAAAATCATCTGAAATTCATTCAATGTAGTAGTTGAACTTCCTGTTGTTTCCACGTTGAACTTCTGTAACGTATTTTCAAACCAACTTTACGTGCTTTTTTGGCTCGTAGCTCTCCATCCACTCACCGGATTTGAGTAAGTGATATACCGATGGAAAGCTGATGTAAACACGCAACTTTCCTATGTTGATCTTTTTTTCATACTCGTGATGGTTTTAAAAGTTTTTCATCTAAAATTCGTTGAGTGTAGTAGTTGAACTTCCTGCTGTTTTCACGTTGAACTTCTGTGACGTATTTTCGTTTGTAATTTTCTCATCCATTCGTCAATGTTACACAAATGATATTCCTTTTGTACAAATCTCTCTCACATTAATTTTTTGAACTTTCTCCGACCGAGGACTTGAACTTATAACAACAACAAATTTGGACATTTCTTTTTAATTCATTTTTCTCGTATTAAACACACCATGTAGTACATGAACTTTTTCCATTTTTACAATTTCAATTATTTATTTTCTTTTTGAAATCAAATTGCTCCCAAATAATAACTGAACTTCTTCGTGGATTGAGAGAATTATTTTAAACGCAAAAAATAACTTCTTTTTGTGTTTTTGAACATGCAAATACAAGGTGAACCTCTCTCGCAAGAGTTTTTAAACTTCCTCGGACATAGCAGACGAACTTATTTCAACAAACTTTTTAAGCTTTTATTTTTTATACTTTTATTCTCACCTGAAATGGATTCCTTGCAGTACTTGAACTTCTCGTTCTTTCCGTTATGAACTTCTGTCACATTTTTGTGTGTACTTCGAATTACACGCAATTAAAGGTCAGATGTTACTTTTTCCCATTTTTAAAACATGTAATTAGAGGGCGGACGTCCCTCAATATAAATTCTGAACCATGCACGGAGGTGCACATGAACTTCTTGCAACAAATCTGAGTTTTTTATATACTTCGAACTTCTCTGTTATTTTAAATTGAACTTCTTAGTAATATTCTTAGAAAGGAAATATGTTTTTAAATAAGCAACAAACTTTTTCATGTAGAGAGTTTTATCTAATTCCAAGCCGTTCTAAAGAATCTTTTAAAATCACGAGATAATGTGTGATGCCTTCATCGCAAAAATAGAGTTTTAAAAATGCACTGCATGAAGAAGTTGAACTTCTGGGCATGCCTGTTTGAACTTCTCCATGTTTCCTTTACGTAATGTGGGCTTCTTTGCTTTATTCTTATGTATGTGAAAAATCTGAGTTTTGTAATAATTTTTGAACTGCTCCGGTTTTTCAAATTGAACTTCTTGGTTTTATTCTTTATTAATGAGGAAAATATGAGTTTTTATATAGGTTGAACTACTTTGTTTTCCAAATTTGAATGACATGTTTTTATTCTTTAGTAACGAGGAAAATCTCAGTACTTTTTTTATAAATATTAAAATGCTCCACCTTTTAATTTGGACTTCTTCTTTTATTTTCCATTAATGGCAAAAATCCAAGTCTTGTAAGAAATGAAAAATATTGAACCATTCCTTTATTTTAATTTGACCTTCTAGGTTTTTTTAGAAACGGGGATCATCCTTTTCTATAACTTCAAATTTAAAATAGGAAAAAACCTTTTTTTTTAGAAACGAGGGAGATCAGGGGACTTGAACGGCTGGGTTCAGCAATTTGAACTTCAAGAAAAATTGAAAAATAATTATTTAATCGGTTTGTTGCAAATGAGGGATATCTGGACGTACATCAAGTCAATTTTTTCATAAGCCAAATACATAAACAATGGATCAAGAAAAAAACATAATTTTTAGTTATTCTCTTGGCTTGTTGCCATACCAACAAAGACATGTTGTATCTCTCATTTCTCACCACACTCAACTTTAAAAAACGTAGAAAAACACACTTTGGAGGATGGTCGGTGCTCCCTCAAGCTTGGGGAAATAACTACAGGAGAACCAGAATTGATTTATTTTTATGTTGGCACTTTAGGTGAACGAAACCACATGCTCCTTTTTTTCATCAAGTAGGATAACACAGTGGACATCGATGGGCGTCTGTGCTCATCTTTTTTTTCTAGTTTTTGGTGAAGTTCGATTTTTGGCCTGCTAATTTGTAGTAGCATAGTAGTGCAAGCATATTGCGGGGGCACCGATGACCGAAAGTATGAAATCAAAACTATGAGGCCCAGATCTCGTCAGAGCATCCGGGGGCGCTACATATGTGAACCTCCAGGGGCGGCGTAGTTGAACGACCCAGAGGTTGCGCTGATGAACGTCATGCTGCAGCGATGGCGCCGATGAAATGAACTTTTTTACTCTCACATCACTGTTCAGAACACATATAGAATCAAGGACGAATAAGAGGAACACAACACTAAAATATTCCATGCCCAACGTCCAAGCGCATGAGCATTATGCACTTTACGAGATTATGGTTTAGTACTAACTAGCACAACCAGAACAACTTTAATCCTACAAGAAGAAAAGAGCAGCTTTACGTACTCAGCAACCTAGTTACCTGAACTTCTGAAGAACAAAAACAAGGACGATGTAGAGTTAGATTTTCAGAGTGGCAAGTTCCTCCAAATTGCTAAACAAGAATCACTTGTGAAGGTGGATGGGTAGTCGCCTTAGTACAAACATGCAGAAGCGGTGGCATCGCAGCAAGCAAGGTAGCAGAGGGAGAGGAGAACCAGGAACGCCACACCATTTGTCATCGATGCTGCCGCGGCTGCACCATTACATTGCCTGAACTTCTGTGTCAGTATTGCGTGCACACTCGTATGAAGGTATTGCATTCTGCTTCTAGCTTGGCTTCTGTCAACACCGCATGTAGCTGTCGTGTGCACGTGAGCACCACACACGCTACGCCCGTGAAACGGACACAAGCACACTTGCGCCCTTGGACTGCAGAGGCTCACCGGCCGAACTTCACAGGCTGGATGGAGCTCCGTCTTCCTTCCAGCCGAGTCGCACCCAGCGCCGGCGAGCAAGATGATGTTGTTTTTGACATGCGGGGGTGGCGGCAAGTGGACCCGATGTGGAGCAGAAGTGGAGGGAGGGAGGCTGGCCTCGCACCGGGAGGAGGCCTCGTGCCAGAGGAGGAGGGGGCGGCCTCGCGCCGGGAGGAGGCGGGAGGCGGCGGCTCGCCCGAAGGAGGCGCGGGCATCGGCACCGGGAGGAGGCGGGGTCAGCGGCGTGGTTGTACTGGCGTCGGGGTGGAGGTGGGCAGGAGACGGGATGGCGGCGCATCGGATGGAGGTTTGTGGGATGGTGCGGGGGCGGTGGTCCGGAGCCGGGCCGGCTGCGCGTTAGGTGGAGGTGGTGGGATGATGCGGCGGCGGCGTCTGGAGCCGGGCCGGCGGCGCGTCAGTGACTGTCGGGGATGAGAGTTTGGGCTGGGATATAGGAGATCGGGAGGAGATTAGGGATATGGGGGAGGTGGAGGACAGGTGCGGTCGTGGGTGGGCTTTTTTTTCTGAGTTTGGGAGTTAGGGAACGTGTCCATCAGGCGGGCTGTGATCCAAATAGTTATTCTAATTCCAGAATTAGAATAGTGTCACTCTCTCTCTATACACTATTCTGATCATGGGATCAGAATAATAATCTGATCATAACATGAACTTCCCGAGTAACGCGCCTGACCTTCCCCGAGTACTAGGTTGAACTTCATCTAAAAGGTGTCCAAATGGGGCTTGCGATATATCGTTGGAAAGTTATGGACACCGGTATCATGACCAAGTTAAATTTTTGGCAAAATGTAAGCGGTTTAAGAGCAGTTTTAAAAACCATTTTTTCTTCGTACAAAAAACGTGAATCATATTTTCGATCGCATTTCTAAAACGTTTATCGGAATGATGTAAATAATATTGCATTGGAAAGCTGCTGCAAAACCTCTCCTTCGACACGTTGAAAGCTTTCTCTAATTCCCTATGGATAAAGAGTAATTTGGAAAATCGTAAAATTTCGCAAACCGAATAGCCGAGTTCATATTTTCAGTGTAATTTCTAAACGGCTAATCCAATAGAGGCAAATGATATGGCGTTGGAAAGCTTGTGAAAATGCTCTACTTTTTCATGTTGAAAGTTTTTTTCTAATTTTGAACGGTTTAAAAGTAATTTAGATAACGGTACAAGTTTCATCGAGTTTGTATTTTCAAGCTAATTTTTTAACCATACGTTCGAATGCAACAAATGATACGGCATTGGAAAGCATGAGGAAATGTGATTTTTTTTTTGTATATATTGTTTCTCTCAATTCCTTACTGTTTTAAGTCACTTTTTAAAATGGCTTAAAATTTATTTTTGCCGTAATTCTACAAACTTTATTGGAATGGGGCAAATAATATACCGCTGAAAAGCTACGGAAAATGCGAAACTTTTTCATGCTGATGGTTTTCTCTGATTCCTAGCCATTTTTATGTAATTTCAAAAACAGCGAGATCATGCATTCTACCTTTATCGCGAAACGAATTCTTCGAAAATGCACCGCGTGAAGAACTTGAACTTCTCGGCATGTCTACCTGAACTTCACTCTGTTTTTCATGTGTTTTTTTGCTCGTAGATCTCCATCCGCTGCTAGTAGCTCTCCATCCATTCACCGGAATTGAGCAGGTGATATACCGATGGAAAGCTGTTGTAAACACACAACTTTCCCGTATTGATCATTTTTTCATACTCGCGTCGATTTTAAAAGTTTTTCATCTAAAATTCATTCAGCGTAGTAGTTGAACTTCCTGCTGTTTTCACGTTGAACTTCTGTGACGTATTTTTGTTTGTAATTTTCTCATCCATTCGTCAGTGTTACACAAATAATATTCCTTCTGTACAAACGTCTGTAACACCCTCGATGCGATTATATCTCCCACGTGTCGAAGCACGACTTAGAGGCATAACCGCATTGAAGGCAATGTCGCAAGTGAGGTAATCTTCACACAATCCATGTAATATATAAGGGAAAGAGATACATAGTTGGCTTACAATCGCCACTTCACACAATTACATGAATAAAGCATTACATCAACCAAGTACAAACAGGGCCCGACTACGGAGCCAAAATAAAAGAAGAAACCTCAAAAGCGACAAAGGTCCCCGATCGACCCCAACTGGGCTCCACTGCTGATCAACTGAAACGAAAAACAACACAAAGAACAAGGTCTTCATCGAGCTCCTCCTTGAGCTCGGGTGTGTCACCTGCTCGGTCTCATCGGCACCTGCAAACTGGTTTTGGAAGTATCTGGTGAGTCACGAGGACTCAGCAATCTCACACCCGCGAGATCAAGACTATTTAAGCTTATAGGTAGGGGAAAAGGTATGAGGTGGAGCTGCAGCAAGCGACTAGCATATATGGTGGCTAACATACGCAAATGAGAGCGAGAAGAGAAGGCAAAGCATGGTCGAACAACTATGATCAATAAGTGATCCTGAACTACTTACGTCAAACATAACTCCAACAACCGTGTTCACTTCCCGGACCCCACCGAGAAGAGACCATCACGGTTGCACACGCGGTTGGTATATTTTAATTAAGATCAACTTCGGGTTTTCTACAACCGGACATTAACAAATTCCCATCTGCCCATAACCGCGGGCACGGCTTTCGAAAGTTCAAACCCTGCAGGGGTGTCCCAACTTAGCCCATGATAAGCTCTCGTGATCAACGAAGGATATTCCTTCTCCCCGGGAAGACCCGATCAGTCTCGGAATCTCGGCTACAAGACATTTCGACAGCAATAAAACAAGTCCAGCAAAGCCGCCCGGATGTGCCGACAAATCCTGATAGGAGCTGCACATATCTCGGTCTCAAGGCACACCGGATGAGCAAGACGTCGGGTTGGCATAGACCCTGATTGCGCAGGGGGCGCCGGACATCGCTCGGTTTGGACCAGCACTTAGAGAAGCACTGGCCCGGGGGGCTAAAATAAAGATGACCCTTGGGTTAATTACTCCCAAGGGAAAAGTAGGTGGTGGTGAGGCAAATGGTAAAACCAATGTTGGGCCTCGCTGGAAAAGTCTTATTCAAAGCGAACTGTCAAGGGGGTCCCATAAATCACCCGACCGCGTTAGGGACGCAAAAATCCAGGAACATAACACCGATATGACGGAAACTAGGGCGACAAGAGTGGAACAAAACACCAGGCATAAGGCCGAGCCTTCCACCCTTTACCAAGTATATAGATGCGTTAATAATATAAAAGGTATTGTGATATCCCAACAAGTAAACATGTTCCCATCAAGGAACAACATCTCCATGTTCCAACAAGGAACAAACTTCATCTTCACCTGCAACTAACAACGCTATAAGAGGGACTAAGCAAAGCGGTAACATAGCCAAACAACGGTTTGCTAGGACAAGGTGGGTTAGAGGCTTGGTTTAACAATGTGGGAGGCATGACAAGCAAGTGGTAGGTATCGCAGCATAGGCATAGCAAAAGAGCGAGCAACTAGCAAGCAAATATAGAAGTAATTTCGAGGGTATGGTCATCTTGCCTGAGATCCCGCAAGGAAGAAGAACGAGTCCATGAAGAAGACAAACGGACGAAGTCGAACGGATCCTCACAACTCCGGAACGTAACCGAAGCTAACGAGAGAAGCAACCCGGAAAGAAACAAGCAACATAGTAAACAACCAACACATAAACATGGCATGATGGACAAACAAGAATGATGCATGTCCGGTTTAAATATGCAGGGCATGGCAAAGTGCACAAACAACACTACAAGTTAAGTGGAGCTCAATATGCAACGAGTTGCATATTGACGAAACTTCACAACAATTATTTAGTTCTCTCTTGTTTATGTACCCAACAATATTAAATGTTGATTAACATGGCAAGAGGTGAAGCACAACAAAACTACCTATCTAGACAAGTTTAAATGAGGCCGGAACAACAAACAACAATTCCGGAAACTCCTCATATGCATGTTTTAGATTTGGTACTGTTCTGTCCTAAAACATATTTTAGAGTTATTAAACAGGAAAATAAAGTGCAACATGTTAAACTAGGCATTTTTCTACCCCATTTACATATAAAGTTTATTAAATTCCGAGTTACGGTTATTTAGTTATGGAATAAATCATTTTAGCATGGCATTTATGCAAGTTTAAACAAACATCATTTTTACGCATTTTAAATGTTGTTATTATGATGCGGATGACATATGTAATTTATGCAATTTTTTTAAAGAAAATGTTGACATGATGAGATAAGAGGCATTTGTCATCATGGCGGAAACGAAAGGGGTGCCACGGCAATGATAACGAAACGGTGCCACGGCAACGTTCCGGTTCCAATAACTCGATTGAGTTGCCGGTGCAAAAGAGAAATGTGCGGAAGTGCGAAACATGCTAGAGATGGTGGGGTGCTCCCGACTACCGGGTTCCCACGGGTTAGGGCATGGAAACGAGTGACAATTCGGACACGGTGAAAACGGTGCATCTCATTCAACACATGCATTCGGTCCACGGCGGTCGTTTCGGAGTTATACCTTTGAAGCGTGCATTTCGGGGCGGTTCAAAATCGTCGAGGGAAGTAGTCGTTCTCGTGGCGACGGTAGTCGTTCATGTATCGTCGTGGCACTTGGCATAACATCGTGTAGTCGAACTTGACGGTTCCGTTACATGGGTCTTTGGCAACGGTAGATGTTCACGTTCGTTAGACGTTCGAGCCATCGGTAGCGGTACTTGATGAATCCCGGAATGGACTTGGCGTCTTCGAGCGTAGGGGTACTTGGCGTATCCATGTACTTGGCATTCCGGTGTAGTAGTCGTTCGGGCGCCGTATGTCGTGGTACTTGGCGTGCATCAACTGTTGACCAACAGTGTGCAGGAGGCAGCAAGGCATGGCCGACTTGGAGTGCAACCAAAGATGGACTCCGTGTGTCTGTGTTGACCTGGCCACGACAAAGGCAGCAAGGCCAACGGGGCAGCCAGCTCATCGGGGTCCGATGCAGGGACGGGCAGAACAGGCGACGATGGCGACGGACTTGGCCGGGCGAGGGCGCACGGGAGCCCGCCAGACCCGAGGCTTGGGCGGCGGCTTGGGGGAGGCGGACGAGCTCCAGGACGGCTCGGGTGCGGGACGAGGAAGGGAGACGCGAGGACGCAGCGGGTCGACGGGGCGGCGCGGTACAGAGGCGAAACAGGGTCGAGGCAGGGGTGATGCGGAGGAGCTCGGCGTCCATGGCGGCATCCATGGCGGGGCGGCGCTGAGTCGAGGCGCTCGGGCTGCAGGAGGCGAACGGCGGAGGTGCAGGAGAGCGACGTCGAGCTTGGTGACGGCCTCTTGCCGGAGATGATGATGGGGAGGCGGTCATGGGGTCGGGGACGATGGATCCGGGCGGCGGCGGCAGCTCGGGAGCCTCTCCCGATCGAGACGAGGATGGAGAGGGTCGAGCGAGCAGGTGGCGGCGCGAGGGACGTTGGCGGCGGGGTCACGCACGAGGTGGATCGGGAGGAGCGGGGCTCTCCTCCTCTCTGGCGGCGCGAGCAGGGGAACGAGAAGAGAAGGGGGTCGAGCAAAGGGAGAGGGATGGGATCGAGGGAAGTGGCGGTGGCAGAGGGAACGAGAGGGAGAGGTGCGGGGTCGGTCGAGCTAGGGTTAGGTGGGCGCTGGGCTGGGCCTAGAGGCCGGCGACTGGGCCTAGGCGGGAGGTTGGGAGCTGTTGGGCTCCTTCTCTCACTCTCTCTAATAAAGAAAAGAAAAAAAACAGAGATAAAGAAAGAAAAGAAAGAGGGGTTAGAGGAAGAAGTTGAGCATACGGTTAATTTGCCCGGACTCACAAAAATGTGAGGAATTTAAATAAAATGGGAAGGGGATTTTTAGAGGAAGCCTTGATAAAATAGGGAGAAATATTGACAAGGTTTGGACATGGAAAGAGTTTTGCACGTGTGTTATGGGTGATTCCGAACATGGAGTATTTAATATAGCTCCCTAAATATTGGGAGGATATGTTTTAAAGAGAATCACCATGTGAATTCCCTCAATTTAAACGGATCAAAGATCCATGCCATTTATTTAGATGAGTTGCAAAAGATTTATGAGATGATGGCATGATGACATGATGCAATGCAAAAAGAAAAGAGCAAGCACAAATGAAACACACGGCGAAACCCGGAATATATGGAAGTCTTCTCGAGCATCGGCCTCGGGGCGTTATAACGTCTCTCACAATAATTTTTTAACTTTCTCCGACCGAGGACTTGAACTTACACAAATGATATTCCTGTCGTTTTGAGGTAAATTAGAAAATGGCGAGATCATGATTTCTGCGTTCATCACGAACGGAAATGCACTGCGTGAAGTAGTTGAACTTCTGGGGCATGTCTGTTTGAACTTCACTCTATTTTTTACGTGCTGTTTTTTGCACTGCGTGAAGTAGTTGTACTTCTGGGGCATGTCTGTTTGAACTTCACTCTGTTTCACTTTATTGTATTTTTATTGTATGAAATACACACCGTGTAGTACGTGAACTTCCGGTTGTTATCACTTTGAACTTCTCTTTGGTTTGAGAGAATTATTTTAAAACACAAAAAACTACATTTTTTATGTATTTTGGACATCTAAATACATGGCGAACCTCTCTCACAAGAACTTTTTGGATTTTTCCTCGCCGAGCACTTGAACTTCTAGCAACCATTTTTTCCGTTCATGAGTTGTTTTTAAAACTGCAAAAAATGTCGTTGTGTTTTTATTTTTTGAACAGGTAAATCCTAGGTTTTAATAAACTCCGAACTTCTGTGTTATTTCAATTTGAACTTCACCTTTTTTATATTTTTGATTAAAGAATTGTATTCAATTTTTATACGAAAAAAATCAAGCATGGAAATACAAGGTAAACCTCTCTCGCAAGGATTTTTGAACCTCCTCAGACAGAGCACTTGAACTTCTTTTAACAAACAATTTAAGCTTTTATTTTTCTATACTTTTATTCTCACCTGAAATGCATTCCTTGAAGTACTTGAACTTCTCGTTGTTTTCACTATGAACTTCTTTCAACAGGTAAGAATTTCTTGAATACATCAAAACGTGTTTTAAATGATATACATGAAAATTTTAAACCGTTCATCGAAATGTGGCACACAATATACCCGGTGGAAAGCATCTGAATCGCAACAAGTTCTTCATGTAGACAGGTGTTACAAATTCGTTGCCGTTTGAGAGCAGTTTTTAAAATAGCAAAACAACATTGTTTTTTGCTTTTTTTTCAACATGTAAATGAACGACACACGTCTCGCACATAAATTTTTAACTATGGATGATCACATGAACTTCTTCCAACAAACCTTTTAAGCTTTTTGTTTTCTATTCATATGTTCTTACGTGAAACGCATTTCGTGTAGTAGTTGAACTTCCCGCTGTTTTCACCTTCAACTTCTATCACGTATTTTTGTTCAACCTCTATCACAAGAATTTTTTAACTTTTTGAGCCGAGCACTTGAACTACTTTTTAGCCTTTTCTTTTTCATTCTTTTTTGAATACAAAATGCACACCCTTTAGAACATGAACTTTGGGGAGTTATCAATCCGAACTTCTCTCGGTTACGCAAAAACATCTGAGTTTGTTATAGACATTGAACCGCTCTACCTTTTTTATTTAAACTTCATTGTGTTTTTTTAGAAATGTGAAAATTGGAGTTTTTTTAGAAACATCAAACTTCTTCGTTATTTCTAATTGAACTTATTGGTTTTATTCTTTAGTAACTAAAAAATATTTTTTTTTCAAATAAATATCAAACTGCTCCGCTTTTTCCAATTGAACTTCTTGGTTGTACTCATTAGTAATGAGAAAACCTGAATTTTTTATATACATGGAACTACACCATTTTTAAAAAATTGAACTTCTTGGTTTTAATCTTTAGTATTGGGGAAATCTGATTTTTTTTCTATAAACATTAAATAGCTTCATTTTATTTTACTTAAGACTTCATGGTGTTATTTAAATTTGAACTTCTAGGTCTTTTCCAAAAGAGGGAAACTCGTTTTTTATCAACTTTTTGAATGGCTCGGGTTTTTTAAATTTCACCTTCTTAGTATTGTAATAAACATTGTACTTCTCCATTATTTAAATCTAAACCTCTAGGTTTTTTTACAAACAGGAAAATTTATTAGTGTATAATTCCGAATTCATGGTTTTATAATCAACAAATTTTTATACACATGAACTTCTCCTAAGAACAATATTCAATATTCATAAAGGATGGGTACTGCCATATTTTTAATTTGCCGATTGCCATAAACAAATAGATGTGGTCTATTTAGAAACACATGTAGCTACATACATATAAGCCTTTTCTAATGTACATATAGAAAAACACTAGGTAGTGACAGAATTATCTAGAAGAAAAATAGTAGAAGGTAGTCATCTCGACTAATCTGTTTTATTTTCATTAGTACATCTTCTGAACTTGTCATCACTACACTGTCATCAAAATCTCACATGGTCAGCACCTAGGGGCACAAGCATTATCCACTCCACACTATTATTTTATTTTAATATATTTATATATATACACTATTTAATAATCAAAAAAACAACATCGTTTTTGCCCTTTGTCAACATCGTTTATATATATACGCATGAATTTTGAACAATGCTAGGAGGAGCACGTGAACTTCTTGCAACAACCTTTTAAGCTTTTAATTTTCTGTTCTTATATTCTTTTTTGAAATGCATTCTTTTAGTAGTTAGACTCCCCACTGTCTTCACCTTATACATCTATCACGTATTTCTTATAAATATTGAACTGCTCTAGTTTTGTAATTTGGACTTCTTGATTTTGTAATAAACATTGAGCCGCTCCGTTATTTAAATTTGAACTTCTAGTTTTTAAGAAACAGGATTTTTTAAACACTTTTTTAGTTGTTCCTTTTATTCTAATTTGAACTTCTAGTTTTTTTATAACGGGGAAAAATCTTTTTTTATAAATTCTTTTGATATGTTCCTCTTTTTAGGTTGGACTTCTCTTATTTTTTACAAACGTTAAAAATCCATGAAGACTTTTGAAGTACTTTTTTTATTTTGAACTTCTTACTCAACTTTTTTTAACTTCTTGCTTCGGCCGGTCTCCATTTTCCTCGTACTAATGCTCATGTGCACAGCGTGCACGCACACACAGAAGAATTATAGGCAGCCACACACTGTTGTTGCTGGACACCTACTGTTGCTTTTTCCTTCATTTAATATGGCCACTGATACGCGTCGGTCCGCCGGCGGAATTCTCGGCCGGTCACACCGCGCCCACACGATTTAAGTAGCTACAGCCGTACGATGGTCTTCCTTCCCCCAAGTGTTTCGTAAAGGAAACAAAGAAAAGTCATGGCACCCGTCATCAAGTACAGCCCGTAATCCTCTGTTGAAATCAGCTAGCTAGCCGGCCATCCTCGCTCGCCTGCCTCGCCGCTGATCGGCGTCCTTGCCCGCCTGTCTCACCGCTGATCGCCGTCCTCGTTGCTGGTGGTCGGCATCGCATCCCCGTCCTCGCTGGTTCCAGTAGGATGTCGCCTTCCCTCGTAGCAAAACTGCGCCGCCGTACCAAAACGCCCCACGTCTCTGTCTTTGCCGCACCTAGCCGCCGTCATATCACGCGCGTCGCCGCACCATCGTGCCTCCGGCTGCAACACGCAGTGTCGCCACTCGCATCTAGTTGAAGCTTTTCCCCATACTGGTTGAAGCTTTTTTTCACGCCAGTTGAAGCTTTTTTCCACCCGTCGATGCTCGCTGCACGGGGTTGAACGAACGGCAACTGCCAATGAACGCCATTTAAATGGATGTAGCAAAAATTCTCGCCGGTTGTAGCAAAAAACACCGACAGCTGCAGCAAAAACGTCGTCATCGACATCCCGGGGTCGCATCACTGCCATTAATGAATGTAGCAAATTTTCCATCGGTCGTAGCAAAAACCGACGAAGGTTGCAGCAAATAACCATCTCCATCGTCGTAGGTCGTAGCTCTGCCGTTAGTGAATGTAGCAAAAAATATTGCTGGTTCCAGCATGCCGCGACGTTGGTTCCAGCATGCAACGACAACGGTTGCAGCATGTAGCACCCGTCGCCCTCGAGCTCGCAGCTCCATGATGGTGTGGGTAGCGAACATGGATATTGGAGACGACCTGGCAAAGAAGATAAAGAGGAAGGCTGAGGAAAGAAGAACAAACGGTCCTGATGGGCCAAAGGTACGTGGTGGGCCGCTATGAAACCTGAATTGGGAGGCGTGTGTGCGCTGGATCGCTGTACTACGATCGTGTGGTGTGCGCGGGCGACCGGCCGAAGCTTCGGCCGGCGCGCCGTTGTCAAGCGTTTCCCATTTAATATACACATTGAACCATATAGGCCGCCGGGATGAACTTCTGTCTTTCTACTCCAGAGAAAAGTGGTGCACCGATCGGCAGAGCAGCGATAGCGTGCTCGGGCGCGCGCGCTCTGGACCAATAGGGCAAGACCGCGTGCGTGGGCCTTCTGAGCGGAAAGTATAGATACATGTAGGCTTACTGTCGACATATACGACCAGAACGCGTACGTCGCACGGTAACGGAATGAGATTGAAAACGTACCATCGGTACATTTAAAGGATCCCGGTACATGACGTACTCGCCCAAGAGTTCCGTCTAGAAAACGACGTAGACATAGCGGTGGAAATAATAAATTGCTCGCGGGCCCAACCGAAGACAACAACCCCCATCTCCCACTCCGCTCCCTTCATTACGAATGCTCTGCGGCGCCATCAGCAGAGATCAGATTCCATGGCGGCGGCGGAAGAGAACGGCAATGGATTAGAGTTCCTAACAGATACTGTCGACAGGTATGTTTGCTACTTCGTCTTCGTTCAACCAGTAGTTCTGAATCTTTCACGAGCACCAACTGATGGGTCGCCGGGTCTTCTCGCAGATTCCCCTGGCCGGATCTTGAAGCCAACGACTTAACTCCGGGCGGTGAGGCAGGCACATGTCTCACACAGTCGGCTGCTGAATGAAGCATGGGAGATGTTGGCGACGACCCCCTCTCAATCCAGTTGGCCGAGGATAATGGCTGCGAACCACTGAGCGTCTGAGCTTGTCGGCGGGGGATTCGCAACAGTCAACAGGGAAAGATGACCCTCAAGCCCCCGGCTGGACTAGAAGGTACCGTTTCTTCTTCTTGAACATGGTTAAGTGCGAAATATATTCCTATCAGCCATGTTTTGGAAAAATAGAACTCTGAAGCACAGGGTGTATTCTTCAGATTTGCATAGTGCTCGCGTGTCAGCGCTGAATTCATCAGATTGGCTTATTGCTCGCGTGTTGGCCTGAATTATTGACCAAATATAAAAAAAATATATAAAGAATGAATTCATATTTACTCGTGCTCTTCTCTGAAACTAGTACATTTATAAATGTCTGGAAATTGTATATCTGCACATGTAAAGCTCGGGTTTTATTTTTTGTTCACTTCTGAAGACTGATTCAAAAACCTGAAAATGTTAATGCTTTCCGAAATCTGGAACTAAACCTGCACCTCCATGTTCACCCGCATGCTTATTTTTGAAGTAGAAGATAAAATGATTCATAGATTTACAGTAACACACAGTAGTCTGACTTTGAAATAAGTCTTATGGTTTCTAACAAAAAGATTCTTGCCTCCGCAGATCAATGTAGAGCTATGGAGCTTGCAATAGAGAAAGTAATGCCGGACATCACACACCAGTGGTGCAAGTGGCACATCCTGAAGAAGGCTAAGGAAAAACTTGGTGCATACTACTCAAAACGAAGCGATTTCAGAGCAGAATTTCATAAAGTTGTGAATCACATGATAACGGAAGAAGAATTTGAAAATGCATGGGCGCAGCTCCTTGAGAAATACAATTTGCAAAAAACACTTACCTTTCACACATCTATGAAGTTCGCACGAAGTGGGCAAAACCATATTTCAGGGGCATATTTTGTGCAAAAATGACAAGCACACAGCGAAGTGAGCGCAAACCATATGTTGAAGGGACATGTGCCAGCAAGCTGCCCCATGCACTTATTTGTAAGGCAATATATGAGGCTGCTTTTCGATCGAGAAGAAAACGAGAACTATGAGGAGAGGCGAACAAAGATAGTAAGTTGCTTCAATCCTAATATTGGATATCAGTACTTGTAATTATGCCTCCGCGAAAACATGGAACATGCTAACTATGTTCTTATTTGTATTCAAACATTGCCATCTATGAAGGTAAACACGCCACTGGAATTCCACGCTAGCAAGATCTACACACGAGCAATGTTTGAGAAATTTGGTGAGATCCTGTATGAAGCAGGGCAGTACAGAGTAGAAGAGGTCGAGAAAGGTTTAAAATATAATGTACATCGATATCACCCGGATAAACATGAAAAGTGGTGCAGAGTATTGTACGTAGTGCATGTCCACGGTCAGGGTGAAGAATTGACATGTGAATGTGGCAACTTCGAGCACACAGGATTACTATGCTGCCATTCCATTAAGGTACAATCTCATTGTTTTGAGATAAGAAATTTAACAATATCGCTGATTCGTCTCAATTGATAAAACCATGTATGCTGAAACAACTAAGTAATCATATTGCAGGTTCTTGATTTCCTTGGTATAGACAGAATTCCATCAAAGCATATCCTTAAAAGGTGGACAAAAGAAGCAAGAGACATACTTCCAGATCACTTGGCACACCTACAGAAAGAAAATATTTCAGTAAACTCAATAACATGCAGACATTCAAATCTGTATACACATGCTTTAGAGGTGGTGAAACTCGGTTATGAAAATCCAGTTGCCTACGATTGCGCGATGGAACTTCTTAGAGCAGCAATGGATAAACTGACCCCTTTAGCTGCTGAGCATGATGGTCTCGGTTTAGTGCACAGAATAGAATTGAAAAAGACAAAGGTTAAGGAATTGAGTCTGCTAGAAGGGCCACATAATGGGTGCATGAGCGACGATGAGGGCAGTGCCATTGGAAATTTCATTGGATTGTCTGCTCCAGAACGTAAACGGAAAGCCGGACGACCAACTAACAGCAGAGACAAGCCTCCGTACGACGACCGATCTGGGAAGAGCAAAAAGTTGAAGGTTACATCAGAAGTCGATGGTGTTCTCGGATGCGGCACAAGTAAACGAATACGGTTCTGCACTATATGCCGTGGCCCTGGTCACAAAAGCACAACTTGTCCACAAAGAGGAGACGCGCCTCAAAAGAAGAGGAAAGAACCAAAATGCTCGATTTGCGGGGTGGGAGGTCATCAGATCATAGTACATGTTGCAGAGCAAACAACTCATGATCGTGGTAGCAACCAGTGATTATTCTATGCAACTAAGAAAGCATATCAAGTAGAACCCAGATTGTTGGTGTTTGCTTGTAGATGAATGCCACTTCCCTGATGTCTATTTTAATCTGTACTTGTCTGAACCTTGTGAACCCATGCTGTGTGTATGCAAGCATCGCAAGTGAATCTGAATGTTAGCTGGTACTGGCGTACTGCTTTGTATCGTGAATGCTCTGTTGCATTTGCCTCGCCTCAATAATCAACTGCGTTTGCCTAATAACATTATTTAAATGGATGTACTGTTGACATATATGTTTGATGCTGCTGTGGCATTATCCATCCTATTAATCTTATGTGGCATAATCAACCAAAAAAAAATCTGCTAACACTTGTTAAGTACTGCTGAAAATCACACACGCATGAATAGTCTGCACATGACATGGATGTGAAAAAAAATGTAACCGACAGCACAGTGCACACCCTCTCTTCACTCCAAACATGGGCGCGGAGGCAGCTCCGCGCACGTATAGTTTGATTTTTGAATCCTTCTGGAGCGCCCGCCCAGCAAGGCTTGCACGTACTACCCTGCTGTTGTGAGCCACCATCAATTTACTTCAAGTGAGCCAAGCTTTGCCACCTGCTCACAGTCTCCAGGCAGATCTCCCTTGCTGTCGCTAGCCTCCGGATCATTCCATCAAGCTGCCATCCAGATGTCTCCTCCACTTTCAGTAGGCAGCTCCCCATGAAGCATCATCAGGTTCCAACTCCCCACAGGTTGCAATCGCCGATGGAAAATCACCCCCGAGGAGATGATGCTCCAGGCCACGCGGAGTGGTTCATGCATGAAGGGCTGGGACAGGTACGCTCTGCATACATCGGATTTGGTTTCTGCATTCTTTTAACCTCGTGTTTATGTACTACGGTTTGTCTATAAAATCTGTTAGCCCGAGTTTCTGCACGCAGGATTCGGTGGACGGCAGAGCCGATGGAACAAGTGAGCAGATGGGGACCGGACTGGTGGTTCGGTCGAGTAATAAATGGCCTCGCTGGCCAGCACCGCTTCCAAACAAGGAACGATGACGGCGAACGTAAACGGCATCAGCGGCCCACACCTATCCTCGGTCCCGTGCCATTGGTACAGTTCGGCCCATAACCAACCCCTTCCGTTAGAGCCCAACAACCGTCCACCGTAAACTCCGTTATGCACATACACAATACCATGCCTGCCTGTATCCCGTACATGTACACTCAAAATAATATAATAAAACTTACAGCCCGCATCCCCATAGCGGGTTCGATGGCCACCGATACGAGCGCACGCGCTCGAGCACTCCTACCAATTTTCGGGTGCATCGGTGAATAATGTAAACTACTGGGCACCATGAGGCCCCAAAATATTGGATACAGAATGTTGACAACAAGTGAATTGCTCGACATAATAGAAAGGGCTACAGATTCCGTGAGCAAAGGAACCACTACCACTTAGACGGGGCCTGACACATTTTTTGTTGTCTGATAGAAGTTTGTATTGCATGCTCATATTCAGCAGAGGGATCTCTGAAATTTCTCTCTGTGTTTTGTCTGAACATTTCAGCAAAGGGATCTTTGAGCTTTGTGCTTAATATTCCTTCTTCACTGGATTTGCATTAGTAGTAGTACGGCTGCAGCAGCTCCCCCGTCTTGGCCACATTCCTTGTGCCATCGTTGGAAGGTGAGGCGGACCAAGAGGGCAGACGCGATGAGGTTGGGGACGAGCTGAGCCAGCTTTGGCGGGGATCCTCCTAAACCACTGTACAACAGCGGCTGCAGCACAGCCACACAATGGTGGGTGAAAACTGCAGGCCGGGGAGACTATCGCTCCCCGACGCACTGGCCAGCATCATAGCGGGCAGAGGAATCTCTTGACCTGCCAAGTTGTACTGCCCGAACTGCACATCTTCAGTCTTCAGGCGCCCACTACCTCCTCCCACGTCCTCCGATCCTGTCTCAATCTGGGCGATGATGCATAGAGGGGGTGCACTGGCGCACCAGAAGTAGGCGGGGCAGTCCAGTTGAAGCTGAGGCGTCCAGGAGATTCAGTGGGGCGAGCGTCGGTGCGTGGTGGCTACAGGCGGCGTCGGGATCGTCCCTGGGTGGATCCGTCGGAGGGGATGGCACAGCGGCCGTATCCGGCAAGCGAAGGCGGAGCGACGGCCGGATCCAGAGGCCGGCGGCGAGAGGCACGTTGGGGACCGGGGAGACAGCGATAGGAGGCGCGTCGGAGCCAGGAGACGACGGTGGGAGGTGCGTCGGGGCGGTGCGTCGTGGCCAACGGCCCGGTCGGCGGTCGCGGCGGTGGGAGATCGGGCCATGGCGGCGTGCCGGGAGGAGGCCGCTCCAGGATCGGGGGAAAGCCGTGGGGCAAATTTGACAATATTGACCTTTGGACGAAATCATTCACAAAATAAACTGCTCGTGAAACAATTTTACAGCCCTAGCCTTTTTGTGTGACGCCCGCCACGACGGCGCCACACCCTACTGTGCAGCGCCTAGCTCGGGTGCGTTGCACTTCAGTCCACCGTGGCAGCCCCTAGGCCCGCACCCAGCAGTGCCGCGCCTCCGAGCTAGGCGCCACACATGTAATGTGCAGCGCCCGGCCCGTAGGCGCTGCACTATGACTTAGATGCCAGCCGCCCGCTGCCCCTCCCCCCACCCCACCCATTCGATCCAGAGAAGTTACAGAGCAGTGACCGACGGCTTCCTCCTCTCCCCCTCTCAATCCCCTCTTTAAAAATCTTCAGATCTGACGATTTGGCCCGTGGATTCCTTCACCAATCCATCCTAGAAGGTACTTTTCTCTGATCCCCTTCTTTCTATCCATAGAATGTATGCTATTTCGAAGATTTGAGGAACCCTTGTTTGAATATTGCATGTATTAGATTTGGGGAACTCTTGTTTGAATCTTTGCATGTATTAGATTTGGGGAACCCTTGTTAGACTAGAATGTGGTTAGGATACATAGGTTGACATGTTATTTATATAGTTTGGATACATAGGTTGACATTTTATTTATATGGAAAATATATTTGTATTGAATCTTGCATGAGGTAGGCTTAGTTTAGTTTATTAAAATTACATTTGTATTGGCAAGAATGGTTTGGATACATATGCTTTGTATTTTGCATCTAGTAGCCGTACTTTACTTTTTTTGTATTCAAAAGATAATCGTATTGACAATAAAGCTTTCTTTCAAATTGTGAGGATGGTTTGGCTTATCAATGATCATTGGGACTAACAACACCGGTCGCACGCTATGTCGGTGGAGCAGCGGGTAATAATGAAAGTTGCCGGTGTTATGAATTTCATATTTTTTTTCAAACACATATCCCCCATATGTAATGATTTGTTTGTTTGTTTGTAGGAGCTTGCACCTCTGAAGCTTCGGGCTCACAGGGTCAACCTTGGGTGGATGCGCTATGACGAGCGGTACACACCGTATGTTAGGGAGACATGACTTCTCCCTTTCATTCAGTTGGTCAGCCGGTCGACGCCACCGAACAATGCTCCAGCACTCACCGCGCTTATTGATCATTGGAGGCCGGAGACACATACTTTCCATCTTCGTACCGGGGAGATGACCGTGACGCTCCAGGATATAGCTATCATCACCGGTCTTCCTATTGATGGGAATCCTCTATGTATGAGCACCGATTCTGATGGGTGGCGTGAGCAGATGTTTTCCCTTATTGGTAGTGTTCCTCCGGCGCCTCGCGAACCAGAAGAAGAAGGCAAGAAGAAGGTTAGATTCGCAGCCGGTGCTACTTTCACGTGGATTGTATCAAACTTCAGTATTTACCCTGAGGATGCTGACGAGGACACGGTGAAGACATATGCTCGTGTCTACATGTGGTACGTGATATCCAGGACTATGTTTGCTGATGCCACAGGTAAGAATGCTCCATGGATGTGGCTCAAGGCGTTGACCGTCTTCGATAGCAAATGGAGTTGGGGTTCGGCGACACTGGCTTACTTGTATAGACAGGTATGAAGTTGTTTCTGTTTCACTTCATTGGTACATTATGAATCCAATCTTGCTGTTAATTCAACCAAGTTCTTTTGTATGTGCAGTTGGACGAAGCCTCTTGTAGGCTATCTGGAGGTATTGGTGGTTGTTTGCTCGCACTTTCCATATGGAGCTGGGAGCGTTTGCCGGTTGGACGACCGAAGATCATGAAGTTCGAGGATTGGGACGACAAAGGAGACCCACTACGACTCCCCACTTGGGCTTACAAGTGGGATGTGTTAAATGAGATGACGGATGATCCCTCGGTCATGTACAAGCTGTACAGGAGCGAGATGGACGCGATCACGCCTGAGCAGGTGAATCGACATTCCATAAGTGATTTTGATGCTTCTATCGTAACTCGATATCAATTTTGCATTCTATCCTATTTTGTAGGTTGAATGGGAACCGTATGGAAAAGGAGATAGCTTTGGGAACCCTCTAGAGTTCAGGCTGAATCAGATGTGCCTTAGAGATAGGGATCTCTGGCATATGCGGTGTCCACTCATATGCAACTGGGCGGTTGAGATTCACCAGCCACATCGGGTGTTCCGCCAGTTTGGTTTGTTCCAGCCACACCCGCCAGAGTGGGAGGACACGGACATAGTGCTACACGCGTAAGATATAATCAACCTTGAGCACTTAGCTTCTCGGCGGTTTCGATGATGCTAATATTCTGTTTCTAACTTGCAGGTTGGATAAGAAAAAGCAACGGAAGATCAAGGATTGGTCCAAGCATCATAGCAAGTATATCGTACAGTTCAAGTACGCTGTGGAGCAAGCTCGGGCTGGAAAACGAGCCCAGCTTCGTCAGCACTGCCCGATCGCGTTCAACAACTATCTCACATGGTTTCTTGCAAGCACCCGTGTGGAGGTATGCAAGCCAGCGTATGCCGAGGAGATTTTGGAAGAACCCACCGTTTTTGATGAGGTTGCCCAGCACCAGTACAACTCATTGATCAGGAAAGGCAACTCAGTGATCCCTTCAGCTCCAATGATGAACTTTGTGGTATTTGCCATTGTTGCCCCATTTGCTTTGTGATCCCTTCACTTGCCTAACATGTTAACACCGTTTCTATTCATAGCGTGCCCAGATCAAGAAAGCAACTGATGAGACCGACACTATTCTGGAAACAACCCTGGCTGGCAAAAGCGATGGAGAATCTTCACTTCGAGCTTTCATTAAGGTTCACATCTCCTTCAAACTAGCACTTAACATGTGTTGCTATGTTCGATGTCTCATTCACTTGTTCATGTTGCAGCGCCAGGGCCAAAAGTTAAGGCGGCTATCAAATCTTTTCGGTTGTCGTGACCCCGAGTATGTATCACCAGAACGTTCTAGGTCGGCGACACCATCAGATCCAACTTCTGGCAACACTGATCCTTTGGAGGATGAGGATGTGGGTGTGGTCACCCAAGAGGTATGGCATGAGGATATATCCAATTGTTGATGCATTGCTAACTATATCCTCACACACGGTCTTTCCATATCTTTTGTGCATGCGTAGGTTCCTGATGATATGGTCTTGGGGGCCTACAAGGTTCGGTCTGCATACGAGCTAAAGCCTAGGAAGGGAATCAACAAATACACACCTGAGGACTTCACTCAAAGAGGCAAAAGGACGGTCGGCACCTCGCGGATCAACGCTTTGGATGACTATTTGGAGGACGAAATGGACGACGTGGAGGTACCGGAGCCGGAGCCGGAGCGGGTTCCTCGTCCTAGGAAGGTGAAGAAGATATCTGCGAAGAGGGGGGGAGGAGCCAGCAAGCACGAAAAGCACTAGTCATCCTTAGTAATGTTCAACCCAGAGTGGTGGTAGCTCTTAGTAATGTGGAATTTGTTATGTCGTTGAAGTTAGAGTGATGGACTTGAACTTATTGTAGCTCTATGTTAAACTTGAACTTATTGTGATGGTCCTTTCTAAGAAATGATGTCTTTGTTCAACACTATTTGAACCTTACTGTTTACTATACGCAATGTTGAATTATGGCTGAAAATGACAGTCTGAATGGCAAAAAAACACTAAGTGTTTGTGCAGCGCCTAGCTTGGAGGCGCCATACTCCATAGTGCAACGCCCAGCTGCCAGGCGCTGCACTATGGAGTGTGGCGCCTCCAGGCTAGGAGCTGCACATGTCTGTAACTACTCCAAACTTCTGTTGCTCTCTGGATAGTTACAGACATGTGCAGCGCCTAGCCTGGAGGCGCCACACTCCATAGTACAACGTCTGGCAGCTGGGCGTTGCACTATGGAGTGTGGCGCCTCCGAGCTAGGCGCTGCACATGTCTGTAAGTACTCCAAACTTCTGTTGCTCTATGGATAGTTACAGACATGTGCAGCGCCTAGCTGCCAGGCGCCACATTCCATAGTGCAACGCCCAACTGCCAGGCGCTGCACTATGGAGTGTGGCGCCTGGCAGCTAGGCGCTGCACATGTCTGTAACTAATCCAAACTTCTGTTGCTCTCTGGATAGATACAGCCCAGTGCAGCGCCTGTTGGGGAACGTTGCAGAAAATTAAATTTTTTTCTACGGTTTCACCAAGATCCATCTATGAGTTCATCTAGCAACGAGTCATGGGAGAGAGATTGCATCTACATACCACTTTGTAGATCGCGAGCGGAAGCGTTCAACGAACGGGGATGAGGTAGTCGTACACGATGTGATCCAAATCACCAGAGATCCTAGCACCGAAAGGACGGCACCTCCGCGTTCAACACACATATGGTCAGCGTAACGTCTCCTTCTTCTTGATCCAGCAAGGCAAAGGAGAGGTTGGGGAAGATGGTTCTAGCAGCAGCACGTCGGCGTGGTGATGGTGGAACTACAGTACTCCGGCAGGGCTTCGCCGTGCTCAACGGAGGAGGAGGAGGTGTTGGAGAGGGAGAGGGAGGCGCCAGGGATCAAAGGTGCGCTGCCCTCCCCTCACCCCTCTATTTATAGGGGAAGGGGCAAGGGGGGCCGGCCCCTCTAGATGGGATCTAGAGGGGGGCGGCGGCCAGGGAGGGGGGACTTGCCCCCCAAGCAAGGGGGGCGCCCCCTTTAGGGTTCCCCCCAAACCCTAGGTGCATGGGCCCTTGGGGGGGGAGGCGCACCAGCCCACTTTGGGCTGGTTCCCTTCCTCATACAGCCCATGAGGCCCTCCGGGAGAGGTGGCCCCTCCCGGTGGACCCCCAGAACTCCTTCGGTGGCCCCGGTACAATACCGATATGCCCCCGAAACTTCCCGGTGTCCGTATGACGACTTCCCATATATAAATCTTTACCTCCGGACTATTCCGAAACTCCTCGTGACGTCCGGGATCTCATCCGGGACTCCGAACAACATTCGGGTTACTGCATATACATATCTTCACAACCCTAGCGTCACCGAACCTTAAGTGTGTAGACCCTACGGGTTCGGGAGACATGCAGACATGACCGAGACGACTCTCGGGAAATAACCAACAGCGGGATCTGGATACCCATGTTGGCTCCCGCATGCTCCACGATGATCTCATCGGATGAACCACGATGTCGAGGATTCAATTAATCCCGTATACGATTCCCTTTGTCAATCGGTATTTTACTTGCCCGAGATTCGATCGTCGGTATCCCAATACCTCGTTCAATCTCGTTACCGGCAAGTCACTTTTCTCGTACCGTAATGCATGATCCCGTGATCAAACACTTTGATCACATTGAGCTCATTATGATGATGCATTACCGAGAGGGCCCGGTGATACCTCTCCGTCAAGCGGAGTGACAAATCCCAGTCTCGATCCGTGTCAACCCAACAGACACTTTCAGAGATACCCGTAGTATACCTTTATAGTCACCCAGTTACGTTGTGACGTTTGGCACACCCAAAGCACTCCTACGGTATCCGGGAGTTACACGATCTCATGGTCTAAGGAAAGGATACTTGACATTGGAAAACTCTAGCAAACAAACTATGCGATCTTATGCTATGTTTAGGATTGGGTCTTGTCCATCACATCATTCTCCTAATGATGTGATCTCGTTATCATTGACATCCAATGCCCATAGTCAGGAAACCATGACTATCTTTTGATCAATGAGCTAGTCAACTAGAGGCTTACTAGGGACACGTTGTTGTCTGTTATTCACACATGTATTACGATTTCCGGATAACACAATTATAGCACGAATAAAGACAATTATCATGAATAAGGAAATATAATAATAATGCTTTTATTATTGCCTCTAGGGCATATTTCCAACAGTCTTCCACTTGCACTAGAGTCAATAATCTAGTTACATTGTAATGAATCGAACACCCATAGAGTTCTGGTGCTGATCATGTTTTGCCTTAGGGAGAGGTTTAGTCAACGGATCTGCGACATTCAGATCCGTGTGCACTTTACAAATTTCTATGTCTCCATCTTGAACATTTTCACGAATGGAGTTGAAGCGACGCTTGATGTGCCTGGTCTTCTTGTGAAACCTAGGCTCCTTGGCAAGTGCAATAGCTCCAGTGTTGTCACAGAAGAGTTTGATTGGCCCCGACGCATTGGGTATGACTCCGAGGTCGGTGATGAACTCCTTCACCCAAATTGCTTCATGTGCTGCCTCCGAGGCTGCCATGTACTCCGCTTCACATGTAGATCCCGCCACAACGCTCTGCTTGCAACTGCACCAGCTTACTGCCCCACCATTCAAAATATACACGTATCCGGTTTGTGACTTAGAGTCATCCAGATCTGTGTCGAAGCTAGCGTCGACGTAACCCTTTACGACGAGCTCTTCGTCACCTCCATAAACGAGAAACATTTCCTTAGTCCTTTTCAGGTACTTCAGGATATTCTTGACCGCTGTCCAATGTTCCTTGCCGGGATTACTTTGGTACCTTCCTACCAAACTTACGGCAAGTTTTACATCAGGTCTGGTACACAGCATGGCATACATAATAGAACCTATGGCTGAGGCATAGGGGATGACACTCATCTCTTCTATATCTTCTGCCGTGGTCGGACATTGAGCTGAGCTCAATTTCACACCTTGTAACACAGGTAAGAACCCTTTCTTAGATTGATCCATATTGAACTTCTTCAATATTTTATCAAGGTATGTGCTTTGTGAAAGACCTATGAGGCGTCTCGATCTATCTCTATAGATCTTGATGCCTAATATATAAGCGGCTTCTCCAAGGTCCTTCATTGAAAAACTTTTATTCAAGTAGGCCTTAATGTTGTCCAAGAGTTCTATATCATTTCCCATCAAAAGTATGTCATCTACATATAGTATGAGAAATGCTACAGAGCTCCCACTCACTTTCTTGTAAACGCAGGCTTCTCCATAAGTCTGCGTAAACCCAAACGCTTTGATCATCTCATCAAAGCGAATGTTCCTACTCCGAGATGCTTGCACCAGCCCATAAATCGAGCGTTGGAGCTTGCACACCTTGTCAGCATTCTTAGGATCGACAAAACCTTCCGGCTGCATCATATACAATTCTTCCTTAAGGAAACCATTAAGGAATGCCGTTTTGACGTACATTTGCCATATTTCATAATCGTAGAATGCGGCAATTGCTAACATGATTCGGACGGACTTCAGCTTCGCTACCGGTGAGAAAGTCTCATCGTAGTCAATTCCTTGAACTTGTCGATAACCCTTAGCGACAAGCCGAGCTTTATAGATGGTCACATTACCATCCACGTCTGTTTTCTTCTTAAAGATCCATTTATTTTCTATGGCTCGCCGCTCAACGGGCAAGTCAGTCAAAGTCCATACTTTGTTTTCATACATGGATCCTATCTCGGATTTCATGGCTTCCAGCCATTTGTCGGAATCCGGGCCCGCCATTGCTTCCTCATAGTTCGAAGGTTCACCGTTGTCTAACAACATGATTTCCAAGACAGGGTTGCCGTACCACTCTGGTGCGGAACGTGTCCTTGTGGACCTTCGAATTTCAGTAGGAGCTTGATTAGAAGTATCTTGATCATCATCATTAATTTCCTCTCTAGTCGGTGCAGGCACCTCAGAAACGTTTTCTTGAGTTGCGCCATTTTCCGGTTCAAGAGGTAACACTTCATCAAGTTCTACTTTCCTCCCACTTACTTCTTTCGAGAGAAACTCTTTCTCTAGAAAGGATCCATTCTTGGCAACAAAGATCTTGCCTTCGGATCTGAGGTAGAAGGTATACCCAATAGTTTCTTTAGGGTATCCTATGAAGACGCATTTTTCCGACTTGGGTTCGAGCTTTTCAGGTTGAAGTTTCTTGATATAAGCATCGCATCCCCAAACTTTCAGAAACGATAGCTTAGGTTTCTTCCCAAACCATAATTCATACGGTGTCGTCTCAACGGATTTCGACGGAGCCCTATTTAAAGTGAATGCGGCAGTCTCTAAAGCATAGCCCCAAAAAGATAGCGGTAAATCGGTAAGAGACATCATAGATCGTACCATATCTAATAGAGTGCGATTACGACGTTCAGACACACCATTATGCTGAGGTGTTCCAGGCGGCGTGAGTTGTGAAACTATTCCACATTTTCTTAAGTGTGTGCCAAATTCATGACTCAAGTATTCTCCTCCACGATCTGATCGTAGAAACTTGATCTTTTTATCACGTTGATTTTCAACCTCACTCTGAAATTCCTTGAACTTTTCAAAGGTTTCAGACTTGTGTTTCATTAAGTAGATATACCCATATCTACTCAAGTCATCAGTGAGGGTGAGAACATAACGATAGCCACCGCGAGCCTCAACACTCATTGGACCGCACACATCGGTATGTATGATTTCCAATAAGTTGGTTGCTCGCTCCATTGTTCCTGAGAACGGAGTCTTGGTCATTTTACCCATGAGGCATGGTTCGCACGTGTCAAATGATTCATAATCAAGAGACTCTAAAAGTCCATCTGCATGGAGCTTCTTCATGCGTTTGACACCTATGTGACCAAGGCGGCAGTGCCACAAATATGTGGGACTATTGTTATCAACTTTAACTCTTTTGGTATTCACACTATGAATATGTGTATCATCACGTACGAGATTCATTAAGAATAAACCATTAAACATCGGAGCATGACCATAAAACATATCTCTCATATAAATAGAACAACCATTATTCTCGGATTTAAATGAGTAGCCATCTCGAATTAAACGAGATCCAGATACAATGTTCATGCTCAAACTTGGCACTAAATAACAATTATTGAGGTTTAAAACTAATCCCGTAGGTAAATGTAGAGGTAGCGTGCCGACGGCGATCACATCGACCTTGGAACCATTCCCGACGCGCATCGTCACCTCGTCCTTCGCCAGTCTCCGTTTATTCCACAGCTCCTGCTTTGAGTTACAAATGTGAGCAACTGCACCGGTATCAAATACCCAAGAGCTACTACGAGTACTGGTAAGGTACACATCAATTACATGTATATCACATATACCTTTGGTTTTGCCGGCCTTCTTGTCCGCTAAGTATTTGGGGCAGTTCCGCTTCCAGTGACCACTTCCCTTGCAATAAAAACACTCAGTCTCGGGCTTGGGTCCATTCTTTGGCTTCTTCCCACCAACTTGCTTACCGGGCGCGGCAACTTCCTTGCCGTCCTTCTTGAAGTTCTTTTTACCCTTGCCCTTCTTGAACTTAGTGGTTTTATTCACCATCAACACTTGATGCTCCTTCTTGATTTCTACCTCTGCTGATTTCAGCATAGCATATACCTCAGGAATGGTCTTTACCATCCCCTGCATATTGTAGTTCATCACAAAGCTCTTGTAGCTAGGTGGAAGCGACTGGAGGATTCTGTCAATGACCGCTTCATCCGGGAGATTAACTTCCAGTTGAGTCAAGCGGTTGTGCAACCCAGACATTTTGAGTATGTGTTCACTGACATAGCTATTTTCCTCCATCTTACAGCTAAAGAATTTGTCGGAGACTTCATATCTCTCGACCCGGGCATGAGCTTGGAAAACCATTTTCAGCTCTTCGAACATCTCATATGCTCCATGTCTCTCAAAACGCTTTTGGAGCCCTGGCTCTAAGCTGTAAAGCATGCCACACTGAACGAGGGAGTAATCATCGCAGCGTGACTGCCAAGCGTTCATAACGTCTTGTTCTGCAGGGAGAATAGGTGCGTCACCCAGCGGTGCTCGTAGGACATAATCTTTCTTGGCAGCTATGAGGATGATCCTCAGGTTCCGGACCCAGTCCGTATAGTTGCTGCCATCGTCTTTCAGCTTGGTTTTCTCTAGGAACGCGTTGAAGTTGAGGACTACGTTGGCCATTTGATCTACAAGACATATTGTAAATAATTTAGACTAAGTTCATGATAATAAAGTTCATTTAATCAAATTATTTAATGAACTCCCACTTAAATAGACATCCCTCTTCTAGTCATCTAAGTATTACATGATCCAAGTCAACTAGGCCGTGTCCGATCATCACGTGAGACGGACTAGTCAACATTGGTGAACATCTTCATGTTGATCGTATCTTTTATACGACTCATGCTCGACCTTTCGGTCTTCTGTGTTCCGAGGCCATGTCTGTACATGCTAGGCTCGTCAAGTCAACCTAAGTGTTTTGCGTGTGTAAATCTGTCTTACACCCGTTGTATGTGAACATTAGAATCTATCACACCCGATCATCACGTGGTGCTTCGAAACAATGAACTGTCGCAACGGTGCACAGTTAGGGGGAACATTTCTTGAAATTATTATGAGGGATCATCTTATTTACTACCGTCGATCTAAGTAAACAAGATGCAAAACATGATAAACATCACATGCAATCAAATAATAAACATGACATGATATGGCCAATATCACATAGCTCCTTTGATCTCCATCTTGGGGCTCCATGATCATCTCGTCACCGGCTTGACACCATGTTCTCCATCATCATGATCTCCATCATTGTGTCTCCATGAAGTTGCTCGCCAACTATTACTTCTACTACTATGGCTAACGCGTTTAGCAATAAAGTAAAGTAATTTACATGGCGTTTGTCAATGACACGCAGGTCATACAAAAATAAAGACAACTCCTATGGCTCCTGCCGGTTGTCATACTCATCGACATGCAAGTCATGATTCCTATTACAATAGCATGAACATCTCATACATCGCATATAGATCATTCATCATTCATCACAACTTTGGCCATATCACATCACAAAGCACTTGATGCAAAAACAAGTTAGACGTCCTCTAATTGTTGTTGCAAGTTTTACGTGGCTGAATTAGGGTTCTAGCAAGAACGTTTTCTTACCTACGTGAAAGCCACAACGTGATTTGTCAACTTCTATTTACCCTTCATAAGGACCCTTTTCATCGAATCCGCTCCAACTAAAGTGGGAGAGACAGACACCCGCCAGCCACCTTATGCAACTAGTGCATGTTAGTCGGTGGAACCGGTCTCACGTAAGAGTACGTGTAAGGTTGGTCCGGGCCGCTTCATCCCACAATACCGTCGAAGCAAGATAAGACTAGTAGCGGCAAGAAAGTTGACAACATCTACGCCCACAACAAAATTGTGTTCTACTCGTGCAATAGAGAACTACGCATAGACCTAGCTCATGATGCCACTGTTGGGGAACGTTGCAGAAAATTAAATTTTTTTCTACGGTTTCACCAAGATCCATCTATGAGTTCATCTAGCAACGAGTCATGGGAGAGAGATTGCATCTACATACCACTTTGTAGATCGCGAGCGGAAGCGTTCAACGAACGGGGATGAGGTAGTCGTACACGACGTGATCCAAATCACCGGAGATCCTAGCACCGAAAGGACGGCACCTCCGCGTTCAACACACGTACGGTCAGCGTAACGTCTCCTTCTTCTTGATCCAGCAAGGCAAAGGAGAGGTTGGGGAAGATGGTTCCAGCATCAGCACGTCGGCGTGGTGATGGTGGAACTACAGTACTCCGGCAGGGCTTCGCCGTGCTCAACGGAGGAGGAGGAGGTGTTGGAGAGGGAGAGGGAGGCGCCAGGGATCAAAGGTGCGCTGCCCTCCCCTCACCCCTCTATTTATAGGGGAAGGGGCAAGGGGGGCCGGCCCCTCTAGATGGGATCTAGAGGGGGGCGGCGGCCAGGGAGGGGGGACTTGCCCCCCAAGCAAGGGGGGCGCCCCCTTTAGGGTTCCCCCCAAACCCTAGGCGCATGGGCCCTTGGGGGGGGAGGCGCACCAGCCCACTTTGGGCTGGTTCCCTTCCTCATACAGCCCATGAGGCCCTCCGGGAGAGGTGGCCCCTCCAGGTGGACCCCCAGAACTCCTCCGGTGGCCCCGGTACAATACCGATATGCCCCCGAAACTTCCCGGTGTCCGTATGACGACTTCCCATATATAAATCTTTACCTCCGGACTATTCCGAAACTCCTCGTGACGTCCGGGATCTCATCCGAGACTCCGAACAACATTCGGGTTACTGCATATACATATCTTCACAACCCTAGCGTCACCGAACCTTAAGTGTGTAGACCCTACGGGTTCGGGAGACATGCAGACATGACCGAGACGACTCTCGGGCAATAACCAACAGCGGGATCTGGATACCCATGTTGTCTCCCGCATGCTCCACGATGATCTCATCGGATGAACCACGATGTCGAGGATTCAATTAATCCCGTATACGATTCCCTTTGTCAATCGGTATTTTACTTGCCCGAGATTCGATCGTCGGTATCCCAATACCTCGTTCAATCTCGTTACCGGCAAGTCACTTTTCTCGTACCGTAATGCATGATCCCGTGATCAAACACTTTGATCACATTGAGCTCATTATGATGATGCATTACCGAGAGGGCCCGGTGATACCTCTCCGTCAAGCGGAGTGACAAATCCCAGTCTCGATCCGTGTCAACCCAACAGACACTTTCAGAGATACCCGTAGTATACCTTTATAGTCACCCAGTTACGTTGTGACGTTTGGCACACCCAAAGCACTCCTACGGTATCCGGGAGTTACACGATCTCATGGTCTAAGGAAAGGATACTTGACATTGGAAAACTCTAGCAAACGAACTATGCGATCTTATGCTATTTTTAGGATTGGGTCTTGTCCATCACATCATTCTCCTAATGATGTGATCTCGTTATCATTGACATCCATTGCCCATAGTCAGGAAACCATGACTATCTTTTGATCAACGAGCTAGTCAACTAGAGGCTTACTAGGGACACGTTGTTGTCTGTTATTCACACATGTATTACGATTTCCGGATAACACAATTATAGCACGAATAAAGACAATTATCATGAATAAGGAAATATAATAATAATGCTTTTATTATTGCCTCTAGGGCATATTTCCAACAGCGCCTAGCTTGGAGGCGCCACACTCCATAGTGCAACGCCCAGCTGCCAGGCGTTGCACTATGGAGTGTGGCGCCTCCATGCTAGGCGCTTCACATGTCTGTAACTATCCAGAGAGCAACATAAGTTTGGAGTAGTTACAGACATGTGCAGCGCCTAGCTGCCAGGCGTTGTACTATGGAGTGTGGCGCCTCCGTGGTAGGCGCTGCACATGTCTGTAACTATCCAGAGAGCAACAGAAGTTTGGAGTAGTTACAGACATGTGCAGCGCCTAGCTGCCAGGCGTTGCACTATGGAGCGTGGCGCCTCCGTGCTAGGCGCTGCACATGTCTGTAACTACTCCAAACTTCTGTTGCTCTCTGGATAGATACAGCCCAGTGCAGCGCCTAGAGTGGAGGCGCCACACACCATAGTGCAGCGCCTGCCCTTTGGGCGTTGCACTTGTACTTAGTGATTTTTTTTGCATATGCAAACATAGCTAAGATGATGTGAGGTAGGATTGATACATAGCTAAGATGATGTGAGGTAGGATTGATACATAGCTAAGATGATGTGAGGTAGGATTGATACATAGCTAAGATGATGTGAGGTAGGATTGATACATAGCAAGCAAACAACTATGAAGAGAACATATGCACGACACATAGTACTTCACGACACATAGTAGTTCTTACAACCAAATCGACGAGGAGGAGACATAGTAGTTCACGACACATAGTAGTTCTTACAACCAAATCGACGAGGAGGAGACAATGATTCACGACACATGGTAGTTCTTACAACCAAATCAAGGAGGAGACATAATGGTTCACGACACATAGGAGTTCACAACCACGTTGAGGAGGAGACATAGATCATAACACATAGTAGCTCTATTGCGTAGAGCAAGGCCCCTTTCCCTTCTTCTTCTTCCTCTCTTCTTCCTCTTCCTCCTCCCTTTTTCTTATGAGGTGAGCCTCCTTAACCACCCTCTCCATGAATATCTTATTCTCCCTCTCTTCTTTTTCAGCTGCAATTGCCCAAAGCTTCATCGTTTTCTCTTGAGAATCCTTTAAACGCTTCTTCTGTGCCTCCTCACATTTCCTCACCAACGCTTTCTCCCTAGAAAACATCGCAGCTCTTCCTCTCTCTATTCTCTTCCTCTCCGTCTCAAGCTCCTCTTCCTTCTTCTTCTTTAGCTTAGCTGCATCCTCCTCTCTAAGCTTCTTGGCAGCCTTCTCCCACCATCCCGCCATCTCATCTTCGCCATCCTCCTTCATCGTTGGTTTGTTGGGTTGGGAAGCCGCCATACCTACAATGAGTGAAACATAATGGTTAGTAGGGACAATAAGAACAAATGAAAGCACATATGAAAAACAAGAACATATGAAAAATAAGAACATATGAAAAAACAAGAACATACGGAAACGGTCCATCTAGGTATCCAACCATTCCTCTATAACGAACTTGCCCTTGTCCATCACCGCGGCCAAGTCCACCACCAAGGCCAAGACCATCACCAAGGCCTAGTCCACGAGCTCTACCACCACCACGGCCATTACCACTACCACGAGCTCTACCACCACCACGGCCTCTTGTAAGTCCTAGTTGCCGACCTCTTTGTTGCCTAGATCCTCTTTGGCTAACGCTTGGTTGGCTACCACTTGGTTGGCTTGGCACTTGTTGGCTACCACTAGGTTGGCTACCACTTGGTTGCCTTGGCACTTGTTGGCTACCACTTGGTTGGCTTGGCACTTGATGGCTACCGCGTGGTTGCCTTGGCACTTGTTGGCTACCACTTGGTTGGCTTGGCACTTGATGGCTACCGCGTGGTTGCCTTCGCACTTGTTGGCTACCTCTTGGTTGGCCTGGCACTTGTTGGCTGCCACTTGGTTGGCTCCCTTGTGTACCTACTTGTTGGCTTGTGCTTGCATCATTTGTCTTGAACCTTTTCCTTGGTTTCGTACATTTTCTTTTGTTGTGGCCTTGACCTTTGCACTCGCCACAACGGGATCTCTCATGAGGCTCTTGGAATTGGTCATTGCCCGCTTTGCGGCGGCCACCATGGCCCCATCCGTCCATGTCGCCTCTAAGACGCTTTGTCTTATGTCTACCCCGTTTAACAACCTTCAACTCCGGATCCGGCCAAAGTTGAACTCCATGATACTCCGGCCATTGTGATTGGTCAAAGTACGGGTGAAAGCGGGGAGGCCATGTTTTCTTGACCATCATAATTGAGAACTCCGACTCCCTCATGGTGCGTGGGTGATTGATGTCCACATTCCTAACGCGACCGGCTGTATACAAGTGTGAGCACGGGAGATGAAGCAACAATGGCCTCCCGCAAGTGCAATCACACTGTGTTAATGACACCTTGCAAGCCTTCCCTCCATGTTGCCGGCCATCATTTGTGGTTCCTCCTGGCTCTTTCACTTCGTACTTCCACTCTTCATTGTCATACAATATAGCTTCTTCTGAGTCCGCCTTCCGCAATTGAAATACCAACCATTCATCAACTTTGGGTGGGAACTTGTACTTGTACTTCCGTGGGTTCTCACCAGCTATCTGCGCATCGGTTTCCATCGAGTACTTTACAAAGTACGCATTCAACTTGTCAAATGTGTATTAAACTATTGCCGGCATGGGTAATCACGTGCACCTTTGAGCACCCTATTGAAGCATTCGGCCATATTGCTTGTCATTTGACCGTATCTCCGGCCATCTTCATCAAAAGCACGTGCCCACTTGTCCCGATATTGAAGGTGCCTATTGAGAAAGTCTTGACCCCCGGCATCAAGCTTTTTGTGTGCGAGCAATTTGTTGTACAAAGTGGCGAAGCGCCTTTCAGAGAAAGCGAGACAACAATCTTGAAGATCGTCGGCCAACTCCTTAAGGCCACATGCCCTATAGAAGTTTGAACAAAAGTGCCTCATGCACCATCGATGATGCAACGGAGCATGCCTGGGAATGTCAATCTCCACCGCATTAAGAATTCCTTGATTCCGATCCGATATGACACAGATTTCCCTTTGAGCGGGTAACACCTTCATCCTCAAAAGATATAGAAACCACTCCCAGTTGTCATTGTTTTCCACCTCAACCAAAGCAAATGCCAATGGCAACATCCGGTTGTTGGCATCACTTGCTATCGCAACCAACAAGGTGCCCTTGTATTGTCCGGTCAAGAACGTGCCATCAATTGCGATGACCGGTCTACAATGTTCGAAAGCCCTCACACATTGCTCGAACGCCCAAAAAGCACGGCTAAATACTCTGACCCTTCTTCCTTCATGAACCGTTGTTTGGTGCCCATGAGGCTCGACCACATGAACCATGTCCGGGTTTGTCGCGGCCATGGCTAGCAACAACCTAGGGATTCGGTTGTATGCTTCCTCCCATGTACCATACAACATCTTAAATGCGGCTTGCTTCGCCTTCCATGCCTTGCCGTACTTCACCTTGTAATGAAAGATGGCTTTCACAAGGTCAATGACATGTTGGACGCTCATTGTTGGAAGTGTGGATATTGAGTTCGAGAGCCTATAACGATGAACTCGGACGTGAGTTGTTTGTGGTTTTGAGACACGATCTTGCCATCCACCCTCTTGCCTTGGCACATGTGATATGGCACACAACTCACTACATGCCAACTTGGACCTCCTTTCCATGGTCTTGCACGCACAATCCACGGACATATTTCATCTTCACATGCACATGCAACCATGTAGCGCACATTGACGTCCGAGTGCACCACCTTGTGTGGACGATAATGCGTAACCGAGTAGTTGTCGAGCCACATTTTCAATTCCAACAAGGTGTCGAACTTAGAACCTTTGCCAATCCGGTTCCTGTCGTCTCCCAAATCACGGTGAGAGCTTGGCCTAACCCCAAGAGGTGCACATTGGCCACCATCTACCACGGCTTCATTCGCGAGACTAACATCCTTGAACAATGTAGTCCGATGATCCCGACGAAATACCTTCTCAAAAGCTTCGGCCTCCTTCACCGTGAACCCCTCCGCATCAACTTGTTCATCGGGACTATCGTCATCCGAGTCCGATGCATATGCACGGGAAAAAGGGATGGATTGGTCCATTGTCTCTTGCAAATGATATTTGTCAAGATCACCCACATTGTTGTCATGGAGATCAACTTCATTGTCATCGTCCGCATACTCATCATTGTCCTCTTGCAAAACTTCATCTTGGTTGTTTGTAAACGGGCTCAATGTTGGCCTCACTTCTTGGGTCAAAAGAGGTTCAACAATTTCATCTCGCTTCGGTTCAAAAATTTCATCTCGCTTCAAGGGTGGGGGGCTACTAGCAACCAAAGGGGAGGGGTCCCGGTTCAAGTCCAAATGCAAGCTTGAATCAACCTTCTTCATTGCAAATAACTCAAGAGCCTTGTCTAGTGATTCGGCCACCGTCTCCTTGTATGCAACCCAACGTTGCTCCGAGTTGACACGCATTGTCTTCCAACGGACGTGCATTCCAAGACCAACATTATGCCTTCCCTCCAACTCAATGATATCATTAGGGTCCATCCAATTCAAATCTTTCCTAACTTGTTGCAAAAGCTGCGCATAGCTAGGACTACTATCAAACACCATGTCAAGCTCATCCGGGTCCGGTTCTATATTGCCTCTCAAAAAGGCGTCTTGGTCCCCATGATGAACAAACACACATGTTCTTCCCATCCCTATAAGCATTCCAAGAAACACAAGGTAACATTGCTTCCATGAGTACTAATCCAAGGATTAACACGGAATAGAAACCCTAATATATATCAAACAACAACCCTAACCCTATTCATAACCCTAACCCTAACCATAACCATAACCATAACCCTAGCCCTAAACCTAACCCTAGCACCAACATAAGAACACCCATAAGAGTAACCCTAGCATACTAACAAAGCCTAATCATAGAAATTGGCAAACAAACATCTCACATCTTCATGCAAATCTCTAGATCCAAACAAAACTACGGTTTCCCCAAACTAGCAAGAAATGAGCAACGGGAGAACTTTACTTGGATCAAAACAAGGGGATCAGAGAAGATTACCTTGAGGGAGGGTTTGACTTCGAAATCCATGGACAAATTCTTCGAATATGCAAGATTTGGGAGAGGATTTGAGAGGGGGAGAGAGTGGGAGAGGGGGCAAAGCTCGGGTTGGGTGTGTGGTGTGGGGGGGGTGGGGGAGGGGGGGGGCAGCCAAGTGGCTGGATAAGTCACAGTGCAGCGCCCCCGCGCTGGGCGTTGCACTTTAATTGCGTGGCGCCTACCTCAGAGGCGCTGCACATTACATGTGTGGCGCCTAGCTCGGAGGCGCTGCACTGCTGGGTGCGGGGCCCAGCCCTGCCACGGTGGACTCAAGTGCAACACCCCCGAGCTGGGCGCTGCACCATAGGGTGTGGCTCCATCGTGGCGGGCGCCACAAAAAGGTTAGGGCTATGAAATTGTTTCACGAGCAGTTCATTTTGTGAATTGATTTCGTCCACAGGTCAAAATAGTCAGATTTGCCAAGCCGTGGGGTGGATCGGGAAAAGGTCGTGGGGAGGAGGTGGGCAGGTGGGTCAGGCCGTCGGGGGATCTGTGGAGGCGGGTTGAGTTTTTTTAGTTCAGGAAAACCTAGTCGGGCTCTATATAGGGGCGCCGTGATCCAAATAACTATTCTAATCCTGGGATTAGAATAGTGCCACCCTATATATATATCCAATTGGATGTAAGGCATCATGAACCATTATTGTTGACATTACCCTTGAGGTAAAAGGTTGGGAGGCGAATCTATAAGCCCCTATCTTTCTCTGTTTCTGATTAAAACTTTGAACCCATAAATATCGCGTGAGTATTAGCAATTGTGAAAGATTAAATGATAGTTGAGTATGTGAAGTTTGCTGAATCAAAGCTCTGACATAGAATCTTCCTGAAAATAAGATGAATTGTAATTGTTTGATGACTAATAACACGGTTTATTAGTTTTCAAGAAAGTTTATGATCTATACTTTAACATGTGAATAGTTTGTTACTTGATCATGAAAAGTTTTATGAGATGATCTACTGTTATGACATATGGTGATGATAGAAAAGGTGATTTAAATTATCATTGATCAAACTTGTGCACCTGCTAGCATTCACACTTCATAAAGTATCTCTTTTATCATTTTCCTACTCGAGGACGAGCAGGAATTAAGCATGAGGATGCTGATACGTCTCCAACGTATCTATAATTTATAAAGTATTCATGCTATTATATTATCTGTTTTGGATGTTTATGGGCTTTACTAAACACTTTTATATTATTTTTGGGACTAACCTATTAACCGGAGGCCCAACCCAAATTGCTGTTTTCTTGCCTATTTTAGTGTTTCGAAGAAAAGGAATATCAAACGGAGTCCAAACGGAATGAAACCTTCAGGAGAGTTATTTTTGGAACGGAAGCAATCCAGGAGACTTGGAGTAGACGTCAGGGAAGCTTCGAGGTGGCCACGAGGCAGGGAGGCGCACCTGCCCCCCTGGGCGCGCCCCCACCCTCATGGGCCCCTCGTGGCTCCCCTGACCGACTTCTTTCGCCTATATATATATCCATATACCCTAAAAACATCGGGGAATAGAATAGATCGGGAGTTCCGCCGCCGCAAGCCTTTGTAGCCACCAAAAACCAATCGGGACCCTATTCCGGCACCCTGCCGGAGGGGGGAACCCTCACCGGTGGCCATCTTCATCATCCCGGCGCTCTCCATGACGAGGAGGGAGTAGTTCACCCTCGGGGCTGAGGGTATGTACTGGTAGCTATGTGTTTGATCTCTCTCTCTCTCGTGTTCTTGAGATGGTACGATCTTGATGTATCACGAACTTTGCTATTATAGTTGGATCTTATGATGTTTCTCCCCCTCTACTCTCTTGTAATGGATTGATTTTTCCCTTTGAAATGATCTTATCGGATTGAGTATTTACGGATTTGAGAACACTTTATGTATGTCTTGCATGTGCTTATCTGTGGTGACAATGGGATATTCACGTGATCCACTTGATGTATGTTTGGGTGGTCAACTTGCGGGTTCCGCTCGTGAACTTATGCATAGGGGTTGGCACACGTTTTCGTCTTGATTCTCTGGTAGAAACTTTGGGGCACTCTTTGAAGTTCTATGTGTTGGTTAAATAGATGAATCTGACATTGTTTGATGCATATCGTATAATCATACCCATAGATACTTGAGGTGACGTTGGAGTATCTAGATGACATTAGGGTTTTGGTTGATTTGCGTCTTAAGGTGTTATTCTAGTACGAACTCTATGATAGATCGATCCGAAAGAATAACTTTGAGGTGGTTTCGTACCCTACAATAATCTCTTAGTTTGTTCTCCGCTATTAGTGAGTTTGGAGTGACTCTTTGTTGCATGTTGAGGGATCATTATATGATCCAATTAGGTTATTATTGATAAGAGAACTTGCACTAGCGAAAGTATGAACCCTAGGCCTTGTTTCCTAGCATTGCAATACCGTTTACGCTCACTTTTACCACTTGCTACCTTGCTGTTTTTATATTTTTAGATTACAAAAACCCATATCTACCATCCATATTGCACTTGTATCACCATTCTTCGCCGAACTAGTGCACCTATACAATTTACCATTGTATTGGGTGTGTTGGGGACACAATAGACTCTTTGTTATTTGGTTGCAGGGTTGTTTGAGAGAGACCATCTTCATCCTATGCCTCCCACGGATTGATAAACCTTAGGTCATCCACTTGAGGGAAAATTGCTACTGTCCTACAAACCTCTGCACTTGGTGGCCCAACAATGTCTACAAGAAGAAGGTCGCGTAGTAGACATCAACCATCGTTGGAGCTTGGAAGTGATCTGGCATAAAGCTCAGATTCGAATGGCTTGTTCCATAGATAACTTTTTAGCATTTAACTATGATAACCTCCTTCAAACTTTTTCAAGCCAAGGTGATCTATGCCACCTCAGATACAGTCCGGAGTTTGAGCTCGGATGTAATCCGGCGTTGGTGCTCGGCTGAAAAAGATATCTCGAATGCAGTCCGGCGTTCGAGCTCGGATGCAAGAGGGCACCGCCGCACGGGAACAACTTCAAACTCGAGGTGTGGCTTAAAAAATAATAACAAGGCATTGATAAAGGCCGAGAACTTAAAGGGGCTCCTCGGATACCCGACGTGTAAACTCTTCGGATTCACTTCGGTGGTCCTCAAGATCGAAGATGAGATGATTTGTTGAACCAGTTTTCAAGACCGACGACCGAAGATAAAGAACAGTTCAGAAGAATCGAGGAGCGTCCCCAACTTGAAGACCGATTCAGGGGGCTACTGATGGTGTCATGGACTAGGGGGTACTCACCACGTCGTCTCCCGATCGGTTGGATTGGGCCTAGGACCCCCATGGCCGTTTACTCATGGGTCAGGTTGGATAGCCGATGTATACACGAAGAAGATTCCACAAGACTTGGTGATCAAGACAAGGACTCCTCTACACCGACGTATTCGACTAGGACTCTTGTTATCCTAGGCCTCCGGTACATTACATAAGCCGAGGCCAGGCTGGTCGATATATCATTTTGACATTAATCATCATACCTCTAGGGTTTAGACCGCAACATATGATCTCGAGGTAGATCAACTCTGTACTTGATACTCCATCAATATAAACAAGAGCAGGACGTAGGGTTTTACCTCCATCAAGAGGGCCCGAACCTGGGTAAAATATCGTCTCCTTCGTTCCTATTACCGTTGATCCGAGAATCCATAGCTCGGGAACCCCTACCCCGTGATCTGCCGGTTTTGACACCGACACCCGTGTACCCTCAAGAATTCTTCGCTTATCATAAGAGACCGTTTTGGCATGTCCTTTGACTCAAAAGGATGGGTCTACCTTGCTGCATATTTGTTACTACTATCGTTACTTGCTCGTTACAAATTATCTTGCTATCAAACTACTCCCCTACTTACAATTTCAGCACATGCAGATATTACCTTGCTGAAAACCATTTGTCATTTCCTTATGCTCCTCGTTGGGTTCGGCACTCTTACTTATCGAAAAGAGCTACAATTGATCCCCTATACTTGTGGGTCATCAAGGCTATTTTCTAGCACCATTGCCGGGGAGTGAAGCGCCTTTGGTAAGTGGAATTTGGTAAGGAAACATTTATATAGTGTGCTGAAATTTATTGTCACTTGTTACTATGGAAAACAATCCTTTGAGGGGTTTGTTCGGGGTATCTTCACCTTGTCCGGAACCACAATTAGTTACCCCTCAACCTACTGCACCTACTGAAAATATTGAATATGAAATTCCTTCGGGTATGATAGAACAACTGCTAGCTAATCCTTATGCAGGAGATGGAATCGAACATCCTGATATGCATTTGATATATGTGGAACAAATTTGTGGATTGTTTAAGCTTGCAGGTTTACCCGGATATGAAGTTATGAAAAATGTTTTCCCTTTATCTTTGAAGGTAAAAGCATTAGCATGGTATAGCTATGCGATGATATTGGATGATGGAATTGGAATCGTTTGAAATTGGAGTTCCACCAAAAAATCTATCCTATGCATCTAGTTCATCGTGATCGGAATTATATATATATATATATATATATATATATATATATATATATATATATATATATATATATATATATATAATTTTTGGCCTCATGAAGGAGAAAGTATCGCTCTAGCTTGGGGGAGGCTTAAGTCAATGTTATATTCATGCCCCAATCATGAGCTCTCAAGGGAAATTATTATCCAGAATTTTTATGCTCGGCTTTCTCGTAATGATAAAACCATGCTTGATACTTCTTGTGCTGGCTCTTTTATGAAGAAGACTATTGAATTCTGGTGGGATCTTTTGGAAAGAATTAAATGCAACTCTGAAGATTGGGAACTCGACGAAGGTAAAGAGTTAGTTATTAAACTTAAGTATGATTGTGTTAAATCTTTTATGGATACCGATGCTTTTCAAAAGTTTTGCACTAAATATGGACTTGACTCTGAGATAGTAGCCTCCTTTTGTAAATCATTTTCTACTCATGTTGAACTCCCTAAAGAGAAGTGGTCTAAATATCACCCACCTATTAAAGAAGAAATCAAAGAACTGGTACCAACTAAAGAAGAAACTATACTTTATAATGTTGATCCAGTTGTTCCTTCTGCTTATATTGAGAAACCACATTTCCCTGTTAGGATAAAGGAACATGCTAAAGTTTCAACTATGCTTAACAAAATTTATGCTAGAACACCTAAACCTGATGAACAAATTAAAGTAGAACCTAGCATTGCTATGGTTAAAGATCTCTTGGAAGAAGATATTGATGGGCATGTTATTTACTTCTGTGAAGAAGCTGCTAGAATTGCTAAACTTGATAAAAAGGATAAACATAGACCTGTTGTTGGCATGCCCGTTGTCTTAGTTAAAATAGGAGATCACTATTATCATTGTTTATGTGACATGGGTGCTAGTGTGAGTGCTATTCCTTACACCCTTTATCAAGAAATTATGAAAGAAATAGCACCTGCAGAGTTAGAAGAAATAGATGTTACTATTAAACTTGCTAATAGAGACACCATATCACCATTTGGGATTGTTAGAGACATTGAAGTCTTGTGTGGGAAATAAAGTACCCTACTGATTTTCTTGTTCTTGGTTCCCCACAAGATGAATTTTGTCCCATTATCTTTGGTAGACCTTTCTTGAACACAGTTAATGCTAAGATAGATTGTAAGAAACAAACTGTCGGTGTTAGTTTTGGTGATGAGTCTCATGACTTTCATTTTTCCGAGTTTAGTAGAAATCTTCATGAAAAAGAATTGCCTAGTGAGGATTAATTAATTGGTCTTGCTTCTTAATGCGGAGCATCCTACAGACATCACCATGTCAAGAGTCCATTCGCCAAGTGACACGTGTGACATCTACTTCACATACCCAAAGGTGAATCATCTCCTTTATGCGTGTCCACTTGACCCCTTCGAGGATGGTATACTACTTGACACTCCTCTCGTGTGCATACATAGGTATTGTTGGAACACCATGGACAAGGAGGAGGAGTGCGAGCGCAAGTGTACAACTACACCATCCGCGAGAGAAGCATGGAAGAGAAGGAAGAAGAGGAATTCTCCCGCGCAGAGATAGAGGTACTACCGGTCAACTACCGCCCAACTACCGGTCCATCGGTACTACCGCCCAACTACCGGTCAAGCTTCTGTGATTGGACCGGTGCAAGGCTGGAACAGCACCGGAACAACTGCTATATCCGCTAAAACCGGTACTACCGGCCCCAGGACCGATACTACTGCCCTGCCTGCACGCAGTTGAAGGTGTTTCACCCCATGTATCCCCCAACTTACCCCTTTGGACTATATATACTTGTCCCCTAGCTCCGAATTAGGGTTAGCAAAGTGATAGCTCATTTGATAGAGAGTTTTGCTCCTTGTACTACTCTACTCTTGAGAGAGAGAGAGACTACTACTCCTTATGGAGGCCAAGACCTCCATCTAGGAGAAGATCCTGCGGGATATATCATCAAGACCCCCTCTTGGGTGGCCCCCTTCAAGACCTCCTCATGGAGATGAACTTTACCTTGTATCTTTCCCTTTGTTGTTCATGTACCTTGTGGATCTTGTGTGTTTGATTGTCTAGTGGATGTGTGATTGGACTTGTTCTTGAGTGTTTCCCCTTGTGATTTCTCTCCGTTCTTCCCCGTGTTCATCGTGTTCTTCGAGGGAACCCACTCCAATCGTGAAAGATCGGCCTACACCGGGTTAGCCCCGTATCATATGGAATCAGAGCTTAGGTTTATCATGAATTTGGAGCCTCCCCTATTTGTTTTCTAGCCTTTTTTTTGTTGTTTTTGTCCTAAATTCGAAAATTCTCCACCAAAAATAGCCCCAAATTTTTTTGTGATTTGTTGGTTTTGATGAAGTTTTGTTGAATTTGATCCATGGATTTGCTTGGTTTCGAGTGGATCTAGCATCTCCCCAAGTTTCCCCACTTTCCATCCTCGAAATCTCTCCAATTTTCACCTCGAAATCATCCTTTTCCGCCCAAAGTTCATCCCGTATCCAGATCTGAGAATTTTCCCGATACCAGCGGTACAACCGGCCCCCAAGGCGGTACTACCGCTCCCCCATCACCTGGCAGCCAAAACTGGTGCCCCAGGACGCTCCAGGACCGGTACAACCGCCCCCCAAGCGGTACAACCGTCCCTCCCAGGTTCAGCCTCGGCTGATTGACAGTTTTGACCATAACTTTCACATCCGGAGTCCGATTTTCACGTTCTTTGTCTCGTTGAGTAGCTATTGACATCCCCCATCCATATAGATAGGTTCCAACATCATTTGACTCCATCAAATCTTTGGAACTTTGGCATCTTTTCCTAGGGCTTCCACCACACCATCCGCATTACCACCACCGACTTCCGCAACCTAACCCATTTCGTTCCTTATAGCATTAGTGGTTGTTTGAGTTGTGATTTGAGTCTCCTAATGTGTTTAGGCTACTTAGGTACGGTTGCTTCTTCATCAACCACCACCATAACTTCCGCATAGGCTTGCCCACCATACACTTCCGCCAACCCAACCTAACCCAATTTTGTTTGTGTTGTGAGTTGTGTCTCCTAAGGTGTTTCGGCTACTTAGGGACCGTGCTTCCAACTCTGACACCATGTATAGTCCACCACCTTACTCTCGACTTCCGCATTGCGTCTCACAACCCCATCATTGCATTCCCACAATCCCATTGAGCTTCCGCAAAACCACCATCGCATTCCCGCTACCACCATTTGACATTTGTCCTTGAGATTTTGAGTTGTGGTTTTTCCGTTTCCTAAGGTGTTTCGGCTAGTTAGGAACGGGTCGACATCGACAACACCGCCTCTCATCATCAACAAGGACAGTAACCTCGACGACGCCATTGTATATCCCCCTTGCAATTGCATTGATAACCCCTAGCCCATTTTGCGTTACTTGCCTATCGAGACTAGCCATTTGAGTATTGCCGACAACGTTACTTGTGCACTTTAGTGATCCACCCATCCATTACTTACATACCATATCATATTGGTATCATCATATCATCTCTTGTGTCACAAAGTTTGTTCTCGCATATACACAATTGCTATCTTGGTTTGTGCATTTCGCAAAGTGGTCATACAAAAAAAAGAGAATAAGCTTTTAAGCAAAAGAGAAAGAGCAAAGAAGCTTGTAAGCAATAGCCATAGCATCATACCACATTGCATAAGATTGTCATATCCGATCATCTTGGATCAAACACCGGGAACATCATACACATAGCATACTTGGGATAGAAAGTTGATACATTTTTCATCTTATAGGTTGTGCACAAGTGTTGTATCCGCCTATAGAGCAATCGTGCTAGCGTCTCTCTTGAGTTGTGCAACACGAGCGTTTTTCGTGGATTCCACATTTTGTGCTCATTCCTTGGTTGCACGGCCCCGGTTATCTATCCGTGTGTGTGTGTGTTTCCGTGTGTCATTCATTGCTATTGGTCTACTTGTTTCACTTGCGAATTTGTGAATCCCTTTCAACATTATTGACTCTTGCTAATATTTTGCATTAAATTTTTGTGCCACTATCCTCACCGAGCTACTCCATAAGCTTTAGTTTGTAGGTGTGAGTGAACAAGTCCAGTACCAATTCCACTGTTCTTTCATCTCACATTGAGTGAAATGGGATACATCCTCGACTTTGGGAAAAGGTAATTGGTATTGTTTATCTCATTTCCTACTCGCCTCTACTCGAGTCTTGTGATGGATAGGCAAGGCATTTCACCTTCGGTCTACAACAACAACGACGAGTTTGATGCCACGAAAAACTCTACCGACGCCAAGATGCAAGCTAAAATGGAGGAGATCAAATCCCTCATCAAGTCCTACATGATATCTTCCTCATCTTCGAGAAGACACTGAAGTACACGTGCTTCGAAGCTACCATCTCCGGCAAGGTCACATCGGCATCGACTCCATCACCAACAAGAACGTGATGGTCAAGAGCTCAACACCAACAACCGCTCAACGACTTCACCATCTCCCTTGGCATCTTGGCCTACAGACATACGGCATCTTCGCCAACAAGAACCTCAAGGCTACGCTCAAGAGAAGCTCCCCAAGCTCAAGTCCGCGACTTCCATGAGCTACTATGACCTCGACACCGACCACGAGATTCCTTTCTATGGGACTCAAGAACCCGAGGAGTATCTTGAGTGGGAGCGTTTGATGGACGACTAACTCAAGCTACATCAAGTCCCTCCCGAAGATAAAGTGAAGTGTGCCACAAGAAACTTCCATGACTACGCGTCAACATGGTGGCTTCACACACCTTCGGAAAGCTATGACACGAGTTGTCCCAAGACGAAGAGATCTTTGCGGCGAGAGTTTGTGCCTCCAACCTACACGGAACAACTTCTAAGCCAATTGGAGAATGCCATCCAAGGATCCAAGTCCATCGAGGCGTACTTCAAGGAGATGAAGCATGCCTTGCGACGAGCCGGCGTGGACAAACCCATGTCAATGAAGTTCCACTTCATGATGGGTTTGAACAACGACATCTCCAAGACTATATTCCTCGAGAACTACAAGTCCCTCGACGACAACTACATTGGTGCTCTCAAGGTGGAACAAGAACTCATGCAAGCCAAGACTTCTCCACCCCAAGCATAGTTCTCGAAGACCAAGCTCAAAGACGACGAGCATGAGGCTAGTACCACCAAGATGTCCAAGCCCGATGAGCTCCAAGACGATGCTCCCAAGTTCGACTTCACCGCCATCCCTCTTTGTGGCATTGATGATGCCGAGTCCTCCACGACTCTTTTTCAAGATGGTGCGGCTACGAGTATGACTACGGAGACCTTCAAGGACCAAGCTTTGGAGGCGAGCGACTTGGTGACGAGCAAGGATGATGCTTCCATCTTAGGAGGCGAGAGTTATGATGTGACATCTTCGGCCTTCATCCACTGTGACAACGAGAAGATGGTTGAGTATTTCACTTCGACCACGGCGACGTATGTTGACTTGAGTGATTTGTGCCACCATATTGAGAGTAAGAGTGACTTCACCACTAGCCCCATATATGACGAGTTGCCCCAATTCCCATGTGAGGAGAGCCACAACACCCACCACTTGAGTGAGATGAGTGACTCCACCATATGTGACTTTGAGTGCACCTACCTTGAGGGAGTGAGTGAACCACCACATAGAGAGAGTGAGGCCACTTCGATTTCTAACGACTTAACCTCTACCTCTATTGTGTCTTCTCATTTGGTGTTAGGTCCCATTTATGATGACGCACCGATCCTCGACGACTTCGTCCTCCCTTTGGACATGACGATGGCCATGGTGGAATATGATGCACACCCCACATGGTTCCATCAAGATGAAGATGACCACCATTTGGTCTTTCCCACCTCACCTACACCACATGAGTGGAATGAGAATGGTAACATAGGTGAAGGTGATGCTCTAGTCCCACTAGTGGACATTCTTGACATTGATTGCTTGCATGATGTTGATCAACCTATTGCCATGCTTCATGCTAGTATGATTTCCCCATGCGATGATTTCCCATTTATGATGAATATGATGATTCTCATGTGGAGTCTATTAGTTGTGATGCCATGTTACATAGGATTTCTTGTGACAATTCTTTAGGTCACATCATGTTTTACAATCTGCTTGACTTGTCATATGCTATGCATGAGATCAATCATATGTCATATTTGCAATCTCTTCATAGTGACTATGCATATGCCATTAAAATTAACCCAATTTGCACTTATGGCATAGATGACAAGCCCATGGTTATTGGCATTTGTTTTTCTTGTGATGATATTGATATGCTCCCTTTGCATCAATTATCTCATATGCCATGCCTTGACTACCTAGCTTCGGATATGCATTATTTTGGATGTTGTCCATTTTCTCCATATGATGTTTCCAATATTGCTCATGAGGAGACCCCCATAGTTTCCTCATACATTTTAGGAGATTTTGATTCATCCTATCCATTGCATGATCCCAATACTTGTGTGCACAATATGCTCCCCATGAATCATAATGATATTGTTGTGCCATATACTAGTATGCTCAATTTTCATCCCCATCGTGTTATACATAACAACTATTCTTTCATGATGGATGACATGTTCTTGTACCATGCATCAAATTTATTTGAGCGATGCTTATCTTGTGCTAACACTCACTTGCACATACACATCATGATGGATGATGTGTACATTTACCACGCGCACAATTTCTTTGGTTTGTGTCTCTTTTGTGTAGGTACCCATGATTACTTGTCAACCTCGCAATCCCACGAGTTGACAAAACGAGCTCTAGAGAGCAATGATGACTTGGGATCCCATGGATTGCCTTTCCCACCGCTCACTTCGCGCAAACACTTCACGCATTTCTTTTACATGGCCCTCACATGGTTATGGGTTGTTGTCCATCATATATCATTTGACCATCTTGCCATGTTCACTTTGCATGATATGCCCATTCCTATGCCTTTGCCATGCATTTGTGACCCATGCTTTGCATTACACATGATGATTGACTCTAGTACTTGTATGTGTATTTGCAAGCGTGTTGGAGATATTGTTTGTTATTGCCATGATTGCTTTATGCCCCATGCCTATGATGATACTATGATCTTGCTTTGTGTTCGTGCTTGCGATATGTCATGTGCATTGCCTATGCCCATTACTTGCTCACATGACATGATTGCCATGATTTCCTCTAGTGTGTTGCATCTTCGCTACACTAGTTTCCACGACTTGATTACTATTGCTTGCCTTGTTGCATCACCGATGATTCATACTTGCTCATTTCATTCGGTTGATGACAACCATATACATGCTTTGCACATGATTGTTATTGCTTCTTATCATATATCTCCATGTGTTGCCTCTCTCATGCTAGATGATTTGCCATGTATTGAGTGCAACTATGCCTTTAGTCTTGATAATGAGTTTGCCCCCATAGCATTCTCACATATATTTGGAGATTTTGACGTAATTTTTGTGAAGCATACTTGTCTTACCTCTTTGCACCATATATCTAGTGCCATGAATATTGCCATTGTTGCATCATATTATTTGTGCACTTGTGCTTCTAATGGTTATGTGCAAAAGAAGAGAACCATCATGATGGATGATGTGTTCATCTACCATGCGCATACGTTCTTGGTTTTGTTGTGTGCATGTGTAGGATACTTGGACTTTGTGTCGACTTCCACGTCACGTGAGTTGACCATTCGAGCTCTTGAGAGCGAACCACATTCTACCACGACGATTCTACATCGCACTTGCTTGAATTTCAGCATTGTGAAGGTCTCACAAGGACATGCTTTCAAGGTGATATCCTTCTCTTTTGAGCACCCCCAAACCATGAGCATGCATATTATGGATCATACTACTTGTGTTGCTTTCCACTTGAGACTTGTTCATCTTGGACCACTTGATTGCACACATGTTAGAGATCTTGCTTCGACTTGTCATTTTCACCATCCCATGCATCATGATATATATGCCTTGTGTGTTGCATCCAATTCTTGGATTACTTGCTCCTATCACATGTTTGGTTGCAATAATATCATTTCTTCACATATGCCATGTCCCATTGCTTGTCAAACGATTGACTTGATTGCCTCACACATGATGAACAATTGCTCTTTCTATTGTGTTGAGTGCCATGCTATATTCACTACACCCTATGCATTTGTGAATGATTCCTATGCCTACCATAGACCTTTCATTGAGAAATTTGTGAATGCTTGCTATGACATTGAGGTAGATGCCCATTCTCTTGTCACACATATTTGCATCACTACTTCACAATCGCATGCTTGTCCCCATGATATCTTTGCTTGTTCTCAATTTATGTTCTTACATGCCATGACACAATCCCTTGTCATACCATATGCTTTGCATGATGATGACACTTGTTGGGTGACTCACCACTTGAATGCTTGGTTTTGCACTAACGCTAACCACATTTATTTTTCCAAGTGTTTGTTGTCCTTGCTACCTTTGAAAGAATCCCAAGACGGTGCAACATGGGAGAGTGCCCACTTTGAGCTTCAAGATGACAAGTACTTGGTGATCGTCCACTTCTACCCGGCGACGCCATCTCTTTCCCATAGTGATTTGGTTTTCGATCCGAGGTTGGATCTTTCCCAAGGGGGAGGGGATGATGCGGAGCATCCTATGGACATCACCATGTCAAGAGTCCGTTCGCCAAGTGACACGTGTGACATCTACTTCACATACCCAAAGGTGAATCATCTCCTTTATGCGTGTCCACTTGACCCCTTCGAGGATGGTATACTACTTGACACTCCTCTCGTGTGCATACATAGGTATTCTTGGAACACCATGGACGAGGAGGAGGAGTGCGAGCGCAAGTGTACAACTACACCATCCGCGAGAGAAGCATGGAAGAGAAGGAGGAAGAGGAATCCTCCCGCGCAGAGATAGAGGTACTACCGGTCAACTACCGCCCAACTACCGGTCCACCGGTACTACCGCCCAACTACCGGTCCACCGGTACTACCGCCCAACTACTGGTCAACTACCGGTCAAGCTTCTGTGATTGGACCGATGCAAGGCCGGAACAGCACCGGAACAACCGCTATATCCGCTAAAACCGGTACTACCGGCCCCAGGACCGGTACTACCACCCTGCCTGCACGCAGTTGAAGGGGTTTCACCCCATGTATCCCCCAACTTACCCCTTTGGACTATATATACTTGTCCCCTAGCTCCGAATTAGGGTTAGCAAAGTGATAGCTCATTTGATAGAGAGCTTTGCTCCTTGTACCACTCTACTCTTGAGAGAGAGAGAGACTACTACTCCTTATGGAGGCCAAGATCTCCATATAGGAGAAGATCCTGCGGGATATATCATCAAGACCCCCTCTTGGGTGGCCCCCTTCAAGACCTCCTCATGGAGATGAACTTTACCTTGTATCTTTCCCTTTGTTGTTCATGTACCTTGTGGATCTTGTGTGTTTGATTGTCTAGTGGATGTGTGATTGGACTTGTTCTTGAGTGTTTCCCCTTGTGATTTCTCTCCATTCTTCCCCGTGTTCATCGTGTTCTTCGAGGGAACCCACTCCAATCGTGAAAGATCGGCCTACACCGGGTTAGCCCCGTATCACTTCTATTGTTGTACCACCTACTAATCCTCTAGAACAATATTTGCTAGACCATGAAAATGATTTACATATGCATGAAAGAAATGAGATAGATAGAATTTTCTTTGAACAATGTCCTCTACTTAAACACAATTTGCCTATTGAAACTCTAGGAGGTCCTCCTCCACCTAAGGGTGATCCTGTGTTCGAATTAAAGCAATTGCCAAACACTTTGAAATATGCTTATCTTGATGAAAAGAAGATATATCCTGTTATTATTAGTGCTAACCTTTCATAACATGAAGAAGAAAGATTATTGAAAGTTCTAAGGAAGCACCAGGCTGCTATTGGATATAATCTTGATGATTTAAAGGGCATTATTACCACTCTATGTCAGCATAAAATTAATATGGAACCTGATGCTAAACCCGTTGTTGATCACCAACATCGGTTAAATCCGAAGATGAAAGAAGTGGTAAGAACGGAAATATTAAAACTTCTGGAAGTAGGTATAATCTATCCTATAGCTGATAGTAGATGGGTAAGTCATGTTCATTGTGTTCCTAAGAAAGGAGGTATTACTGTTGTTCCTAATGATAAGAATGAGCTTATTCCACAAATAATTGTTACAGGCTATAGAATGGTAATTTATTATAGAAAATTAAATAAAGCAACTAGAAAAGATCATTACCCTTTGCCTTTTATTGATCAAATGCTTGAAAGATTATCTAAGCACACATACTTTTGCTTCTTTGATGAATATTCTGGATTTTCACAAATACCTGTTTCTCAATCTGATCAAGAAAAGACCACTTTTCCTTGTCCCTTTGGAACTTATGCTTATAGACGTATGCCTTTTGGTTTATGTAATGCACCTGCTACCTTTCAAAGATGTATGACTGCTATATTCTCTGATTTTTGTGAAAAGATTTTTGAAGTTTTCATGGATGACTTTTCTGTTTATGGGAAGTCTTTTGATGATTGTTTAAGCAATCTTGAACGAGTTTTGCAGAGATGTGGACAAAAAAATCTTGTCTTGAATTTGGAGAAGTGCCACTTTATGGTTAATGAAGGCATTGTCTTGGGTCATAAAATTTCTGAAAGAAGTATTGAAGTGGACCAAGCTAAGGTTGATGCAATTGGGAAAATGCCACGTTCTAAAGATATAAAAGGTATTCGTTGTTTCCTTGGTCATGCTGGTTTCTATAGGAGATTTATCAAAGACTTCTCTAAAAGTTCTAGGTCTCTCACTAGTCTCTTGCAAAAGGATATTCCCTTTGTTTTTGATGATGATTGCTTAGAAGCCTTTGAAACACTTAAGAAAGCCTCAATCTCTGCACCTATTGTTCAACCACCTGATTTGAACTTGCCTTTTGAAATTATGTGTGATGCTAGTGATTATGTTGTTGGTGTTGTTCTAGGACAAATAATTACTAAGAAACTGAATGTTATTCATTATGCTAGTAAAACTCTAGACAGTGCTCAAAGAAATTATGCTACTACTGAAAAAGAATTCTTAGCAGTTGTGTTTGCTTGTGATAAATTTAGACCTTATATTGTTGATTCCAAAGTAACTACTCACACAGACCATGCTGCTATTAAATATCTTATGGAAAAGAAAGATGCTAAACCTAGACTTATTCGTTGGGTTCTCTGGTTACAAAAATTTTATTTACATATCATTGATAGAAAAGGAGCTGAGAACCCGGTAGCTGATAATTTGTCTAGGCTTGAGAATGTGCCTGATGACCCACTACCTATTGATGATAGTTTTCCTGATGAGCAGTTAGCTGCAATAAATGTTGCTCATAGTATGCTACCTCTTGAGCATGCGTTGGTTTTTCCCTTGAAGAGGGAAGGGTGATGCAGAAAAGTAGCATTAGTATTTCCCCCAGTTTTTGAGAACCAAGGTATCAATCCAGTAGGAGACCACACGCAAGTCCCTCGTACCTACACAAACAAATAAGAACCTTGAAACCAACGCAATAAAGGGGTTGTCAATCCCTTCACGGCCACTTGCAAAAGTGAGATCTGATAGAGATGATAAGATAATATTTTTGGTATTTTTATGATAAAGATTGAAAGTAAAGATTGCAAAATAAACGATGACATAAATAGCTAGTTGACGGGAGATTAATATGATGGAAGATAGACCCGGGGGCCATAGGTTTCACTAGTGGTTTCTCTCAAGATAGCATAAGTATTACGGTGGGTGAACAAATTACTGTCGAGCAATTGATAGAAAAGTGCATAATTATGAGAATATCTAGGCATGATCGTGTATATAGGCATCACGTTCGCAACAAGTAGACCGACTCCTGCCTGCATATACTACTATTACTCCACACATCGACCGCTATCCAGCATGCATCTAGAGTATTAAGTTCATAAGAACGGAGTAACGCATTAGGCAAGATGACATGATGCAGAGGTATAAACTCAAGCAATATGATATAAACCCCATCTTTTTATCCTCGATGGCAAGAATACAATACGTGTCGTTTCCCCTTCTGTCACTAGAATCGACCACCGCATGATTGAACCCAAAGCTAAGCACTTCTCCCATTGCAAGAAAGATCAATCTAGTAGGCCAAACCAAACTGATAATTCGAAGAGACTTGCAAAGATAACCAATCATACATAAAAGAATTCAGAAAAGATTCAAATATTCTTCATAGATAATCTTGATCATAAACCCACAATTCATCGGTCTCAACAAACACACCGCAAAAAGAGTTACATCAAATAGATCTCCAAGAAGATCGAGGAGAACTTTGTATTGAGATCCAAAGAGAGAGAAGAAGCCATCTAGCTAATAACTATGGAACCGAAGGTCTGTGGTAAACTACTCACACATCATCGGAGAGGCTATGGTGTTGATGTAGAAGCCCTACATGATCGATTCCCCATCCGGCAGACCGCCGGAAAAGGCCCCAAGATGGGATCTCACAGGTACAGAAGGTTGCAGCGGTGGAAATAGGGTTTCGTGGTACGTAGGTATATATAGGAGGAAGAAGTAGGTCGGTGGAGCCATAAGGGGCCCACGAGGGTGGGGGGCGCACCTCCCTACCTCGTGGCCTCCTCGTTGGTTTCTTGACGTCGACTCCAAGTCCTCTGGGTCACGTTTGTTCCAAAAATCACGCTCCCGAAGGTTTCATTCCGTTTGGACTCCGTTTGATATTCCTTTTCTGCGAAACAGTGAAATAGGCAAAAAAACAGCAATTTGCACTGGGCCTTCGGTTAATAGGTTAGTCCCATTAATAATATAAAAGTGTATAAATAAGCCCATTAAACATCCAAAATAGAATATATAATAGCATGGAGCAATAAAAAATTATAGATACGTTGGAGACGTATCAAGCATCCCCAAGCTTAATTCCTGCTCGTCCTCGAGTAGGTAAATGATAAAAACAAAACTTTTGATGTGGAATGCTACTTAGCATATTCTTCAATGTAATTTTCTTTATTGTGGCATGAATGTTCAGATCTGAAAGATTCAAGATAAAAGTTTAATATTGACATAAAAATAATAATACTTCAATCATACTAACCAAGCAATTATGTCTTCTCAAAATAACATAGCCAAAGAAAGCTCATCCCTACAAAATCATATAGTTTGTACATGCTTCATTTTCCTCACACAAGATGCTCTCATCTTGCACAACCCCGATGACAAGCCAAGCAATTGTTTCATACTTTAGTAATCTCAACCTTTTTTCAACTTTCACGCAATACATGAGCGTGGGCCATGTATATAGCACTATGGGTGGAATAGAATATGATGGTGGGGGTTGTGTGGAGAAGACAAAAAAGGACAAAGTCTCACATTGACGCGGCTAATCAACGGGCTAGGGAGATGCCCATCAATTGATGTCAATGCAAGGAGTAGGAATTGCCATGCAACCGATGCACTAGAGCTATAAATGTATGAAAGCTCAACAAAATAAACTAAGTGGGTGTGCATACAACTTGCTTGCTCATGAAGACCTAGGGCATTTTAGGAAGCCCATCGTTGGAATATACAAGCCAAGTTCTATAATGAAACATTCCCACTAGTATATGAAAGTGACAAAACAAGATACTCTCTAACATAAAGATCATGTGCTACTTTGAAGCACAAGTGTGGAAAAAGGATAGTAGCATTGTCCCTTTTTATTTCTCTCTTTTTGTCTTTTTTTGGGCCTTCCTTTTTTTGGCCTTTCTCTTTTTTTTACTTTTATTTGGGACAATCTCTATTAATGATGATCATCACACTTCTATTTATTTACAACTCGATACTAGAACAAAGTATGACTCTATATGAATGCCTCCGACGGTGTACCGGGAAGGGCAATGAATCGAGAGTGACATGTATGAAATAATATGCATGGTGGCTTTGCCACAAATACGATGTCAACTACGTGATCATGCAAGGTAATATGACAATGATGAGTCGTGTCGTAATAAACGGAACGGTGGAGAGTTGCATGGCAATATATCTCGAAATGGCAATGGAAATGCCATAATAGGTAGGTATGGTAGCTGTTTTGAGGAAGATATAAGGAGATTTATGTGCGATAGAGCATATCGTATCACGGGGTTTGGATGCACCGGCGAATTTTGCACCAACTCTCAAGGTGAGAAAGGGCAATGCACGGTACCGAAGAGGCTAGCAATGATGGAAGGTTGAGAGTGCGTATAATCCATGGACTTACCATTAGTCATAAATAACTCACATACTTATTGCAAAAATCTACAAGTCATCAAAAAACAAGCACTACGCGCATGCTCCTAGGGGGATAGATTGGTAGGAGAAGACCATCGCTCGTCCCCGACCGCCACTCATAAGGATGACAATCAAAGAACACCTCATGTTTCAAATTTGTCACACAACTTTTACCATATGTGTATGCTATGGGACTTGCAAACTTAACCACAAGTATTTCTCAAATTCACAACTACTCAACTAGCACAACTTTAATATTACCACATTTATATCTCAAAACAACTATCAAGTATCAAACTTCTCTTAGTATTCAATGCACTTTAAAGTTTTTATCTTGGATGCCTATCATATTAGGACTAATTTTATAACCAAAGCAAATTACCATGCTGTTCTAAAGGACTCTCAAAATAATATAAGTTAAGCATGAGAGATCAATAATTCCTATAAAATAAAACCACCACCATGCTCTAAAAGATATAAGTGAAGCAATAGAGCAAAATTGTTTAGCTCAAAAGATATAAGTGAAGCACATAGAGTATTCTAATAAATTCCGAATAATGTGTGTCTCTTCAAAAGGTGTGTACAGCAAGGATGATTGTGGTGAACTAAAATCAAAGACTCAAATCATACAAGACGCTCCAAGAAAAACACATATCATGTGGTGAATAAAAATATAGCTCCAAGTAAAGTTACCGATGGACGAAGACAAAAGAGGGGATGCCTTGTGGGGCATCCCCAAGCTTAGGCTTTTGGTTTGTACTGAGACTTTACCTTGGGAATCCCCAAGGTTAGGCTCTTGCCGCTCCTTGTTCCATAATCCATCAAATCTTTACCCAAAACTTGAAAACTTCACAACACAAAACTTAACAGAAAATCTCGTGAGCTCCGTTAGCGAAAGAAAACAAAACACCACTTCAAGGTACTGTAATGAACTCATTATTTATTTATATTTGTGTTAAACCTACTATATTCCAACTTCTATATGGTTCATAACCTCCGATACTAGCCATAGATTCATCAAAATAAGCAAACAACACACGAAAAACAGAATCTGTCAAAATCAGAACAGTTTGTAGTAATCTGTATCAAACGCATACGTCTGGAACTCCAAAAATTCTAAAATAAATTTATGGATGTGAGGAATTTATCTAATAATCATCTTCAAAAATAATCAACTAAATATCACTCTCCAGTAAAAAGTTGTAACTAATCTCGTTAGCGCTAAAGTTTATGCTTTTTACAGCAAGATCAAAAAGACTTCACCCAAGTCTTCCCAAAGGTTCTACTTGGCACAAACACTAAATAAAACACAAAAAAACATCTAACCAGAAGCTATATGGATTACTTTATTCCTAAACAGAACCAAAAAGCAATAAAAAAATAAAATTGGGTTGCCTCCCAGCAAGCGCTATCGTTTAACGCCCGTAGCTAGGCATAAAGGCAAGGATAGATCTAGGTATTGCCATCTTTGGGGGGCAATCCATAAGTGGATCTCATAATAGATTCATAAGGTAATTTTATTTTATTTCTAGGAAAGTGTTCCATGCCTTTCCTTAATGGAAATTGGAATCTAATATTCCCTTCCTTCATATCAATAATTGCACCAATCGTTCTAAGGAAAGGTCCACCAAGATAATAGGACATGAAGGATTGCAAGCTATATCAAGGACAATGAAATCTAAGGGCACATAATTCCTATTTGCAACAATAAGAACATCATTAATTATTCCCATAGGTTTCTTAATGGTGGAATCTGCAAGGTGCAAGTTTAAAGAACAATCATCAAATTCATGGAAACCTAGCAAATGACACAAAGCTTTTGGAATAGTGGAAACACTAGCACCCAAATCACACAAAGAATAGCATTCATGATCTTTAATTTAATTTTAATAGTAGGTTCCCACTTATCATAAGCTTTTCTAGGGATAGAAACTTCCAATTCAAGCTTTTCTTCATAAGATTGCATTAAAGCATCAACGATATGTTTAGTAAAAGCCTTATTTTGGCTATAAGCATGCGTAGAATTTAGCATGGATTGCAACAAGGAAATACAATCTATTAAAGAACAATTTTCATAGTTAAATTACTTGAAATCAAAAATAGTGGGTTCATTGCTATCTAAAGTTTTGACCTCTTCAATCCCACTTTTGCCAAATTTTGCATCAAGATTTAAAAACTCCGAATCATTGTGACGCCTTTTAACTAAAGTTGACTCATCTCCAGTCCCATCATTATCAAGATTCATATTGAAAATCAAAGATTTAATAGGGGACACATCAATCACTTTTAGATCTTCATCCTTATTATCATGAAAACTGGAAGAACACACTTTTACAAAGCAATCTTTCTTAGCACGCATCCTAGCGGTTCTTTCTTTGCACTCATCAATGGAAATTCTCATGTCTTTGAGAGACTCATTGATATCATGCTTAGGTGGGATAGATATAAGTTTCAAAGAATCAACATCAAGAGAAATTCTATCCATGTTCCTAGCCAACTCATCAATCTTAGGTAATTTTTCCTCAAGCAAAGCATTGCAATTCTTTTGAGAAATCATAAATTCTTTAACACTAGTATCAAAATCAGAGGGCATCTTATTAAAATTTCCATAAGATTTGTTGTAGGAATTAACATAATTATTAGAGGAATTACTAGGAAACGGCCTAGGGTTAAAGTTTCCTCTATATGCGTTGTTACCAAAATTATTCCTTCCAACAAAATTCACATCCATAGATTCATTATTATTCTCAATCAAGGTAGACAAAGACATATCATTGGGATCAAAAGAAACACTCTTATTAGCAAAAAATTTCATAAGTTCATCCATCTTTTCACTCAAAACATTAATCTCTTCAATTGCATGCACCTTTTTACTAGTAGATCTTTCAGTGTTCCATTGAGAATAATTAACCATAATATTATCTAGGAGTTTAGTAGCTTTTCCTAAAGTGATTTCCATAAAAGTGCGCTCACGGCCGAGTCAAAAGATTATAGAAGCAAAATTCAATCCGGCATAATTTTTTTATAATCATCCATAAATTCAAACCATGTGTAGGGCAATTACGTATCATTAATTTCATCCTCTCCCAAGATTGTGCAACATATTCATGATCAAGTTGCTTAAAATTCATAATATCGTTTCTAAGAGAGATGATCTTAGCGGGAGGAAAATACTTAAAGATAAAAGCATATTTGCACTTATTCCAAGAATCAATACTATTTTTAGGCAAAGACAAAAACCAATCTCTAAGTGAAAAAGGGAATGGCTTCAATTTAACAATATGATTGTCCACGTCTTTCTTCTTTTGCATATCACACAAATCAACAGAGCTATTTAGATGGGTAGCGGCATCTTCTCTAGGAAGGAAGGCGAATTGATCTTTCATGACAAGATTCAGCAAAACAACATTTATTTCACAAGATTCAGCATCGGTAAGAGGAGCAATCGAAGTGCTAAGAAAATCATTGTTGTTGGTATTGGCAAAGTTACACAATTTAGTATTCTCTTGAGCCATCGTGACAAGCAAGCAATCCAACACACAAGCGAACAAGAAGCAAGCGAAAAAGAGGCGAACGGAAAAAGAGGGCGAACAAAACGGCAAAGGTGAAGTGGGGCAGAGGAAAACGAGAGGCAAATGGCAAATAATGTAATGCGAGGGATAAGAGTTTGTGATGGTACTTGATATGTCTTGACTTGTGCGTAGACTCCCCGGTAACGGCGCCAGAAATGGCTCGTTGTCGGGAGAGCAAATATTGACTAGACTTGGTGCACACCTCCCCGGCAACAGCGCCAGAAATCCTTCTTGCTACCTCTTGAGCATGCGTTGGTTTTTCCCTTGAAGAGGAAAGGGTGATGCAACAAAGTAGCGTAAGTATTTCCCTAAGTTTTTGAGAACCAAGGTATCAATCTAGTAGGAGGCTACACACAAGTCCCTCGTACCTACACAAACAAATAAGAACCTTGCAACCAACGTGATAAAGGGGTTGTCACCCCTTCACGGCCACTTGCAAAAGTGAGATCTGATAGAGATGATAAGATAATATTTTTTGGTATTTTTATGATAAAGATTGAAAGTAAAGATTGCAAAATAAATGGCGGCAGAAATAGCTAGTTGACGGGAGATTAATATGATGGAAGATAGACCCGGGGGCCATAGGTTTCACTAGTGGCTTCTCTCAAGATAGCATAAGTATTACAATGGGTGCACAAATTACTGTCGAGCAATTGATAGAAAAGTGCATAATTATGAGAATATCTAGGCATGATCATGTATATAGGCATCACGTCCGCAACAAGTAGACTTACTCCCGCCTACATCTACTACTATTACTCCACACATCGACCGCTATCCAGCATGCATCTAGAGTATTAAGTTCATAAGAACAGAGTAAGGCATTAGGCAAGATGACATGATGTAGAGGGATAAACTCAAGCAATATGATATAAACCCCATCTTTTTATCCTCGATGGCAAGAATACAATACGTGTCGTTTCCCCTTCTGTCACTAGAATCGAGCATCGCATGATTGAACCCAAAGCTAAGCACTTCTCCCATTGCAAGAAAGATCAATCTAGTAGGCCAAACCAAACTGATAATTCGAAGAGACTTGCAAAGATAACCAATCATGCATAAAAGAATTCAGAGAAGATTCAAATATTGTTCATAGATAATCTTGATCATAAACCCACAATTCATCGGTCTCGACAAACACACCACAAAAAGAGTTACATCAAATAGATCTCCAAGAAGATCAAGGAGAACTTTGTATTGAGATCCAAAGAGAGAGAAGAAGCCATCTAGCTAATAACTATGGACCCGAAGGTCTGTGGTAAACTACTCACACATCATCAGAGAGGCTATGGTGTTGATGTAGAAGCTCTCCGTGATCGATTCCCCCTCCGGCAGAGCATCAGAAAAGGCCCCAAGATGGGATCTCACGGGTACAGAAGGTTGCAGCGGTGGAAATAGGGTTTTGTGGTGCTCCTGGATGGTTTCGGGGTACATAGGTATATATAGGAGGAAGAAGTAGGTCGGTGGAGCCATGAGGGGCCCACAAGGGTGAGGGGCGTGCCCAGGAGGGCAGGCGCACCTCCCTGCCTCGTGGCCTCCTTGTTGGTTTCTTGACGTCCACTCCAAGTCCTCTGGATCACGTTTGTTCCAAAAATCACGCTCCCGAAGGTTTCATACCGTTTGGACTTCGTTTGATTTTCCTTTTCTGCGAAACACTGAAATAGGCAAAAAACAACAATTTGTACTGGGCCTTGGGTTAATAGGTTAGTCCCAAAAATAATATAAAAGTGTATAAATAAGCCCATTAAACATCTGAAACAGAATGTATAATAGCATGGAGCAATAAAAAAATTATAGATACGTTGGAGACGTATCATAGTACTCCTTGGTATGCTGACTATGCTAATTACATTGTTGCTAAATATTTACCACCTAGCTTTACTTACCAACAAAAGAAAAAAATTCTTCTATGACTTAAGACATTACTTTTGGGATGACCCACATCTCTATAAAGAAGGAGTAGATGGTATTATTAGACGTTGTGTACCTGTGCATGAACAGGGACAAATCCTACGGAAATGTCAGTCTAAGGCTTATGGAGGGCATCATGCTGGAGATAGAACTACTCACATGGTATTGCAGTCTGATTTTATTGGCCTACTCTCTTCAAGGATGCCCGTAAGTTTGTCTCATCTTGTGATGAATGTCAAAGAATAGGTAATATCGGTAAGCGTCAAGAAATGCCTATGAATTATTCACTTGCTGTTGAACCATTTGATGTTTGGGGATTTGATTAAATGGGACTTTTTCCTTCCTCTAATGGGTATACACATATTTTGGTTGTTGTTGATTATGTTACTAAGTGGGTAGAATCTATTCCAGCTAGTAGTGTTGATCACAACACCTCTATTAAAATGCTTAAGGAAGTTATTTTCCCAAGGTTTGGAGGCCCTAGATATTTAATGACTGATGGTGGTTCACACTTTATTCATGGTGCTTTCCGTAAAATGCTTGCCAAGTATGATGTTAACCATAGAATTGCATCACCCTATCATCCTCATTCTAGTGGTCAAGTTGAACTTAGCAATAGAGAAATAAAATTAATCTTGCAAAAGTCTGTCAATAGGTCCAGGAAGAATTGGTCTAAGAAATTAGATGATGCACTCTGGGCTTATAGAACATCATATAAAAATCCTATGGGTATGTCTCCTTATAAAATGGTTTATGGAAAATCTTGTCATTTGCCTCTTGAGTTAGAACATAAAGCATATTGGGCCATCAAAGAGCTCAATTATGATTTCAAACTTGCTGGTGAAAAGAGGTTATTTAATATTAGACATCTGGATGAATGGAGAACCCAAGCTTATGAAAATGCAAAATTATTCAAAGAAAAAGTTAAAAGATGACATGACAAAATAATTCAAAAGCGTGAGTTTAAAGTCAGAGAATATGTTCTTTTGTACAACTCTCATTTCAGGTTCTTTGCAGGAAAACTCCTCTCAAAATGGGAAGGCCCCTATGTTATCGAGGGGGTTTACCGGTCTGGAGCCATCAAAATAAATAATTCCGAAGGTACTAACCTGAAGGTTGTCAATGGGGAACGAATAAAGCATTATATCTCATGTATGCCCATTAATGTTGAAAGTAATATTATCGAAACTTTGACACCGAAAGAACACATAAAAGAGCCCTTCTGGAACACTCCAGAATCATGAAAGTAAGGAGGTACGTGATACGGTAAGTAAACAGACTCCAAAAAATCCACAAAAATATTTTTTATCAGTTTTGGAATATTTAAGAATTTTAGAAATAAAGGAACTCCCAAGAAGCGTCCCCTGGTGGGTACAATACACCAGGGCGCGCCAGTCTTGCCCACAAGGGTTGTGCCCACCTGGGACACCTTTCGTACTCTGTTTTTTCTCCCGTATGCTTGTCCTCCAAGAAAAAAATCTATATATACTTCCCGAACTTGTTAACCAATGTGGAAGTGGAGAAATCCTCTGTTCTCTTTTCTTGCTATTTCCGGTCAGATTTATCAAGCCAGGCATGATGTCTTCCTGCTCCTCCAACCACATGGAAGAAGATGCTTGGCTGATGAAGATCGAGATAAAGAGGGAGGAGCCTACAAACGCTATCAAGGGAGACAAGGGCAAGGAAGCTACCGTAAATCCATCTCCGGTGGCAACACAAGCACTGCTGGCTGAGGAGGAGGAAAGATATCCTTAAACCCTACCTTACTCACCTTACTCATGCTGAGATTGAAGCTTTTCATGGCATTGAAATAGTTCGCATAAAAATAAGTATCTCACTCGCGGAAATATTTTACATCAAGAGCATATCACCTATCTCCGAAGCGTCATCCGCCGGTTGGAGAATCTCATGATCCTTAAGGATAGGATTTCTTCATCACCACCATCATCTTCTTCACCACCAAAAGAGAATTGAGTATCGGGTATGGACACTCCCCTTGGCTTCTGCCAAGCTTGGGGGAGGTGCCCCGGTAACGTATCATCCCACTATCCTTTTGCTTTTACTTATCTTAGTTTGATCTTTTGCTTTAGATGAATAAAAGTTAGGTCGATCCTTTCTTATTTGAGAGTTTGCTTAGTTATTTATCATTGTAATCGTGTGCAAGTTATATAATAAAGTTTAGTTTGAGTTTTTCTTTCTTTACTTTCATGTTGCAAATAAAGAAAAGAAATAAGAAATAAAAAGAGAAAGGAAATAAATAAAAGAAAGGAAGTAAATCAATAAGATCATGTACTAATCCTATGGTAGGTGATGGCACCACATAAGGAAAAGTATAATTAGTCAATGATGCAACTCATAAAAGAATTAATAAGGGAAGAGAAGATTCACATATAAATATACTATCCTAGAAATCTTTTGTGATTGTGAGCCCTCATCAAAATATTATATGCCAAAATTGTTGACGTTGGACAAGGAAGACAACCTAATGGTTTAGGTTTGTTTATATTCACATATAAGTCATATTGTCATAGATCCTTCAACATGTGGTGCTTGCCCCTATCTTTGCTAGCCAAAAAATTCTGCACTAAGTAGAGATACTACTTATGCATCCAAAAACCCTTAAACCCAAATCTTATTTTCAAGTGTCCACCATACCTACCTAGGGATTGATCAAGATCCCTCAAGTAAGTTGTCATCGGTGCAAAAAGGCAATAAAAATGCTTCTAAATGTGTGAGATCATTTAGTGTAAGAGAAAATTGAGCGTTGTACGAACTTGGATGACAAAGAATAAAAGCGACAGACTGCATAATAAAGGTTGTCATCTTAAGGGGCAATACAACGTGACGTTCTCTTGCACTAAGGGATTGAGCATACAAACAAATAAGCGCATGACAACCTCGGCTTCCCTCTGTGAAGGGCCTATCTTTTACTTTTATGTATTTACTTTTATGCAAAGAGTCAAAGTTTTCCTTCTATTCCTTTTTATTTTTCTCCTTTGGCAAGCATCATGTGGCGAGGAAAGATCTAGGCACATATGTCCAATTGAATATAGATAGCATGAGTTATTATTGTTGAAATCACCCTTGAGGTGAGTATGTTGGGAGGCGAAACTATAAGCCCCTATATTTTTATGTGCCCAGTTGAAACGTTTTGCTCATGGGTACGAGGTGAGTGTTAGCAATCATAGAAGACTAGCTATATGATGGTTGAGTATGTGGACTTGCCTAAAGGCTCCGATATGTGACCCTTCCCGAAAACATGATGAATTGTAGTTGCAAAGGTGATTGAGAACATAGTTTGTTGGTTTCTAATAGAGTTTTTGCTTTATACTTCGATTGTGTGATTGAAAGTGCAACTATCCCTCGGTGGTTTTGATAATTCCTAACAACATATAGCTCAATTAACTAATGCTTTTTCAAGATGATCATTTTAGAAAGTTCAATGATTGTCATGGCATGGACTAGGAATGTGGACCCCTCAAAATGCTAAGGACACATATTGGCTCAAGCTCAAGACTCTACCTTTTTCATTTTAGTGATCCAAGATCACATTGAGTCCATAGGAAAAGCCAATACTATTAAAAGGGGATGAGGTGTTGCTTAATGGATTGCTTCCTCAAAATGCTTAGTGATATGCTCCAAAAGCCCTCAACCACTTTCTCATATCAACATATGTCCCAAACCATAAGTCAAACTCGGCCCCACCGGTTTGATCGACGCGGCGCCACCGAGTTCATTTGACATAGCCATAGCCAGAAACCCTAATCAGTTCGGCCTCACCGATAGGGATCTCGGTCTCACCGAGATGGGATTGCAAACTCTTTGTTACCCTTTGTAACGTTTTGGTCTAACCGAGATGACGTTCGGTCCCACCGAGTTCGCAATGCAAACTCTCTGTTTTATTTTCGTAACATTTTGGTCTCACCGAAATGAGCGATCGGTCCCACCGAGTTTGGCTGACCAACTCTCTGTTTGCCTATTGCAAAAATTGGTCTTACCGAGTTTATGTGATCGGTCTCACCGAGATTACGTCATGACGTAACCCTAATGAAATTGGTCCCACCGAGTTGACATGTTGGTCCCACCGAAAAGCTTAACGTTCACATTTTGAACTAAATCGGTCTGACCGAGTTTCATGATTCGGTCTCATCAAGTTTGGTAAATTGTGTGTAACGGTTAGATTTTCTGTGGAGGCTATATATACCCCTCCACCCACTCTTCATTCGTGGAGAGAGCCATCAGAACGTGCCTACACTTCCAGCATTCATTTTCTGAGAAAGAACCACCTACTCATGTGTTGAGACCAAGATATTCCAATCCAACCACAAGAATCTTGATCTCTAGCCTTCCCCAAGTTGCTTTCCACTTAAATATTCTTTCCACCAAATCCAAATCTGTGAGAGAGAGTTGAGTGTTGCGGAGACTATCATTTGAAGCACAAGAGCAAGGAGTTCATCATCAACACACCATCTATTACCTTTTGGAGAGTGGTGTCTCCTAGATTGGTTAGGTGTCACTCGGGAGCCTCCGACAAGATTGTGGAGAACCAAGGAGTTTGTACGGGCAAGGAGATCGCCTACCTTGTAAAGATCTACCCTAGTGAGGCAAGTCCTTCGTGGGCGATGGCCATGGTGGGATAGACAAGGTTGCTTCTTCGTGGAACCTTCATGGGTGGAGCCCTCCGTGGACTCGCGCAACCGTTACCCTTCGTGGGTTGAAGTCTCCATCAACGTGGATGTACCATAGCACCACCTATCAGAACCACGGGAAAAATCTCCGTGTCTACATTGCGTTTGCTCCCTCCAAACTCCTCCCTTTAAATTCATATGCAATGATTTACATTCTGTTTCTATACTCTTAGATTTGCATGTGTAGGTTGATTGCTTGACTTGTGTTAAGTTGCTAAAATCTACCAAGACTTAAAATTGGGAAAAGGCTAGATTTTTATTTGGTCAAGTAGTCTAATCACCCCCCTCATACTTTCGATCCTACAATGATGAACTATTACTTATTCATGAGAAGTATATGATAAAAGTCCTATGTTTAATTTTGTTGCTGTTATAATAATCAACATGATGCTTCTATGTCCGTATTTTGTTTTTATCGACACCTCTCTCTCAAAGCATGTGGACATGTTTTCCGATTTCGATTTTCGCTTGAGGACAAGTGAGGTCTAAGCTCGGGGGAGTTGATACGTCCATTTTGCATCTTGTTTTCTTACTGTTATTTATAATGTTTTTATCCATAATAATGCTTTTTGGAGTAATTCTAATGCCTTTTCTCTCATAATTTGCAAGGTACACACCAAGAGGGAGAATTCCGGCAGCTGGAAATCTGGACCTGGAAAAGCTACATCAGGCCACCTATTCTGCACAACTCCAAACAAGCTGAAACTTGACAGAGATTTTTTTATGGAATATTTAAGAATTATTGGAACAAATAACTACCAGAGGGGGCCCACAAGGTGGGCACAACCCACCTGGGCGCGCCAGGGAGCCCAGGCGCGCCCTGGTGGGTTGTGCCCTCCTCGGCCCACCTATAATGCCCATCTTCTAGTGTATAAGTCATTTTGACCTAGAAAAAATAAAGATAAGACTTTCGGGATGGAGCGCTGCCGTCTCGAGGCGGAACTTGGGCAGGAGCACTTTTGCCCTCCGGAGGAGCGATTCCGCCGGGGAACTTCCCTCCCGGAGGGGGAAATCATCGTCATCATCATCACCAACAACTCTCCCATATTGGGGAGGGCAATATCCATCAACATCTTCAACAACACCATCTAATCTCAAACCCTAGTTCATCTCTTGTGTTCAATCTTGTTACCGGAACTATAGATTGGTGCTTGTGGGTGACTAGTAGTGTTGATTACATATTGTAGTTGTATGGTTTATTTGGTGGAAGATTGTATGTTCAGATCCATTATGCTATTTAATACTCCTCTGATCATGAGCATGTTTATCATTTGTGAGTAGTTACTTTTGTTCTTGAGGTCACGGGAGAAATCATGTTGCAAGTAATCATGTTAATTTGATATGTGTTCGATATTTTGATAGTATGTATGTTGCAATTCCCTTAGTGGTGTCATATGAACATCGACTACATGACACTTCACCATATTTGGGCCTAAGGGAATGCATTGTGGAGTAGCAATTAGATGATGGGTTGCAAGAGTGATAGAAACTTAAACCTCAGTTTATGCGCTATTTCATAAGGGACCGATTGGATCCAAAAGTTTAATGCTATGGTTAGAATTTATTCTTAATACTTTTCTCGTAGTTGCGGATGCTTGCAGGAGGGTTAATCAGAAGTAGGAGGTTTGTTCAAGTAAGAACAACACCTAAGCACTGGTCCACCCACATATCAAATTATCAAAGTAGCGAACACAAATCGAACCAACATGATGAAAGTGACTAGATGAAATTCCCGTATACCCTCAAGAACACTTTGCTTATCATAAGAGACCGTTTTGGCCTGTCCTTTGCCTCAAAAGGATTGGGCTACCTTGCCGCATATTTTTTACTACTATCATTACTTGCTCGTTACAAATTATCTTGCTATCAAACTACTCTGCTACTTACAATTTCAGCACCTACATACATTACCTTGCTGAAAACCACTTGTCATTTCCTTCAGTTCCTCATTGGGTTCGACACTCTTACTTATCAAAAAGAGCTACAATTGATCCCCTGTACTTGTGAGTCATCAAAAACCGCTTGTCATTTCCTTCTGCTCCTTGTTGGGTTCGATACTCTTACTTATTAAAAGGACTACGATAGATCCCCTATACTTGTGGGTCATCATGGGGCGGCTATGGCTAGGGGGTGGTCGTGGTTTGGGGCGGTCGAACTGAACATAGAGGAGGCTGCCGGAAAAGGGCAGCGACGACTATGGCGGGGGGGGGGGGGCGGAGGGGAGGGGGAGGAGGGGGCATGCCCCGTGCAGGAAGAGAAAAAGGGGGTTGTGTCCCCGACGAGCGGGCCGGTGGAGGACAATGGCACGCGTCCCGCCCGTCCGCTCCCTGTCCATTTGGCCCCAAATGAACGCGGTCGGACCATTTGGGGGCATGCGTTGGAGTTGGCCTTATCTCCTTGGCCGCATAGTAATTAAGAGTGAAGGAAATATGCCCTAGAGGCAATAATAAAGTTGTTATTTATGTTTATTATTCATGCTAGAATTGTATTAACCGGAAACTTGGCACATGTGTGGATACATAGACAAACAGAGTGTCCCTAGTATGTCTCTACTTGACTAGCTCGTTAATCAAACATGGTTAAGTTTCCTAGCCATGGACATGTGTTGTCATTTGACGAACGGGATCACATCATTAGGGAATGATGTGATGGACAAGACTCATCTGTTAGCTTAGCATTATGATCGGTTAGTTTTATTGCTATTGCTTTATTCATGACTTATACATATTCCTCTGACTAGGAGATTATGCAACTCCCGAATACCGGAGGAACACTTTGTGTGCTATCAAACATCACAACGTAACTGGGTGATTATAAAGATGCTCTACAGGTGTCTCCGAAGGTGTTTGTTGAGTTGGCATAGATCAAGATTAGGATTTTTCACTCCGTGTATCAGAGACGTATCTCTAGGCCCTCTCGGTAATGCACATCACTATAAGCCTTGCAAGCAATGTGACTAATGATTTAGTTACAGGATGATGCATTACGGAACGAGTAAAGAGACTTGCCGGTAACGAGATTGAACTAGGTATGATGATATCGACGATCGATTCTCGGGCAAGTAACATACCGATGACAAAGGGAATGACGTATGTTGTTATGCTGTTTGACCGATAAAAATCTTCGTAGAATATGTAGGAGCCAATATGAGCATCCAGGTTCAGCTATTGGTTATTGACCGGAGATGTGTCTGGGTCATGTCTACATAGTTATCAAACCCGTAGCGTCCTCACGCTTAACGTTCGATGACGATTTGTATTATGAGTTATGTGATTTGATGACCGAAGATTGTTCGGAGTCCCGGATGAGATCACGGACATGATGAGGAGTCTCGAAATGGTCGAGAGGTAAAGATTGATATATTTGAAAAGGAAGGGAAGTCCAACTATGATTGGGAATCCTAGTTGGACTCCCCCTATGGCGCGCCCCTCCTAGCCGCCGGCCTCCTCCTCTCCCTCCTTTATATACGTGGCCAGGGGGCACCCCAAAGCAAAACAGACAATCTCTTAGCCCTGTGCGGTGCCCCCCCGCCATAGTTTAACACCTCGGTCTTATCGTCGTAGTGCTTAGGCGAATCCCTGCGCCGGTAACTTGATCATCACCGTCGCCATGCCGTCGTGCTGACGAAACTCTCCCTCGTCCTCAACTGGATCAAGAGCTCGAGGGACGTCATCATGCTGAACGTGTGCTGAACACTGAGGTACCGTACGTTCGGTGCTTGGATCGGTTGGATCATGAAGATGTTCGACTACATCAACCGCGTTATTAAACGCTTCCTCTTTCGGTCTACGAGGGTACGTGGACACACTCTCCCTAATCGTTGTTATGCTTCTCCTAGATAGATCTTGCGTGATCGTAGGAATTTTTTTGAATTACTACGTTCCCCAACAGTGGCATCCAAGCCAGGTCTATGCGTAGATGTTATATGCACGAGTAGAACACAATGAGTTGTGGGCGATAATAGTCATACTGCTTACCACCAACGTCTTACCTTGATTTGGCGGTATTGTTGGATGAAGTGGCTCGGACCGACATTACATGACCGCGTTCATGAGACTGGTTCTACCGACGTGCTTCACACACAGGTGGCTAGTGGGTGTCTGTTTCTCCAACTTTAGTTGAATCGAGTTTGACTACGACCGGTCCTTGTTGAAGGTTAAAACAACACACTTGACGAAAAATCATTGTGGTTTTGGTGCGTAGGTAAGAACAGTTCTTGCTAGAAGCCCGTAGCAGCGACGTAAAACTTGCAACAACAAAGTAGAGGACGTCTAACTTGTTTTCGCATGGCATGTTGTGATGTGATATGGTCAAGACGTGATGAGATATAAATTGTTATATGAGATGATCATGTTTTGTAAAAGTTCTCGGCAACTGGAAGGAGCCTTATGGTTGTCACTTTATTGTATGAAATGCAATTGCCATGTAATTGCTTTACTTTATCACTAAGCGGCAGCGATAGTCGTAGAAGCAATAGTTGGCGAGATGACAACGATGCTACGATGGAGATCAAGGTGTCAAGCCGGCGACAATGGAGATCATGACAGTGCTTTGGAGATGGAGATCAAAGGCACAAGATGATGATGGCCATATCATTTCACATATTTTGGTTGCATGTGAGGTTTATCCTTTATGCATCTTATTCTGCTTAGTACGACAATAGCATTATAAGATGATCCCTCACTTAAATTTCAAGGTATAAGTGTTCTCCCTGAGTATGCACCATTGCTACAGTTCATCGTGCCGAGACACCACATGATGATCGGGTGTGATAAGCTCTACGTTCACATGCAACGGGTGCAAACTAGTTTTGCACGTGCAGAATACTCAGATTAAACTTGACGAGCGTAGCATATGCAAATATGGCCTCGGTACTGTAAGTGCATCTAGTGCCCCTTAGTGATTTTGGTGTATTGAAGACTTATAGGTTAAGGGACTGATGCGTTTGTAAGTGTACACAGGTCTATAAGTCTATGAGGAGTTTGATATTTATAGAGAAAGTCGACCCCTAAAAATGAATGTCTTCGACTGAAGACTTTGGATTTCTGAAGACTTTTTGAAGACTTTGAAAGTGAAGAAATTGGTGTGACCATGAAGACTTGATATTCATATGAGGAACATGAAGCGTGAAGACTTTTGTTTTCGCAGTTTAATTTCCTCTTTCTTGAGTCATAGGAAACACCGTATTGTTAAAGGGGTCGAGGAAAAACTAAGGAAAAGTTTCCAAGTGATGCTCATCTCAAAATCCTACACCTACCAATCCCTTCGAGTGAAGCCATTGGAAATCTCATACAGTTCAGTCAATTTCTTCAGTGATAGAGACGACGTCTTCTGGTCTCTGAGGAATTTGTTCTGACTGAGGAGTTAGGAATTCGCCAGTGCAGATTGCCTAGAAGTGAGGAACATGATAGCCCTGAGGAATTTGAGCCTCTAATTTCCGACCGTTGCTGTGCTACGCGCCAGCTGTCCCAAAATATCTACCCACCTAAAGGTCATATCATTGAAGGGCATTTATGTCTTATCATGTCGGTCTACTCCCTGGGCTATAAATAGCCGCCCCCTACAGCCACTACCTGGTTGGCTGCTCCGAGAGAAACTGACACTTGTCATTGAGAGCATCCCATCCTCCGAGGACTTTGAGCGAAAATCATCAAGTGAGGAAAGACCAAACCCAAACACCTACAAACCGAAGTGATTGAGCATCACTAAAGAAATTGTTCCTGTGTGGATCCGACGCTTGTTACCTTTGAAGACTGTGCATCTTCCAGACGGTTAGGCGTCATGGTCTAGAGCATCCAAGGGGAAATTGTGGATCTCCGAGTGACTGAGTTTGTGAAGGTTTGGAAGTCACCTGAAGACTTACCACGAGTGATTGGGCGAGGTCTGTGTAACCTTAGCTCAAGGAGAATACGGTGAGGACTATGTGTTTGAGACTGTGTGTCCTCAGGTTTAAATACCTAGCCGCTCCAACCAGACGTACAACTGTCACAACACTTGGAACTGGTCTACCAAATCATTATCTTCACTGAGCTAAATGGTTCTATTTCCTCAACCCTTCCATTTCCTCATTACTGTGTTGTGTGCTTGTTCATATCTGTTTGAAAACTTTGACAGGAGACTTTCTCAATTTCCTCAGTTCAATTTCTTCAGTCTATTTGTCTTCATCATGTTTTATCCTGTGCTTACGCTTTCTGTACTCTGTGTTATTTTCATTTCATCATGATGTCCATGTTTATGTTATGTCATGTATGAATCTGAGTACTTATTCCGCTGGAAGTAGTTCTTCGCTAAGGAATTTCCTCACCCTAAAATTCCTCAGTGAAGAATTCATAAAAAATGCCTATTCACCCCCTCTAGTCGACTTAACGCACTTTCAATTGGTAGCAGAGCAAGGTACTCCCTTGTTCTGTGTGATTTTGGTTTAACCGCCTGGAGTTTTAGTTATGTCGACCGCAGGTATGATCAAAGTCTCTGCTGGGTGTCCTACCTTCAACTGGACGAACTACCCCTACTGGAAGAATCTTGAGGCAATTGATAATGATCTCTGGTATGTTGTGGAGAATGGTGTCCCCTCTGTCACTCCTACCATCAATGCTGCCGACGTGAAGAGATTCAAGCAACTCAACTCTCAAGCGAAGAATATCATATGTGGCCATCTGAGCAAAGGGCAGTATGGTAGAGTGAGTGCTTTGGAGACAGTTAAGCTTATTTGGGATAGGCTGTCCAAGGTCAATGAAGGAGTCTCAACACAGCGTGACTCTCGAGTTGATGTTCTTTGTAATCTCTTCAACCGCTTCAAAAGACTCGACAATGAAAATGTTCAGCAAACCTTCGATCGCCTCACTGACATCTCAAATGAGCTTCAAGCACTTGGTGCCACTGACATCACCGACCATGAGGTGGTGAAGAAATTGCTAAGATCACTTGATTCCTCATTTGATACTCTGGCATTGATGATACAAGAACGTGGAGACTATAAGTCACTTGATCCCGCTGATATCCTCGAGAGACTAAACACTCATGAGTTCTAGCTTGCTGAGAAGAGAGATCTCTATGGACCGAGCAATGGCAGATCACATGCTCTGAAGGCCAAGGCAGTGTCTGAATCTGAAGGTGAAGATTCTGGTAGCAGCCTTGGTGATCTTGAAGAACTGAGCCAAGAGCTAGCAATGCTCGTGAAGAAATTCCAGAAGTTCACAAGACGTGGTTGCTACCTCTTGAGCATGCGTTGGTTTTTCCCTTGAAGAGGAAAGGGTGATGCAGCAAAGTAGCGTAAGTATTTCCCTCAGTTTTTTAGAACAAAGGTATCAATCCAGTAGGAGGCCACACGCAAGTCCCTCGTACCTACACAAACAAATAAGAACCTTGCAACCAACGCGATAAAGGGGTTGTCAATCCCTTCACGGCCACTTGCAAAAGTGAGATCTGATAGAGATGATAAGATAATATTTTTGGTATTTTTATGATAAAGATTGAAAGTAAAGTTGCAAAATAAACGGTGGCAGAAATAGCTAGTTGATGGGAGATTAATATGATGGAAGATAGAACCGGGGGCCATAGGTTTCACTAGTGGCTTCTCTCAAGATAGCATAAGTATTACGGTGGGTGAACAAATTACTGTCGAGCAATTGATAGAAAAGTGCATAATTATGAGAATATCTGGGCATGATCATGTATATAGGCATCATGTCTGCGAAAAGTAGACCAACTCCTGCCTGCCTCTACTACTATTACTCCACACACACTACAAAAAAAAGACACATCCGTGACATTTTGGGCTGAACATTTTTTTTCTGTCATACATATGACACTTCTATGACGATAATTGTGACAAAACCCGGTATCATCATAGATGTAGTGGGCTACTACTTCTATGACAAAAAATCATGACAGAAAATGGGCTTTTCGTCCTGGGCGGGCCGGAGAAGCATCTGCATGACATTCTTTGGGCCATCCATGACGAAAAAAACCATGGTAGAAGCGAGGGGGAGGAAAATTTCGGGGAGTTCCCGGTTACAGTGGGAGGTCGGGGGCCGAGCAATGCGCGTTTCTCTCGTACACGTACGCGCATGTGTGTGAGGCGTTGGCTCTAACTGAACCCGAGCGAGGCGTTGGGCTCTAACTGGACCCGAGCGATCGATCGATGGCTGTTAACTGAACCCGATCGAGCGATTCCTTCGCTACTTCTGCTAACTGAAGCCGATCGATTGGATGAACAGTAAGCGTTGCGGGGGGGGGGGGGGTTGGATGAACAGTGAGTGCTGGCGTTGCCTCTAGATGAACAGAACCCCGTGGTGTGGAGGGCTGGATGAACAGTAGACGGTGGACGGGTGCCCGTGGAGGGGTGGTTGAACAGGACCCCGTGGTGTGGAGGGCTGGATGAATAGTAGATGGTGGAGGGGTGCCCGTGGAGGGGTGGTTGAACAGTAGCCGGTGGAGTAGCGTGCGGTGGAGGCTGATACGTCTCCGTCGTATCTATAATTTTTTATTGTTCCATGCCAATATTATACAACTTTCATATACTTTTGGCAACTTTTTGTACTACTTTTGGGACTAACATATTGATCCAGTGCCCAGTGCCAGTTCCTGTTTGTTGCATGTTTTTTGTTTTGCAGAAAACCCATATCAAACAGAGTCCAAACATGATAAAACTTGACGGAGATTTTTTTGGAATATTTACGATTTTTGGGAAGCAGAATCAACGCGATACGATGCCCGAGGGGGCCACGAGGCAGGGGGCGCACCCCAGGGGGTCAGGCGCGCCCTGGACCCTCGTGGCCACCCTGTAAGGCGGTTGGATCCCTTCTTTCGCCGCAAGAAAGCTAATTTCCGGATAGAGATCGTGTCCAATATTCAGCCAAATCAGAGTTACGGATCTCCGGGAATTTAAGAAACGGTGAAGGGTCACAAAACACAGCGCAGAAACAGAGAGAGACATTGAGACAGATCCAATCTCGGAGGGGCTCTCGCCCCTCCCACGCCATGGAGGCCAAGGACCAGAGGGGAAACCCTTCTCCCATCTAGGGAGGAGGTCAAGGAAGAAGAAGACGAAGGGGCCCCCTCTCCCCTTCTCTTCCGGTGGCGCCGGAACGCTGCCGTGGCCATCATCATCACCGCAGTCTTCACCAACAACTTCACCGCCATCATCACCAACTCTTCCCCCCTCTATGCAGCGGTGTAACCTCTCTCTTACCCTCTGTAATCTCTACTTAAACATGGTGCTCAACACTATATATTATTTCCCAATGATGTATGGCTATTCTATGATGTTTGAGTAGATCTGTTTTGTCCTATGGGTTATTTGATGATCAAGATTGGTCTGAGTTGCATGTTTTATTATTGGTGCTGTCCTATGGTGCCCTCCATGTCGCGCAAGCGTGAGGGATCCCCGCTGTAGGGTTTGCAATATGTTCATGATTTGCTTATGGTGGGTGGCGTGAGTGACAGAAGCACATACCCGAGTAAGTAGGTTGTTTGCGTATGTGATAAAGGGGACTTGATACTTTAATGCTATGGTTCGGTTTTACCTTAATGATCTTTAGTAGTTGCGGATGCTTGCTAGAGTTCCAATCATAAGTGCATATGATCCAAGTAGATAAAGTATGTTAGGTTATGCCTCTCCCTCAAATAAAATTGCAATAATGATTACCGGTCTAGTTATCGATTGCCTAGGGACAAATAACTTTCTCGTAACAAAAAGCTCTCTACTAAAACTAATTTAGTTGTGTCTTCATCTAAACAGCCCCTATCTTTTATTTACGCTCTCTTTATATTCTTGCAAACCTATCCAACAACACCTACAAAGTACTTCTAGTTTCATACTTGTTCTAGGTAAAGCGAATGTCAAGCGTGCATAGAGTTGTATCGGTGGTCGATAGAACTTGAGGGAATATTTATTCTACCTTTAGCTCCTCCTTGGGTTGACGCTCTTACTTATCGAAAACTGTTGTGATCCCCTATACTTGTGGGTTATCAAGACCTTTTTCTGGCGCCGTTGCCGGGGAGTCATAGCGTGGGGTGAATATTCTCGTGTGTCCTTATTCTCTTTATCACTAAGCAATTTTTATTTTCTGTTAGTTGTTCTTTATCTTTAGTTATGGATATGGAACACGAAATACCAAAAAAATTAGGTGTACTTGCTACTCATGGAGATGGGGAACCTCCTAAAACCCTCGATGCTGGTTATGTGAAAGATATTATGTACTACTTTGATAATCCTGAGAAAACCCCATTCAATTATGTTATGGGAGTAACGTTGGATCAACGTGAATACTTTAGTGATTATCGCTTGACTAAAAAAGGGAAACTATTATGGGATCAAATTCATATATTGAAGTGGTATGCTAGGCAACTATGCTTGAGTTATGATTATACTTGTTGCTCTAGGATGAACGCTCCACACCTTCCCTTTTCATGCAAATTTAATGATAATAAAACCTTAGCTTCTTATGCTAATGGTATATATGATTACTATGATGTGGAACAAATAGAAGAATTTGTTGCTTTTATGGGTGCTTATGAAATTGAATCTATGTTTAAAGAGTTCGAAGATTTTGATGATGCTGTTTATAGACCTGAAAATTTAGCTATCCTCAAATATTGTTATGAGAATTATGAATACAATTACAAAATTAATGCACTTATTGATAAACTCTCCGTTGTCCAAGAAGAGACTACTATTTTGCAGGAATCTATGGAAGAAGAAGTTGATGAAACTGTGAGATCATTGGATGAAAAAGATGAGGAGGAGAGCGAAGAACAAAAGGAGGAAGAGCGGATTGATCACCCGTGCCCACCTTCTAATGAGAGTAACTCTTCAACTCATACATTATTTAATTTCCCTTCATGCTTACAGAAGGATGAATGCTATGATAATTGCTATGATCCCGTTGATTCTTTTGAAATATCCCTTTCTGATGATGCTTGCTATGCTTGTGGCCAAGATGCCAATATGAATTATGCTTATGGAGATGAACTTGCTATAGTTCCTTATGTTAAACATGAAATTGTTGCTATTGCACCCACACATGATAGTCCTATTATCTTTTTGAATTCTCCCAACTACACTATATCGGAGAAGTTTGCTTTTATTAAGGATTATATTGATGGGTTGCCTTTTACCGTTGCACATGATGATTTTGATGAGTATAATATGCATGTGCTTGCTGCTCCTACTTGCAATTATTATGAGAGAGGAACTATATCTCCACCTCTCTATGTTTCCAACACGATAAACTTGCAAGAAATGTTTATACTATGCATTGGCCTTTACTATGTGTGCATGAATTGTTCTTTTATGACATGCTGATGCATAGGAAGAGAGTTAGACTTTGTCATTACTTGATATATGTTGCTTCGTGCTCATTACTAAATGCTAAATCATTGTTAATTAAAATTGGCTTTGATATACCTTGGCATCCGGGTGGATTTACTACTTGAGCACTATATGCCTAGCTTAATGGCTTTAAAGAAATCGCTGTCAGGGAGACAACCCGGAAGTGTTAGAGAGTCCTTTATTTCTGTTGAGTGCTTTCATATAGTTTTAAAAACAACAAAAATAAAGAGGGGAACCCAAAACTTCTCAAAAAGGAAAGTGAAAGTGAGAAAGACAAGCATTGTTGAAGTGGGAGAGCACCTTGAACTTTGTTCATGCTCACGACAACTTTGTGTGTGCCAAGGTTTGCCTTTAGGATGTTTACAATACTTGTTGGTTTGTACGGTGCAGGACAGAAACATTGGCTGTAGTGTGCGATTTTTAATTTTTTACTGGAACGTCAAATGGTTCTGATTCATTTTGCACTGTCTTTATATACAAATTGTTTATTTTTTTTCTAATTTTGGTTGAATTTTTCAAGTATCAGAAGTATGGTGTAACACCCCGGATGTAACTTGCCATATTTGTAATCCAACTCTTGCCATTTTCGGCATTGTGATATAATATTTCCTCCATGGTTGGGTTTTCCTTCTTTTTGAATTTTGGTCATGTCATGCATTTCATATCATGTCATCATGTGCATCGCATTTGCATACGTGTTCGTCTCATAAATCCGAGCATTTTCCCCGTTGTCCGTTTTGCAATCCGGCGCTCCTATGTTCCCCGGCGTCCTCTTTTACCTTTTTCCATGAGCGGGTAGTAAAACCTTCTCGGAATGGAGCGAGGTTTGTCAAGCGGCCTTAGTATAACACCGGTAGACCGCCTATCAAGTTTCGGGTCATTCGGAGATCGTTTGATACTCCAACGGTTAACCGGGTAACCGTGAAGGCCTCGTGTGTGTTGCAGCCCAAAACCCCTCCAAAACAGCCCAATAACCCATCTAAGTCACTCCCATGTCCATCGCCGTTCGATCACGATCGCGTGGCCGAAAACCGCACTCCATTTGGAGCTTCCTAGCCCCCTCTACCTATAAATATACCCCCCCATTTCCAAATCCCGGGTCTCCTTCCTCCCCTAACCCTAAAAATCACCCCCGCCGCCACCGGACGTGTCCGGTTCGGGCCGGACACCCGCGCCGCCGCAGCCCGGCGAATCGGCGCGCGCCACGTGGCCGTCCGCCGCCTCCCGCGCCGCCGGCCCGCCCGGGCCCGAGGCCGGCCCCCGCGGCCCGCCGCCGCCGCCTCTCCCGCGGAGCCGCGCGCCCCGCGCCCGTGCACCCGCACCCGCGCCGGTGCGCCGCCGCCGCCGTTCGCCGTCCCGCTCGCCGGCCGACCCCGCCTCACCTCCTCTCACCGCCGTTGCCCGCCGGGAGCCCAGCCGCGCCCCCGCCGGCGAGCCCTGCCGCGCCCCCGCGCCGTTCACCGCCGTCCCCGGCCGGATCCGGGAGGGAACCGGCCGGATCCGCTCCGGCGAGCGACGCCCCGGCCAGCTCCGACCGCCCGGCGTCGTCTCCGGCGAGCCGCCCCGATCCGACCTCGATCCGCGCACCTTCGAGGGTTGACTTTCTCCTCCCCCGAATATTCTAAGTCCTGGAGTTTCTGCATTATTGTCGCATGTTCAACGCATCATATCTCTGCATCCGTAGATCCGTTTCTTGCGTATAATATGTCTAATTGTTCGTCTCGACGAGTAAATCATTTCATTCCATTGCATATTTTTCATTTGAGTTCATCTTGATGCCCGAAATGCTGTTAGAAGAGGGCTATGTGATGTTAGTTTCAGATCTGTTTCAGAAAATGCACTTTTGTCATTTTTGCCATGATTGATGTGTGCACCCTATGAAGTTGAGTCCTACATGTGTTTTGAAACATGTCATTCTATCTTTCCAGGGGCGTAGTCCATGTATTTTTGTGATCTTTGTGGTCACTAGCACAAGCATGCAAACTAGGGTACATAATGTTGCTGATTTCAGAGACTTAGTATTTTCACTGAGTCTTGTTCTGCTGTTATTTTTATGCCATGTGTTCATGTTGTTTCCGAGAGATATATACCTCTTTTGAGCATGATCACTAAGAGTGTTTTGAGCATATGGATTTGCTATATCCATCCATGCCTTTGTTTGTGTTTATGGAGTGCCATAGCTTGAGTCAATCGAGCTCTACTTTTGCTATAAAATGTTACTGGCAGATTGTTTACATGATATTCGATTTTGCCAAGCTTGTTGTAGTTGATCCTTGCATGCTATGATGTTGTTCTTGCCATTTATAGCTTCTATGCCATGTATTCTTGACGGACGTATGCTTAGTTTATCATGCAATGCTCTGTAGTGAGTGCATCGAGCTCACGAACATGCCTACTTGCTATCTGTTTTTGACATGTCCAGTTTTTCTGCTAAGTCTGAAACCTGTAACGAAACTTGCTTATTTGACATGGGTGTTATTATATTTTCTGGTCCTTTTTGGCTTATGATCAGTAAGGGTCTTTTGTTAAGTGCTTTGAGTAGATTCATGCCATGCTTTATTTTGCTATGTCCTCATCCTGTAGCATGTTGTTTCATTGCTCTAAACATGTCATCCTGATGTTAATTTCTGGCATGTTATTTTCACTAAGTCTGTGAACCTGTTATCTTTTGCACTGTTGCCATGCTTGTTTGAACCTGTTATGTTGTGATTTAGCCGTAGCTCAGTGTTCATCTTTTGTCAAGCATCTTTATTAGATTACTGTCATATGCTTTGTTGATATGTTTGGGTGCAGTAGCTTAATTTCTTGTTGCTTGCTAAGTAGCATCATGCTGTTAATGGCAGATTATTGTCATTCTTGTTTTGCTTGTCATTTGCAAACCGTGCATCCGATTCCGGTGATCTTTATATCGATTTCAACCGAAATCACCTCATATTTCCAGAGGCATACTTGGTTTTCCAAGATTATGCCTCGTTCATCTTTTACCTTCCGGAGCATGCATATGCATTGCATACCACATCTCGCTTATCATGCCTTGTCTTGCATCTTGTTGCTTGCGCATTGCATCGTGGTTGATAGTTGTTCCTTTGCTTGTGCTCTTGTTTTGGGTAGAGCCGGGAGACAAGTACGTGAACGAGGAGCCTGTTGAGAACGCTTACGAGGACCAAGCTTTCGACAACTCTGAGAACCTTGCAGGCAAGATGACCATACCCTCGATATCACTTCTATCTTTGCTTGCTAGATGATCGCTCTTTTGCTATGCCTATGCTGCGATACCTACCACTTGCTATATCATGCCACCCATATTGTCATGTCAGCCTCTAACCATCCATGTCCTAGCAAACCGTTGATTGGCTATGTTACCGCTTTGCTCAGCCCCTCTTATAGCGTTGTTAGTTGCAGGTGAAGATGAAGTTTGTTCCTTGTTGGAACATGGACTTGTTGTTCCTTGTTGGAACATGTTTACTTGTTGGGATATCACAATATCTCTTATTTAATTAATGCATCTATATACTTGGTAAAGGGTGGAAGGCTCGGCCTTATGCCTGGTGTTTTGTTCCACTCTTGCCACCCTAGTTTCCGTCATACCGGTGTTATGTTCCTTGATTTTGCGTTCCTTACACGGTTGGGTGATTTATGGGACCCCCTTGACAGTTCGCTTTGAATAAGACTCTTCCGGCAAGGCCCAACATTGGTTTTACCATTTGCCACCTAAGCCTTTTTCCCCCGGGTTTTCGCGAGCCCGAGGGTCATCTTTATTTTAACCCCCCCGGGCCAGTTCTCCTTCGATTGCTGGTCCAAACTAGAGCCACTTGCGGTGCCGCCCCTAGGCAACTTGGGGTATCTTCGGTTGCCGTACGTAGTGTTCATCCGCATGTGCCCTGAGACCGAGATATGTGCAGCTCCTATCAGGATTTGTCGGCACAATCGGGCGGCTTTGCTGGACTTGTTTTATTACTGTCGAGATGTCTTGTAGTCCGGGATTCCGAGACTGATCGGGTCTTCCCGGTAGAAGGAATATCCTTCGTTGACCGTGAGAGCTTATAATGGGCTAAGTTGGGACACCCCTGCAGGGTATTATCTTTCGAAAGCCGTGCCCACGGTTATGAGGCAGATGGGAATTTGTTGATGTCCGGTTGTAGAAAAACCCGAAGATGACCTTAACTAAAACACCTCAACTGCGTGTGTAACCGCGATGGTCTCTTCTCGGCCGGGTCCGGGAAGTGAACACGGTGTTGGAGTAATGTTTGACGTAGGTTGTTCTAGGATCACTTCTTGATCACTTCTAGCTTCACGACCGTGCTTTGTTTCTCTTCTCGCTCTCTTTTGCGTTGTTAGCCACCATATATGCTAGTCGCTTGCTGCAGCTCCACCTCACAACCCTTTCCTACCTTTAAGCTTAAATAGTCTTGATCTCGCGGGTGTGAGATTGCTGAGTCCCCATGACTCACAGATTCTACCACAACAGTTGCAGGTACCAACGATGCTAGTGCAGATGATGCGACCGAGCTCACGTGGGAGTTCGATGAGGAACGTGGCCGTTACTATGTGTCTTTTCCTGATTATCAGTAGTGGAGCCCAGTTGGGGTGATTCGGGGATCTGTGTAGCATTTGGGGTAGTCTTCTTTCATTTTGGTTCCGTAGTCGGAGCTTGAGTGTAATCTGGATGATGAATGTTTATTTATGTATTGTGTGAAGTGGCGACCGTAAGCCAATCATGTATCTCTTTCCCTTATGTATTACATGGGTTGTGTGAAGATTACCTCACTTGCGACATTGCTTTCAATGCGGTTATGCCTCTAAGTCGTGCCTCGACACGTGGGAGCTATAGCCGCATCGAGGGCGTTACAAGTTGGTATCAGAGCCTTCCCCGAACTTAGGAGCCCCCACTGATTATTCGTTTTTAGTGGCCGAGTTGTGTCTAGAAAAATGTTTTGAGTCATTTAGGAATTATATATCGGAGAGTTTAGGAATTCTTTTTACTTCCCAGTCTCCTCATCGCTCTGGTAAGGCATCCTGACGTAGAGTTTTAACTCTTCTCTTCTCAAATTTCACTAAATTTTTTTTAGGATCACGCGGGTATCTTAGAATCGTTCCGATGGTTTTATGATGACAACATTGTCTTGGTTGCCTCCCGTCAGCAGGGGTTTAGTGGAGGTGTCCCGGGGAGTTGAGCTCCGAGGTGTTGTCGTCATAATTTTATCGTTGCAGTTCTGGAATACCTGAGTTTAGTACGCCGACATCGAAAATCTCTTTTGTACAGTTGTTGGTGAGATAACCCTGATAGCCCAGTACTGAGGCGAGTGCGGGAGTATTGCCATGACTTGTATAACAGATGCTTTTCGATGGTTGAGGTAGACGATTTCCGAAGGTTTCTTGGTTATGTGTTGAAGGATGGATACAGCTGGATCTAGGTATTGTTAGTTTGGGTGATATATTTTGTGTCCCCTGTATCCCCAACACCTGATTGCATAACCAGAAAGTTCCGGGAGTTTATAAGTGGGAATTCATGTAGCTCTAGTACTTCTTCCGCAGATATTTGGTTCGTGATTGGGTAATCCTTACCAAGTATTTGTTCTCATCCGTACCTTGTTGATTTTATTCCATACCTTTTTCTAAGTGGCTTCTCAGCTTATGGAAGTGTGATGCTTTACTTTGGAATTCATTCGTTCATTCTCGTTCGGATGTTTATTGTGAAGACTATATGTTGCAATTTCGTTCCTTTGATTCAGCTTGAATATATATCTTTTCAAGATGCTAATGGATGTCACCCTCTTCAGGATGGCTCCGCCAACGCGTTAGAATCCGGAACGCAATGAAGGAAGTCAGGCTAACCCTCCGCCTCCGGAGGCATGGCAAGCCTTGACGACTGCCACAAATGCCAACGCTCAGATTCTGATTCAGCTCTTGCAAGATCTCAACCAAGGGCAAGGTAATCAGGGAAATCAAGGCCAAGGCAACAATCATCCGCACTTCGCTTCTCTTAGTCAGTTCCTTGCTAATCAGCCAAAGACCTTCAGTTACTGTGTCGAGGCCACAGACGCCGATGATTGGCTAGTGGATATCAGCAAGCATTTCGAGTGCAGCAATGTCAGACCTGAGGACTTTGTCAAGTTTGCCTCTTTTCAACTCAAGGATCAAGCTGCTGAATGGTTCCAGCAATACAAAGATTCCAGAGGAGGTCGTGTGATTACCTGGGATGATTTCCGCGTGACTTCAAAGCTCATCACATTCCAGAAAGTGTTGTTGAGAGTAAGCGTGAGGAGTTCCACAATCTCAAGCAAGGCAACATGTCTGTCTATCAATACAACACTCAGTTCCAGAAGCTCTCTCGCTTTGCTAGGCAGGACATCCCTGATGAGAAGAGTATGATCTACCAATTCAGGCGTGGACTTAGAGAAGATCTGCAACTTGCTCTCGTGCTTTTTGAGCCGTTAAAGTATGATGAATTCTACAACATGGCGCTGAAACAAGAAGCTGCTCAGCTCAAGTGTGAGGCATCTAAGAAGAGATTCAGAGACACAGTTCAGTCTTCTTCTTCCTCACTTGTGGCAGCTAAGCAACAGAAGTTCTGGTTGCCTCCTCCTCCTCCGTTCCGTCAGCCTTATCAGCAGAAGAACTCAGGTGGTCGTGGATCTTCCCACCCACCCAACCCTGGCTATCAGAACAAGTCTCAGAACCAAGCTCCAAGGCCAAGTGCTCCTTATCATCGTCCGCTCTCAGAGGTGACTTGCAACAAATGTCAGCAAAAGGGTCACTTGCGAACAAGTGCTTCAACCAAAGGCGCCTTCCGCCTCCTCCTCCTGTGAGATCTTCCAACAATGCAGTGGTCAAGCATAATCCTAAGCACGCCAAGGTGAACATGATGAGTGCAGCTCAAGCGGAGGATTCTTCAGATGTCATAATGGGTAATCTCTCAGTTAATGATATTCCTGCAAAAGTCTTATTTGATACTGGTGCATCGCTTTCTTTCATTTCGAGACCTTTTGTTGCCAAGCATGAGTTTGTGACGGAAAAGATTCCTATTCCGTTGAAGATTGTGTCCCTGGGCAAGCAAATGACATCTAATGTTTGTGTCCCGGATGTTTCTATCAAGATGGGCGACTATAGATTCTTGTCTAAACCAATTGTTCTTGGTGACTCTGATATTAATCTTATTCTCGGGATGGACTGGCTCTATAAGCACAAGGCTCAACTTGATTGTGCTGCCAGGGAAGTAAAATTGACTCACTCTTCTGACGATGTGATCATTTATGCCGCTCGTGATGATACAATTCAGCTGTTTTCTCTCAATGAGAAGGGCGAATTGGATGCTATCTCTCAGATTCTGGTTGTTTGTGAGTACCAAGATGTCTTCCCAGAAGAGCTTCCGGGTATGCCTCCTCACCGGCCAGTGGAATTCATTATCGATCTTGAGCCTGGCACAGAACCCGTTTGCAAGCGTCCTTACAAGCTTGGGCCAAAAGAGTTGAAGGAATTGAAGAAACAACTCGATGAACAAGAGCGTCTATGTCTGATCAGACCGAGTTCTTCTCCTTGGGGTTGTGGTGTTCTTTTTGTCCAGAAGAAGGATGGCATGGACCGACTTTGCGTCGATTACCGTCCATTGAACAAGAAGACTATCAAGAACAAGTACCCACTTCCAAACATCAATGAGCTATTTGAGCAACTTAAAGGTGCTAAGGTGTTCTCCAAGCTTGACCTTCGTATGGGTTATCATCAAATTCGCATTCGTGAAGAAGATATTCCCAAGACAGCATTCAGAACAAGCTTTGGTTCTTATGAATATACTGTCATGTCTTTCGGCCTTGTCAGTGCTCCTCCAACTTTCTCTCGCATGATGAACTTCATCTTCAACCCCTACACCATTGAATTCGTCTTGGTCTATCTCGATGATATATTGGTCTTCTCCAAGAATAAGAAGGATCATGCCAAACATTTGCGATTGGTGCTCGACAAGCTCAGAGAGTATAAATTCTATGCGAAGTTCTCCAAATGTGAATTCTGGCTTGATGAAGTTCTTTATCTTGGCCATATCATCTCTGCCAAGGGCATTGCTGTTAATCCTGAGAAGGTGTCTGCAGTTGTGAATTGGGAACCTCCTCAGAATGTCAAGCAGCTTCGCAGTTTTCTTGGACTTGCAAGCTATTGCCGAAGATTCGTTGAGAATTTCTCTAAGATTGCAAAGCCTCTTTCCAACCTCCTCCAGAAGCATGTGAAGTATGTCTGGTCTCCTGAGTGTGACGTTGCTTTCAACACTCTCAAAGAGAAACTCGTCACTGCTCCAGTTTTGACTCCTCCCGACGAAGACAAGCCTTATGAAGTTTTCTGTGATGCTTCTCTTCAGGGCCTCGGTGCCGTCTTAATGCAAGAGAAGAAGGTTGTGGCCTATACCTCTCGTCAGTTGAAGCCCAACGAAAAGAACTACCCCACTCACGATCTTGAGTTGGCGGCAGTTGTCCACGCACTAATAACATGGAGACATCTCCTGTTGGGGAGGAAAGTGGACATATTCACCGATCACAAGAGTCTCAAGTACATCTTCACTCAGCCCAACCTCAACCTCAGGCAAACTCGATGGGTCGAAATGATTCAAGAGTATAATCCGAGTATTGAATATACTCCAGGCAAGGCTAATGTGATTGCAGACGCTTTGAGCAGGAAGGCTTATTGCAACAGCTTAATCCTCAAGCCCTTTCAACCGGATCTTTGTGAAGCTTTCCGCAAGTTGAATATCCAAGTTGTTCCTCAAGGTTTTCTTGCCAACCTCATCGTCTCTCCTACTTTGGAAGATCAAATTCGTGAGGCACAACTGATGGATACCATGGTGAAGAAGGTGAAACGTGGTATTGACAAGGGCATTTCCAAATACAAGTGCTATCGAGTTGATGACAGAGATACTCTTTTCTTCGAGGACCGGATTGTGGTTCCAAAGGGTGATCTTCGTAAAGTCATTATGAACGAGGTGCACAATTCTCTTCTGTCAATTCATCCTGGAAGTACGAAGATGTACCATGACCTCAAGCAGTCGTATTGGTGGACTCGAATGAAGTGCGAAATTGCTCAATTCGTGAATGAATGTGATGTCTGCAGAAGGGTGAAAGCAGAACACCAACGTCCAGCTGGTCTCCTCCAACCTCTTGCTATTCTAGAATGGAAGTTTGATCATATCGAAATGGACTTCGTGACTGGTTTTCCTAAGTCCAAGCGTGGAAATGATGCTATCTTCGTCGTCATCGACAAGATCACCAAAGTGGCTCATTTTCTTCCTATCAAAGAGTCCATCACAGCAGCGCAGCTGGCAGAGCTCTACACCTCCAGAATTGTCTCCTTGCATGGCATTCCACAATTGATCTCTTCAGACCGTGGCAGCATATTTACATCCAAGTTTTGGGATTCTTTCCAGAAGGCCATGGGCACCAATATTCGCTTCAGCACAGCTTTCCACCCTCAAACTAGTGGACAAGTCGAGCGTGTCAACCAAATTCTTGAAGATATGCTCAGGGCTTGTGTTATCTCTTTCGGCATGAAGTGGGAGGATTGTCTTCCTTATGTTGAGTTCTCTTACAACAATAGCTTTCAAGCCAGCTCGGGCAAAGCCCCATTCGAGATTCTCTATGGCAGAAAGTGCCGTACTCCTCTCAATTGGTCTGAGACGGGTGAACGCCAACTTCTTGGCAACGATTTGATCTCAGAGGCTAAGGCAATGTGCAAGGTCATTCGTGAGAACCTCAAAGCCGCGCAATCGCGCCAGAAGAGCTATTACGATAGCAAACACCGAGATGTGGCATTCGAGATCAGGGACCATGTCTACCTCCGCGTCTCTCCAATGAAAGGAACTCGTCGCTTCAGTATCAAGGGGAAACTTGCCCCTAGATACGTGGGCCCTTTCAAGATCATCGGCAAACGAGGCGATCTCGCCTATCAACTTGAGCTTCCCTCCAACTTTGCAAATGTGCACGATGTCTTCCACGTGTCACAGCTTCGCAAGTGCTTCAAGACACCTGAGCGCACCATCAACTTCGAAGAGATTGATCTTCAAGAAGATTTGTCCTATCATGAGCATCCCGTTGCTATTCTTGAAGAAACTGAGCGCAAGACTCGCAACAAGTCAATCAAATTCCTGAAAGTGAAATGGTCACACCATTCAGACCGAGAAGCCACCTGGTAGTGCGAGGACCACCTCCGTTCCGAATATCCGGAGTTCTTTCAGTCCTAGATCTCGGGACGAGATCCTCTCGTAGTGGTGGAATGTTGTAACACCCCGGATGTAACTTGCCATATTTGTAATCCAACTCTTGCCATTTTCGGCATTGTGATATAATATTTCCTCCGTGGTTGGGTTTTCCTTATTTTTGCATTTTGGTCATGTCATGCATTTCATATCATGTCATCATGTGCATCGCATTTGCATACGTGTTCGTCTCATAAATCCGAGCATTTTCCCCGTTGTCCGTTTTGCAATCCGGCGCTCCTATGTTCCCCGGCGTCCTCTTTTACCTTTTTCCGTGAGCGGGTAGTAAACCTTCTCGGAATGGACCGAGGTTTGTCAAGCGGCCTTGGTATAACACCGGTAGACCGCCTGTCAAGTTTCGGGTCATTCGGAGGTCGTTTGATACTCCAACGGTTAACCGGGTAACCGTGAAGGCCTTGTGTGTGTTGCAGCCCAAAACCCCTCCAAAACAGCCCAATAACCCATCTAAGTCACTCCCATGTCCATCGCCGTTCGATCACGATCGCGTGGTCGAAAACCGCACTCCATTTGGAGCTTCCTAGCCCCCTCTACCTATAAATATACCCCCCCCATTTCCAAATCCCGGGTCTCCTTCCTCCCCTAACCCTAAAAATCACCCCCGCCGCCATCGGACGTGTCCGGTTCGGGCCGGACACCCGCGCCGCCGCAGCCCGGCGAATCGGTGCATGCCACGTGGCCGTCCGCTGCCTCCCGCGCCGCCGGCCAGCCCGGGCCCGAGGCCGCCCCCCGCGGCCCGCCGCCGCCGCCTCTCTCGCGGAGCCGCGCGCCCCGCGCCCGTGCACCCGCACCCGCGCCGGTGCGCCGCCGCCGCCGTTCGCCGTCCCACTCGCCGGCCGGCCCCGCCTCACCTCCTCTCGCCGCCGTTGCCCGCTGGGAGCCCCGCCGCGCCCCCGCCGGCGAGCCCTGCCGCGCCCCCGCGCCGTTCACCGCCGTCCCCGGCCGGATCCGGGAGGGAACCGGCCGGATCCGCTCCGGCGAGCGCCGCCCCGGCCATCTCCGACCGCCCCGGCGTCGTCTCCGGCGAGCCGCCCCGATCCGACCTCGATCCGCGCACCTTCGAGGGTTGACTTTCTCCTCCCCCGAATATTCTAAGTCCTGGAGTTTCTGCATTATTGTCGCATGTTCAACGCATCATATCTCTGCATCCGTAGCTCCGTTTCTTGCGTACAATATGTCTAATTGTTCGCCCCATGAGCACATCATTCCGTTCCATTGCATCTTTTTCATTTGAGTTCATCTTGATGCCCGAAATGCTGTTAGAAGAGGGCTATGTGATGTTAGTTTCAGATCTGTTTCAGAACATGCACTTTTATCATTTTTGCCATGATTGATGTGTGCACCCTATGAAGTTGAGTCCTATATGTGTTTTGAAATATGCCATTCTATCTTTCCAGGGGCGTAGTCCATGTATTTTTGTGATCTTTGTGGTGACTATCACAAGCATGCAAACTAGGGTACATAATGTTGCTGATTTCAGAGACTTAGTATTTTCACTGAGTCTTGTTCCGCTGTTATTTTTATGCCATGTGTTCATGTTGTTTCCGAGAGATATATACCTCTTTTGAGCATGATCAGTAAGTGTGTTTGAGCATATGGATTTGCTATATCAATCCATGCCTTTGTTTGTGTTTATGGAGTGCCATAGCTTGAGCCAATCGAGCTCTACTTTTGCTATAAAATGTTACTGGCAGATTGTTTACATGTTATTCGATTTTGCCAAGCTTGTTGTAGTTGATCCTTGCATGCTATGATGTTGTTCTTGCCATGTCTGGCTTCTATGCCATGTATTCTTGACGGACGTATGCTTAGTTTATCATGCAATGCTCTGTAGTGAGTGCATCGAGCTCACGAACATGCCTACTTGCTATCTGTTTTTGACATGTCCAGTTTTTCTGCTAAGTCTGAAACCTGTAACGAAACTTGCTTATTTGACATGGGTGTTATTATATCTTCTGGTTCTTTTTGGCTTATGGTCAGTAAGGGACTTTTGTTAAGTGCTTTGAGTAGATTCATGCCATGCCTTATTTTGCTATGTCCGCATCCTGTAGAATGTTGTTTCATTGCTCTAAACATGTCATCCTGATGTTAATTTCTGGCATGTTGTTATTTTCACTAAGTCTGTGAACCTGTTATCTTTTGCACTGTTGCCATGCTTGTTTGAACCTGTTATGATGTGATTTAGCCGTAGCTCAGTGTTCTTCTTTTGTCAAGCATCTTGAGTAGATTACTGTCATATGCTTTGTTGATATGTTTGGGTGCAGTAGCTTAATTTCTTGTTGCTTGCTAAGTAGCATCATGCTGTTAATGGCAGATTATTGTCATTCTTGTTTTGCTTGTCATTAGCAAACCGTGCATCCGATTCCGGTGATCTTTATATCGATTTCAACCGAAATCACCTCATATTTCCAGCGGCATACTTGGTTTGCCAAGATTATGCTTCGTTCATCTTTTCCCTTCCGGAGCATGCATATGCATTGCATACCACATCTCGCTTATCATGCCTTGTCTTGCATCTTGTTGCTTGCGCATTGCATCGTGGTTGATAGTTGTTCCTTTGCTTGTGCTCTTGTTTTGGGTAGAGCCGGGAGACAAGTACGTGAACGAGGAGCCTGTTGAGAACGCTTACGAGGACCAAGCTTTCGACAACTCTGAGAACCTTGCAGGCAAGATGACCATACCCTCGATATCACTTCTATCTTTGCTTGCTAGATGATCGCTCTTTTGCTATGCCTATGCTGCGATACCTACCACTTGCTATATCATGCCACCCATATTGTCATGTCAGCCTCTAACCATCCATGTCCTAGCAAACCGTTGATTGGCTATGTTACCGCTTTGCTCAGCCCCTCTTATAGCGTTGTTAGTTGCAGGTGAAGATGAAGTTTGTTCCTTGTTGGAACATGGACTTGTTGTTCCTTGTTGGAACATGTTTACTTGTTGGGATATCACAATATCTCTTATTTAATTAATGCATCTATATACTTGGTAAAGGGTGGAAGGCTCGGCCTTATGCCTGGTGTTTTGTTCCACTCTTGCCACCCTAGTTTCCGTCATACCGGTGTTATGTTCCTTGATTTTGCGTTCCTTACATGGTTGGGTGATTTATGGGACCCCCTTGACAGTTCGCTTTGAATAAGACTCTTCCGGCAAGGCCCAACATTGGTTTTACCATTTGCCACCTAAGCCTTTTTCCCCCGGGTTTTCGCGAGCCCGAGGGTCATCTTTATTTTAACCCCCCCGGGCCAGTTCTCCTTCGATTGCTGGTCCAAACTAGAGCCACTTGCGGTGCCGCCCCTAGGCAACTTGGGGTATCTTCGGTTGCCGTACGTAGTGTTCATCCGCATGTGCCCTGAGACCGAGATATGTGCAGCTCCTATCAGGATTTGTCGGCACAATCGGGCGGCTTTGCTGGACTTGTTTTATTACTGTCGAGATGTCTTGTAGTCCGGGATTCCGAGACTGATCGGGTCTTCCCGGTAGAAGGAATATCCTTCGTTGACCGTGAGAGCTTATAATGGGCTAAGTTGGGACACCCCTGCAGGGTATTATCTTTCGAAAGCCGTGCCCACGGTTATGAGGCAGATGGGAATTTGTTGATGTCCGGTTGTAGAAAAACCCGAAGATGACCTTAACTAAAACACCTCAACTGCGTGTGTAACCGCGATGGTCTCTTCTCGGCCGGGTCCGGGAAGTGAACACGGTGTTGGAGTAATGTTTGACGTAGGTTGTTCTAGGATCACTTCTTGATCACTTCTAGCTTCACGACCGTGCTTTGTTTCTCTTCTCGCTCTCTTTTGCGTTGTTAGCCACCATATATGCTAGTCGCTTGCTGCAGCTCCACCTCACAACCCTTTCCTACCTTAAGCTTAAATAGTCTTGATCTCGCGGGTGTGAGATTGCTGAGTCCCCATGACTCACAGATTCTACCACAACAGTTGCAGGTACCAACGATGCTAGTGCAGATGATGCGACCGAGCTCACGTGGGAGTTCGATGAGGAACGTGGCCGTTACTATGTGTCTTTTCCTGATTATCAGTAGTGGAGCCCAGTTGGGGTGATTCGGGGATCTGTGTAGCATTTGGGGTAGTCTTCTTTCATTTTGGTTCCGTAGTCGGAGCTTGAGTGTAATCTGGATGATGAATGTTTATTTGTGCATTGTGTGAAGTGGCGACTGTAAGCCAACTATGTATCTCTTTCCCTTATGTATTACATGGGTTGTGTGAAGATTACCTCACTTGCGACATTGCTTTCAATGCGGTTATGCCTCTAAATCGTGCCTCGACACGTGGGAGCTATAGCCGCATCGAGGGCGTTACATATGGTGAATGTTCAGATTATTACAGACTGTTCGGTTTTTGACAGATTCTGTTTTTGATGCATAGTTTCCTTGTTTTGATGAAACCATTGATTTATATCAGTGGATTAAGCCATGAAAAAGTTATACTACAGTAGACACAATGCAAAAATAAAATATGAATTGGTTTGCAACAGTACTTAGAGTAGTGATTTGCTTTATTATACTAACGGATCTTACAGAGTTTTCCGTTGAAGTTTTGTGTGGATGAAGTGTTCGATGATCGAGAAGGTCTCGATGTGAGAAGAAGGAAGAGAGGCAAGAGCTCAAGCTTGGGGATTCACAAGGCACCCCAAGTAAATATTCAAGGAGACTCAAGCGTCTAAGCTTGGGGATGCCCCGGAAGGCATCCCCTCTTTTTTCAACAAATATCGGTATGTTTTCGGATTCGTTTCGTTCATGCGATATGTGCAATCTTGGAGCGTCTTTTGCTCTAGTTTTCACTTTTCTTTTATGCACCATGCTGGTATGAGATGGTCCTTGGTTGATTTATATAATGCTCTTTGCACTTCACTTATATCTTTTGAGTATGGCTTCATAGAATGCTTCATGTGCTTCACTTTTATCATTTGAAGCTTGGATTGCCTGTTTCTCTTTACATAGACAACCGTCATTTGTAGAATGCTCTTTTGATTCACTTATATTTGTTAGAGCGTGGGCATATCTTTTGTAGAAAGAATTAAAACTGTCTTGCTTCACTTATATCTATTTAGAGAGATGACAGGAACTGGTCATTCACATGGTTAGTCATAGAATCCTACATAAAACTTGTAGATCACTGAATATGATATGTTTGATTCCTTGCAATAGTTTTGCGATATAAAGATGATGATATTAGAGTCATGCTAGTGGGTAGTTGTGGATTAGTAGAAATACTTGTGTTGAGGTTTGTGATTCCCGTAGCATGCACATATGGTGAACCGTTATGTGATGAAGTCGGAGCATGATTTATTTATTGATTGTCTTCCTTATGAGTGGCGGTCGGCGACGAGCGATGGTCTTTTCCTACCAATCTATCCCCCTAGGAGCATGCGCGTAGTACTTTGTTTCAATGACTAATAGATTTTTGCAATAAGTATGTGAGTTCTTTATGACTAATGTTGTGTCCATGGATTATACGCACTCTCACCCTTCCATCATTGCTAGCCTCTTCGGTACCGTGCATTGACCTTTCTCACCTCGAGAGTTGGTGCAAACTTCGCCGGTGCATCCAAACCCCGTGATATGATACGCTCTGTCACACATAAGCCTCATTATATCTTCCCCAAAATAGCCACCATACCTACCTATCATGGCATTTCCATAGCCATTCCGAGATATATTGTCATGCAACTTCCATCATCATCATATAAATGACCCGAGCATTCATTGTCATATTGCTTTGCATGACCGTAAGATAGCTAGCATGATATTTTTATGGCTTGTCTGTTTTTTGATATCTTTGCTACACTAGATCATTGCACATCTCGGTACACCGCCGGAGGCATTCATATAGAGTCATATGTTTGTTCTAGTATCGAGTTGTAATATTGAGTTGTAAGTAAATAAAAGTGTGATGATCATCATTATTAGAACATTGTCCCATGTGAGGTTATCAAAATAAAAGAGGCCAAAGAAGCCCAAATAAAAAAGGGCCAAAGAAGCCCACTAAAAAAATAAAAAATAATAAAAGAAAATAAAATTAAAAAAATGAGAGAAAAAGAGAGAAGGGGCAATGTTACTATCCTTTTACCACACTTGTGCTTCAGAGTAGCACCATGTTCTTCATATAGAGAGTCTCTTGAGTTATCACTTTCATATACTAGTGGGAATTTTCATTATAGAACTTGGCTTGTATATTCCGATGATGGCCTTCCTCAAATGCCCGAGGTCTTTATGAGCAAGCAAGTTGGATGCACACCCACTTAGTTTCCAGTTTGAGCTTTCATACACTTATAGCTCCTAGTGGATCCGTTGCATGGCAATCCCTACTCCTCACATTGACATCAATTGATGGGCATCTCCATAGCCCGTTGATTAGCCGCGTCGATGTGAGACTTTCTCCTTTTTGTCTTCTCTGCACAACCTCCACCATCATATTATATTCCACCTATAGTGCTATATCCATGGCTCACGATCATGGAATGCGTGAAAGTTGAAAAGGTTTGATAACGTCAAAAGTATGAAACAATTGCTTGGCTTGTGATCGGGGTTGCGCATGATGTGAATATTTTGTGTGGTGAAGATGGAGCATAGCTAGACTATATGATTTTGTTGGGATAACTTTCTTTGGCCTTATTATTTTGAAAAGACATGATTTCTTTAGTAGTAGGATTGAAGTATTATTGATTTTATGTCAAATTGATAGAATATTTCTTTGAATCACTCGTGTCTTAATATCCATGCCATGATTAGATACATGATCAAGATTATGCTAGGTAGCATTCCACTCGAGGACGAGCAGGAATTAAGCTTGGGGATGCTGATACGTCTCCGTCGTATCTATAATTTTTTATTGTTCCATGCCAATATTATACAACTTTCATATACTTTTGGCAACTTTTTATACTATTTTTGGGACTAACATATTGATCCAGTGCCCAGTGCCAGTTCCTGTTTGTTGCATGTTTTTTGTTTTGCAGAAAACCCATATCAAACGTAGTCCAAACGGGATGAAACATGACGGAGATTTTTTTGGAATATTTATGATTTTTGGGACGAAGAATCAACGCGATACAATGCCCGAGGGGGCCACGAGGCAGGGGGGCGCGCCCTGGACCCTCGTGGCCACCCCGTAAGGCGGTTGGAGCCCTTCTTTCGCGGCAAGAAAGCTAATTTCCGTATAGAGGGTGTGTCCAAAATTCAGCCCAATCGGAGTTATGGATCTCTGGGAATTTAAGAAACGGTGAAGGGTCAGAAAACACAACGCAGAAACAGAGAGAGACAGAGAGACAGATCCAATCTCGTAGGGGCTCTCGCCCCTCCCACGCCATGGAGGCCAAGGACCAGAGGGTAAAACCTTCTCCCATCTAGGGAGGACGTCAAGGAAGAAGAAGACGAAGGGGGCCCCTCTCCCCTTCTCTTCCGGTGGCGCCGGAACGCTGCCGTGGCCATCATCATCACCGCAATCTTCACGAACAACTTCACCGCCATCATCACCAACTCTTCCCCCCTCTATGCAGCGGTGTAACCTCTCTCTTACCCGTTGTAATCTCTATTTAAACATGGTGCTCAACGCTATATATTATTTCCCAATGATGTATGGCTATCCTATGATGTTTGAGTAGACCTGTTTTGTCCAATGGGTTATTTGATGATCAAGATTGGTTTGAGTTGCATGTTTTAT